>JADMNL010000022.1:413270000-414520000 GCA_016271365.2 Neoceratodus forsteri | reverse complement strand
CCTGACTGAGGTACCTCAATACCAGGAGAATGTGGTCTCTCCTGACCAAAATACCTACCATACTAGGAGATGGTGGTTCCTTCTTAACTGAAGTACCTCCCATACTAGGAGAGGGTGATCCCTCCTAAACTGAAGTACCTCAGATACCAGGACAGGGTAGTACCTCCTTTGCTAAAGTACCTCCCCTAAAAGAAGAGGTGGTCCTTCCTGAATAAAATACCTCTCATAGCAGGAGAGGGTGGGCCCCCATTTCCTGAACTACCTACCATACCTGGAAAGGGTAATCTCTCCTGACTAAAGTAAATCCCACACCAGGAGAAGGAGGCCCTCCTTAATGACCCTATCTCCAAGTTCACTTCTAAAATAGAGCTGGACTGTTTTAAGTCCCTCTGGCATGAAATGTAGGTTGCGACAGGACAAGGGGTCTGCTAACTGTAGTTATGTAGCAATGTATGCTTGTCGTCGGGGACAGTGGCCTGACAACTAATTGCAAAGGTCGTAACCCTTTCCTCATATTGTGCAGTGTTATGTTTATTCCACATTGTCTGTCTAATTAAGTCAAAGACCGATTTCTCTGGAAGTTGGAAAAGGTCACTTCTATATTTTCTGCCATGTTGAATCATTAAAAATAAAATCAGAGTAAAAGAATAAGAAAAGCAATGGTTGGATTTTTAGCATGGGCTGTAATTGTACAAACAGAACAACATGAAGTTTCCTATCCCAAGATGCCACCTATCCTTCTGGGAAATCAGCAAAGCAGAAACTCAGCAAATATGTTATCTATTGAAGCAAGAACTTCCGGCAGTCTTCTGAAAGAATACAATAAACTTGTATGACTCAGAATCAGCCAGCTCAGCCCAGCTGTGTTTATTCACAGACGCCTGGTTTTGGTGAACTGCATCTGTGTGAAAGCTAAGAGCTGACGTGGCTGTTCACTGATATGCTTGTAAAGATTCAAGTCATGGGGCCTTAAAAGGCTGAAGTGACAGGAGTAGGTGTTGTGTGCCTGCATGGTTTCCACCACTTCCTAGGCCTATCCTAGGTATTGGGCAACTCTTGACACTTGGGGTTATTTGTTAATTCAGAAAAAAAAATAGAAACATTTGCAAACATGAATCTTTGGGATTACTGTCCGTACACAGAAAACAAAAATGAATGATTAAAAGCAGCCAAGGAGGGTAGATGCTGGCCTGGCCAAGCTGCAAGGTGCAAGCCTTGGATGTGCCGGGTGGATGAGAAATGCCCCAACATGGGGCTCCAAGAGTTGTCACCTTTAAATGAAGGAAAAAGCTGATGATGAACCACACCCTGCACTTCACCCCTCAGTTCAACCCCTCTCGAGACTGCTAAGTACACTGCTTCTCGTCCAAACTAATTTATGTCAAAGGAGACGTTCAGTGATAAGTAAAAGACAGTGCTTAAAATACAGGGTGCAAAAGATTAGATTCACATACTTTTAAAGGCCTTAAGGAATCTCTAATAAAGGGCAGCTGATGCTTCAAAGAGAACTTAGAAAAACAAAAATGTAGACAAAAATCGAGCTTGTGTTTCACATTAGTTTTTATTTCTCCTCCATGTTATTCATTACTAAGGTCATTTGCATGAAAACAGGATCTTTGTTCCTTAAGATCGCATATATTCCCCACCTGAAGTTGTGATACTCTGCTCCTATACTGGTAATCTGGGTACAGGAGTGGACTCAGGAGCTGGCTTGGGTGGTCAAGGTTGGGGTTGCACTGTCATGTGGCCCCACTCCCAGCCAGGGACTGTAGACAAACTGAGCAGTAGCCTGAATAATGGGACAGTGCTTCTGCACTAAGATGGGCTAAGTACAATAATGCGACATGAACTCTGCATTGTGATTGGATACTGCATGTTGTAGTCAGCCAATCAGAGAGCAAGCCCAGTCTGCCCTCCCACTTTACGACACAGCAGCCAATCAGAGATGTCTAGCAAAACTACAATGTGTCTGTGAGAAACAGCTCCTGTGCATCTGTGAGAAACAGTTCCTGGTTTCTCTTAGAAGCACTGTAACGCTATCGAGACAGATTACAGGTCATTTTTAAAAATAGATGTTTCTGTTTCAGTGTAATAGTGATAATACACTTAGTGGTCTGAATTTCCTCGGTAACAACTGGACCAGGGGAGTGAATAAAGACCACAGCCTTTGGCCTTGGTGTTTGTTACCCCTGGTCCAGTTACTACCTCGTAAACTCAGCCCACTGTGGTGTTACCACCATATTATTCTTATCCTTCTTTATTTATCCCAGTCATCAGTGCATCCCCTGCTCAACTTGGACCATCTCCCAGCCTCGTCCTGCCCTTCTCTTGCACTTACCTCTCCTTTCTAAGGGTCCGTAGACTCGTATTTTCTCCACAGTGGATTCTTTAAGGATGAGGGCAGCTGCCCCTACAGGTCCTTCTAATGTGCAGAAAGGCAATGGCAGTCAGGTTGGTAGAGGCTGAGAGTTTTGACTTTAATCTACAGCATTCCATGGATTTTCCTTATAAGTTTCTCCCTCCTCTCAGACAGCTGGGTTGCCAAGAGGCTTACAAGCACGTGAGGCATGTCTGTGCTCTGCCATGAAGTGGTGCTCTCTCTACCATGAGCAGCTCTAACTGCATTGCCCCTTATGAAGAGGCTGTGCTAACCTCGAAGCACTAGGGATTCCTGCTCCTGGTTTCCTTACCATGTATCTGCTATCATGCAAGCTATTTGATTAAATGGAAAAATGAAATAAATTGGCAGATACTCGCTGGCTTCACTGTGCTCCCTAGCTGTTGGTCTTTGTTCAACAAACTTTGTTTTGGGGCAGCACTGGGATTTGCTGGTGATGCAGCCCCCACCCACCCCATCCTGGAAGTCTAACTGCACTGCCACCTGTCATCACCAGGTGTCAATATAGCAGCTGAATCTGTTACCTCCCTCCTGGAATATGACAGCATCCTGGACGTCTGATCCTCCTCCTCCTAATGGTCAGCCCCCAATGTTCCAAGCTCATTCCCAAACCTGGACCATTGCCATTACAGGTGGCATTGGGCCAGCCAGATCAGTGGTGGATCCAGGATGTTACAACGTGTGTGGTGGGGGGGTGGAATGGTGTGCATACTTGATATGCACTTTTTAAAATTTTTATTAATCTTTTATATTATTTGCTATTATTTTTCAGTACATTGTTGACAGAAAATACAAATGTAATCTATAGTTTTAAATATAAACTTTTGTAGAGTCAATAAATCTAACTTCTTCAACAAAGTGAAATGCAGCAGCAACAAGCAAGTATGTTACAATGGGGGTGTGCAGCCGCACCCTTCATCACCCCTAGATCTGTTGCTGAGTCAGATTAAATTTTCTTCATCATTTTGGACCTAATTCTCAAAGGGCATCCAGATACATGTTAAAGGGCATATCTAAATATGGACCCACTGACCTGCAGATGTCTGCAGTAGTAGCAACATCCACAGCCCTGGCCTTCCACTTCATGTACAGACTGGAGTGGGGTAGGGTTAGGGCTGTGTTCAAGAAGAGAGAGTCCATGGAGCAGCGGAAGTGGGACTACAGCAGTACCCCAAGGACAACCATAGCTCATAAATGAAAACAATGGACATTAGAAACAAAATGCACTGCACGTTGCTCCAACCCGCCATGCCAGTTCAGAGGGTTGGAGGATAACTGGCACCAGGCCATAGGAAGGCCAGGGAGCACAGAAGTACAATTTCAGGGAGGGCAGATAGATATTATAGCTAAGCTGCCTCCTCCCTTGTGTAATGCTGCCGCTGTCTGTACACCCTCTCCAGAGTGCAAAACCTTCTTGGCATGGATGCATGGATCAGGTTGGGGCAAGCCTCTGCAGGAGGTGCACTGGGGGTAATGAGTGTGCAGACTTATCTGCATGTGTGAAACAGGACCTCTGCACACATGCAGCCTCCCTACACCCCTCTATGTAGAAGTCCTCTATAGACTTCTGTGAGTCAGGCTTTTCCATATGAAATTATTTGATTTGCACAACTGGCAGTTTCTCATGCCTTACCCCAGCTAGAATTGGTGAAGTTCTTTTTCTTTATGCCCCCACCCCAGAATGACACTGTTTTCAGTATGTCCGCCATCAATAGGCAGACAGCACGACCCATGTGGTTGCTCATGGGGTGGCCCTGCCTCAATACATAAGCAGCTCATAAGTATCTCAAATAGGGGCAATACTCCAGTCAGGCAATCATTACCCTCAGATCTGCTCAGCAGAGATAACAAGAAATGGACAGCTCACCTCACTTCATAATTCCTTCATCCAGCAGGGCCACTCCCCAAGACAAGTTGACAAAGAAATAGAATGTGCTATACAAATACCATGAGAAGCTCTAATGGAATACAGGCAAAACAATCAAACTGATCGCACATCCCTAGTTGTTACATACAGTCCCATGCTAACACCCTTCAGCAAATGACTAAAGAACTACAAACCATGTTGAGTGAAGATAAAAGGCTTAAAGACATTTCCCTTGACCCGCCTGTCATTGCCTACAAGCAGCCCCCAACCTTTCTAACATCATGAAAGTTCATAGCAAATTCTCAGCAATTTCAGAATAACAGAAATGAGAGGAACAACACCATGCAACAATACAAGAGGAAGATATGCACACAGACCATCAAAGCAGGACATAACAGCATAACAAAAATAAATGGATCCTACATGTCAATCAAGTAATGTGGTTTACCTAATTTAGTGCAAAAAGTGCACAAATGGATGATATATAGGGGAAAGATGGCAACTACTGCAAACCAGGAGGAACCACCACCAACACACAATGGTAAACCAGATTATCAGCACACTAGTAGGAGAACATGTTTCCCAACCAGACCATTCCCTTTCAGATCTGTCTATCCTGGGTTACAATACCATGAAGAACGCATCATTTTGGATCATGCACATCGGGCCGGGGCAAATCCACAAACACCAGATACACAGCGGAGTGGTCACTTTCCTGCTAGACCTGTGTATGTGAAGCCCCACTATTATCAGGACAGGGAAATAATTCTCAGGAAAGCATGCATGGATAAAGGTTTGCATGCAAAAGGCATTACGTTTTCAGTATTCCCAGACTTTAGTGTTAAAACAATTCAATCACGTAAAGCATCTGATAAAGTAAAAGCAATGCTACTTGAAATGAAAATAAGGTTCTCTCTCCTTCCACTGGCTAAGATCCCATTTTTTTGACATGGAGAGATGCCCTAACCAAGCAGAAGTTTTTAAAGAACAACTTTCCTTGTGCTGTCCCCAAGAAGTATAAAGAGGCCTTACCTGCCCCCAAATCAAATGCTGCTAATCTTTCCTTTTGTAACTGCCTCTATTTAGGAAGGGAAGGGATCGCATTTTAGCTCAGTGTAGTCAAGTCGAGCCAATCCCTTCCAATTCCCAGTACATCTGCAGACTGCGATCCTCCCCTGATCCACCCCCATGCTACCATGTTTTGTGAAGTCACTATATGGAGAGTGCAGGGGCACGCTCCATAAACATGAATGTAGCCATTTTTGAAAGTAAAATTTTCATACATTACATTGCCATTTGGAACAAATCATGGCCACCACTTAACTAACAAGGTTCCTGTTAGTTAAGCAGTGATCATGATTTGTTCAAATAATACTAAAAATATGAAAATGTAACTTTCAAAATGACCCCATTCATGTCTATGGAGCACCCGTGTTCTCCATATAGTGACTTCACAAACATGGTAGCATGGGGGCAGATCGGGCAGATCACAGTCTGTAGAGGTACCAGGAAGTGATAGGATCAGCGTGGCTCCAATGGAGCCAAAATACAATCCCTTCCCTTCCTAAATAGGAGCAGTTATAAAAGGAAAAATTAGCAGCACTTGATTTGGAGGCAGATAAAACCTCTTATGTTCTTGAAGGAAATTAGAAAGAGTACAATAGTTGCTCTTTAAGAACTCAGTATGACTCTAGAGTAGCCAGACATTCCCAGAGAACTGTTCATGCCTTATCTTCACAAAGCAAGAAAGATTTCAAAGAGGGTTTAAACCCATCGCAGTTACTAAGCAGCTCAGACTCTAGTGAAAATGGGCAGCTGGGTCACACTGCTATTTAAACCCCAAGACCCTAATCATGCATGCACATTGCACAACAAGGACAATCAAGCTGTCTTGATGGACAATCCAATGCCCTCACAGCAATCGGCTACAAACCGGCTTAAGAACTAGGCAGAACTTACACAGGACAGTAATTCTGAAACTTAAAGAAGGAGAACTGATTTGTTCTACCTAATTCCTACATGAAACAGATCAAATGCTGGAAATGAATGGAAAGTAAGAAAAAAACTGGGCAAAGAAAGGGTGGCTTAATGAGAGGAGCTTCTGGGTGGGTGAAGAAATATTAGACAAAGTAGCTACATGTCTGCAGTCTCTTGGATTTTGTTTTCGGGGAATTGAATAGCAGATCGAGCAGTGTGGAATGCTAGGCAGTGTAAAATCTGCTGTCTTTCCCTTATGGCCACCTTTGTTAGAGAATGGGGATTTAAGGTTAGAAACCTCCCTCAGGTTTATATAGAAATATTTATGATTCTTCAGTTATTCTGGCTTAATTTTATTATTTATACAATTCCTGGGTTTAATTCAACAGCTACATTATTAACTAAAAGGGACGCTTCCAAAGGGGGTGGTGATGGGCTGAAACTGTGGGATAAGGGGTGGAGGATACTTAAATCTATGTTAGATTCCAGGAGGCTATGGGGGCGGGAAGAAAAGGGTGCCAGCAAGAGTTCTATTGTTTAATTATAGGTAAGCAAGGAAAACAAGTATAATAAAGGAACAATGGTGGAGAGGTAAATACAGGTAGGGGATGGGTACTTGACCGCTACTTAGACTCACTATGGGCAATACTCTTATGTTTAAAAGTTATGGACGAATAACTCTTTGAAAGTACTCACTTGGAATGTTATGGGGTTAAGAGACAGAACCAAGAGAAGAAAAATATTTAACTATGCTGATCATTTAGCTGTCAATTGCTTACTGTTGTAAGAAACACATCTTATGCAAAATTACTTTTTATATCATTCTAGGAAGTGGGACCTGAGGTCAATGCTCCTTATAGTCCAAACTCTAGAGGTATAGCCATATTTTTTAAAAAGAACATTGGAGTAACAATTAATCGCTATCTCACTGATGTACATTATATGAGCATTATATTGTGTGTGAGATCACTTACAATGGAAAATTGTTAACAATTGTTAATATATATGGCCCCAATGAAAACTCTCCTGAATTTTTCAATGACATTTTTCTTAAGATTGCATCTTTTAATTCCCCGGTGATAATAGGGGAAAATTTTAATTTGGTTTTAGACAATAGATTAGATTGATCTTATCTTTATGAAGGTAAATTACAATCAGCATCAGTCAAACTATCTAAATTTTTGGGGGGATTTCAGATCAGTGGACCCTTGGAGACATGCTCATCCCACAATCTCACAATATTGATTTTTCTCGGCAGTACATCAATCATACTCCAGAATAGATTTTTTCCTTATTTCGGAATCATTATTGTACTGTACTGAGGAGATTGAATATAGAGAAATACATATATCAGACCATTCCCCGGTGGTAATGACTATTAATATCAAAAATGCTAAGGCAACCTATATATTTAAATTAGACCCCACTTTACTCAGAGACCCAGACTGTCATACTAAAATAACTCAGGAAATGTCACAATTATTTGAACATAATAACTATAAGGACACAGCCACAGTAGTGGTATGGGACACTAGTAAAACATACTGTATATTAGAGGCGTCACAATGACTTTTAATAATAAAAAGAAGAAATACAGAAAACAGAAAATCTATAGAAAATCTAATAACTCAAATAGATAATTTATAAAAACTAACTCAAGATCAATAATACTGCAGAAACTCTTGGACTTACATAACCAATATAATAACAGCTATACGTGAAGCAGAAAAACAAATGTTACTTATCGTACTAAATACTATGCACTAGGTGATAAATCAGACAGAATTTTATCATAGGCAGCTAAAAATAAGAACAAGGGTGGGATATTCAGAAGGGTTGCTTGCACCATACACAACCATTGATGTGCCAGCATGATATTCAAAGGGTAGGTTGCTCAAGCGCAACCCCCAATGTGCCAAGCGCACTCAGTAATGTATGCAGCACAAGTGCAGGGGTGTGCTCACGCATATGCAGCACATTCCGATATTCAGCCCAGGATGTGCTGCGCATATGCAGGCACAAATCCACCTTACTATACAGGGGGCACAAAGCGTGCCAGTCAAGCCAGGAACATGTTGGGGACACCCACGGGTGGGCTGCCCGTGTTGCTGGGTGCAGCATAGCAGCTGCCTGCTGTGGGTGGCCACCCGACTTCCTGGGACACAGTTCAGGTGTCATGCCCCCCCCCACCCGATCGCTGCTATATAAATATAATAGCCCTGGTGGTCCAGTGGACCTGCTCCCCTTCCCAATCATGGGCATAAGTGTCAAATAATATCCCTGGTGGTCCAGTGGACCCGATCCCCTGCCTGATTGTGGGCATATGAATAGATAACCTGGTGGTCCAGCGTTTCCCCTCCCAACCCACCCACAGAGCTCCGCCACCTGCCTCCCTGTCAGCGGTGGTGCGGCAGCTCCCCACCATCAACCACCGGTCACCCGCCAACTAACACAGTGCAGTGCGACTGTACACCTATTAGTCCACTGTGTGGGCCAATGGAGCATGCCGAACCATACTGTACTACACAGTCCCAAAATGAGAATGGTTCATTCACATTTCAGGAACTGTGTAGTACAGTATGGTCTCACAACCATTGCCCACGAGTGGACCAATAGGTGTACAGCCGCACTGTGCACTGTCAGTCGGGCCGCAGCCAGGCAGTTTGCAGGGGAGCTGCCCGCCACCATCCAGGGAGTAGCAGGGCTCAGCGGGTGGGTGGGGAGGGGTACCACTGGATCACCAGGGTTATCTATTCATATGCCCATGATCAGGCAGGGTATCAGGTCCACTGGACCACCAGGAAATTATTGTACACGATGCCCAATACTGGAGCAGGGAGGGTCCACTGAACCACCAGGGTTATTGTCAACACATGCCCGTGATCGGGCGACAGGTGGTTACAGCCAATTAGGGAGCAGGGTGGGCAGTAGGATACTTCAGTGGGTGAAGGGTCACTATAGGCTGGTATTTTTTATTTCCTGGGCATCTATTAAATATATAGGCCCGGATATTCAAAGGCATTGCACCCCAGTGGAATACTGGAAAGGCTGCCTGGCACATCGCAAATTCCGATGCACTGGGGTGCAATGTAATCATATGTGGCACAGATGCAGGGGATGCGTGCCCATGCATATACGGCACATCCTGATATTCAGCCTGGGATGTGCGGCACAAATGCTGGCACAATCCTGCATTGCACCATGGGGGCTCAAGTTGAGCCTGTGCAAAGTAGAAACAACTCCCAACCACCGCCAGGTGCGCTATAATATTGCAGGGTGCAACATAACAGCCCAGCCATGGGTGGCCACCCGCCTACCCAGAACACCGTCCATAAGCACACACTGAACCCTGGTGCTTAAGTGGACTTCATTCACATATTTGGGACAGTCTAGTACAGTATGCCCTGCTAGTCCATTGGTCCACATTGGGGACCAATGGGCTTATAGCCCATACTGTACCTGTCATTCGGCATGTGGGGGATGCAGCCACCCGCCAACGACGGTGGGGAGCGGGCGGCAAGGGGTTCTGTGTAGGAGGGAGGGTGGTGCCACTGGATCACCAGGCATTTCATTATGGAGATTTATCATGATCACAGCAACGGGCAAGGGGGTTCACTAGACCACCAGGGGCAGTAATATTGACATATATTGGGGAATCAGGGACTCAGGTGGGAGGGGACACTAGACCACCAGGGGTGGTCATGTATCATATTTTTAGGGAACTGGGAGTCAGGGGCCACTAAACTACAAGGGATTTATCTTTAAACATATGGCTCGTGATCACGGCTACGATGCGAGGTTGCCCCAGGATCCCACTGCACACGCCATGTTGTGCAGGGTGCTAGCGCAAGTTGCCACGCTCCGCGCAAGGCATGCAAATGGAGCTATAATGACATGCAAATGGCCCCATTTGTGCCTTGCATATATTATGGCCTCATTTGCATGCCCCCTGCTGAATATCAATGGTGATGCACCTAGCGCAACTGCACTTGCACTGGCACATCCCCATGCTCCCTATCTGTGGCTTGCACCAGCGCAGTGCCACTGCACCATGTGCGGTATGTGCGCTGACCATGCCATATTCACTGGTGCTGCGCCATGGCGCATCCCCGTTGAATATCACCTGGACCTGGCCCCGGCACATCACAGTTGCACTGCACCCAGGCTTGTGCCACTTCCTGGAGCAGTCTGAATATCCGGGCCATATTGTATATAGGTTCTTATCGGTCAGAAATTAAAAATTTATGTATGAGCACATACACGGCAAGTACAATATGAGATAGAGTGCTGAAATTAACTCACACTCATAAAAATATTTCATTATACACTCCCAAGTACTTGAACATCTTCTTTAACCCTTCCTTAGAGGATGCTAGGTTTAAACAATGGCATTGTATGGAGGCTAAAGAAATTAAAGACCTATTTAATAAAGACAGTCTTTTAAGTTTTGATAAAATTAAACAAACCTGTTATCTCTCAAACATGTATTATATCGATTCTTACAGATTAGGGATTATGTATGTAAAAACTGGAATCTTTCATGTGAACAACAACATAATATAGCAGTTTCAGTGGCTCAGCAAGCTGCATACTCGCTTCTGAGGCTGGAAGATCAGAAGGCTGTGGGTTCTATTCCCACACCTGGTACTTGGGTTAAATCCCAATACTGACGGTGTGGTGCAGCATGAGGTGGGTACTGCACGCCTGAGGTGCCGTCTTTCAGATGAGATGTTAAACCAAGGTCCCATCTGCCTGTTCAGGTGGATGTTAAAAATCCCATGGCACTTCCCAAAAAAGTTGGGGAATTTTTATTGTAAGACATATAAACAAAGATATACAGAGCATATAAACATAAAGCACAAATCCAAAAGAAAAAAAAAATTAATTCAACCAACCCCAAAAAAACTGGTCACATTACCTTCCATATATGATACAATTTCACTTATTTATGGTATTTTTTGTGATATTATGAAAGATAAAAATAAAACAAAAATTGTTATTGTACCAGCCTTGGAACCCCCTCTACACTTTTTACAACTTTCAGCTGTCACTTTGAGCAATCATATCAGTATTGTTTATTAATTTATTTCTCTATTTGAAAAACAGCTGCCACTGGGGAAGTATCAATCTGCTGTAGAACATATTTATTTTAATTTTTTTATTGAATTTTGGTAACCTGGTAGGCCCACTGAGACAAGACAGTCCCTTTTTCAGTGGCGACCCAGCAAGTGCAGTACATTGATAGTGGAATAGTTGACACAGGAAACCATACAGGTATGAGAATTGCAATAACAAGACCAACTAATTTACTGTAGTTACAGGAACATGTCATAATACAACATAGTTACGTCATACAAACATTCACATCTAGCATACAAAAATGTACGGGAGCATAATTACTACAGTTAAGAAACCACTAGTATAGATAACAGTACCATAGAATACACCATGGCAGACAATAACATAATCATCAATCCCTATTTACAGATAACATTGTACATAATTCAGATTGTATTTACATCTAATTTGCCATAATACAAATTTTATACAGGTCAAAATAAGGCATAACGTTCCTGTTTCTATCATTCGAAAAATATGTTTGTACCCTGTCACAATGTCTTCATATGTCACCTCCCTCCAGTGCCTATCCTGCCATCTTACAGCTATCTGATCCCAGATAGCTTTTACCCATGGACATTCAACCAAAAAATGTTTCATGGTTTCCACCTGCTGATTACAAGTTGCTCTGGGACACCACCATTCTTCTATCCTTCCATGTTTTGCATTGCCTTTTACCCCAAATCGTTCATGGCAACTCAGCCAAAGTAAATTCCACATTTTAGGTGGTGTTCTATAGTCAGTTAAGTATGTTTCAATCAAATGAATATATTCCTTATTCACATTTTTATTATCTGGAACTACACATTGTCCTGCCTCCTGTAATGCAGCATATAGAGTCTTTCTGTTTGGTGTCATAATCTGTGTGATGGTTAAATTCCACTTTTCTTATTTTTTCCAGAATTGGAAGTGCAAAATTCCGGATATTACTATTTTTTTAGCTAGCATATAGAATTGTCGCCACTTTACGAGAAGTGGATTTAACCATCTCCCTGATATAGTATTACATGTCCCTCCTCCCCCGGAGAGTTAAATCTTTGAAAGTTGTAATATAAAAAAACATACTATATCAGAAACTAATAGGATTTATTAAATTGAATCCCCCCTTTTAATGGTAAATACAAGATATCCCTTTTTATTGGATTTAGTCTGCTTCCCCATATAATTTGAAATACTAAGCTCAATATTGTTACTTCTAATTTTTTAGGGAGGGGAAAACTGCTCTAAGGCATAGAAACATAGGCAACAAAAAATATTTCACCAAAGAAACCTTTTTCTTTTTAGTTTGCTGCCATGATTTCCATATACTAACTTTCTTTTCAGAATCTTCTATTTTAATTTTCCAGTTATTGTATGCCATGTCAACCCTTCCAAATGTAATGCCCAATACTTGGATTGTGTCTTCCGAAATTGGAATCCAGGCTATATCTTCCTTTATTTTATTCGCTCCATTTATATTATACCCCTTATTTTTTGCTTTATCTTTGTTCCAGAAACCATTGACTATCCTTTTACATGCTGTAGTGCTACTTCAGCTTTTTTCCCTGTCAGCCACTAACAAACATACATCATCTGCTTAAGCAGTTACTGCAAAGGTATTTTCCACAGGAGAAACTTTAATCCCTAAGGATACTGAGTTTTGTTGCATGCTTCTTTTATAAGGAATCTATACAATAGACATATAACAGTGGGCTAAGAGGGCACCCCTGCCTAAACCCTCTCCACAGTAATACCAATGGTCTTTCAAACCCATTAATCAGGGGTCTACTTGCTGCAATCCCATATATCTTATTTATCCAGTTACAAAATATGTCAGGACTTATATACTTTTTTAAGACTGCAACCATGTATTGATGAGACACCTTAGCAAATGCTTGTTCCTGGTCTAATGTCAGTAAAATCCCCTATGTCTCTTCTGATGCCCCATGTCTACTATTTCTCTAATTAAAATCAGGTTATCTTGAATGCTACATCCTACCACTGAGCAATTCTGTCTTTCCGAAATTAAAATAGGCGCTGTAGTCGCCAATTGTGCTGCTAAAATTTTCATTAGTATTGTTAGGTCCGCATTAATCAAACTTATTGACTTCCAATTTTTTATGTTCCATCTATCCTCTTTCTTATAAAGAAACATTTGGAATGATGCACCTAACTGTGGAGCTACTGTATGTCCCCCTCTTCCAGCATGCAATTAAACACTACAGTGAGGACTTTTACCATTTCAGTTGCTAAAATTTTGTAAAACTCAGAAGTAAAACCATCGGTCCTGGGCAATTGTTATTTTTAAATTTTTAATGGCCATTAATACTTTTGATTCTGTTATGGGCATAATCATTCCTTGTCCTATTGTGTCTGGAATGTTGGGAACATTAATGGAGTCCAAAAATTAGTTTACTACTTTCCTGGAGTGCCTAGGTCTGAGTATAGAGTATTCATATACACTGCCACTTCTTGTAATAGTTCCTCATTACTGGTTACCACTCACCCATTGGCGTCATATAGAGCAGCCATCATTTTACTCTGTTTTTCTTTTTTTTAAACTCTATTTCTTCACCTGGTGGTCCAGGGCATCTCCCGAGCTGGCTCGCTCAGCATTCCCCCTAACTGCTCACCTGAACCACATCCCTGACTGAGACATTGGGATCAGGATCCCCTCCACTCCTGCCAGGCCCCATACAGGAGGAGGTCAAGGATCACCATGAGGTAAGGTCAGGATCGTGGCCGGCATTGAGTGTGTGGGGGTCGGCCCCAGAGACCAGCCATTGCCTCATCCAGCCATCAGGGATATTTCCATGTTTTTCTCCCCTTTGAAGTGTGGCGTGCAATGACACTTGCACACGGCTGCCCTGCTAGCGTCTACCACCCTCCGCCCCTTGCATTGGCTGATGTACCTGCAGTACCTCCGATCTCCATGGGGTTAGCCCAGGACATAAGCTACCCTGGAGCCCTCCCCAGGGAGAGGAAAGCTGTTCTCCAGATGCTCAATCCTCTCCCTCTCCTGCTGACCCCAGCAACCTGAGTCTATCACCAAACTGAGTCGGCTGCATGGCGCGAGGTGTGTAGCACCTCAACCCTCAGCGCCACTGGGCCAGCTTCATTTTACTCTGTATTCTGTGTTTACAGCTCTCATATATATCCTTGGTAGTTGTTTTGCCTGGGGTGGTAATCCTATGTGTAATTAACAAAGAACTTGCTCTGGAATATTGTAATTGTTCCATTTCTGTCTTGAGATTTCTTATCTGTTCAGTACAGGAGCCGTGTCCTTCATTTACTAAAGACATTACTTTATATATTGACGTTCACAGCATCAGGTATTTTTTATATTGTCCAGTACTAAGTTGACTTGCTTGTTGCTGACAAACTTTTTTATTTCTATTTTTGTAGTCATCCACCATCTACTAATATTATCCTCAAGACAAGCCATAGATTGTGTGCCTGAAGTAAATCTTTTATCTGCTGTAATATCTCGGATTTTCCAAAAGGAAGAGTTAAGCTTCCAATACCATTTTCCTATGGTTCTTTTCTTTATAAGACTAATTTAGCATGAAGGAAGATGGGCAGTATTTTCCACTGGTATTACTTTAGGTATGTGTCTGTACCAGATTAGAGGAAGTACCAAATCTATGCATGTAGCTAGTGTTCCTTTATGAAGGTCTGCCACCAAAGGGATGAAGCTCTGTATATGTGTCTTTTAGATCTAGGGTGGACACTATCTTTTTAAAGCAGTAGTGTCACAGAACTGTTTCGGGTTTTGCCCCCATCTGATATTTCTAGGACACAACTTGAAATCTCCACCCCATATCAAGTTTCTTGATAGTGAACAGAATATGGTTTATGAAGTTAAGATCCACTCTCGCTTTTTTTGTCTGGGGAGCGTAATTGAAGGACTTAGCCTGTGGTTCAATGGAGAAGAAGGAATAACTCCACCCACCAGCACTATATGAGCACGCCTTCAAACTCACTCAGCACTTAGTTCGTTTAGGACTGAGCCACTGTGTGGTTTGGGGTCATGCTTTCGTGCTCTACTTCCCCTTTGCTCTCCGCTTTCTCATTTCTTTCTCCCCATGTTCCCTGGCTTTCTACCCCAGTCTTTTTCGTCTCCCACAGCTATCGGCTGCTCTCTCTCTCTCCTTCCTCCCATTGCTGGATTTGTCTTCTGCTTTCCCCTTTTGCTCTCTTTGTGCCCCCCCCCCCACGGTCTATTTTGGCATCTGCCTTCCCCTGGTGCACCACTCATAGCCGCCCATTCCCATCTCCTTGCCCCATCCCTCTTCCATGCTCCTTCCCTTTTGCCTTGCCTTACCATTTCTCTCTTTTGGGGTGGCTTGTTTTCATCTCCATTACTGCCCGGCTTCCGACTTCTCTCTCTGCTGTTGCCCTGCTAGACTTCCAGATGAGTGCTCTGATGTCACCAGCCATCCTCTTTGTTTCTCTTGCTTCTCTTTGCTTTCTTCTTCTCCTGCTTTGTGACCACTTGCCATGGGCTCTCGTTCCCATCCACCGGAGGGCCTCTCCTTCCTATTCCACTGCCATTCCCTGTCCAGCCATCCATGCCTGGTGTTTCATTCCATCACAGCCTTGGGCTCTGAAGTACCTTCAGATCAGACCAGGACATTTGCTCTATGCTCAAACCCAGCCGCTCCTGTTCATGCATGGATTGCATTTCATGGCACAGTCCCCTATTTCCTGGCCATTTTCTTTCTGCATACCTTGGGCTAGGAAGCAACTTCTCTTCCGACTGTAACTTTTGCTCTGTGCTTGACCCAGCCATTCCATTTTCTGCAAAGCCGGCTTTCATGACTCAGTCCCATTAACTCCCTGGCACATCAGCCTTGGCTCTCTCCTGCCTACTGACTGTGTTCCTTATCTTTTCACTTGGTTCCTGAGCTTTTCTACTGGGCCACTGGTCCTTCTCCACAATCAAGCCTTGTCCAGGCATCTCAGTCTGCCCTCAGTGAGCTCTATTATTGCTGAAGGGTCTCAATTCCTGCTGGCCACCTCATCCCTGCATGAAGGTCCACGCACTACTGCAGATCCCTGCAGTTACACCTTGCAGCTGCCTCCTATGGCAGATCCCTAAAATCCGGTTTATCTTCTCCTTCAAATTCTATTGGGGTCTCATCCTCTACCACCTGGATCCTCTAACTGACCTTGATACAATGGAGATATCTAGGCTAGTTGCCTTTCGTCCACATCGACAGCTTCACCCTCCTGCTGTTGATGTCGCCTACCCTGGGGAGGTGCATCTTCACACCCTCCTTCTTTGCAGGAACTGCGGCTCTTGGACAAAGCCCCACCAAGCCTTGCTGCACCTTAAAGGTCTGGACTATCCCTCATCTTATTTAGGAACTCAAGAGACTGGGCATTCCCCATTTGCTCTCCACAAAGAAGCAGAGTTGTTTGATCTGCTCCTCCTAGCTGAGGTCGGAACAAGCCCTACTCCTCCTACTAAATCGCTGCCCCATCCTGTTCCTGATGCCTATACAGACATACTCTCTCTCTCTCTCTCCTGACTTCCTTGGCTTCCTCCCTTGCTGATCTTCAGAATCACCTTATAAGTTTGGAAGCCCGTCTGTCTATCCAACAGCCACCTGATCGTACCTTAATAGATTAGCAGACCCACCTATTAACTCTTCAGACCCGAATGAGTACACAGCCCATTCCCCCTGCTTCTGGACTGCCTCCCTCCTTGCCTACCAGCCTCTCCAATTCTTCAGTGGAGTTGCCCTCCATCGTCCTGTCATCCATCACTCCAGTAGCTTCAGCTTCACCATCCACTCCAGACCATACATCTTCCAACATGACCACTCCTTTTCCTGTGCTATCTGTGATCCACCTGGTTCCTAGCCACTTGTGCAAAAACGTCATCGAGGGCAAGGACGTTAACCTTATATCCCTCCTGACTTCCTCCCAAGACACTCTAGAAAACAGAGTAATTTCTGGTGGAGACATCTCAGTGGTGCTTAAATCTAAAGACCCTCGGCTCGCCAAGAAGCTGACCATCCCAGAATTCATGCTAGCCTTTAGCCTATACAGGGACATTATCAGTTCTGCTTTCCCCACTCAACACCAGGAAATGGATTCCAATCTGTATCTATTGATAGACCAGGGAGCCAGATATGGGGACACGCTCTTCTATGTTTACCACCGCTCCTTCTCTGCCAAAGCAGCTGCCGCCTTGGCCCATTTCAATACCAGGATTGACTGGTCTACCCTGGACAGTGAATTGTTTTGCCATCATTTTGCTGGCCAACAAGCCCTATCGTGCCAACTCTGCAGTGCTTTTTCCCGCTTTGCTTCATTTTACCCTTTATCAGCATCTCATCCTATGGATCCACCTTCCCAAATCTCACCTGAGGACTCTGCTCCTGCCTCCAGGAGCATTACCCACACCATACCCAAGACTAGTGCTCTTCCTCGATCAAGCCACGATAGCCAGGGTAGGCCAATGACCTTCTTGGGGCATCAACCAATTTGCAGTAACTACAATACCTCCAACTGCTTCATCTATGGGTGTCGTTACCTCCATATCTGCAGCTACTGTAGCGAAGCCCATTATAGAATCAACTGTCCACAACTATCTCAACAGCAGTAACTGTCAGCACTTCCGATCCTTCACTTTATCCTCCTTACCAGCTTGGCGGCAGTGGACTTTCTTCAACCTCACTACTCCTGCCTATTGCATGATGCTTTCCATGGAGGACGTATGCTGGGGTTCCTTCCTCTCCAACTCAGCCCACATGGGGGCCTTTCTCATGATTCCCTTCCTCCCTATCCCCATGGCAGACCTGCATGGGGTCCTGCCATCCACTCTTGCCCACATGTGGGCCCTTACCCTGACTCAACTTTTCTGCACTCTCTCTGGTGGCAGACCTATGTGGCAGTATCACCATCCCTAGGCTAGGCCTGCAGGGGCCTTTTTCACAACTAGCCATTCTCACGGTTACCCTCCCAACAGTGACATTTCACCAGCGAGGCCCCCACAGTGACTATAGCGCTTAAAGCCGTGGTGGGAGACCTGCTGGAACCCGGCACTTGTCTGTCGGGGGTCCTGCACCCCCATCAGCTCCCGACACTGGAGCGAGAACTTGCTGGGGGTGCGGAGGCGCAGCTCCCACATAGTTCGGGACAAAGCCCCCTATAGAAAACAAGAGAACAAAGTGCAAACTGGCAGTCAACTGCAGAATGCAGTCGACCTGCCGGTGTCGCTGACGGGGCATTCGACAAAATTTTTGTCGGACTCCCGTCGTGGATCCACCATTCTGCATAGTGGCGGACCTACATGGGGGTCCAATCATCCCTGGCTTGGCCTGCGGGGAGCCTCATTCACAACTCAACCATTCTGCTTATTACCTAATTGCAGACCTACGTGGGGGTCCTGCCATCCCTGGCTTGGCTAGCAGGAGGCCTCACCTACAACTCAACCTTTTGCCTTCATACTTCTGGTGGACCTACAATGGGGGCCTCGCCATCCCCAGCTTGTCTTGGGAGGGAGCCTCGCCTACAACTCAACCTTTTTGCATTCAAACTTCTGGTGGACCCACGTGGGGGTCTTGCCATCCCTGGCTTGGCTCATGGGGGCCTCATTCATGACTTGAGCCTTCATCCCTCTATCTTGGTAAACCAACATGGAGGTCACACCACTTTCTAGACCACATGGTGTCTATTTTCCCAGCCCAAACATCTCAGATGCCTTCCTCAGCAGTCCACCACAAGGGACTTAGCCAATTTCCAATCTGGCCCACATGGAACTTAGCAAACTGCACCACTACTCCAGAATTCCTCTATTGGCCACTTCAGTGGAGGTCACGCCATTCCTGCTGAACCTCACTTGCGTCCAAAATCCCAAACACCCTCTGGGATTCTCTGCTCCATCATTTATCACTGGATAAGACTTGTTCCATCATCAGACTGTTTCATAACTGTCTGATTAAGCTGCTTGGATTACACAATCACCATCATCATCAAAGAAGAGTCCTGATACAAAGTCTTCAATGATCTGGATCCTTCCTGGACTATAGTTCTTCAAACTCCAAATATACTTTAGGATTACCTCCTCTTAGTATGCCCAGAGGAAGGGCAGTCCAGCAGCCCTTGTTTCTCAGAGTTTCCTCCACAGGAGGGGTTTCTCTCCTGCATGCTGTCGTTCACACTTTCTGAGTTGGAAGGGTTGTCCTTTTACTCTTTTTGGGCCTTTCTTTTCCCAATCCCGCCTCCGTCACTAAGAGTGAGAACGAGAAAGCCACAAAGTATACATAATCACAAGTTCACACAAGCATGTTATTCCCTCACATTAAATTGAAGGGCTTAGCCTGTGGTTCAGTGGGTGGGGGAATAACTCCACCCACCAGCACTATATGAGCATGAATCTGAACTCACTCAACGCTTAGTTCATTTAGGACACCCTCCATCCTCTCCACCTCCTCCCGCTCAGCGCTCTTCTTACCCCTTCTCCAGGCCTTTGTTTTCCCTGATCCCAGTTGGAAGAGGTTGTGCTCTTCTCTTTTTGGGCCTTTGTTTTCCTGATCCCAGCCTCCTGTCACTAGGGGTGAGAAAAGTAAAGCCACAAAGTATACATAATCACAAGTTCACGTAAGCACGTTATTCCCCCACATTGAAATATTAATAACCTTCCATCCTGCATTTTCATGATTAAAATCAATGAGTAAGGCTCTCCCAGGGCATATATTTATTATTCTGGTTATGGTACTGAATATTCATAACCTGAAAACAAAATCCCCACCCCATCACATCATTTCATCCTGAAAGAGTAAAAGGAAGGCCCCCAACACCATAATCTCTAGGCAGCATTTATATCTGCTGTAGTATTTAGTCTAGTATCCTGTAATAAACATATGTCCATCGCTAAGTCTTTGAGGACAGAAAAGGTTACTAGACACCTATGTGCATTTTTATGCTGTTAACATTCAAGGATGAAATATTATAAATATGTGGGACATCCATTGTCCGTTATGTTGATTTTAGAGGTCTTCTTCAGCCTGGCACTCATCCTGGTATGGACTCCCAACATCTGAGTTCATTGCATTAGTACTTTTTGCATTTCTGTTGCCATATTTTCCTCCTCAGAATCAGAGGTATAAGTCTGTTGTGAGGACTTAGTTGAGGAAGTTTCAGACTCCTCTCCTTAATCTGAGTCCTGCGTTTGTAGAGGTCCAAAAGGATTTTTTATGTCCAAAGTTCTTTGACTGTTGTAAACTTTTAAAATCTTATTTTTATTTATTTATTGAAATGTTTTACCAGGAATGGCACACTGAACAACAAGTTGCTCATCTCACAGTGCGTCCTGGAGGTGGAGGAGGTCATAAGAGAGAACGCATAATAAAGTACATACACAGAGTAGCATTACAGTTGACAGATTAAGTGAACAGATTAATGGTGTAGACATACAACATACTACAACAATATATACTACAACAATCTTGGCCTTAGGCTGTTGTTTGTTTAGGGATCTTTTCTTTTTAGTGACCATAGTCGTGGTTGAGGGGTGGCATCCCTGTGTCATCAATTATAATTTCACTTTCTGAATGAGTCTTTTCTGTGTTTTCAATCTTGGAGGTGACCTGTGTTTCCGAAATATGTGTTTCGTCATTATTAGATTGCGGTTGAATTTCTTCCTGCTGTGTTGTCACTTCTGTGACATTGGCCATCTTGGGTTCTGTACGTGATTCCTGGGTAGTTGGGGCCGGCTGAGGTGGCAGGGGGTCCTGCACTGGTGTTGTTTCACCTTGTGCTTCCTTCTGTGCCTACCTGTGCGCCTCTTCTCTCTGTTTTTTCAGTACTGTTTTTCTGAGCATTATTCACTAAACCCTCCTGCTCTGGTCGATCCCCGCGATTATGTGCCACCATTTGGCATGTTCTATACATGTGCCTCAGTTCTCGTGACAAATGACATTTTAAGTCATTACTGCATGTAGAATTAGTGTGCCCATATTCCAGGCAAAGATTCCATTTGGTTCTATCGCATGCATTACTCAAGTGCATAGGAAATCCACACTTACAACAGGTCTACGGCTGTCCGGGATAGAAACAATGCCCCCTGTCCTTTCCCCAAAAAAAGACAGCTAGGTAAATGTTTCCATCCCTGAGGGGTCAATCTTAGTTTTACTCTGTATTTCCAACCCCCAGTCCAGATGTGCTCCTCATCAAATATATGCTGAGATTAACCAATAATGTTGCAGCGTTGTGCTAACCAGTGGGAAATATCATGCATTCTCACCCCTCATTTCTAAATAGAGTGGTCACCAGTTTTATTGCAGGTTTAGTCAGTGGTATGGCCTGAAAAGGGAGCCATAGTGCAGTAATTTTTTTTTCATAAGTGGTCCAGAAGTGGTCCAGCCCCATCGGTGTTTTAAAATTTATGTCAAACAGATTTTCCCCAGAGAAGTGTATGAGTGCATAATTTTACTGGAAAAAAAATCTCAGTGATTCTTTTATCAGAGTCTTTCCTATGTAAATCCTGTCCAGGGGTATCTCTAGACTACCCAAATACTGTAATCATACTGCATTCTTATGTTGTGCAGGAACAGCTGAGCTGAAATAAATTGTCTTGCGAAATCTAGCCCGTATTTGTTGGGCTGTGACAGGAGTGTCTGATTGTTGGTGATTGGTTGCTGCTGGTCCATTCTCTCTCCTCAAGAATTATTATTTGAGCTAGGTTCTTCTCCCATTGAATTTCCAGTATCCCTGGTCTGGTTTGTTCCCGGGGGGGGGGAGGGGCGGCAGTATTCGGCCTTGTATGTTGGGGTGTGTGCCTGACATCTTCTGCATGTAAGTCTAAATCTGAGTCTAGCAAAAAGCATAGTTTCCGCTACTACCATGAGGGGTTGTTCTGTACCCGCGAACTCCTGTGCACTACCTGGTACTGGGCTGTGATCAGGGTCTGGGATCCATTGGCCTTGCGTAGCCTGTTTCCACCCCACTTCCCCTAATGCTGTCTCCACTGACCATGGCGTTTTCAGTTCTGTAGAATTCCCTGTTTTGTCCACTGACCTTCCTTTTCTTAGTTTAATACTGTTTGCAACATTTGTTTTCAGACATTCCACAGTATCAGTGTCTACTGTATTAACAAGTTGTCTGTTACTTACAAGTTTGTCAGTTTCAGTGTCTGGCAAGGGCATTGTCTCCAACCCTGCAGCAGGCTCCTTTAAAGTTGCTGCATCACAGGTTTTCGATGAAGCTGGCCTGTCAAACGGTACAGTACTTTCCAAACGCTTGTCAGTTAGTGCTTATGTTTCCATTACAGATTCTCTGCCTGAATGAAAAAAGTGTTCTGGTTCTTCAAGTGAGATGTCTCCAGCCTGAATATTCAGCGCTTCTGTTCCCGTCTCAGAATTACTAATCTCCTTACTTTGTGCTGGACCCGCAGGGTCAGAGATGCAAACCCCTGCAGGTACACCAGCTAATCATTTTGCCACAGATTGATCAGTGCCATCAAGAGGTAAGGATTTACACCCAGAGATCGTCTCAGGCCAGGAGCGGAACCCCCCCCCCCCGTTATTGCCATTTCCACTGGATCTCCAGGGTCAGTGATTAGAGCAATATGTTCCATCGTAGTTTGATGCGCCTGACCGATGGCATCGAGTCTGGTTACTTACCTCTGCTTCAGCTGGCATTACATTTGATTGTTGTGGCTCGATAGAAGCTTGCATAAGCAATGTTCAATCATCCTGTTTAGTGGAAGTAGTAATCTCCATACCTGTGTCAGGTACACCAGTAGCAGAGTTCCAGCCTGTCTTCAGCACAAACTGGTTTGGAGTCCAGGGGTCTGCCTTCGTGAGCAAATGTTTAGCAACATTGGAGCTTGATGAAAATTATCCTGTCTTTTTTTTTTTTTATTGTTGTCTGCAGTCCGTGCTGCAGACTAAAAAACAGTAGCGGTACTGTGTTCTTTTGCCTTAGTTTGAAAAATCGTAGTGTCCATTTTCAGGTCTGGTTCTCCTAAATCTGTGGTGTTTGATTGAAAGTACTTGAGTCCACAGTTTTGACTTTAGAGGGCCTTTTGTTCCTCCCTATCTGTAGAGCAAAGTTTCAAAAGTGCATTTTCAGTTCAAGTTGCCTGGCACAAAAGCATTCTTCTTCTGCCAACAAGAGATATTCCAATGATGCTTCTGTTGTGTCTTTACTACTGTCATTAACTGTAACACACTGATCACCTTGTATTATCATAACTTCTGAATCTGCCTGCATTTCCATAGAACCATTTGCATCAAAAATACTTTGGTCTCAATAACTGCCGTGGCCAGGGTTGAGACCGTTCTAACCTCCACAATGTCCATTCCTCTGGCTCCTCCACCGGACTGGCCATGACCAAAAATTGACCAACGGTTCCCCTACTGTCGAGTAGGGACTTTGCCCAGTGCCCTGGCCAAATTTCCCCAATTCAATAAAAATACCACTAACAGCTTAATCTGGTTCAATGTCAGTTGGCACCCATCTCTATCTGCCCCCGGGTCCCCAGGGCAATTCTGAAAATAGGCAGAATTGTCTAGTCCTCCTTTCCTGGTCAACAAAAGCGAAGTAAATAAATATCTCGGAAGAGCTGCTTAATCAGCCTAATATTGTGAAGCTAATCTGAAAATTTATTTGGTTTTGTTTTGTAAATGTGAATCACTCTCCAAAACTTAAAGACTAAACGTGAAATGAAAGTAACAGGCAATTTATAAGATCAGGTGTGCGAACATGCTGTTAACTTGTCCAAATTGGGTGTTGTGTCATCAAAACTATCACAGATCTATTTTAACTTGATTCACCAAACCTATTATACTCTCCATAGGTTAAATTTAATGAACCCAGAGTATTCAAATATCTACCCATGATGCAAAGTAAGGAACGGCACAGTGGAGCATATGTCAGTGGCTCAGTAGGTAGCACATTCGCCTCTGAGGCCGGGAGATCAGAGGGCTGTGGGTTCAGTTCCCACATCTGGCACTTGGGTTAATATCCCAGTACTGACACTGTAGTGCAGCATGAGGGGGGTGCTGCACTTCTGAGGTGCCATCTTTCGGATGAGATGTTAAACCGAGGTCCCATCTGCCTGGATTGGTGTTAGTTCAGGTGGATGTTAAAGATCCCATGGCGCTTATCGAAAAGAGTAGGGGAATTTCATCGGTGTCCTGGCCAAATTTCCCTCATTCACTAAAAATACCACCAACAGCTTAATCTGGTTCAAGGTCAGTTGGTATTCATCTGTTTCCCCCTCCCCCTGGTCGTGCCTGAAAACAGGCAGGATTTATCTAGTGCACTTACCCGGTCAACAAAACTAAATAAAATAAAATGTTTGTTGAATGCCATATGTTAGATACTTTCTGGGATAAAGGACCGATTTTCAAATGTGTTAGAATGACATAAGGGGGACTTGCATCAAGACTTTCATCAAATGCAATTTTCTAAAGCAGCCTGCCATCAAATCCTGATGCTGCTGCACCACCTTGCAGCAAGGTTGCAGCAAACAACCAGGTGTGCCAGGTTTCAAGGGGCTTGTACCATGGCGTGGGGCTGCAACATCCCTTTTGGGGATTTTATAAGCCCTGCTGTGGATGCAACAAAGGGCACCACTTAGACTAGCCAGTAGGTAGTCTAAGTCACTTGCCCAGTTGGAGGGGATGTGACAGTGGGCTGCCAGCTGCAGAAGGGGCATGGGAGGTGGCATAGGGGGAGTCAGAGGGACAACTAGGCATCACCAGGAGTGATGTGGCACCCAGCAGGGTGCATGTACATAGTACTGTATTCTAGTATGGTATACTTATCTTTCCTGGTGGTCTACTGGACCCCTTCCAATCCTTGATGTCCCCCATACATAATGACATATCCTCCCTGGTGGACCAGCAGACCCCGATCCCAATATCCCCAGAAATAGTTCAGTATCTACACTGGTAGTCTAGCAGCCCCCGATCCTGATCTCACTCAAAATCATTTATATAACATTACCTGGTGGTCTAATGAACCCCCAGCAGGCAGTGCCCCACCACCCATTCCCTCCCATCCTGAACCTCAGTGGGGACCGGCACAGATCTCCACTCTCCACCATGACTGGCCACCCGACTGATCTGTCACTGGCGTGTAATGTACACAGTGTGCATATAGTGATTGACTTAACCAGTGAGCTGCCAGTCACTGAGTGCCTGCTGTATACAGTACACACTCAGTGACTAAAAGAAGGCCCATAGGATTTCCAAGAGAGTAACATTGTGGAAGATCACTTATCACGAATTTGCCATCCTCTACGACTCAGTCAACCAGTGTGGCAAGGGAAAGCTGATTGGCTCAGTCAGGCAGGTTCATTTCTCACGAGCTTGATACTAAGGGTGAAAAAAATGGTTGGATTTATTAGCTATAAGCAAATTGAGGATGTAGTAAAAATAGGAATTATGTGTGCTTGAAACTGATCCTCAAAATTCCACTTGTCCATGTATTACTCTCCTCAATCTAAATCCCAGTTCTGATGTTCTGATTTTTTTTTTTAGATTATAATTATTTTGTATTCTTCGTTAGTCACAATATACTGTTGCTGGGAAGTACTGTAGGAAAGTTATCCTAAATGCATGCAGAGAATTGAAAACAAAGTTAGAAATCAGGGTTTGGAAATTAGACCTTTTTCAGGAATAATCTGTGAAGGAAGCCACAATCCTAGTTTGTGGTGACAGGGCTTTTATCTTTATGCTTTGTGAGGATAAGGTTGCTGCAAGCACAACTTGCAAGAACACCAAGCAGTGCAACCTTAAAGGTCTGCTAGTGGAACTAAAATACTGTACAAGAGCAGAATTTGGATTATCGCGGTGCTTTGCATACCTAAAGTAGCTGAAAGCCCTTTCCAGAGCAATGAGCTAGAAAATGATAGTGCAGTGACTGTAAGCAGTCAAACTTTTTTTTTCATTATCTGCACTGCTAAATCCTTGAGCTGTGTTAAATCCTTGAGTCTGTAAAACATAAGTGCCCCTCTGCTATATAATCACTCATTATTGCGTTTAGCTCTTCAATAAAAAGAGGATTTGGGATTAGGGCTTATTGTCATTTTCTTGAGTTCTACTGCACGTCAGTGGAAATAAAACAGCAACCATTTGTTTATTCCTAGAAGGTCTCCATATTCAAGATACACATGTTTTAAATCGGCTGTATGTGCAGCTTGATTGACCATGTGCTGTGTAAACATTTTTGGGTGCTGGTGGGGGGGGGGGGCAAAAAGTAGCCATCTGTCATCTGAGCCTGAGCACCGTTTATTTATTTACTCTGTGCACTGGGAAAGGTGAAATGGGATACGTATCCTGTTTTCAGCCATGTTGTCCCAGGGCAAGAATGGACAATAACATGAACAACATGCATTTCTCAATGCCGAATGTTTGCTTGCTGGCATTGGCATTGGTAGTGTAGGAGTTAGAGAGATGCATAATAGGAATGGCAGTGAAGTACTGAACTGAAGCCAACCCATCACCACCCTGCAGTGTCCTTAGCAGATGGCTCCTGGGGGCATTCCAGTCCTTCACCTCCACTGTGGGTAGCCAGATAGGAAGAGGAAGTAGCCAAGGAACTGAGGGCAACCCCTGCCTGTGGGTAAGCTGGGGGGGGGAGGCAGCACAGCATTATGCTGTGTTTGGGCATAGGAGTGCCAGTATTTCAGGCAACAGGATCTCAGGGTACAGCAACAGGACACTGGTGGTTGGTGGAAGAATGTCCTGGCCAGGACCCTTGGGGAGCAAAACACAAAAAAAGCTGAAGTCATAAAGGGAATCTTTGACCCTACCATGAGCCCTCGGCTCCCACCCCCTACCCCCATTACACTGCAAATATCAGCACAACCTTATCACTTCGAAAATGGTTGGGCACTTTAATGTTCGTACCATGGACAGAGAACCTAAATCAAAATATTCTCTTCCCCGAGGCTGCAACTGTTAGGATCTTCTGTTGGCTACAAATATCCTGTTAGCAACTGGAACCGGCGATAGTGGAGAATACCAGACCTACCCTGGATCTACGCTATTAGCGTAGAGTTCAAGTTACACTACTCAGAACTACATTTCGGTTATTTTTTGCATTAGTTTATTTGAGTAGGGGGGCTTCTCCCCCCACACCCCCTTTAAAAAAAAAGAAAAGAAAGGGGAGTGTGGGGGGCAAAGCCCCCCAACTCAAATAAACTAATACATCTTATGTGACGAAAGCATGTCTAGTTACGAATTTTACATCGCAATCTGTTGTTCTTAAACCACAGTTACGTTATAGGTCCAGGGTAGGTCCAGTGTTCTCCACTATCGCCCTGGAACCATGGTAGAAGGCATGTATAACCCCAATATGGTTCCTGGCCATGCGGTCAGTGCCGTTGTAAGAAAAAGAAATACTGTATACCCATCCTCCATACATAGATACATCCACAATGCCATAAACGTCCCATCAAAAACATTAAAACTCCAACATAAACTGTTTCATAAGATCAAGTAGGCAGGATGAACAGGGTTCTGTTCCCAAAAGAAAATCAGTCAGTTTTGAAGTCCCACAAATTCAGTGAGATAAATTCAAAACCTCAACTGTCCTGCACCTGAATTCTCCTCTGAGTTCTCTTCTGAAAGCTTCTGTTCAGTGGCACATTTACTAGCAAGCTAGGCTTCCATTTTCTCCATCCACCTACCCATATCCAGCTTGCCCCTGGCCCCACACACCGACTAGTCCCCAAAGTGGGGATATTGAGACTATGCCAGTAGGACACCTTAAGTTGCAACAAAGCTTCTTCGACTATGAAAAACAAAGATCAGCGGGCAGCAGCATGAAGAAACACACTACAGCCCAGACCCATCATTCATTTAAGGACCACAAGTGCAGAAGGAAATGCCAGACTATGCTTTTGTTCCCCATGGCCAGCTGTTATCACCTACTTTGCAAGGGTTTTTTTCTGTAACATCAGCAGATCCATTGCTTAGTACCCCTGCTCTGCCTCATTAAAGCTGATATCCATTTTTCATTTAATCAGATCTCTAACATCATTGTTCAGTGCACAATATATCTTGTGGCAACAACTTACAAGAGGCTAGATCTAAGTCTCCAAACTGTAAATGATCTCAGATTATGCTCCGGCCCTTTGTGGTCAACTCCTTCTATCCATCTCATGATAAAGCATCCTCTTACAAAACAAAAGAGGCCCAATCGATTCATATGTCACACACACTGAGTCACTGACACAGGTTATGCTTGCTGCTGGTAACAATTTATTCAAAATCTTGCCAGTGTCCAAGTCAAATTACTTTTGCTGCTTTAGCAGCTAACTCTTCACAAAGTGGGGAGATTGTGGCTATGCCACTACAGTCTACCAGCGTGGATTCTAGCAGTATGATTTTTATTGTGCTTCAATCAATACAGTGCAGCATAGAAAGTAACAAGTCTTGTGCAAATAGTGCTGGAATCCATGCTGACACTCTGTAGTGGCACAATAGATGCCAGCCACGATGGACCAGAGGCTTGTCTGACACTTTGTACACTTGGGGGCAGCCTGTGAAAACTATTCAATGTATTTTTTTTTTTTTATTTCATCCCTGAAGTTCCTGACCAAACTTCCTTGCTCCTCCTTCAGCCAACCACTCCTTATGCCCATCCTCCGAGATCCTGTTTGTTGACCTACCTACCTGGAACTTTGGCCACACCAGTGCCACCACTTCGCCTCTCATCTTCTGCTGGCTGCTGCTGCTCTTCTCTCCCAGAGACCCGGAATCCCTTCTGACCGTCACAAACACATTATGAGCCGCCCATGTGACCCGACTCCTCCAAATCTGGCAAGGAAGCCTGCCGAAAGGTTGCTGACTGCACTGTTGGTGCTTTGCTGACCAGTACCAGGCCATCGCTCGACCCAGTCCTCAAGACTCGCCCACTGCCATCGTCTCTCTCCCCTGCTCCCTTGCCGCATGCCACCTCACTTCACCAAGACACACGCGTATAGCGCCTAGTAAGTCCTCCCTCTGGCCAATCACAGTGTGGCATGCTGGCAAACTGAAAAATGTCACCAGCCACCAGCCAACCAGAAGCAGACAGTGTCACACGTTGATTGAGGTGGGGGGTTGACAAACAAACCAAAAGGCACGTATTTTAAATAATGTCAGTGCCACGCCCACACCAGCAAATTAACCGGAAGGGGTGGCAAATCATGCCAGCAGCTGGCTCGGGTCACACAGCAGCAGAGGGCATGCACCAAGCACCTTAAGGGGGGAAAAAAGTCAAGCAGCAGCATTGAAAAATATTGCTGGGGCTCAGCCCAGCTCTATAAATATTCATGGGGCCAATGCCCCACGGCCATACAACCCAGCGCCTATGGATTTCACCTCGCAGACCCTTAGACTGAACTCATAGGCTTCGGAGCAGCCAAGAGGAAAGGCGACCAGACTCGAGCAAAAGGAGCTGCGAAAAAATTCAATGGGAGGTAGTGGAAGTTTGCAGCTTGGGAGCCCTCGGTAGTGTTGGGGGGGTGGACGACAAACTGTCTATGACAGTTCGAATGCAGTATGCAAATTACCTACACGTTACCACAGCTGATTGTGGCAGTGTTTCCTTCAGAACTGTACGCCACTGTATCTGAACGGCTGTCATAGACAGCTCAGACATCCATTGGCATGGTGCGGCTGCGCTTGCAAAAGGAGGCAGGGCATTGAGAGTGGGGGAGGCACACCTACGAAAACTCGTATGGTGGCACTGTGTTTCTTCAAATCAAATCAAATCAAATCAAATCTTTATTTATCCAGGCGATCACCGTTGAGCAAGCTCATTTACAAGGTGGACCTGCTGTTGTCAAGGACAGTTATACATACATAGATTAGAGGTGCAGTATACAAAATGTGCTAAGGTAAAAGCAGACTTACAAATAAATCGTAGGTGCAATATATACATTCCAAGTATTCACGTGGGAGCATACATGCATCACATAACATTATTGTGGTATATACAACCTTCATAGACATAGAAGTTAAAGTAACACATTTATCCAGGCCTCTATAAAAGGTACAAATTATAACATTTCAGCCCTCAGAAACCGCTTATATGCTTGGGAGGTGACCAAGGCTTCAGAAGGGCCCATGATGAAAACTGTATCAACTATTTGAGTGGCATAAGGGAGTAGATCGAGAAAAAAAGTGCCAAGGGTTCCGAGGGCCAGCATGGCAGCTGACTATTGAACAAGTTAGGTAGGGAAGAGAGGGGTTAGGTCGTGGCTGCATATGATAAGGCTAGAGAGGGAACCATCAGCAGGACCGCTAGGTACTATGGAAACATTTACAGATTTCGGCAAATGTTTTGTCACATGCGTGCAAGCAAACACAAAAACTGAATTGTAACACTAACACAATACAATTTCTAGAAACATCGCCTGAATGTCACTCTAAATGCTAGACAGTTATTTTTCTGCCCCAAAACTGATTTTACAAGTCATGTGAGTAACCAAGTTGCATTTTGATTTGATTTGATAACCTCCTATTTTTATGCAGCATCATATAGTTACGGACAAGCCCCATTTTCACAATAGTCCAGTACAGACAAGAAACAAATACACACCTGGACAATTACAGTAGCTGCAAAACACATACAGCATTAACAAAACAAATGACAGTACAAACAGCACATATATTTAAAGTGCATCTACAGTATTTAGAGCAATTACAAGTTTGCAATAGTACTTTCTTGAGGGCAATCTGAATTCATCTAAGGAGGTCTTTGCATGTAATTGGATAGGCAAAGAATTCCATGACTTAGCCACACAATTTTACAAGAGTTTGATCCCCATACTTTGTTTTAAGTGTGAAAAAATGGAAAGCTTCGGGCCAGTTGTCTTAACAGATAATGGTCAGAACTGCAAATCTGGAGACCTGGGTTTGAATCCCACAGCCCCCACTTGCTGATTGTGTGACCCTGAGCAAATCACCTAACTTCATTGTGCTCCCAGGTCACACCTGTAAATAAGCTTCAGCTTAGTGTGTCTCTCCTGGTTAAAAAAAAAAAAAAAAAGAACTCAACTGTTCTAAAGTCAGACACATTCTGAGAGAGTCTACTATTTTAAATTTTATTACTTCAAAGGTCCAAGTAACATAGAAACATAGAATGTGATGGCAGGTAAGGACCGCTTGGCCCACCTAGTCTGCCCATTTTCCTACCTAACAGATAAGCTGCAGATCCTAGTTAACCAACAGCTTACTTCCTCCTACCCCCCATGGCGCCATGGCCCAGCACCGTTGAATATGGCATGGAGGGTGCACACAGTGTGCATGGCGCAGTGGCACCGCGCCAGAGCAAGACACAGAATGGAGCAGGGGATGCCAGCAAGTGCAGTTGCACCTAGGTGCATCACCCGTGATATTCAACCTGGGGCATGCAAATGAGGACATAATGCATGCAAGGTACAAATGAGGCCATTTGCATGTCATCATGGCCCCATTTGCATGCGATGTGCCAATCCCTGGTGAATTGCACCTGGCACCCTGCCAAGCTGCAGCTGTCGGGGATCGGCACCCTGTTGTGCCAATGCAGACCTCCCCCACTCCTGTATGCTCGATTTCAGGCTTTTGTAGTATTAAGGATCCCTGGTGGTCCAGTGGTAACTCCCCCTCTGCCTGATCGGGGCATATGTAATAGTAAGGATCCCTGGTGATCCAGTGGTATGCCCTCTTAGCCTGATCACAGGCATATGTCATAATAAGGAACCCTGGTGGTCCAGTGACACCCCTCCCCACCCACCCACAGGGTCCCCCACCACCCAGCACCCCCCGTCATCAGTGTGCGGCACCGCACGCATGCCACCAGGCCACCGCCCGAATGACAGCGTACAGTATGATCTGTACACCTATTGGTTCACTGCGTGGACCAATGGGCATGCAGACCATGCTGTACTACACAGGCCCGATAGTGAATGAATGCCAATGAAGGGGGGTCAGGGTAAGGGGGTTAGGGTCCACTGGACCACCAGGGTTCCTAAGTATACACATGCCCACAATTGGGTGAGGGGGGCCACTGGACCACCAGGGAGATCTATGTGCCCAGCAGCGGCGCTCTGGGTGGGCGGGTGGCCACCCATGGCTGGCGGCTGCTGTGTTGCGCCATGCAATTCAGCAGCCCGCCTGTGGGTGGCTGAGACGTGTTCCTGCTTTTTCAGGGCACAACTTTGAGCCCCCCTGTGAGGTGCAGTTCAGGGTTGCACAAGCATATGCGCCGCACATCCCGGGCTGAATATCGGATGTGCTGCATATGCATGGGCACGCCCCCTGCATCGCGCTGCATACATTATCAATGTGCCCCAGCACATTGGGAGTTGCGCCGCGCAGCCTGCCCATTTGAATATTGCGCCAGGATGCATTGGGGATTGCACAACACACAACCCTGTTGCGCCAGGTGCAACCCCTTTGAATATCCGGGCCTCTGAATATAGGGCAGATTGTGCACCGCGCAAATGACAGGAGATTGCACCGTACAAACTACAGGCTATTGCACACCATGCAAATGACAAGCAAGTGCACCAAGGATAGTGCAGACCACAGAGAGAGAGAGAAAATAGTGGCACAGACCTGACTAGAGCACCGGGTATGGAGCTGCACACTGGGGGTGGCTGACGGTGAGCAAGGAGGGCGCCAATGATAGACACACAATTCAACTGCTTCAGTATCAAAAATAAACTTTATTACAAAAAAAATTAAAACAGGTTGTATAAACAGAACAAAAAAATAAGAATAAGAAATATATCAGAGGGTGGGGAAAAAAACAATGGGGAAAACTGTCCAGAAACTGGGAGGAGGGACCGAAGGGGTGAACTGGAACATCTCCATTGCAGCCATAGTTACAGAACCCCTGCCACTGCTGGTGGTGGTGCTGACTGCTGGTGAGTCACCACAAGGTCATGCACAGCCTCCAAGATGTTCACCAGCTGGCAGAGAAGAAGTGGCTGCTGGCGGATTATGTGTTGCAGGAAGTCCACCCTCCCTTCCCAGTCCTCTGGATATCCATGATGGCTGGCACACCTCTAGGCACCTATGGACATGAAGACAATTAACTCAGCCAGCAGTGCACACAGGATGAGGACTGCAGGTGTTACCTACTGTATGCAGGCAAGATATAATCAGCCAACATGCTCCACCATGCCATACATGGATGATATATGTCTGACATCCACAAAAGTCCAGATGTGGCATACCAGTGACAGCACTGTGAACTCATACAGTGCAGGAAGGAAAATGTAGTGGTTGTGCCATGCTGCAACAGAGCAAGCCCAGCCATGGCATGTGCACACGCCACTGGCAGGCATGCTAGAGGTATGAATGCAGCACATGCAACAGCAGCACCTACCAAGAGTCCGACAAGCAGTGTCATGTCCTGAGTTGCAAGGAGGTGCACCACACACCCTATGACAACTGAACAGCCATCCCGAGCACAGGTCAACCCAGATGTGCAGGGCACAGACATCCAGAAGCCTCCCCCAGGTCACAGCCAGGATGGGGCACAGGCACACACACGTGGTGCACACAACAGAACTGTTCATGGCTGGGATCATCAGGCCACACTGTGTACAGCAGGCATAGTAAAACACGACTACAGTGGTAGTGTACATGGAAGGGCGCACAACACACTGTGCCCCAGGCACCACAACACTAGTGTATGATGCAGTTCTGCCTGGAGGCAGTCACTGTCACGATGGTCATAGATGCAACCCTACATAGAGTGATGCAGAGTTGGACTGGCCCACCAGGATACCAAGAAATGTGCAGGTGGGCTCCCCTCTGTTGGGTACATGGCCACCCTTTGAAGTGATTTAACTAGATTGTGCAAGACATAGGCATCACTTACACAATCTGGTACTAATTGTGGCAATAAATTTGGTGCCTGTATTTAAGGGAAAGGGGAAATTGTTTCACCAGGAAAGGCACACTAAATTGGAGCTTGTTTCCAGGTGTGACCTGGAAGCAAAAGGAAGTTAAGTGACTTGCTTAGGGTTACATAGTATGTGAGTGGGAGCTGATGGGATTAAAAAAAAAAAAAAAAACAAGTCTCCAGGTTTACAGCTCAGTGCCCTTAACCACTACGCTATCCTGCCTCCTAATGGAAGGGATCATAATTTGGCACCAACAAGGTGGCCAGACAATCCCTTCCACTTCCTGATTCCTCCAACATGCCCTGCACAATGATGTGAAGTAGGGGAGAGCATGGGTGTGAGCCCCATTTAAGACAATGAGGGCCAATTTTCATTACTATTTTATGCGTAATGATGGCCAGTTGGAGATTAAAAAAGGCCACCACTCGACTAACAAGGCTCTTGTTGGTTGGCGATGCACACAATCTCAACTATCATTACATAAAATAAGAAATAATATCCCCCTTGACAAATGGGGCTCACTGCACTCTCCTTGCTTCACCCTAAGCAGGGCACATGCCAGAGGAATCAGAAAGTGGAAGGATTGGCTGGCCACCTTGTTAGCACCAAATAATGATCCCTTCCACTTAAATACAGGCACCAAATCTAATGCTACAAATACCAAGGATTTACTTTTGCCCACCTAAGGTACGAGCCAGGGTAAGTGATGGCTACATTGGAAAATATAGTTAAATCACTTTAAGCCTTGACACTCTCTGTATGTATCAACTCTCTTCTGCTTGAATGGGGTATATGGGCCACTGTAGGTAACTTGTAAGATTCAAACACAGAAGTATGGTATCACATTTTCATGGAATACTGATATTAGTGTGTCACCCAGGGCCCCTTCTATTGATTGCTCAGGTGGGCCCTGAGAAATACTGTCCAGGTGGCACCCTGTACCCCAGTCTGACCCTGAGTTTGTCCCCCTAAACAGGGCCTATGCAGGTAATTGGCCCTATACAGCCCTGTTGTGTCCGACTGTATGATTGGCCCTGCCCATGTACAGTGGAGTCATCATATCCTTGTCATCACTGTGTTGGTTAGTCACCACCAGCCACAGAACAATGTCACTCACATATTGTGCTCCACATGCACCACCCACTGATGGCCCCACTGTCCACCAGCCTTATGCCACAACTGCAGGCCACCGCTGATCCACTGACATATGCCACACAATGCATGTGGCAGGATATGACACTAGCTCAGGTTGACTACCACAGTGGTTGTCTGATGCACATGGCCAGACATGGTGGTGTGCAGCAACTACTGATGGCCAATGCCAACCCCCTGCTGACAGCTAGGCACACACAGTATTGAGCACATGGTGGTACTGGCCCAACCAATTGTGAGGGGGTACACCCAGTGTTGTACACAAAACCACCACCCCTCGTGGCATCTACCCAGTGGCACAGGGTGCTCATGACTGCACGGTGGAGGCCATGCCATGGTATGGTAGACAGACACAGGGCTGCATGCCAGCAGCATGTAGGTGCACTGCAATAGACTGCACAGACCATGACACACCACGGTGACACTGGTAGGCCAGTGCCCTATGTGCAGGATGAGTGCCTCCCACCACAACCCTTGAGATGATGCCCCAAGGTACACATCCTGCACGGTGGCTCACACAGATATCCATTGTTAGCCACAGAGACATACAACATTTTGTAGATGGGTGGCAAATGGTCTGCACAGTGACAGGCCACCAATGTAAGGGATGAATACCTCCCTCCCACCAAAACCCATAAAGCCACCTCAAGCAGTTGTACAATACTGGTGTATCTCCCCACACCCACTGATAGTATCACCCTGTGCCTTGTACCCCTCCAAAGGCCTGGCAAGTCATTTACATAGGTAATGTCTGCCCACTGCACCACGTTCCAGCAGGACAGGACCCCTTCCCACCTCCCAGCTGCAAATCCAGGGGCATCACTGTCCTCAATGGCACTGACACCTATCATGCCACACAGACGGTGCTGTGTACATAGCCCTCTGGACAGCATGGAAGGCAGTGTCAAGATACACTCCACCAATGTCAGATATAGCCATGAGTACAGTAACAGAGAGGGCCATTCCCTGACACCTATAACAGTTGTAGGGCCATGGCCACAGCAGTGTCACCTCTTCTGGCACTTATACATGTACACATGCACCACAGGTGCAACACACAATGTGGGGCACTTACCTGGACACCCCTCCTGTGTGGAGCTGCCATGGGTCCCATCACAGCCCCACAGTCCAAGGTGAGACACCCTCTGGCACTACTGCTCCCACTTTTGTTGGCCCCTGTCCGAGGTGGGTTGCCACTGAGATCTGTAGAAAAGGAAAAGGGAGATGTGATCAGTATCCTGCAGTGGTACACTGTGCACTGTTCACTACATACTACTTACTATACACACCCATATGCCTGTGCTAAGCATCAGCTCCCACATATGCAGGCTGTAGATGGACAGGTCGAGCAGGGCTGCAAGGCAAACGTAGCACCACCTGTGGCATCACACACAAGCATGTCATGGCATGTGTGCAGAATGTATGGTGCCTCCCTCTGTGGTAGGTAGGGCCTAGCATAGTGTATGCCAGGCTGTGTGGTGCCCACATCCTGCCAGACTCCCAGACTCTTTACCACAGACCACACATGTCAGCCCCAGATCCTGTCCAGGCATAGTATGTATGGGTATACATGATGAAACATAGACTTTGACGGCAGATAAGGACCGCTTGGCCCACCTAGTCTGCCCGTTTCCCCTACCTAGAGGATAAGCTGCAGATCTTATTTAACCAACAGCCTATTTCTTCCTACCCCCTCACAAAAATTGCCTTATGTCTGTCCCATGCATTCTTGAATTCTCCCACAGTTGTAGACTCCACAACCTCCTCAGGAAGGCTGTTCCATGCATCCCACCCTCTCTGTGAAAAAATACTTCCTGACATTGCCCTAGGCCGTCCCTCCTCTATCTTTAAATTGTGTCCCCTTGTTCTGCACATCTCTTTTTCTGAAAGATGCTACCTCTGGACTTTGTTAATTCCACTGAGGTACTAAAATGTTTCTATCATGTCCCCCTCTACCTCCTTTCCTCAAGGGTATACATATTAAGTTCCTTTAGTCTCTCCTCGTCTGGCTTCTCTTGCAGACACTGCACCATTTTAGTTGCCCTCCTCTGAGCTGCCCACTCCTGTCTATGTCCTTGTGGAGATGGGTCTCCAGAACTGGAGCTAGTACTCCAGATGGGTCTCACCATCTGTCTGTACAGGGGATAACAACTTCCTGTTTTCTACTGGTGATACCTCTTCCTATACATCCTAGTATCCGCCCAGCCCTCCCTACTGCCTTCTCACATTGCTTGCCAACCTTAAGGTCATCTGATATGATTACCCCCAGGTCCCTTTACATTTTTGTTGTTGTTACTACCTCCCTCCGCCCCAATTGTGTAATCTTCCCTTGGGTTTTTGTTTCCCAGGTGCATTATTTTGCACTTCTTTGCATTGAATCCAAGCTGCTATACTTCTGACCATTCCTCCAACCTTGCCAAGTCCCTTCTCATCCTTTCTGTGCCTCCTTGTGTATCAACCCTGTTGCAGATCATTGTGTCATCTGCAAAGAGGCATACTTTTCCTTCCAGTCCCTCTGCAATTTCACTTATAAAGACATTAAAAAGGACTGGACCCAGTACTGAACCTCACGGTGCCCACTACTAACCCCTCTTTCTTCAGAGTGGACTCCATTTACAATTACTTTCTGTGTCCTGTTATCCAGCCAATGTTTTACAGGCTACCACCTGGGACCTCCCAGGCTGGTTAATTTGACTATTAATCTTTTGTGTGGGACTGTGTCAAATGCCTTGCTAAAGTCTAGGTAGGCCATGTCCATAGCACTCTCCTGGTCTACTACTTTGGTCACCCAGTCAAAGAAATCAGTTAGATTCATCTGACATGACCTTCCGCTGTGAACCCATGCTGTCTTGGGTCCTGTGCCCCACTGACCTCTAGGTACTCAACAATTCTTTCCTTCAGAAGTGATTCCATCACTTTCCCTACCACAGAGGTCAAACTGACAGGTCTGTAGTTTCCTGCCTCTGTCTTGGTCCCACTTTTGTGAAGGGGAATCACATCTGTCTTCCTCCAGTCCTCAGGTACCACACCATCCTCCCATGAGTTGTTAAAAAGGATAGTCAGTGGTGTCACTAGTTATCTGCTTAATTCTGTTAGAATTCTGGGGTGAATTCCATCTGGCCCCATTGCTTTGTCCACCTTCAGTTTTAGGAGTTCTTTCAGAACCCTTTCTTCTGTGAAAGGACTGGGATCGACCCTCCCTATCCAGAGTGCTTCTGTTAATTGGATTAGGCACCTCCCCACCTCCTCTTTTGAGTACTGAGCAGAAGTATTCATTCAGTATCCCTGCTTTTTCACTGTCGTTTCTGCCCACCCACCGTCTATTCTATTCAGCCTTACTATCCCTTTCCTTTGTCTTTCTACGCTCCCTGATATACCTATAAAAGGTTTTATCCCCCTGCTTAACTGAGTTGGCTATCTTTTCCTCAGTTTGGGCCTTTGCTATTCTGACTACCCCTCCCTGCTTTCTTCTGCCTTAACTGGTACAGTTCTCTGTCCTGCTCCTTCTGTATTTCCTTATACTTCCTAAATGCTATCTTTTTCTCCCTAACCTTCACCTCCACCTCTTTTGAGAACCATAGTGGCTTTTTCTTTCATTTTGATTTGTTTATTTGCTTCACACAAAGGCTTGTAGCCTCTGTGATGGCAGTTTTGATATTTCCCCATTGTTGCTCCACCCCTCCTTCTAGCCTGTTTGCTAGTGCTTTTCTAAGGCACTCTCCCATCTTGACAAAATCAGACCTCCTGAAGTCCAGAACATTCACTTTTGTATGGCCTGACTCTGTAGCTGAGTTTATCGTGAACCACACTGTTTGGTGGTCACTTGTTCCCAAATAGCTACCCACTTCTAGATCTGAGATCTCTCACTGTCCCCATTTGAGAGTACGAGGTCTAAGATTGCTCCCTCATGAGTAGGTTCCAAAACTAGCTGTCTGAGGCATGCCACCTGAAGGGCATCGAGAATGACCCTGCTTTTGGATGTGGCTGCAGCAAAGGTGCTCTAGTTGACATCCGGCATATTAAGGTCCCCCATCAACAGTATCTCCCCTTTCTCTGCCATCCTAAGTAAGCCTTCTATCATATCATTGTCCATTCCCTCCCCCTGACATGGGGGTTTGTATACAACCCCTGTGCAGATTGTGGTGCCATTTCCAGTCTCTAAGGTGATCCACAGTGCCTCCTCTCCTCCCTGTTTACTCTTTTATTCAGTTGCTTTTATCCCTTCCCTTACATAGAAAACTACTCTACCCCCTCTCCTCCCTTCCCTGTCTCTCCTGTAGGTTGTGTACCCTAGTATGTTAACATCCCAGTCATGGTTCTCTGTGTACAATGTTTCTGTGACTGCTACAATATCCAGGCATCCCTCTTCCATCAAGGCCACCAGTTCAGGGAGCTTGTTGCCCAGACTACAGGCGTTGGTACTCATTACCCTCCATTTCTTGATGGCCTTACCCCTTTTGCCCCCTGTCCTTATTGTGTTGGGCACTTTCTCCATTACCCCTCGTTTTCCTACCAACATTTCTATGTTAGTGTCTACCTCACTTAGCACCTTGATTTGTTGGGGCTAAGGCCTCTGCTCCTCTCCAGTGCCTCACCTTTGGCTGTGCTTAAATGCTTGTCAATGAAGCATTTAAACCTATCACCTAGGATCCTGGTTCCCCTCCTGGACAGATGCAGACCATCATGCCACATGGAATAGGCAACAGAAGTGTCCATGCCTGCGGCTGAATGGCCATGAACCACACCAGGAAGTTCCTTACTGTACTTACTATAACAAAAAGTAATACAGTTGGCCAGTCATTTGGACAACCACTGTTTAGATACTGGAGTGCTCTCTGTGCCAGGGGTGAATGAAACAAACAACTGAGAGGACTTTCTACAGTCCTTATTATGGTGTGTATAGTACCTTAGAATTCTATGCATATCTAAAGTATGGATCAATACTTCCCCTGGATTGGCATGCTTTGGATAATAAACAGGCAGGTGGATAGATTGTGTAACCCCTAGGTGGCACTATCCCAAGGGCTACTACCCCTGCCTGCTTGGCTAGTAGCAGGTTGAGGGGCCTGAGTTCTGAAATGGGTGCCTCCACCCAGAGGTCAGGGTTGGTAGTGGTCAAGCTAACCTGGGCACAGCCCTCCGGGACACTGTAACCCCCCTCTTTCCCCTCTAGTGACCTGAACACTGTACAATAATCACTTTCACAATACCCCTGGTACACCACACAAGTACCCACACTGTTTGCACTTATCACCAGGACTGGTTCCTCTGGCTCGACCCTGGGGACCCCCGTAAAACAAGGTTATGCACAGCAAATAGCAACAGTACAGTACTTTGAGCATAAACTGGAACCACAGTCAGATTACATGCAGAAAAAGTTAGCTCTGATTTATTCAGGGGACTTGAACAAGGAAGGGGCAAAATCAGGTTAATTAGCTTAAAGGTTATATCAAACAAGCAGTTATGCATGCGCTTTGAGTCCCCCCCCACACAGTCCACCTCTGGGTACCCAGGTGGAGAAGAGATGGGCTAGCCAGGACTGTTGCCCGGGGTTGGCCAGCATTGCAGCTGGTTGGGGCCCTGTGATGGAAAACACAACATGCACAGTACACAATATTTGTAATCTGGAGCCAGAGGGCTCAGTTCGTAAAGGAAACGAAACAACAAGACAATCAGATGACACACTCAGATTAAGCTGTTGTTGCAGGGAGATACCCTGGTATTTACTCACGATACCCAAGACTGGACACAGGCTGGATGAAAATCGAGACTGCAGGTGGTTGATCTGGAATACCATGAGAAGAAGGGCCCACATGAGTCGCAGAGGCGTCATTCCTGTTCAAGCATGGAGCAGGGGGCTGATCCCCAGGCAAGTCTCTTATCGATGGCTTCTCTGTGCAGTGGGTAGTCTGGCTGGGCCAGTCTGGCAAGGTCCAGACCACATGGAGGCAAATTCGGATGCAGTCCATTTTGGGCTGGATACAGCTTCCAGCAAGCAGAACACAGTACACACAATGGCGAACTAACTCACATCCCACTAGCAGCTCATAGCACATTTACATGTAAGGGAAGTCTACTGTACCAGGCAAAGCACTCCCCGGTCACAATCACAAAGTTTCTGCACACACCGGGAGCTTAGGGGTGGCTGAAACTCCTGACAGGCCGATCGCATTCAGCAAAATCTTTCGGTCTTCTTCAGTTTGAGCTTGGCCCACTTCAGTAGCTTACTTTAGTCACACAAACTTGTATTTAGTCCAAAATAATTCTCTTCTCTCCTTCTCAGGAGAAGCAGACAGACATGCGGGGCAAAACTTAGCCCTTTCACAGTTCTTCCATGCAAATCCACTCAGGATTGCTGCTCAAAAAAACTTCAGCTCTTCTCATTTCACTTCCCAGCTCAGAACTAACTGAAACCTGCAAGCAGCCTAGGACTTCCCCAAGATCCAAAAGATTCAATTGGCTGATTTGGCTGTCAGTCAAAGCAAGAGCTCCCCCTTCAGTTGCAAAAATGGAGCAGAACCCCCCCCCCCCCCAAAACTACAGTTCCTACAGATTTTGAATTCAGACAACTCCTGTATTCCGGCTACATTTTAGGTCCCACCAGAACTGATTGGTCCAATTTGCAGTCCAGGACCAAAATAGTGGAGACAAACAAAACAGTCCTTGCTACAAGAAAGCAGGTTAGACAAACTACATTATCATTATCACTCTAAATGATTTTCAGCAAATAGTTACATCTTTCAACAGAGCTCCATCTCCGATTACTTATGCTGCAATCAGGCAGCTCTTAAAGAGACAGCACACAGAGGCCACACAGGCTCTGGCAATCACATTTAAACTATTAAAACACAGGACACCAGCCTGGCAGTGAGCATTTAGGCAAGCTCAAGGAAGACTTTTTGGAACCCCCATTTGTAGGGGGTTACAATTGATTTAGAGTAAACTCAGACACCACCTTAGGGAGATACCTAGGTTGAGTACACAAAAGAGACCCTGTCTTTCTGGAAAATCAAATAAGGCTGCTCACACATGAGGCCTGTAGCTCTAAATTCTTGAGCAGAAGTAATCGCAACTTAAAATAACACTTTTCATGACAGAAAGCATAGTTTGCAAGACACGGCTGGCTCAGAATTAGGCAGGGTCAGCTTCTCTAGAACAAAATTCAGGTCCCAAGCCAAACCGGATTCTGGAATGGAAGCTTCAAGTGTAGAATGCCTCTCAAAAGGTACTGGCCACTCCAATTGATCCACAGTATGACCATCAATGGGCATGAAATACTGATATAGCTGACAGGTGCACTTTAGTAGAGGAGTATTTGAGGCCTACACCAGACAAGGTCAATAGCTACTCCACAATCTGGTTCACTGGAAAAGTGAAAGGGTCCAGGTGATGGGAAGCAGTCCAGATAGCAAATCACTTCCACTTCAAAGAGCAAGTGTCGACTGCCGGTGGAGCCGATAACCAAGATGGCTGTTTAGTTGAGAGCTCCGCGATCCCCCCTCACTAAATCCCTAGCATCCACTGAGTTTTACTACCTTTGAGATCTAGAAAGAAGTACAATTGCAGGGAATTCAGCTAAAATTATCCAAAAACTGTTTACTTGTACACAGAAGAAAGCGGGACAGAATTAATCCAGCGGCTGCGATGTCGGCCCGGGAGGCCTCTGACTCTGAGCTCTCAGTGGCCCTGTCTGAAATCTCTGAACAGATTACTTCAGCCCATGGCAAAATAAAGAACAAACGAGTGAAGCTTGATACAATATACAAAGAACTGCTGGCATTCCGAGCGGAAATAAAAGACATGTATGTGGAGCTGCGAAGTGATGTGGCGAATTTAGAACAACAAACAGATTCCACTGAGAGGCAGATCACAGTGGTAGAAAATGGGGTGGATGATATAGAGGAGTCTTTACATGAACTGCAAGATCAGTATGACCTTCTCTACTTCAGACAAGAAAATGCAGAGAACAGGGCCTGACGTAAGAACATACGAATCTACTGTATTCCGGAGGGCTCAGAAGGCCAGGATCTCTCAGATTTTATCACAACTGTTCTGAAAACAGCCTTAGAATTACCTTCGGACATGCCATTGGAATTAGAGCGAGCCCACAGGGCATTAGGCCCACGCCCTAATGATCCAAATGCTAAACCTCGGTCAGTTATACTCTGCATCCTCAGTTATGCAGTAAAAAAAAAGATCCTTACAGCAGCATGGCACAAGGGGAAGATTTTCTTTGGAGAGACACAAATTTACTTAGATAACGATTATGCCTCCCAAACCATGTGGAATCGGAGGGCTTATGCTGACATTCTCCCAGTTCTGAAAGAGGCAAATGTTAAGTTTTCCACCCCTTGCCCTGCTCATCTCATTGTGCAGCATCCAACAGGCAGAAAGGAATTTCACTCCACAGAAGAGGCCAGGGAAGAGCTTCTCAAAATGGGGATCCAGATTAATAAGAGGACCGAGTTGAGACCTACAGTTTCACTGAGGGTACCCAGATGGCAGACAGTGATTCCACGTGAAGAGCGTTGAGTAGCTGGAGACGAGAGACTGGACAGTCTGACGAGCCGACTCGCTACATTTCGCAGACCTACCCGTGGCAGAACCTGACTTATATTTAGAAAAACATGGAGAAGTGCTTAGTGAACCTAATCTATAGATAGACCTCTGGAGATTTTAACTGCAGAGACTTTCTTTTCTTGGGTCGAGGCCTGAATCCGGGATGTTGCGCAGGGATAATATCAGGCTGGTATAAATAGGTTTACAATGGAACCCTGTTATATCAGTTTTGAGCCAATATAGATGGCTTTATATCTAAAAGGAAAAGTAAATGAAGGAGAAAGCAGGAGGGTTTAGTGTATAAATAATAGGAGATACTGTATGTATGCTAGCCAAAAGTTTATTAAAGAAAATAATAATCTGAAGTTGAGGGGGGAGCCTGTGATAACCGCCAGGCTATTAGGCTTATGTTTGAATTAAAAGGGCAGCAAAGTATTATATTTTGGTTTCTTTTGAAATTCAGTTTAACATCCTGCCCATTTTGTTTTAACCTTAGAATTTACACCCTCTGGGGGCCGAGCAACATGCACCGAATACCTCCAGTTCCTTCTGTTGGTCTGGAGGAATATTTAGGAGAAGGCAAAGAATCTCCCTACCTTGGAAGTCGTAGTTGATGTATATAGTTCATGTTTTGAGGTGTGGTTTCTCCTCGACTTTTGGTCTACACAGTTAGTTATACAGTCCGTACAGACTAATACATTTAAAATGTGTAAAAAAATAGTTGCTCCATTTTTCCAGTTGCATTTACAGCTACAGCAGGATAACAGGGTTGACATTAATGTTCAGATTAAAGATTTACATGGGTGGACTTGCTCTTTGGGGGGGGGGTAAGACAGGGAACAGGGGGCCCAGAATCAAGCCGAAGGAAATGTATTATAATGGTTCTTTGTAGTGGATCCAAATGACACCCTCCTGTTCTACAGGTTGAATGGGGGTGCAAGGGAGGTCCTAATGCAGCATAGTCTCCTATAATGGTGACCCAAGTAATTAGGGCATTGTCCTTAATACAAATGGATTGAGTAACCCAATCAAAAGAGCAAGACTCCTTCAATATCTCAGGAGACATCTATCTGATGTCATATATTTTACAGGAGACCCATTTGACAGACGTAGAACACTCTAAATTATCGGGGGGGGGGGTATCAGGTTTATGCTTCATCTTTCCCTAAGGGAAAACGACGTGGGGTCGCAATTATGATTCCTCGGACCTCCCCTTTTCATCTATCCTCACAGCTCACTAATCCTCAGGGACGGTATGTGATCCTTAAGGGGACATTGTTCGGGAAACAGGTAACACTGGTAAGTGTGTACCCCCTTCCAATGATACCAGTAGCAGTATTGAAACAATTCTTTGGCAAATTAATAGACATTCTTCAGGGATGTTTGATTATGGGTGGGGATCTTAATCTTACCTTGAACCCCCACTTAGATTCATCCTCCCCACATAAACATAGATCTTCCCGCCCTGAAATATTTCTGGACTACACTGAAGTAGTGGCCATGACTGATGTCTGGGTTTTTATCCATCGACAAGGGATACACATTTTATTCTCCTTGTCATGACTCCCATTCAGATTGGACTATTTGTTTATTACTTGGGAACATACGGACTACTTACAAGACCTGACAATTGGTCCCAGATTCCTTTCTGATCATTCACCCCTATTTTTAAAACTAGACTTTAAAATTCTTAAGAAAACCACCGGGTGGCATCTGAACACCTCATTTTTAAGGGATAGAGCCTTTAGAGATAGTTTCAAGGCAAAAATTGCTCAGGTAGTTGCAGAAAACTCAGGAGGAGAGGTCTCCACATCTATGCTGTGGGACAGACTTAAGGTTGTGATTCGTGGGGAGATCATAGCCTATGCAGCGGCTAGGAAAAAAATCTGGGAAAGGCAATATATTAGGCTTCATGGTGAACTGAGAGACCTACAGGCTCATGTCCCTATAACTGAAGAGATTAGGATACAAATGAAGCAAACAAATGCTAGTCTGCAGAGGTTTTTAGATGAGACAACACAGCAGGCATTGTTTTATCCGAAATCATATAGGTTTGAGGGAGGTCTAAAAGGGGCTCGGAACTTGGCTAGAAGATTAAGAGGGCAGTGGACAGCCACATACATTTCGCACTTAACTGATTTAACATCTACTACCCGAGTAACCCACACAGAGCAAATAAAAGCTTGCTTTAAGAATTATTATTCCCTACTATATACCGCCCCTGTGCCTACTGACCCGAGTAATTTGGAGAAGTTTTTTCGCTCCTTCACTCTTCCCCATTTGCCAGAAGATATGGCAGAGAGACTGAAGAACCCAATTAGGTTGGAAGAACTTAAAGAGTGGTGACAGATAGTAAAACCTTAAAAACCCCAGGCCCTGAAGGAATGCCAGGAGTGGTATAAAACTTTCTACAAACAGATTGCCCTGTATTGGTTAAGACATTTCAGGAGATTCAAGAGGAGGACTTTCCCCACTCCTCCCCGCTTCTTGGGATTATACTAATATCTCTCGGTGTTGAAACAAGGTAAACCCCAGATTTTGTTACCTCATATAGACCGATATCCATACTCAATATGGATTATAAGTTGTTTATGTCTATATGGACCCATAGAATAGAGGAGTTGATCCCTGAGTTAGTGAATTCAGATCAATCAGGGTTTGTCCAGAACCGACAAACTTCGGATAATATCCGAAAGACAGTGCATCTCCTTGATTATGTGAATAAGAGAAATATCCCGGCAACCTTTGTCAGCTTGGACACTGACAAAGCTTTCGACCAGTTTAGTTGGATGTTCCTCTGAAAGACCCTCTCTGAGTTCGGGTTTCCAGGGGAATTTATTTCCCTGCTACAGAGGATATACGCCTCTCCAAAGGCGTATATCAAGGCGAATGGCCAGCTATCAGATAGGATACATCTGGGCAGGGGGACCAGACAGGGTTGCCCACTCTCACCACTTTTGTTTGCTTTATATATTGAACCACTGGCAGAGGCCATTAGGCGAAATGCTGACATTCATGGGATACCTCTGGGGGGAAAGAATTTACTCTTTCATTATATGCGGACGATATATTGCTGACCCTATTAGACCCTGAAAGCTCAGTCCCAGCCACTCTAGGGGTGATAGAGAGGTTCTAGGAGGTTGCTGGATATAAGATTAATATTCAAAAGACAGAGATTTTACCTCTCAACTTTGTTCCATATCAGGCTCTGAGTGCTCTATTACCAGCTAGATGGCGAAATAATAAAATCCAGTATCTGGGAGTCATTGTTGTGAATGACCTGGAACTTTGGAGCTCCTGAACTTGGAGCCTGTGACTTTAGCCATAGAACAACTAATGAGTAGGTGGGCAAACCTGCACTTATCGTTTCATCAGCATATCCAGACTATTCAAATGACGGTGTTTCCAAAGATTTTATATTTTTTCAAACTTTACCTTTAATTCCATCCAGATTCTACTTTTTTTTTCCTGGGATAAAATATTTTCCAGGTTTATCTGGGCTGGGAAACACCCAAGGATAAAGTGGTCATCCATACAATTACCTATTGCCAAAGGAGGTTTAAACCTTCCTAATTTAAAAGAATACCACAGAGCCACAACATCTAAGGTCATTCTTATTTGGCTTAATAGACATATTATGCCCCTGTGGAAATTAATTGAATTTACTCTGAATGACCTTTACGATATATTCCCTGTTTTGTTTTCTCCATTAGACTCCATTCCATCTTTCAGGGACCTCATGTGGAGGACCCGTAATACATTAAAAATATGGTATGAGCTTAGGTCAGCCCGGGAACTTGCAGGGCTCTTTTTATGTTTTTGACTGGTGACTAAGGAAAAACAGTTCATAGCAGCCAGACAAGACCATACTTATGAAGAGTGGCATAGTTTAGGCCTTTCAATGTTTTACCAATTTCTAGATATACATGGGGTGATGTCCTTTGCCTCCCTGCAGTCTAAATTCGGACTTCCCTTCACACATCACTTCAGATTTCTGCAGGTACGCTCATATTTGATGGATTTGGGCCCCACTCGATTGGTTCTTCCCTCTCCGAAGCCCAATTTTATGAATCTGATAATTGAGGCAATTGAGGGAAAACTTACAACACAATTAATTGGTCAACTTTATAGAGCCTTGAGGGAAAATTGGAAGCAGACCATAGAGAATGTTCTGACTAAGTGGAATAAAGAAATAAATACTCAGATTACATATGATAAATGGCTGGAGCCAATCATTCCGTCTATGAAGGCTTCTTCAGCTCTCTATTGGCTTGAATATATTTGGAAGTGTTGCATGCATTTCTCTATGTCTCCAGATAAACTGGCTAAATTCCTACCTGGAAACCCAAGAAAGTGTTGGAGAGAAGGTGGGCAGGTGAGGGCTAGTACCTCCCATATTTTTTGTTCATGCCCGAAAATTTCCCTTTATTGGAAGGAAATTGCCAGGAGTCTCCAATTATTAATTGACACAGATTTGGTTTTAACAGATCAAATGATTCTGTTATACATAGGAGAAGAGGGTTTAGTACCGCCAAAAAAAAGCAAATACTTATACTTAGCTGCAGCTAAGAAGGTGATCACCCGCTTATGGCGAAAGTCCACAATCCCAACTTTGACTCACTGGCACTCTATAGTGTCAGAGATCTATAATCTGGAATGATTCTTTGCTAAAAGAGCTGACCGCATTCCCCAATTTGAAATTTATTGGAGGTCTTGGGTCTTCTATATTTCCCCATCAGATGATTCATTTATCCCCTGATGAGATAAGCTCCTTGATGCCTGCATCTCTCTTCTCCCAGGCACCTCATTATCAATTATATATTGCCAATGGACATTACATGTCCAAAGTGGTTTTTACAAATGGTATAAACTGGTTAGAATGTCCTGTAACATATGAACTTCCACTGTATATGTATATCCTGAACAATGAAATTGCTGTACAAATGTATTCCTGCAGTAATACTGACCTGAAAAATAAAGAATAAAAAAAAAATAAATAAAAAAGAGCAAGTGACCCTGGTGGAAGGTCTTCTGGCAGCAACCAGGACATCAGCCACCTTCTGAGACACTCCAAACTGAGCAATGGCTATGTCCTCAGGAGCCATGCATACAGATGGAGGGACTTAAGGTCTGGATGGACCAGAGTTCCCTGTTCCTGAGCAAACAGGTTCCGGGCAGATGGGCTGGTGAACTGGAGGTTCTATAACCAAGTGTTGCAGTAAAGGAAACCATATCTGATGAGGCCAGAATGGAGCCACCAGAATTAGGGTTGCACCCTCCATCTGTAGCTTGATGAGCACCCTCTGAATCAGAGGAAAGGGTGGGAAGGCGTAAGAAACCTCCCTTTCTAGGAGAGGGACAACGCGTCTCACCAGAAAACTCCAGGCTCTGGCTCTAGTGAACAGAAACATGGCAGTTTTGCATTGAGTGTGGATGCAAAAAGGTCCAACTCTGGATGACCCCACCTGTCAAACAGGTCTTCTACGACTGGGATCAGTATTTCCCACTCATGCATTCTGGACTGTGACCAGCTGAGGCTGTCTGCTAAGGCATTTTGCATGTTTTGCACATGGATGGCTGACAGTTCTAGACTGTGATCTACAGCCCAGTACCAGACCCTCATCGCATCCCAGAACAGGGGGTAAGAAAGGGTCCCCCTTGTTTGTTTGTTTTTTCCTTATATTGTTTATTTCTCTTCGGCTGGGGGGGTTGTACTTATGGTTCACCACCATCCGACTGTCTCTTTGGCCCTGCTCCAACTGCAGCCAGAGCTCAACCCCTATGCCCTACCCCTCCCTGCCACATCATGGTGGGGACTAACCCCGCTCACCACGGAAGGCCAGGCGAGCACCAGGGGAGCTGACTTGGGTGCATCTGCTGTGACACCAGTGGACCACCTTCACATGCACAAGGATTTTCTCTTATGTTTGGTATCTTCCCCCCCATGGTGCAGCTGTGCAATGACGCCAAGGATGTTCCGTGCATGCATCTGTACCTGGCATGTCTGGCATCAGCCCGAGTTGACCCCACAGTGGATCGCGACATGCACCAACCCCCAGCCACTGCCAGGAGCCAGCATGTCCACAGTCATCCCTTCCCACCCTCCCCAGAGGAGGAGAGCAGTCCCTGGGATGCTCAGTCCTCCTCCCTCCCAGCTGACCCGAGGTCACTCCCAACCCCAGGTCACTGATGTGGAGTAAGGTGTGGCATCCAGTGCCTCAACCCTCAGCGCCACTGGGCCGGCAAGGTCCCCCCTTGTTTGTTGATGTAATAGACGACACTGAGGTTGTCCAACTGCACCAATAGTGGGCCTAGGGAAAGATGGTTCTGGAAGGCCTGTAAAGCATACAGAACTGCCTGCATCTCTAGAACATTTACATGAAGGAGGATCTCCCACTGGTACCAGATCCCTGGGTCTGATAAGGGCCAGGTGTGCTCCCCAATCCAAACCTGAAGCATCCATGGTGAGGACTTGTTGAGGAGTGGGGATAAGAAAGGGGGCCCCTTTCTAGTGATTTTTCTGGGTCCATCCACCACCGAAGCACCTTGTGTACTGGGGAGGAGACAAGGACCAGCTGATCCAGATCATCAGAGTGTTGAGCCCACTGTACCCAGAGGGTCCACTGTGGGATCCTCGTGCAACCTGGACAAAGAGACCATAATATTGGCTGCAGCCATTAAGCCCAGCAGCCTCAAGAACATCCTGGCTGGGACATACCAGCACTGAGACACTGCCTGGGCCTGAGCTATGAGGCAGTCCACCCTGTCTTGTGTTAGGAAGGCCTTGCCCTGAGTACAGTCCAGAACAGCCCTTGTGTACTGCAACCACTGGGACAGGATCAGCACAGACTTGGGCAGATTGACAGTTATGCCCAAGGACAGGAACAACTGCAGGGTGCGTTCCAGAGTCAGCAACATTAGTTCCCTGGACTGGGTTTCAGTATCCAGTTGTCTAAGTGAGGGAACACATAAAGGCCTTCTCATCGGAGGGCTACTGCTACAGTTGCAAAGCAATTGGTAAATATCTGTGGCACAGAGAATAAGCCAAAGGGCAACACTCTGAACTGGTAATGCTCCCCCTGGAAGAGGAACCGTAGGTATCACCTGTGAGGGGAGCAAACCATGATATGCAGATAGGTGTCCTGCATGACCATGCAGCACAATCAGTCACCCTTCTTGAGCAGAGGAAGAAGGCCATGTAAATTTACCATCTGGTACTTTCTGTATTGGATTTAAAGATTCAGTTCCTTGAGGTCTAGAATGGGCCTTATGTCCCCAGTCCTTTTGGGAACCAGGAATAACCAGGAGTAGAAACCGTTGCTTCTCTGCCGCCTGGGCACTGGTTCTATGGCCCTTTTGCACAGCAAGGTGGACACCTCCTCGCTGAGCACTGCTGTGTGGTCTGGAGGATAAGTGGTAGGAACCAGTGGAACATCTGGAGACTGTTCTAGAAGTTCTAGAGTATGACCTTGTTTGATTATTTGCAGAATTCAAGTATCTATAGTAATGGTTCTTCACTAGGACAGGTGGAGTGAGAGCCAACCCCCAACCACCACCGCCTGGCTTAGAACAAGAGGAGGGGGGTTTGGCAAGGAGTCAGGCTGAGGCAGAACTAGTGGACTGGGCCACTCCTCCTTCTCTGAAGTGCTTAGCAGAGGGACCCATGGTGGAGGAGGGGGAAGGCAAGGCAGAGCTGGCCCTGTGCTTGCCCTGGAGCTTGGTTCCAGAGCCAGACTTGTGAGAGACCTTATGAAATAAAGGCCTTGGTCTGTTCCTAGGCTGGGTATGATAAAGGTAGTGGACAGGCCTAGTAGCCCTGCTAGAGGTCTGCAGGTCATTAAACGTATCCTGCAATCAGGACCAAAACATTTGTGACCCACAAAAGGGGAATTCAGCACCTTTTGCTGAACATCAGCAGTGAAGCCAGAGACTGTAAGCCTGGAGTGCCTTCTAAGGCAAATGCCAGTGGCAGCTGCCCTGGTTGTAGTATCAGCTACATCATAGGTGGCTCTGAGGAGATGCTTACTAACGTCTTCGGGGACTAGAGAACTTTGAGAAGCTCTTGTCACTTGGTACCCTCAGGAAGGGCCTGAGCAGCAGCCTTGCCCTTCTTCCAGAAGGTATTCTGGTACTTGATCATATGAACCAAGTAGTTGGCAATTCTAAGGCCCAAAGTGGCTGAGGCAAAAGTCCTCTTGCCCTAGAGGTCAATCCTTCGAGATTCCCTGTCAAGGGGGAGGGAACTAAGGTGCTTGGGCACCATAGAACAGTCATGAGCTGCTTTAATTACAACTGAGTCAGTTTCCATCTGGGTTGCATAGAAAGATAGCCCCAAAGGTACCTGGTAAAGCTTATCAGCCTTTCTGGCCATGGCAGGCACCAGCTTCTACCTATGCCAGGCAGCACTGGTAGCATCATGCAGGGCTGGAAGCAGAGTAGGGATGACTTTGGGTGGAGATTCTGGGATCTCCAATAAATTTACCAGGTTCTTCCTTGTGAAATCCTCCTCCTCAGTCTGAAACCCCATGGTGGAGGAGAGCTGTTTCATAATATTAAAGAAGGAGGGTCCGGGGGCCTAGGGATGTGTTTGACCAAGTCCTCACTCCTGGAGGAGACAATAGACCTGTCAGAAGAATCAACCTCTACATCTTCCTCTACATCCTCTTCATCAGGGATGATGACATCAGGGTGATATTCCCCTCTATGTTGGCCTGTTCTGCAACAGGAACCAATACCGAAATACTGAGAGCTCTCTGGAGGGCACGGGGCAGATGGGTTCAACTGGGCTGACATGAAACAGTGCCCAACAGGCAAGGCGACAAAGGCTCAGGCCATTGAACAAACTGTTGTATGAGAGCCGAGGTTACAAAAGTAAGAACCACACTGAGGTCAATGGCAGGGTAAGGGAGCATCATCAACACAGATATCAATGGAGAGGAAGAAGGGCCCGGCTCCGATGAACCACCACTAGCCGTAGTAGATGTGGTGGGGCCCAGTGCCTGTGGACCTCGTGGTTCAAGAGGTCTCAGCATCGGGGCTGGGGCAGATGGTCCCTCCACAACCTTAGGAAGGCTGGGGGAACTCTACACCATGTGGGCCTCATAGGAGAGCAAAGGCCTGCATGGAGGGAGGCATTGAAATGGAAGCATTCTATGGTGTGATCCCAGATGAAGAAGATGAAGAATGAAACAGGGACCAGGATCGCCATCAGAGGAACTGCCCTTGGGTCATTCCTTATCTCGATGAGAATGTTTCCCCAAGGACTTATCCGGGACTTAGCAGCCTAAGAGCCCAAGAGGATGCCAGCAACTGGAAGGGAGCCCAGGGAGACCCCTTCTCTCTGCTGGCTGCCTGTTCTCCATAAGGAAGTTCTGCAGGGCTTTCTGCGTAGTCACCAGGTGGTGAGGTTGAACTTCAGGCAAAGCTTGCAGGCAAGAGCATTGTGACCATGCCTAAGACGGCAAACACAGAGTTTGTGGTCGTCAGTTGAAGAAATCTTCTTTCTGCAGCAGCGAAGAAAAAGAGCCAATGAAGGAGTAGTTCTCAACATACAAAATAAAATGAATCACTTTAAAACAAAGTGATTCAAAGAGGTAATAAATAAAGGTAAGTAGAATTTGGCGGTCGACTGAATGATGATGTTTCTGCGGAGTCTATGCATGAATGGTCGGCAGTGGGAAAGAAATGAGGAGGGGCGGGGCCACCCATGCTTATATAGGGCTGTGACGTTGGAGCCTGACGTCGGTGTGGGAGGTCCCTACTAGATTGCTGCAGGAAAGCTTCTGTGTGACCCTAGTGCCTGATGGCTAAGTTCCATGGCTGTGACCTGATGACAGAGATATCCCCGAAGAAGATTGTACTCCACAGAAAAACACAGGAATTGTGCCATGGAGTCACAGGGAACACGCCACAGCAATCCAGGAGGACTGTCCTTGTGCCTCCCGGGCATGGTACACAGTGTTTTGGAACCTTCCATTATGTACTGTTGAGGACAATGTCCTGTGTACCCAACTGTAACACCATGGACACATTGTCCATGTACATGTCCCCATTGCCCTGTAATACAAGGAAAAACCCTGGACAGCTGGGGGCCCTGGTACATAATTATTGCTTAGTTGCGGGACCCATCACATCCTGTTTTCTAGGTGGTGGACACCAATAGTTTTCAGTGGGGCTGGATGATAGCGGTGGTGGGTCTGTCAGACATGTACTGGGGATGTGCTTGGATGAGGTCAATTACTCCTCCCAATATAACCCGTGTGTATGTTGTGTGTAGTACTGCCCTGGACATGTGGCAGTGGGGCTGATGGCATCCACATCTAGTGGTGGAGTTACTGCCATGTCTTTGAGGGGGGAACCTCTTCCCACAGTTCATTATGCACACTATTGGTGGAGTTGCCCCCTCACAGACATGCATATGTGGTGGCAGCCCTGGGGCCTGTGGGCCCCTGCCCTTGTCCACCCCTGCCTGTCAGTGCCTGCCACAATGGCTGGGGTGCACAATGGCAGCCCAGTTTCAGGTGGGCTAGGTCTGTGGGAGGGCAGGCACTGACCGGATACCACGTGGTCAGGGGTGGAGGTGGGCTACACACTGACCCATTCAGCCGTGTGCCACTGTGTGTACTTCCCGGTCACCTGTACTGCACTCCCCTATCCAGCAGGTACAATAGAGGATACTGACCAACTTCGGGCCCACCACTTCAATGCAGAGAAATTACACGCTCTGGCACAGGCCTACAAGGCCAGGGAGGAAGTCCTGTCCTGGACCAAGAGCATGGATGCCCGGGCTTGGTGGGTCTGGGATGAGATAACCAGGGAGGTCAATGCCATTGGTGGGTGTGACAGGTCTATGGAAGCAGTGAGAAAGTGCTTCAGGGACATGAGGAGGTGCATGAAGGAGGTCATGGTGACAGAGCAGAGAGCGCTGCATGCCACAAGCAGTGGTCCAAGGGCAGCAGCAGCAGCAGCACATTCCCTGGATCCTGCAGAGAAGGCCATAGCATTTACCCTATGGCCCTTGAAGGTGACAAAGGTGCCAGGTTGTGGCTACGAAAGCCAAGTGGGGCCTGCCCAGCCATGCAGTGACTGCTAGTGTGACATCCCGTAGGCCCTGTGTGTATGTCTGGGTGTCTATAGGTATGGTTGCACACATACACCAGTGCTGGATAACTGGTTATAGGCCACACTATTGTTTCCCTGTCACCCAGTGTGTAGCCATCTGTGTGGAGGTCCACAACCATGCCTCACGTGGTGTTGCCCATAAATCCTCTCCAATTCTGGGATGCATGCTCCCTGGGAGGGTGTGTATGCTTGCTGCTGCTGGGATTGTGTCCACTGGTGCTAAGACTGTGTTTCCTGGTGTGGGAGTGTGTGCCGCTGGTGATGGGTGAGTGTTCACGGGTGGTGGGTATGTGCTCACTGGAGCTGAGTGTATGTACAAAGGTGTGAAGGCATGAGCACACTGGTGCTGGACTATGTGCACGCTGGTGCTGGGTTGTGTGCCCCATGGTGACAGACTGTGTGCTTACTGGTATAAGGGTGTGCTGGTACTGCAGAGTATAGGTGGTGTGCTGTGCACACAGCTTGGGCGACATGGCACCGTATGCCAGGCATGCATGCTGCCTTGGTCTGCATGGTGCTCTGTTCAGTATGGTATACTCTCCTTTCCTCTACCATTAGCACAGCCAATCAGATCAGACACACAGGCGGATGGCTCAGAGCCATCTTGGTATCTGTGGCCCCTGTACTCATCCATCTGCGCCAGCCAGCAGACAGTATTGAAGGCAACATGGAAGAGAATGACAATGAGAACTACACTGAAAGCCTGGAAAAGGCAGGGCTCACCTCAGACCAGGAGGCTGCTCCCTAATATCCCCCATACCAATGGGACCCAGCCACTGTCCCCATGTGGCCCAGCAGTTACAGGGGTGCAGCCCACTTCAGCCCTTGGCACAGCCACCACTGTGCCACCTGAATACCCCAACCACTGTATGGACAATACCCTACCAACCCCGGCCAATACCACAGGGCCAGGCACCGCTGCCCCTGCCCATGATGCATCCACCAGTAGGCCACAGCCCTGCCACCCTGTGTCCACCACAATGAGCTGACCACAGCCAGCAGCAGCACTCACCACAGACCACCACACCTACCATGGTGCAGCCCCAGTCCCTACAACGGCTGTGGGTGCAGCCTGACTCTATCCCAATGGACAGTCCCATGTGACAGCAGGACGCAGCTGAGAACTGGCAGCTGCTGTGGTCCACTGTGGAGGGCCAGTGTGTCGCACACAGAAGATGACATGCAACATGGAGACTGTAGTAGCTCTACGCAGCCTGCGCCAGGCTGTGGACACTAGCATGAGCACTCTCAGGGATTATCTGTGTGCCACTGTGCTGGAGGCTGCAGCCTTGGTGGCAGGCACTGCAAGGGCTGTCTATACCGTGGCCTGTCTAAATGGAGTAGTGACATACCACAACAGAAATCCACCCACACCACACGGTGCCAAAACGAGAACTCCCAGTATATCAGGGACTCCCAGCTGACCGAGGACATTGCACACACCAGGTTCTGACCTGCTCCTCCCCAGGGGCAGTACCCCTTGGGGTCACAGCTGGGGATGGGTAACACCAACCCTACCCTCATTCCCATACCATGGATGAGGTCCCTCCCAACCATAAGGGACAGTGCACACATACCATCCATACCGAGGTGGTGCTAGGTGACAGATGTAGGCTGTACATGGCCACCCCCACCAACATGGTTTCCCACCTCCCTTGCGTGTACCTTGTGTCACCACCATCTGTCTCTATGACATAGCCAAGGTGGTTCTAACCTTGTCCTGGATAGCTTGTACTACAGTCCCCACTCCACCTGGCTGGTGGGTATCTGTGTGCACAGCCCTGTTGTCCCCCCATGGTCTGTGTTCTTGGGTACCCATGTGCTCCCCCAATGCATGGCGAGCCTGTTATGCCATGCACCCCCATCCCCCATCTGGATTGCACGTATTTCTGTTGACGCCCATTTATGACCCCCTGCTAACATGGACTTCTGTTTGTGTGTGACCTATTTGCAAGTCTGTCACCCTTGCCTGGTAGCAAAGCATTTCTGTATCGCCCATTTTGTCACCCCCTGCCTTGCATGCTGCACCATATGCACTGTTGTTGTTGTTGCTGTTTGATAATACATTGCGTAACCATATTATACTATCCTGTGTGGTCTGTACTCACCCGCCATGTCTGAAGAGGTCTCCTGTGATTGGGGCTCTGTAATCCTGGGCCCTCCTGGCCATTCTGGGATCACACCTGTCAAGCTGCTGCAGTATCCCCTGGTTCTCTGGCTCCGTATCTGATGCAGGTTGTTCCTCTGTGGCGGGCATGCATATCTCATGGTTGAGTGCCTTGTTGAATAGTACACAACAGGCAAGGAAAATGGCACATGCCTTCTGAGGGGTATATTATAGGGCACCACCAGAACAGTCAAGACACTGGAACCACATCTTGAGCATTTCAAACACACGCTCAATGATGTTGCATGTGGCAGTGTGTGCCACACTGTACCTGTCCTCTGCAATGGCTGTGAGGTGGAGGACAGGTGTGAGGAGCCAGAGACACAGTGGATAGAAACTGTCCCCTATGCAGGTAAAGGGCATAGGTTACTGTCACATAGAAATATAGACAATGATGGCAGAAACAGACCTCTGGTCTATCTAGTCTGCCCATAAACCCTAACAAATCTGGAACATATTGTCCATACAGGGTTTTAACCCATCATGTAACATATAGGGCAGTGGCGGGGGTCCTGTGGGGTATATTAACCAACAAGGTGGTCACTAGGGATGTTCCCACATTCAAACCTCCGGGCACCAGATGGAACTGTGCCAGATTGTGGGTACTGCAGGGGGTAACATGCCAGGACATTGATGATGCACCCTATTGCATCACACACCACCTGGCAACTGATGGAGTGGTACCCCTTCCTATTGAGACAGACATACGCTCCCTCACTGCCCAGATGGCAACATGGTTGCAGTCAATGGCACCAAGTACAGATGGTACGTGCGCAATTCGATAGAACTGCTGCATGATTGCTGTTCGCTCTGCTGTTGTGCTGGGGAATACAATGAACTCCCCAGCATGGCCCAGCAGAGTGTCTAGGAACTGGCCCACCATGCACGAGGTGGCTGATCACAGATACCAGTGGTATCCTCCACCAGTGTCTGGAATGTTTAGATGGCCAGTAAACACATTGTAACCGTCACCTTCAGTTCTACAGACAATGCATGGCTGTGCTAGGTGTCTGTCTGGAGCTGGTTATGCAGCAGCTGACAGCTGCCTGAGCATGGGCCTGTGGTCATCACTGAGGATTACATATGTAACTCATGGACCGTACTGTTGGTGTGGAGCATGGCACCTCTGTCGTAGTTTACGTATGAGCCCAGGGTGGACATTTGCCAACTCCTCATCCTGAACGATCATGTCCTGCTGCAGCAGGCACACTATGTGTGCTTCCCCAAACACCATCTTGAACTGTGGCCTGGAGTGTCTCTGCCCACCTCTGATGTCTGCCCCAATTTAAGTCAGCCTTTTTAAAGGTGGTTATTATTGCAAGGTGCTAAGTGGCCTGCGCTAACCCTTTAGCACAGCACTAACATGCTCAATATCGCACTGTGCCAATATGCATAGTTCTGCCCCTGCTGTTGTGCAATGTATACATTACTGTATTGCTGCACAAGGGCACAAATGAGTTTAGCATATGCAAGGATCCCCTTTGAATACGGGAGTTTGGCACAAACCACATGCAAAGCGGGCACAAGCACTTTGTGTCCAGCACAAAGCTATGAATATCTGTGCCCAGGATATTTGTAACGTGGTGTTAGTCATCTTCTGACCTGTTTCAAAAACTAAATCAGGACTTTTATTATTTGTTTGCCTTGATTTATGAGTAAAGTAGAGAGACTGCATTTCCCTTCCATTTAGCAATAGGCCTGAGCAGGAGAACCACTCCCCCCCCCTTCCATTGTTTGAAGGCCCCCCTGAAGTTTTTGTTCCAGTTTCACCAGCAAAGCTTCATTCACATACAGTTGATTTCTGCAGTGCTCCATCATTTTTGGGAGGTGGTTTACAAAGATACTAAATAACAGTGGTCCCCAAATTAAGCCCCGTGGTACTTCCAATATACTGTACAGCAGATGTTATATCTTCTTGGTGCACACAGTTTACTGTGCTGCAGATGGAACCTCAACCACAGTAAAGGCTCTTGATGTACTCCAAGTCATAACATTTTAACAGGATAGGCAAGGCAAGTTCTATTTATGTGGCACCCAGTTCCTGAGGCACTGAGCACCTTATAAAAGGACAAGTAAAATCATAACAAATAATATAACATAGACAATTCATAAATACAGCAGTAAATCTAAAAGATTTAAAAAGATAAACTCTTAAGTGCAATAACTAGTATAACCCGTGCTATAATCCCCTTCATCAGGGAAAGCTAGACAAAAGTTACGCCTTTAGGCCCCTTTTGAAAGACTCAACAGTCAGGATCTCCCTGACAGAAGCTGGGAAGGTGTTCCACAGGGCCGGGCTGGTGACACTAAATGCACGGTTGCCGGATGTTTTGAGTCTGACCCTGGGAACAAGGAGGCCCCTAGCCGAAGAATGGAGGGAGTGTACTGAAATGGCGGGAGTAAGGATATCAGCCAGACAGCCCGGGCCAGTCAGTATAGGGCCTTATAGGTGAGCAAACTGACCTTGAAGATGACCCTTCACCTGACAGCCAGTGCAGAGCTGATAGGACTGGGGTCACATGACTGGACCTAGCCAATCCAGTCAACACCGAGCTGCTGCATTCTGCACCAGCTGCAGCGGCAGAGGGTCGCTCTAGTGATCTCAAGTAAAGAGCATTACAGTAATAAAGCCTAGATGTAACATAGGCATGCACTAGTGCTAGCAGGTCCTCAGGCTTCACAAAAGCAGTCCCAAAGATGACCCAGGGAATTACAGACCAGTCAGTCTGACCTCCATTGTGGGCAAGCTCATGGAGACTATACTAAAGGAAAGGTTGGTTGAATATCTAGAGGAGTATGGTCTCCAGGATGCGAGGCAATAGGTTCATGGGCAGGGATAGTGTCAAACAAATCTGATTGACTTTTGACTGTGTCACCAAGACAGTAGACAGAGGCCAAGCAGTAGATATCCTCTATCTTGATTTCAGCAAGGCCTTTGACTCTGTGCCCCACAAAATGTTGATCAGGACGTTAGTGGATCTCGGGGTTGGGGAAATGATGGCCAGATGGGTGGAAAACTGGCTGAGGGATAGAACCCAGAGGATGGTTGTAAGAGGAGAGTTATCTGGCACCAGTGCTGTCCCACAGGGCTCTGTGCTGGGGCCGGTGTTGTTCAATGTCTTCATCAATGACATTGAGGATGGCATTAAGGACAAAATGTGCCTATTCGTGGATGACACCAAGCTCTGTGGGAGAGTGGACACAGCTGAAGAGATACAAGACCTACAGGAAGATTTGGAAAAGCTTGGGAGGTGGTCCAGAATCTGGCAGCTTGGCTTTAATGCCAAGAAATGCAAAGTTATGCATATTGGAGCCAATAATCCCAGGACTGAGTACTACCAGGGTGGAGTCCGAGTATCTGCATCAGAGGAGGAGAAGGACCTGGGATTGCTGATCACTAGTGAACTGAAGCACTCTACGCAGTACAAGAAAGCAGCAGCAAAGGCAAACAGGGTGCTGGGATGCATATCTAGGGGATCAGTAGTAGGAGAGAGGTTGTACTGCCTTGTACAGGTCACTGGTAAGGCTGCATCTAGAGTATGGAGTTCAGTACTGGTGCCGACACTTCAAAAGGACATTAACCTGCTGGAGAAGGTCAGAGGAGGCCTACAAAGATGACAGCTGATCAATAGGGTAAGGCATACGAGGAGAGATCGAGGGCACTGAACATGTACTCCTGGAAGACAGGAGAGAGATAGAAAGAGGGGGACATGATTGGGACCTTCAAGTACTTGAAATGGATAAATAAGGTTGATAAGGACAGTCTCTTTAAGCTGAGTGGCAACCATAACACAAGGTGCACAGTCTTAAGCTAGGGGTGGCAGGTTTAGGAGGGAGATCAGGAAGCACTTCTTCACAGAGAGAGTGGTGGACACTTGGAATGTGCCGCTGGAAGAGATGATCACGTTGAGACAGCGGGCAACTAAGAGAGGCTGGGATAGGCATGGGAAGGTAAGGATCATGGGTAGGAGGATGGGAGGAGTGGAAGGAGGGCATGGACATTAGCTCAAGCTGTGGACCCTGCAATATGAGCAGACTTGATAGACCAAATGGCCTTCTTCTGTTGGCTTCTTCGCATGTTTGTATGCTTCATGTGTAGGGGTTTAATCCTGGAGATATTTCTCAAGTGGTAAAAGTCACTTTGGACAGCAGATGACACCTGAGATTAAAGTGTCAATCTGCTATCCAGGATAACACCAAGACCCCACACCCTAGGGGAAGCCATCAATGCAGCTGATCCCAGGAACAATCCTGTACCCACTCTGGAGGCATTTCCATCACACCCACAACTGGCTCAACCACCAGTACCTCAGTTTTCTCAGGGTTCAGTCACTACCAGTTGGAGGACATCCAGTCATTGATCTCAGCCAGGCAGATGTTACTCACATCCATGGCATCATGTGTTCCAGGGGCAAAGGAGAGATACAGTTGGGTATCATCTGCATAACAGTGAAAACCCACACGTGACTGTCAAATGAGCTCTACCAGGGGCAGCATATATACCGCGAATAACATTGATAACAGATCGAGCCCTGAGGTACTTTGTAATACAGGGACTTCGGGAGGAGGAGAAATTGCCCATCACTACCCACTGCACTCTGCCAGAGAGATAGGGACTCAAATGAGTTGATGACAGTACCAGCAAGTCCACAAAACTCTCAAGGTGATCAAGAAGCACAGTGTGATCCACGGTAGCGAAAGCCAATGAGAGATCGAGGAGCACAAGAACTGACATGACTCTATCTCTAGCCCTGAGGAGGTCATTATGCACCCTAATACCATTTCAGTGCTATTCCTAGCCCTGAAACCAAACTGGAATGGCTCATAGATATCAAAGGACATGGGGTGTTCTTCCAGCTGTTGCACCACTATTTTCTCAACAACCTTGCCCAAAATGGCAGGTTGAGATCGACGGTAATTCACCAGGACGCTAGGCTAGAGATGGTTTCTTCCAGAAGGGTCTCACCAGTGCCTCTTTTCAAGGCATCCAGGAAGACTCCTCCGACATGGGGCACTGACAATCCTAGCGAACACTGTGCCTATAGTTCTGACACATCTCATCAAGAAACACTCGGGGTCAGGTCCAGTTGACAGTAAGTATGCTTAAGCTTCAAGGTCACCTCACATGACCTTGGCCACCTCCACTGGTTTAAACTCGTCACAGACAAATGTAGTGCTTCTGCTCACCACAGGCCAATCACCATGAGGCAAAACTCGCCTCACTGATGGGATCCCCGACCAAATGGAGGACACACTGTCAGAGAAGAACAGTACAAACTCCTCACACAAAGTGATTGAAAAAGCTTTTTTTGACTGTAGACTGGATGTAACAGTCTGTCCACAGTCTGAAAGATCTGATACAGTCTGTTCTTCCCCTCAACAATCTCGCTGGACATGAACTCTGTTTTCTTATGGTTGCTTGCCCCTTGGTACTCATAATAGTGAGCATGCAAGGTCATTTTGTCCTCTTCCACCCGGGTCTTCTGCCAGCAATGCTCCAACTTCCAACCCCTGATTTTCATCATCACGGGATCCCCATCAAACCAAGGGGATCTCAAGTGAGAAGATCTGAGTTGTATAGAGTGGTTTACAAGGTCAAATGCCTTGTTGAGTTCCATGTCAAAAGCTTTAGAAAATCATTTAACTGAAATCAACAAGGGTTGTATTCCTAGACCTCCCAGACCTAAACCCATGCTGGCATTCAGTCAACACATTACATTTTTCAATGTGTTGGTATAGTTAGCGATGTACAAAGCCCTCAAGGATCTTGGTAATTTAAAGATTTTGATGCATCCCCACCATTACAAAGTGGCACAATTTTGCTTGTTTTCCAAAATTCTGGAAAAATACACTGTCTTAAATTCCAATTATAAAAATAAGTAAGTTTGTAGGCAACTGTGTCAGCTCCAAGCTTCAAAAGTTTTGTTTCTATACCATCCAGTCCTTTAGCTTTATGAATTTTCAGTGCATTACATTATTTTGCAACTTGCTGTAAATCTATCTGAGTAAATCTAAATGGGGAATGGGGAGCACCTACCCTGTCCATCTGCCTGCTACCCACAACTGTTGAAGAATCTGATGCAGATCCAAATCTAGAAGTTCAATAAAGTATTTGTTTAACATTTCTGCTACTTTGTATTGGTCTCCTATCATTGTACCACTATCCCTTAGCTTATATTCTGTATGAACTGGGTTTGGAGTTGCATAATCAAATGCCAGTATTTTGGGGATCATTAGTCTGTGCTACTTTTCATTTGTAGTATTGAACTTTCTCAATTCTGTTAATATTATCATACCTATTTCTTCATTTTTTGAGACTCCCTAACATTGTTGTCACTTGTATGCCTAGCTTTCCTCCACAACCTGTTCTTTATTCTTATGAGGTCTTTTGTATTTTGTCTGAAATCCAAGGCAAATGTGAATCGCCATAACTTTTCAACATTTCTGGTGCATGCTTTTCACGTATTTGAATAAATGGCTGAGTGAAATCTTGCATAGCAAGTTGAAAGTCAAGGATAAATTTATATCTGTAACATCCTACCCACAAACTTGACCTAAACTGCCCCAGGTTAATATTTTTCATGTTAAGTCTCACAACTGGAGGGGGGAGGGGTTTCTATGTATTCTTATTTCCACAGTACATTTTACTGGATAGCAGTCCTCCAAATGTGATGGAGTAATTGAGATCTCTAAGATAACCTTACTCAAAGGAACAAAAATTAAATCCAAAAATGAGCTTTCATTTACAGCTTTAACACAATGTGTGGTTTATTTATATACTATTCAATGTTACCACTAAGTGATAATAGAAGTAAAAACATGCATTTGTTGCTGTTAAAATTAGATCGTGTACATTGTGTAGGACTCATTAACATGCTGGTTGCCTGATGGTACGTTTCTGCTGGTTACAGGTGTGTATGTATTCAAAATCTGGCCCTGAAGGCACACTGCTTGGCCACTCGAGCCATGTCTGGCTACTAGGAGCAGTGGGTTATACAAACATTCCAATCAAGTGAACCAAGTCACTTGTACTCATTGCCAATCTTTTCACAGTGTTCAGCAACCTAATGAGAAACAAATCCTGGGCAACACTTAGAAAATGAGGGATCGCTTCCCTACTCCCACTTCCTCCGTCCTAGAACTAGCATAGGGCAACAGCTATGTTAACTGGTTTTACCTGTCCCCCCCACCCCGGTCCATTAATGCCTCCCACTAGTATCTTGTTGTCATTTACATAGTTGTTCATAATTTTCACTCAGACCCCCTGTTTCTCCTATGCTGCTTACTGGTTTTGGTTGTTTGATTTTTGTTTGACATTAGTGCACTTTCTGGCAAATTCCATTTTGCAAGTCCCACACCTTTATAATGTGCCTTTTAAATCTGGTCCTTGACATACATGTTTCTGCTGCTTGCATTTCACTGTTTTATAATGGGTTGTGAAATCCTCTTATCAATTGCATTATACAGTATTTACAATGTTGTACTTGTCGGCTGTATTTTCGAAACTTCCATAAACTGCTTAACTGCAAAATAAAATAAAACTAAAATAAGGGATCAGCTGCCAAAACAAAAGGGTGTAACAATGTAATAGTAAATATTTACACAGCCATAAAACAACGCTGTTTGGAATAAAACTTCTGTTGGCAATGTTACACAGGTTTAGTTTGCTCATTACGGTTGGATAAGTGTTGAGAGAAACACAGAAAGGAAAGGTAAGGTAAGATAAAAAGAATTGGAGTCCATCCAGTCTGCCCTGGAACCCTACCTGGAGCTACTCCGAAATAGCCCTGCATCTACCCCCAACCTTCCCCACCCCAGTCCCCTCACCTCCCCAAGTTAATAATGACTTTCATAGCCATTCCAGCAATTGTTAAAGTTAGCAAGCACTGAAGAGCACAGAATTATATGAAGCAAGACAGCCAGTGGTTCACACCCTACCACTACGATTGGTTCACAGTGTGACTATGAGCAAACTATGTGACCTCCCAATGCTTCAATCAGGTCGGCTGCAAAATCAGACAAAGTCAGGTTTCCACTAACAAAACAAAAAAAAGATGTTTCATGTATGATGAGAAAGTTGTAAAAAAAATGTTGTGTTCCATGAAGGACAGCAGCATCCCAAAGAGGAACACAATGAAAATCAAAACTTGGAAATCAGGCCCAGTAAAAAGATTCTAAAACATCTGTACAGTGCCTGTTCCTTCTTTTTATATACATTGTCCACTGGGCACACCATGGGCAGCTGATTTCAGTCCTGTCCTTGCCTTCCAAGTCTATCTACCATCTCTCTCTCTCCAACACTGCCAGAGCCCCATTCCCCCATGGATATCTCCCCATGGTGGACCTGGGAAGGGGAAGCCCATCCTCCTCCCACCCAGAATTCACAATCCAGATTGGGGCATGGGGAAGCAGGCGACAGAGTGGGATGAGGGCAGGTAGGCAGGGTTTCATGTAGCCCATGGTCTCCATTTTCCTTTTTTTCTTCTCTATGCCATGGCGCTACAACTGCATGTGTGTTGAGGTGCACACGTGCTATGCAGCCACGGCTTCTACTTGCCGCTTGGGCTCTGACATTGCCACCCAACCTCCAGTAGGTGGTAGCCAAGGAGCAAGACGGATGATCCCCCCCACCCCGGGAGAGGAGAGCAGTCAGTCAGAAGTGCAATCTTCTCTCTCCCCTGTTGACCGCGGCAACCTGAGCTAGTTTCCAAACCCAGGTCGCTGGCATGGCGCGAGGTATGATGTCTAGTGCCTCAACTCTCAGCACCACCGGGCTGGCTTTACAGCACCTGTTTCATGTGTCTTGACCTATTCTTGTATAGGGGCATTATTAGAAGTCTTGGTATACAGTTCCAGCAATGGGAGTGCGTATGCCACTTAAGCTAAGTCTGCTTTGAATGGATTTAGATATAGTGCTTTCCATAATATTAATCTAAACATCTTTCAACAGGACAGCTATAAAGCCAAATATTAACTTTATAGAGGTGGCCACAATAAACCTGTCTTTAAGATGAATCTGGTTGTTAGTAAGCAGTAATACATAAAGGTGCAATATCACAGGATATTGCGCCACCCAAGGTGGGTAAGCAGAGGCATAAGGCCATAGGCCGAGTGACTTCAACCACCTGAGAAGGAATGATATCACACACTTTGCAGTTTATTACTGAGATTATTAAATGGTTCCATTTTGATTGTGTTGACTGATGGCATGACCTACTTTCAGACTGGGATCACGGACTGAGATACCATCTCAACAGGATGTGGTCTAGGCCAATTCGATTTGAGATTTTTAACCATCCATTTCATAATATTAGTTATGGTGAGTGTGAATTTTCTCTCAATTGCTGCTATGGTTAGTCACATATGAGCAGGACCCCCTACCATTTACATTTCTTTTCTTAACCCTTAAGGCCTTTGGCTCACAGCCTCCTCTGCAGTTCAAGTACCTATAATAAGCCATTTTTTTTTAAATCCAGGGTAAAAATAAAGGACTGAGCTTGCTGCAGGTACATATTTCATACCTCAGTTCAGAGGTATAAACATCAGCTATTTAGAAGAATTTAAATTGTTGTTATGAGGAGGGGGCAATACTGCAATGTCTCAGCCACATGTGCATGCTAACACCTGTAATTTGAAGATCAATGAAACAGAAAAGCTAGAGGCCTCCCAGATCTACTGAAATTCCTGTGTTTATAGAAAAATGGGAGGTTTGGCAGAACATTGTGTGGTTCTCTGAGAAGGTGATTACTGTTGGAGTTTAAGTTGACAGTGAGAGAAGAGAACAGCCTTCAGGAAATTTAAAGGAAGTGCCAAGGAAGAGGACAAGGCAGATTACCTTGAGAAGCAGAAGGTGGTCAGCAGACCAGTGAGATAAGAAACTCTGAGGCTAGCATTGAGCTGAGAACAGCAAAAGGTATTAAGGGACAAGGCCTTCTTTTGTTATATTGGGAAAAATGACAGATGAATAGGCATTGTTAAGTTGAAGAAGGGTGAAGTTTGGTGAAAGATAGTAAGCAAAAAGCAGAGTTACTGAATGAATATTTCTGTTTGGTGTTTACGGTAGAAACATGGGGCTGTGATCCCATGCCGTACCAGGACTTGGGCAAGGCCATTGACTCTGTACCACATAAGACACTAATAAAAAAACTGCTTGACTTAGGGCTAGAAGACAAAAGTGGGAAAATTGGCTGGGGGGATAGGGATACAAAGGGTTTGGTTAATAGGGAGTAGTGAGGCATGAGGGATATCATGAGCAGGGTTCTGCAGGGCATGATGCTTGGTCCGGTGATCTTCAATGTATTCATAAGGGGTATCAGAGAGGGTATTAAGGGCAAAATTGGCCTTTTTGCAGACAACACCAAGCTCTGCAGCAGAGTCAAGGAGAACATTCCGCAGCGGTGCTTCAGTCAGAAGAAGTGCAAGGTTATGCACATTGGATGAAAAACTTGACAGCTGAGTACCAGCTAGACAAGGTTATGTTACAGTTTCAGAGGATGAGAAGGACTTGGGGTAGTGATTTCAAGCTTCCTCAAGCCAGTGGTAGAGTGCAGCAATTTAGTGGGTAACACAAACAGAAAGCTGGGATGTATAAGCAGGGGGATCAGTAGCATGCGTAGTGAGGTCACATTGTCCCCAAATAGATCCCTGGTACACAAAAACTTGGAGCACTGTGCGCATTTCAGGAATCCCTATCTAAGAAAGGATGTTAATAGGTTGGAGGCTGTCCAGAAGAGGTGCCAAGAAATAGAGTTAGGAAGGGAACACTTAGGAGCACAGGCTGGAAAGCTTGACCATGTACTTGGTGAAGACCAGGAGGGAAAGAAGGGATATGACTGAAACTGTCAAATACATGAAGGGCATCAACAAGGTGGACCCCAAAAAGCTGTTTAAACCCAGTGAGAGTGTGCGTATCAAGAGGAAAGGTAGTAAGCTGGTGGAGGGTAGGTTTGGGAGGGACACAGAAAGTTATTACTTTATGGAGAGGTGGTGCAGGGTTAAAACAGGCTGCCAAAGGAAGTGGTAAATGCAAAGTCCATGTGGAGCTTAAAGTGGTATTTGAACAGATACAAGGGAACAGCTACAAAGCAAAGCAAATTTATTTATAAAAAAGAGCCTTTCCAGCAATTAAGGTGCTTGTACATCAATTATACACATATACAACCAATTAAAACATAAATTGTTAAACAATCCATTAAAATTTATCATCAATGCATTAAAATTCTTAATAGTCATCCAAAACATATTAAAATATACCAATCAACTAAAATCTTCAGGAAATGGCAGGCTAAAAAGATGGGCTTTAAGAGCTGATTTAAAACTCTGGATGGTCAGACACTCTCTCACCCAATGAGGTAGAGAATTCCACAGGATAGGGGCTGCAAATGCAAAGGCCTGAGCCCCAGATGTCTTCACTTGCACCTTGGGAATCGCTAGCAATCCCTCGTCAGTGGAGCGGAAAGGATGGGGAGGCAGTAGGGACACAGAAGATCTTGCAAGTGGCAGGGTCCCTGTTCATGTAGGGCTTTATAGGTCAGAAGACTGACCTTGAAGGTGATCCATCATCTAAACTGGCAGGCAGTGCAGTTCTCAGCACACAGGCATAATATAGCTGGCCCTAGAAGTACCAGTCAACAGCCTGGCAGCTGCATTCTGCACTAACTCCAAGCGATGGAAATCAACCCCCGGTAGCCCTAGGTAAAGGGCATTGCAGTAGTTAAGGTGGAAGGTTACAAAGGCATGAACCAAAGTTGGAAGATCATCAGGAGGAACCAGGTGTTTCACCTGGGTGATATTCCTTAGATGGTAGAACGAGGTCCTGACAATGGCAGACACCTGAGATTTCAGGGTCAAACTGTCGTCAAAAATAATGCCCAAATTATGTACCTGGTTTGAGGTCATCAGCTGAGCACCTTCTAGCCAAAGCCCAGAGGGTCGTCCAGCCGACAGATCCACCTTCTGACAATCTGGGTCCACAGATCTGGGTACAAGGAGATGATCAAGAGGAGGGTGACTTGGACATGTAAAGCACAAGTACCCACACATCGAGCAGACTCAATAAACTGCAAGGCCTTCTTCTGTTCATGTGTTTCTGTGCCCTAAATAATCAGACTTGCTTTGATTATATGGGAAAACAGCAATTCATATTTCTTGGGAAACCATGTAATTTACAGGAAAAGTTCAAACTGATCTAGGAGCAGCCCAGCGAAACAAAAGAAACGATGCACATGCCCTCTCTTACATCTTCCCTTATAAAATGACCTGGTAAATTTAAGTAATCTGATTGTTATCAGGACTGCAAAGATGTGGAGCACACGTGCGAACTGCGCCTATATAGCTGCTTATGGAAAGAGCTGTGGAGAGGTAAAACTACATCCTTGTACATCTGCCGGATCAATCAATCAAGACATCAAATTGACTTGGGTGCGACGGCGTGAGTTGGAAGCAGGTCAGCAAAGTTTGAATTTTGAAAATTGGACTAGAAGCTGAGATATCATTGAATTAAACCTTAGCTCAGCCTGTAGTGAATGAGCAGGAATGGGGCCACAATGGCTTCAGGACAGGCAATGGCAGTTAACACAATGGATCTTGAAATAAAAGAAATGTTACAGGCTCATACAAGACATTCTGTAACTGAAGGACACTGTTCAAGACCTGAACCAGAGAGTGGAAGCCGCAGAATACAGGATCGCAGAACAATGAGCTCAATCACCACAGAATGGACTCCCAGGCATCTATGCCAGCAGACAGAACAGCCTATTTGGAGCAGCAGGTGCAGCACCAGTGGAACAAAATTGATGACCTGAAAATAAGGGGGCCAGAACAACATCCAGATTGTGGTCTGCCCAAAGGTACAGAAAACAGAAATGTCTGTACTTTTATAAATGATGATCCCAACACTTCTACTAGGAGTAGAGAGCTTGTCAATCATTGGGACCCTGTTCTGCCCGGTGTCTCCTCCAACCCATCCTGGCTTACTTTATGTTTTAGTGCTAAAGAGTAGGTACTGAAGCTTGCCAGAAAGAATGGGTGCTTAAGTGGAATGGACACAAACTCTCCATCTTCCAGGACTTCTTGAAGGATATCGCAGGTAGATGAAGGAATTTGGTCCTATCAAAAAAGACTTGGCTAGAATGAATGTGCCCTACTCACTGAAATATTCAGCAACACTGCAGGTCCAGTGGAAGGAAAGTGGCATTCTTTCGCTACCTCCCAGGAGGCCACCCTCTTTTAGAAATCAGTAACTGGTAGATCTGGGGAAAGACAACAAATAAGCAGACCGTGTGGCCAATGGGACCACAGAATCCAAAAAGGGACCAATGTGAAGTCTCAGGCTGAAGAATAAAAAGTAGTGTTGCTCAGATAGTATCCTATGAATTAGGATACCAGCAGATACCTGACTTTTGGCCAGATAGTGTATCTGGTCAGATAATAGCGTTATCTGACCATAGATCTGGCCGTCCTGGATCCAGGTTGGATCCCCTGGATCTGCGGTCGGATCCCTGGATCTGATGCTGGATCTGACATTGGATCCCTGGATCTAACGCTGGATCCGACCGCAGATCATGTGATCTGACCATGGATTGCTGGTTCCGACCTCAGATAATATGGAATCCGACCTCTGACTTAGGTCAAATCCTAGGTGGGATCCCAGGTTGGATACTGCCACTATCTGAAGGATCACAATAGGATCCACAAAGGCACTATCTGAGCATCACTAGTAAAAAGACATTCTCTTGGCAGTAAAGAGCCATGGCAGTTAGTAAAACCCAAGAGACACAGAGTATGAAAGAGAAATCATACCCCAAAATCGGAACTTCCCTCTAATCATCCAAGATCAAACAGCAGAGGTTCCAGGTACTCTACCTCAGAGTCCAGCCTGCCTTCATAGGAGATGGAACCACCCAGCATAGTCCTGAGGTGCCACAGGGAGAGCCCGGCATTACAGATATCCAGCCACCAAAGGATTGTGAAGCACAAGCTAAGATGGACTTTGCCTATAGCACACTACCTGAGGAAGAACCATCACTCAGACCCAGTTTGACCAAAATTGTGGAGGGGAAAGAGTCGATGGCCAAATCTGCTCGACACCCTGCAACTGATCAATTTACAGAATGGCCTGCAGAAAGGTGAAGCTGCTGAAGTAACTGATCACAACTTGATCTGAGACTGTTTTTGGATTTGTTTCAGTTGCATTGTGTTTTCTTAGAAACATGGAAACATAGACTTTGACGGCAGATAAGGACAGCTTGGCACACCTAGTCTGCCCATTTCCCTGTCTAGAGGATAAGCTGTAGATCCTATTTAACCAACCGCCTATTTCTTCCTACCCTCCACAAAATTTGCCTGATGTCTGTCCCATGCATTCTTGAATTCTCCCCCAGTTTTAGACCCCACAACCTCCTCAGGAAGGCTGTTCCATGCATCCACCACCCTCTCTGTGAAGAAATACTTCCTCACATTGCCCCTGAGCCATCCCCCCTCTATCTTCAAATTGTGTCCCCTTGTTCTTGCATATCTCTTTTTCTGAAAGATGCTACCCTCTTGGACTTTGTTGATTCCACTGAGGTACTTAAACATTTCTTTCATGTCCCCCCTCTCCCTCCTTTCCTCAAGTGTATATATATTCAGCTCCTTTAGTCTCTCCTCGTATGGCTTCTCTTGCAGACCCTGTACCATTTTAGTTGCCCTCCTCTGAATGCCTCCATCCTATGTCCTTGCAGAGATGGGATCTTCAGAACTGGACACAGTACTCCAGATGGGGTCTCACCAACTGTCTGTACAGGGGGATAACAACTTCCTGTTTTCTGCTGGTGATACCTCTCCCTGTACATCCCAGTATCCACCCAGCCCTCCCTACTGCCTTCTTACATTGCTTGCAACCTTAAGGTCATCTGATATGATTACCCCCAGGTCCCTTTCCATTTTGTCATTGTGAGTATCTCACCCCCATTGTACTCTTCCCTGGGTTTTGTTTCCCAGGTGCATTACTTGCAGTTCTTTGCATTGAATCCAAGCTGCCATGCTTCTGACCATTCCTCCAACCTTGCAAGACCCTTCTCATCCTTTCCATGCCTCCTTGTGTATCAACCCTGTTGCAGATCTTTGTGTCATCTACAAAGAGGCATCGTTTCCTTCCAGTCCCTCTGCAATGTCACTTATAAAGACATTAAAAGGACTGGACTCAGTACTGAACCCTGCAGAATCCACTAGTAACCCCTCTTTCTTCAGAGTGGACTCCATTTACAATTACATTCTGTGTCCTGTTGTTCAGCCAGTGTTTAACCCAGACTACTACCCTGGGACCCACTCCCAGGCTGGTTAATTTGACTATTAATCTTTGGTGTGGGACTGTGTCAAATGCCTTGCTAAAGTCTAGGTAGGCCATGTCCATAGCCTCTCCCTGGTCTACTACTTTGGTCACCCAGTCAAATAAATCAATTAGATTTGTCTGACATGACCTTCCCACTGTGAACCCATGCTGCCTTGGGTCCCGTGCCCCACTGGCCTCTAGGTACTCAACAATTCTTTCCTTCAGAAGTGATTCCATCACTTTCCCTACCACAGAGGTCAAACTGACAGGTCTGTAGTTTCCTGCCTCTGTCTTGGTCCCACTTTTGGGAAGGTGAATCACATCCTTCTTCCAGTCCTCAGGTACCACACCATCCTCCCATGATTTGTTAAAAGTGTAGTCAGTGGTGTCATTAGTTCTCTGCTTAATTTTTAGAATTCTGGGGTGAACTCCATCTAGCCCCATTGCTTTGTCCACCTTCAGTTTGTTCTTCTGTGAAAGGACTGGGATCGACCCCCCTCTCCAGAGTGCTTCTGTTAATTGGATTAGGCACCTCCCCCACTTCCTCTTTTGTGAATACTGAACAGAAGTATTCATTCAGTATCCCTGCTTTTTCACTGTCACTCTCTGCCTACTAACCATCCATTCTATTCAGCCTCACGATCCCTCCGTTTGTCTTTCTACGCTCCCTGATATACCTATAAAAGGTTTTATCCCCCTTCTTAACCGAGTTAGCTATCTTTTCCTCAGTTTGTGCCTTTGCTATTCTGACTACCCTCCCTGCTTCCTTCTGCCTTAACTGGTACAGTTCTCTGTCCTGCTCCTTCTGTGTTTCCTTATACTTCCTAAATGCTATCTTTTTCTCCTTAACCTTCACTGCCACCTCTTTTGAGAACCATAGTGGCTTTTTCTTTCATTTTGATTTATTTGCTTCACACAAAGGCTTGTTGCCTCTGTGATGGCACTTTTGATATTTCCCCATTGTTGTTCCACCCCTCCTTCTAACCTATTTGCTACTGCTTTTCTAAGGCACTCTCCCGTCTTGCCAAAGTCAGCCCTCCTGAAGTCTAGAATCCTCACTTTTGTATGGCTTGACTCTGTAGCTGAGTTTATCGTGAACCACACTGTTTGGTGGTCACTTGTTCCCAAATGGCTACCCACTTCTAGATCCCTTCTCCTCCCCAGAATAGTGACCTTCTAAGCTACCATCTTCACACTTGCTGCCTTCGGGTGCTGCTGCCAGCAAGCCGTAGTAAGGTAAGTGCGCTCTTTATAAGAATCTTGCTGAGGTGGGTAGCAGGATAACTTGGGGGGGGAAGAGAAGGACCCATTATTTAAAACCCAAAGCATTGTGCTGACAGCTCTCTATACCACCACAACTAGCCTTGAGGTGTTGCAGTGGGAGAGGGGAGGGAGAGGGAAGCTAAGGATACTGTGCTGTAAGCCGATACTGTGGATGAAGCCTCCCCACCCAATAATGTGTTGGGCTGGAAATGGGCAGGAGACTACTAAGCAACTAGCAATATGCAAATAGCCTCCGGTGTTTCTCACTAATCAACCTCTTTGTCAGTCTGATTCCTGTTTTAGTTTTCTCATTATTTTCCCATTGGCTAGTTATTGGAAACTCCTCAGGGTCCCCTCCTAGCATCAGGCTGCCAAAGTACTGTTTTCCCATGCTTCACACTGCATCAGCGAGTGAGCTAACTCCTGCACAAACATACAAAGAGGGTGAGTAGCCATGTGGCAGCCTGGTTCAAAGCATGGGAAATTAGAATCCTTACAAAACAGCCACAGTGTTGAGCAGCATGAATGTGTGACCTGGGGGAGGGACAGCAGGAAGTTTATATAGCTGCCATTGAGAGTGTTATATAGCAGAAGTGGCCAAATTTCCCTACCCTCGAATATTACTATGTTGAATCCTGTTAAGGGGAGAATCGCAGTATTGAATCAAATAAAAATATTTGGTTGCAACCGCATCAAATAGGTCATGCCATTAGACATCCATATAACATTTCACAGAAACCCTACCTCCCTGCACAGTGCAATTTTATTAAAGGAGCACAACATGAACAGCACAATGCTTAAGATGTGATCCAGCAGCTTTGCCCTGGTCTGAGGGAAGGTAGCTGAGAGCAGCAGTACATCTACAGTGCCAGAGGCAGATCTCCGTGCATTTTAGCCACATAACTGAGCAGCCTGAATGTGGAACCTGGGGAAGGAGGGCTGTAACCATAGATACATAGACAGTGTCGGCAGATAAGGGCCTATGGCCCACCTAGTCTGCCCATTTGAGCTTGTAAGTTCAGTTTGTTTTCCTAGAAGTCCATTTCCCCTTACCCCTGACCTCTAGAATTCCTTTATGTCTATCCCATGCATTCTTAAATCCCGTGATTGTTTCAGCCCCCACCACTTCCTCTGGCAGGGTGTTCCACTTGTCCACCACCCGTTCTGTGAAGAAATTCTTTCTCATGTTTCCTCTGAATCATCCTCCCTCCAACTTCATCCCATGCCCTCTAGTCCTGAAACATCTTTTTCGCTTAAAAATAGTGTTTTCCTGCACCTGTTCCTCCCTGTAAGATACTTGTATGTCTCTATCATATCCCCTCTCCTCCTCTCCTCCAGGGAGTACATGTTCAGTTCCTTCAACCTGTCTTCATAGGACTTGTGATGCAACCCAAGCACAATCTTTGTTGCCCTCCTCTGAACCTTCTCTACCCTGTCTCTGTCCTACGTAGGTATAGTCTCCCAGAACTGTACACTGTGTACTCCAAGTGGGGCCTCACTAGTGTCTTGTATAGCGGAATTATGACCTCCCTTTTCCTGCTGGTGATGCCCCTGCCTATACATCCCAGCATCCTATTTGCTTTACCTGATGCCTTGTCACACTGTTTCCCTACCTTGAGGTCATCAGAGATGACAACCTCAAGATCCCTTTCCTGCTTGGTGCATGCTATATCCTCACCCCCCAACTGATATATTGTGCCAGGGTTTTTGTGCCCCATATGCATTATCTTGCACTTCTTTGCATTGAATTTCAACTGCCAAACCCTTGACCATTCTTCAAGTTTCTGCAGGTCCCTTCTCATTCTGTCTACACCCTCTGGTGTGTCTACTCTGTTAGAGCTTTGTGTCATCAGTGAACAGTGAAATTCTGCCTTCTAGATCCTGTGCAATGTCACTGATGAAGATGTTGAATAGGACCCGGTCCCAGCACTGATCCCTGGTACCCCACTGGTCACTCTTCCCTCTGTGGAGCGACAGCCATTACCACCACCCTCTGTGTCCTGCCACCCAGCCAGTTACCTACCCACCACACTACTGTCCTGCCCACCCATATTCCCCAGTTTGTGTAATAGTCTTCTATGTGGCACAGTGTCAAAGGCCTTGCTGAAGTCCAGATAGGCCATGTCCACTGCCCTCCCTGATCCACCTCCCTAGTCACCCAGTCAAAAAATTCAATGAGGTTGGTCTGACATGACCTCCCCTGGTGAAACCATGCTGCCTTGGGTCCTGTAGTCCATTGACAACCAGATGTTCCACCAATCTCTCCTTCAGTAGTGCTTCCATGATCTTCCCACCACCGAGGTGAGGCTGACTGGTCTGTAGTTCCCTGCTTCCTCTTTGTTCCCACTTTTGTATAAGGGGACTACATCTGCTGTCCTCCAGTCTTTGGGTACCTCCCCTGTTTCCAGTGATTGGCTGAACAGGATAGCCAGAGGTTCAGCCACCACCTCTCTTAGTTCTTTAAGGACTCTGGGGACCAATCAAGGCATTTTCCTCAGTCAGAAACAAGATAATGCCCTAAGTGGGGGGGAGGGATTTAGGAATAGCCGCTTGAAGGGTGGATCGGATTGGAGGCATGGGGTGAAGGATGGGGGTCAAAGGGGCTCAGGGGCTGCCCATTTGTCTGCTCAATGGGCCACAAAGGTATGCCTACATGAGCAGATCATTCTCAAGTGATGAACTCCTGTTAAATGGGGAAGGGGTGATAAGAATGGACTGGGACACCTTGTTGTGGTCATGGGCACAGGCCAGGATATCAGCACTCCTCACAACAAAAATGATGCCCCATATGCAACCCGGAAGTCTGCAAGGTAATGGAGGAGGTGTGAATAACACCGACAGCTATGCCAAACTATGGTAAGTCTACTGCTGTCTGGGAGGTGGGAGAGTTAGCTCCTCCAGCCCATGGCTCGAGAGGTTGCTCAAGGGGCTAACGATACAAAGGGGGTGATTAGGTGACCCAGAGTGGCTGATGCTAAGAAGCTGCATACATTTTTTGAGGGTAAAGACTACTTCTCTGGTGTGAGGTGCTACACAGGAAGGCGCTGATTAGCCCATGGATGATCCTGGCTGCCCTCCCACCATCCCGTACCAACATGTGGTGCACACAGCATATACAAAGGGAGGCACCATCAACAGAGAGGGAGCCCTCTTCTGACACTGCAATCTGCACTCACTGAGCAGCAAATGGGTACAAGGCTCTGTACTAGGCAGAGGTATATAAGGAAGGCAAGCCTCCCCTCTCTGCCCCCCCAACACCCACCGTGTGCCACTAGTAGTAAGCAAACTTTTGGGCTAGATGACTCAAGCCTAGATTGCAGAACGTGGGCATCAGTGTCCTAATATGGGTCATTTTCACTAGCTCACAACCCCTTGGTAGGTTATTAGGGATAAAGCAGTCACGGGATAAGAAATATAGCTCCACAAGAGCTATATGGTGGCTAGTTGACACAATGTTGCTACCGTGTAGTGAGGGATAGGAGGGTGGGTGAAGTAGGAGGCCTGCAAGCCACCCTTCAAAACGAATGACCCTCTCAATTGTCAGATTGTTTTCTGTACATAGTTAGGCCAATATAAAATGAGTTTCTGTACCAATCACCAGAGCTTATACTAAGTTAATGCATCCTCTTCTCGAATGTGCCCAGTACAAAGTACAGTACTGTTATGGATGTTCACTATTGGCCTAATGTTCTCACCAATGTTTCCCGCTTACAGACTGCTTCCTCACTCTGGGTACCTGCTCTCCCTTTTCTCATGTCATGTCTACCTCTTACCCTGTCTGTCTCTATCCTGTAATGGCCCATCCACTGGAACAATATCATCTGGAGATGCTGGGAAAGGTAAGAGCCCCATGGGGTGTCTATTTTAAATTATCATCTTTCATACTTACCTTGCAATGGGTATGGCAGAACTTAAATGTATATCCTGAAACGTGCAGGGGGTTAACCACCCAATCAAGTGAAAGAAGCTTTTGGCCACATTAAAACATCTTAAATGCAATATTGCTCTCCTACAGGAGATGCATCTCCTCAAGGCAGAGGCAGTCAAATTGTGAAAGGAATGGGTGGGAAAGGAAGTGTTTGGCTGTTTTACCACTAAGAAGAAGAGTGCCTAAATTCTAGTGAAAAGAGGATGTTCATTTAAAATTGATACTTCACAGGCACACAAGGAGGGGTGGGTCCTGGTAAAAGGAAGGGTGCAAGACAGGGAACTCGTTATAATTTTTTTTTTATTCTGTTTATCTCCTCCTCTGTGGAGTGGGCAGGCAGGTCATGTGGCCGCCAGCACCAGCACCCCTGGACTCGGGTCTGGTCTGCGATTCGCTCTCCTCCATGCAGGCTAGCCAACACCTGGGGGTGCACCTCTCTAGGTCCCGGGGTGCAGTGCACAGTCATCAGCCATTACAACTGCCCCACAATTTTCCACCTAATTTATCACCCTGGGGCCGGACGTGCAATAGCATCAGCACACTTACGTGCCAACGTCCACTGTGCTCCAACCCTCTTCTGTGCACTGTTCCTGTAGTGCCCCCGACTTCCATCAGGTGTCACTGCAGACGATGTAAACCCCTTTACCCACCACAGAGAGAGGAGAGCTGTCATGGGACACTCCATCCTCTCTCTCCCCCCTGCTGACCCCCGATAGTCCGAGTTTGTTCCAGAACCCGGGTCGCTGGTGTAGTGCAAGGTGTGGCATCCCGCGGCTCAGCCTTCAATGCCACTGGGCCAACTGGGAACTCATTTTAGTTAACATATAGGAACCTGACTCCGGCAATGCAGGTTTCTTCCATGAAATGGCACAACACATTCTAGATGCGGCCCAGGCAGGGGCTAGTGTTATTGTTGGAAGTACTTCAATATTGTAAGCGACCCCTTACTAGATAGAGCCTACTGGGAAAAGGATACTCCAGCACATGGACTGGCGAGACAGGCTATGCTCCAAATGTGCAGAGACTTTTCCCTGCAAGATATGTGGCAGGTACTGCACCCTACCACTCAGGACTACATGTATCGATCCCCCAATTTGACACTCAAAGCCTAGATTATTTCTTGGTCAGCAGGGTGATCATGAAAAATGTCACTGACTCTTATATCTACTCCATCATGGTGTTAGACCACACTCCAGTCTCATTGGCTCTATACCTATCACACACAGTAGCTAAGTTGCCACAGTGGACATGGAAACCCTTCCTCCTCCAGTTGGATGAATTCATTGTGTGGCTGAAAGCAGAAATTAAGTTATACTTTGAATTAAACAGACAGCCAGACACCTCAGAGCAAACACTTTGGGATGCATTCAAAACATTCAACACGGGCCGCATTATCAGTTATGCAGCTAAGGGGAATGAGGACAGTAAGGCGTAAATCTGCAGTCTTGCAGCTCAACTAAGAGAGGCCAAAAGGCTTCTCCACACCTCAGATGTGAATGTGCACAAAAATGAAAGGTAATTCAACTTACAAATAAGCTGAACACTTTCATACATCAGAAGGTGGAAAGAGCCATGTTCTTCACCAGGCAGCACTTCTGATAAATTGGGGAAAAGGCATCGAAACCTTAAGCATATAGGCTTAAGAAGAGTGCTGCAGAAGTCCACATAGCTCATGTAAAAACTCAGGAGATGCGCCAACAGCAGACCCTAGCTTAAATTAACAATAGGTTCAGGGAGTTCTACTGAACACTGTACACCTCTAGGGTTCCGACTCCTAAAAGATGCTGTCTGTACCTTCCTGAATGACCTGGGACTCCCTCAAATTACAGGCACAATGCATCATGACCTTGAGAAGCCAGTCACTCGGAGGTGAAGAAGCAGGCCATTCAATCAGTGGCTAAAAGGAAAGCCCTGGTCCTGTTTGCATAAGTGTGGAGTTTTACCAGACCTTCATAGAGAAAGTGGTGCCATGTGGCGTCAAACTTGCATAGGCTCATTCATCAAGTCGGGGGGCAGGACCTACCATCAACTCTGCAAGAAGCCATCATCACAAAGTACTGTCATAAACTAGATAAGATCCTACCATCTATCATACACCCTACACAAACACGGTTCATGAAGGAGATGGGGCAGACAACACCAGAGCCCTAGTGTATGTACTGGAACAGGCACAATGACTGAACAGTCCAGAAGCACTCACACTAATATGTACTCGGTGGAGTGGAATTTATTTTGAGGTGATGAAACATTTTGGTATAACCCCAAACTTCATCTCCTGGGTTTTAAAAGCTGTCGCTGCCCCCGGGGCATTGGTACTCACCAATGACTTGCTATCCCCCCTTCTCACTCCACTGAGGTACCAGGCAGAGGTGCCCACTCTCTCCCCTACTATTTGTGCTATACAGCCACCAGCAGTCACAGTCAGAAAGCATCACCACGTTGCAGGAATCCCTCTGAATGATATCACCTGCAAACCCCTCCTGTTTGCAGATGATATGTTCCTCACTCTCTCAAAAGTGGATCAGTGAAGTGCTTTCAGTAATCTCACACTATGGAACCTGATTGTGCCTCCAGGTAAATAGGGATAAAACTGAAGTGCGCCAGTAAAAAGAACCCTCAGGCAAGGGGCAATAATGCAACTTAAGCTAAAGTGGTCACCACAGAGTATCAGATATTTGGGGATGCCCATCAAGTCCAGAGCAGGGGACTGCGCTGAAGTTAACCCTCAACTACTAGTAAATGAAAGAGATGCCACAACCTCTCCATTCACAAAAGAATAGCAGCCTTCGAAAGGATGGCTCTTCCATGTATAAACTACTGTATTAATAACCTCCCAGTCTGGATCCCACTCAAATAGTGGATGAAAGCAGAGAGCTTCTCCCAGACTTTCTATCGGACCACCAAAAACTCAGGTTTGGGAAATGTACTCTGAGGGCCTTACCAAAGCAGGGAGAGTGGAACGCTCCATGGCTGTGGGCATATCACATGGTCAAAGGAATGAAAGCGGCACTATACTGGATAAGAGAGGATAAAAAGGTTCCCTTCTGGCTTCAATTAGAACAGACCCTATCGGGCAATGTTCCATTCCAAACCAGACTATGAATGGCCACTGGATTGCATGAATTCAGACCTGCCACTTCTGAATTCACCAGATATTCCCTGAGAACTAAAAGTCTGGATGGAAAAACATAAGACTAGGCCTTAATGAATGCCTGTGGGGCAACTCCAGATTATAAATAGTGATGAATGCCCCCAATGGAAAACATGGGTGGACAAAGGCATCAACCTCTTAGCCCATGTGGTCTACCCTTGCACATCCGTAGAGTGCCAGCAGTAGAGCACCGGCACATTACAGCACCATTTTTCCGATTTGCTGACCCCTCCCCAAGGTCCGCTTCCCCCAGAGTTAGAATAAATAGAAAAAGAGATGTGGGTGGTGCAGACCCCCACATGGGGGGTATGGGAGGTTCAGCCCCCTGCAAAAAAAGAAGAGAACAACATTACAGCTTGGTGCTGTAATGACCTGGTGCACAAACGCTAGAGCTCTGAAGTGGTGGAACCATGGTCTACCCACATTCCAAAATCATGAAGTCATTTGAATGCCTCCAGCTTGAATTTAGCCTGCCCTCATCAGACCACTGGTCTCTCTCCAACTCCGCCATGCATTACAAACCTGGCTCAGGCTGGACTACAAGTACCTTCCTACAAAGATAGATCAGGGTATAGATAGATGGTCTAAAGTGCAACAGCCTCGGGGGGGACCAATCTATCTCCACATGCAGCAACTCCATGAACCCACTTGGGACAGGCAGAGGCTTAAATGGATAGATGATCTCCATGAAGAAACTCTACAGGGGACATGGTGTGTCTGTTGCAAAATGGGACATCAGGGCTCACCTGACCTAATTTAGAAAACAAATTCAGGGCAGGTGGCATAGGACCCCTCCAAGTTATTAAGCATGGGTATCCAAATTAGAAATGAGTGTTGGAGGTACCAAGGCCCAGGGCACATTAGCCATATTATGTGGAGTTTGACCATTAATACAGACCTTCTGAACTGCTACCATTACTAGAGTGGAGAGATTCACAGAGAACAGGCTCCCAAAATCTTCTGTCTTTTGGATTCTGTATGATCCTAGTGTCATCCCAGGAAACCGAGAGTAAGTTGAGGCCATTGTTGCACACCAAGGCACTGGAGGCGAAGAGAAAAATACTCATTAGTTGAGGCAAAAGACCCTCCTTCACTGGTTGAATGGGAGACAGGGGTCACTATGATGGTGTCCTACATGGGGTTCACTATCGAGGAAGCAGGTCTAATGACTAGGTTTTAGTAGGCTTGGACCCCATGGTTTGGAACCTGGGACATGGGTAGTACTAAAGGGTCACTAAAAGCTGTCAGGGTTGCGGAGACTTAGAGAAGCAAACCATAAAACCTCACTTGCAAATCCCCAAAGACCCAAGCAATTCTCAACCCAGAGGAAAGAGGACACTATTAATACTGGTTTAAAAACTTTTTGTCCTGCCATCTATTCTCTTCCTCTGCAATTCAGGCAGGTACCAACAAGATACAGTTGGAATCTCTGTTTTCCCATCTGGAGCAGCAAACAGAGCTGAAAGTAAGGTAACTGGGCATGTGCCCTGAAACTGTATGATATTATCTAGCAGTTCTTTTATGTTTAGGGGTAGAGGACTAGTCAATATATCTGTATAATGCAGGGGCTATACAATGACTTTAAGGGCCCTACTGCAAAAATATTTTGTGCGGCTCTACCTCCCCCTGTCATAAAAAAATATTGCTTCTTTTAAGTCTAAAAATAAAATATTTTCTTAATGCTGACCTCTGCAGTGGGCCTCTGACAGTGCAGGCCCCACGGCACTGCATCTCTTGCACTCCGGATCATGGCCCTGAATAACACTCTTTTCTACTGTTTGCGTTCAGACTGTTACTTGAACTTCATTTTCTTCTTTTTGTTTTGTTTGGTTTCTAAATGTTCAGTTGCATTAATTACAGTAGCTGACCTAAAATGAGGATTAGCTGCACAGAAGCAAGTAGCAACTGTTGGTGCTAGGAGCTTAGAACCACTTTATATTACTGTACAGAATATATCAAAAGTATTTGTAACTTTTCATTGTCCTTTCCAGTTTTGTTTTAGTGTGCTGTACTTACGTACGATTTATTCACCCTAGTCAAGATTACTGTTTATGGAAATGTGTATGATGATTGTAATGTTTTCTCTGTTCTAAAAGACAAAATACAAAACTCATATGCAAAAAAGGATTGCAAAGTTGTGTGACTATCCTAGTTAAAGGAGAACCATAGCAAGCGACTATATCCTTACCCGTAAAGTTGACCCTCCAGTTTAGCTTTAGCCCACAAAGCAGCATTTTTCTTGCACATAAAGAGTTAAGTTTATTTGTAAACATCCATGAACTGGAAATGGCCGGTCGCTGGGGGCTCCATTAAGGACATGGGCACTGCTCCGCTTCACTTGTATTGAAGTGAGCGACAGCCAGACTATTACACTTAATGGAGTCCCAGAACCGCCATACTCCGTCATGGACGCTATAAAATAAACTTAACTCTTTGATGCAAGAAAATGCTACTTTTGTGGGCTAAAGCTAAACTGAGGGTCAGCTTTACGGGGTAAGGAGATACTTGTTTGCTACGGTTCTCCTTAAAATAATGTATCAATCTTTCACATTCTAGAGTGCATGTTTGAACTGGGATATGCAGAGTTCTCATATGGTTGAAGGCTTTCAGCTTCACCTTATGCCTTTTTGTAGTTCTAAACAGATGAAGCATCCATATATCCAAAAAAAATGTACAGGCTGCTGTGTGTTGTTGCTTAATTGTTGCCATTCACTCCACCTTTTAGCATCCAATGTGGGGAAATTACTGCCCACAAAAATAGAAGGGTTTCACCACTGCTGCTGCTACCTGCTTACAACCTTTTTGCACTGCAGTCTCATGTTTCCAAACTGAAGAACTTGGATTTGAACTTGGAAAGGTTACACTCCCAACCCAGGACTCTCATCACCAAAATGAAGAACTGCTCTCACCTTGCAGGTGATCCCTATATACCATAGCCTTGTTGCTTTGTTGCTCATTTCCTTCCACTTGTTACATCATCCTATCACAAACCCTCCAGCTCAGTTAGGAAGCAGTTTTCCTGAAGTTTCTTATAAAATGTATAGGGAAAATGCTGCAGCCTGATTGGTCCACAGTCATGCATGGCAAGACTACCAACTGCAAAAAACAAGTGTTACAACAACAAAAAGAACAGTGCACTCTAGTGATAAAGCAAGGAATCCAAGTCAGCAGTGTGAATTCACATTTATTCCAAAGTCCACAAGAAAATGCCAACAGGCAGCACCAACACTTCAACCGTTAGGTCGGCATCAGGGGGTGTAACACTAATAGTAAACCTACCAGCCCCATCAGTGGCTCTCAATGGCGGCGTGACTATTGTTCTTTAAATGTAAACATATTTTTCCTTTTTTTGTTGTTGCTCTAAATTGTATATTTTGTATCTAATTGCCCAATTTATATGTGCAATAAGACACTCCAGGGTGCTGGTTGTTCAGCCACAATCACACTTCTAGGAGTGGAAAGCACTCAGCCTGTAGCCCCATGCCTTATTACCCTCTGGGGCATGTGGTTATGGCACAACTACTAACACCCTGTTATGACTTCTTACATACTCTGTTTGCTCTCAGTATCCTAACACCATACAAGAGGGCTCCACCATTGATTCTATCAGCTGAGCACGCCATGCTACTATAAGCTCCTTTTCAAACCCAGTGGAACTTGACATTTGAACTTGTTACCATCTAGCACCCAACCAAACACTCAGTGAGTTCCAGCTGAGCTAGTAGAAGACCTCAAAGAAACTGTACTTTAGCCAAGTTGCCAATTTTCTCTACATATAACATCTCACGGCATTGCTTTAAATATTAAAAACAGAAAGTGACAACACTGCATAAATCTGTATTAAATTTGAGATGTAGGTTACCACCCACCCAAATAGTAAAGTTGTTTTGGAGGATTAGTTAGAAGTGTTCTGGAGTTCCTTTATCTATGGCTACAGGATCTTCACCATTTAGGTTATGATAGACAAGCTTATTACTGAGGGCCATCATTTTTTCCTCCATTCAGATGGTATTGCATAGGAGTTTTTGTGCTCAGTCTGAGCAAAGTATGAATGTATATAAGTGAATGCAGCAGGTAGCAACCACCGAATAGTGTGGTTCTCCCTGGATATGGGTGAGGAGGATGTCTGCAAAACCAAGACAGTGGACTTCAAAGGGCTGAGTTCTGCAGGATGGCTGACATCCTCAGGGGACATTTGGCTCACATCACTCCTGACATGGACACCATCCAGAAATGGGCCATCCTGAAGAATGGCCTGTTAGCTGCCACAGACACCTGCACAAAGAAATGCAGTAAGAAGGCAGGGACAAAGAAGCCATGCTGGTGGTCAAAGGAGGTGCAGATAAGGGTGACAGAGAGAAAAAGATGACCTTCAGAAGATGGAAGGGTCCAAAAGAGAGTAGGATGAGGAGGAGTACACAAGGAAAATCAGGGAGGCAAGCAGGGTTGTGAGGGCTGCCAAGGCCAAGGCGTAAGGCTAGCAGGGGGATTAAGGAGGGGACAATGCCTTCTTCAAGTACATAAGGGAGAAGAGGAAGAGCAAGGAGCAAATCACCAAAGAAGGATGGAGGTTGGGTAGAGAAGGGGGTTGAACAGGCAGAGGTGCTCAAGGAGTACTTCTGCTCAGTTTTACCAGGGAGAGAGATGGGTCAATACTGCAGAGGCAGGGCAACACTGGTATGGGAGGAGATAGGATAATGGATGGGGAGATCCCTGTGAGCAGAGTGCTTGTGGTCTTAAGTCACGGAACACAGACAAGGCTCCAGGGCCGGATGGGCTGCACCCTAGTGTCCTGAAGGAGTTGGCTGAGGTCCTGAAGGCACCACTGGCAGACTTGTTCAATACCTTCCTGCACATGGGGTGCATGCCTCAGGACTGGAGGATGGCACATGTGGTACCCCTGCACAAGAGCGGTCCCAAGGACAAGCTTGGTAACTATAGACCAGTCAGTTTGATATTCATTGTGGGTAAGCTCATGGAAACGATCCTAAAGGAAAGGTGGGTGACCTTCTTGGAGGTGAATGTTCTTATGGATGACAAACAGCATGGGTTCGTCTCCAGGAGATAATGTCAAACAAATCTGGTTTGCTTTTTTGACTGGGTGACAAAAGAACTAGACACCGGTCAGGACACAGATGTCCTGTATCTGGATTTCATCAAGGCCTTTGACTCTGTACCACATGGCAGATTAACTAGTAAATTGAGGAACCTGGAAGTAGGGGAGAAACTGGTTAAGTGAATTGGTAACTGGTTGGGGGGCAGACATCAGAGGGTGGTTGTGGGGGCGGCCTCTCAACTCATAGAGCAAACACCAGTGGCGTCCCACAGGGTTCAGTGCTGGGGCCGGTGCTGTTTAACATCTTCATAGCAGACATAGCAATTGGAGTTAAGAGCAGAATCAGTCTATTCATGGATGACACCAAGACAGGGGCAGTTGTTGATGGGGTAAGGGAGGAAAAGACCTCCAAGAAGATTTGGGAAGGCTTGAGCAGTGGTCAGACACTTGGCAGCTGGGTTTCAATGTTAAGAAGTGCAAGATCATGCACTTCAGAGCGAGGAAAAACTGGGTACAGTTATCATCTGGGAGGGGTTCAGCTACCTGTCTCTAAGGAGGAAAAGATTTGGGGGTAATGGTCACAAAGAATATGAATCACTCATCTCAATGCAGGAAAGCAGCGGCAAAAGCCACAAGAATGCTGGGGTGCATTGCTATAGGAATCACCTCTAGGAGGAGGAAGTCATTCTGCCACTGTACAGGTCACTGGTGAGTCCGCACTTGGGAGTACTGTGTACAGTTCTGGAACCCATACTTAAGAAGGACATCAGGTTACTGGAGTGGGTTCAGTGCAGGATGACTAAAATGATCAGAGGTATGGAGGGAAGCCTACGAGGATAGGTTGAGGATCTCAACATGTACTCATTGGAGGAGAGACAGGAAAGGGTGATATGGTGAAACCTTCAAGTACTTAAAGGGTATCAACAGGGTTAGTACAGAGGGCATGTTTCAATTAAAGGGAAGGGATTACTAGGGGCACAGCTTGAAGTTGGTGAGGGGTAGAGTCAGGAGGGAGGAGAGGAAGCATCACTTGACAGAAAGGTTGGTAAGGGGATGGAACATGCTTCCTGAAGAAGTGGTATCTCTTAAAACAGTGGAGTGCTTTAAAAGGAGGTTGGATAGGGTTAAGGGCAAGATACTAGTCAGTGGATGATGAAGGGAGGGAGAGGCAAGGGGTGAGGGGGGAGCAAGAGTCTAACCTTTATGCTGCACAGTCGAGCAGATGAGACAGACCATCTGGCCTGTATCTGCAGGCAGTTTCTTATGTTCGCAAGTTTTTGTTCATATTTAACACATGGTTTGGATATACAACTGAGGTCAACATACAGTGGTATGCATGTAAATGTGGATGTGGTCAACAGTATTATGTATACCACTGGAGGGTATCAAACAGGTTTATGCATACAGCTGGGTGGCAAAGACTAGGTTATGTGTACAACTGGGGCCAACACAACACTGGACAATAAAAACGGTTATGGATGGTATACAAACTAATATACACTTCTTCTAGCTATACTTATGACTGTATCCCAATCAGCCTTACTTAAAGTGCCCTGAGACAATGTGACCACCCACCTACAGTTTGCAGCAGGTTTCAATGTCTGAACCATGTACAGCCAGAGGTTGCGGATGGAATGTGGTCCCCTTTGATTCAAAGGTCTCTTACCTCTTTGTTCTCTTAGATTCTTAGTTATCCTTTTTCAGTGCTCCAGTCTTGCTCCGTTGCTCTCCTACTAAAGAGGCTCACCGAAAGGCCACTGTTTTGACATCACCACCCTAACCAGGTACCATATGGTGTGAACCCAGAAAAGGGGACCCATCTATGTTTCTTGACTGTTCCCAGCAGAACTGTGAATGAAGGACCATTAAATGAAACTGACATCCTTTGTTGTGTTCAGGGCTGATCAAGCAGGAGCTCCCAACTAAAACCTACATACCACTTAATTATCAGTACATCTGGGTACCCAAAGCATAGTGACTCAGGCCAGGTTCAGTTTATCCTTGTACTCTGATCTGTCACTAAATTTTAAATACTTAACCCAGTGCTTTTGTATCAGTTACGTGTTGTCTCTTTTCTGTTCTCCCTATGTGTACACACTCATGTAATGACCTATTCTGTGCAGACAGGAACTGGCTTTTGATATAAAATGGAGCTGTTTTTCCATCACTCAGATGTCTGGTAGGACCTGGAATCAGTGCATTGTAAAATTCTGGTTCAGTACCTTCCAGTGCTGTGGCAAGGAGAAAAAAAAACTCTGCACATTGTCCATATGTAACAGATTTTTATTACATTAAACAATAATAAATTGATACCAACAAGTTCAACATAGGCGCTTTGATCCCTGCACAAGCAAGAGACATGCCAAGAATTGAGAGCTGTACATGGTAGTCTTGCATGTACGCAGCTATATAAGAACTATGACCAGGAAAAGCAATGCCAGTCACAATTCATTTAAACCCAGTGGGAGAAAAGAAACAGACTGAGTGACACAAGGAGCTTGCAACCGAAGCAGCGGCTACAACCAATTTGCAAATCACAAACAAAAACACTCGGAAAAAGAACTTGGTTTTCTTTTGCCAAAATGTGAACAGCTAACTTCAACCTAACAATCTCGCATGTGAACATGAACTGAGCCAGTCCCAGCTAAGCTAAAGGACACAAAGACACATAATTCACCAGCCACCCATCCCCCAAAGCATACCCTGCAGGCAGCCAAAGCAAGAGAAATGAACTTCCAGGTTTCAATGTTTGTTTATTTTTTTTTTTAGAGGCATACATTAAACTTCATTACAGATACAGTATATCCCACAAAGTCTTTCCATTGTTACTTATTTTAAAAGGCAGCCTCCCCCCCAAAAAAAGTAAAATTGCTTAACAATTCAAAAGTGCAGTGTGTACTAAGTCCATATATAATATACCAAATAGGGGAGCTGCTCTTCAGAACAAATCACATCCCAAAAACTAAGGCACCAAAAGGTACTGTACAAAATGTAAATATCTTTTATTCCAGATAGTGCTCCATTCCATAAAGCAGCCGCCCTACAGCATAGGGATCACCTCAACTGGTTTCGCACCTCACGTGCATCTTCAGGAGGAATCCTCCTGAAAATGCCGGAGTACGCTGAGTTAGATCATGCTGCAGGGCAGCTCCTTTATGGAATGCAGCACTATCTACAATAAAAGATCTTCATATTTTGTACAGTACCTTGTGGTGCCATAGTTTTTTGGATGTGTTGAGTTTTCTACTTGTGGCACGTGAGGTGAGTGGAGCTGGGATTTCTGGACTTTTCTTCAGAACAAATGTCCTCAAACTGGGAGATATCATATATAGAGAGAATAAATGATGGCAAAGTGTGGTATAGGAGGAAATAATATGGGTTGAACAGCCATAAAGCCATGAGCCTGAAGGGCGAGTGGCCTTTACAAGCCTGTTCAACCCTGAGATGGTATTATTTCTTCATATACCACACTTTGCCATCACTTGTTCTATATAATGCATAAGGTTGGACACTTTCTGCTGTGTCCTATATAGGCAGCTATTTAGAGTCATAATACTCTATTTGGCTACCATCATATATGGGGAAATGAATGGTGGATTTTTCAAGGAAAAGGCCCAACCATGTAAAATATATATATATGATATATATATATATATATATATATTTATACAACACGTGCATGCTGATAAACAGCAGGATAAAAAGTGATATCTTGACTCAACATACAAAGATATATGGAGTTGCTCACTGAGCATGCTCAGAAATATATTTTCACATGTGAGATCCTTGATATCTTTTGAAGTTGCTCACTGAGCATGCTCAGAAATATATCTTCACATGTGAGATCCCCAATATCTTTTGGATGCCACTGCCATTGCCATTGACTGTAAGCTCTGTATTCATCATTTCCTCTAATGCAGAACCACTGAATAGAGGGGCACAGTTTGTGGCTTTGCGACTCGTGAGATACCATGATATCATTGGTCTCTTGTGAAGATAAATATGATATCTTCAGTCAGATCATGTTATATCCCCTCTAGATACACACATATATATACTGTATATATATATATATATATATATATATTTGAAAATTGGCGACTGGGAAAGGCACACTGAGTCAAGACTCGTTTCCAGGTGCGGCCTGGAGAAAGAGAACAAAACAGTATAGTCAAACAACAGCAATGGCAAAGCAATGTTCAAGCACCAGGTGGATGAGATGGCTGGTACAATATTAGCAGGGCAAACTGTAGATAGTCTGGATTAATTTTGGCCATTCTGTTGCACTAATGGCTTATCCTCCTGCAAAGTGCAACCACACCAGTTCATCTTGTTAGTGTTATACATTTGTATTCTACTGCAGCTTTTATTTTGAATTTTTCTAGCGGAATGACACAGATATTTCACAGTGACATCAGTAAAAACTTTCAAGCTGCCCTTTTGCCATTCCAATTTGGAAGGGAACTTGTCTAGCAGACATCAGTTGGGCTCAATTTTGTGTCATCATGATGGGCATGGGAGGTAGGAGACAAGCAGCAATATCAATCAAAATTAAATTAAAAGAGCTTCAACTATCAATCTGCTGAACAGCTCAAGCGTAGCAACATGCCCACCTCAAAAGGAGCGTGAAGTTCTTCTGCTTTGGCCACACCAATTTATTTTAAGTGTTTAAGCCTTAATGATCCATGTTTTTAATCATTTAATTTTAGATGATCTGTTTTTAGGTTGGACTTTCCACAGAGAAGCCATCAGTGCCATGAAGGAACATTATTAACTCAGCAGTCAAGTCGACCACCCCATGCATATCAAATGAACTGCTGCCCCTCAGACTGAATGATGGTGCGAGCACACTACTGCAGTCTCCACAGACAGAAGCAGCACATCTACTTAAGCTGCACAGAACAATCCATTTTCAATCCTGATACAGGAGAACTTGCCAGTGTTGCCCATCCAAATTCTGAAACACTGTAACATTCCCATTGCTAAGACAGTTTAGCCTTGCTGGAATGTCTTGTACATTTGTCAAAAAAAAAAAAAAAATTGTGGGAAGATTGACTCCAAACCAGAATCTGTGTTTTCCATCAAACAAATTCAAGGTTCAGTTTAGAAGGGGGTCGTCACACTATGATGAAGTGTAATGACTCACAAAAGTGAAACAAGAGGTCAGTTGCCACTGATGTATTTTCTAACTCCCCTTGCCGTAATTATAGATTGCAAAAGTGCTAGGGCATGCAGTGAAGTCCCAGTTCTGTATTTGTGACATCACAGGTGTTTACATGGCAAAACTGTGCTATCACAGAAGATTATCTCACCGCATGCAACAGTAAACGTACAAGGGGCATTATGAGCAACAGAATTCTCATTTTCACACAAATATGTTCAATAATTAGAAATTACGGGTAAATATAAATTCATAACAAGGCTTTGGTTTGAGTGTCTCCCTTTTAAAATCAACTCTAGTGTGAGCATCTTCTTTTAAATCCAGAGTGCAAACTGTCAGACGGGCTGATAATTTCACAGCCATTTCTAAGGTTGTTGTCCCAGCACCTATGGGTTAAAAAGAAAGCTGAAAACCACAGCAGGTTACAAAAAAAAAAAACATATTAACAATATATTTTAAAAACAACTTCTAACAGCCCCTTCATCATGCAGATAGGCTTCAGGATAAGCTGCAGGGTTAGGCTCAAAGGACTGGCCCAAGACAGTTGTGAGTGCCATTCTATAAAAATCTGAAAATATGGTTCACTGACACACAGCGTGAAATATAGCAACAGAACATCAAAGAACACCCATACAGAACATCAACAACAAGAGAAGAGACTTGAATGATATTTTCTTTTAAATGCTCATAATTACAGTTCTAATATTGTTCATCAAAAACATTAGCATTTCTGACAGAATCTTGTAATGAGCGTTTATGAGGGGATAGGAAATATTTCACAGTAAATTAGGCCTGCAGAAATGCCAGATTACAAAAAAAAAAAACATAGAAAGAAAAACAGACAATAAAAATTACAAGGGAAAGGTACGTCCATTCAGTAACTATTCCTGCAATGATTCGATATACAGTCTTAAAATGTTTTTTTAAAAAAACCTCAGATTTTTTTCTTTTAATTTTACTCAGAGTATCAACATTACAGAGAGAATGTATACAACAATCCAAAGAAGGAAACCAAAAAATATTATCCAAGAATAGATGAGGATAAAATTACATTTTGTACAAAAATAGAATTTTTTCTTTAGACACATTTTTTCTTTTCTAAATTTAGCTATGTGTCCATAGCCAAAGAAGCATTACTACGTTCTGGGATAGGCTAAAGCTACATCAATCCAGTTGCCACCGGGCATCTTAAAATAGATGTCTCTCTGGGCAATTTTATTAAACCAAACTCCTGCCAATTAGTTTTTTTCCTCCTTATTTAAGTGAAGCCCAAAGTACAAGAAAAAATTACACAGTTATTAAAAAAAAAGCGAGCACTTGTAATTGGAAATTCTTATTGGAACCAAATAAGCAAATACTTTTCCTAAATTTTGATAAACATATAATATGTATTTTAACTTATAGCATGCACTATATTCCAGCAATGGGGACTATATTGCCTAGTTAGCCACATGCTGGCAGCTATGCACTCAGTCTTTTATTTTAAGAAAAGATAATTGATATGCAGTATGTAACACATCAGTGCGTGGTCTGCATGGAGATAAACTACCAGATGGCCAGTCTGCTATGCATTATCAGCGGACTCATCATGTGTGGTGCATCTGTACATAAACCACTGACTAGAAGTCATGCATCTGACTTATACTTGTCCACAGTTAGCACAGACTTACTGAGTGCTAGGAATGGCAATGAGTGCTTTGTGAGGAAATAAACTGCAGTTCTATGAGTTTTCTCAAGTGGTTTAAAACAAAATACAGGGAGAGGCCTGTGAGGAAAAGAAATGGTTGAAGGTGGAGGACATGTGGTCTCCAGACTGTTGCAGTGGAAGTGACAGCATTCTGAGAGGCTGATGTAAATGAACTGCTTCAGAAATGGATAAATAAATATCTGGACGGCAAAGTCTGGAATACAGATGAGAACTGTTCCAGCATAATACACACACACACATATACACGCACAAACTTAAAATGTACTTTAAAAACTTTTTAAAAACAACTTTTAAGTGCTCATCTGGAAACAGAAACTTGAACCCAGGCTCTTAGCATTGAGGTTAATAAAGAGGGTCCATTTTGTAATGTGCGTTTGGTTTATTTGTAGTAAAGAGGCCATTCTGTAATGTTATTTATTACTGTAGTAAAAGAGGCCATTTTGTAATGCATAATTTGACATTAGTGAAGGGGAACATTTTGTAATTTATAGTGTAGCTTGGAATTTGTAGAGGGGGCTATTTTGTAAAGTGTTTTTTGGTATTACTAAAAATGGGACCCTTTTATAATGTGTAATTTGATATATTAAACAGAGCCTCAACAGAGCATAAAGAAACACAATTCTTCAATAAATGCTGTGACCCATAGACAGATGCATGAGTTCCTATAGTCTCTTCTGAATCCTGTACAGAATCAGAGATGAGGCAGAAAAACAACTTACATGGCTTCTAACATGTCCTGAGTGTGCTGCATCTCCCACAAGCCGGGATACATAGTGGTGTGATGAGACAGGCCTGAGAATGATCATGATCACATTAAAACAGTCCCATCAAATGGAAAGGTAAGCGATTTAAACAATCTAAAATCAGAGTACATAAGTATGGTATCTGATGAGGCATGCCAATGAAAACCTAGTGTTAAAAAAAATCCTATCACATACAGTGCCCTGGGTTCTATGCCTCCGTCTTGAATGGAGTAAAAAAAAAATCATCTTCATGTCTGATGACCCCCATACCAAAATGCTTTCGCAGCTAAAGCTTCTGTGACATCGGCCACTCAATGTCTTTGTTTTGGTCAAACAATGAAAAACACATGGCCATGAACCCACCTAAGTGTACTGACTAATGGTTACTGGAGATTTTTAAGTGGCCATTATCCTAGGCTGGCCTGTTAGCACAGTGGTCAAGTTACTACTTATGACGCTGGCAACCCAGGTTTGGGAATGAGCGCAGGGAATTATAAGCTGGCCATGGTGGAGTGGAACTGAGCATCCCACATGGACACTCTCCTCCTCAGGAGGAGGTAACAGATGCTACTGCTGAGCACCTCCTGAATGACTTACAGTGGACCTGCAAGCAACACTGCCACAGGGAGGGTAGATGTCGGCTGGTGCCACACTGCATCCTCACTGTTGACATCTGGGGAGTGGGAGAAAATGGAAAAACATATGGACTGATGCAGCTGGCCTCCAGAAAGCCCCACCCCAGCAACCCTGGCACCCACTCTACTGGATTCAGGCTCTGAAGGGGCTTCAGTAACCCCAAAGATTCTGCCATGCTGAGTATACCATGACGGCCAGATGCAGGGGTAAGTCTGGGAGAAGACTCTTGGTGATGGGGATGGTGAGACCAGCAGAAGAGATCAGGTAAGAGAAAAAGAAGGGGGCATAAATACAAACTAAAAAAAGTGACCATTGGCCCTGGACCACTGGAATTTTTATGCTCATCACTTGAGTTGTAACCTCAGCCAACAAGATGGAAGGATGTTCGGTCCCCCTAATGTTGTCCCATATAGCCTTTCGGCTTCATCAATACTTTGTTTCCTTGTGGTTTTGAGCCTAGCATCCACTGCTCAGTGACAAGTGCATAAATTCACCGTGCATTCCAGTCCTCTTCGCAGTTATGTCTGTGATCATTTTAAAGAAAAAAAAAAGCTTATTTAAACACATTCTGCCCTAAAACCATGGCTCCATCTCAGTATGTATTTCCTGTGTTTAACAATTAATAACCGCAATGGATTATTTCATGTGTATGGAAAATACTAACTTATTTCAACTGAAACAAATAAAAAAAAATGCTTCAAATGTCATCATGACCAGGCCTTTCTGTCCAAATTATGTTTCAACACAGAGGATAAAATAATGTTGCTGTACATCTAAGGTCCAAATATCCTGTCCTAAATCTAAAAATACAGAATGCAAAGTGTTCCCATTTGTGATCTAGTCCATGGACCCCACACAACACTGTCACCTGTGAGTCAGCAGGCGTCATCACTCACTGAATTTTTGTAATATTCAATTGTCCCTACTGAACAGGTATACATACTGTACATTCAGACGTGGAACATGGCCAACTAGAGCTGCTACTGTACTTGTGCTGTCTACAGTAAAATATAAAGACTGTCCAACCACTGAAAAACAAAAAGAGCAGGACAGAATATTTAACATCTACTTAAAATAGCAAAACTAGGTGTCTATTGAATAATGTGCCATTTTACTTAGGTATCACCCCATCAAACATGCAGCATACCATTAACAAAAAATAATTCCAAATGCAACCCATGATTTGCTTCACCAAAATACATTCTGTTTCTGGCTGCAGGGTCAACTTAGCTGGCTCGTTCACGTTGATTTTACTGGAGGGCTATGAAATGCTAGTTTATACCTTTGCAGAGTAACAGGGTGAAGGAATTCCTTTGCTCCAAAGGCCAGCACTAAGCTTTCTTTCCTAAATGGTCAATGGGAGGGAGGAGGAGCAAAAAGCTGTGCAGATATATCCTGGAGGGAAACTCCTAGGACGCTGGTAAGCACAGTGGTACACATGTAAGGGAAAGTGTGCTCCCTTGAAGGAACAGTGCAGGTATTTTTCATTGATCACTTGTTTAAAAATTCCATTTCATGGTTTGACCACTGAATTACTTAGAGAAACTATCTCAGATTATTTGGTTAACAAAAAGACATCTTAGTATGTATTGTATTCAATGCTTGTGAAGTGGGTGGGTATATCTTCTTGATAAGCCATCTATGGAGGGGCACCCATCATACTACTTATCAGGAAGCTGGGAGATCTAGGGGTTGGGACAAACTAATTAGGTGGGTAGTAAATTAGCTAGGTAGAAGGACCCAAAGGGTGATTTTAAATGGGAAACATATAGAGGTCATGGAGGTCACACATGGGGTACCACAAGAGTCGGAGCCGGGACCAATACTGCTCAGTGCATTCATCTGCAACATAGATATAGAGAAAATTAATCTCTTTGCAGATGACACTAAACCCTGTGGCAGGGCACACTCCAAGGAGGGCCAGGAACATGAAGAGGATCTAAAAAAATAGGAGGGGTGGTCCAAGACATGGCAACTGAAGTTTAATATGAAGAAGTGTAAAATTATACACATACATAAGGGTAACTAGAAGATGGGTTATTGGTTAGGAAGAGAAAAAAAAAGTTTGTCCATTGAGGAAAGGGATTTGAGGATCATCATCAGCAACAGTCTCAAGCAGAAATGGGTGAAGTTGGCAAAATTCGCTCCATGAATTAATCTGTGAATTTCAGATTGCGGAGCATGGATCGATCCACGAAGTACAAAGTTTTTCCACAAACTGTGGAATTTCACTTGCAAGGTGCGAAATTTCACAGGCAAATTTCCACACTTTGCTGCAAAAACTCTGCACTTTGTGGTGAAAACTTCACGATTCAGACAGTGTCTCAGTTGCTGAGGTCTGGGAAAACTTCACAAAGCTCTGCAAATCCAAATTTTCACCACTTCGCAGCAATTTCATCAGCGAATTAAAACTGCTCCACATCTTTAGTCTCAACTCAATAACCCAGTGCACCAGAGCACTTGAGAAGGCAAACACGATGCTGGGATGTATAGAGAGAGGGTTCTCCATAAGAGGTAATGTTACCCCTCTACTGATCACTGGTGAGGCCACACCTAAAGTACTATGTACAGTTCTGAAGCCTGCAGAGAATCCATCCAAAAGGCAAAAAAAAGAAGATATATGGGTCATCAGGGAAAGAAGAGGAGCATTTAGCCAAGGCGGAAGGCCTGAAGGTAGACTGAGGACATGACAGAAACTTTTAAGTATACGAAAGGGATAAACAGGGTACAGTGTCATGATCTGATTAAGCCTAGAGGGATCAGAAACTAGGGGATACAAGCATAAATTGATGTCGGGAGTTAATCAGTGAGGACATAAGAAAGTACTTCTTCACAGAAAGGACTGTGCATAAAACAGTTTGCCAAGGAAGGGGATACAAGCCAAGATGATGATAGGCTTAAATACTGTACCAAGCTGATACCTCAATCAATATGTAAGTAAACAGACTCGACTGCAGATGCATCCAGTGCTTGTAGAAGGGTAGCAAGAGAGTCAGTTCAGGGTAAGACAGAACTGGATGTCACGAGCAATAATTGGTACCAATGTTGTCCAGTTTCCCAGGTTTCTGAAACCCAACTGTAGTCTGAAGGAGTGATGGGTAGGGAGGTAAGGAGACTTACTTGGATACACATAAAGTAAGTAAGTGGTTCTGGTTGAATTTGAACCCTTATGGTCATATATGGCTCCTCTGTAGCCAGTAATTTGTAAAAACTCTTAATTTTGGTTTCAGAATGTTTGTTATGAATATGAGCAATGCCATTAGGCATCATGAAATGAAAGTATAATGCTAATGAAAGCTGAAACCATGCCACCAGCTCCTCCCCCATACAGGTAAGGAACAAGGATGCACTACATATCGATTTACACAGCTTTGTCAGTGCCCTCAGTACGGACACGAGGTAAGGAACACAGAGGGTGTCCTAAAATCTTCACTTGCTCTTCATTTACACTGCTCTGTCAGTGCCACTCAGTCGGGGTATGAAGGTAAGGAACACAGGGTGTCCTAAAATCTTCACTTGCTCTTCATTTACACTGCTCTGTCAGTGCCACTCAGCTCACAGCGGGTATGGAGGTAAGGAACACAGAGGGTGTCCTAAAATCTTCACTTGCTCTTCATTTACACTGCTCTGTCAGTGCCACTCAGTACGGGTATGAAGGTAAGGAACACAGAGGGTGTCCTAAAATCTTCACTTGCTCTTCATTTACACTGCTCTGTCAGTGCCACTCAGTACGGGTATGGAGGTAAGGAACACAGAGGGTGTCCTAAAATCTTCACTTGCTCTTCATTTACACTGCTCTGTCAGTGCCACTCAGTACGGGTATGAAGGTAAGGAAAATGGTAGCAGGGAGGAGGATGGCAAGTACAGGCCAGTCAGCTTGACATCAGTGGTGGGAAAGTTAATGGAGTCACTGCTGAAGGAAAGGATTATGGAATATCTTCAATCCAATGGATTACAAGACCCAGGCAGCATGGATTCATGGGGGGAGGTCATGTCAATGGAATCTGATAGATTTCTTTGACTGGGTGACCAAGGAATTAGATGAGGGTGGAGCAGGGAATGCAGCCTACCTAGATCTCAGTAACATTTTCACACCATTCCACAAAGGAGGCTAGTAAACAAGCTGGTAGCCTAGGAGTGGGTCCAAAGGTGGTGAACTGAGTAGGAAACTGGTTAGGGATAGGTGGCAGAGGGTGGTGATAAACAGCATTCAACTTGAGGAATGGAGGTGACCAGCAATGTGCTTCAGGGATCAGTGTTGGGACCAGTCCTCTTTAATGTCTTTGTAAGTGACACTGCAGAGGAATTGGAAGGGAAGGTATCATAAGCAGATGACACCAAAATCTGCAATTGGGTGGACACTCCAGGGGGTGGAAAGGGTGAGCAGAGCCCTGAGAAAACTCAAGGAGTGGTCAAAGGTATGGCAACTGGGTTGAAACATGAAAATGTGCAAAGTAATGCATTTGGAGCACAGACACCCTGAGGCATAGCACAAAATGGGAGAAATGGTACTGACTACCACCAAGCAGGAAAGTGACCTAAGGTTAATCATATCAGATGACCACAAGGTGGCCAGGCCGTGTGACCAGGCAGTTGGGAGGACTACAGGGGCACTGGGGTGAATAGGGAGGGGTATCATAAGCAGGAAGAGGGAGATGGTACTGCCTTTGTATAGATCACTAGAAAGACTCACCTAGAGTGCTGTGTCCAGTTCTGGAGACCACATCTCTGGAAGGATATAGACAAGGTGGAGGCAGTTCAAAGGAGAGAACTAAAATGGTTCCGGTCTGCACCAGAAGCCCTATGAGGAGAGAGAGAGGGAGGGAGAGATAAGATAGAGACCTTTAAATACTTTGCAGGGTAAATAAGATACAGGAGGGAAGCATTGTTCAGGAATAAAAGGTCCTGAAGGACAAGGAAGCATGATAAGAAGCTGGATGGGCAGATTCAGGAGAGATGAGGAAGTAGTTCACAGAAAGTGTATTCCTGGAACAGTCTTACAGCAGAAGTGGCAGTGGCGAAAACAGTGGTATGGTTCAAGAATGCATGGGATAGGTGTATGAGAATCATAGGGAAAAGGAAGGGGACAGAGATCAAGAAGGATCTGGGATGATACTACAGGCAGGAAAAATTGGCAGACTTGTTGGGCCAAAAGGTGCTTATATGCTGGCAAATTCTATATGCCCATGTAAGGAACATAGAAGACGCTATGCATCTTCACTTACACTGCTCTGTCAGTGCACCTCAGTGTGGGAATGGAGGTAAGGAACATGACAGATGTCCTACATGTACATCTTCTGTCAATGCACCTCTGTCAGCTCATGGAGTAAGGAACACAGAGGATGCCCCACACGCATCTTCACTTACACGGCTCTGTCAGTGCCCCTCCATATGGCCATAGATGAACTGGATGTCTTGGTTCCATACTCATTCAGTCCAGAGTCCCCACCAGGCAAAATGACTGTGTCACTCTTCAGCACACATATTGGGCAATACCCAGGTCTGAGACAAAGCAGGTAGAAATTCGCACTATTGTTAGCTAAGGCACTAAAGTTAGAACTGGTTACCTCATGAATGTATCAAGCATTAGGGTCTTTAACACTCACCCTACTAGGTATCACAAGGGGGGGGTCTGGCATGAGTAAAATGGGGGAAACCTTAAAAAACTGCAGTAGTTAATTCTGTGGTTCATGGGGAAAACGTCACCATGTTAAGCAGGTAAGCATGGAAATCATAACGTCCTTTAAAAACTGTGCCAGCCGTTGTTGTGTTTTTAGATGACCAAGAAATAAAAATTTCCATTGAAGGGGCACATTAAACTAAACATGGATGCAATTTTTTTTGCTCCCACCATACCAAGGCTGTCAATTTTATTTTATTTTATTTTTTTCCATTAAATCGAAGTCTCTAGGACTGGGTTCCTTGAAATACTACTCTGAAGTAAACACAAAAGTTCTAACTCAGAGTAAAGAACACAATGTACTTAAAAAATTTCCTTTTTTAAAACACTACCAGATGCCACCAATTATGACACTTAAATATGATATGGCCCTTGTCTACATTTGGTTAAATGCCTCTCATAACTTACAAACCATTTAAGAGACACGCACAGGTGGTAGCAAGAAAGTGTCAATTGTGATTTAATTTTTATATATATTACATTTGCCTTGGAAACTAGCAAAATAATTCTGAAGAAGAGACTGGGCACCGACAATTGTGCTTTTATGTATATATATACACACACATATATATGTATGTGTGTGTGTGTGTGTGTATATATATATATATATATATATATATATAGTATGTGTGTGTGTATATATATATATATATGTATGTGTGTGTGTGTATGTGTATATATATATATATATATACACACACACACACATATGTGTATGTATGTATGTATGTGTTTGTGTGTGTGTGTGTATATATATGTATATATATATATATATATATATACACACACACACACACACTCTCTCAGAATTTAAATGCCAGTGGGGGGAGTCGAACACTATCTTGGGGAATCCATAAAGCAAAAATAACTCCAGAAAAGCCTTGTAAGTAAAATGTTCAAACAATACCGGAACAATTTTGATGCCCTAGCCCAAAGAAGAAACTGCACCTTACACCGGATCTGAAACATGCACATTCTCATTGGCTCAAATTTTGATTGGTTAGCTCCATACTGAAGAAAGTTAACAATAAAATCTTTGGAGAATAATTATTAATGTTTTTTACACTCTGTACTATACAACAAGGAAAGTAAAACTCTGACACAAAGCGTGTGTGTGTGTGTTGGTGTCACTTCCAAAACAGGCGCACTGCACACCAACATTACTGTCAGCATACAGTGACAAGAAACCATAGACCTAAAGCTTGAAGTAATGCAGCAGGCTAGAAATTCACCGATTTTTCCATCCAGCTGTTTTTCTTCAAAACTGAACCTCAGTGTACTAACACAAGTGTCAGTGAACACACACTGACCTCAGCCAAGCAGCATCTGCAGCCAACTGTCCACTGATGGGCGTGTGCAAACAAAAAGATGATCTTAGGGTCAGTGTTTCTAATTTCAGGCACTGCCTTTCATTACAAATAAACCTTTTCAGATGTAATGTGGTGAAACTAATAAAGGCATGGGACACTGAAGAGAAACCAAGAGGTCTTTATCTGGGCAAATCAAGGAAATCAATATAGGAAAGAGAGAAATGAACAGCTCTCTCTCTCTCTGGGGATGCTGCACCTCTTTGCAGTCACAGGAACAGTTCTTTCTCTTTTCATTTCCTTCGCTTATGTCAGTTGATGTGGGGCCTCCAGCATCTCCATGAGAAAGGTGTCAATGGGCGTGTTCCTATTAGCTTGAAGAAAAGAGGTGCTCTAGGCATTTCAGGCCGATCGAACTAGTGCAGGAAGGCGAGCAGAAGCTTAGCAAACCTGTGAGGTGGGAGAGGTAGGAGAAAAACAAGAAATCACTACATTAAATAAATAAATATAATTAGTTACACTGGAACTGACACTTATCTGTAACTAGAGATGGGAAATCTGCAAATTTTGCTCACTAAATATTTCGTGAGTGTGAAATGTGAAATTCCATCCACTTAAATGCTGAATTTTGCTGTTCACAGCCAAAATTCCACATTTTGCACCCACAAAATATTTTGAAATGCGTGAAATATTTCACGGGTGAAATTCCCAATTTTGCTGGAATTTCAACAGCGAAATTAAATTTTGCTGCATCTCTAAGAGTAACCAAAGAATGGTTAGCTTTAAACCCTACCAATATTGACTGGAACTGTGGAGGCAAGAAGAGGCTACCCGAATGTGAAGTCAAAAGGCCCACTTAAAAGTTTCTTTAAACACAATGCAGGTGAGTGGAGCAACTTGAAGACTGACCCAAGAAAACTACCTGAAAGTTAGGTCAAGTTAAAAATCGCTTTTAATTAACATAAACATATGAAAGCTGATTACGAACCAGCAGCACCCTTCCACCAACGTTTCTCGTAGCTCTTACACTTTATCAAGGCCTTGATAAAGCGTACATTAATTAAAAGCGATTTTTAACTTGACCTTTCAGGTCATTTTCTTTGGTCAGTCGTCAAGTTGCTCTGTTCGCCTGCATTGACTGGAACTGCCTCAAAGTTCATCCTAAGTCCTATGCCCTCCCATTACACATGAAACACATATTGTACGCACACAGACACACACACATGTGCACACACACACACACACACACTTACTCATATTTTCTGGAGAAATGTTAAAAAGGATTAAGTAGTCCCATGCATCGCTTACAGAGTATGCTTAATCCAACCAGTCAAAGCAAAGTAGCTGAGGAACAATTACTGGCACCACTGCACAATAATACTCATGAACACACCATCCAGCTGGGCATCCACAGAAACTGGTACAAAATAAAGTCATCTGTAGACTCCTGGATGATATTACAAAAGATTTTTTAAAACAGACTAGCAGTTCCAACATTTTATACCAAGACCAGGTGCTTTTCAGGGATCATTCTTGAAAAGCGCCTGGTCTCCACGTGAAAATGTTGGAAGGGTGTGGAGGTACTGCACTGCTGTTTGTTTTAAAAAAAAATCTTTGGAGTATTATCCAGGAGTCTCTGGATGACTTTATTTTGTGACAGTTTCTGCTCCTGCTCGTCTGGAGGGTCTGCTTGTTTATGCAGCTGGTGGCGTCAGCAGTAATGCACTCTATTACCATGTAAGGGGTCCAAGTTTCTGCCTCAAACATGACTCTTGCTTCAGGTTATTTTGCCTTTTGGGAGCACTGTGGGGGCAGTGCACTTAGTCTTTGGGGAAAAGGAGGAAAGACATCCCCATTTACACTGCCACCTGCAGCAGCTACCAGCATGGCCTTATCAGTGTGGCTCACCGTACTCCATCGACTGGGGAACAAACACAGGTGAGGCATGGCATCTCCAACTGCAGGGTGGTGGGCAGAAGCTGCAGAGAAAGAGTCAGAAAACATAGCACCTGGCATTTATCTGCTGATGAAGACCCTTCACCTTGTGTCAGAGCAGCCTCTGTTAGTCCAGGGCTTCTTTTATGCAACCAGCATGTGTATCATATATACTCCCCCTCCCTGGCGGCAGGAAGGAGAGAGGTGATGGAGCATGGGGGAAAAGATTCTTACTCCCACCTACTACAAAAGTTGTGACTTAAATTACCAGGTCTTGTTACTTAAACTGCAACTGTGTTTCCACAAACACATGCATTCGCACACACAGCACAGCAAGATGTAGTACGTGAAAAGGGAGAAACACCAAAGACTGAGAGCGAGAGTGGAGAAAAATCACCTTTTATCTGAATCATTTTGAGGGGATGCTTACAGGCTTGTATCCTACGGGCTCAATTCCATGGTGGAGGGACAACAATTAATGCACAGATAACCACTTCAGTTTATAATTTCTTAATTCTTGATTCAGCCATTGCAAGTTCCTATAGAACACCTTGTTTTAAGGTGCATTTACACACACACACATATATACACACACACACACACTCACACACTGGGTTTTGGCACCTCTACAATAACTGTGTGTGGATTACAGTACTGTAACCATTTCCAGGCCATCCATGCACAGCAGCTGCGGAGCACTGCAGGTATCCGGGTTCCCCTCCCCAAAGAATGCAGTGTACCAAGGCCCTGCAGCAGCAGCAGAAGCCAGGCACTCCTGGATGTGTTCCAGGATGGCTTCTTGGTCACAGGGCTCAGGAAGCCAACAAGGTAAGAAGTGACCCTGGGCCTCATGCTGACTAACAGTGACTATGCCAGGGACATCAGAATAGGAGACTCTTTAGGGAAATAGCGACCACCTATTGGTGTGGTTTACTGTAGAGCTAAGCAAGGAGCACACCAACTCCAAAACATGTGTCCCAGATTTCAGAAGGGCTAATTTTAACAACATGAGAGGGAAGCACAAGGAAAAATTGAAGTAAACAGAGGTGGCGGAAGGCAAAATGGGTCATTATTAAGAACAGCCTTCAAGATGTCACCTGCCCCTGCTTGAGACTGGTGGGAAAAAAAAAGAGGTATAGGTAACTGATACGGTTTACAAAGCAGGTGAGGAGTGCAGTGAGGGGGGAAAAGAGAGGCCTTTAATTAATTTAAGGGGGGAGTCAAAAGGAGGAGGACAGAGATGTTCATCTGGTTAAACAGAATGAGGCCAACAGTATGGTGAAACGGGCCAAAGCGAATACAGACGTAATGCTAGCAGCTGTTAAGGAAGGTGAGAAGGTCTTCTTTCAAAATATTAGCGAGAAGAGGCACATGAAGCAAGGTATTGTCAAGCTGAAAAAGAGAGAGAGATAGGTGGAAGATATCAAGGTAAGGAAGAAATAATTAACAATTACTTATGTTTAGTATTTATGAAGGAAAAGAGAGGCCACTACTGCAGGGAAGGGTTGATGGTCTGGGGGCTAAAACTGTGTTTAGAACTAATTTTCATGGCTAGGGTACTGGAAACAGCCAGAGCCCTGAAAATTAATAAATCTGTAGACATAAGGAACCCTAGATGCGGGAACAGAGGGAAAGCCAGTGACCAAGTATGGGTTAGCAGCCACTGAAGCAGGCAGGGAATATGGGCAGACTAGGTGAGCCTAGTGGTCCTTATCTGATGTCAATATACTATGTTACTATGTAACTAGACAGGCAACACTCTAGGGTGTTTAGGAAATGTCACAGGTTCTAACTGCACCTTTAAATCAGCAGTACCATTAACCAGGAAGGGTTCATCACTTCCCAAATTTTTGCACTGCCTGGTAGTTTAAAGTTTCAGATTTAACTGTTCCTGTTTGCTACTCTTTCCTGATAATTGGTTCCCTTGATTTTTAATACATTTATAATGTTGTGTGGATCCACAGGAAATATGGCAGCCCCCATACCATTTCCTGTTTTTCACTCTTTCTTTACACTACTTGTCCTATAAACACTCAGCAGGCAAAGGAAGGGGTGGTGCAATCCAGTCACATAAGACAAAATAACCATTGAGAGAATGGCAGCACCCCATTCCCCTCAGAATCCAATATGGCGCTGCTGGCAAGGGTCTGTGCTAAACTGTCAGAAAAAAAAAAAGAATATAAAGAAAACAAAAAAAAAATTAAAAGCAAAGGATTCAAGTTTTCACATTTGTGGGGGCTTGTTTGACATAACTACTGTAAAAAGCAAATTTTTATTAACTAGCTCTGCTGCTTTAAGAAACCTTTTCAATGGTTTCATAGAATTTGGAGTAGTGCACAAGAGTCGGGGACTGGATGAGCCAGGGAAGTACAGCCCAGTTAGCTTTACATCATAGGCAGGCAAACTGATGGCAACTGTAGTTTAAGAAAGGCTGGTGGAGTTGCTAGCAGCAAACTGACTGCAAGATGGCAGGCAGCACAGATTTGTGCCAGGTAGGAAGGTCGTACCAAAAATATCTGAGTAACAAGGGCTGTTGATAAAGGACAGGCAGTTGACATGCTCTATCTGGACTTTACACAAAAGGCTGATGTAGAGGGCTGGGTCCTGCAGCACAGCTGTAGTGTTACTGCTAGCTGTGCTGGCGACCCAGGTATGAGAGTGGACACGTCACTGGAGGCCAGCAGTGGGAGAGAGGATCCAACATTACAGGGACAGCTCTCTTACCTTGTGGAGGGGGTACACTGCATCCTACTGCATTATCGCTGCCTAGAAGAAACCAGGTGATAGCACATCCACAGCCTATAGAAGGAGAGAGGGGTAGCCACCAGATGCCACACACACACATATGCATGCATGTCAATGCATGCCAGCACCCTTGGGGAGAAAACCAGGAGCTGGAGTAAAAAGCCCTGGTCCTCTGTTGTGTTGGCACCAGTTTCACACCCACACATGACTGACATGGCATATCATGGTAGTGGGTAAATGGTGCATAACCAGTAAGTCCACGAGAAGTTTGGTAAAGGGGCTGAGGGTTGTCAGTGGGCAAGCTGGAGGGTGATAAAAAGCTTAATTTAAAACAAGCTAATCAAGAAACTGGGAGACTTTCCCATGAAGAACATACTGACAAGATAGGTGGGAAACTGGCTGGATGGGAGGACACAGAGGGCAGTGATTAACAGGGAAGCCATGTGGTAAGGGAGGGCTCTAATGAGGTCTAACAGGGATCTGTGCTTGGTCATGTACTTTTCAACATCTTCATTTGTGACACTGGAGTTGACATCAGGGGGAAATTCTGCCTTTTTTTTTTTTTGCAGATGACAAGAAGCTCTGTGATAAGGCTGACTGTAAGGTAGGGATCTGAGACACAAGGGAGGATATGGAGAGGCTTGAGAGGTAGTCCAGGATCTGGCAGCTGAGCTTCCATGTCAAAAAGGGCAAAGTTATGCATGTGGAACAAAAAAAAATCTAGGAGTAGAGTACAGGTTTTGGAGAGTGACAGTCACAGTGACAAAGGAGGAAAGGGATCTGGTAGTGGTGATTTCAAACATCTTAATCATCTGTGCAATGCGGTAAAGCATTAGGAAAGGTGAACAGAATGCTGGGATGCATGGGTAGAATGTTTCAGCAGTAGAGGGAAGGAGGTCATCTTACCTCTGTACAGAATCCTAATGAGGCTACACCTGGAGTACCATGTGCAATTTTGGAACCCTCATCGGAAAAAGTACATTAACTGGCTGGAATCAGTGCAGAGGAGAATGGTCAAGACGATACAGGGCCAACATAGGAAGACATGCAAACAGAGGTTGGAGAGTCTCAACAAGTACTCATTGGAGACCAGAAGGGGGGGGGGGAGAATAAAAATGAAACGTTTAAATATGTGAAGGGTATTAATAAGGTGGACTCAAGCAGGCTGTTCAAGATCAATAGCAACAATACTACTTGGGGAAGAGCAGTAAATTCAACAGGGGTGCTAGGAAGTACTACTTTATGGAAATGGTGGTGGAGGGGGGAACCAGTGAGACAGAGGGTGGGACAGACACGGGCAGCTGGTAAAGGTAACAGTAAAGGGTGGAGATGGATAGCCATGAGCCCCTTTGCAGTGTCAGTGGCTCAGCAGGTTGCACACTTGCCTCTGAGGCCAGAAGATTGGCAGGTTGTGGGTTCTAGACCCTCACCAGGCACTTGGGGGTAAAATCCCAATACTGACACTAGAGTGCATCACGAGAGGGATGCTGCACTCCTGAGGTGCCGTCATTCGGATGAGATGCTAAAACAAGGTCCCGTCTGTCTGTCTGTTCTGGTGGTTGTTCAGGTGGACGTTAAAGATCCCATGGCACTGCTCAAAAAAAAGGGGAATTTCCCCAGTGTCCTGGCCAAATTTCCCCCTTGCACTAAAAATAACACCAACAGCTTAATCTGGTTCAATTTCAGTAGGTTGGGTTACCATCTGTATCCCCCCCCCCCAACCAGGATGAGGCCGAAAATATGCAGAATTGTTCAGCCCTCCTTTCCCAGTCAACAAAACTAAATAAATAAAATAAAATAAATAGAGGGCATGCACTGCCACCCAGGGAAGACTAGATAAAGGCCTCCTGCTAGCAGATTTCTATTTCTATGTTTTATTTCCATCCCACTGCCAGCTTCCAATCCTGCAAGTGCACTGATGCAGGTGGTGGGGAATTTCTACCACAATGACTGAAAAATCCTGCACCATTTCAGCTCTCCACCACTGCAGCATCTCACAGAGCTGAAGTGGTTCACCTCATGACGCCCCAGGCTTGTCTGCATTTACTGTATCCTCTGGCAGTGGGTCATCAATTCTGTACCACTCACAGTGGTGCAGAATATTAAGTGTAAACACGCCTTTAAATTACAGTTATCGGTCCCAGATTTCCCAGTCCATGTTTGCTAGTGACTCATGAAGGATGAAACGAATGCATTCAACAAGATTTTCTGATTTCCTACTGCACTTGTTATGGCATCATGGTGCGCACCATAGCAAAAGACTGTGAAGTCACAAATAGTGCAATTGTGAGGTCAGTTAGGCGCAATCAGATATTTGAGACAGACAGTGAAAACATGTTATCGCTGATGTTAAAGTTTTAAGACTGGCCACCCGTGAGGCGCAGCAGTAGTGCCACTGCTCACAACCCGTGACCTGAGGTCCAGAATGAGCTGGAGTCATCGGGGCCAGCCGAGGGAGGATGCCTGAACATCCCAGCGGATGCTCTCCTCTGTGCTGGGAGAGTGCCATCTTCCGCAATACTGCCACCTGGGGTACCACAGGTGATAGTATGGATGAAAAGGCAGTGGAAGGGAGGAGACTTCACTGACACCGGTGACTGGACACATGCACAGTGTTGGTAGAGTTGCCTTGGCATCCAAGAATGCAGTATAGTGCATGGTGGGACGTCGTTCTCCACCGAAATCCATCGTTGTCGAAACCTTGTAGTCACACACTAGTGACGTTCGCAGTGCAGCAGAACGATTTCTTCTACTGCACTACGAACGTCACACACTGCATCCTCGAGCAGCATTTGACAGTTAGGGCTCACTCCATAGACAGGACACGTAGCGAAAGCAGCAATGTCGGCGGCAGTACTAATGTTTAGCATTAAAACGTTCAAAATGTAAAGTTCTTAAACAGTTAAAATGTCAAGCGCAAAAACGTTCAAAATGTAAAGTTCTTTTTTTCCTTCTGGTAACCCAGTAAAAATGTTTTGAAGCAGAAACATGCTGTAGTGATTTTTTTCCCACAAAAAGCGGCGTTCCACCATACACTATAAAGAAAGGGTATGGAATAGTTGACAACAGTTTAATTCGCAGCAGTGACAACGGATTACTCAGCCGCGCCTCAAGGTAATCCGTCAGTCATAGTGCCAACTCGTGAAAGAACAGCCCTGTTGTCAACTGTTCCTCATGCACTATCCTATATATCTCCTGGGGCAAGTGGAACTATGGAAAAAACAGCCCTGGCACCTCCATGATGAAGGTCCACGGAAGCTCCCGGGGCCTGCACTTCTTCGGATCGTGGTGCCTACTCACACAGAAACATAGAACTTGACGGCAGATAAAGACCGCCTGGCACACATAATCTGCCCATTTCCTACCTACTGTTTAAGGTCCAGATCCTATTTGATCTGCGGCCTATCCTCCTTCCTACCACTAGTTTCACCTTCTGTCTGTCCCATGCATTCTTGAATTAGACAACTGTTAATAGTTTAGGTTTTGCCCTCAGGTCTTATATAAGTATATAATATATATATATATATATTTTTACTTGTTTATAATACCTTCTCACTGGCTTCCCAAACCTTCAGGCCATGATGCCACATGCAATTTTGGGGAAATCTCCCACCATGACCCCACCTGGGGGCGAGCCAGAGCTCCATGGGGTGAGTGACCGTGATCAGGAGGCTCGGGTGGGGTTGCTTGCTTGCTGGGCCTGAAGGTTTAGAAGAGGCCAGTGAGAAGGTGGCATAAACAGAAATATTAATATATACATATCTGACCTGAGGGAGCAAAACCTAGAAAACATTAACAGCAATGGCTATAAGCAGCACTGTTACAAACATTCTATTTTAGTAGATTTCTGCTGCTTGCTAAAGGAGCCCTAAGGCCCTAAGTGCAACCAAACACACAATCCTACTTCAGTGCTGAATATTGAGAATGATAAACCACCAAGCAGACATATGTACTGCTTCACTGAATCTTCTTGAAATAATCTGATTTTCAGCTTTATCAGAACCATTTTCCAGACACGTACTCCAGCCTCCCGGAGAGCAGCAGATGAAGAAAGGCAGCCATTCTGAACATCTGGGAACCAAGGGAGTGGTTTCCAAGGCAACTGTAACTATGTGATGCCTCCCAAGAAATAGCAACTCCTGCTCCACTGCCTAACTACAGGTAGAGAGACCTGAATGAATCAGATTTAGAACCATACTATTCTATCAGAAAGTTTAAGTGAGTTGATGCCTCTGTGAACACTCAAATCCCTGAACTGTTCACTGATCAGTGCATACCCAAAGTATGACACTATTTGAGTTTCTACTGGGAAGTTGCACAAGGCAGGAACTTGGAACTAATGCTGCCTCAAGAGGCAAGCCTGCCTCCTTGGAGATGGGAGGTGGACATTACAGTTAGGGCTCGTTTCCCGGCAGGGTTTCAGCATCTGCTAAAAGATAACAGTGTCACTGCTCATCCATCTTGGTGGCACAGGGGTAAGGTCTACAGCTTTATAAACAAGAGCCCATGGGTCCAATCCGGTCAACATCCCCTCGTTATATATTCAGCAAGGTGAATTTCATTACAGTGGTGATCAACTGCATCAGGAGCTAGAGTAGTACATATATTGTAGGCAAAGGGACTAGTTGAGAAAGAAAAGTGCAACAGTGAGGTGGTGCTGCCTCAAGGAAAATGTGTTGCAACTCGTGTTTCTTGCTGGCAAATCAGAAACAACTTGTCATTGCAAAAGTGTACCTTCCAGGCTGGTCAGGGTACTTCTGTTTGCAGTAGGCCTCTAGTGATGCGCATAATTCTCCTCACGCTAATGTTTCCACCTCGGGATTCACAACCCTTGGAATCTGAAACAAGGAACGAGAAAAAATTACTGTCATTTTAAAAGGACTGCTACGGATGTAAAACTAAAACAGATGAGGAAAAAAATTTAATTTCAGAATGGACTACTTCAGAGAGTGATTTTCATCAGCTGGTTGACTGCAGTTCAAAAAGTCATCAAATCCATTAGACCCCCTTTATATAGTTACAGGAATAAAACAACCTGGTCTCTGCAGCGGTATTAATATATTACTGATCAAGCGTGATCAACAATTTATTATTTTTTTAAAAACTTTCCTAGAACATGCCCATTTCAAGGGCATCTGCGAGTGAGACACACTTCATAGAATAAGACCGTCTCATGCACAGAGAAAGGAGCACTCATTGATTGGGAGCACTTCAATCTATAATCTGGATACTTTGGTCTGGCACAGTGGCTGTGGCACACTTCTGCTTCAAGGTGCAGTCTAAACAGTCCCTCATTTTGAAGGTGGAGTATACAGCAGTTTTGTTCCAATAAAGTGGACCAATGCTCACATAATGCAGGTATCTGATGCTGCTGCAGGTTGCTAACCCCAGGCTACAAACAGAAAAGTCCAAAGTTCAGCACATTTATGTAGCAACTTCAGCTGGCTTAGCTGTGTAAAACACTCTCAGTGAGGCGCTGGGCACCTACACTCTGTCCACTGTATAAATATCACCTTGGATTTTGCCTGACGAAACAGAAGTGGTGAATAATTTAGTAATCCTGTCTCTGTGACTGTATCACTCAGTTAAGCCAGCTAAGGTTGTTACATGACTGCACTGAATTTTGGACTTTTAACAGTCTCCAGTTCATAAAACGTATAAAAATAAAACTACTGTTTTTCTGCCCCCAACACATATACACAATATAAACAAATACATTACACGAAGCAAGTTATCAGGTGGGGCATTATTAAGAATTAAATTAACCAGGTTTTGCCAATTTTAAGATCCTCCTATCCCAGTCAACAAAAATTAAATAAATAAATAAAATCAGTAAAGACTGTTTTATACTGAAGGCCTCTGTTCATCAGCAGACTGTGTTCCTTCACACTGCACTGACATGCCACTCAAATCCTGGCTTTGAAAGCCCAACCCTTATTCTCAAGTGCTCAAAGGCTCATTAAGTAGTATTCTGGAACACCATACTGTCACACTGGCAGGCGGTGATATTTGGGGTGCAGAGCCCCTGTACCACCACCCACCAAAACTGTAATACAAAAGGAACGCTCTGTCTGAGGAGGGTGGAATGATCCCGCAACAGTGGCACTGCATATGCAGATTGTAGTTCTAGATGTTAGTGGTTGAACATAGGCTATGTGACCACTACTTTCCAGAAAATGTAACTACTGCAGGGGTTGACCCACTGTATGGCACCATGAATTGGGTGACATGCCATGGCCTGCACTCCTGGAAACTTGGCGCTTCCTCCAATGTCATCCTTCCACCCCTGACCCATATCTAGAGGCCCATATGTGGGTCAGGCTGAGTTTAATTATTGTGATCCTCTCTGGTCTCATGCTAGGTTCAGTGGCCCCCAACACACTCCTTTGTGTCTAAAATTATTCCCTGGCATCTGGTGGATCCCTCTGTCTAACCCCATCCGTGGCTATGTAGGGGTGCACTGGCTAACTCTTCCACTGGCTTGCATGGCAGCTACCCCTTGATGGACTGCTTTCAGAAGTTCCTCTGCCTATAGGGTCCTGCATTCTGCAACTGGGGGTGAGGGTGCCAGCGAGCCACTGTGCATGGAACAGCACCTCCATGCATGTGGGTACCCTAATTACTGGGGTTCCCCCTATTATTTTCCCTATGCTATAGCGTACTGGCCTCTATGCTAGCACAGGGATATTTCTGTCACTCGTTATGTTTGGCAAAAAAGGCAGCACGGTAGTCACGTGGTGCAAAGTGGTCCCTGGGACCACTCAGCACCATTAATTAATGACTGAGTATGGGGGGCCCCTGGTGTGCACTATAGGGACAATGATTTTCCACACCAGTAAGAAATGAAATTTGCCATTTTTTTACACCGCTTTGTCATGCAAAAATCCCACTTTGCACCAGCTTTTGGGGCAAACCACTCCATTCTGAGACAAATTGTTGTTAAAAAATATATTGATTTCCCCTTAAATTTAGGGGAAAATGGAAAAAATGGATTTTAAGATTTTGCCAAACAGAACTGACCCTTTTTAAAAATGGAAAATCATTGTCTCTAGTATTGCCATACAACAGGATCTGATCTGAGACCACCAGGCCTGTATTCTGATCTACTGTATAAAGCAGGACACAACAGCTGTTGTATGGTGGTGAAACTACTTTACACCCAGGTTGCAAAGAGAGGACAAACAGAGTCCTACTGTACCTGGATTGAAGAGAACTATCGCTCGCAGGCAGCCCAGCTCAGTCTTGTCCATCTGCATGTCCCTCATTTTTGATACCAACTCTGTTAACACTCTAAGGAGAGACAGGAAGAGAGAGTGAGCAGCAGCATAGAAGAGCTCAGTCGTCAAATATAACACAAGGAACTTGGGACACCAAATTAAACACAGACTCCCTAACATACAAGCAACTGCAGATGGGGTCAAGACAGTGATTAAAACCTACAAGTGTGTTCAGCTGCAGATGGGATCTGTCTGACCTATTAAAAGTGTATGAAGAAAACCAACTTCACATACTGTATGTCGCCATCTCCCTCTGTGGACCTCGTGTGCATGACGAACAAAAAAACATGCCATAACTAATAGGATTGTACAGCTGCAGAAGGTGTGACCTTCAGTTAGAGGACATGAACTGCAGACCTCTAGAGGGCTGACTACCTCCATCTTTGGATTTCTTTACCATCAAAAGGAGAACAATTAAAACTCGAAAGGCATTGTGGGACAGCGGCTGAGCCAATATTTCTTTTTAATTTTATAAGTTGGTTATTTGGGATTGCCCAGCTGAGATTAAACATCTTGACTCCAGTGGGGTCCTGCTTTCACCCATTTCTGCAGCTGAGTGGCCTGGTTAAGTGACTCACCCAAGGTCACACCGAGCATTTGTCTCTGGGGAGTTTGAACCTGTGGTCTCCTGGCTATCCCTCGGATAGGGTCTGCAGAGGCAGATTATACAGGACAATGTGTAGACTCTTTGGACCAAGTGGTCCTTTTCTGCCAACAGATTCTATGCTTCTATGGTTCCCACGCCAGTGCATTAACCACTAGACTATACTGCCTCCCATTCACTGTGTTTGTGCCCAGTTAAAGGAGGCGTATCAGTCATGAATGATCTGTGGGTGAGAGTCACGTTTCTCCCATAGGACAACTGCCAAGAAGAACAGAAAAGAAAGCCAGGCACTACCACTGTAATAAAATCTTCACTTCTCTTTACATGGGTTCACATTCAATAAATGGTGTTTTATATGACATTTTATTCCTGAAGATTTGGTCTGAAGGACTGTTAAGCTGCCATATGGTTTTCACACACCTACTATATTTATACCACACCAGGAAGAATACTGTACATTGCTATATTTAAATCAACAACATTTGTTAGCTAGCAAAAATCACATCATGTAGTTTTTAAGCATTAAAATATTTCTGACATTAGATTAATCAGTATATTTTTATTTCTCATAGATTTTTAAAACAGTGTTCATTACTAATGTTATAGTTAGTGACTCAAGTCATTAAAGATGGCTGCCGCTTGCAATAATTCCTTCCCTCAAGGTTTTATTTTGATTTTACATACTGGTTTCATACTGTGGATGCTTTGGGAGGGTGCTGGCATGCATTTCTGATGGTAAACAGCTCCACACTGCACCAAGATGTTTAATGTATTCATAGTGACGTAACCAATGAGCAGTTAATTTTTAAAAAGCTTTAAAACCCCTTTTCTCAGTTCAGGAGAGAAACACAATGAAAGAAAACTGAACATATTTATGTTTCTGCCAGAAATGCATTATTACCAAACACTAGATGATGAATTTGTTATCCCCACTAACAAGTATTCTAACCAGGCACTATAATCAGAACCAGTGGAAACAAAATAAAATAAGAATGCTCCAAAAAGACCAAATCTGAAAGGTTTAATTTTAACAATGTGTGGCATAGACTAGACATGTAATGACTCAGCTCAGAATATGCCATTCATCATAACTCACGTGAGAGGGCAGGACTGTATACCGCAATGGTGGCTTTGCCACTCCACGATTATGGCCTGCCTTCTCACTAATCAAGATAAATATTGTGTTCTAAGTCAGACTGTTGCATAATGTTGCATAGCACTGATGCTAATGCATATGCCTGGAGTCATGGCTATACTTTTCAACATGAAAATTAGCTAAACCGCACATTTTAAGAGATACTTGCCAAACTCAGGATACAAAATGCTATACAGAAATGTGTTCACCTCAACTTAATTGAAATATGAGGAACTCTTGCATGCAGGAGTTTACTAGTGCCAGTATGTGCCATACTGACATCATGAACACAAGGGTGGTGACAATGCGGGTCGAGCAATTTGTTCATAATACTATTTTAGTGCTTTAAAAACTCAATTTCTGCATAGGAAATTACACTTCTAACATATCACAGAACAAGGATGGCAACAGGAGAAGATATTCTAATGACAGCCTAAAAAACATCTGAAGCTTGCAGTGCCTCTTTAAGGAACAGCACAAGCCCCAGGGAGCACAATCTCAAATTGGAAGGAGGGAAATTCTAGAAGGACACTTTAAAGAACTTCTTCAGGGAGCAGGTAGTGGCTAAGGGAATGGCCTAGATTCATAGATTCTGTCGGCATATAAGGACTGCCAGGCCCATCCAGTCTGCCCGTTTATGCTAGTTCACAAAGTGGCCAGTGACCCTTATTGGTCACTGGCTAAGCTTTTTCTTCCTATCTCTATTATTTCTTTGCTTCTGTCCCATGCATGTTTAAAACCCACCATAGTACGGGCCGCCACCACCTCCTGAGGCAGGCTATTCCATGCAGCCACCATCCTTTCTGTGAAGCTGGACTTCTCCAACAAGTTTATGTGGAGATCTCGCTCCAGAGGGGTCCAAGTCCCTCTTGTCTGGTGGACTCCGAAATGTGCCCCCCATCCTAGCCCCAAGGCATCCGTTGTCAGGATCTGCTGATGACTGGGACTTTGGAAGGGAGCCCCGGATTCTAACTGGGAAGGGGTGCCACCACTCCAGAGTCTGACATACTGCCCTGGAGACTCAGACTGGCTGTTCAAGGTCGCCAAGCACTGGTCCCATTGAACCCTGAGGTTCCACTAAAGAACCCTCATGTGCAGACGAGCTAAGTGAACAGTGACTATGGTGGCTGCCATATGGCCTAGCAGCTGCAGTACCATTGTGGCTGGAACTTGATTTGTGGAGACAATTGTGCAAGCCAGCACCCTTAGTTGAGCTGCCTTGTATGAGGGGAGGAAAGCCCTCACTTGCACTGTGTCCAAGACAGCCCCTATGTATTGCAACCTCTAGGCAGGTTGGGGGGATGACTTGGGAAGGTTTAAGGTGACCCCCAGATCCTGGAACAGGTGAAAGGTGTCTGCCGGAGAGTGACACAGCTGGCTTCTTGTGGGAGCTGTTAGAAGCTAGTCGTCAAGGTAGGGGTAGAAATAATGTATCTGCCTCCTGAGAGCTGCTGCCTCTACCGCAAGGCACTTGGTGAACACCCTGGGTGCCGAAGAAAGGCAGAATGGCAGCGCTCTGAACTGGTAGTGCTCTTCCTGGAAGATAAAGTGGAGGTACTTTCTGTGGGACGGCAGGACCTTTATATGCATGTAGGCATCCTGCATGTCCAGGGAACAGAGTCAATCCCCTTGTGACATGGGTAGTAATCCTGTAGTGTCACCATCCTGAACTGTTCGTATTCTATGAAAGTGTTCAGCTGACTGAGGTCCAGGATGGGACGAAGGCCCCTGTCTTCTTCGGGATGAGGAAGAAGTGGGAGTAATATTCCTTTCCTCTTTGAGACAGTGGTACTGCCTGGATTGCTCTCTTGTCTAGGAGGGCTTGTCCTTCTGCCCTGATGAGACCTGCATGGGATGGGGAGCAATGGGAGGACACTGGTGTGTTGTCTGGAGGGATCTGGGTGAACTCCAGGGCACAGCCCCTCTCTACTATTTGTAGCATCCACTGATCCGTGGTGATATTGGACCAGCCATTGAGGCCGAGGGAGAATCTTCTGCCTATTGTCTCCCCTGCAACTCCGCCCTGGAGGAGGGGCTTGCAAGTCATGCCGAGGCTGTGGAGGCAAGGGGAGCTCTGGTGTTCTTGGTTTTGGGTCCCTGAGCTCCTGCAGACAGGGGCCCTCTCTGAAACCCCTCTGTGTTGCTGTCTCCTTCTTTGCTGGCCCTGCTGTTTATGAAAGGAGTGGCATCTGATGTGGCTGGTTCGGATTTGTACATTTTATGCACCTATGAGACTGCTTTGCCTGAACTTGCAGGCCGGTAATCAACCTTTGGCCTCCTGTCCAAAAGGACCGGCCCTGGAAAGGGGTATCCAGTATGGTGTCTTGAAGGTCCTGGCAGAAGCCTGAAACCCTAAGCCAGGAGTGACGCCTGAGACATATGTCGGTCGCTGTAGCCTCATGCAGTGTCAGCTGAGCATATGAACATCTTAGACATGCTTACCAACGTCAGCACTAGATTGAGAACTGCCAGCAATTTGACTTGTTGGCAGAGTCTAGCTGATTCTTGGCTAGGTCCATGGTCTTGTTCCTCAGCAATTTTGTTACATCACCACGCAGCCAAAAATTTAGGGACCTGAGGTACAGGTGGCGAAGAATACATCTTATGGCCCAACTGGTCCAATTTCTTGGACTCCTTATCTGGTGGCTGGGAACTCATATGCTTTGGCTGTTGGGCCCCTGCGGCAGCCATGAGGATCATGGAGTCCACCTTCGCTGCTCACTCAAATGTGGTTCTCTCCTGCATCCTACAGAGTCGGTCAGCTTTTAGGACTGCCGAGGTCATGAAGGGGTGCTTCCAGGTTATTTTTGTAACATCCTGGAAGGGTTCCACTAAGGGTGGTATGATCAAAGGTTTTGGGTCAGTAGCTCTTAGGAACTTTGCTAAACGGCACCTCTCAGGGTCCAACTCCCTCTCTCCCACTGGTTAAGGAACTGGATATGCCTCATATATCCAGGAATGAGGGTCATCTGGGGGGGGACCTCGGAGAGTCCCTCTTAAGGTCTGGTGATGGCAGGGATAGGTCATCTTCTGAGGATTCACAGAAGGAGAAGCCTCCACACGATCCTTCTGAAGATGTATAGGGCTGTTCCCCGGAGGAGGACCTGGACAACTGGTGGCGATTGTGCCTCCTACATACAGGTGATCCTGGATCCTCATCCCCTGACATTGGACGGTCTGGCGTCGGGGGTGGAGGTGGCAGACGATGGGGGGGAAGGCTGTCTAGGTAGAGCTGGGCCAGGCTGCGGTGGGGTTGGCCCTGGTGGCCAGGCAACAAATCCCTTTTAATGGTGCTCCACCAGCTGTTAAACAAGGCTCCAGCCTCTGCCAAAGGGACAACTGGACCTGGTTGAGGTGCTGGCATTGGGTTTGGGGTGCTAGGGGCCCATTGTGTTGGCCCCTGTGGCACCTCCCCTGACGTTGGGTCCAACAGAAGTTTCTTCTCTGGGGCGGCCCTTGTGGAACTGTGTCCTCTGGTGTTGAGTGCTTGGATGTCAAGTTGTCAGGCTCCAGAGGAGGAGGAGGAGGAGGTGCAGGCAGTGGTGTCCGGTCTCGGTTGTCCCCCGAGTCGAGCGTCAGATCCCCCGATATCTGGTCTGGAGTCAGGTTTTCAATTGGGCCCTGAGGAGCAGACAGCAGTTTAGGTGGTGGCGTCTGGTCCAACTCCACAGTGGAGTCCGAGGACAAGGAGACCTGACTTCGGTCCGCTGGACGACGACCGCCTGTAGGGCAGCAGTGATGCCTGACAGGCTGCCACATATCCTGGCGCCTCCTTGAGCCATCGACCCTGTCACCCAGTCGGACGCACTCCAGCAATTGAGCTCTGCACATGGCAGGTTCTGATCTGCTGCTGATCGCTGAGTGCTTCTGTCCTGCTGGGTTGAGACCCCATGCCTGTTTGTGGGGCCAGATAGCAGGGGACATGGGGCTTTGAAGGCCCGATCTCGAAGACTCCCGTGCACCTGGGAAGAGGCGGGGGCTTCTCAATTGTGACCCCGACAGCCAGTGAGACTGGGGGCTGAGTCTGACCTTGCACTGAGGTCGAAGACTTAGCAGTACTGTGGGGAGACCTAGGACGGGACTCTGACATAGACCGTTCCTTGTCCAGATGACAGTGTTTCCCGCTCGATTTCTTCTCTCTGGGGGAGGAGTCCTTCGCTGAGTAAGAAGACAAGCTGTGCCCCAACTGCGTCGTCTGCATGGCGGCCACTTGTTCAATGAGATATGCTTTCAGAGTGTTGAGGCGGCAGATTCTGGTCTTCCGGTTGAAGCCTTGGCAGTGCGGGCAGTCGTCTGGCCTGTGGTTAAGACCTAGGCAGAGCAGGCAGGTCGAATGTCTGTCTTTAGCCGGGATCTGCTTGCCGCATGCACACTTCGATTTCCACCACTCTGAAGAGGAAGATGGCTAGGAAGACATACATGACAAACTGTAAATTGGAAGAAAAAATGTTAACTGTGCGAAGTGCAAAAATGGCAGTCGACTGAAAGCAGGAGGCATCTGTGGAGCCGATATGCATGGGTCACCAGCAGGAAAAGAACTGAGGTGGTGTCTTAGACTGCTAGCTAGAAATTTTTCCGTGGGGTCCTAGTGCCTGGCAGCATAGTCCTAATGGTGTTACCTGCTGCAAGCGCTCTATCTTGAAGAGAGATCAAATATTATTTCCAGAATACCACGAATAATGCACTATTTATTATTTGGATCCAAATAACGCATAGTGTCACTATTCGTGAGGTATTCATATTGCGGAAAGTGTCCCCCCTCCCCAGGTGGTCAGGCGTCGTCTTCTGGTCATCTGTCCTCCTCATTTTATGTTTACAATGTCTCAAACCGACCTCCCCCATATCCCACATTCCAAACAAACTGCCATATTGGCAGTGGCACACTGCCAGGAACTGACACCATCACTGCATTTTAAAAACTTTCCCAGTCCCACAAAATATTAGTCCCCTTCCCACGTGACTAAACATTAGTGTCCAACTAAATTGTGACACTCACCCCCCTTGCCATGATTGATTGAGGGGGCTAACAAAACTAAAGCCGGCTAGACAGTCAAACACCCTCACTGCAGTGCATCCTATGGTAATTATTTCCAATTATATAAAATACTTCAAAGTACAGAATTAACAGCACAATGTGGCTTTCAGTATACTATTCATACAATCAGTCTAAGAAATCATGACGGACAACTAGTAGTCCCTAAGGTAAACACTTGTAAAAGGGACAACTATTTTACAATCAGAGTAGCAACGGGCTGAAACCAACTGCCTCAGGAAATATCTGAAGTAATCAACTTTACTATGTTCAAATCCAGGTTAGATAAGTATCTGAAATGGACTGCCAATGGGGACTAATCTACTCACCAGGGAGTGGGAGACAATCCAGATTGGATGATGCCTACTTTTGTCTAAAATAAACCGAGTAAGTCACTTGAGTGTGAACTTTGCGACTTAATGAATGGAGTGAAGTCAAATGTAGTATACAATCACAAGGGAGGGGTCAGGGCAGGGGGAGCCTCATTAGTGATGCTAGGCAGCCTGAGCTAATCAGGCTGCCTAACATCACTAGTGGATGCCCTCCTACCCGCTGTTTTTACCTTTGCGACTGCATACTCACAACCGAACTCGCCCATTCATCACGCTAGTAAAGCTCACACTCGCGGGTTTACCGCAGGATGCACTGCACCAGGAGGCATCATCCAACTGGCTAGCCAGTTTTAGTTTTGTAAGCCCACCTCCCCCAAATCAATGGTCAGGCAAGGGGTAAGTACCAGAATGCAGTTGGACACTAGTGTATGGGCATGTGGGAAGGGAACTGATATTTTGTGAGACCAGGAAAGCTTTTAAAATGCAATGATGGTGTCGGCAGTTGGCAGTGTGCCAGGAGCCAGCGGCAATAAGTCATTGCCAATATGGCAGTTTGTATGGGACGTGGGATAAGGGAGAGGTGTGTGGGAGACCTTGTAAACATAAATTGGGGAGGATGGGTGGACAGGAGACTAGCCCTGTCCACCTGGGGAGAGAGAAAAGGTATTTTTTAGTGTGCTGGCAAATCAGCCAAATACTCAAATACCGAATGCCCGAATATTCAAGTACTGAATAATAATATTCGGGCAAATATTCAGGATAAGGTATTAGCACATCCCTACTGTCCTTGATATACACAACTTGTGTTTACTTGGAGATAGGTTTTGCCCTTTTATACACTCAGTCCCCCCAAAAAAAAAAAACAACTATTTCTCCTGTATTTAATTGATATTTGCCCTAGGGCTCCATTTATCTATTAAGTATCATATATATATATATATATATATATATATATATAAAGTGTGAGAGGCCTTTCGGCACCATGCAATTCTGCTTAAAGTTGGACCAGCATAACATTCTGTGGTGATCTGCATATGCAGCCCATGATGCTTTGCATTGTGGGGGCATGTGTGATTTTGTATTTTCTTGAAACTTGGCTTCCCAGCCAAATGCCCTTTGGGTAACCCTTGCCTCAGTGTTTATGCACAGAGGGTTCTTTGTCTTATATATATATATATATATATATATATATATATATAATAATAGATAACCCACTCTTAGGTATGCGGTCACACTCTGATATCTCATGCTTTGGTGTGCGTTGTACGTGATGAGTTGCGGCTGGCGCGCTAACCACCCAAGATGTGCGATATCAGAGCGACCGCACACCATAGAGTGGGTTATCTATCTTATAAAGTGGCAAAATTGTTTTTTAGTGGGGTAAAGTGCAGGTGCGGTCGCCTGATATACGCATGGTCACGTGATGGGATCCAACAAATCAGCTGACATAATTTTTCCTACCCATTTTATAAATACTGTGTGTATATATATATATATATATATATGTATATACACACACACACATATGCCTGCTAACTGATTCTACTTGATTTCATAATGTGTGTAATCATATGTACTCTGTAACTGTATCTTGTTACTTTCATTATTACTTTGTACCCTTTGTTCCCTCTCCCGTGGGTCACCCATGGAAATGAGCCTTGGCTCACTCACTGTGTCTCTCCAATTTACCAACTTTATAAAAAAAAAATCAATCTATTCTATGTTTATGTTTCTATGTGATCAATTGATCAATAAATAATAAACCTAATGGTGACATTCTGTGTCTACTCCCAGGGTAGACAGGCATTTGTGTACCTAGCTGCAGTTATCTGTAATTCATGACCAAAAAGTACATCCTGCTGTCTTTGCCATTTTTAAGAAGAGGTCAGACATTTTAATTTGATATTATGTTGCTGGATGTTCCACATTGTAGAGTTATGGTGGTGTATGTTTTATGATTGTAAATTGCTTTGAAACTTGTGAAACACGTTTAATAAATGTAACTATAAATAAATAGATAAATAATGATCATGCTCCATTAATTTGCACTAACGGATCTTATTCAGCGACACACACACACCACACACACACACACACCTTGTCACAAGCCCCATATTCACATGCCCACACATCCAATGTAAGCTCCTCACCTGTCAAGATGGCCCCAACTCCTGCACTGTGGGCACTGTTTCGATGGACGGTAGCCCAGTCGCCAGAAGAATACCATCTTTCACAGATATAGAACGGTGGGAAAAAGAGGCTATAAGCAGCTCATTCCATCCTGGGAAAAACAAACAAAGAAAACTGTAGAGAAACGTTCATGATTTTTATTCTTACTATTTTGACTAGGATAATCTGATCAAAATAATTTCAGATGTACAAATAAATGCCAAGTCAGAAAAAAGGTAGACCATATATATTAGATGTATGTATATATATATATATATATATATATATATATATATTTTTTTTTTACATCAGGAAAAAGGGTTAGCCATTTAAAGGCATTGTTAAAATAGAGACAACTAGGTTTCAGCTCCCACCCCCACACCAGAGACATTCATGAAGCTGCACTGGACAGCTTTAAGGGGCACAGGTAAGTTAGCACCCATTGTACATCCAAATACAGATGCAACACTTGTCACCAGTTCTCAAACTAACTGGTAGTGGTGCTGGAAGCTAGGACCCAGTGTCTGGAAGTGCAGCAGGCTCTACACGTTAGCCAACTGGAAAATGCTAGGCAATGTTGCACTCCACTGAAAGGCTTCATGTGTCATCATATCACAGATTGCCTCCACTGTTCCAGAAATGCAGCGGTGCCAAATTAAAAATAAATACATGCTTTAAATTTTACATGCAGAAAAGATCTAACAATTTTGCCAAAATGACACTCTCTCGGACTACTAACTTTTTTTAATCCACCAAAAAATGATAGGTCCAAAAAGCAACAGCTCCCTTAGTCTTGCAGACACTACTCTGTCAAAGATGACCTTAGCTGATCAGTGCTCAAGCCTCATGGTCGCGCTTAGATAAATTCTATAATTTAAATATTTCATAAACAGCTGTTACTGAAGCATGCTCTCTGCTCTCAATAATGCACGAGGCCCTTGCTTAAAAATACTTCAGGGAAACAGCATCTAGGCCCTCTTGACAAAGCCAGTTGGGTTTAACAAATTTACCCATGCATACTTACACACTTATTAAAAGGCTGTTGTGTATGCTTATGCAATGCCTAAGCACGGCTCAGGCAACAGACCCACAGCCGATCTACTGAAAAACTTCTGGTTGCTGTGGACAACATCCCGATAGCACTGCCAAGGACACTGCTTGTTTAACAGTTTTCATTTTTATTTTTTAATTTCTCAGTTTTATTCTGTGCAGGTCAACAGGCATCTGTGATTCAAAAGTGGGTGCTCAGCTTCAATGGAAATGGTGGGTTACAGTTTGGCTGTGGTCTCACACTCTGAGATCTGCAAAGCATGTCTCGAACCAGATCCAGCAGTGACAGAGCATACGTGGAAGCCTGTGCTATGTCACTCTGTTCTGAGTTAGCTATCCTGAGGATTAACTGCAGTACTCGGTCACTTTCACTCAGATTCCGTCTGAAAAACAAACATGAGTAAATCCAGACTTCCCACCTCCATCTCTCCTTTACCTTCCTCCCTTAGGTACTGTTTTTGAATTTAGGACCTGAAAAGTATTTTACAGTTTATTAGGCATACTATAAAAAAAGAAGACATCCTATAAGTTGCATTTCTTCTTTTGGACAGTAGATGTCAGCTGAATAGCATATACCACCTTTTCCAGTCTCCTCAACCAAAGTCACCTCAATAACCATTCTGCTTCAAATTTCTTGTTCTTTTTTAAAGGGACATAATGTAGTATAAATTTTAATATGACATTTAGTTGTTAAATTGTAAATTTATTTCATTTTTCTTAGAAATATTGAAACTACAAAGATATGTGTTCTAACAGTTATTCTTCAATGTTTTGCTCTGATGACGCGTAGAGTCAGTCATGCTAGAGAGAGAGACATGAGGCTGTCAGTCCTGGAAAAGAACAGTTACGTAAGAACTTACCATAGCAGTAGATCTTCGAGGGAATCTCTTTCATCAGGTCACATCTATGGAACATAAGCCATCAGGCTTTAGGACCACATGGAAACTTTTCCCAAATAGTACCACTGGGGGCCACCCATAATGTCTGATGTCAACTTCCCTACATAAACGTGGGCAGCCCCATCCATCCTCAGTTCTCCAACATAGGTCAAGCTCGGAGGACCTCCCTGTAGGGAACCTAAAGGGAAACTATAAGTCGGCCAAGAAGTCAAGGCAGAACGGTAACGGCCCAGAAGAGGAATAGGGCATCACTAGCATGGCCCTAGGATCCCAGCAGAACGTACTCAGAGGGCCACCTCTTAAAATCAGTAAAGACCAAAGGGCTCCAATGACCAGGCAGAGCTGGGAACCCCATGACCCGCCCCCATAGAAAGAGTCAGGCCCAATGCCAAGAGATGGCAAGGCAGATGCTCAAGTCTCCCTTTAGAAAAAGAAGGACAGAGTAGATGTGTCCAGCGACCAGAAGAGGCTGGAACAACAGACAGTCTGTCCCAAAGAGGAGACAGGAATTAAAGAGCACAGGATCCAAGGGGAGTGGAGGGTGCGCCGCATGACCAGATGAAAGAGATTCCTTGAAGATCTACTGTTATGGTAAGTTCTTGTGTAACTGTTCTGTCTTCTTCGGGGATATCTATTTCATCAAGTCACACCTATGGAATGATTCCCAAGTAGAAATGACAGAGAGACAGTCTAGGTGGCTGGAGGCTAGAGACCCAAGACAATAGAACTTGAAGCACAGCCCAGCCAAAGCCTGCCCTTCTTCTAAAGGCAATGTCCAGACTGTAGTGCATTGTGAAAGTGTGGACACTACTCCAAGTTGCAGCAGCACAGATCTCTGCAGCAGACACATTCCTGAAACGGGCAAATAGAAATGGCCATGCCTCTGGTAGAAGGGCCACGAAGAACCCCAGGAAGTACCTTACCGTATTTTCTGTAACAAAAATAATACAGTTGGACAAACCATTTGACAAACATTTTATAAATGAACACCCTCTTTCCCAGGGGCGAAAGAAGAAACAACTGTGAGGACTTGCTGCAGTCCTTCGTGCGATGTGTATAATATCTGAGAATGCTATACATCTAATGCATGGAGCAATGCTTCCCTTGGATTGACATGCTCTAGAAAATAAACTGGCAGGTGGATGGTTTGATTTAAAGTAAACTCAGATGCCACCTTCAGTAAGAACTTAGGGTTTGTATGCAAAGACAATCTGTCTTTGTGGAAAATCAAATAAAGAGGCTCACACATTAGAGCCTGAAGCACAGAAATCTTTCGAGCAGAAGTAACAGCAACTAAAAACACTTTCCATAACAGAAAATGTAGCTCACAAGTCATGGCTGGCTCAAAAGGAGCCAAAGTAAGCTTCTCTAATAAAAAATTCAAGTACCAAACCGGGACTGGATTGAGGATGGGAGACTTCAAGTGCAGAATGCTCCTTAAAAAACGTATGTGCCACCTCCAGCTGGGCCACAATACGGCTATCAAAAGGCACATGGAAAGCTGATAAAGCAGCCAAGTACACATTGATAGAATAATAATTACTGGTGACCCCTTTAATACACGGACTAGAGCTGTGTTTCAACACTGTGATAACCGGCAGAACCAGTTATTATGGTGGTTTGTGTCACTTCTTAGTGCGCCACTCATTGGCTCTTACTCTGTGTGTGAGTAGGCCAAACACACCCAACAAACATGGTGGCGGTTTCTCCGCTACCGAGGAGTTGGACCACACGTCTGTTAAGGTATTACTTTCTTAACAGTATTCATCTGATTGATCCTGCCTTTCTGTTTTTTAAAATCTATCTGGTTAGAACTCTCTAAAGTGAGCAATCCTGATGCGTTCAAAATCATGCATGAATTTAACAGAAGGGCTATAAGTTTATACTGTAGAACGCAATTTTCTATGGTTTCTTCTCAATGTTTTCTTCTACTGTCTTCTTTCCTTCCTTCTTGTTCTTGGATAGTTACCCTATAATAGTATTCTGCATTAATTGAATGTATCCTGTATGACTATGGATTGCTGTTCTTAACCCTGATATAGCCTAGTAGGAATATGTCTCTATGGGAAACTGTCACTGTATTGTTGTTTCTCTGCTGAAATACCAATAAAATTATTACACAAAAAAAATCTATCTGGTTGATCCTGGTGTTGCTTTGTTTTAGGTGGGGCTTCGGGAAACAGCCACTATAATCTGGAACAGTCCGTGGCTGACTACGTGTTTCCACAGTAATTAACAAAAAAAGAAAAGAAAGAAATTATGCCAAGAATTTATGACGCTTTTGAAATTACCATGTGTGTGTGTGTAGCAGGGGGACTGAGTAGCAGCAGCAGGGATCACAGCGTAGCTCCTTCAGTAAATTCCTTTGACATTGACTGCCTTGCACCAGTAATTATAAAAAAATAATTCATGTGCAAGGTCTGTGTTATTGAGGATTTTTCACACACCATTGGTGCATGATAAATCTCATAAACTCAGAGAGCATTTATGGATTATCGCACACCTCGGGTGTGTGAAAAATCCTCATAATACACACCTGCACAGGCATTATTTTCTATGTATTGCACTCCAGCATCTGACAAGGACAGCAAATATTCCAGAATCTGATTCACTGGACAAGTGAAGGGATCCAAGTGATGGGAAGTGGCCCACAAAGCAAGCTGCTTCCACTTCACGGAGTAAGTAGCCCTGGTGGAAGGCTTCCTAGCAGCCACCAGGGTATCAGCCACTTGTACTACTGAGGGGCTTACAGGTCATTGGCCAACAACTAATGCCACTCTTCATCCTCCCTCCCTCTCTAAAGCCCTGGAGAAAGTGGTGGCCATTCAAATCACTGTTTATCTGGCTAAGTATAACATTTTATGCCCAGAGCAACATGGCTTCCGCGTCACAGTACCAGCACTGCCCTTATTGAATTCTCCAACTTTCTACACTCCTCCTTGGATACCAGCTCCCTAGCTGGTGCAGTGTTCATCGACCTCTCAAAGGCTTTCGACACTGTCTCCCATCCACTTCTGCTGAATGCACTTTGCCACACTGGTCTCTCGGCTGGCCCCCTGGCATGGTGCGCTAGCTATCTTGACACTCGATCTCAGTGTGTAAAAATTAATAGCACACTCTCCGATACCTGTCCCATTCTCTCTGGGGTCCCCCAAGGCTCCATCCTGGGTCCCCTTCTCTTCTCACTCTATCTGAACACCCTGCCCAGTGCATGCCCTGGCAAAATTCTACTGTATGCAGACGACGCTGTCCTTTTTGCCACCCACCGCAATCCCATCTCCCTACAGGACTCCCTACAGCAGTCTTTCAACAGTGCCGAGGCTTGGTTTAAGGAGCCGCAGACCGCCATCAATCTTAATAAAACCAAAGCTATGCTCTTTTCCCACCCCCAAACAAAGCTAGCAACTACCCACTCTATATCCTTCCAAGTACCAATCAGCCACTGGAACAAGTCTGCTCCTACAAATACCTTGGGGTCACCTTCGACTCAGCCCTCACTTTTCACAACCACATCGACGCCCTAACATCCGCCACTAACACATGGCTTGGCATCCTATTCCGCCATAGAACCTGCCTTCCCCCAAATGCTCTCCGGCTAGCTGTTACATCATCCGTTCTGTCCCTTGTAGACTATGGTCTACCAGTATATGGTGCTACTGACACCACTGCACTCAACAAAATTCACCTAACCCTGAATAAAGCCTGCAGATTGATTACTGGTGCCCCCAGGCTCACACACACCTGTCAGCTGTATGTCGAGGCTAACCTGCTTACCCTGGATGAACGGCTCAATACCAAACCTGTCTCCTCACAAAAACCCTACTGGCTCTCCCGGCTACACGCATCTATCCACCAGAGCCCTCCCACTATTGCAACACGGTCTTCCCACAAGACCACTTAAAGGTCCCCAGATCAAGAACCAGCCGCTGCCAGAGGTCCTTCTGCTATAGAGCCCCAACCTGGTTTAACTCTCCTGCCCCATCACCAATGCCACCACCATCTCCAAGTTCAAAACCACACTTTGGAACCACATCTTCAGCACTCGAACTGCTCCTCTCTGAACATAGCCTCCACCTCTGCTTCTTTGACAATGCCCCCGGCAGCTCTCCACCTAACCATCCCCTCCACCACTTCCCTGTACACCATGCCTATGTTTAACCTGGCCAGTGCCAGCTGTTTCAGTGTTTACCAACCAGATTGCTCACTTGATACCAACTTGTGTAACACCTGTTATCAATTACATGTACCCTGTACCCAATTGTATTTGTCTGACCACAATGTGACGTGGGGCCTCTGTTGAACGCCTATTGTTTTGCAAATCTTCGCTATGTAACCAAAAACACAATGTATGTCTTTATGTGACGATGTACCTTTGGAAACGAGCCTCTGGCTCAAAGGTTGTAAACTGATTCTTAGAAATAAAATAAAAATAAAAAATAAGTTCAACTGCTAACTGCTGTAGTAAGGAACACCATACACAAGGCCAGAAGGGAGCGACAAGAATTACAGTAGCTCCCTCCATTAGGAGTTTCACTAGCACCCTCTGTAATAGAGGAAAGAGGGAAATGGCATAAAGGAACCTCCGTTTCCAAGAAAAGGGACAACACGTCTTGCCAGAAAACTCCAGGCCCTGGATCGAGCGAGCAGAAAAGCGGCAGTTTTGTGTTGAGTGGGGGTGCGAAAAGTACTCACTCTGGAAAAAACCCACCTGTCAAACAGGTCTTCTGCTACTGAGGTCAACAGCTCCAATTTGTGCATACTAGACTGTGATGTGCTTAGTCTGTCTGCCAGGACATTTCTGACACCTGTGACGCAGTTGACCAAAATATCCAGACCGTGTTCCAGAGCCCAGTACCACACTCTCATCACCTCCCTGCGCATAAGTAAGAATGAGTCCCCCCTTGCTTGTTTATGTAGTGTATCACACAGATGTTGTCCATCTACACCAGCAGAGGACCCGGGACAGATGGTTCTGGAAGGCTTTGAGAGCATATAGGACTGCTCTCAGCTCTAGAACACTACACTGGAAAGAAGTCTCTACTTTGGTCCATGTTTCTTGAGTCTGATAAGGACCCAGATGTGGCCCCCAGCCCATCCCCGAATTGTCTGTGATGAGAATCTGCTAAGGGGAGGGAATTAGGAAGGGAACCCCCTTTTAGCAAGTGACTGGGTTCCATCCACCACTGCCTTACAGACAGCAGAAGTTACTAGACCCTGCAGTTCTAGATTGTTGGTATGCTGATCCCACTGAACTGTCAAAGTCCACTGGGGATCTGCATGTGCAGCCGTGCCAGGGGCATAGTGACAAGAGCTGCCGCCAACAGGCTCAACAGTCTCAGGGATGTCCCAGCTGTGATACACCTGGCTTGAGAAACCATGTGGACTTGAGCTATGAGGCATTCTGCCCTGTCCTGGGGCGGGAGGTTAGGCCCTGGGCCATGTCCAGTATGGCCCCTGTGTACTGCAGGCACTAACCAGGAGGCAGGACTGGCTTGGGTAGTGACAGTGATCCCTAGGGCATTGAACAGTTGCCTGGAATGCACTAAGGTTTGAGAAAATTGCTCTTTTGAGTGAACTTCGAGCAACTAGGCATTTAGAGAGGAGAAGACATACAGTCTGTCTCTCCTGAGAGCTGCTGGCACCACTGCCAAGCATTTGGTAAATACTCATGGCACAGATGACAAGCCAAAGGGCAATACCCTGAACTGTGAGTGCTCCCCCGAAACAGGAATGTGAAGTGCCACCTGATGTGCAGGTAAATGTGCTGTCCGTCCAGGGAGCGTATCCAGTCCCCTTGTTTCAGAGGTTGCAGCAGGCCTTGAAGGGGGGCCATTCAGAACTTTTGTATTGAAGGTAAAAGTTCAGATTTCACATATCCAGAATACACCCCAAGTCTTCCGTGGATATGGGTATGAGGGGAGGAAGACAAATAGACCCTTGTGCTCCTGTATTCCTGAGGAACAGGTTCTCTGGCCCTCTTCCAATAGGTAGTGTTGACCTCAGAGCAGGAGCTAAAATAAGTGCCTGCAAGGGGCAGAACATAGGTGACCAGAGTTGCCACTGCCATAATAAAATAGGCACCTCCCCAGGACCACTGAAAGTGGGCTGACAGAAATCAGGAACACACGCCCCTAGTCATAGAGAGAGAGAGAAAAAGAGAGAGAGGGACAGAGAGAAAGAGACAGAGACAGAGACCTGGAACAGCGGCAGGGGTAGGCAAGATGGCAAGTACCCTACCCGGGTGCCGGTGCAGATCAACAGGTGACATGGCATACCTTGCTCGGAGAACAAAGGTACACCTGCTGTGCCAGAGTGGGGGTGACCACAATGACCTGGTGACCGGGACCCCTCTATACCCCTAAGGCTAGGGGGATAGAGTGGAGCCACCCCGTAGCCCAAACTGGGTCCCAGGCCTTGGTGAGATATGGAGACTGGCCTGGAGTTCAGCAGATCCCAAGCCAAGGAAAGGGAGGTTAAGGTGTCAGAGCCCAAGCACCTGCAAGCCCTCAAAGCATAGCCCACACGTGACCACCAAAACCCAGGTGGGCATAGGACGCAAGAAACCCCCACTCTAGAGGAGGCGTAGGAGGGCCCTCCACTAGGTGAAGGAGGGAGGAAAAGCCAGCCCACTGAGGGGGCAGTCCCAAAGAAGTAGACTGTGGTGCCCCCACAAAAGCCTTACCATACACGCTGGTCAAATGCCCGATGGTGAGGCATCATCCTTTCTTGGATCCTCAACCACAGGGCCGGATGGAAGCCCTAGGGATAAAAGTGGAGCTCTCTAGGGGAGGAAGGTTGCAGACTACATCGATGGTTAAACAAAGAAGGAGCATCGACGAGGCTGAGGAAAGACATAGCCTGATCCTGTGGGAAAACTCATAGCAGTGAGTCGCCCAGCATCAATGTCTGTACCGTCGATGGGTCTGAGTTATGAGAAGATAGGGGAGACAGAAGCACCACCATCAGTCCAGGCACCTAACGCTGATGGCCAAGAAGCAGTGTAGGGAACATCGATGAGACTCTGTGCCCACAAAGCCCGGTCCTAACAGAAGCGACCAAGGCTAGGGAACACCGGCATCAACATCCATGCTGCTGATGGGCTGAGAAAGTAGCTAACGGGAGACGTGAAAGGCGCCACCGTCAGAACAGGCAGTCCGGCCACCGCAGTGCGATGGGATGGAGAATGATGACAGGGAAGGCCCAGGGCGATGCCATTGACAGGACTGGGCCACCTCCGACTGGCCTGAAAGAATAGGTGCACTCCAACCACTGCAAAGAGTTGGATAGAAACACATCTAAGGGGGAGGCACAGGGCACCACCATTGATGGTCCTGGGCCAGCCATGACCTGCCCAGGAAAAATCCGCCCATGCCCCGCCTGTGAGAGAGATGGGTGGCAGAGAGGATGGGAGGAGCTCAGGCGTCACCATTCCCTGAAAGTGCCAGCTGCTGCTGGATCACTGAGACCCACCCCGAAACCCTCTACTCAGAAAATCCTGTCAATGAGAGTGGGGGCAATGGAAGAAGTACCCAAAAAGAAAAGTTTTCACACAAACAAACTGTAGTGAAGCGGGGAAAAGGAGAAGAAAATGCTGCCACAGCTCCCATGGAAGACCGCAGCTGCCAGCAGAATGGAGGCCCAACAGTCAGATTGCCAGCCAGGGGCACGGCCTAGCATAGCACCCCAGAGTGACTGCAAAGGCTAGTGACAGGGCCTGAACCATGGGCAATGGTGGCGTGGGAGTCGGCACTGACAATCTGGAAGACTGCTGTGAAGTATGTTTCCACAGGAGCCGAGGACAGGCCTCCTACATACATTTATGTAGGGAAGTTGACATCAGACACCATCGTGGGTGGCACCGAGTGGTACCGCTTGAGAAAAGTTTCCGTTTGGTCCTACAGCCTGATGGCTAATGTTCCACAGGTGTGACCTAATGAAAGAGATATCCCGAAAGAAGATCTGAAACCACACAACAAATACAGCATAGGCTATATCCAGAAGAAAAAATTACTCATCATAGTAATGTTGTTTCTTCCAAAGGGATTCCTCATTATGTTTAACAACAGCAATAATTCCCTTGGAATGAACACCCTCCGGAGCTTTCAGAATTTTATGGAATTTGGAATGAAATTCAACCCCTGCTGTTTGGTCACACTCACCCCAGAATGTCACATTTATTTCTAAAGCTAGGGTGAGCTGTGACCAGTAAAACTAACTAAATGGCTATCAAAAAATTATAAAATGTGTATCAAAATATTTTTAAACAAACAAGGTGAAACAAATGTATTTGTTATGAAAAATAAAGCAATTTAGACCACTTAACAACAATTGTAAAGGCTCCATAACAAATAATACTCGTACAAGTAGAAAACAACTGATTCTTGTCTGAACCTTTTACCACGCTCTGGAAGGAGAGGCAGGGATTAGGGATTGTCAAACACAGTGAGAGATCCCTTTGGATGAAAGGCAATGCAAGGCAAGGCAACAATATTTCTATAGCGTCCTTTCCCGAAGGCTCAGGGCGCTTTACAATAAATACAGATAAACTTAAAAACAATTTATATAGAACAGGCAGTGGGTGCAAGTCATAATTTAAAGAAATTCAGACAAAGACTTTAGCAAAAAGAAAGGTTTTTAGATGGGACTTAAAAAGACCCTACAGTGCGGGCACATCCTTCCACACGGTAGGTGCTGCCACACAAAACGCTCTGTTCCCCTGAATGCCATAGCCTAGATACAGGGACAGAAAGCAAGCCCACACTGGAAGACCGAAGAGAAAAAACTGGGCAGTAAGGAACTAGGAGGTCTTTTGGGTGGTTTGGTCCTAGTCTATGTAGGACCTTGAATGCTGTCAAGCATATCTTGAAGGTTATGCGCCACAGTCTTAGGTAGCCAGTGCAGCACATGCAGTGCTGGCATTACATGGTCCTTTCAAAAGGAGTCTACAATCAGTCAGGCTGCAGCATCCTGGACCAGCTGCAGGCATTGCAAAACCTCCAGATAACCCTATGTATAAAGTGCTCCAATAATCGAGCCTAGAGGTGCTACAAGCATGCACTATTGTGCAGAAACAACATTAATACTGTATTTTTTTCTTCAAACCCAGGAATCCTCACTTAAGTTTAACAACAGCAGTACTCGGGAGGCTGGGTACAGAACCTATCTAGGAAAAGATTCTTCAAGATAGCAATGCCAAACCTGGCATCTCTTCTGGACTGTATATCCGGACAGTAGCTTTGTGAAAGTGGGTAGTGTTTTCCAAGTAGCTGTTTTACAGATTTCCTGCAGGGGGATAACCCTTGATGCTGCCACACAGGCAGAAGTACCTCTTGTAGAGTGTGCCCTGATGCCTCGAGGTGGCTGTTTACCAGCTTTGCTGGTTCTGGGTCCATTCATGACTTCCCTGGCTGATACTGCCCAGAGAGTCTGCTAGTACATTGTCTTTCCCTGGCAGGTATCCTGCGGACAGCTGGACCTCCAGAGAGTAGGCTAGGTACCAGATCTTCATGACGTTTGTGTGTAACCCCTCCCCCCCCATTACCTGAGGTTACTAGAACCCTAGTCAGAGCTAGTGGAAGGCAGGGACAGGCAGCTAGTGAAACTCCAGTTAGACGGATTTCACTAAGTCTTGCTCTGTTTTCAGCCTCTGCTGAGCTGGGGCTATGACATCATTTAGAATTCTGCAGCAGCATAAGCCACAATGGAATGTTGCAGGGAATTAGGCTAGAACGTTGGGGTTTTTTGAATCAGTCTGAGTCAGTCTACTGAAGTCTGGAGTAGGCTCAAGAGAGAGAGAAGGATGTAGATCCTGTAGTGCAGTGGAGGGAGGGGGTGCCCTGCAGGGGCAGGCCCAGCTGCCCTCAGCTCTGATACTGAGCTACCTTAGGTGTGTGATTCCACCATAAGAGAGGCACAAGGAACCAACTCCCAGGGGCAATCCCCTGGCCTGGGAAAAGGAAGAAGCTGCCTGACGGAGAGTGCTGGGGCACTACAGATTTAGAGGAATGAGATTCATTCAGAGTTTTGGACACCTGCAACGTGGAGGGTGATGAAGCTGTGACAAAAGGCCAGTGTCATTCACCAAAACAGTGAGTAAATAAGTCTCTGGGGCTGTGGGTCAATCAGGATGCCAAGTACAGGGCTTATGGAACAGTGAGATGTAATGACTGTTGTATGTTTGGGGGGGGTCTTCAAGAGAAAGGCAGTTTCTGCATTACAAAGCCACGTACAGTCTGTACTACGGTAGCCAAGGAAGAGGCTTATGGAACAGTGAGATGTAATGACTGTTGTATGTGGGGGGTCTTCAGAGAAAGACAGTTACTGCATTACAACGCCATATAAAGTCTGCACTACAGTAGCCATGGATGTGTGGGTGTAAACAAAGGAATGGCCGGGTATGGGTCTATGGAACAAAAGGTGGGAGACCCACCATCTGGCGCAACAGGGCTCACCTCTACGGATTCGCTTTGAGACACCAGACACCTTTCTGTCTTGTATTGGCCAGTGCCTGAAGAGGGTGCCCAGACATTGGGATGGGGTAAAGGGTGGTTGTATGCCACTAATTAAAGAGTCCATGACATATGGAAGTTTAGGATCCAAGAATGGATTGAGTCTGTGTCAGCACCTTATCTGCATTACTAGCAGTGTAGCCCCTTGGGGGTCCGCCTATGTTTTTATTCAGAGTCTTGTTGAATAAAGCCACACTTCAGAATCCCATCTCCTGGTATTGGACAATCTGTTATTGCTTCTAGTCTCTGGATTACTTGGGTGGCCCTGGTCAGAGTAGCCAATCCTAGCCAATAAGCCAAGTGACATGTTCTCCCTGACCCTAGGTTACATGTGAACAACTCTGAAGATCTTGTTCCTCCCTGCTTGTTTACATAGTTAGTACGCAGTTGTGATGTTGTCTGTTCTGATCTGGCCAGAATGAAAACTGATCTGGAAGGAAAAAGCCTGCACTGCCAGGTACACTGTATTGAAGTCCTGGAGATATATGTGCTCCTTAACCTGAACCTATTGTTTGTGAGTTGGTATGACTGGTATGTGAAAGTAGGTGTCTTTCACATCCAATGCACCACCCAGTCTCCTATTTGTTCAGATGGAATGTCTGAATCCAGTGTTACCATGTTGACTTTTTCTTTCTTTAAATGTTTGGTTTGCTCAGGTGTCTCTGGTCTAAAATGGGTCACCACTCCCCATTTTTCTTGTTGCTCAGGAAGTATCTCGAATAAAGCCTCTTGACACATTGTGTGGCAGGTATTTTTGCCACTGCATTTGCTTGCAACTATTTCTTTACCTCCTTTCTCCAACAGAATTTTTTCTGTTGAGGTGTGAAGCTGAAAAATCTTTGGGTTCGCAGTTTTGTGCATTTTCTGAACTGCAGAGACAAACCCTGGCTCACTAATTCAAGGACCCACTTGTCCGTGGTAATTTTTGTCCATTCTTGGAAGTAGTAAGCCAGTCCCCCCGGCAACAGATGGGCAACCTGGGCAGACATGTCAGGAATTCTGCTTTGCCTGAGGTTTGGGAGCTGGTGTTACAGCTGCACGCCTAATGCCCCTTCTACCCTGCCCCTATAGTTGCCCCTTTGTGGAGGGTGCTCATAGAGAACATAAACACGAGGGTGGTATCTCCTACCTCCACCTCCCCTTCCATAAAGCATGTAGGAAATGGTGGCCTTTTAAATTCTCAGGATTGGTCATGTAGGTGGTTTCGTACTCATCCACCTTTTTCATGTAGGCCTCTGTTTTGTCACCAAACAAGGAATTCCTCCTCACAGGGGAAATTCACTGCTTTTGTTTGAGTGTCCTGGGATAGGCTGGTAGTTCTAAGCCGGACAAACCTTCTTTAAGGAAACTGCATGGGCCATGACCCTAAATGCAGTATCCTTTTTGTCCACTGCCATATGGAACTGGTACTTTGTGGCATCGAGGGCTTATCTTGCTGTGTTAGCAATATCCTATGCCATCTCCAGTATCAATCAAATCAAATCAGTCAGAGTTTATTGGATGGCAAGTTGAAAGCAAGAGGTCTCTTTTTCAATTGCGTCCACTATAAAAAGACAGAGACTGCATGGAACAGCAAGAACTGACATACAGTTCCAACACAAGTTTACAGTTGGCAATTGTTACAAATAAGTGCCCTGAGGAGGAGATGGATCAACCGTAACGTCACAGCGGTAGTGCAGCAACCTACTTAAACCTGCCTTGAACTGAGAGAGTGGCACTTTGTTAGTCATCTGCAAGGTCTTTCTAATGGACTCCCAGGTATGCAGGACCATAGTTGCAAGAGCGTGCTCCATAGCCTTCATACTAAATTGGGGCAGTGTAAAATTTGATAGGGAGGAGGATCTGATATTGTAGGTGTTGAGAGATCTGGTATTTAGTTTACTCAGCAGGTAGGATGGGACTGAGTAGCCTCAGTGCCAGCATGGCATTTCATAGGGATTTCTGGTACTGGGCTGTGTAAGCCACCAGCCTTAGGAGCAGGGAAGCTGAAATATAACCTTTTTGCCAATACTATCCAGTTACCTGGAATCTTCCTCAGGAAGCTGGTAGGAAAGGGGCACTTTAGCCTTATTACAGTCAGTAGTCTGGACCACTCCCTCATGATCAGGGTGGGAGTACAGGTACTCAACACCCTGTCTGTCCACTTGATATTGTTTCTCAATATTCTTGTCTAAGCCAGCAGCTGAGGTGGGTGCTGACATGATTTTGCATGTGGCTTTCAACTCATTTACTGGAAAGCAAATTGAGAGTAAACTCTCCTTTACAATTGCATCCAACATTTAACAATAAAAATACAATATGAAATACACATTAGACATGACATATAACAGCGTTTAAAACTCAGTTTTGTTAGTGAATTCATCCAAACCAGTCACATACATGGGTTACTACATTTTTAACACGCACTTTATAACATGATAAAGATAAAAGAGAACTCAATTAAATTTTTTGGGGGGATTATATTCCAAGTGCGTGACACAGTAACAGCCAAAATGTAATTACCAAATTTAGTCTTTTACTTAGGCATATGAACCTGAGACAGTTCAGAAGATCTTAATAAACGTTTACTAGGTTGTCTAAACTGAAGAAGTTCTAATATTAATGAGGGTAATGTTTTTATGACAAACTTGTAGATAAAAATTAACCAACGAGTCAGTCTTTGGGCAGCCAGGGACTGCCACCCCACTGCAGCATAAAGGCTGCCACGGTGAGTCTTTCATGGTAGGCTGGAGACAAACCTCAAAGCACTATGATACAGTGGATCAAGCACTTTAAGGACCGTATCAGAAGTTTTCATGTAAATACAATCCCCATAGTCAATCTGGGACATAAATAAATAATTGACCAATTCCTGGGGGATTTATGGATGGGCAGCTCTATCCTCCTTATGTGTGCTAAACCCATCATATCCATGAATTCTACCTCACCCTCATCCTCCTCAGTCTCGTGGGAGGAGATGTTGAGGGTATTTACCATATGGCTTACAAAGGTACAGTGAGAAGTGTAGTCCTCGAAGGCCCAGGAGAAGAGCCAAATTCTTGCTCATCTCATCCTCATAGTAAACTTCAGACTCCTTCCACAGGCATTGGGAATGGAACTGGAGCCAGGGGGAGGGGTCAGGCATATTCATGAAATTCTCCATAGCCTGGAAAGCCTGGAGGAATTGGCATGCCCTTATCATGTTCTCTACTGAGGGCATTTGCTTTAAGTCCACTAGCAGCTCATTTCCTTCTTCAAGGGGAGGGACAGCGACATGTTTTTCTGTTTTTCTCAGCAGGCACAATTTCCATAGTCTGCTCAGAGGGTTCTCTTATTTTACTGGATTCAGGGTCCCCTTTCGGACACCCTGATTTCTGAACCATCTTTAGCAACTTTATCTTTCTTTTCTGTCCCTTTGACAGTGATTGATGCTCTACGAGGGGATAGACCGAGTCTTTTGGTGATGTGGGACAGATTGAGAAGCCATTAAGTCTACCAATTTTTAAGCGCTTTTCTTTCGTCTTTTAGGACAAAACTTTTTAAATGTTTTACAGAGATCACAACTGGAAAAATCGTAATCTGGACCCAGGCACTTTATACACAGCCCACAGCAGTCTGCCTTTGCCAGGAACTAAAAACAAACTGTACAATTTTTAAAGCCTGTAGGCCATAGTCTTCTTTTTGGGTCAGTCAGTCATGTAAAACACGGAAGACCCTAAAAACATATTTCGGTTCCCAACAGAAAAAATACTGAATTTAAAATAAACCCAAACTAGTTTTTTAAAAGGGCCTTTAAAAAACAAATGAAGTTCAGTAATTTGGTTCCTCAGAAAGAGAACCACAATTTTAGTTCACCTCAAAAGAGGTTAGGTGTACTGAAAACTAGATTGCACACTTAAATACTGTAAATAATATAAAACAATAAACTCTAAACTGGTAAGAAGCGTAGAGGGAGCTGGGGGACTGCTCTCTTCACAGAAGAAATAAATCTGATGTCAGAGTGCAGGGACAGGTGTTGACCACATCGCAGAGTTTGAATTGCGTCCCAAATTCCATATTTTGCATAACATTCTACAAGATCTGCAGCTGCTCATTTCCATAGGAATGATTGCTGTTGTTAAACATAAGTGAGGGATTCCTGGGGTTAGGAAGAATGTTTACCAATAGCCCCTCCCAGAGATGGCTTAAAGGATCCCAGTAGATATCAAAAGCCTCTCTTGAGTTGCTGTGTGCATGAGGGACCTCACTGTAAATAAGCCTTGGCTCAACTGGATTATCCTTTTTTTGAACTCTGAGAATAAACAATTACTACCACAACTACTAAAGTGATAAGATTTCCTTGGTAACGTCTGTTCAGGGCCTCTTGTAAGCCAGTGCTGCCAACAGTTCTATATAATGTGTGGTGGCTTTCAGGATAGGAGCAGCTGGGTACTAGAACCAAGTGGCAAGCTGGAAACACTGAATCCTGATCTCCGCCATGAAAGGCTCGAGCACCTATTATTTACTGTTTCACCCAATCCCTCCTAAAATCATTTAAAGAACGGAGGGAAACACTGCTGAACTTCCCCACAAGGCCTGTGTAAAACAAGTTGAGACTGCAAAGACACTTCTGTTTCCGGCTCCCACCTACCTGCCCGCAGCAGAATGACCTGGTCGTCAAGAGGCAGATCTGAGAAGTGAATTCGCTTTCCCACTCAACCAGAGTGAAGAGCTGTTTGTCAGCAGCTTGGCAAATGTTCGTTACAGGATCATTGGGCTTCCAAAGAAAATAAAAAGAGTAAAAGAATTAAACAACAGAGGTACTGCATTTCATTAACAAAGTCTTATCTACCTTACACTAAAGCTGGAGAATGCAGGTGCCAAAGCTTCAGGGCCACACATAGAAGTTACCAGCAGATAAGGACCATTTAGCCCACCTAGTCTGCCCTAAATTCCTTACCTATAGTGCCACTGGGGCCCCTACTTGGACTCCGGCTTACACCCCCTCTTACTTCTAGAATTCCTTGTGTCTCTCCTATGCAATCTTAAATCCTCTGACCATTCTAGACCCCACCACTTCTGCTGGGAGACTGTTCAAAGCATCCACCACCCTCTCTGTGGACAAATACTTCCTGACGTTTCTTCTGAGCCCCCCCCCCTTCCGGCTTCATAGTCCCTTGTCCTTGTGCATCTTTTTCTTTGGAAATTGCTTCTTTCCTGTACCCTGTTTATTCCTATGACGTATTTGAATGTTTCTATCATATTCCCTATTCCCTCCTTTCTTCTAGGGAGTACATATTTCAGTCCTTAAGCCTTTCTTCGTAGGGCTTCTGATGCAAGCACTGCACATTTTGGCTACCCTCCTTTGCACCACCTCCACCCTATTTATGTCCTTTCAGAGATGGGGCCTCCAGAACTGCACACAGCTCTTGAGGTGGGGTCTCACCAGCAATCTGCACAGGGATATTATTACCTCCTTCTTTCTACTAGTGATAACCCTCCCTATGCATCCGAGCATTCCGCTAGCCTTTCCCACTGCCTTGTCACACTGTTTTGCTACCTTCAGGTCATCAGAAATGATAACCCCCAGGTCTGTTTCCCATTTTGTGACTGGTAATACTGCCCCACCCCTAGGGTTGGTATGTTGCCCCTGGGTTTTTGTGCCCTAAGTGCATGATTTTGCACTTTTTTGCATTGAATCTTAGCTGCCAATCTCGTGACCATTAGTCTAACTTCTTTAGATCCTCCCTCATTCTTTCACCCCCCCCCGTGTGTCTACTCTGTTGCAGATTTTTGTATCATCCGCAAATAGGCACACCTTCCCTTCCAGTCCTTCAGCAATGTTGCTAATAAAGACACTGAAGAGGACCGGGCTGAATACTGACCCTGCGGCACCCCGCTCCAAGCTCGGTGTGCCTCCACACTGGCCTGCATGTGAGCAAAACAGTTGAGCTTCCAAGCTTCACACCACACACACACATTTTCCTGGCACTCCCATTATGTGGTCCTTCCCAATTTGTTTTCCTGCATCTACCTCCAGCTCTTGATGACCCTTTCACCACCCCCTACTATCCTCTAGTTTAAACTTCCACCCACCCCATTTCCTTATCTATTCTTCTGGCCAGTACCCCCTCCTCCTACATGCAGGTGTGTGGTGGACAGGTATTCTCAGGTATCCTATACATATTTATGGTGATCGAAGTTGTCATATCTTGTTTTTACGGGTTGAAATTCTGAGACTATCACTGGTAATTGCTACACTGATTTTCAGATTTTTATCAGGACTCTACTGTTGTGACATTTTTTAAAAAGCAACTCTGCACTTCAGCATGTACTTTCATAAATATGACATTTCAGCTATCGCAGTTTACTCCAGAAAATGTGTTCCTTCTCAAGGTTTATGGCACATCTTGGTAATCTGTCCAAAAAGTCTGTATAAAAAGAACTTGCCTCTCCTAAGTTAACTTAACAGTGATTTTGTTTGTGACACAATCGTGCTCGCCATGACAACAGACTATGATGTCACATACAGCAACTGTGAGGTCAGCAGGGTGAGTCAGAAACATTTGTAACCCCTAGATGGCGCTATCTCAGGGGCTACTACCCCTGCCTGATTTGCCACTAACAGGTTGAGGGGCCTGGATCCAATGGCGGGTGCCTCCACCCAGAGGTCAGGGTTTGCAATAGTTAAACTAACTTGGTCACAGCCCTCTGGGACACTGCAACCCCCCTTTCTTCCCACTAGTGGCCCACACAATATATCAGAATTACCTTCACAGTATACACTTACCCCCAAGTCTGGTTCCGGCACTGGGACCTCCTGTGAAATGAGATACAGTGCAACGATCACAGTACAGTACTTTAACATAGACAAATACCTCAGGCAGTATAACTTTGCTGAAACAAGCAGCTCTGATTTATTTAGGGGATATAACAAGGACAGAAATCAGGTTAATTAGCTTATCACTCTAATAATCTACCTATGGCTCTGTGCAGGCCTATCCCTATCAGTTACTGTCCCTGGTACCCAAGCCCTAGTGGCTAGTCCAAACCGTGGCAGCTGGTAGGGGCCCTTTCACACAGAGAAAAGGAGAATTAAACAGTCAGCAGTACAGTAATTCCATTTGGATTTAATGTGGCAATTCAACAGGAGCGACCCTGAATTAGTACTCACGACCTCCAAATAAGATAGGGTCCTTCAATGTCAGCAGGGCTCACTTGAGGTACACAAACCTCTTCACATCCATATAAAAGAAAGCACTATACCAGGCAGGCTGCATCTGTATCCCGATCGCAATACTGCACAATACCGGGAGAACACACAGCAGATTCAGTTCCTGACAGACAGAGTGCAATTTTCAGCAATTCCTCCAGTCTTCTACAGGGTGAGCCTGGTTTCTACTCTTCAGAGATCCTTTGATTCTTTTCACAGGACGGATTCAGTCCTAACAAGCTGTTACACAAGCTGCAGACCGAACTCTGGGCCTTACACACGTTTTGACTAAAACTGCACACTGAAAAAGCACAGGGCTCCTTCCTTCTTCACTGCCAAAGCTCAACTGAAACTCCAACCGACAAAACCGGCACTTCCTTTGAGTTCCTCCCAGTTCTTGACTGGATTGGCTGTCACTCACAATAGACTGCTGCTGTTGGTCCAAAAGGCACTGAAGTCTAAACTACATCTCCCAAGTCACTGCCCATACAATCCTCTTGTGGCTGGCTCAGATTATGAGTCAAGTTCTGATTCGTCCAAGGCACCATTTTAGAGCTAGCTTACCCCACACTGATTGGTCCAGTTCAGCAGTTCAAAACTAGAATGGGAACTAGCAGACACAGTTCTGACTGCAAAGAAAGCAGGTTAGACAAACTGTAATTTCATTATTACTCTAAATAATTTCTGGCAAACAGTTACATCTTTCAGATAGGTTCCTTTGCACTCCTAGTGACTGCAAAAATGAAGTGAATTGGCAGCAGCAGAGTGGTACTCAGAGAAGCACACAGTCCCCCCATACAAACTAATTATGTCTGCAAGCAGACAGCTCTTAAAGAGACAGTACCAGAGGCTCTAAAAACACTCACTGATAAATGGCTTAAATGCCAAACACCATTTAGGCTTGGAGCATTCAAGCAAGCTCCTGGAAGTCTTTTGGGAACCCCCATTTGCAGGGGGGTTACACATTTTATAAGACTCAGTGAAGCAAGTACTGCATTATCAACAATATTTGGTAGACCAATAGGAACAAGTTAAAAAAAAATAATAAAAATAAAGAAAAAACACAGGAGTAAATCTAGTGGGTTTTAGCTTATTATTATAGAAGAGGGTTGTTTTTTAAGTGTATAAATATATAGAATAAAAGAAAAACTATACATAAAATAAAACAAAATGAAAATGCAGGAAATAATTTAAAGCAAAATGTGTATAATGAAGATACACTGCTTTGGAACAAGAAGTCAAATTCGATGAAATTCTAGGATTTGAACCATTATGCAGATTAAGGGTGCTCAGAATCCAATTTGTGGAATCACTTCCATTGGGGTCTGACCTTTATTTTTGTTAGGAATTAGGATTTTCATAATTAAACGTCAAAAATCCTAATTCTGAAAAGGAATCTAAAGTTGGATCTAATCCAATTCTGTATCTGAGTACTTTCTTAACCCCCCCACTACAGTATTGTAAAGCAGTCCCAGCCAGGGTTGCTCGCCCCCTTAAAACCATTACAAGCATAACTTTCACTTCCCTCCACCCTCATAGCACCCATCCCCCCCCCACACACACACAGTACTTCCCACGGGAACCTACTTGGATTTGGGTGCTGTCTGCTGCACCACTGGGTCCAGCAAATCCTACCTGCACTCTTATGCTGCTTCTGCAGTACTGGGGACAGGGCCCTTCTCCTAATTTATTTCCTTGTAGTCAGTCCTGTATGAAGTGTTTCACAGTGTCCATCACGGTGTCCATCACCATGCACAAACTGCCATACTGTGCATGTCCACCAACTCCATGCCGCCTTCCAAGTTGCCATCCCAAGTCGAGTCCCCACCTTAGGATTCCAACCACTGCCAGACACTCACACATCATCCTCCCTCAGGCCTTACATGTATATGGTGAAGTAAGGGGCAACTAGCACAAACCCTGGGCCATCACCAGCCACTTCATTAAGTCCAAATCATCCAGCTGAGATGCGGCCCAGGGTTTGTGCCAGTTGGTCCCTTACTTCATCACATGCAAGCAGGAAGTGGAACATTAGCCACAAGGGCAAGCTGTCTGTTGTCAAGGTGGTGAGAGGAAGTGAACTCAACCTGAGAGTCTTGGAGAAGAAAGACAGATGGCACTCAATGGGTAGGTGGTCATGGGTAGCATAGCAGTGGGCACATAATGGCCGGCAGGGTAAGAGCACATACTTTGTATTGGAGTGGACAACTGTACTGTACAGGACCAACTGGAAGAAAGGGTACTGGTAGAAGGATCCCATCCGCAATGCTGCAACATCAGCAGAAGAAAGAAGACTGCATGCAGGACCTAGTGGTGCAGCAGGGCACTAGGCCAAAAACACAGTGAGTTATAGTGGGGGTGGGAGAATGAGTGCCATGAGGGTGTGGGAAGGAGAGATGTCTGTTTAATTGTGAAGGAGAGGGAGGCCCATCTAGGAGCCTCATGGTGAGTGTTAACATCCTACAGTACTTTTAGCCTGGTGGGGAGAGTTTTGAAAAGTGGTCAGATGCAGATGCAGAATGGGAAATTTCAATTCTGTAACCGACACCAATGGCTTAACTGTCAATGGAATAAAATCAGATTCAGAACTGTAATTTCCAAAAATGTAATGGATGCCCAGTGAAACAAAGGCAACCAATTCCAAGCACCCCTAGTGCAGACTGTCAAATTCTTTAGAGGTGTTAAGAGCTTCTTTTAAACAGTACTGAGTTCCTCTTGGAACTAGCCTCACTTGTCTTAAAAAAGCTACTTCACATTTGATAAAATTATTTTTACAAACCAGAGGCATGGCAATGGGGTTCATGATGACCCCAATGACCCCATCCTTTGCAAATTCATGTACAGTTTGAGTCAGATTTCATTATGAACGAGACAAACACATTCAAGGATAAAATTACTGTCTATAAAAGATACATTGATGATTTGTTTTTCTTATGGTCGGGCACAGAGAAGATGAAGCATTTTCATGCCTATCTGAATAGTGTGACTCCTAACATACAGTTCACCTTACAAACAAGTGAGGCTTGTATACCATATCTGGAAATCTTGAGAGGTAAGGACAAACTAGCCAGTACATTTTTAGAAAACCAATTACTAAAAACACTTTTGAGGTTTGAAAGTTCACACCAAAGAGCCTTATACAAAATATACCCCACGTACAATTCCTTAGGGTAACACAAAAGTGTTTAAAAGAACTGGTGAGGGGGCAATGGATAATCTGGAAAACAGGTTTGAAAAATGTGTTTATGTACGACCACTTTTAAAACAGTCACACAGAGTCTCCCTGGTACCAAGAGAGGGCCTAATAAAATCTACACAGAGGAAAGACAGGACTGGGGTCCTAGTCTTTTCAACTGCTTTTAATAGTGCTTTTGGTCACATCTAGAAAAACAAATGGATTCCAGGATGCCAATTTGTAACTAAAGTTATTATTGGGTCAACCATCAGCACCAAAAATCATTCGATGTAACAAGAATGGATGAACACCATTGTAAATGTTGGTTTTTAATAAATTTCTTTATTCTCTTCTCACAAGATTTATTAAAAACACAACATTTACAGTGGTGTTCATTCTTTTTACATTGAATGCTTTTGGTCACATCAGGAGCATTATTTTTAGAAACTGGCACATTCATAAAGCTATGGAATGAGGCGAAAGGACCTTTAGAGAATTGTCATTGTTAGTGGCTAAAAGATGTGATACTTCGAACAATCGCCTGATGCAGTCAGAACACACAGCAGAGAACAGAAGTAGAGACAGGGTTTTTTTTCCGGTTCCTCTGTGGAAATTATCCTTCTAGACATTGCACACAATGCAGAAATACACACAGGTTATTAGAAATACAACACCCACACAGAAATGAAAAAAATAATATAATAAAATTAGACAACACTCTGTTGCAGTACTACTCATGTAGTGTATCTTAGTAAGTGTAACTTGACAGGATATACATTAGTGAACAAAAAGGGAATTACATTTACGTATTTCTGAACATAAATCTATGATTTGTAGAAAGGACTATGCGTCCAGTCTTGCCAGAGCGTTTTGTTGAAGCAGGGACTCAGGTTCCTAGCTTAGATTTGATGGCACTGAACAAGTGAACCTTTATCTGGGGGTGACAAGATCAGAGGTTACTTTTAAGGGAAGCCTATTGAAAAGAAAGGTTCAGAGCATTGAGTAAGGAACACGGCATGAACAGGGATACTGACTGGATTCCACTGCTTTGATTGTAATTTGAAATTACTGTTTTTAATATTATGTTTTGAAAAGGGAAATTAGTTACATGTGGCTCTCTTATTGTATTACATAGACTGCTCATGCCTAAGATCTTAAGCAGACACTCTGTTCACATTAGGGCCATATCGAACGTTGTATTAGGATGGTATAAATTTTTTTTGTTGTCAGATATTATAATGTTCTTAAATTACTTATTTTGGTATATTGTTTTCATTTTTTGGGACTATTTCATAGACTGACCTCTAGAATCTAACATTAGGTGTTACTGTGAGAAATATGGCTCTGCAATGCCGGTTCGACAAATATTTTGTCGACTGACGTTATAGCAACCGATTTATGTCGACCACAATTGTGGTCAGCATAAATCCGTCTGAGAACACTGGGTTTTCTTCAGGGGGCTTTGCCCTCCACCCCCAGTACTTAAGATAATCAAATCCAAGTCAGAGTTGATTCGGGAAGGGGGTGCAAGACCCCAAGAAAGCAGTGCTGGGTCACCGTGGTGACAGTACAGCAACCCGTCGTTGAGTCGCTGTACTGTCAGTTATGGTAGAGGTGTCGATGTTTGATCGGCACACGTGAGAAATACAATACTGGTTATCACTATTACACAGCAGGCTGACCTTGAGCCTCTGCTAGGTTGACCTCCCAGGACCCAAAATGTGTAAGTGGGGTTTAAATTAATTAGTTTTTAGATATAATAGATGTGGATAATGTAGTGGTGAGCAAACACACAACTAAAGAAACTAAAGAAAATCACAGTTCCATTATTAAGTTAACCCCTTTTTCTGAGTCCTGGGAGGTTGTGAGATGGAACCCATTCATCTCACTTGTGTTCCAAGGCTAATTTGGTTCAATTTCAGCTGATTACCATCTGTACACCCCCCCCCCACCCATCGCCTCTGAAAAATGGACTTTTAGTCTCAGTGGCCCTACTCAGTCAACAAAATCAGTAATAATAATAATAGGTACAAGCTGGAAGCATGCAGCTAGATTAACACTTCTGGTTGCATGTTTCCTGAGACCACAACCGTGTGTGTTAACATAGAATTGATTACAACTTGCAAACCCTTTGATGACTGGGTAAGCTTGATACTTCAATATCTGTGTTCACTTTTGGAGAATATGTATATTACTAAGCTTAAAATGTATTTTGAGAAAAAATGCTGTTGTTATGTTTAATGTTGCACAACAATTATACTGAAAATGTGCTTTGTATGTTTACGAATTACTGGACCACTACCCCTTGATAAAGCTGGCGGGGACCAATGAAAATGTTTGGAGCAAAAGTTTGGTGGCCAGAGCAATTTAATAAAAAATTTGATGAAAATTTTTAACAAGATGGTGTTCTCTGGTGATTCATTCTTCTGCTGTTTGGAGTGACTGGTCCATTTTGAATAATTTCAGTGGACTTAACAAGCCTAGCTTGGGACTGCTAGATGTTTTCACATTGTTTGGATTGAGTTTCAACTGCCAAACCTTTGACCACCTATCTAGCTTTTGCACGTTTCTCAGCATTTCCCTAACCACCTCCCCACTATGTATCCTGCCATAGAGCTTGGTGTCCTCTGCAAAGAGACACATCTTGCCCTGGATTCCTTCTCCCATGTTGCTAAAGAACATAATGAAAAGGACTGGACCCAGGACTAATCATTGGGGCACTCCACTGGTGACCTCCTTCTCTTCTGATTTGACTATGTTAACCACAGCCTTCTTCTGTCTCCCTTCCAACCAGTTTCTCACCCATCTGTGTCTTTCCCTCTACCCAGATTCTCTAGCTCCTTCAACAACTTTCTGTGAAGCACAGAGTCCAAAGCCTTGCTGAAATCAAAGTAGTGTAAATCCATAGCATGGCCCTTATCCATTACACTACCCTCGTTACCCAGTCAGAGAATACCATCAGGTCGGTCAGACAAGACCTTCCAGCCATGAACCTGTGCTGTTTATCTTGAAGTCCACTCCTCTCCACATGGGTTATAAGGTCCTCTTTCATTACTGTCTCCATCAGTTTACCCACAACAGAGTAAGACTGGCAGGTCTGTAGTTACCTAGTTGCCTTGTCTCCCCTTATGGAGTGGGACTCGCCTGTTGCCCTCCAGTCTTTTGGAACTACTCCTGTCAGAACTGAGCTACTTGAACAGACCACCAAAGGTTCAGTTAGTTCCACTGCCAATTGCTTCAGCACCCTCAGATGCATACCAGCCTTACCTATGTCAGCGCTGCAGCCAGCATTCCAAACTTTTCCACTAGTTAATGCTGCTTCAGCAGCTCATCTCAGGATTCCCTTACAGCTGCCTTAACACCACTCTCTGGCAGAGACCCACTGTCTTCCCTTGTGAACACAGAATAAAAGTAGTTAAGAACAGATACTTTCTGCCGTCCCCTCAATTATCCTACCTCCTCTGTTAGCTTAACAATTCCTCCTCCCCTTTTCTTCTTCCCTAATATATCTAAAGAACTGTTCCTCCTCACCCTTCTCCTCTCCATGATACACAGCTCTGTGTCTGTCTTTGCTTCTCTGGTAAGCCCTTTTGGTGTAATCTTTTGCAATAATTTTGCTGTAATCTTTCATGAATCTGTCCATACAGGCGCAGTGCTGGAGGGCTGGAAAGTGGTAACTGTTGTCCCGATACCAAGAAGGGAGCAAGATCAGACCTGGCAACTAAGGACCAGTCAGTCCGATGTTGGAGCTGGGCAAGGTCCGGGAATCAATTATCAAAGACAGAATAACAGACCTCTTGGTTGAGGACAAGAACTTTGCCCCCTATCAGCATACCTTTATGAGGAGTAGATCATGCTAAACCAATCTGATCACCTTCTCCACCTGTGAGGTGGACGTGAGAGCCATGGACATAGTCTATCCATACTTTATGTAGGCCTGTGGCACTGCTATGCATAAGAAGCTTCTGAGCAAAGTACAACCACGCTGTCTTCATGAGGAATACACAAATTGGACCGCTATGTGACCTGGGGTGGGGAAGCAGGGGGTTGTGGTGGATGGGCACTACTCCCCAGTGAAGAAATACTCAACATTGTCCATCTGTTCAACCTTTTCAGCAATGATCTGGAAGCTGGAGTCTCCAGCAAACTGTTCCTTGTCTACTGTGACACTCGGGCCTTGTTCCTTCTTCACTGCAGCAAGAGGAGCTGCTCCCATACAGTGTGCATACCTCCCTGGTTTTCCTCCCAAGTGTAATATCATACATTTGACTGCATTTAATCCGAGACTCCAGGAGTCCAACCAACTGCCTAACTAGTTCAGGTCTTCCTGAAGTTTGTCCCTATCCTTCAGGAAGACCACCAACTTGGCCAGCTTAGAGCCATCCGAGAATGTTCCAGATGAACATTTCAAAGCATAAAAAAGGGAATGAACTGACAAAAGACAGTCATGAAGAAGGAAAGAGGGCAAGACTAAATGTACATTTTTTAGCATGCTATTTATCTCCAAGGTAAATAAAAATATGCATATTTTTTCCGCATGGATAAATAAAGGCATGCAAAAGCATGTGTTCCTGGAAAATGCAGTTACTATCTCGAGACACCATATGGACAGAAACTGACTAGATCTCCTTTAGTCATGTAGTGTTGGGCTCTGGCAGTCAACAGCATGCAGTGGCACACGTTCCTGTCATATTCTGTGAAAAATCCTACAGTTGTGTAATAAGAGAATGTAAAATGTAGTCACCAGTCCCATACTGCTGTGCTATATGACAGCAGTTTGTGAACTTATGGTTCCCTGGTCCGGAGGACCTAGTACTGACAAACCATTGCAGGTCCACTTCAGATCCACGGTACTATGCCCTACAGTAGTCTGCCAAGTGTGGGTGGCACATGTCTGTGCAACTTGCAGGGTGGCTCCTAAGGCATTCTCCTAGCAAACACAGCAGAATACATCTTCCCCAGTCCCACGCCATAATCAACAACAGTCTGCAGCGTGCATCTATGTTTCCCTTTTTCTTCATTTATAAAGTCCACAGCGGCAGCACAGTACGGGACTCAGCCTGGAACATGGCTCCACAGATCTGAGTCTAGTTATGTGGAATGCCAACCTCATCCGAAAATCTTAGCACACTGCGAACAATCTCCACTACAATGGCTCCAGTTAACTCAGTTCATCTTGTATCAAGGGCCTGTTTTGCTCTTCAAAAAAACAAAACAAAAAAAAAAAAGTTCCATTGACTGAGATCTGTAGATCTGTAATGAAAAGACTTCTAATATGCCGCACGTCTCCTTTCAGACATGGGAAGTGTTCTTGTTCCGAGTAATGTATGATGAATAATGCATTAACCAACATTCAATTTGCTACTAGTGGCTGGCAGTGTTTTTCTACCAACCCATTCCATTTACTGGCTCCCTCTGTGTTACTGTTGAGGCTGTAATTAGGAATTCCCTACAGTATATTCTTCGGTCTAGCCATATGTCATCTTTTCTTATATGTGGACCTAAAATAATCAAAGCTTTGTTTTCAGGAGCCTCTAGTAGCGCAGATTCATAAAATCATGCATTTGTATATATCTGTGTAAAGAAAACACTTCTTAATGATGTGGCAACATTAAGCAAACAGTTGTTAAAGAAATTCTAATGTCAACAAACCAGGACATAAGACCGTTTTAACCAAAGCAGGAGCTGCAATTACTATTACACATAAACGGTTTCAATGCAGTTACTAAAAATATTGTTTTCCACATCAGCACATAAACAATGCTGGTTACACTTTCTATCCAAGTACCCACACTTGACAAAAGTCCATGTTGTGTCTGAGGAAAGCGAATTCTCTGCTGTGGGTGGCAATGCCGTTTAAAGGCATAACATTTCTTGAGGGTGCTCTTTCCTGCATTTGTGATGAATTAAGCTCTTGTAAAAGAGGGGTGACTTCCAACAACAAACCAGAGGATCGCTGTTCATCTACAGGTCAAGTGTAGTGAGGGCCACTGTAAATGTTCAGTACAAGTAAGCTGATGTGTTCAGGTCTATTTCTCTATTCTTCATGCTTGACTTTACTTTGAGGCAGGCTTCTCAACCTTCTCAGCTGCAACAACAATTGCTTACCACAGAAAAACCTAAGAGCCTAATCAACAAAAAATGGCCCAGATACAAGTGATTTATGTGTAGCTAGGCTGTGCTAGATTTTGAATGCTGGCGCACTTGGGGATGTGTCCAGGCCAGAGTCATGCCTGACACTGGGCATCCAATCAGATGCCCATGCCATCATCAGAGTGAAATTCTGTATTCCTGTACAGGGAGACAAGCCCCCCCCCCCATTCCATATGGGAGGGCTGGGGAAACATGCTGCAGGGATAACTGGACCCAAGAAATGTAATGGAAAAGAAGCCTAAGGGACAGCTTGTATTACTACTGAGTCAGACGAATCTCATAGATTTCTCTGACTGGGTGACCAAAGTAGTAGACCAGGGAGGGGCTGTGGACATGGCCTTCCTAGAATTTAGCAAGGCATTTGACACAGTCCCACACAAAATATTAATAATAATAATTATACGTTTATTTGTAAAGCGCCTTTCAGCATACCAAGGTGCTGAACACATTAAAACCACAACACCAAATATAAATCAGTAATACATATAAATAAAATCATATCGTAATAACATCAAATATTAAAATCAATTAATAAATACAAAATAAGATCTCAGCACAATAAAATTAACTTAACCATCTAAGAAGGCCATTTGCCACAGATAAGTCTTCAAATTCTTCTTGAATTCCTCCAGTGCCTCCCGTAACGGCGTGGTAGAGGAGTCAAAGTGGGAAACTGCAGAGAGAATGCTCTGCTGCCAGAAGATTTTAAACTCACTCTCAGAATCTCTAGCAACCCTCGATGGCCAAGCGGAGTGATCGGCTGGGAGTAAGGCACCAGAAGTTCTTTCAGATAGGCCGGACCCCTGGTAACCTGGGTAAAGAATTGCCTGGACAACAGAACACAGAGGGTAATAGTAAGCGGAGTCCATTCTGAAGAAAGGGGGTTACTAGCGGGTACCGCAGGGTTCAGTACTGGGACCGGGTCCTCTTTAATGTCTTTCTAGGTGACATTGTGGAGGGACTGGAAGGAAAATATGCCTATTTGCAAAGATCTGCAACACGGTTGATACACAAGGGGGTGGAAGGATGAGAAGGGACTTGGCAAGGTTGGAGGAATGGTCAAAAGTATGGTCGCTTAGAATCAATGTAAAGAAGTACAAAGTAATGCACCCGGAAACAAAACCCAAGGGAAGTGTACACAATGTGGGATGGGGTATTAATGACAACAAAATGGAAGGGACCTGGGGGTAGTCATATCCGATGACCTAATGTTAGGAAAGCAATGTGAGAAGGCAGTAAGGAGGCTGGGGATACTGGGATGCATAGGAGAGAGCATCACCAGTAGAAACAGTAAGTTGTTATCCTCTGTACAGACAGTTGGTGAGACCCCATCTGGAGTACTGCATGCAGTTCTGGAGACCCCATCTCTGCAAGGCCATAGACAGGATGGAGACAGTCCAGGAGAGGGCAACTAAAATGCTGCAGGGTCTGCACCAAAAGTCTTACAAAAGAGAGACAAAAGAGCTTAATATGTATACCCCGAGGAAAGGAGGAGAGGACAATATGATAGAAACTTTCAAGTACCTCAAGAGAATCACGAAGTCCAAGAGGGTAGCATCTTTCAGAAAAAGAGATGTGCAAGAACAAGGGGGCACAATTTGAAGATAGAGGGGGAATGACTCGGGCAATGTGAGGAAGTATTTTTTCACAGAGAGGGTGGTGGATGCATGGGACAGCCTTCCTGAGGAGGTCATGGGGTCAAAAACAGAGGGGGAATTTAAGAATGCATGGGACAGACATAAGGCAATTCTAATGGGACGCAGGAGGAAGTAGGCTGTTGGTAAAACTAGGATCTGCAGCTTATCCAATAGGTAGAGAAACAGGCAGACTGGGTGGGCCAAGTGGACCTTATCCACCATCAAAGTCTATGTTTTTATGTTCTACCCCTGAGTAACAATGCCACCCTCTGCACCCTCTCTGTGGCATGTCTTCTTTTAGAAAATTCACACAGAAGTGCATACCCTACCCCATGCCCGCCCTGACCCAGACACCCAATGAGAAGCGCAGATGAAATAGAACATACTGTGAAGAGGGTGTGCATCTGCATCTGTGAATGCCCTGAAATGGTATGCATATGTGGAGGGGTGCTCTGCATGTGTGATGGGGCACTCCGCATGTAAGGAGGTGGCATTCCACAGCCATGCATGTCCCTTAGCACCTGCAGAGAGCAGAATATTCTTTTAGGGATCAGGCCCTATATACCTACTGAAAGGAATCAGGATGAAGTCCAAAACCCAAATAACAGCAGCAGACAATGCAGTGTCATTTTTAGCATGAATTCAGACTGATTGAGTTAAGTGTAGGAAGAGTTCCAGACTCCTGTCTACTTCTGTCCTGCCAGGAACAGCTCTAGAAACTAAGGATGGCAACAGCATAAGCAGGGAATGGTGGGCCTGTATCTGAGCAAGCAGGTGGATTTAAATCTGGACTCGTTCTCAGCTATATATCATTGCTGGGGCACAGCAGATTTTACCAGGGTATGTGCTGTCCCAAGCCTTGAGTTGCCCATGCCTCCAGCAATGCTAAGACCTCACTAGTTGTCCACATGTCATAAGCACGTGTGCTTGAACAAAATAAAGTCTTCTTTCTGTGCATCTAAGGGCTTTTAGTGGAAAAGAGAAAAAACACTGCTTTCTATAAGCCCTCTGTTGAACCACTACACTAATATATTAGACACTGTGAATGTAAAGTACTTGCACACAAACTATAAACATTGCGAGCAGGATTCACAAAAGGTTGCTGCAAGCTGTGACAATGGCAGCTTGTGGCAATAGCCCCTGCGTCCTGGACCCTGCGCCCAATTCAGTATCGGACAGGGTCCAGGAGTCTGCATTCAGTAGCTTGCGGCAACGGTCCAAGGAGGTGCCCTTATGGGCTATCTGAACACCCTCCCAGCCCCGATGCCCCAAGTTCCATACCCCGCACCCCATACCCATATCCCATCCCATCCCCTCCTTTACAACACACCCACAACATGCCCCATATATCCCTGGTGATCCAGTGGGCCCCCCACCTGACAGTGCGAGCCCACCCTGCTCCCCTCCACAAATACCCCGATGGTGACTGGCACAACCCACCTCTCACCACCACGGCCAGCCACCGACTGAGCTGTCTATGGACCGCGTACAGTTAATGTATGTGCTCCCTGAATGACAGCTGCTGTCATTCATGGAGCACGTATATTAACTGTACGCGCTCAATAGATGGCGCAGTTGGTGGCTGACCATGGTGGTGAGAATTGGGCTGTGCCAGTCGCCAATGGGGTACTAATGGGGGGGGAGCTCGACACTGTCAAGTGGGGGCCAATGGATCACCACGGATATATGGGGCATGTTGTGGGTGTGTGTAAAAGCGGGGATGGGATGGGATGCGCGGTTACTGGAACTGGGCATCGGGGCTGGGGGGGGGTGTTCAGATAGCCCATAAGGGCTTGTAACCTGGCAATATTGGGATCAGGATGGGGGGGTGATAGCTCACACTGGGCTTTTTGATGTCTACTGTGGGGACTGCAGGTGGAGGGTGCACCACAGCCCACTTCTACTGGCACATCTGCCGCCTGCCCGCCCCGTGACTTGCGGCATTATGGAGGGCTGCACCTTCCTTGGGCCATTGCCGCAAGCTGCAGAACGCAGACTCCTGGACATTTTGAAGACTACTGTGGGGACTTTGAGCATGTGGGGGTGGGTGGGGGCAGCACTGTACACTAGGGGAACAGGGCTGTCGGGGGCCATAGTGACCACTCGGTTGTGCAGCACTGGCTGCATATTGGCAACCCCTGGTGGATGGCAAAGACCATTTATGCCACCTCACAGCTGGCGTGAGCGTTCTTTGACGGATGTTCACTGGGGGTTCTTTCTGAATTCCACTTTGGGAACTTTGCAGCCACCTTTCCTGAATAGGGTGCAGCTGCTGCCATAAACCCCCTTACACCATGTCGCAAGGGGGTTAATGGCGCATTGGTCCACTTAGGCACAGGCAGCCTGCAGCATGTCGCAGGCTGCCTTTCTGAATCCCAACATGATGCAACTCATGATGCAAGTGCTACTTGCACCATTTTTTTGGACGCAAGTTGTCTTGCGTCCTGAGTTGCCGTTTATGAATCCAGCCCCGCATGTTTTGGAGCAGACTGTGGAGAAAAACAGAATTCTGGTACCATTAGGCTGGGCTTTACCACTGGAACCATATCCCACATCACTACAGTCATAGCCAGCAGTACCCTTTAGAAACTTGACGCAGATCACAGTGTTACAACTATCAGTGGAGGAGAAGGAGTCACAGTAAGCATCGCACGGGAGGATCATAGAATGAATCTGAGGTAAATAAAATGTCACCTACCGAGCTTGGCGCCATTCCCATGTTTGCCTCAATGTCGTTTCTGTCTTTGGATCACAGCGAGTTCTGCCTCCAGGATTTTCTCCACAGGCATGTCTTCATTAGCACTGCTCGTTGACTCCACCTCATTCTCGTTCCTGTCCTTCCCTCTCTGCCTCTCTTCTTGATGGCTACATAAAGGCAAATAAATGCAAACACTGTTAGTATGTTTTAAATGAGGACCAAGTTGTTACCATAGATCACAGGCCACTCAAAGTCATACTAAGTTTAAAAATGCATAACCTAGAACATAACTAAAGTTGCACAAGTAGCTATGCTTTCCTGCTCCATATTCCCTTTCTCTAAAATAAAGGGTATGTCAGAGCAGTATGTTAAGAATGAAAAAGCAAACCTAATGCAGATCCTGCCCTCACTGCACTAGCAACAGCCTGGCTGCCATGAAGGAGCTCACACTGATGCATTAGCCCCTTGTCTCCAGTAGGTGTCCCTGTATACTGGTACTTGGAAGCCACTTCAACAGCAACAAAACTGGTTAAAGAGCAGCTCAGCAGTTCTGCATGTGCTTCCATAAATAAGTTGTTTCAGCTGTTACAATTTACTAGAAAATACATTTTTTTTCCATTTTCAATGTTCCCTTCCAAGATTTACAGCACATCTTGGCAGCCCATCTGAAAAGCCTGTATAGAAAATATTTGAAAACATTTGCCTCTCCCCTGTTAATCTCACAGTGCTTTTAAGACATCATAAGGCTCACCATGACAACAGACTGTGATGTCACAAACAGCCACTGTGTGGTTAGCAGGGGACAATCAGATATATTTTGAAAGATTCAGTGAACTAGCTGCTGCATCATCTACAATATTTAGCAGACCAACTGCAGAGTGAAGTAAAAAAAATAAATAACTAGAAAACAATGAAAATAAACCATTAACTGGTTTGAATCTAGTGTTTTTAAGGTTTTTGTTATAACAGAGAGTTGCTCTTTAAATAGGAAACACACGAAATGGAAAATCCTTTCATTTTTTTTTTAAACCACAGACTTCACTAATGCCACCGATCATTTCTGTAACTGTAAACCAATGGGGTGTTGGTGCTGTATTGTTTTCTCCATGATATTCTACTATAACTCACATTTTTTTCAGCCATCTGTTTAATGCATTTTTCCTCTGGTGTTACCTAACAACATCACCTGCAAAGCTGATCTTCTAACAACTTCAAGAACTTAATTCCAAAACCAACTATACAAAGGTTATTTTAGTCACGGTCCAATAGACATAAACTGTAAGTGGCAACAATTCATGGTGTAGAACACATATACCAAGTATGTCATAGCTTACAAGTTTTTGGACAGGGGCAACATTCTAGGCCTGACCATTCATTTTGAATTAGCCCATTCTGATCTCCACCTCCACTGGTGTTAGAATGTGACTGCTGTGCTCTGTTTGTATTAAACATAATGTGTAATATATAAAACAAAGTAATATACTCTACATGCATCTTGTATTTTGTACATTTGTGTTCTACAGACTATTGTAAAAGTAATATAGTATATGGTTAGCTTATTGTGTATGGAAAACAAAGGTTTTCCAAATCTTGTTATAGGACAGTTCAAGGTCAAAAAGTTGTACTATCGTTCTGGCGTCACATCGATAGTACAACAACTTTTCCCCCTTGAGCTCCTACCTGACTGGTGGAAGCAGCAGTGATTCAAAAAATACACATTAAAATAGTGGACTCACTCAGTGAGTTGACAGGCGAGCAGTCAGTTTGGACACGGACTGCCATAGTCAGATCTGTGTGTCCAAACTATCAATTTGCAGGTTTTCTTTGTTTTTTGTTTTTTTTTTCAAAATCTCTGGCACAGTTACAGGGGAAAGCGGAGCGAGGAGTACTGGTATATTCAGGGATGTGACTGGAGCAGAGCATGACCACAGTGAGGAGGACCAGTATCTTCGAGGACGGGACTCGAGTGGGGACTAGTGCAGGAGCCTGAACGCAAGGTATGAATCTTGTGTCCATTTTGGGGAACCATATACTATAGAAAACAGGTCTCTATGGCATCATCAACTCCCTCGATGGAAACACAGACTTCTTGTGGATGCTTACCATCCACTCTTTTATATAGTGTGCACTTATCTGGTGCTGTTATGTATGTACTGTTTCTCTGTAACGCCTTTTACCCTCCCTGGGTCACCCCTGAAAAGGGAGATTCTGTCTCAGTGGGCCTACCCGTTACCAAATTTCAAGTAAATAAATAAATATGGGGTGTACAATGGGGTCTCTGAAACTAATATGGGTATGTCTGCCATGTGAATGGTAGTGAAAAAATAGCCACCAAAGGTTTGTAGCTTACAATTTTTATTTTCCCAGCTACACTACCGGGCAACATATTCCAAGTCCTCAATGATGGAGGGAGGATGGAACTCCACTCCAACCTGCTGATGAACACTGCACCAAAAACAAAATCTTCAACTCGACGCCTCCCCACAACTAAAGCTGGATCGGCATTTGTAAGTGGAATTACAGAACTAACAGAGTGGGTAGGGAACCTCTTTAGTAGACAGGGTAGGAACCCCCTTTGAATTCGTATGTTTGCAGTTTCCCTTTCCCTGGTTTATTACACATCTTGGTTGCCAAACCTAAAACGACTGTTTAAAAAGTATTTGACTGTCCCTAACTGAACTCATAGTGCCTTTACTTATTTATTCAAATTTGTGAAGCTGCACAGAGCAAAGGCTCCTTTCCAGGTGTGACCCAGAGGAGGGGAACATGGTAGAAATACAATCACATAAATACCACCCAAGAAACATGACTGTGACAGGACCTCACCTAGAACCGCAGTACCCAAATCAATGCCCTGTATGTGAGGAGTAGATAGGAGACAAGATGGCAGATATCAGTACAAGAAATAAGGAGACAGTTGGGAGGGGCCTAGGCTAAAAGTAAAACTGGCAACAGGTGCAGGAGAGGTTGGGGAGCTGAAAGGAGATTGACGAAGAGAGTGAAGAAGATGGACAAATGTGTAGAGGTTCCAGAGGTGAGGGACATGGATGGGGAAGGCTGACTGACCAGCTGAAATGTTTCAGTAAGGGATGGAGAAAGAGGAGGACTCAGAAGGGCAAAGGGTTTAGAAGGAGAGGATGGACAGAGAAAGGAATCTCAACAGATAAGTGTGCCACAATGTGCTGGACTGGTAGTGCAGAGGGCTGGGGCACTGGATGCCTTACCTTGCATCATGCCGGCAACCCAGGTTTGGGAATGACCTCAGGTTGTCGGAGAGCTGGCACAGGGAGCAGGGCTGAGCAGCTGAAAGGCAGCTCTCCTCTCCTGGGGAGGTTTTCACCCCCCCAAAGTTCCGCTTCCATTGGTTGGAGGTCTGATGGGCAGCATAGGTGGCAGGGGGCGGCAAGTAGCGGGAGAGCACCTTGAGGCATGACATGTGTGCCTCCACATGCATGTGCACACCTGAGGCGTGGGGAAGGGCAAAAACAGAGGTAAAACCGGGATTAAAATCTATAAAAAAAAAAAAGTGTGCCACAATTTAGGAAGAAAGGAAGCAGTGAAGGAGACATCAAGACTTAAGGGGAACAGAGTCGGCTACCTGAAAGAAGAGGCGATAGTGGGACAGGATTTAAAGAGCACTTTTCCTTGCTGTTTGCAGTACTGCATTTAAACAAACAGGAGGCTCCCTTACCTGCATGGAGTTCCTCCATTCCACTTTAAAACAATCGGATCTGCCCCTAAGGAAGGGAAGGGATCGTATTTTGCTTCCGGGGGGCTAGCTGCTCGATCCTTCCACTTCCTGATGCCGGCCATGCGTCCTGTGCTTCCTAGTTTTGTGATGTCACTATAGGACCAGCACGGGATGTGCTCCATGCAAGTCTATGGAGCATAATTTTAAAAGTTATTTTCATTGTTTTAATCGGACTTTTGGTACAAAACAAAGCCTGAATTCAAGTAACAAGGCTCTTTAAAAGATAGAGTGAAATAGGCACAATGGGCTCAATTCACTAAGACTACGCACTGCTAAAATGTGGCACGTACCATGGATAAGTGAAAGTGAAGTGTAAAGGGGGAGCAGAAAAGCCCCCGTCGCATACCCTACCACCCCTCTGGTGGACCTGCACACACCACCCGCCCACTTGATGCTGCAAAGCAATGTATCTAGACAGGTTGGGGGCATGCTAGGAGTACAATTACTTAACGCAGCTTTTGTTAATCCACCTACGTGTGGTTTAGGATGGTCAGGGGTGTGCATAACCTATCCTGAAGAAAGCTAACATAAATGCCTTTGCACTAGCAACTATGGGCACAAAAGTATGTGTGAGGTGCTCCCCGGACTAAAACGCTAGTGCTGGAATTTAGGAGAGGAGGATGGAGGATCACTGCAAGTTAAGTTTAAGAAGCTTAAGAAGGTAAGGCAAGGGGATGAGGATCCAGGATCACCTGTATGTAGGAGGCACAATCGCCACCAGTTGTCCAGGTCCTCCTCCGGGGAACAGCCCTATACATCTTCAGAAGGATCGTGTGGAGGCTTCTCCTTCTGTGAATCCTCAGAAGATGACCTATCCCTGCCATCACCAGACCTTAAGAGGGACTCTCCGAGGTCCCCCCCCAGATGACCACTCATTCCTGGATATGAGGCATATCCAGTTCCTTAACCAGTGGGAGACAGAGGAGTTGGACCCTGAGAGGTGCCGTTTAGCAAAGTTCCTAAGAGCTACTGACCCAAAACCTTTGATCATACCACCCTTAGTGGAACCCTTCCAGGATGTTACAAAAATAACCTGGAAGCACCCCTTCATGACCTCGGCAGTACCTAAAAAAGCTGACCGACTCTGTAGGATGCCCAGGAGAGAACCACATTTGAGTGAGCAGCCGAAGGTGGACTCCATGATCCTCATGGCTGCCCACGGGAGGGCCCAACAGCCAAAGCATATGAGTTCTAGCCACCAGATAAGGAGTCCAAGAAATTGGACCAGTTGGGCCGCAAGATGTATTCTTCGGCCACCTGTACACTCAGGTCCCTAAATTTTTGGCACACGTGGTGATGTAACAAAATTGCTGAGGAACAAGACCATGGACCTAGCCAAGAATCAGCTAGACTCTGCCAACAAGGTCAGAATTGCTGGCAGTTCTCCAATCTAGTGCTGACGTTGGTAAGCATGTCTCTAGATGTTCATACTGCTCAGCTGACACTGCATGCCAGGGCTACAGCGACCGACATATGTCTCAGCGTCACTCCTGGCTTAGGGTTTCAGGCTTCTGCCAGGACCTTCAAGACACCATACTGGATACCCCTTTCCAGGGCCCGGTCCTTTTTGGACAGGAGGCCAAAAGGTTGATTACCGGCCTGCAGGATTCAGGCAAAGCAGTCTCATAGGTGCATAAAATGTACAAATCCGAACCAGCCACATCCAGATGCCACTCCTTTCATAAACAGCAGGGCCAGCAAAGAAGGAGACAGCAACACAGAGGGGGTTTCAAGAGAAAGGGTACCCCCTGTCTGCAGGAGCTCAGGGACCCAAAACCAAGAACACCAGAGCTCCCACTTGCCTCCACAGCCTCGGCATGACTTCCTGCGCCCCTCCTCCGGGCGGAGGTTGCAGGGGAGACAATAGGCAGAAGATTCTCCTCGGCCTCAATGGCTGGTCCAATATCACCACGGATCAGTGGATGCTACAGCAAATAGTAGAGAGGGGTGTGCCCTGGAGTTCACCCAGATCCTCCAGACAACACACCAGTGTCCTCCCATTGCTCCCCATCCCATGCAGGTCTCATCAGGGCAGAAGGACAAGCCTCCTAGACAAGAGGCAATCCAGGCAGTACCACTGTCTCAAAGAGGAAAGGAATATTACTCCCACTTCTTCCTCATCCGAAGAAGACAGGGCCTCGTCCCATCCTGGACCTCAGTCAGCTGAACACTTTCATAGAATACGAACAGTTCAGGATGGTGACACTACCAGGATTACTACCCATGCACCAGGGGATTGACTCTGTTCCCTGGACATGCAGGATGCCTACATGCATATAAAGGTCCTGCCGTCCCACAGAAAGTACCTCCACTTTATCTTCCAGGAAGAGCACTACCAGTTCAGAGCGCTGCCATTCTGCCTTCTTCGGCACCCAGGGTGTTCACCAAGTGCCTTATGGTAGAGGCAGCAGCTCTCAGGAGGCAGATACATTATTTCTACCCCTACCTTGACGACTAGCTTCTAACAGCTCCCACAAGAAGCCAGCTGTGTCACTCCCGGCAGACACCTTTCACCTGTTCCAGGATCTGGGGTCACCTTAAACCTTCCCAAGTCATCCCCCAGCCTGCCTAGAGGTTGCAATACATAGGGGCTGTCTTGGACACAGTGCAAGTGAGGGCTTTCCTCCCCTCATACAAGGCAGCTCAACTAAGGGTGCTGGCTTGCACAATTGTCTCCACAAATCAAGTTCCAGCCACAATGGTACTGCAGCTGCTAGGCCATATGGCAGCCACCATAGTCACTGTTCACTTAGCTCGTCTGCACATGAGGGTTCTTTAGTGGAACCTCAGGGTTCAATGGGACCAGTGCTTGGACGACCTTGAACAGCCAGTCTGAGTCTCCAGGGCAGTATGTCAGACTCTGGAGTGGTGGCGCACCCCTTCCCAGTTAGAATCCGGGGCTCCCTTCCAAAGTCCCAGTCATCAGCAGATCCTGACAACGGATGCCTTGGGGCTAGGATGGGGGGCACATTTCGGAGTCCACCAGACAAGAGGGACTTGGACCCCTCTGGGCGAGATCTCCACATAAACTTGTTGGAAGTCCAGCTTCACAGAAAGGATGGTGGCTGCATGGAATAGCCTGCCTCAGGAGGTGGTGGCGGCCCGTACTATGGTGGGTTTAAACATGCATGGGACAGAAGCAAAGAAATAATAGAGATAGGAAGAAAAACAGCCAGTGACCAATAAGGGTCACTGGCCACTTTGACTAGCATAAGGGGCAGACTGGATGGGCCTGGCAGTCCTTATATGCCGACAGAATCTATGAATCTAGGCCATTCCCTTAGCCACTACCTGCTCCCTGAAGAAGTTCTTTAAAGTGTCCTTCTAGAATTTCCCCTCCTTCCAATTTGAGATTGTGCTCCTGGGGCTTGTGCTGTTCCTTAAAGAGGCACTGCCAGCTTCTGAATGTTTTTTAGGCTGTCATTAGAATATCTTCTCCTGTTGCCATCCTTGTTCTGTGATATGTTAGAAGTGTAATTTCCTATGCAGAAATTGAGTTTTTTTTAAAGCACTAAAAATAGTATTATGAGCAAATTGCTCGACCCGCATTGTCACCACCCTTGTGTTCATGATGTCAGTATGGCACATACTGGCACTGGTAAACTCCTGCATGCAAGAGTTCCTCATATTTCAATTAAGTTGAGGTGAACACATTTCTGTATAGCATTTTGTATCCTGAGTTTGGCAAAGTATCTCTTAAAATGTGCGGTTTAGCTAATTTTCATGTTCAAAAGTATAGCCATGACTCCAGGCATATGCATTAGCATCAGTGCTATGCAACATTATGCAACAGTCTGACTTAGAACACAATATTTATCTTGATTAGTGAGAAGGCAGGCCATAACGTAGGAGTGGCAAAGCCACCATTGCGGTATAACAGTCCTGCCCTCTCACGAGTTATGATGAATGGCATATTCTGAGCTGAGTCATTACATGTCTAGTCTATGCCACACATTGTTAAAATTAAACCTTTCAGATTTGGTCTTTTTGGAGCATTCTTATTTTATTTTGTTTCCACTGGTTCTGATTATAGTGCCTGGTTAGAATACTTGTTAGTGGGGATAACAAATTCATCATCTAGTGTTTGGTAATAATGCATTTCTGGCAGAAACATAAATATGTTCAGTTTTCTTTCATTGTGTTTCTCTCCTGAACTGAGAAAAGGGGTTTAAAGCTTTTAAAATTAACTGCTCATTGGTTACGTCACTATGAATACATTAAACATCTTGGTGCAGTGTGGAGCTGTTTACCATCAGAAATGCATGCCAGCACCCTCCCAAAGCATCCACAGTATGAAACCAGTATGTAAAATCAAAATAAAACCTTGAGGAAGGAATTATTGCAAGCGGCAGCCATCTTTAATGACTTGAGTCACTAACTATAACATTAGTAATGAACACTGTTTTAAAAATCTATGAGAAATAAAAATATACTGATTAATCTAATGTCAGAAATATTTTAATGCTTAAAAACTACGTGATGTGATTTTTGCTAGCTAACAAATGTTGTTGATTTAAATATAGCAATGTACAGTATTCTTCCTGGTGTGGTATAAATAGTGTCGGTGTGTGAAAACCATATGGCAGCTTAACAGTCCTTCAGACCAAATCTTCAGGAATAAAATGTCATATAAAACACCATTTATTGAATGTGAACCCATGTAAAGAGAAGTGAAGATTTTATTACAGTGGTAGTGCCTGGCTTTCTTTTCTGTTCTTCTTGGCAGTTGTCCTATGGGAGAAACGTGACTCTCACCCACAGATCATTCATGACTGATCATACGCCTCCTTTAACTGGGCACAAACACAGTGAATGGGAGGCAGTATAGTCTAGTGGTTAATGCACTGGGAACCATAGAAGCATAGAATCTGTTGGCAGAAAGGACCACTTGGTCCAAAGAGTCTACACATTGTCCCTGTATAATCTGCCTCTGCAGACCCTATCCGGGGATAGCCAGAGACCACAGGTTCAAACTCCCCAGAGACAAATGCTCGGGTGTGACCTTGGGTGAGTCACTTAACCAGGCCACTCAGCTGCAGAAATGGGTGAAAGCAGGACCCCACTGGAGTCAAGATGTTTAATCTCAGCTGGGCAATCCCAAATAACCAACTTATAAAATTAAAAAGAAATATTGGCTCAGCCGCTGTCCCACAATGCCTTTCGAGTTTTAATTGTTCTCCTTTTGATGGTAAAGAAATCCAAAGATGGAGGTAGTCAGCCCTCTAGAGGTCTGCAGTTCATGTCCTCTAACTGAAGGTCACACCTTCTGCAGCTGTACAATCCTATTAGTTATGGCATGTTTTTTTGTTCGTCATGCACACGAGGTCCACAGAGGGAGATGGCGACATACAGTATGTGAAGTTGGTTTTCTTCATACACTTTTAATAGGTCAGACAGATCCCATCTGCAGCTGAACACACTTGTAGGTTTTAATCACTGTCTTGACCCCATCTGCAGTTGCTTGTATGTTAGGGAGTCTGTGTTTAATTTGGTGTCCCAAGTTCCTTGTGTTATATTTGACGACTGAGCTCTTCTATGCTGCTGCTCACTCTCTTCCTGTCTCTCCTTAGAGTGTTAACAGAGTTGGTATCAAAATGAGGGACATGCAGATGGACAAGACTGAGCTGGGCTGCCTAGCAGCGATAGTTCTCTTCAATCCAGGTACAGTAGGACTCTGTTTGTCCTCTCTTTGCAACCTGGGTGTAAAAGTAGTTTCACCACCATACAACAGCTGTTGTGTCCTGCTTTATACAGTAGATCAGAATACAGGCCTGGTGGTCTCAGATCAGATCCTGTTGTATGGCAATACTAGAGACAATGATTTTCCATTTTAAAAGGGTCAGTTCTGTTTGGCAAAATCTTAAAATCCATTTTTCCATTTTCCCCTAAATTTAGGAAATCAATATATTTTAACAACAATTTGTCTCAGAATGGGTGGTTTGCCCCAAAGCTGGTGCAAAGTGGGATTTTTGCATGACAAAGCGGTGTAAAAATGGCAAATTCATTTCTTACTGGTGTGGAAAATCATTGTCCCTATAGGTACACACCAGGGGGCCCCCCATACTCAGTCATTAATTAATGGTGCTGAGTGGTCCCAGGGACCACTTTGCACCAGTGACTACTCAGTGCTGCCTTTTTGCCAAACATAACGAGTGACAGAAATATCCCTGTGCTAGCATAGAGGCCAGTACGCTTATAGCATAGGGAAAATAATAGGGGAACCCTAGTAATTAGGGTACCCACATGCATGGAGGTGCTGTTCCATGCACAGTGGCTCGCTGGCACCCTCACCCCCCCCCCCAGTTGCAGAATGCAGAGACCCTATAGGCAGAGGAACTTCTGAAAGCAGTCCATCAAGGGGTAGCTGCCATGCAAGCCAGTGGAAGAGTTAGCCAGTGCACCCCTACATAGCCACGGATGGGGTTAGACAGAGGGGATCCACCAGATGCCAGGGAATAATTTTAGACACAAGGAGTGTGTTGGGGGCCACTGAACCACCAACGCAGACCAGAGAGGGATCACAATAATTAAACTCAGCCTGACCCACATATGGGCCTCTAGATATGGGTCAGGGGTGGAAGGATGACATTGGAGGAAGCGCCAAGTTTCCAGGGTACGGGCCATGGCATGTCACCCAATTCATGGTGCCATACAGTGGGTCAACCCCTGCAGTAGTTACATTTTCTGGAAAGTAGTGGTCACATAGCCTATGTTCAACCACTAACATCTAGAACTGCAATCTGCATATGCAGTGCCACTGTTGCAGGGATCATTCCACCCTCCTCAGACAGAGACGTTCCTTTGTGTATTACAGTTTTGGTGGGTGGTGGTACAGGGGCTCTGCACCCCAAATATCACCGCCAGTGTGACAGTATGAGTGTTCCAGAATACTACTTAATGAGCCTTTGAGCACTTGAGAATAAGGGTTGGGCTTTCAAAGCCAGGATTTGAGTGGCATGTCAGTGCAGTGTGAAGGAACACAGTCTGCTGATGAACAGAGGCCTTCAGTATAAAACAGTCTTTACTGATTTTATTTATTTATTTAATTTTTGTTGACTGGGATAGGAGGATCTTAAAATTGGCAAAACCTGGTTAATTTAATTCTTAATAATGCCCCACCTGATAACTTGCTTCGTGTATGTATTTGTTTATATTGTGTATGTGTTGGGGGGGGGGGGCAGAAAGACGGTAGTTTTATTTTTGTACGTTTTATGAACTGGAGACTGTTAAAAGTCCAAAAATTCAGTGCAGTCATGTAACAACCTTAGCTGGCTTAACTGAGTGATACAGTCACAGAGACAGGATTACTACAAATTATTCACCACTTCTGTTTCGTCAGGCAAAATCCAAGGTGATATTTATACAGTGGACAGAGTGTAGGTGCCCCAGCGCCTCACTGAGAGTGTTTTACACAGCTAAGCCAGCTGAAGTTGCTACATAAATGTGCTGAACTTTTGGACTTTTCTGTTTGTAGCCTGGGGTTAGCAACCCTGCAGCAGCATCAGATACCTGCATTATGTGAGCATTGGTCCACTTTATTGGAACAAAACTGCTGTATACTCCACCTTCCAAAATGAGGGACTGTTTAGACTGCACCTTGGAAGCAGAAGTGTGCCACAGCCACTGTGCCAGACCAAAGTATCCAGATTATAGATTGAGGAAGTGCTCCCAATCAATCGGAGTGCTCCTTTTCTCTGTGCATGAGACGGTCTTATTCTATGAAGTGTGTCTCACTCGCAGATGCCCTTGAAATGGGCATGTTCTAGAAAGTTTTTAAAAAATAATAAATTGTTGATCACGCTTGATCAGTAATATATTAATACCGCTGCAGAGACCAGGTTGTTTTATTCCTGTAACTATATAAAGGGGGTCTAATGGATTTGATGACTTTTTGAACTGCAGTCAACCAGCTGATGAAAATCACTCTCTGAAGTAGTCCATTCTGAAATTAAATTTTTTTCCTCATCTGTTTTAGTTTTACATCCGTAGCAGTCCTTTTAAAATGACAGTAATTTTTTTTCTCGTTCCTTGTTTCAGATTCCAAGGGGTTGTCGAATCCGCAGAGGTGGAAGCATTAGCGTGAGAAGGTGTACGATTACTAGAGGCCTACTGCAAACAGAAGTACCCTGACCAGCCTGGAAGGTACACTTTGCAATGACAAGTTGTTTCTGATTTGCCAGCAAGAAACACCTGAGTTATGAACACATTTTCCTTTGGAGGCAGCACCACCTCACTGTTGCACTTATTCTTTCTCAACTAGTCCCTTTGCCTCAATATATGTACTACTCTAGCTCCGTGATGCAGTTGATCACCACTGTAATGAAATTCACCTTGCTGAATATATAACGAGGGATGTTGACCGGATTGGACCCATGGGCTCTTGTTTATAAAGCTGTAGACCTTACCCCTGTGCCACCAAGATGGATGAGCAGTGACACTGTTATCTTTTAGCAGATGCTGAAACCCTGCCGGGAAACGAGCCCTAACTGTAATGTCCACCTCCCATCTCCAAGGAGGCAGGCTTGCCTCTTGAGGCAGCATTAGTTCCAAGTTCCTGCCTTGTGCAACTTCCCAGTAGAAACTCAAATAGTGTCATACTTTGGGTATGCACTGATCAGTGAACAGTTCAGGGATTTGAGTGTTCACAGAGGCATCAACTCACTTAAACTTTCTGATAGAATAGTATGGTTCTAAATCTGATTCATTCAGGTCTCTACCTGTAGTTAGGCAGTGGAGCAGGAGTTGCTATTTCTTGGGAGGCATCACATAGTTACAGTTGCCTTGAAACCACTCCTTGGTTCCCAGATGTTCAGAATGGCTGCCTTTCTTCATCTGCTGCTCTCCGGGAGGCTGGAGTACGTGTCGAAAATGGTTCTGATAAAGCTGAAAATCAGATTATTTCAAGAAGATTCAGTGAAGCAGTACATATGTCTGCTTGGTGGTTTATCATTCTCAATATTCAGCACTGAAGTAGGATTGTGTGTTTGGTTGCACTTAGGGCCTTAGGGCTCCTTTAGCAAGCAGCAGAAATCTACTAAAATAGAATGTTTGTAACAGTGCTGCTTATAGCCATTGCTGTTAATGTTTTCTAGGTTTTTGCTCCCTCAGGTCAGATATGTATATATATTAATATTTCTGTTTATGCCACCTTCTCACTGGCCTCTTCTAAACCTTCAGGCCCAGCAAGCAAGCAACCCCACCCGGAGCCTCCTGATCACGGTCACTCACCCCCATGGAGCTCTGGCTTCGCCCCCAGGTGGGGTCATGGTGGGAGGATTTCCCCAAAATTGCATGTGGCATCATGGCCTGAAGGTTTAGGAGAAGCCAGTGAGAAGGTGACATAAACAGAAATATTAAAAAAAAATATATATATATATATATTATATACTTATATAAGACCTGAGAGGGCAAAAACCTAGAAAACATTAACAGTTGTCTAATTCAAGAATGCATGGGACAGACAGAAGGTGAAACTAGTGGTAGGAAGGAGGAGATAGGCCGCAGATCAAATAGGATCTGGACCTTAAACAGTAGGTAGGGAAATGGGCAGATTATGTGTGCCAGGCGGTCTTTATCTGCCGTCAAGTTCTATGTTTCTGTGTGAGTAGGCACCGCGATCCGAAGAAGTGCAGGCCCGGGAGCTTCCGTGGACCTTCATCATGGAGGTGCCAGGGCTGTTTTTCCATAGTTCCACTTGCCCCAGGAGATATATAGGATAGTGCATGAGGAACAGTTGACAACAGGGCTGTTCTTTCACCGAGTTGGCACTATGACGACGGATTACCTTGAGAGCGCAGCTCGAGAAGTAATCCGTTGTCATAATGCCAACGAGGTGAAAGATGCCCTGTTGTCAACTGTTCCCCATGCACTTTTCTTTATAGTGTATGGTGGAACGTCGCTTTTTGTGGGAAAAAAATCACTACAGCATGTTTCTGCTTCAAAACATTTTTACTGGGTTACCAGAAGGAAAAAAAGAACTTTACATTTTGAACGTTTTTGCGCTTGACATTTTAACTGTTTAAGAACTTTACATTTTGAACGTTTTATGCTAAACATTAGTACTGCCGCGACATTGCTGCTTTCGCTCGTGTCCTGTCTATGGAGTGAGCCTAACTGTCAAATGCTGCTCGAGGATGCAGTGTGTGACGTCAGAGCAGTAGAAGAAATCGTTCTGCTGCACTGCGAACGTCACTAGTGTGTGACTACAAGGTTTCGACAACGATGGATTTCGGTGGAGAACGACGTCCCACCATGCACTATACTGCATTCTTGGATGCCAAGGCAACTCTACCAACACTGTGCATGTGTCCAGTCACCGGTGTCAGTGAAGTCTCCTCCCTTCCACTGCCTTTCATCCATACTATCACCTGTGGTACCCCAGGTGGCAGTATTACAGCGGAAGATGGCACTCTCCCAGCACAGAGGAGAGCATCCGCTGGGATGTTCAGGCATCCTCCCCTCGGCTGGCCCCCGATGACTCCAGCTCATTCTGGACCTCAGGTCACGGGTTGTGAGCAGTGGCACTACTGCTGCGCCTACGGGTCGGCCAGTCTTAAAACTTTAACATCAACGATAACATGTTTTCACTGTCTGTCTCAAAATATCTGATTGCGCCTAACTGACCTCACAATTGCACTATTTGTGACTTCACAGTCTTTTGCTATGGTGCGCACCATGATGCCATAACAAGTGCAGTAGGAAATCAGAAAATCTTGTTGAATGCATTCGTTTCATCCTTCATGAGTCACTAGCAAACATGGACTGGGAAATCTGGGACCGATAACTGTAATTTAAAGGCGTGTTTACATTTAATATTCTGCACCACTGTGAGTGGTACAGAATTGATGACCCACTGCCAGAGGATACAGTAAATGCAGACAAGCCTGGGGCGTCTAGTGTGAACCACTTCAGCTCCTGTGAGATGCTGCAGTGGTGGAGAGCTGAAATGGTGCAGGATTTTTCAGTCATTGTGTAGAAATTCCCCACCACCTGCATCAGTGCACTTGCAGGATTGGAAGCTGGCAGTGGGATGGAAATAAAACATAGAAATAGAGAAATCTGCTAGCAGGAGGCCTTTATCTAGTCTTCCCTGGGTGGCAGTGCATGCCCTCTATTTATTTTATTTTATTTATTTAGTTTTTGTTGACTGGGAAAGGAGGGCTAGACAATTCTGCATATTTTCGGCCTCATCCTGGTTGGGGGGGGGGGATACAGATGGTAACCCAACCTACTGAAATTGAACCAGATTAAGCTGTTGGTGTTATTTTTAGTGCAAGGGGAAATTTGGCCAGGACACTGGGGAAATTCCCTTTTTGAGAACAGTGCCATGGGATCTTTAACGTCCACCTGAACAACCACCAGAACAGACAGACAGACGGGACCTTGTTTTAGCATCTCATCCGAATGACGGCACCTCAGGAGTGCAGCATCCCTCTCGTGATGCACTCTAGTGTCAGTATTGGGATTTTACCCCCAAGTGCCTGGTGAGGGTCTAGAACCCACAACCTGCCAATCTTCTGGCCTCAGAGGCAAGTGTGCAACCTGCTGAGCCACTGACACTGCAAAGGGCTCATGGCTATCCATCTCCACCCTTTACTGTACCTTTACTCAGCTGCCCGTGTCTGTCCCACCCTCTGTCTCACTGGTTCCCCCCTCCACCACCATTTCCATAAAGTAGTACTTCCTAGCACCCCTGTTGAATTTACTGCTCTTCCCCAAGTAGTATTGTTGCTATTGATCTTGAACAGCCTGCTTGAGTCCACCTTATTAATACCCTTCACATATTTAAACGTTTCATTTTTATTCTCCCCCCCCCCCTTCTGGTCTCCAATGAGTACTTGTTGAGACTCTCCAACCTCTGTTTGCATGTCTTCCTATGTTGGCCCTGTATCGTCTTGACCATTCTCCTCTGCACTGATTCCAGCCAGTTAATGTACTTTTTCCGATGAGGGTTCCAAAATTGCACATGGTACTCCAGGTGTAGCCTCATTAGGATTCTGTACAGAGGTAAGATGACCTCCTTCCCTCTACTGCTGAAACATTCTACCCATGCATCCCAGCATTCTGTTCACCTTTCCTAATGCTTTACCGCATTGCACAGATGATTAAGATGTTTGAAATCACCACTACCAGATCCCTTTCCTCCTTTGTCACTGTGACTGTCACTCTCCAAAACCTGTACTCTACTCCTAGATTTTTTTTTGTTCCACATGCATAACTTTGCCCTTTTGACATGGAAGCTCAGCTGCCAGATCCTGGACTACCTCTCAAGCCTCTCCATATCCTCCCTTGTGTCTCAGATCCCTACCTTACAGTCAGCCTTATCACAGAGCTTCTTGTCATCTGCAAAAAAAAAAAAGGCAGAATTTCCCCTGATGTCAACTCCAGTGTCACAAATGAAGATGTTGAAAAAGTACATGACTAAGCACAGATCCCTGTTAGACCTCATTAGAGCCCTCCTTACCACATGGCTTCCTGTTAATCACTGCCCTCTGTGTCCTCCCATCCAGCCAGTTTCCCACCTATCTTGTCAGTATGTTCTTCATGGGAAAGTCTCCCAGTTTCTTGATTAGCTTGTTTTAAATTAAGCTTTTATCACCCTCCAGCTTGCCCACTGACAACCCTCAGCCCCTTTACCAAACTTCTCATTGGACTTACTGGTTATGCACCATTTACCCACTACCATGATATGCCATGTCAGTCATGTGTGGGTGTGAAACTGGTACCTACACAACCAGAGGACCAGGGCTTTTTCCTCCAGCTCCTGGTTTTCTCCCCAAGGGTGCTGGCATGCATTGACATGCATGCATATGTGTGTGTGTGGCATCTGGTGGCTACCCCTCTCTCCTTCTATAGGCTGTGGATGTGCTATCACCTGGTTTCTTCTAGGCAGCGATAATGCAGTAGGATGCAGTGTACCCCCTCCACAAGGTAAGAGAGCTGTCCCTGTAATGTTGGATCCTCTCTCCCACTGCTGGCCTCCGAGTGACCGTGTCCACTCTCATACCTGGGTCGCCAGCACAGCTAGCAGTAACACTACAGCTGTGCTACAGGACCAGCCCCTCTACATCAGCCTTTTGTGTAAAGTCCAGATAGAGCATGTCAACTGCCTGTCCTTTATCAACAGCCCTTGTTACTCAGATATTTTTGGTACGACCTTCCTACCTGGCACAAATCTGTGCTGCCTGCCATCTTGCAGTCAGTTTGCTGCTAACGCTCCACCAGCCTTTCTTAAACTACAGTTGCCATCAGTTTGCCTGCCTATGATGTAAAGCTAACTGGGCTGTACTTCCTGGCTCATCCAGTCCCGACTCTTGTGCACTACTCCAAATTCTATGAAACCATTGAAAAGGTTTCTTGAGCAACAGAGCTAGTTAATAAAATTTGCTTTTTACAGTAGTTATGTCAAACAAGCCCCCACAAATGTGAAAACTTGAATCCTTTGCTTTTAATTTTTTTTGTTTTCTTTATATTCTTTTTTTTTTCTGACAGTTTAGCACAGACCCTTGCCAGCAGCGCCATATTGGATTCTGAGGGAATGGGTGCTGCCATTCTCTCAATGGTTATTTTGTCTTATGTGACTGGATTGCACCACCTTTCCTTTGCCTGCTGAGTGTTTATAGGACAAGTAGTGTAAAGAAAGAGTGAAAAACAGGAAATGGTATGGGGGCTGCCATATTTCCTGTGGATCCACACAACATTATAAATGTATTAAAAATCAAGGGAACCAATTATCAGGAAAGAGTAGCAAACAGGAACAGTTAAATCTGAAACTTTAAACTACCAGGCAGTGCAAAAATTTGGGAAGTGATGAACCCTTCCTGGTTAATTAGTACTGCTGATTTAAAGGTGCAGTTAGAACCTGTGACATTTCCCTAAACACCCTAGAGTGTTGCCTGTCTAGTTACATAGTAACATAGTAATTGACATCAGATAAGGACCACTAGGCTCACCTAGTCTGCCCATATTCCCTGCCTGCTTCAGTGGCTGCTAACCCATACTTGGTCACTGGCTTTCACCTCTGTTCCCCGCATCTAGGGTTCCTTATGTCTACAGATTTATTAATTTTCAGGGCTCTGGCTGTTTCCAGTACCCTAGCCATGAAAATTAGTTCTAAACACAGTTTTAGCCCCCCCAGACCATAACCCTTCCCTGCAGTAGTGGCCTCTCTTTTTCCTTCATAAATACTAAACATAAGTAATTGTTAATTATTTCTTCCTTACCTTTGATATCTTCCACCTATCTCTCTCTCTTTTTCAGCTTGACAATACCTTGCTTCATGTGCCTCTTCTCGCTAATATTTTGAAAGAAGACCTTCTCACCTTCCTTAACAGCTGCTAGCATTACGTCTGTATTCGCTTTGGCCCGTTTCACCATACTGTTGGCCTCATTCTGTTTAACCAGATGAACATCTCTGTCCTCCTCCTTTTGACTCCCCTTAAATTAATTAAAGGCCTCTCTTTTCCCCCCTCACTGCACTCCTCACCTGCTTTGTAAACCGTATCAGTTACCTATACCTCTTTTTTTTTCCCACCAGTCTCAAGCAGGGGCAGGTGACATCTTGAAGGCTGTTCTTAATAATGACCCATTTTGCCTTCCGCCACCTCTGTTTACTTCAATTTTTCCTTGTGCTTCCCTCTCATGTTGTTAAAATTAGCCCTTCTGAAATCTGGGACACATGTTTTGGAGTTGGTGTGCTCCTTGCTTAGCTCTACAGTAAACCACACCAATAGGTGGTGCATATTTCTAAAGAGTCTCCTATTCTGATGTCCCTGGCATAGTCACTGTTAGTCAGCATGAGGCCCAGGGTCACTTCTTACCTTGTTGGCTTCCTGAGCCTGTGACCAGAAGCCATCCTGGAACACATCCAGGAGTGCCTGGCTTCTGCTGCTGCTGCAGGGCCTTGGTACACTGCATTCTTTGGGAGGAACCGGATACCTGCAGTGCTCCAGGCTGCTGTGCATGGATGGCCTGGAAATGGTTACAGTACTGTAATCCACACACAGTTATTGTAGAGGTGCCAAACCCAGTGTGTGAGTGTGTGTGTGTGTGTATATATGTGTGTGTGTGTAAATGCACCTTAAAACAAGGTGTTCTATAGGAACTTGCAATGGCTGAATCAAGAATTAAGAAATTATAAACTGAAGTGGTTATCTGTGCATTAATTGTTGTCCCTCCACCATGGAATTGAGCCGTGAGGATACAAGCCTGTAAGCATCCCTCAAAATGATTCAGATAAAGGTGATTTTCTCACTCTCGCTCTCAGTCTTTGGTGTTTCTCCTTTCATTACTACATCTTGCTGTGCTGTGTGTGCGAATGCATGTGTTTGTGGAAACACAGTTGCAGTTTAAGTAACAAGACCTGGTAATTTAAGTCACAACTTTTGTAGTAGGTGGGAGTAAGAATCTTTTCCCCATGCTCCATCACCTCTCTCCTTCCTGCCGCCAGGAGGGGAGTATATGATACACATGCTGGTTGCATAAAAGAAGCCCTGGACTAACAGAGGCTGCTCTGACACAAGGTGAAGGGTCTTCATCAGCAGATAAATGCCAGGTGCTATGTTTTCTGACTCTTTCTCTGCAGCTTCTGCCCACCACCCTGCAGTTGGAGATGCCATGCCTCACCTGTGTTTGTTCCCAGTCGATGGAGTACGGTGAGCCACACTGATAAGGCCATGCTGGTAGCTGCTGCAGGTGGTGTAAATGGGGATGTCTTTCCTCCTTTTCCCAAAGACTAAGTGCACTGCCCCACAGTGCTCCCAAAAAGGCAAAATAACCTGAAGCAAGAGTCATGTTTGAGGCAGAAACTTGGACCCCTTACATGGTAATAGAGTGCATTACTGCTGGCGCCACCAGCTGCATAAACAAGCAGACCCTCCAGACGAGCAGGAGCAGAAACTGTCACAAAATAAAGTCATCCAGAGACTCCTGGATAATACTCCAAAGATTTTTTTTTAAAACAAACAGCAGTGCAGTACCTCCACACCCCTTCCAACATTTCACGTGGAGACCAGGCGCTTTTTCAAGAATGATCCCTGAAAAAGCACCTGGTCTTGGTATGAAATGTTGGAACTGCTGTCTGTTTTTAAAAAAAAAAATCTTTGTAATATCATCCAGGAGTCTACAGATGACTTTATTTTGTACCAGTTTCTGTGGATGCCCAGCTGGATGGTGTGTTCATGAGTATTATTGTGCAGTGGTGCCAGTAATTGTTCCTCAGCTACTTTGTTTGACTGGTTGGATTAAGCATACTCTGTAACGCGATGCATGGGACTACTTAATCCTTTTAACATTTCTCCAGAAAATATGAGTAAGTGTGTGTGTGTGTGTGTGTGCACATGTGTGTGTGTGTCTGTGTGCGTACAATATGTGTTTTCATGTGTAATGGGAGGAGGGGCATAGGACTTAGGATGAACTTTGAGGCAGTTCCAGTCAATGCAGGCGAACAGAGCAACTTGACGACTGACCAAAGAAAATGACCTGAAAGGTCAAGTTAAAAATCGCTTTTAATTAATGTACGCTTTATCAAGGCCTTGATAAAGTGTAAGAGCTACGAGAAACGTTGGTGGAAGGGTGCTGCTGGTTCGTAATCAGCTTTCATATGTTTATGTTAATTAAAAGCGATTTTTAACTTGACCTAACTTTCAGGTAGTTTTCTTGGGTCAGTCTTCAAGTTGCTCCACTCACCTGCATTGTGTTTAAAAACTTTTTCGTGGACGCACTGACTACGACTCGGGTAGCCTCTTCTTGCCTCACACAGTTCCAGTCAATATTGGTAGGGGTTTAAAGCTAACCATTCTTTGGTTACTCTTAGAGATGCAGCAAAATTTAATTTCGCTGTTGAAATTCCAGCAAAATTGGGAATTTCACCCCGTGAAATATTTCACGCATTTTGCAAAATATTTTGTGGGTGCAAAATGTGGAATTTTGGCTGTGAACAGCAAAATTCAGCATTTCGTGGATGGAATTTCACATTTCACACTCACGAAATATTTCGTGGAGCAAAATTTGCAGATTTCGCCCATCTCTAGTTACAGATAAGTGTCAGTTCCAGTGTAACTAATTATATTTATTTATTTAATGTAGTGATTTCTTGTTTTTTCTCCCCTACCTCTCCCACCTCACAGGTTTGCTAAGCTTCTGCTGCGCCTTCCTGCACTGCGTTCGATCGGCCTGAAATGCCTAGAGCACCTCTTTTTCTTCAAGCTAATAGGAGACACGCCCATTGACACCTTTCTCATGGAGATGCTGGAGGCCCCACATCAACTGACATAAACGAAGGAAATGAAAAGAAAAGAACTTTCCTGTGACTGCAAAGAGGTGCAGCATCCCCAGAGAGAGAGAGAGAGACTGTTCATTTTCTCTCTTTCCTATATTGATTTCCTTGATTTGCCCAGATAAAGACCTCTTGGTTTCTCTTCAGTGTCCCATGCCTTTATTAGTTTCACCACATTACATCTGAAAAGGTTTATTTGTAATGAAAGGCAGTGCCTGAAATTAGAAACACTGACCCTAAGATCATCTTTTTTGTTTGCACACGCCCATCAGTGGACAGTTGGCTGCAGATGCTGCTTGGCTGAGGTCAGTGTGTGTTCACTGACACTTGTGTTAGTACACTGAGGGTTCAGTTTTGAAAGAAAAACAGCTGGATGGAAAAATCGGTGAATTTCTAGCCCTGCTGCATTACTTCAAGCTTTAGGTCTATGGTTTCTTGTCACTGTATGCTGACAGTAATGTTGGTGTGCAGTGCGCCTGTTTTGGAAGTGACACCAACACACACACACACGCTTTGTGTCAGAGTTTTACTTTCCTTGTTGTATAGTACAGAGTGTAAAAAACATTAATAATTATTCTCCAAAGATTTTATTGTTAACTTTCTTCAGTATGGAGCTAACCAATCAAAATTTGAGCCAATGAGAATGTGCATGTTTCAGATCCGATTTAAGGTGCAGTTTCTTCTTTGGGCTAGGGCATCAAAATTGTTCCGTATTGTTTGAACATTTTACTTACAAGGCTTTTCTGGAGTTATTTTTGCTTTATGGATTCCCCAAGATAGTGTTCGACTCCCCACTGGCATTTAAATTCTGAGAGAGTGTGTGTGTGTGTGTGTATATATATATATATATATATATATATATATATATACACACACACACACAAACACATACATATATATACATATATGTGTGTGTGTATATATATATATATATATATATATATATATATATATATATATATATATACACACACACATACATATATATATATATGTGTGTATATATATATATATACATACAGCACAATTGTCGTGCCTAGTCTCTTCTTCAGAATTATTTTGCTAGTTTCCAAGGCAAATGTAATATATATCAAAATTAAATCACAATTGACACTTTCTTGCTACCACCGGCGTGTTCTTAAATGGTTTGTAAGTTATGAGAGGCATTTAACCAAATGTAGACAAGGGCCATATCATATTTAAGTGTCATAATTGGTGGCATCTGGTAGTGTTTTAAAAAAGGAAATTTTTTTAAGTACATTGTGTTCTTTACTCTGAGTTAGAACTTTTGTGTTTACTTCAGAGTAGTATTTCAAGGAACCCAGTCCTAGAGACTTCGATTTAATGGAAAAAAATAAAATAAAATAAAATTGACAGCCTTGGTATGGTGGGAGCAAAAAAAATTGCATCCATGTTTAGTTTAATGTGCCCCTTCAATGGAAATTTTTATTTCTTGGTCATCTAAAAACACAACGGCTGGCACAGTTTTTAAAGGACGTTATGATTTCCATGCTTACCTGCTTAACATGGTGACGTTTTCCCCATGAACCACAGAATTAACTACTGCAGTTTTTTAAGGTTTCCCCCATTTTACTCATGCCAGACCCCCCCCTTGTGATACCTAGTAGGGTGAGTGTTAAAGACCCTAATGCTTGATACATTCATGAGGTAACCAGTTCCTAACTTTAGTGCCTTAGCTAACAATAGTGCGAATTTCTACCTGCTTTGTCTCAGACCTGGGTATTGCCCAATATGTGTGCTGAAGAGTGACACAGTCATTTTGCCTCGGTGGGGACTCTGGACTGAATGAGTATGGAACCAAGACATCCAGTTCATCTATGGCCATATGGAGGGGCACTGACAGAGCCGTGTAAGTGAAGATGCACGTGTGGGGCATCCTCTGTGTTCCTTACCTCCATGAGCTGACAGAGGTGCATTGACAGAAGATGTACATGTAGGACATCTGTCATGTTCCTTACCTCCATTCCCACACTGAGGTGCACTGACAGAGCAGTGTAAGTGAAGATGCATAGCGTCTTCTATGTTCCTTACATGGGCTATATAGAATTTGCCAGCATATAAGCACCTTTTGGCCCAACAAGTCTGCCAATTTTTCCTGCCTGTAGTATCATCCCAGATCCTTCTTGATCTCTGTCCCCTTCCTTTTCCTATGATTCTCATACACCTATCCCATGCATTCTTGAACCATACCACTGTTTCTCACTGCCACTTCTGCTGTAAGACTGTTCCAGGAATACACTTTCTGTGAAGAACTACTTCCTCACATCTCTCTGAATCTGCCCATCCAGCTTCTTATCATGCTTCCTTGTCCTTCAGGACCTTTTATTCCTGAACAATGCTTCCCTCCTGTATCTTATTTACCCCTGCAAAGTATTTAAAGGTCTCTATCTTATCTCTCCCCTCCCTCTCTCTCTCTCCTCATAGGGCTTCTGGTGCAGACCCGGAACCATTTTAGTTCCTCTCCTTTGAACTGCCTCCACCCTTGTCTATATCCTTCCAGAGATGTGGTCTCCAGAACTGGACACAGCACTCTAGGTGAGTCTTTCTAGTGATCTATACAAAGGCAGTACCATCTCCCTCTTCCTGCTTATGATACCCCGCCCCTTCCTATTCACCCCAGTGCCCCTGTAGTCCTCCCAACTGCCTGGTCACACGGCCTGGCCACCTTGTGGTCATCTGATATGATTAACCTTAGGTCACTTTCCTGCTTGGTGGTAGTCAGTACCATTTCTCCCATTTTGTGCTATGCCTCAGGGTGTCTGTGCTCCAAATGCATTACTTTGCACATTTTCATGTTTCAACCCAGTTGCCATACTTCGACCACTCTTGAGTTTTTCTCAGGGCTCTGCTCACCCTTTCCACCCCTGGAGTGTCCACCCAATTGCAGATTTTGGTGTCATCTGCAAATGGCAGACCTTCCCTTCCAATTCCTCTGCAGTGTCACTTACAAAGACATTAAAGAGACTGGTCCCAGCACTGATCCCTGAAGCACATGCTGGTCACCTCCATTCCTCAAGTTGAATGCTGTTTATCACCACCCTCTGCCACCTATCCCTAACCAGTTTCCTACTCAGTTCACCACCTTTGGACCCACTCCTAGGCTACCCAGCTTGTTTACTAGCCTCCTTTGTGGAATGGTAGAAAATGTTACTGAGATCTAGGTAGGCTGCATTCCTGCTCCACCCTCATCTAATTCCTTGGTCACCCAGTCAAAGAAATCTATCAGATTCCATTGACATGACCTCCCCCCATGAATCCATGCTGCCTGGGTCTTGTAATCCATTGGATTGAAGATATTCCATAATCCTTTCCTTCAGCAGTGACTCCATTAACTTTCCCACCACTGATGTCAAGCTGACTGGCCTGTACTTGCCATCCTCCTCCCTGCTACCATTTTCCTTACCTTCATACCCGTACTGAGTGGCACTGACAGAGCAGTGTAAATGAAGAGCAAGTGAAGATTTTAGGACACCCTCTGTGTTCCTTACCTCCATACCCGTACTGAGTGGCACTGACAGAGCAGTGTAAATGAAGAGCAAGTGAAGATTTTAGGACACCCTCTGTGTTCCTTACACCAGATGAGTGGCACTGACAGAGCAGTGTAAATGAAGAGCAAGTGAAGATTTTAGGACCTCTGTGTTCCTTACCTCCATACCCGCTGTGAGCTGAGTGGCACTGACAGAGCAGTGTAAATGAAGAGCAAGTGAAGATTTTAGGACACCCTCTGTGTTCCTTACCTTCATACCCGTACTGAGTGGCACTGACAGAGCAGTGTAAATGAAGAGCAAGTGAAGATTTTAGGACACCCTCTGTGTTCCTTACCTTCGTGTCCGTACTGAGGGGCACTGACAAAGCTGTGTAAATCGATGTAGTGCATCCTTGTTCCTTACCTGTATGGGAGGAGCTGGTGGCATGGTTTCAGCTTTCATTAGCATTATACTTTCATTTCATGATGCCTAATGGCATTGCTCATATTCATAACAAACATTCTGAAACCAAAATTAAGAGTTTTTACAAATTACTGGCTACAGAGGAGCCATATATGACCATAAGGGTTCAAATTCAACCAGAACCACTTACTTACTTTATGTGTATCCAAGTAAGTCTCCTTACCTCCCTACCCATCACTCCTTCAGACTACAGTTGGGTTTCAGAAACCTGGGAAACTGGACAACATTGGTACCAATTATTGCTCGTGACATCCAGTTCTGTCTTACCCTGAACTGACTCTCTTGCTACCCTTCTACAAGCACTGGATGCATCTGCAGTCGAGTCTGTTTACTTACATATTGATTGAGGTATCAGCTTGGTACAGTATTTAAGCCTATCATCATCTTGGCTTGTATCCCCTTCCTTGGCAAACTGTTTTATGCACAGTCCTTTCTGTGAAGAAGTACTTTCTTATGTCCTCACTGATTAACTCCCGACATCAATTTATGCTTGTATCCCCTAGTTTCTGATCCCACTCTAGGCTTAATCAGATCATGACACTGTACCCTGTTTATCCCTTTCGTATACTTAAAAGTTTCTGTCATGTCCTCAGTCTACCTTCAGGCCTTCCGCCTTGGCTAAATGCTCCTCTTCTTTCCTGATGACCCATATATCTTCTTTGTTTTTTGCCTTTTTGGATGGATTCTCTGCAGGCTTCAGAACTGTACATAGTACTTTAGGTGTGGCCTCACCAGTGATCAGTAGAGGGGTAACATTACCTCTTATGGAGAACCCTCTCTCTATACATCCCAGCATCGTGTTTGCCTTCTCAAGTGCTCTGGTGCACTGGGTTATTGAGTTGAGACTAAAGATGTGGAGCAGTTTTAATTCGCTGATGAAATTGCTGCGAAGTGGTGAAAATTTGGATTTGCAGAGCTTTGTGAAGTTTTCCCAGACCTCAGCAACTGAGACACTGTCTGAATCGTGAAGTTTTCACCACAAAGTGCAGAGTTTTGCAGCAAAGTGTGGAAATTTGCCTGTGAAATTTCGCACCTTGCAAGTGAAATTCACAGTTTGTGGAAAACTTTGTACTTGTGGATCGATCCATGCTCCAATCTGAAATTCACAGATTAATTCATGGAGCTTAATTTTGCCAACTTCACCCATTTCTGCTTGAGACTGTTGCTGATGATGATCCTCAAATCCTTTCCTCAATGGACAAACTTTTTTTCTCTTCCTAACCAATAACCCATCTTCTAGTTACCCTTATGTATGTGTATAAATTTTACACTTCTTCATATTAAACTTCAGTTGCCATGTCTTGGACCACCCTCCTATTTTTTAGATCCTCTTCATGTTCCTGGCCCTTCTCCTTGGGTGTGCCCTGCCATAGAGTTTAGTGTCATCTGCAAAGAGATTAATTTTCTTATATCTATGTTGCAGATGAATGCACTGAGCAGTATTGGTCCTGCTCCGACTCTTGTGGTACCCCATGTGTGACCTCCATGACCTCTATATGTTTCCCATTTAAAATCACCCTTTGGGTCCTTCTACCTAGCTAATTTACTACCCACCTAATTAGTTTGTCCCAACCCCTAGATCTCCCAGCTTCCTGATAAGTAGTATGATGGGTGCCCCTCCATAGATGGCTTATCAAGAAGATATACCCACCCACTTCACAAGCATTGAATACAATACATACTAAGATGTCTTTTTGTTAACCAAATAATCTGAGATAGTTTCTCTAAGTAATTCAGTGGTCAAACCATGAAATGGAATTTTTAAACAAGTGATCAATGAAAAATACCTGCACTGTTCCTTCAAGGGAGCACACTTTCCCTTACATGTGTACCACTGTGCTTACCAGCGTCCTAGGAGTTTCCCTCCAGGATATATCTGCACAGCTTTTTTGCTCCCTCCCTCCCTCCCATTGACCATTTAGGAAAGAAAGCTTAGTGCTGGCCTTGGAGCAAAGGAATTCCTTCACCCTGTTACTCTGCAAAGGTATAAACTAGCATTTCATAGCCCTCCAGTAAAATCAACGGAACGAGCCAGCTAAGTTGACCCTGCAGCCAGAAACAGAATGTATTTTGGTGAAGCAAATCATGGGTTGCATTTGGAATTATTTTTTTGTTAATGGTATGCTGCATGTTTGATGGGGTGATACCTAAGTAAAATGGCACATTATTCAATAGACACCTAGTTTTGCTATTTTAAGTAGATGTTAAATATTCTGTCCTGCTCTTTTGTTTTCAGTGGTTGGACAGTCTTTTATATTTTACTGTAGACAGCACAAGTACAGTAGCAGCTCTAGTTGGCCATGTTCCACGCCTGAATGTACAGTATGTATACCTGTTCAGTAGGGACAATTGAATATTACAAAAATTCAGTGAGTGATGACGCCTGCTGACTCACAGGTGACAGTGTTGTGTGGGGTCCATGGACTAGATCACAAATGGGAACACTTTGCATTCTGTATTTTTAGATTTAGGACAGGATATTTGGACCTTAGATGTACAGCAACATTATTTTATCCCTCTGTGTTGAAACATAATTTGGACAGAAAGGCCTGGTCATGATGACATTTGAAGCATTTTTTTTTATTTTGTTTCAGTTGAAATAAGTTAGTATTTTCCATACACATGAAATAATCCATTGCTGGTTATTAATTGTTAAACACAGGAAATACATACTGAGATGGAGCCATGGTTTTAGGGCAGAATGTGTTTAAATAAGCTTTTTTTTCTTTAAATGATCACAGACATAACTGCTAAGAGGACTGGAATGCACGGTGAATTTATGCACTTGTCACTGAGCAGTGGATGCTAGGCTCAAACCACAAGGAAACAAGTATTGATGAAGTCAAAGGCTATATGGGACAACATTAGGGGACCGAACATCCTTCCATCTTGTTGGCTGAGGTTACAACTCAAGTGATGAGCATAAAATTCCAGTGGTCCAGGGCCAATGGTCACTTTTTTAGTTTGTATTTATGCCCTTCTTTTTCTCTTACCTGATCTCTTCTGCTGGTCTCACCATCCCCATCACCAAGAGTCTTCTCCCAGACTTACCCCTGCATCTGGCCGACATGGTATACTCAGCATGGCAGAATCTTTGGGGTTACTGAAGCCCCTTCAGAGCCTGAATCCAGTAGAGTGGGTGCCAGGGTTGCTGGGGTGGGGCTTTCTGGAGGCCAGCTGCATCAGTCCATATGTTTTTCCATTTTCTCCCACTCCCCAGATGTCAACAGTGAGGATGCAGTGTGGCACCAGCCGACATCTACCCTCCTGTGGCAGTGTTGCTTGCAGGTCCACTGTAAGTCATTCAGGAGGTGCTCAGCAGTAGCATCTGTTACCTCCTCCTGAGGAGGAGAGTGTCCATGTGGGATGCTCAGTTCCACTCCACCATGGCCAGCTTATAATTCCCTGCGCTCATTCCCAAACCTGGGTTGCCAGTCATAAGTAGTAACTTGACCACTGTGCTAACAGGCCAGCTCTAGGATAATGGCCACTTAAAAATCTCCAGTAACCATTAGTCAGTACACTTAGGTGGGTTCATGGCCATGTGTTTTTCATTGTTTGACCAAAACAAAGACATTGAGTGGCCGTTGTCACAGAAGCTTTAGCTGCGAAAGCATTTTGGTATGGGGGTCATCAGACATGAAGATGATTTTTTTTTTACTCCATTCAAGACGGAGGCATAGAACCCAGGGCACTGTATGTGATAGGATTTTTTTTAACACTAGGTTTTCATTGGCATGCCTCATCAGATACCATACTTATGTACTCTGATTTTAGATTGCTTTAAATCGCTTACCTTTCCATTTGATGGGACTGTTTTTAATGTGATCATGATCATTCTCAGGCCTGTCTCATCACACCACTATGTATCCCGGCTTGTGGGAGATGCAGCACACTCAGGACATGTTAGAAGCCATGTAAAGTTGTTTTTCCTGCCTCATCTCTGATTCTGTACAGGATTCAGAAGAGACTATAGGAACTCATGCATCTGTCTATGGGTCACAGCATTTATTGAAGAATTGTGTTTCTTTATGCTCTGTTGAGGCTCTGTTTAACATATCAAATTACACATTATAAAAGGGTCCCATTTTTAGTAATACCAAAAAACACTTTACAAAATAGCCCCCTCTACAAATTCCAAGCTACACTATAAATTACAAAATGTTCCCCTTCACTAATGTCAAATTATGCATTACAAAATGGCCTCTTTTACTACAGTAATAAATAACATTACAGAATGGCCTCTTTTACTAATAAACCAAACCGCACATTACAAAATGGACCCCTCTTTATTAACCTCAATGCTAAGAGCCTGGGTTCAAGTTTCTGTTTCCAGATGAGCACTTAAAAGTTGTTTTTAAAAAGTTTTTAAAGTACATTTTAAGTTTGTGCGTGTATATGTGTGTGTGTGTATTATGCTGGAACAGTTCTCATCTGTATTCCAGACTTTGTCAGTCCAGATATTTATTTATCCATTTCTGAAGCAGTTCATTTACATCAGCCTCTCAGAATGCTGTGTCACTTCCACTGCAACAGTCTGGAGACCACATGTCCTCCACCTTCAACCATTTCTTTTCCTCACAGGCCTCTCCTGTATTTTGTTTTAAACCACTTGAGAAAACTCATAGAACTGCAGTTTATTTCCTCACAAAGCACTCATTGCCATTCCTAGCACTCAGTAAGTCTGTGCTAACTGTGGACAAGTATAAGTCAGATGCATGACTTCTAGTCAGTGGTTTATGTACAGATGCACCATACATGATGAGTCCGCTGCATAATGCATAGCAGACTGGCCATCTGGTAGTTTATCTCCATGCAGACCACGCACTGATGTGTTACATACTGCATATCAATTATCTTTTCTTAAAATAAAAGACTGAGTGCATACAGCTGCCAGCATGTGGCTAACTAGGCAATATAGTCCCCATTGCTGGAATATAGTGCATGCTATAGTTAAAATACATATTATATGTTTATCAAAATTTAGGAAAAGTATTTGCTTATTTGGTTCCAATAAGAATTTCCAATTACAAGTGCTCGCTTTTTTTTAATAACTGTGTAATTTCTTTCTTGTACTTTGGGCTTCACTAAATAAGGAGGAAAAAAAACTAATTGGCAGGAGTTTGGTTTAATAAAATTGCCCAGAGAGACATCTATTTTAAGATGCCTCGGTGGCAACTGGATTGATGTAGCTTTAGCCTATCCCAGAACGTAGTAATGCCTTTGGCTATGGACACATAGCTAAATTTAGAAAAGAAAAAATGTGTCTAAAGAAAAAATTCTATTTTTGTACAAAATGTAATTTTATCCTCATCTATTCTTGGATAATACTTTTTGGTTTCCTTCTTGGATTGTTGTATACATTCTCTCTGTAAATGTTGATACTCTGAGTAAAATTAAAAGAAAAAATCTGAGGTTTTTTAAAAAACATTTTAAGACTGTATATCTAATCATTGCAGGAATAGTTACTGAATGGACGACTTTCCTTGTAATTTTTATTGTCTGTTTTTCTATGTTTTTTTTTTTGTAATCTGGCATTTCTGCAGGCCTAATTTACTGTGAAATATTTCCTATCCCCTCATAAACGCTCATTACAAGATTCTGTCAGAAATGCTAATGTTTTTGATGAACAATATTAGAACTGTAATTATGAGCATTTAAAAGAAAATATCATTCAAGTCTCTTCTCTTGTTGTTGATGTTCTGTATGGGTGTTCTTTGATGTTCTGTTGCTATATTTCACGCTGTGTGTCAGTGAACCATATTTTCAGATTTTTATAGAATGGCACTCACAACTGTCTTGGGCCAGTCCTTTGAGCCTAACCCTGCAGCTTATCCTGAAGCCTATCTGCATGATGAAGGGGCTGTTAGAAGTTGTTTTTAAAATATATTGTTAATATGTTTTTTTTTTTTGTAACCTGTTGTGGAGTTTTCAGCTTTCTTTTTAACCCATAGGTGCTGGGACAACAACCTTAGAAATGGCTGTGAAATTATCAGCCCGTCTGACAGTTTGCACTCTGGATTTAAAAGAAGATGCTCACACTAGAGTTGATTTTAAAAGGGAGACACTCAAACCAAAGCCTTGTTATGAATTTATATTTACCCGTAATTTCTAATTATTGAACATATTTGTGTGAAAATGAGAATTCTGTTGCTCATAATGCCCCTTGTACGTTTACTGTTGCATGCGGTGAGATAATCTTCTGTGATAGCACAGTTTTGCCATGTAAACACCTGTGATGTCACAAATACAGAACTGGGACTTCACTGCATGCCCTAGCACTTTTGCAATCTATAATTATGGCAAGGGGAGTTAGAAAATACATCAGTGGCAACTGACCTCTTGTTTCACTTTTGTGAGTCATTACACTTCATCATAGTGTGACGACCCCTTCTAAACTGAACCTTGAATTTGTTTGATGGAAAACACAGATTCTGGTTTGGAGTCAATCTTCCACAATTTTTTTTTTTTTTTTTGATAAATGTACAAGACATTCCAGCAAGGCTAAACTGTCTTAGCAATGGAATGTTACAGTGTTTCAGAATTTGGATGGGCAACACTGGCAAGTTCTCCTGTATCAGGATTGAAAATGGATTGTTCTGTGCAGCTTAAGTAGATGTGCTGCTTCTGTCTGTGGAGACTGCAGTAGTGTGCTCGCACCATCATTCAGTCTGAGGGGCAGCAGTTCATTTGATATGCATGGGGTGGTCGACTTGACTGCTGAGTTAATAATGTTCCTTCATGGCACTGATGGCTTCTCTGTGGAAAGTCCAACCTAAAAACAGATCATCTAAAATTAAAATGATTAAAAACATGGATCATTAAGGCTTAAACACTTAAAATAAATTGGGTGTGGCCAAAGCAGAAGAACTTCACGTTCCTTTTGGAGGTGGGCATGTTGCTACGCTGAGCTGTTCAGCAGATTGATAGTTGAAGCTCTTTTAATTTAATTTTGATTGATATTGCTGCTTTGTCTCCTACCCTCCCATGCCCATCATGATGACACAAAATTGAGCCCAACTGATGTCTGCTAGACAAGTTCCCTTCCAAATTGGAATGGCAAAAGGGCAGCTTGAAAGTTTTTACTGATGTCACTGTGAAATATCTGTGTCATTCCGCTAGAAAAATTCAAAATAAAAGCTGCAGTAGAATACAAATGTATAACACTAACAAGATGAACTGGTGTGGTTGCACTTTGCAGGAGGATAAGTCATTAGTGCAACAGAATGGCCAAAATTAATCCAGACTATCTACAGTTTGCCCTGCTAATATTGTACCAGCCATCTCATCCACCTGGTGCTTGAACATTGCTTTGCCATTGCTGTTGTTTGACTATACTGTTTTGTTCTCTTTCTCCAGGCCGCACCTGGAAACGAGTCTTGACTCAGTGTGCCTTTCCCAGTCGCTAATTTTCAAATATATATATATATATATATATATACAGTATATATATGTGTGTATCTAGAGGATATAACATGATCTGACTGAAGATATCATATTTATCTTCACAAGAGACCAATGATATCATGGTATCTCACGAGTCACAAGCCACAAACTGTGCCCCTCTATTCAGTGGTTCTGCATTAGAGGAAATGATGAATACAGAGCTTACAGTCAATGGCAATGGCAGTGGCATCCAAAAGATATTGGGATCTCACATGTGAAGATATATTTCTGAGCATGCTCAGTGAGCAACTTCAAAAGATATCAAGGATCTCACATGTGAAAATATATTTCTGAGCATGCTCAGTGAGCAACTCCATATATCTTTGTATGTTGAGTCAAGATATCACTTTTTATCCTGCTGTTTATCAGCATGCACGTGTTGTATAAATATATATATATATATATATATATATATCTATATATATATATTTTACATGGTTGGGCCCTTTTCCCCTTGAAAATCCACCATTCATTTCCCCTATATGATGGTAGCCAAATAGAGTATTATGACTCTAAATAGCTGCCTATATAGACACAGCAGAAAGTGTCCAACCTTATGCATTATATAGAACAAGTGATGGCAAAGTGTGGTATATGAAGAAATAATACCATCTCAGGGTTGAACAGGCTTGTAAAGGCCACTCGCCCTTCAGGCTCATGGCTTTATGGCTGTTCAACCCATATTATTTCCTCCTATACCACACTTTGCCATCATTTATTCTCTCTATATATGATATCTCCCAGTTTGAGGACATTTGTTCTGAAGAAAAGTCCAGAAATCCCAGCTCCACTCACCTCACGTGCCACAAGTAGAAAACTCAACACATCCAAAAAACTATGCTCTTACTGAGGTGCTGTACAAAATATGAAGATCTTTTATTGTAGATAGTGCTGCATTCCATAAAGGAGTTTTTCAGCAGTTGATCACTAAGTCAGCAGACTACGCGGCATTTTCAGGAGGATTCTCCTGAAGATGCACGTGAGGTGCGAACCAGTTGAGGTGATCCCTATGCTGTAGGGCATGCGCTTTTATGGAATGGAGCACTATCTGGAATAAAAGATATTTACATTTTGTACAGTACCTTTGGTGCCTTAGTTTTTGGGATGTGATTTGTTCTGAAGAGCAGCTCCCCTATTTGGTATATTATATATGGACTTAGTACACACTGCACTTTTGAATTGTTAAGCAATTTTACTTTTTTTGGGGGGGAGGCTGCCTTTTAAAATAAGTAACAATGGAAAGACTTTGTGGGATATACGTATCTGTAATGAAGTTTAATGTATGCCCCCCCCCAAAAAAAAAATAAACAACATTGAAACCTGGAAGTTCATTTCTCTTGCTTTGGCTGCCTGCAGGGTATGCTTTGGGGGATGGGTGGCTGGTGAATTATGTGTCTTTGTGTCCTTTAGCTTAGCTGGGACTGGCTCAGTTCATGTTCACATGCGAGATTGTTAGGTTGAAGTTAGCTGTTCACATTTTGGCAAAAGAAAACCAAGTTCTTTTTCCGAGTGTTTTTGTTTGTGATTTGCAAATTGGTTGTAGCCGCTGCTTCGGTTGCAAGCTCCTTGTGTCACTCAGTCTGTTTCTTTTCTCCCACTGGGTTTAAATGAATTGTGACTGGCATTGCTTTTCCTGGTCATAGTTCTTATATAGCTGCGTACATGCAAGACTACCATGTACAGCTCTCAATTCTTGGCATGTCTCTTGCTTGTGCAGGGATCAAAGCGCCTATGTTGAACTTGTTGGTATCAATTTATTATTGTTTAATGTAATAAAAATCTGTTACATATGGACAATGTGCAGAGTTTTTTTTTCTCCTTGCCACAGCACTGGAAGGTGACTGAACCAGAATTTTACAATGCACTGATTCCAGGTCCTACCAGACATCTGAGTGATGGAAAAACAGCTCCATTTTATATCAAAAGCCAGTTCCTGTCTGCACAGAATAGGTCATTACATGAGTGTGTACACATAGGGGAGAACAGAAAAAGAGACAACACGTAACTGATACAAAAAGCACTGGGTTAAGTATTTAAAATTTAGTGACAGATCAGAGTACAAGGATAAACTGAACCTGGCCTGAGTCACTATGCTTTGGGTACCCAGATGTACTGATAATTAAGTGGTATGTAGGTTTTAGTTGGGAGCTCCTGCTTGATCAGCCCTGGAACACAACAAAGGATGTCAGTTTCATTTAATGGTCCTTCATTCACAGTTCTGCTGGGAACAGTCAAGAAACATAGATGGGTCCCTTTTCTGGGTTCACACCATATGGTACCTGGTTAGGTGGTGATGTCAAAACAGTGGCCTTCGGTGAGCCTCTTTAGTAGGAGAGCAACGGAGCAAGACTGAGCACTGAAAAAGGATAACTAAGAATCTAAGAGAACAAAGAGGTAAGAGACCTTTGAATCAAAGGGGACCACATTCCATCCGAACCTCTGGCTGTACATGGTTCAGACATTGAAACCTGCTGCAAACTGTAGGTGGTGGTCATTGTCTCAGGGCACTTTAAGTAAGGCTGATTGGGATACAGTCATAAGTATAGCTAGAAGAAGTGTATATTAGTTTGTATACCATCCATAACTGCTTTTATTGTCCAGTGTTGTGTTGGCCCCAGTTGTACACACATAACCTAGTCTTTGCCACCCAGCTGTATGCATAAACCTGTTTGATACCCTCCAGTGGTATACATAATACTGTTGACCACATCCACATTTACATGCATACCACTGTATGTTGACCTCAGTTGTATATCCAAACCATGTGTTAAATATGAACAAAAACTTGCGAACATAAGAAACTGCCTGCAGATACAGGCCAGATGGTCTGTCTCATCTGCTCGACTGTGCAGCATAAAGGTTAGACTCTTGCTGCTCCCCCTCACCCCTTGCCCCCCTCTCTTCCTCCCTTCATCATCCCACTGACTAGTATCTTGCCCTTAACCCTATCCAACCTCCTTTTAAAGCACTCCACTGTTTTAAGAGATACCACTTCTTCAGGAAGCATGTTCCATCCCCTTACCAACCTTTCTGTCAAGTGATGCTTCCTCTCCTCCCTCCTGACTCTACCCCTCACCAACTTCAAGCTGTGCCCCCTAGTAATCCCTTCTCCCTTTAATTGAAACATGCCCTCTGTACTAACCCTGTTGATACCCTTTAAGTACTTGAAGGTTTCGACCATATCACCCCTTTCCTGTCTCTCCTCCAATGAGTACATGTTGAGATCCCTCAACCTATCCTCGTAAGGCTTCCCCTCCATACCTCTGATCATTTTAGTCATCCTGCACTGAACCCACTCCAGTAACCTGATGTCCTTCTTTAAGTATGGGTTCCAGAACTGTACACAGTACTCCCAAGTGCGGACTCACCAGTGACCTGTACAGTGGCAGAATGACTTCCTCCCTCCTAGAGGTGATTCCTATAGCAATGCACCCCAGCATTCTTGTGGCTTTTGCCGCTGCTTTCCTGCATTGAGATGAGTGATTCATATTCTTTGTGACCATTACCCCCCAAATCTTTTCCTCCTTAGAGACAGGTAGCTGAACCCCCTCCCAGATGATAACTGTACCCAGTTTTCCTCGCTCTGAAGTGCATGATCTTGCACTTCTTAGCATTGAAACCCAGCTGCCAAGTGTCTGACCACTGCTCAAGCCTTCCCAAATCTTCTTGGAGGTCTTTTCCTCCCTTTACCCCATCAACAACTGCCCCTGTCTTGGTGTCATCCATGAATAGACTGATTCTGCTCTTAACTCCAATTGCTATGTCTGCTATGAAGATGTTAAACAGCACCGGCCCCAGCACTGAACCCTGTGGGACGCCACTGGTGTTTGCTCTATGAGTTGAGAGGCCGCTTCCACAACCACCCTCTGATGTCTGCCCCCAACCAGTTACCAATTCACTTAACCAGTTTCTCCCTACTTCCAGGTTCCTCAATTTACTAGTTAATCTGCCATGTGGTACAGAGTCAAAGGCCTTGATGAAATCCAGATACAGGACATCTGTGTCCTGACCGTGTCTAGTTCTTTTGTCACCCAGTCAAAAAGCAAACCAGATTTGTTTGACATTATCTCCTGGAGACAACCCATGCTGTTTGTCATCCATAAGAACATTCACCTCCAAGAAGGTACCCACCTTTCCTTTAGGATCGCTTTCCATGAGCTTACCCACAATGAATATCAAACTGACTGGTCTATAGTTACCAAGCTTGTCCTTGGGACCGCTCTTGCAGGGGTACCACATGTGCCATCCTCCAGTCCTGAGGCATGCACCCCATGTGCAGGAAGGTATTGAACAAGTCTGCCAGTGGTGCCTTCAGGACCTCAGCCAACTCCTTCAGGACACTAGGGTGCAGCCCATCCGGCCCTGGAGCCTTGTCTGTGTTCCGTGACTTAAGACCCACAAGCACTCTGCTCACAGGGATCTCCCCATCCATTATCCTATCTCCTCCCATACCAGTGTTGCCCTGCCTCTGCAGTATTGACCCATCTCTCTCCCTGGTAAAAACTGAGCAGAAGTACTCCTTGAGCACCTCTGCCTGTTCAACCCCCTTCTCTACCCAACCTCCATCCTTCTTTGGTGATTTGCTCCTTGCTCTTCCTCTTCTCCCTTATGTACTTGAAGAAGGCATTGTCCCCCTCCTTAATCCCCCCTGCTAGCCTTAGCGCCTTTGAAGCCTTGGCAGCCCTCACAACCCTGCTTGCCTCTGATTTTCCTTGTGTACTCCTCCTCATCCTACTCTCTTTTGGACCCCTTCCATCTTCTGAAGGTCATCTTTTTCTCTCTGTCACCCTTATCTGCACCTCCTTTGACCACCAGCATGGCTTCTTTGTCCCTGCCTTCTTACTGCATTTCTTTGTGCAGGTGTCTGTGACAGCTAACAGGCCATTCTTCAGGATGGCCCATTTCTGGATGGTGTCCATGTCAGGAGTGATGTGAGCCAAATGTCCCCTGAGGATGTCAGCCATCCTGCAGAACTCAGCCTTTTGAAGTCCACTGTCTTGGTTTTGCAGACATCCCTCCTACCCATATCCAGGGAGAACCACACTATTCGGTGGTTGCTACCTGCTGCATTCACTTATATACATTCATACTTTGCTCAGACTGAGCACAAAAACTCCTATGCAATACCATCTGAATGGAGGAAAAAAATGATGGCCCTCAGTAATAAGCTTGTCTATCATAACCTAAATGGTGAAGGCATCCTGTAGCCATAGATAAAGGAACTCCAGAACACTTCTAACTAATCCTCCAAAAACAACTTTACTATTTGGGTGGGTGGTGCAACCTACATCTCAAATTTAATACAGATTTATGCAGTGTTGTCACTTTCTGTTTTTAATATTTAAAGCAATGCCTGTGACGTAAGTGTTATATGTAGAGAAAATTGGCAACTTGGCTAAAGTACAGTTCTTTGAGGTCTTCTACTAGCTCAGCTTGAACTCACTGAGTGTTTGGTTGGGTGCTAGATGGTAACAAGTTCAAATGTCAAGTTCCACTGGGTTTGAAAAGGAGCTTATAGTAGCATGGCGTGCTCAGCTGATAGAATCAATGGTGGAGCCCTCTTGTATGGTGTTAGGATACTGAGAGCAAACAGAGTATGTAAGAAGTCATAACAGGGTGTTAGTAGTTGTGCCATAACCACATGCCCCAGAGGGTAATAAGGCATGGGGCTACAGGCTGAGTGCTTTCCACTCCTAGAAGTGTGATTGTGGCTGAACAACCAGCACCCTGGAGTGTCTTATTGCACATATAAATTGGGCAATTAGATACAAAATATACAATTTAGAGCAACAACAAAAAAAGGAAAAATATGTTTACATTTAAAGAACAATAGTCACGCCGCCATTGAGAGCCACTGATGGGGCTGGTAGGTTTACTAGTGTTACACCCCTGATGCCGACCTAACGGTTGAAGTGTTGGTGCTGCCTGTTGGCATTTTCTTGTGGACTTTGGAATAAATGTGAATTCACACTGCTGACTTGGATTCCTTGCTTTATCACTAGAGTGCACTGTTCTTTTTGTTGTTGTAACACTTGTTTTTTGCAGTTGGTAGTCTTGCCATGCATGACTGTGGACCAATCAGGCTGCAGCATTTTCCCTATACATTTTATAAGAAACTTCAGGAAAACTGCTTCCTAACTGAGCTGGAGGGTTTGTGATAGGATGATGTAACAAGTGGAAGGAAATGAGCAACAAAGCAACAAGGCTATGGTATATAGGGATCACCTGCAAGGTGAGAGCAGTTCTTCATTTTGGTGATGAGAGTCCTGGGTTGGGAGTGTAACCTTTCCAAGTTCAAATCCAAGTTCTTCAGTTTGGAAACATGAGACTGCAGTGCAAAAAGGTTGTAAGCAGGTAGCAGCAGCAGTGGTGAAACCCTTCTATTTTTGTGGGCAGTAATTTCCCCACATTGGATGCTAAAAGGTGGAGTGAATGGCAACAATTAAGCAACAACACACAGCAGCCTGTACATTTTTTTGGATATATGGATGCTTCATCTGTTTAGAACTACAAAAAGGCATAAGGTGAAGCTGAAAGCCTTCAACCATATGAGAACTCTGCATATCCCAGTTCAAACATGCACTCTAGAATGTGAAAGATTGATATATTATTTTTAAAGGAGAACCGTAGCAAACAGATCTTCATCCTCGAAAGGATTCTCCAGTTTAGTTTTAGCCCTCATTGCAGATGCCACATCAGAAGAGTTGTTTGTTTTAACGCCCATGAACCGAAGGTGGTTGCGTTAGACTCCATTGGTACAGCGCGCCGCCTCACTTCAATACAAGTGAGCGGAGCAGTGCCGCACTATTACACTTAATGGAGCCCCCAGCGCCGGCCATACTTCCAGTTCATGGATGTTTACAAAATAAACTTAACTCTTTTGAGGTGCAAGAAAAATGCTGCTTTTGTGGGCTAAAGCTAAACTGGAGGGTCAACTTTACGGGGTAAGGATATAGTCGTTTGCTATGGTTCTCCTTTAACTAGGATAGTCACACAACTTTGCAATCCTTTTTTTGCATATGAGTTTTGTATTTTGTCTTTTAGAACAGAGAAAAACATTACAATCATCATACACATTTCCATAAACAGTAATCTTGACCAGGGTGAATAAATCGTACGTAAGTACAGCACTAAAACAAAACTGGAAAAGGACAATGAAAAGTTACAAATACTTTTGATATATTCTGTACAGTAATATAAAGTGGTTCTAAGCTCCTAGCACCAACAGTTGCTACTTGCTTCTGTGCAGCTAATCCTCATTTTAGGTCAGCTACTGTAATTAATGCAACTGAACATTTAGGAAACCAAACAAAACAAAAGAAGAAAAATGAAGTTCAAGTAACAGTCTGAGCATAAACAGTAGAAAAGAGTGTTATTCAAGGGCCATGATCCGGAGGTGCAAGAGATGCAGTTGCCGTGGGGCCTGCACTGTCAGGGGCCCACTGCCAGAGGTCAGCATTAAGAAAATATTTTATTTTTAGACTTAAAAAGAAGCAATATTTTTTATGCGTAATGGTGGGGAGGTAGAGCCGCACAAAATATTTTGCAGTAGGGCCCTTAAAGTCATTGGTATAGCCCTGCATTATACAGATATATTGACTAGTCCTCTACCCCTAAACATAAAAGAACTGCTAGATAATATCATACAGTTTCAGGGCACATGCCCAGTTACCTTACTTTCAGCTCTGTTTGCTGCTCCAGATGGGAAAACAGAGATTCCAACTGTATCTTGTTGGTACCTGCCTGAATTGCAGAGGAAGAGAATAGATGGCAGGACAAAAAGTTTTTAAACCAGTATTAATAGTGTCCTCTTTCCTCTGGGTTGAGAATTGCTTGGGTCTTTGGGGATTTGCAAGTGAGGTTTTATGGTTTGCTTCTCTAAGTCTCCGCAACCCTGACAGCTTTTAGTGACCCTTTAGTACTACCCATGTCCCAGGTTCCAAACCATGGGGTCCAAGCCTACTAAAACCTAGTCATTAGACCTGCTTCCTCGATAGTGAACCCCCATGTAGGACACCATCATAGTGACCCCTGTCTCCCATTCAACCAGTGAAGGAGGGTCTTTTTGCCTCAACTAATGAGTATTTTTCTCTTCGCCTCCAGTGCCTTGGTGTGCAACAATGGCCTCAACTTACTCGGTTTCCCTGGGATGACACCAGGATCATACAGAATCCAAAAGACAGAAGATTTTGGGAGCCTGTTCCCCTGTGAATCTCTCCACTCTAGTAATGGTAGCAGTTCAGAAGGTCTGTATTAATGGTCAAACTCCACATAATATGGCTAATGTGCCCTGGGCCTTGGTACCTCCAACACTCATTTCTAATTTGGATACCCATGCTTAATAACTTGGAGGGTGTCCTATGCCACCTGCCCTGAATTTGTTTTCTAAATTAGGTCAGGTGAGCCCTGATGTCCCATTTGCAACAGACACACCATGTCCCTGTAGAGTTTCTTCATGGAGATCATCTATCCATTTAAGCCTCTGCCTGTCCCAAGTGGGTTCATGGAGTTGCTGCATGTGGAGATAGATTGGTCCCCCCCGAGGCTGTTGCACTTTAGACCATCTATCTATACCCTGATCTATCTTTGTAGGAAGGTACTTGTAGTCCAGCCTGAGCCAGGTTTGTAATGCATGGCGGAGTTGGAGAGAGACCAGTGGTCTGATGAGGGCAGGCTAAATTCAAGCTGGAGGCATTCAAATGACTTCATGATTTTGGAATGTGGGTAGACCATGGTTCCACCACTTCAGAGCTCTAGCGTTTGTGCACCAGGTCATTACAGCACCAAGCTGTAATGTTGTTCTCTTCTTTTTTTGCAGGGGCTGAACCTCCCATACCCCCATGTGGGGGTCTGCACCACCCACATCTCTTTTCTATTTATTCTAACTCTGGGGAAGCGGACCTTGGGGAGGGGTCAGCAAACTCGGAAAAATGGTGCTGTAATGTGCGGTGCTCACTGCTGGCACTCTACGGATGTGCAAGGGTAGACCACATGGGCTAAGAGGTTGATGCCTTTGTCCACCCATGTTTTCCATTGGGGGCATTCATCACTATTTATAATCTGGAGTTGCCCCACAGGCATTCATTAAGGCCTAGTCTTATGTTTTTCCATCCAGACTTTTAGTTCTCAGGGAATATCTGGTGAATTCAGAAGTGGCAGGTCTGAATTCATGCAATCCAGTGGCCATTCATAGTCTGGTTTGGAATGGAACATTGCCCGATAGGGTCTGTTCTAATTGAAGCCAGAAGGGAACCTTTTTATCCTCTCTTATCCAGTATAGTGCCGCTTTCATTCCTTTGACCATGTGATATGCCCACAGCCATGGGAGCGCTCACTCTCCCTGCTTTGGTAAGGCCCTCAGAGTACATTTCCCAAACCTGAGTTTTGGTGGTCCATAGAAAGTCTGGGAGAGCTCTCTGCTTTCATCCACTATTTGAGTGGGATCCAGACTGGGAGGTTATTAATACAGTAGTTTATACATGGAAGAGCCATCCTTTCGAAGGCTGCTATTCTTTTGTGAATGGAGAGGTTGTGGCATCTCTTTCATTTACTAGTAGTTGAGGGTTAACTTCAGCGCAGTCCCCTGCTCTGGACTTGATGGGCATCCCCAAATATCTGATACTCTGTGGTGACCACTTTAGCTTAAGTTGCATTATTGCCCCTTGCCTGAGGGTTCTTTTACTGGGCGCACTTCAGTTTTATCCCTATTTACCTGGAGGCACAATCAGGTTCCATAGTGTGAGATTACTGAAAGCACTTCACTGATCCACTTTTGAGAGAGTGAGGAACATATCATCTGCAAACAGGAGGGGTTTGCAGGTGATATCATTCAGAGGGATTCCTGCAACGTGGTGATGCTTTCTGACTGTGACTGCTGGTGGCTGTATAGCACAAATAGTAGGGGAGAGAGTGGGCACCTCTGCCTGGTACCTCAGTGGAGTGAGAAGGGGGGATAGCAAGTCATTGGTGAGTACCAATGCCCCGGGGGCAGCGTACAGCTTTTAAACCCAGGAGATGAAGTTTGGGGTTATACCAAAATGTTTCATCACCTCAAAAATAAATTCCCACTCCACCGAGTACATATTGCGGTGAGTGCTTCTGGACTGTTCAGTCATTGTGCCTGTTCCAGTACATACACTAGGGCTCTGGTGTTGTCTGCCCCATCTCCCCTTCATGAACCGTGTTTGTGTAGGGTGTATGATAGATGGTAGGATCTTATCTAGTTTATGACAGTACTTTGTGATGATGGCTTCTTGCAGAGTTGATGGTAGGTCCTGCCCCCCGACTTGATGAATGAGCCTATGCAAGTTTGACGCCACATGGCACCACTTTCTCTATGAAGGTCTGGTAAAACTCCACACTTATGCAAACAGGACCAGGGCTTTCCTTTTAGCCACTGATTGAATGGCCTGCTTCTTCACCTCCGATGTGACTGGCTTCTCAAGGTCATGATGCATTGTGCCTGTAATTTGAGGGAGTCCCAGGTCATTCAGGAAGGTACAGACAGCATCTTTTAGGAGTCGGAACCCTAGAGGTGTACAGTGTTCAGTAGAACTCCCTGAACCTATTGTTAATTTCGCTAGGGTCTGCTGTTGGCGCATCTCCTGGAGTTTTTACATGAGCTATGTGGACTTCTGCAGCACTCTTCTTAAGCCTATATGCTTAAGGTTTCGATGCCTTTTCCCCAATTTATCAGAAGTGCTGCCTGGTGAAGAACATGGCTCTTTCCACCTTCTGATGTATGAAAGTGTTCAGCTTATTTGTAAGTTGAATTACCTTCATTTTGTGCACATTCACATCTGAGGTGTGGAGAAGCCTTTTGGCCTCTCTTAGTTGAGCTGCAAGACTGCAGATTTACCTTACTGTCTCATTCCCTTAGCTGCATAACTGATAATGCGTCGTGTTGAATGTTTTGAATGCATCCCAAAGTGTTTGCTCTGAGGTGTCTGGCTGTCTGTTTAATTCAAAGTATAACTTAATTTCTGCTTTCAGCCACACAATGAATTCATCCAACTGGAGGAGGAAGGGTTTCCATGTCCACTGTGGCAACTTAGCTACTGTGTGTGATAGGTATAGAGCCAATGAGACTGGAGTGTGGTCTAACACCATGATGGAGTAGATATAAGAGTCAGTGACATTTTTCATGATCACCCTGCTGACCAAGAAATAATCTAGGCTTTGAGTGTCAAATTGGGGGATCGATACATGTAGTCCTGAGTGGTAGGGTGCAGTACCTGCCATACATCTTGCAGGGAAAAGTCTCTGCACATTTGGAGCATAGCCTGTCTCGCCAGTCCATGTGCTGGAGTATCCTTTTCCCAGTAGGCTCTATCTAGTAAGGGGTCATTACAATATTGAAGTACTTCCAACAATAACACTAGCCTGCCTGGGCCGCATCTAGAATGTGTTGTGCCATTTCATGGAAGAAACCTGCATTGCAGGTCAGGTTCCTATATGTTAACTAAAATGAGTTCCAGTTGGCCCAGTGGCATTGAAGGCTGAGCAGCGGGATGCCACACCTTGCACTACACCAGCGACCGGGTTCTGGAACAACCCGACTATCGGGGTCAGCAGGGGGAGAGAGGATGGAGTGTCCCATGACAGCTCTCCTCTCTCTGTGGTGGGTAAAGGGGTTTACATCGTCTGCAGTGACACCTGATGGAAGTCGGGGGCACTACAGGAACAGTGCACAGAAGAGGGTTGGAGCACAGTGGACGTTGGCACGTAAGTGTGCTGATGCCATTGCACGTCCGGCCCCAGGGGTGATAAATTAGGTGGAAAATTGTGGGGCAGTTGTAATGGCTGATGACTGTGCACTGCACCCCGGGACCTAGAGAGGTGCACCCCCAGGTGTTGGCTAGCCTGCATGGAGGAGAGCGATCGCAGACCAGACCCGAGTCCAGGGGTGCTGGTGCTGGCGGCCACATGACCTGCCTGCCCACTCCACAGAGGAGGAGATAAACAGAATAAAAAAAATTATAACGAGTTCCCTGTCTTGCACCTTCCTTTTACCAGGACCCACCCTCCTTGTGTGCCTGTGAAGTATCAATTTTAAAATGAACATCCTCTTTCACTAGAATTTAGGCACTCTTCTTCTTAGTGGTAAAACAGCCAAACACTTCCTTTCCACCCATTCCTTTCACAATTTGACTGCCTCTGCCTTTGAGGAGATGCATCTCCTAGGAGAGCAATATTGCATTTAAGATGTTTTAATGTGGCTAAAAGCTTTTCTTTCACTTGATTGGGTGGTTAACCCCTGCACGTTTCAGGATATACATTTAAGTTCTGCCATACCCATTGCAAGGTAAGTATGAAAGATGATAATTTAAAATAGACACCCCATGGGGCTCTTACCTTTCCCAGCATCTCCAGATGATATTGTTCCAGTGGATGGGCCATTACAGGATAGAGACAGACAGGGTAAGAGGTAGACATGACATGAGAAAAGGGAGAGCAGGTACCCAGAGTGAGGAAGCAGTCTGTAAACGGGGAAACATTGGTGAGAACATTAGGCCAATAGTGAACATCCATAACAGTACTGTACTTTGTACTGGGCACATTCGAGAAGAGGATGCATTAACTTAGTATAAGCTCTGGTGATTGGTACAGAAACTCATTTTATATTGGCCTAACTATGTACAGAAAACAATCTGACAATTGAGAGGGTCATTCGTTTTGAAGGGTGGCTTGCAGGCCTCCTACTTCACCCACCCTCCTATCCCTCACTACACGGTAGCAACATTGTGTCAACTAGCCACCATATAGCTCTTGTGGAGCTATATTTCTTATCCCGTGACTGCTTTATCCCTAATAACCTACCAAGGGGTTGTGAGCTAGTGAAAATGACCCATATTAGGACACTGATGCCCACGTTCTGCAATCTAGGCTTGAGTCATCTAGCCCAAAAGTTTGCTTACTACTAGTGGCACACGGTGGTGTTGGGGGCAGAGAGGGAGGCTTGCCTTCCTTATATACCTCTGCCTAGTACAGAGCCTTGTACCCATTTGCTGCTCAGTGAGTGCAGATTGCAGTGTCAGAAGAGGGCTCCCTCTCTGTTGATGGTGCCTCCCTTTGTATATGCTGTGTGCACCACATGTTGGTACGGGATGGTGGGAGGGCAGCCAGGATCATCCATGGGCTAATCAGCGCCTTCCTGTGTAGCACCTCACACCAGAGAAGTAGTCTTTACCCTCAAAAAATGTATGCAGCTTCTTAGCATCAGCCACTCTGGGTCACCTAATCACCCCCTTTGTATCGTTAGCCCCTTGAGCAACCTCTCGAGCCATGGGCTGGAGGAGCTAACTCTCCCACCTCCCAGACAGCAGTAGACTTACCATAGTTTGGCATAGCTGTCGGTGTTATTCACACCTCCTCCATTACCTTGCAGACTTCCGGTTGCATATGGGGCATCATTTTGTTGTGAGGAGTGCTGATATCCTGGCCTGTGCCCATGACCACAACAAGGTGTCCCAGTCCATTCTTATCACCCTTCCCCATTTAACAGGAGTTCATCACTTGAGAATGATCTGCTCATGTAGGCATACCTTTGTGGCCCATTGAGCAGACAAATGGGCAGCCCTGAGCCCTTGACCCCCATCCTTCACCCCATGCCTCCAATCCGATCCACCCTTCAAGCGGCTATTCCTAAATCCTCCCCACTTAGGGCATTATCTTGTTTCTGACTGAGGAAAATGCCTTGATTGGTCCCCAGAGTCCTTAAAGAACTAAGAGAGGTGGTGGCTGAACCTCTGGCTATCCTGTTCAGCCAATCACTGGAAACAGGGAGGTACCCAAAGACTGGAGGACAGCAGATGTAGTCCCCTTATACAAAAGTGGGAACAAAGAGGAAGCAGGAACTACAGACCAGTCAGCCTCACCTCGGTGGTGGGAAGATCATGGAAGCACTACTGAAGGAGAGATTGGTGGAACATCTGGTTGTCAATGGACTACAGGACCCAAGGCAGCATGGTTTCACCAGGGGAGGTCATGTCAGACCAACCTCATTGAATTTTTGACTGGGTGACTAGGGAGGTGGATCAGGGAGGGCAGTGGACATGGCCTATCTGGACTTCAGCAAGGCCTTTGACACTGTGCCACATAGAAGACTATTACACAAACTGGGGAATATGGGTGGGCAGGACAGTAGTGTGGTGGGTAGGTAACTGGCTGGGTGGCAGGACACAGAGGGTGGTGGTAATGGCTGTCGCTCCACAGAGGGAAGAGTGACCAGTGGGGTACCACAGGGATCAGTGCTGGGACCGGGTCCTATTCAACATCTTCATCAGTGACATTGCACAGGATCTAGAAGGCAGAATTTCACTGTTCACTGATGACACAAAGCTCTGTAACAGAGTAGACACACCAGAGGGTGTAGACAGAATGAGAAGGGACCTGCAGAAACTTGAAGAATGGTCAAGGGTTTGGCAGTTGAAATTCAATGCAAAGAAGTGCAAGATAATGCATATGGGGCACAAAACCCTGGCACAATATATCAGTTGGGGGTGAGGATATAGCATGCACCAAGCAGGAAAGGGATCTTGAGGTTGTCATCTCTGATGACCTCAAGGTAGGAAGCAGTGTGACAAGGCATCAGGTAAAGCAAATAGGATGCTGGGATGTATAGGCAGGGGCATCACCAGCAGGAAAAGGGAGGTCATAATTCCGCTATACAAGACACTAGTGAGGCCCCACTTGGAGTACACAGTGTACAGTTCTGGAGACTATACCTACGTAGGACAGAGACAGGGTAGAGAAGGTTCAGAGGAGGGCAACAAAGATTGTGCTTGGGTTGCATCACAAGTCCTATGAAGACAGGTTGAAGGAACTGAACATGTACTCCCTGGAGGAGAGGAGGAGAGGGGATATGATAGAGACATACAAGTATCTTACAGGGAGGAACAGTGCAGGAAAACACTATTTTTAAGCGAAAAAGATGTTTCAGGACTAGAGGGCATGGGATGAAGTTGGAGGAAGGATGATTCAGAGGAAACATGAGAAAGAATTTCTTCACAGAACGGGTGGTGGACAAGTGGAACACCCTGCCAGAGGAAGTGGTGGGGGCTGAAACAATCACGGGATTTAAGAATGCATGGGATAGACATAAAGGAATTCTAGAGGTCAGGGGTAAGGGGAAATGGACTTCTAGGAAAACAAACTGAACTTACAAGCTCAAATGGGCAGACTAGGTGGGCCATAGGCCCTTATCTGCCGACACTGTCTATGTATCTATGGTTACAGCCCTCCTTCCCCCAGGTTCCACATTCAGGCTGCTCAGTTATGTGGCTAAAATGCACGGAGATCTGCCTCTCGCACTGTAGATGTACTCGCTCTCAGCTACGCTTCCCTCAGACCAGAGGGCAAAGCTGCTGGATCACATCTTAAGCATTGTGCTGTTCATGTTGTGCTCCTTTTAATAAAATTGCACTGTGCAGGGAGGTAGGGTTTCTGTGAAATGTTATATGGATGTCTAATGGCATGACCTATTTGATGCGGTTGCAACCAAATATTTTTATTTGATTCAATACTGCGATTCTCCCCTTAACAGGATTCAACATAGTAATATTCGAGGGTAGGGAAATTTGGCCACTTCTGCTATATCACCTCAATGGCAGCTATATAAACTTCCTGCTGTCCCTCCCAGGTCACACATTCATGCTGCTCAACACTGTGGCTGTTTTGTAAGGATTCTAATTTCCCATGCTTTGAACCAGGCTGCCACATGGCTACTCACCCTCTTTGTATGTTTGTGCAGGAGTTAGCTCACTCGCTGATGCAGTGTGAAGCATGGGAAAACAGTACTTTGGCAGCCTGATGCTAGGAGGGGACCCTGAGGAGTTTCCAATAACTAGCCAATGGGGAAAAATAATGAGAAAACTAAAACAGGAATCAGACTGACAAAGAGGTTGATTAGTGAGAAACACCGGAGGCTATTTGCATATTGCTAGTTGCTTAGTAGTCTCCTGCCCATTTCCAGCCCAACACATTATTGGGTGGGGAGGCTTCATCCACAGTATCGGCTTGGCAGCACAGTATCCTTAGCTTCCCTCTCCCTCCCCTCTCCCACTGCAACACCTCAAGGCTAGTTGTGGTGGTATAGAGAGCTGTCAGCACAATGCTTTGGGTTTTAAATAATGGGTCCTCTTCCCCAAGTTATCCTGCTACCCACCTCAGCAAGATTCTTATAAAGAGCGCACTTACCTTACTACGGCTTGCTGGCAGCAGCACCTGGCAGCAAGTGTGAAGATGGTAGCTTAGAAGGTCACTATTCTGGGGAGGAGAAGGATCTAGAAGTGGTAGCTATTTGGGAACAAGTGACCACCAAACAGTGTGGGTTCACTTATAAACTCAGCTACAGAGTCAAGCCATACAAAAGTGAGGATTCTAGACTTCAGGAGGGCTGACTTTGGCAAGACGGGAGAGTGCCTTAGAAAAGCAGTAGCAAATAGGTTAGAAGGAGGGGTGGAACAACAATGGGGAAATATCAAAAGTGCCATCACAGAGGCAACAAGCCTTTGTGTGAAGCAAATAAATCAAAATGAAAGAAAAAGCCACTATGGTTCTCAAAAGAGGTGGCGGTGAAGGTTAAGGAGAAAAAGATAGCATTTAGGAAGTATAAGGAAACACAGAAGGAGCAGGACAGAGAACTGTACCAGTTAAGGCAGAAGGAAGCAGGGAGGGTAGTCAGAATAGCAAAGGCACAAACTGAGGAAAAGATAGCTAACTCGTTAAGAAGGGGGATAAAACCTTTTTAGTATATCAGGGAGCGTAGAAAGACAAACGGAGGGATCGTGAGGCTGAATAGAATGGATGGTTAGTAGGCAGAGAGTGACAGTGAAAAAGCAGGGATACTGAATGAATACTTCTGTTCAGTATTCACAAAAGAGGAAGTGGGGGAGGTGCCTAATCCAATTAACAGAAGCACTCTGGAGAGGGGGGTCGATCCCAGTCCTTTCACAGAAGAACAAACTGAAGGTGGACAAAGCAATGGGGCCAGATGGAGTTCACCCCAGAATTCTAAAAATTAAGCAGAGAACTAATGACACCACTGACTACACTTTTTAACAAATCATGGGAGGATGGTGTGGTACCTGAGGACTGGAAGAAGGCTGATGTGATTCACCTTCCCAAAAGTGGGACCAAGACAGAGGCAGGAAACTACAGACCTGTCAGTTTGACCTCTGTGGTAGGGAAAGTGATGGAATCACTTCTGAAGGAAAGAATTGTTGAGTACCTAGAGGCCAGTGGGGCACGGGACCCAAGGCAGCATGGGTTCACAGTGGGAAGGTCATGTCAGACAAATCTAATTGATTTATTTGACTGGGTGACCAAAGTAGTAGACCAGGGAGAGGCTAGGGACATGGCCTACCTAGACTTTAGCAAGGCATTTGACACAGTCCCACACCAAAGATTAATAGTCAAATTAACCAGCCTGGGAGTGGGTCCCAGGGTAGTAGTCTGGGTTAAACACTGGCTGAACAACAGGACACAGAATGTAATTGTAAATGGAGTCCACTCTGAAGAAAGAGGGGTTACTAGTGGGATTCTGCAGGGTTCAGTACTGAGTCCAGTCCTTTTTAATGTCTTTATAAGTGACATTGCAGAGGGACTGGAAGGAAACGTATGCCTCTTTGTAGATGACACAAAGATCTGCAACAGGGTTGATACACAAGGAGGCATGGAAAGGATGAGAAGGGTCTTGGCAAGGTTGGAGGAATGGTCAGAAGCATGGCAGCTTGGATTCAATGCAAAGAACTGCAAAGTAATGCACCTGGGAAACAAAAACCCAGGGGAAGAGTACACAATGGGGGTGAGATACTCACAATGACAAAAATGGAAAGGGACCTGGGGGTAATCATATCAGATGACCTTAAGGTTGGCAAGCAATGTAAGAAGGCAGTAGGGAGGGCTGGGTGGATACTGGGATGTACAGGGAGAGGTATCACCAGCAGAAAACAGGAAGTTGTTATCCCCCTGTACAGACAGTTGGTGAGACCCCATCTGGAGTACTGTGTCCAGTTCTGAAGATCCCATCTCTGCAAGGACATAGGATGGAGGCAATTCAGAGGAGGGCAACTAAAATGGTACAGGGTCTGCAAGAGAAGCCATACGAGGAGAGACTAAAGGAGCTGAATATATATACACTTGAGGAAAGGAGGGAGAGGGGGGACATGAAAGAAATGTTTAAGTACCTCAGTGGAATCAACAAAGTCCAAGAGGGTAGCATCTTTCAGAAAAAGAGATATGCAAGAACAAGGGGACACAATTTGAAGATAGAGGGGGGATGGCTCAGGGCAATGTGAGAAGTATTTCTTACAGAGAGGGTGGTGGATGCATGGAACAGCCTTCCTGAGGAGGTTGTGGGGTCTAAAACTGGGGAGAATTCAAGAATGCATGGGACAGACATCAGGCAAATTTTGTGATGGTAGGAAGAAATAGGCGTTGGTTAAATAGGATCTACAGCTTATCCTCTAGACAGGGAAATGGGCAGACTAGGTGTGCCAAGCTGTCCTTATCTGTCGTCAAAGTCTATGTTTCCATGTTTCTAAGAAAACACAATGCAACTGAAACAAATCCAAAAACAGTCTCAGATCAGTTGTGATCAGTTACTTCAGCAGCTTCACCTTTTCTGCAGGCCATTCTGTAAATTGATCAGTTGCAGGGTGTCGAGCAGATTTGGCCATCGACTCTTTCCCCTCCACAATTTTGGTCAAACTGGGTCTGAGTGATGGTTCTTCCTCAGGTAGTGTGCTATAGGCAAAGTCCATCTTAGCTTGTGCTTCACAATCCTTTGGTGGCTGGATATCTGTAATGCCGGGCTCTCCCTGTGGCACCTCAGGACTATGCTGGGTGGTTCCATCTCCTATGAAGGCAGGCTGGACTCTGAGGTAGAGTACCTGGAACCTCTGCTGTTTGATCTTGGATGATTAGAGGGAAGTTCCGATTTTGGGGTATGATTTCTCTTTCATACTCTGTGTCTCTTGGGTTTTACTAACTGCCATGGCTCTTTACTGCCAAGAGAATGTCTTTTTACTAGTGATGCTCAGATAGTGCCTTTGTGGATCCTATTGTGATCCTTCAGATAGTGGCAGTATCCAACCTGGGATCCCACCTAGGATTTGACCTAAGTCAGAGGTCGGATTCCATATTATCTGAGGTCGGAACCAGCAATCCATGGTCAGATCACATGATCTGCGGTCGGATCCAGCGTTAGATCCAGGGATCCAATGTCAGATCCAGCATCAGATCCAGGGATCCGACCGCAGATCCAGGGGATCCAACCTGGATCCAGGACGGCCAGATCTATGGTCAGATAACGCTATTATCTGACCAGATACACTATCTGGCCAAAAGTCAGGTATCTGCTGGTATCCTAATTCATAGGATACTATCTGAGCAACACTACTTTTTTATTCTTCAGCCTGAGACTTCACATTGGTCCCCTTTTGTGGATTCTGTGGTCCCATTGGCCACACGGTCTGCTTATTTGTTGTCTTTCCCCAGATCTACCAGTTACTGATTTCTAAAAGAGGGTGGCCTCCTGGGAGGTAGCGAAAGAATGCCACTTTCCTTCCACTGGACCTGCAGTGTTGCTGAATATTTCAGTGAGTAGGGCACATTCATTCTAGCCAAGTCTTTTTTGATAGGACCAAATTCCTTCATCTACCTGCGATATCCTTCAAGAAGTCCTGGAAGATGGAGAGTTTGTGTCCATTCCACTTAAGCACCCATTCTTTCTGGCAAGCTTCAGTACCTACTCTTTAGCACTAAAACATAAGAAGTAAGCCAGGATGGGTTGGAGGGGGGGACACCACGGGCAGAACAGGGTCCCAATGATTGACAAGCTCTCTCTACTCCTAGTAGAAGTGTTGGGATCATCATTTATAAAAAGTACAGACATTTCTGTTTTCTGTACCTTTGGGCAGACCACAATCTGGATGTTGTTCTGGCCCCCCTTATTTTCCAGGTCATCAATTTTGTTCCACTGGTGCTGCACCTGCTGCTCCAAATAGGCTGTTCTGTCTGCTGGCATAGATGCCTGGGAGTCCATTCTGTGGTGATTGAGCTCATTGTCTGCGATCCTGTATTCTGCGGCTTCCACTCTCTGGTTCAGGTCTTGAACAGTGTCCTTCAGTTACAGAATGTCTTGTATGAGAGCCTGTAACATTTCTTTTATTTCAGTAAGATCCATTGTGTTAACTGCCATTGCCTGTCCTGAAGCCATTGTGGCCCCCATTCCTGCTCATTCACTACAGGCTGAGCTAAGGTTTAATTCAATGATATCTCAGCTTCTAGTCCAATTTTCAAAATTCAAACTTTGCTGACCTGCTTCCAACTCACGCCGTCGCACCCAAGTCAATTTGATGTCTTGATTGATTGATCCGGCAGATGTACAAGGATGTAGTTTTACCTCTCCACAGCTCTTTCCATAGCAGCTATATAGGCGCGGATTGTACGTGTGCTCCACATCTTGCAGTCCTGATAACAATCAGATTACTTAAATTTACCAGGTCATTTTATAAGGAAGATGTAAGAGAGGGCATGTGCATCGCTTTTTTGTTTCACGCGCTGCTCCTAGATCAGTTTGAACTTTTCCTGTAAATTACATGGTTTCCAAGAAATATGAATTGTTGTTTTCCCATATAATCAAAGCAAGTCTGATTATTTAGGCACAGAAACACATGAACAGAAGAAGGCCTTGCAGTTTATTGAGTCTGCTCGATGTGTGGTACTTGTGCTTTACATGTCCAAGTCACCTCCTCTTGATCATCTCCTTGTACCCAGATCTGTGGACCCAGATTGTCAGAAGGTGGATCTGGTCGGCTGGACGACCTCTGGGTTTGGCTAGAAGGTGCTCAGCTGATGACCTCAAACCAGGTACATAATTTGGGCATTATTTTTGACGACAGTTTGACCCTGAAATCTCAGGTGTCTGCCATTGTCAGGACCTCGTTCTACCATCTAAGGAATATCACCCAGGTGAAACACCTGGTTCCTCCTGATGATCTTCCAACTTTGGTTCATGCCTTTGTAACCTTCCACCTTAACTACTGCAATGCCCTTTACCTAGGGCTACCGGGGGTTGATTTCCATCGCTTGGAGTTAGTGCAGAATGCAGCTGCCAGGCTGTTGACTGGTACTTCTAGGGCCAGCTATATTATGCCTGTGTGCTGAGAACTGCAACTGCCTGCCAGTTTAGATGATGGATCACCTTCAAGGTCAGTCTTCTGACCTATAAAGCCCTACATGAACAGGGACCCTGCCACTTGCAAGATCTTCTGTGTCCCTACTGCCTCCCCATCCTTTCCGCTCCACTGGCGAGGGATTGCTAGCGATTCCCCAAGGTGCAAGTGAAGACATCTGGGGCTCAGGCCTTTGCATTTGCAGCCCCTATCCTGTGGAATTTCTACCTCATTGGGTGAGAGAGAGTGTCTGACCATCCAGAGTTTTAAATCAGCTCTTAAAGCCCATCTTTTTAGCCTGCCATTTCCTGAAGATTTTAGTTGATTGGTATATTTTAATATGTTTTGGATGACTATTAAGAATTTTAATGCATTGATGATAAATTTTAATGGATTGTTTAACAATTTATGTTTTAATTGGTTGTATATGTGTATAATTGATGTACAAGCACCTTAATTGCTGGAAAGGCTCTTTTTTATAAATAAATTTGCTTTGCTTTGTAGCTGTTCCCTTGTATCTGTTCAAATACCACTTTAAGCTCCACATGGACTTTGCATTTACCACTTCCTTTGGCAGCCTGTTTTAACCCTGCACCACCCTCTCCATAAAGTAATAACTTTCTGTGTCCCTCCTAAACCTACCCTCCACCAGCTTACTACCTTTCCTCTTGATACGCACACTCTCACTGGGTTTAAACAGCTTTTTGGGGTCCACCTTGTTGATGCCCTTCATGTATTTGACAGTTTCAGTCATATCCCTTCTTTCCCTCCTGGTCTTCACCAAGTACATGGTCAAGCTTTCCAGCCTGTGCTCCTAAGTGTTCCCTTCCTAACTCTATTTCTTGGCACCTCTTCTGGACAGCCTCCAACCTATTAACATCCTTTCTTAGATAGGGATTCCTGAAATGCGCACAGTGCTCCAAGTTTTTGTGTACCAGGGATCTATTTGGGGGCAATGTGACCTCACTACGCATGCTACTGATCCCCCTGCTTATACATCCCAGCTTTCTGTTTGTGTTACCCACTAAATTGCTGCACTCTACCACTGGCTTGAGGAAGCTTGAAATCACTACCCCCAAGTCCTTCTCATCCTCTGAAACTGTAACATAACCTTGTCTAGCTGGTACTCAGCTGTCAAGTTTTTCATCCAATGTGCATAACCTTGCACTTCTTCTGACTGAAGCACCGCTACGAAATGTTCTCCTTGACTCTGCTGCAGAGCTTGGTGTTGTCTGCAAAAAGGCCAATTTTGCCCTTAATACCCTCTCTGATACCCCTTATGAATACATTGAAGATCACCGGACCAAGCATCATGCCCTGCAGAACCCTTGCTCATGATATCCCTCATGCCTCACTACTCCCTATTAACCAAACCCTTTGTATCCCTATCCCCCCAGCCAATTTTCCCACTTTTGTCTTCTAGCCCTAAGTCAAGCAGTTTTTTTATTAGTGTCTTATGTGGTACAGAGTCAATGGCCTTGCCCAAGTCCTGGTACGGCATGGGATCACAGCCCCATGTTTCTACCGTAAACACCAAACAGAAATATTCATTCAGTAACTCTGCTTTTTGCTTACTATCTTTCACCAAACTTCACCCTTCTTCAACTTAACAATGCCTATTCATCTGTCATTTTTCCCAATATAACAAAAGAAGGCCTTGTCCCTTAATACCTTTTGCTGTTCTCAGCTCAATGCTAGCCTCAGAGTTTCTTATCTCACTGGTCTGCTGACCACCTTCTGCTTCTCAAGGTAATCTGCCTTGTCCTCTTCCTTGGCACTTCCTTTAAATTTCCTGAAGGCTGTTCTTCTCTCACTGTCAACTTAAACTCCAACAGTAATCACCTTCTCAGAGAACCACACAATGTTCTGCCAAACCTCCCATTTTTCTATAAACACAGGAATTTCAGTAGATCTGGGAGGCCTCTAGCTTTTCTGTTTCATTGATCTTCAAATTACAGGTGTTAGCATGCACATGTGGCTGAGACATTGCAGTATTGCCCCTCCTCATAACAACAATTTAAATTCTTCTAAATAGCTGATGTTTATACCTCTGAACTGAGGTATGAAATATGTACCGCAGCAAGCTCAGTCCTTTATTTTTACCCTGGATTTAAAAAAATGGCTTATTATAGGTACTTGAACTGCAGAGGAGGCTGTGAGCCAAAGGCCTTAAGGGTTAAGAAAAGAAATGTAAATGGTAGGGGGTCCTGCTCATATGTGACTAACCATAGCAGCAATTGAGAGAAAATTCACACTCACCATAACTAATATTATGAAATGGATGGTTAAAAATCTCAAATCGAATTGGCCTAGACCACATCCTGTTGAGATGGTATCTCAGTCCGTGATCCCAGTCTGAAAGTAGGTCATGCCATCAGTCAACACAATCAAAATGGAACCATTTAATAATCTCAGTAATAAACTGCAAAGTGTGTGATATCATTCCTTCTCAGGTGGTTGAAGTCACTCGGCCTATGGCCTTATGCCTCACAACACACCTTAGGTGGCGCAATATCCTGTGATATTGCACACCTTTTTATGTATTACTGCTTACTAACAACCAGATTCATCTTAAAGACAGGTTTATTGTGGCCACCTCTATAAAGTTAATATTTGGCTTTATAGCTGTCCTGTTGAAAGATGTTTAGATTAATATTATGGAAAGCACTATATCTAAATCCATTCAAAGCAGACTTAGCTTAAGTGGCATACGCACTCCCATTGCTGGAACTGTATACCAAGACTTCTAATAATGCCCCTATACAAGAATAGGTCAAGACACATGAAACAGGTGCTGTAAAGCCAGCCCGGTGGTGCTGAGAGTTGAGGCACTAGACATCATACCTCGCGCCCATGCCAGCGACTGGGTTTGAACTAGCTCAGGTTGTCAAGGTCAACAAGGGGAGAGAGAAGATTGCACTCTGACTGACTGCTCTCCCTCTCCGGGTGGGGGATCATCCGTCTTGCTCCTTGGCTACCACCTACTGGAGGTTGGGTGGCAATGTCAGAGCCCAAGCGGTCAGAAGCCGTGGCTGCATAGCACGTGTGCACCCTCAACACACATGCAGTTGTAGCGCCATGGCATAGAGAAGAAAAGGAAAATGGAGACCATGGGCTACATGAAACCCTGCCTACCTGCCCTCATCCCACTCTGTCGCCTGCTTCCCCATGCCCCAATCTGGATTGTGAATTCTGGGTGGGAGGAGGATGGGCTTCCCCTTCCCAGGTCCACCATGGGGAGATATCCATGGGGGAATGGGGCTCTGGCAGTGTTGGAGAGAGAGAGATGGTAGATAGACTTGGAAGGCAAGGACAGGACTGAAATCAGCTGCCCATGGTGTGCCCAGTGGGATACAATGTATATAAAAAAGAAGGAACAGGCACTGTACAGATGTTTTAGAATCTTTTTACTGGGCCTGATTTCCAAGTTTTGATTTTCATTGTGTTCCTCTTTGGGATGCTGCTGTCCTTCATGGAACACAACATTTTTTTTACAACTTTCTCATCATACATGAAACATCTTTTTTTTGTTTTGTTAGTGGAAACCTGACTTTGTCTGATTTTGCAGCCGACCTGATTGAAGCATTGGGAGGTCACATAGTTTGCTCATAGTCACACTGTGAACCAATCGTAGTGGTAGGGTGTGAACCACTGGCTGTCTTGCTTCATAATTCTGTGCTCTTCAGTGCTTGCTAACTTTAACAATTGCTGGAATGGCTATGAAAGTCATTATTAACTTGGGGAGGGTGAGGGGGACTGGGGTGGGGGAAGGTTGGGGGTAGATGCAGGGGCTATTTCGGAGTAGCTCCAGGTAGGGTTCCAGGGCAGACTGGATGGACTCCAATTCTTTTTTTATCTTACCTTACCTTTCCTTTCTGTGTTTCTCTCAACACTTATCCAACCGTAATGAGCAAACTAAACCTGTGTAACATTGCCAACAGAAGTTTTATTCCAAACAGCGTTGTTTTATGGCTGTGTAAATATTTACTATTACATTGTTACACCCTTTTGTTTTGGCAGCTGATCCCTTATTTTAGTTTTATTTTATTTTGCAGTTAAGCAGTTTATGGAAGTTTCGAAAATACAGCCGACAAGTACAACATTGTAAATACTGTATAATGCAATTGATAAGAGGATTTCACAACCCATTATAAAACAGTGAAATGCAAGCAGCAGAAACATGTATGTCAAGGACCAGATTTAAAAGGCACATTATAAAGGTGTGGGACTTGCAAAATGGAATTTGCCAGAAAGTGCACTAATGTCAAACAAAAATCAAACAACCAAAACCAGTAAGCAGCATAGGAGAAACAGGGGGTCTGAGTGAAAATTATGAACAACTATGTAAATGACAACAAGATACTAGTGGGAGGCATTAATGGACCGGGGTGGGGGGGACAGGTAAAACCAGTTAACATAGCTGTTGCCCTATGCTAGTTCTAGGACGGAGGAAGTGGGAGTAGGGAAGCGATCCCTCATTTTCTAAGTGTTGCCCAGGATTTGTTTCTCATTAGGTTGCTGAACACTGTGAAAAGATTGGCAATGAGTACAAGTGACTTGGTTCACTTGATTGGAATGTTTGTATAACCCACTGCTCCTAGTAGCCAGACATGGCTCAGAGTGGCCAAGCAGTGTGCCTTCAGGGCCAGATTTTGAATACATACACACCTGTAACCAGCAGAAACGGTACCATCAGGCAACCAGCATGTTAATGAGTCCTACACAATGTACACGATCTAATTTTAACAGCAACAAATGCATGTTTTTACTTCTATTATCACTTAGTGGTAACATTGAATAGTATATAAATAAACCCACACATTGTGTTAAAGCTGTAAATGAAAGCTCATTTTTGGATTTAATTTTTGTTCCTTTGAGTAAGGTTATCTTAGAGATCTCAATTACTCCATCACATTTGGAGGACTGCTATCCAGTAAAATGTACTGTGGAAATAAGAATACATAGAAACCCCTCCCCCCTCCAGTTGTGAGACTTAACATGAAAAATATTAACCTGGGGCAGTTTAGGTCAAGTTTGTGGGTAGGATGTTACAGATATAAATTTATCCTTGACTTTCAACTTGCTATGCAAGATTTCACTCAGCCATTTATTCAAATACGTGAAAAGCATGCACCAGAAATGTTGAAAAGTTATGGCGATTCACATTTGCCTTGGATTTCAGACAAAATACAAAAGACCTCATAAGAATAAAGAACAGGTTGTGGAGGAAAGCTAGGCATACAAGTGACAACAATGTTAGGGAGTCTCAAAAAATGAAGAAATAGGTATGATAATATTAACAGAATTGAGAAAGTTCAATACTACAAATGAAAAGTAGCACAGACTAATGATCCCCCAAAATACTGGCATTTGATTATGCAACTCCAAAACCCAGTTCATACAGAATATAAGCTAAGGGATAGTGGTACAATGATAGGAGACCAATACAAAGTAGCAGAAATGTTAAACAAATACTTTATTGAACTTCTAGATTTGGATCTGCATCAGATTCTTCAACAGTTGTGGGTAGCAGGCAGATGGACAGGGTAGGTGCTCCCCCCATTCCCCCATTTAGATTTACTCAGATAGATTTACAGCAAGTTGCAAAATAATGTAATGCACTGAAAATTCATAAAGCTAAAGGACTGGATGGTATAGAAACAAAACTTTTGAAGCTTGGAGCTGACACAGTTGCCTACAAACTTACTTATTTTTATAATTGGAATTTAAGACAGTGTATTTTTCCAGAATTTTGGAAAACAAGCAAAATTGTGCCACTTTGTAATGGTGGGGATGCATCAAAATCTTTAAATTACCAAGATCCTTGAGGGCTTTGTACATCGCCAACTATACCAACACATTGAAAAATGTAATGTGTTGACTGAATGCCAGCATGGGTTTAGGTCTGGGAGGTCTAGGAATACAACCCTTGTTGATTTCAGTTAAATGATTTTCTAAAGCTTTTGACATGGAACTCAACAAGGCATTTGACCTTGTAAACCACTCTATACAACTCAGATCTTCTCACTTGAGATCCCCTTGGTTTGATGGGGATCCCGTGATGATGAAAATCAGGGGTTGGAAGTTGGAGCATTGCTGGCAGAAGACCCGGGTGGAAGAGGACAAAATGACCTTGCATGCTCACTATTATGAGTACCAAGGGGCAAGCAACCATAAGAAAACAGAGTTCATGTCCAGCGAGATTGTTGAGGGGAAGAACAGACTGTATCAGATCTTTCAGACTGTGGACAGACTGTTACATCCAGTCTACAGTCAAAAAAAGCTTTTTCAATCACTTTGTGTGAGGAGTTTGTACTGTTCTTCTCTGACAGTGTGTCCTCCATTTGGTCGGGGATCCCATCAGTGAGGCGAGTTTTGCCTCATGGTGATTGGCCTGTGGTGAGCAGAAGCACTACATTTGTCTGTGACGAGTTTAAACCAGTGGAGGTGGCCAAGGTCATTGAGGTGACCTTGAAGCTTAAGCATACTTACTGTCAACTGGACCTGACCCCGACGTGTTTCTTGATGAGATGTGTCAGAACTATAGGCACAGTGTTCGCTAGGATTGTCCAGTGCCCCATGTCGGAGGGAGTCTTCCTGGATGCCTTGAAAGAGGCACTGGTGAGACCCCTTCTGAAGAAACCATCTCTCGAGCCTGACGTCCTGGTGAATTACCGTCCGATCTCCAACCTGCCATTTTTGGGCAAGGTTGTTGAGAAAATAGTGGTGCAACAGCTGGAAGAACACCCCATGTCCTTTGATATCTATGAGCCATTCCAGTTTGGTTTCAGGGCTAGGAATAGCACTGAAATGGTATTAGGGGTGCATAATGACCTCCTCAGGGCTAGAGATAGAGTCATGTCAGTTCTTGTGCTCCTCGATCTCTCATTGGCTTTCGATACCGTGGATCACACTGTGCTTCTTGATCACCTTTGAGAGTTTTGTGGACTTGCTGGTACTGTCATCAACTCATTTGAGTCCTATCTCTCTGGCAGAGTGCAGTGGGTAGTGATGGGCAATTTCTCCTCCTCCCCGAAGTCCCTGTAATACAAAGTACCTCAGGGCTCGATCTTGTTGTCAATGTTATTCGCGGTATATATGCTGCCCCTGGTAGAGCTCATTTGACAGTACGGTGTGGGTTTTCACTGTTATGCAGATGATACCCAACTGTATCTCTCCTTTTGCCCCTGGAACACATGATGCCATGGATGTGAGTAACATCTGCCTGGCTGAGATCAATGACTGGATGTCCTCCAACTGGTAGTGACTGAACCCTGAGAAAACTGAGGTACTGGTGGTTGAGCCAAGTTGTGGGTGTGATGGAAATGCCTCCAGAGTGGGTACAGGATTGTTCCTGGGATCAGCTGCATTGATGGCTTCCCCTAGGGTGTGGGGTCTTGGTGTTATCCTGGATAGCAGATTGACACTTTAATCTCAGGTGTCATCTGCTGTCCAAAGTGACTTTTACCACTTGAGAAATATCTCCAGGATTAAACCCCTACACATGAACGTACAAACATGCGAAGAAGCCAACAGAAGAAGGCCATTTGGTCTATCAAGTCTGCTCATATTGCAGGGTCCACAGCTTGAGCTAATGTCCATGCCCTCCCTTCCACTCCTCCCATCCTCCCTACCCATGATCCTTACCTTCCCCCATGCCTATCCCAGCCTCTCTTAAAGTTGCCCGCTGTCTTCAACGTGATCATCTCTTCCAGCGGCACATTCCAAGTGTCCACCACTCTCTCTGTGAAGAAGTGCTTCCTGATCTCCCTCCTAAACCTGCCACCCTCTAGCTTAAGACTGTGCACCCTTGTGTTATGGTTGCCACTCAGCTTAAAGAGACTGTCCTTATCAACCTTATTTATCCATTTCAAGTACTTGAAGGTCCCAATCATGTCCCCCCCCCCCTCTTTCTATCTCTCTCTCCTGTCTTCCAGGGAGTACATGTTCAGTGCCCTCGATCTCTCCTCGTATGCCTTACCCTATTGATCAGCTGTCATCTTTGTAGCCCTCCTCTGGACCTTCTCCAGCAGGTTAATGTCCTTTTTGAAGTGTCGGCACCAGTACTGAACTCCATACTCTAGATGCAGCCTTACCAGTGACCTGTACAAAGGCAGTACAACCTCCTCTCTCCTACTACTGATCCCCCTAGATATGCATCCCAGCACCCTGTTTGCCTTTGCTGCTGCTTTCTTGTACTGCGTAGAGTGCTTCAGTTCACTAGTGATCAGCAATCCCAGGTCCTTCTCCTCCTCTATGCAGATACTCGGACTCCACCCTGGTAGTACTCAGTCCTGGGATTATTGGCTCCAATATGCATAACTTTGCATTTCTTGGCATTAAAGCCAAGCTGCCAGATTCTGGACCACCTCCCAAGCTTTTCAAATCTTCCTGTAGGTCTTGTATCTCTTCAGCTGTGTCCACTCTCCCACAGAGCTTGGTGTCATCCACTAATAGGCACATTTTGTCCTTAATGCCATCCTCAATGTCATTGATGAAGACATTGAACAACACCGCCCCAGCACAGAGCCCTGTGGGACAGCACTGGTGCCAGATAACTCTCCTCTTACAACCATCCTCTGGGTTCTATCCCTCAGCCAGTTTTCCACCCATCTGGCCATCATTTCCCCAACCCCGAGATCCACTAACGTCCTGATCAACATTTTGTGGGGCACAGAGTCAAAGGCCTTGCTGAAATCAAGATAGAGGATATCTACTGCTTGGCCTCTGTCTACTGTCTTGGTGACACAGTCAAAGAAGTCAATCAGATTTGTTTGACACTATCCCCTGCCCATGAACCTATGCTGCCTCGCATCCTGGAGACCATACTCCTCTAGATATTCAACCAACCTTTCCTTTAGTATAGTCTCCATGAGCTTGCCCACAATGGAGGTCAGACTGACTGGTCTGTAATTCCCTGGGTCATCTTTGGGACTGCTTTTGTGAAGCCTGAGGACCTGCTAGCACTAGTGCATGCCTATGTTACATCTAGGCTTTATTACTGTAATGCTCTTTACTTCGAGATCACTAGAGCGACCCTCTGCCGGCTGCAGCTGGTGCAGAATGCAGCAGCTCGGTTGCTGACTGGATTGGCTAGGTCCAGTCATGTGACCCCAGTCCTATCAGCTCTGCACTGGCTGTCAGGTGAAGGGTCATCTTCAAGGTCAGTTTGCTCACCTATAAGGCCCTATACTGACTGGCCCGGGCTGTCTGGCTGATATCCTTACTCCCGCCATTTCAGTACACTCCCTCCATTCTTCGCTAGGGCCTCCTTGTTCCCAGGGTCAGACTCAAAACATCCGCAACCGTGCATTTAGTGTCACCAGCCCGCCCTGTGGAACACCTTCCCAGCTTCTGTCAGGAGATCCTGACTGTTGAGTCTTTCAAAAGGGGCCTAAAGGCGACTTTTGTCTAGCTTTCCTGATGAAGGGGATTATAGCACGGGTTATACTAGTTATTGCACTTAAGAGTTTATCTTTTTAAATCTTTTAGATTTACTGCTGTATTTATGAATTGTCTATGTTATATTATTTGTTATGATTTTACTTGTCCTTTTATAAGGTGCTCAGTGCCTCAGGAACTGGGTGCCACATAAATAGAACTTGCCTTGCCTATCCTGTTAAAATGTTATGACTTGGAGTACATCAAGAGCCTTTACTGTGGTTGAGGTTCCATCTGCAGCACAGTAAACTGTGTGCCTAAGAAGATATAACATCTGCTGTACAGTATATTGGAAGTACCACGGGCTTAATTTGGGGACCACTGTTATTTAGTATCTTTGTAAACCACCTCCCAAAATGATGGAGCACTGCAGAAATCAACTGTATGTGAATGAAGCTTTGCTGGTGAAACTGGAACAAAAACTTCAGGGGGCCTTCAAACAATGGAAGGGGGAGTGGTTCTCCTGCTCAGGCCTATTGCTAAATGGAAGGGAATGCAGTCTCTACTTTACTCATAAATCAAGGCAAACAAATAATAAAAGTCCTGATTTAGTTTTTGAAACAGGTCAGAAGATGACTAACACCACGTTACAAATATCCTGGGCACAGATATTCATAGCTTTGTGCTGGACACAAAGTGCTTGTGCCCGCTTTGCATGTGGTTTGTGCCAAACTCCCGTATTCAAAGGGGATCCTTGCATATACTAAACTCATTTGTGCCCTTGTGCAGCAATACAGTAATGTATACATTGCACAACAGCAGGGGCAGAACTATGCATATTGGCACAGTGCGATATTGAGCATGTTAGTGCTGTGTTAAAGGGTTAGCGAGGCCACTTAGCACCTTGTAATAATAACCACCTTTAAAAGGCTGACTTAAATTGGGGCAGACATCAGAGGTGGGCAGAGACACTCCAGGCCACAGTTCAAGATGGTGTTTGGGGAAGCACACATAGTGTGCCTGCTGCAGCAGGACATGATCGCTTCAGGATGAGGAGTTGGACAAATGTCCACCCTGGGCTCATACGTAAACTACTTACAGAGGTGCCATGCTCCACACCAACAGTACGGGTCCATGAGTTACATATGTAATCCTCAGTGATGACCACAGGCCCATGCTCAGGCAGCTGTCAGCTGCTGCATAACCAGCTCCAGACAGACACCTAGCACAGCCATGCATTGTCTGTAGAACTGAAGGTGACGGTTACAATGTGTTTACTGGCCATCTAAACATTCCAGACACTGGTGGAGGATACCACTGGTATCTCGCAGTCGGCCACCTCGTGCATGGTGGGCCAGTTCCTAGACACTCTGCTGGGCCATGCTGGGGAGTTCATTGTATTCCCCAGCACAACAGCAGAGCGAACAGCAATCATGCAGCAGTTCTATCGAATTGCGCACGTACCATCTGTACTTGGTGCCATTGACTGCAACCATGTTGCCATCTGGGCAGTGAGGGAGCGTATGTCTGTCTCAATAGGAAGGGGTACCACTCCATCAGTTGCCAGGTGGTGTGTGATGCAATAGGGTGCATCATCAATGTCCTGGCATGTTACCCTGCAGTACCCACAATCTGCTTACAGTTCCATCTGGTGCGGAGGTTTGAATGTGGGAACATCCCTAGTGACCACCTTGTTGGTTAATATACCCCACAGGACCCCCGCCACTGCCCTATATGTTACATGATGGGTTAAAACCCTGTATGGACAATATGTTCCAGATTTGTTAGGGTTTATGGGCAGACTAGATAGACCAGAGGTCTGTTTCTGCCATCATTGTCTATATTTCTATGTGACAGTAACCTATGCCCTTTACCTGCATAGGGGACAGTTTCTATCCACTGTGTCTCTGGCTCCTCACACCTGTCCTCCACCTCACAGCCATTGCAGAGGACAGGTACAGTGTGGCACACTGCCACATGCAACATCATTGAGAGCGTGTTTGAAATGCTCAAGATGTGGTTCCAGTGTCTTGACTGTTCTGGTGGTGCCCTATAATATACCCCTCAGAAGGCATGTGCCATTTTCCTTGCCTGTTGTGTACTATTCAACAAGGCACTCAACCATGAGATATGCATGCCCGCCACAGAGGAACAACCTGCATCAGATACGGAGCCAGAGAACCAGGGGATACTGCAGCAGCTTGACAGGTGTGATCCCAGAATGGCCAGGAGGGCCCAGGATTACAGAGCCCCAATCACAGGAGACCTCTTCAGACATGGCGGGTGAGTACAGACCACACAGGATAGTATAATATGGTTACGCAATGTATTATCAAACAGCAACAACAACAACAGTGCATATGGTGCAGCATGCAAGGGCAGGGTGACAAAATGGGCGATACAGAAATGCTTTGCTACCAGGCAAGGGTGACAGACTTGCAAATAGGTCACACACAAACAGAAGTCCATGTTAGCAGGGGTCATAAATGGGCCAACAGAAATACGTGCAATCCAGATGGGGATGGGGTGCATGGCATAACAGGCTCGCCATGCATTGGGGGAGCACATGGGTACCCAAGAACACAGACCATGGGGGGACAACAGGGCTGTGCACACAGATACCCACCAGCCAGGTGGAGTGGGGACTGTAGTACAAGCTATCCAGGACAAGGTTAGAACCACCTTGGCTATGTCATAGAGACAGATGGTGGTGACACAAGGGTACAGCAGGGGAGGGTGGGAAACCATGTTGGTGGGGGGTGGCCATGTACAGCCTACATCTGTCACCTAGCACCACCTCGGGTATGGATGGTATGTGTGCACTGTCCCCTTTATGGTTGGGAGGGACCTCATCCATGGTATGGGGAATGAGGGTAGGGTTGGTGTTACCCATCCCCAGCTGTGACCCCAAGGGGTACTGCCCCTGGGGAGGAGCAGGTCAGAACCTGGTGTGTGCAATGTCCTCGGTCAGCTGGGAGTCCCTGATATACTGGGAGTTCTCGTTTTGGCACCGTGTGGTGTGGGTGGATTTCTGTTGTGGTATGTCACTACTCCATTTAGACAGGCCACGGTATAGACAGCCCTTGCAGTGCCTGCCACCAAGGCTGCAGCCTCCAGCACAGTGGCACACAGATAATCCCTGAGAGTGCTCATGCTAGTGTCCACAGCCTGGCGCAGGCTGCGTAGAGCTACCACAGTCTCCATGTTGCATGTCATCTTCTGTCGTGCGACACACTGTGCCTCCACAGTGGACCACAGCAGCTGCCAGTTCTCAGCTGCGTCCTGCTGTCACATGGGACTGTCCATTGGGATAGAGTCAGGCTGCACCCACAGCCGTTGTATGGACTGGGGCTGCACCATGGTAGGTGTGGTGGTCTGTGGTGAGTGCTGCTGCTGGCTGTGGTCAGCTCATTGTGGTGGGACACAGGGTGGCAGGCTGTCTACTGGTGGATGCATCATGGGCAGGGCAGCGGTGCCTGGCCCTGTGGTATTGGCCGGGGTTGGTAGGGTATTGTCCATACAGTGGTTGGGGTATTCAGGTGGCACAGTGGTGGCTGTGCCAAGGGCTGAAGTGGGCTGCACCCCTGTAACTGCTGGGCCACATGGGGACAGTGGCTGGGTCCCATTGGTATGGGGGATATTAGGGGAGCAGCCTCTCCTGGTCTGAGGTGAGCCCTGCCTTTTCCAGGCTTTCAGTGTAGTTCTCATTGTCATTCTCTTCCATGTTGCCTTCAATACTGTCTGCTGGCTGGCGCAGATGGATGAGTACAGGGGCCACAGATACCAAGATGGCTCTGAGCCATCCGCCTGTGTGTCTGATCTGATTGGCTGTGCTAATGGTAGAGAAAGGAGAGTATACCATACTGAACAGAGCACCATGCAGACCAAGGCAGCATGCATGCCTGGCATGCGGTGCCACATGTCGCCTAAGCTGTGTGCACAGCACACCACCTATACTCTGCAGTACCAGCACACCCTTATACCAGTAAGCACACAGTCTGTCACCATGGGGCACACAACCCAGCACCAGCGTGCACATAGTCCAGCACCAGTGTGCTCATGCCTTCACACCTTTGTACATACACCTAGCTCCAGTGAGCACATACCCCACCACCGGTGAACACTCACCCATCACCAGCGGCACACACTCCCACACCAGGAAACACAGTCTTAGCACCAGTGGACACAATCCCTAGCAGCAGCAAGCATACACACCCTCCCAGGGAGCATGCATCCCAGAATTGGAGAGGATTTATGGGCAACACCACGTGAGGCATGGTTGTGGACCTCCACACAGATGGCTACACACTGGGTGACAGGGAAACAATAGTGTGGCCTATAACCAGTTATCCAGCACTGGTGTATGTGTGCAACCATACCTATAGACACCCAGACATACACACAGGGCCTACGGGATGTCACACTAGCAGTCACTCGCATGGCTGGGCAGGCCCCACTTGGCTTTCGTAGCCACAACCTGGCACCTTTGTCACCTTCAAGGGCCATAGGGTAAATGCTATGGCCTTCTCTGCAGGATCCAGGGAATGTGCTGCTGCTGCTGCTGCCCTTGGACCACTGCTTGTGGCATGCAGCGCTCTCTGCTCTGTCACCATGACCTCCTTCATGCACCTCCTCATGTCCCTGAAGCACTTTCTCACTGCTTCCATAGACCTGTCACACCCACCAATGGCATTGACCTCCCTGGTTATCTCATCCCAGACCCACCAAGCCCGGGCATCCATGCTCTTGGTCCAGGACAGGACTTCCTCCCTGGCCTTGTAGGCCTGTGCCAGAGCGTGTAATTTCTCTGCATTGAAGTGGTGGGCCCGAAGTTGGTCAGTATCCTCTATTGTACCTGCTGGATAGGGGAGTGCAGTACAGGTGACCGGGAAGTACACACAGTGGCACACGGCTGAATGGGTCAGTGGTGTAGCCCACCTCCACCCCTGACCACGTAGGTATCCGGTCAGTGCCTGCCCTCCCACAGACCTAGCCCACCTGAAACTGGGCTGCCATTGTGCACCCCCAGCCATTGTGGCAGGCACTGACAGGCAGGGGTGGACAAGGGCAGGGGCCCACAGGCCCCAGGGCTGCCACCACATATGCATGTCTGTGAGGGGGCAACTCCACCAATAGTGTGCATAATGAACTGTGGGAAGAGGTTCCCCCCTCAAAGACATGGCAGTAACTCCACCACTAGATGTGGATGCCATCAGCCCCACTGCCACATGTCCAGGGCAGTACTACACACAACATACACACAGGGGTTATATTGGGGAGGAGTAATTGGATCGCCATCCAAGCACATCCCCAGTACATGTCTGACAGACCCACCACCGCTATCATCCAGCCCCACTGAAAACTATTGGTGTCCACCACCTAGAAAACAGGATGTGATGGGTCCCGCAACTAAGCAATAATTATGTACCAGGGCCCCCAGCTGTCCAGGGTTTTTCCTTGTATTACAGGGCAATGGGGACATGTACATGGACAATGTGTCCATGGTGTTACAGTTGGGTACACAGGACATTGTCCTCAACAGTACATAATGGAAGGTTCCAAAACACTGTGTACCATGCCCGGAGGCACAAGGACAGTCCTCCTGGATTGCTGTGGCGTGTTCCCTGTGACTCCATGGCACAATTCCTGTGTTTTCTGTGAGTACAATCTTCTTGGGGATATCTCTGTCATCAGGTCACAGCCATGGAACTTAGCCATCAGGCACTAGGGTCACACAGAAGCTTTCCTGCAGCAATCTAGTAGGGACCTCCCACACCGACGTCAGGCTCCAACGTCACAGCCCTATATAAGCATGGGTGGCCCCGCCCCTCCTCATTTCTTTCCCACTGCCGACCATTCATGCATAGACTCCGCAGAAACATCATCATTCAGTCGACCGCCAAAATTCTACTTACCTTTATTTTATTACCCTTTTGAATCACTTTGTTTTAAAGTGATTCATTTTATTTTTGTATGTTGAGAACTACTCCTTCATTGGCTCTTTTTCTTCGCTGCTGCTGCAGAAAGAAGATTTCTTCAACTGACGACCACAAACTCTGTGTTTGCCGTCTTAGGCATGGTCACAATGCTCTTGCCTGCAAGCTTTGCCTGAAGTTCAACCTCACCACCTGGTGACTACGCAAGAAAGCCCTGCAGAACTTCCTTATGGAGCAACAGGCAGCCAGCAGAGAGAAGGGGTCTCCTGGGGCTCCCCCCTTCCAGTTGCTGGCATCCTCTTTGGGCTCTTAGGCTGCTAAGTCCCGGGATAAGTCCTTGGGGAAACATTCTCATCGAGATAAGGAATGACCCAAGGGCAGTTCCCTCTGATGGCGATCCTGGTCCCTGTTTCATTCTTCATCTTCTTCATCTGGGATCACACCATAGAATGCTTCCATTTCAATGCCTCCCTCCATGCAGGCCTTTGCTCTCCTATGAGGCCCACATGGTGTAGAGTTCCCCCAGCCTTCCTAAGGTTGTGGAGGGACCATCTGCCCCAGCCCCGATGCTGAGACCTCTTGAACCACGAGGTCCACAGGCACTGGGCCCCACCACATCTACTACGGCTAGTGGTGGTTCATCGGAGCCGGGCCCTTCTTCCTCTCCATTGATATCTGTGTTGACGATGCTCCCTTACCCTGCCATTGACCTCAGTGTGGTTCTTACTTTTGTAACCTCGGCTCTCATACAACAGTTTGTTCAATGGCCTGAGCCTTTGTCGCCCTTGCCTATTGGGCACTGCTTCGGAGTCAATGCCAGTTCGACCCATCCACCCTGCACCCTCCAGAGAGCCATCAGTGTTTTGGTCATTGGTTACTGTTGCAGAACAGGCCAACTTAGAGGGGGAATATCACCCTGATGTCATCATCCCTGATGAAGAGGATGTAGAGGAAGATGTAGAGGTTGATTCTTCTGACAGGTCTATTGTCTCCTCCAGGAGTGAGGACTTGGTCAAACACATCCCTAGGCCCCCCCCCGAGGACCCCTCCTTCTTTAATATTATGAAACAGCTCTCCTCCACCATGGGGTTTCAGACTGAGAAGGAGGAGGAGGATTTCACAAGGAAGAACCTGGTAAATTTATTGGAGATCCCAGAATCTCCACCCAAAGTCATCCCTACTCTGCTTCCAGCCCTGCATGATGCTACCAGTGCTGCCTGGCATAGGTAGAAGCTGGTGCCTGCCATGGCCAGAAAGGCTGATAAGCTTTACCAGGTACCTTTGGGGCTATCTTTCTATGCAACCCAGATGGAAACTGACTCAGTTGTAATTAAAGCAGCTCATGACTGTTCTATGGTGCCCAAGCACCTTAGTTCCCTCCCCTTGACAGGGAATCTCGTAAGGATTGACCTCTAGGGCAAGAGGACTTTGCCTCAGCCACTTTGGGCCTTAGAATTGCCAACTACTTGGTTCATATGATCAAGTACCAGAATACCTTCTGGAAGAAGGGCAAGGCTGCTGCTCAGGCCCTTCCTGAGGGTACCAAGTGACAAGAGCTTCTCAAAGTTCTCTAGTCCCGAAGACGTTAGTAAGCATCTCCTCAGAGCCACCTATGATGTAGCTGATACTACAACCAGGGCAGCTGCCACTGGCATTTGCCTTAGAAGGCACTCCAGGCTTACAGTCTCTGGCTTCACTGTTGATGTTCAGCAAAGGTGCTGAATTCCCCTTTGTGGGTCACAAATGTTTTGGTCCTGATTGCAGGATCGTTTAATGACCTGCAGACCTCTAGCAGGGCTACTAGGCCTGTCCACTACCTTTATCATACCCAGCCTAGGAACAGACCAAGGCCTTTGTTTCATAAGGTCTCTCACAAGTCTGGCTCTGGAACCAAGCTCCAGGGCAAGCACAGGGCCAGCTCTGCCTTGCCTTCCCCTCCTCCACCATGGGTCCCTCTGCTAAGCACTTCAGAGAAGGAGGAGTGGCCCAGTCCACTAGTTCTGCCTCAGCCTGACTCCTTGCCAAACCCCCCTCCTCTTGTTCTAAGCCAGGCGGTGGTGGTTGGGGGTCGGCTCTCACTCCACCTGTCCTAGTGAAGAACCATTACTATAGATACTTGAATTCTGCAAATAATCAAACAAGGTCATACTCTAGAACTTCTAGAACAGTCTCCAGATGTTCCACTGGTTCCTACCACTTATCCTCCAGACCACACAGCAGTGCTCAGCGAGGAGGTCCACCTTGCTGTGCAAAGGCCATAGAACCAGTGCCCAGGCGGCAGAGAAGCAACGGTTTCTACTCCTGGTTATTCCTGGTTCCCAAAAGGACTGGGGACATAAGGCCATTCTAGACCTCAAGGAACTGAATCTTTAAATCCAATACAGAAAGTACCAGATGGTAAATTTACATGGCCTTCTTCCTCTGCTCAAGAAGGGTGACTGATTGTGCTGCATGGTCATGCAGGACACCTATCTGCATATCATGGTTTGCTCCCTCACAGGTGATACCTCGGTTCCTCTTCCAGGGGAGCATTACCAGTTCAGAGTGTTGCCCTTTGGCTTATTCTCTGTGCCACAGATATTTACCAATTGCTTTGCAACTGTAGCAGTAGCCCTCCGATGAGAAGGCCTTTATGTGTTCCCTCACTTAGACAACTGGATACTGAAACCAGTCCAGGGAACTAATGTTGCTGACTCTGGAGCGCACCCTGCAGTTGTTCCTGTCCTTGGGCATAACTGTCAATCTGCCCAAGTCTGTGCTGATCCTGTCCCAGTGGTTGCAGTACACAAGGGCTGTTCTGGACTGTACTCAGGGCAAGGCCTTCCTAACACAAGACAGGGTGGACTGCCTCATAGCTCAGGCCCAGGCAGTGTCTCAGTGCTGGTATGTCCCAGCCAGGATGTTCTTGAGGCTGCTGGGCTTAATGGCTGCAGCCAATATTATGGTCTCTTTGTCCAGGTTGCACGAGGATCCCACAGTGGACCCTCTGGGTACAGTGGGCTCAACACTCTGATGATCTGGATCAGCTGGTCCTTGTCTCCTCCCCAGTACACAAGGTGCTTCGGTGGTGGATGGACCCAGAAAAATCACTAGAAAGGGGCCCCCTTTCTTATCCCCACTCCTCAACAAGTCCTCACCATGGATGCTTCAGGTTTGGATTGGGGAGCACACCTGGGCCCTTATCAGACCCAGGGGATCTGGTACCAGTGGGAGATCCTCCTTCATGTAAATGTTCTAGAGATGCAGGCAGTTCTGTATGCTTTACAGGCCTTCCAGAACCATCTTTCCCTAGGCCCACTATTGGTGCAGTTGGACAACCTCAGTGTCGTCTATTACATCAACAAACAAGGGGGGACCTTGCCGGCCCAGTGGCGCTGAGGGTTGAGGCACTGGATGACACCTTACTCACATCAGTGACCTGGGGTTGGGAGTGACCTCAGGTCAGCTGGGAGGAGGAGGACTGAGCATCCCAGGGACTGCTCTCCTCCTCTGGGGAGGGTGGGAAGGGATGACTGTGGACATGCTGGCTCCTGGCAGTGGCTGGGGGTTGGTGCATGTCGCGATCCACTGTGGGGTCAACTCGGGCTGATGCCAGACATGCAGGTACAGATGCATGCACGGAACATCCTTAGGCGTCATTGCACAGCTGCACCATGGGGGGAAGATACCAAACATAAGAAAATCCTTGTGCATGTGAAGGTGGTCCACTGGTGTCACAGCAGATGCACCAAGTCAGCTCCTGGTGCTCGCCTGGCCTTCCGTGGTGAGCGGGTAGTCCCTCACCATGATGTGGCAGGGAGGGGGTAGGGCATAGGGGTTGAGCTCTGGCTGCAGTTGGAGCAGGGCCAAAGAGACAGTCGGATGGTGGTGAACCATAAGTACAACCCCCAGCCGAAGAAAATAAACAATATAAGGAAAAACAAACAAACAAGGGGACCCTTTCTTACCCCCTGTTCTGGGATGCGATGAGGGTCTGGTACTGGGCTGTAGATCACAGTCTAGAACTGTCAGCCATCCATGTGCAAAACATGCAAAATGCCTTAGCAGACAGCCTCAGCTGGTCACAGTCCAGAATGCATGAGTGGGAAATACTGATCCCAGTCGTAGAAGACCTGTTTGACAGGTGGGGTCATCCAGAGTTGGACCTTTTTGCATCCACACTCAATGCAAAACTGCCATGTTTCTGTTCACTAGAGCCAGAGCCTGGAGTTTTCTGGTGAGACGTTGTCCCTCTCCTAGAAAGGAGGTTTCTCACGCCTTCCACCTTTCCTCTGATTCAGAGGGTGCTCATCAAGCTACAGATGGAGGTGCAACCCTAATTCTGGTGGCTCCATTCTGGCCTCATCAGATATGGTTTCCTTTACTGCAACACTTGGTTATAGAACCTCCAGTTCACCAGCCCATCTGCCGGAACCTGTTTGCTCAGGAACAGGGAACTCTGGTCCATCAGACCTTAAGTCCCTCCATCTGTATGCATGGCTCCTGAGGACATAGCCATTGCTCAGTTGGAGTGTCTCAGAAGGTGGCTGATGTCCTGGTTGCTGCCAGAAGACCTTCCACCAGGGTCCTTGCTCTTTTTATTTATTTTTTTATTCTTTATTTTTCAGGTCAGTATTACTGCAGGAATACATTTGTACAGCAATTTCATTGTTCAGGATATACATATACAGTGGAAGTTCATATGTTACAGGACATTCTAACCAGTTTATACCATTTGTAAAACCACTTTGGACATGTAATGTCCATTGGCAATATATAATTGATAATGAGGTGCCTGGGAGAAGAGAGATGCAGGCATCAAGGAGCTTATCTCATCAGGGATAAATGAATCATCTGATGGGAAATATAGAAGACCCAAGACCTCCAATAAATTTCAAATTGGGGAATGCGGTCAGCTCTTTTAGCAAAGAATCATTCCAGATTATAGATCTCTGACACTATAGAGTGCCAGTGAGTCAAAGTTGGGATTGTGGACTTTCGCCATAAGCGGGTGATCACCTTCTTAGCTGCAGCTAAGTATAAGTATTTGCTTTTTTTTGGCGGTACTAAACCCTCTTCTCCTATGTATAACAGAATCATTTGATCTGTTAAAACCAAATCTGTGTCAATTAATAATTGGAGACTCCTGGCAATTTCCTTCCAATAAAGGGAAATTTTCGGGCATGAACAAAAAATATGGGAGGTACTAGCCCTCACCTGCCCACCTTCTCTCCAACACTTTCTTGGGTTTCCAGGTAGGAATTTAGCCAGTTTATCTGGAGACATAGAGAAATGCATGCAACACTTCCAAATATATTCAAGCCAATAGAGAGCTGAAGAAGCCTTCATAGACGGAATGATTGGCTCCAGCCATTTATCATATGTAATCTGAGTATTTATTTCTTTATTCCACTTAGTCAGAACATTCTCTATGGTCTGCTTCAATTTCCTCAAGGCTCTATAAAGTTGACCAATTAATTGTGTTGTAAGTTTTCCCTCAATTGCCTCAATTATCAGATTCATAAAATTGGGCTTGGAGAGGGAAGAACCAATCGAGTGGGGCCCAAATCCATCAAATATGAGCGTACCTGCAGAAATCTGAAGTGATGTGTGAAGGGAAGTCCGAATTTAGACTGCAGGAAGGCAAAGGACATCACCCCATGTATATCTAGAAATTGGTAAAACATTGAAAGGCCTAAACTATACCCTCTTCATAAGTATGGTCTTGTCTGGCTGCTATGAACTGTTTTTCCTAGTCACCAGTCAAAAACATAAAAAGAGCCCTGCAAGTTCCCGGCTGACCTAAGCTCATACCATATTTTTAATGTATTACGGGTCCTCCACATGAGGTCCCTGAAAGATGGAATGGAGTCTAATGGAAAACAAAACAGGAATATATCGTAAAGGTCATTCAGAGTAAATTCAATTAATTTCCACAGGGGCATAATATGTCTATTAAGCCAAATAAGAATGACCTTAGATGTTGTGGCTCTGTGGTATTCTTTTAAATTAGGAAGGTTTAAACCTCCTTTGGCAATAGGTAATTGTATGGATGACCACTTTATCCTTGGGTGTTTCCCAGCCCAGATAAACCTGGAAAATATTTTATCCCAGGAAAAAAAGTAGAATCTGGATGGAATTAAAGGTAAAGTTTGAAAAAAATATAAAATCTTTGGAAACACCGTCATTTGAATAGTCTGGATATGCTGATGAAACGATAAGTGCAGGTTTGCCCACCTACTCATTAGTTGTTCTATGGCTAAAGTCACAGGCTCCAAGTTCAGGAGCTCCAAAAGTTCCAGGTCATTCACAACAATGACTCCCAGATACTGGATTTTATTATTTCGCCATCTAGCTGGTAATAGAGCACTCAGAGCCTGATATGGAACAAAGTTGAGAGGTAAAATCTCTGTCTTTTGAATATTAATCTTATATCCAGCAACCTCCTAGAACCTCTCTATCACCCCTAGAGTGGCTGGGACTGAGCTTTCAGGGTCTAATAGGGTCAGCAATATATAAATCCGCATATAATGAAAGAGTAAATTCTTTCCCCAGAGGTATCCATGAATGTCAGCATTTAGCCTAATGGCCTCTCCAGTGGTTCAATATATAAAGCAAACAAAAGTGGTGAGAGTGGGCAACCCTGTCTGGTCCCCCTGCCCAGATGTATCCTATCTGATAGCTGGCCATTCGCCTTGATATACGCCTTTGGAGAGGCGTATATCCTCTGTAGCAGGGAAATAAATTCCCCTGGAAACCCGAACTCAGAGAGGGTCTTTCAGAGGAACATCCAACTAAACTGGTCGAAAGCTTTGTCAGTGTCCAAGCTGACAAAGGTTGCGGATATTTCTCTTATTCACATAATCAAGGAGATGCACTGTCTTCGATATTATCCAAGTTTGTCGGTTCTGGACAAACCCTGATTGATCTGAATTCACTAACTCAGGATCAACTCCTCTATTCTATGGGTCCATATAGACATAAACAACTTATAATCCATATTGAGTATGGATATGGTCTATATGAGGTAACAAAATCTGGGGTTTACCTGTTTCAACACCGAGAGATATTAGTATAATCCCAAGAAGCGGGGAGGAGTGGGGAAAGTCCTCCTCTTGAATCTCCTGAAATGTCTTAACCAATACAGGGCAATCTGTTTGTAGAAAGTTTTATACCACTCCGACGGCATTCCTTCAGGGCCTGGGGTTTTTAAGGTTTTACTATCTGTCACCACTCTTTTAAGTTCTTCCAACCTAATTGGGTTCTTCAGTCTCTCTGCCATATCTTCTGGCAAATGGGGAAGAGTGAAGGAGCAAAAAAACTTCTCCAAATTACTCGGGTCAGTAGGCACAGGGGCGGTATATAGTAGAAATAATAATTCTTAAAACAAGCTTTTATTTGCTCTGTGTGGGTTACTGGGTAGTAGATGTTAAATCAGTTAAGCGAAATGTATGTGGCTGTCCACTGCCCTCTTAATCTTCTAGCCAAGTTCCGAGCCCTTTAGACCTCCTCAAACCTATATGATTTCGGATAAAACAATGCCTGCTGTGTTGTCTCATCTAAAAACCTCTGCAGACTAGCATTTGTTTGCTTCATTTGTATCCTAATCTCTTCAGTTATAGGGACATGAGCCTGTAGGTCTCTCAGTTCACCATGAAGCCTAATATATTGCCTTTCCCAGATTTTTTTCCTAGCCGCTGCATAGGCTATGATCTCCCCACGAATCACAACCTTAAGTCTGTCCCACAGCATAGATGTGGAGACCTCTCCTCCTGAGTTTTCTGCAACTACCTGAGCAATTTTTGCCTTGAAACTATCTCTAAAGGCTCTATCCCTTAAAAATGAGGTGTTCAGATGCCACCCGGTGGTTTTCTTAAGAATTTTAAAGTCTAGTTTTAAAAATAGGGGTGAATGATCAGAAAGGAATCTGGGACCAATTGTCAGGTCTTGTAAGTAGTCCGTATGTTCCCAAGTAATAAACAAATAGTCCAATCTGGAATGGGAGTCATGACAAGGAGAATAAAATGTGTATCCCCTTGTCGATGGATAAAAAAACCTCCAGACATCAGTCATGGCCACTACTTCAGTGTAGTCCAGAAATATTTCAGGGCCGGGGAAGATCTATGTTTATGTGGGGAGGATGAATCTAAGTGGGGGTTCAAGGTAAGATTAAGATCCCCACCCATAATCAAACATCCCTGAAGAATGTCTATTAATTTGCCAAAGAATTGTTTCAATACTGCTACTGGTATCATTGGAGGGGGGTACACACTTACCAGTGTTACCTGTTTCCCGAACAATGTCCCTTAAGGATCACATACCGTCCCTGAGGATTAGTGAGCTGTGAGGATAGATGAAAAGGGAGGTCCGAGGAATCATAATTGCGACCGTCGTTTTCCTTAGGAAAGATGAAGCATAAACCTGATACCCCCCGATAATTTAGAGTGTTCTACGTCTGTCAAATGGGTCTCCTGTAAAATATATGACATCAGATAGATGTCTCCTGAGATATTGAAGGAGTCTTGCTCTTGATTGGGTTACTCAATCCATTTGTATTAAGGGACAATGCCCTAATTACTTGGGTCACCATTATAGGAGACTATGCTGCATTAGGACCTCCCTTACCCCCATTCAACCTGTAGAACAGGAGGGTGTCATTTGGATCCACTACAAAGAACCATTATAATACATTTCCTCCGACTTGATTCTGGGCCCCTGTTCCTGTCTACCCCCAAAGAGCAAGTCCACCCATGTAAATCTTTAATCTGAACATTACTGTCAACCTGTTATCCTGCTGTAGCTGTAAATGCAACTGGAAAATGGAGCAACTATTTTTACACATTTTAAATGTATTAGTCTGTACGGACTGTATAACTAACTGTGTAGACCAAAAGTCGAGGAGAAACCACACCTCAAAACATGAACTATATACATCAACTACGACTTCCAAGGTAGGGGAGATTCTTTGCCTTCTCCCTAAATATTCCTCCAGACCAACAGAAGGAACCGGAGGTATTCCGGGTGCATGCTGCTCTCGGGCCCCCAGAGGGTGTAAATTCCCTCTAAGGTTAAAACAAAAAATGGGCAGGATGTTAAACTGAATTTCAAAAAGAAACCAAAATATAATACTTTGCTGCCCTTTTAATTCAAACATAAGCCTAATAGCCTGGCGGTTATCACAGGCTCCCCCCTCAACTTCAGATTATTATTTTCTTTAATAAACTTTTGGCTAGCATACATACAGTATCTCCTATTATTTATACACTAAACCCTCCTGCTTTCTCCTTCATTTACTTTTCCTTTTAGATATAAAGCCATCTATATTGGCTCAAAACTGATATAACAGGGTTCCATTGTAAACCTATTTATACCAGCCTGATATTATCCTCTGCAACATCCAGTTCAGGCCTCGACCCAAGAAAAGAAAGTCTCTGCAGTTAAAATCTCCAGAGGTCTATCTATAGATTAGGTTCACTAAGCACTTCTCCATGTTTTTCTAAATATAAGTCAGGTTCTGCCACGGGTAGGTCTCGAAATGTAGCGAGTCGGCTCGTCAGACTGTCCAGTCTCGCCTCCAGCTACTCAACGCTCTTCACGTGGAATCACTGTCTGCCATCTGGGTACCCTCAGTGAAACTGTAGGTCTCAACTCGGTCCTCTTATTAATCTGGATCCCCATTTTGAGAAGCTCTTCCTGGCCTCTTCTGTGGAGTGAAATTCCTTTCTGCCTGTTGGATGCTGCACAATGAGATGAGCAGGGCAAGGGTGGAAAACTTAACATTTGCCTCTTTCAGAACTGGGAGAATGTCAGCATAAGCCCTCCGATTCCACATGGTTTGGGAGGCATAATCGTTATCTAAGTAAATTTGTGTCTCTCCAAAGAAAATCTTCCCTTGTGCCATGCTGCTGTAAGGATCTTTTTTTTACTGCATAACTGAGGATGCAGAGTATAACTGACGAGGTTTAGCATTTGGATCATTAAGGCGTGGGCCTAATGCCCTGTGGGCTCGCTCTAATTCCAATGGCATGTCGAAGGTAATTCTAAGGCTGTTTTCAGAACAGTTGTGATAAAATCTGAGAGATCCTGGCCTTCAGAGCCCTCAGAATACAGTAGATTCGTATGTTCTTCGTCAGGCCTGTTCTCTGCATTTTCTTGTCTGAAGTAGAAGGTCATACTGATCTTGCAGTTCATGTAAAGACTCCTCTATATCATCCACCCATTTTCTACCACTGTGATCTGCCTCTCAGTGGAATCTGTTTGTTGTTCTAAATTCGCCACATCACTTCGCAGCTCCACATACATGTCTTTTATTTCCGCTCGGAATGCCAGCAGTTCTTTGTATATTGTATCAAGCTTCACTCGTTTGTTCTTTATTTTGCCATGGGCTGAAGTAATCTGTTCAGAGATTTCAGACAGGGCCACTGAGAGCTCAGAGTCAGAGGCCTCCCGGGCCGACATCGCAGCCGCTGGATTAATTCTGTCCCGCTTTCTTCTGTGTACAAGTAAACAGTTTTTGGATAATTTTAGCTGAATTCCCTGCAATTGTACTTCTTTCTAGATCTCAAAGGTAGTAAAACTCAGTGGATGCTAGGGATTTAGTGAGGGGGGATCGCGGAGCTCTCAACTAAACAGCCATCTTGGTTATCGGCTCCACCGGCAGTCGACACTTGCTCTTTGAAGTGGAAGTGATTTGCTATCTGGACTGCTTCCCATCACCTGGACCCTTTCACTTTTCCAGTGAACCAGATTGTGGAGTAGCTATTGACCTTGTCTGGTGTAGGCCTCAAATACTCCTCTACTAAAGTGCACCTGTCAGCTATATCAGTATTTCATGTGCCCATTGATGGTCATACTGTGGATCAATTGGAGTGGCCAGTACCTTTTTGAGAGGCATTCTACACTTGAAGCTTCCATTCCAGAATCCGGTTTTGGCTTGGGACCTGAATTTTGTTCTAGAGAAGCTGACCCTGCCTAATTCTGAGCCAGCCGTGTCTTGCAAACTATGCTTTCTGTCATGAAAAGTGTTATTTTAAGTTGCGATTACTTCTGCTCGAAGAATTTCAGAGCTACAGGCTCTCATGTGTGAGCAGCCTTATTTGATTTTCCAGAAAGACAGGGTCTCTTTGTGTACTCAACCTAGGTATCTCCCTAAGGTGGTGTCTGAGTTTACTCTAAATCAATTGTAACCCCCCTACAAATGGGGGTTCCCAAAAAGTCTTCCTTGAGCTTGCCTAAATGCTCACTGCCAGGCTGGTGTCCTGTGTTTTAATAGTTTAAATGTGATTGCCAGAGCCTGTGTGGCCTCTGTGTGCTGTCTCTTTAAGAGCTGCCTGATTGCAGCATAAGTAATCGGAGATGGAGCTCTGTTGAAAGATGTAACTATTTGCTGAAAATCATTTAGAGTGATAATGATAATGTAGTTTGTCTAACCTGCTTTCTTTGTAGCAAGGACTGTTTTGTTTGTCTCCACTATTTTGGTCCTGGACTGCAAATTGGACCAATCAGTTCTGGTGGGACCTAAAATGTAGCCGGAATACAGGAGTTGTCTGAATTCAAAATCTGTAGGAACTGTAGTTTTGGGGGGTTCTGCTCCATTTTGCAACTGAAGGGGAGCTCTTGCTTTGACTGACAGCCAAATCAACTAATTGAATCTTTTGGATCTTGGGAAGTCCTAGGCTGCTTGCAGGTTTCAGTTAGTTCTGAGCTGGGAAGTGAAATGAGAAGAGCTGAAGTTTTTGAGCAGCAATCCTGAGTGGATTTGCATGGAAGAACTGTGAAAGGGCTAAGTTTTGCCCGCATGTCTGTCTGCTTCTCCTGAGAAGGAGAGAAGAAATTATTTTGGACTAAATACAAGTTTGTGTGACTAAAGTAAGCTACTGAAGTGGGCCAAGCTCAAACTGAAAAGACCGAAAGATTTTGCTGAATGCGATCGGCCTGTCAGGAGTTTCAGCCACCCCTAAGCTCCCGGTGTGTGCAGAAACTTTGTGATTGTGACCGGGGAGTGCTTTGCCTGGTACAGTAGACTTCCCTTACATGTAAATGTGCTATGAGCTGCTAGTGGGATGTGAGTTAGTTCGCCATTGTGTGTACTGTGTTCTGCTTGCTGGAAGCTGTATCCAGCCCAAAATGGACTGCATCCGAATTTGCCTCCATGTGGTCTGGACCTTGCCAGACTGGCCCAGCCAGACTACCCACTGCACAGAGAAGCCATCGATAAGAGACTTGCCTGGGGATCAGCCCCCTGCTCCATGCTTGAACAGGAATGACGCCTCTGCGACTCATGTGGGCCCTTCTTCTCATGGTATTCCAGATCAACCACCTGCAGTCTCGATTTTCATCCAGCCTGTGTCCAGTCTTGGGTATCGTGAGTAAATACCAGGGTATCTCCCTGCAACAACAGCTTAATCTGAGTGTGTCATCTGATTGTCTTGTTGTTTCGTTTCCTTTACGAACTGAGCCCTCTGGCTCCAGATTACAAATATTGTGTACTGTGCATGTTGTGTTTTCCATCACAGGGCCCCAACCAGCTGCAATGCTGGCCAACCCCGGGCAACAGTCCTGGCTAGCCCATCTCTTCTCCACCTGGGTACCCAGAGGTGGACTGTGTGGGGGGGGACTCAAAGCGCATGCATAACTGCTTGTTTGATATAACCTTTAAGCTAATTAACCTGATTTTGCCCCTCCCTTGTTCAAGTCCCCTGAATAAATCAGAGCTAACTTTTTCTGCATGTAATCTGACTGTGGTTCCAGTTTATGCTCAAAGTACTGTACTGTTGCTATTTGCTGTGCATAACCTTGTTTCTGAGGGGTCCCAAGGGTCGAGCCAGAGGAACCAGTCCTGGTGATAAGTGCAAACAGTGTGGGTACTTGTGTGGTGTACACGGTATTGTGAAAGTGATTATTGTACAGTGTTCAGGTCACTAGAGGGAAAGGGGGTTACAGTGTCGACTGTGCCCAGGTTAGCAGCCACTCAACTGACCTCTGGGTGGAGGCACCCATTTCAGAACTCAGGCCCCTCAACCTGCTACTAGCCAAGCAGGCAGGGGTAGTAGCCCTTGGGATAGTGCCACCTAGGGGTTACACAATCTATCCACCTGCCTGTTTATTATCCAAAGCATGCCAATCCAGGGGAAGTATTGATCCATACTTTAGATATGCATAGAATTCTAAGGTACTATACACACCATAATAAGGACTGTAGAAAGTCCTCTCAGTTGTTTGTTTCATTCACCCCTGGCACAGAGAGCACTCCAGTATCTAAACAGTGGTTGTCCAAATGACTGGCCAACTGTATTACTTTTTGTTATAGTAAGTACAGTAAGGAACTTCCTGGTGTGGTTCATGGCCATTCAGCCGCAGGCATGGACACTTCTGTTGCCTATTCCATGTGGCATGATGGTCTGCATCTGTCCAGGAGGGGAACCAGGATCCTAGGTGATAGGTTTAAATGCTTCATTGACAAGCATTTAAACTAGCCAAGGGGTGAGGCACTGGAGAGGAGCAGGGAAATCCTAGCCCCCCCCCCAACAAATCAAGGTGCTAAGTGAGGTAGACACTAACATAGAAATGTTGGTAGGGAAAAGCGCAGGGGTAAATGGAGAAAGTGCCCAACACAATAAGGACAGGGATGGGGCAAAAAGGGGTAAGGCCATCAAGAAATGGAGGGTAATGAGTACCAACGCCTGTAGTCTGGGCAACAAGCTCCCTGAACTGGTGGCCTTGATGGAAGAGGGATGCCTGGATATTGTAGCAGTCACAGAAACATTGTACACAGAGAACCATGACTGGGATGTTAACATACTAGGGTACACAACCTACAGGAGAGACAGGGAAGGGAGGAGAGGGGGTAGAGTAGTTTTCTATGTAAGGGAAGGGATAAAAGCAACTGAATAAAAGAGTAAACAGGGAGGAGAGGAGGCACTGTGGATCACCTTAGAGACTGGAAATGGCACCACAATCTGCACAGGGGTTGTATACAAACCCCCATGTCAGGGGGAAGGAATGGACAATGATATGATAGAAGGCTTACTTAGGATGGCAGAGAAAGGGGAGATACTGTTGATGGGGGACCTTAATATGCCGGATGTCAACTAGAGCACCTTTGCTGCAGCCACATCCAAAAGCAGGGTCATTCTCGATGCCCTTCAGGTGGCATGCCTCAGACAGCTAGTTTTGGAACCTACTCATGAGGGAGCAATCTTAGACCTCGTACTCTCAAATGGGGACAGTGAGAAGATCTCAGATCTAGAAGTGGGTAGCTATTTGGGAACAAGTGACCACCAAACAGTGTGGTTCACGATAAACTCAGCTACAGAGTCAGGCCATACAAAAGTGAATGTTCTGGACTTCAGGAGGTCTGATTTTGTCAAGATGGGAGAGTGCCTTAGAAAAGCACTAGCAAACAGGCTAGAAGGAGGGGTGGAGCAACAATGGGGAAATATCAAAACTGCCATCACAGAGGCTACAAGCCTTTGTGTGAAGCAAATAAACAAATCAAAATGAAAGAAAAAGCCACTATGGTTCTCAAAAGAGGTGGAGGTGAAGGTTAGGGAGAAAAAGATAGCATTTAGGAAGTATAAGGAAATACAGAAGGAGCAGGACAGAGAACTGTACCAGTTAAGGCAGAAGAAAGCAGGGAGGGGTAGTCAGAATAGCAAAGGCCCAAACTGAGGAAAAGATAGCCAACTCAGTTAAGCAGGGGGATAAAACCTTTTATAGGTATATCAGGGACCGTAGAAAGACAAAGGAAAGGATAGTAAGGCTGAATAGAATAGACGGTGGGTGGGCAGAAACGGACAGTGAAAAAGCAGGGATACTGAATGAATACTTCTGCTCAGTACTCACAAAAGAGGAGGTGGGGGAGGTGCCTAATCCAATTAACAGAAGCACTCTGGATAGGGAGGGTCGATCCCAGTCCTTTCACAGAAGAAAGGGTTCTGAAAGAACTCCTAAAACTAAGGTGGACAAAGCAATGGGGCCAGATGGAATTCACCTCAGAATTCTAACAGAATTAAGCAGATAACTAGTGACACCACTGACTATCCTTTTTAACAACTCATGGGAGGATGGTGTGGTACCTGAGGACTGGAGGAAGACAGATGTGATTCCCCTTCACAAAAGTGGGACCAAGACAGAGGCAGGAAACTACAGACCTGTCAGTTTGACCTCTGTGGTAGGGAAAGTGATGGAATCACTTCTGAAGGAAAGAATTGTTGAGTACCTAGAGGTCAGTGGGGCACAGGACCCAAGACAGCATGGGTTCACAGCGGGAAGGTCATGTCAGATGAATCTAACTGATTTCTTTGACTGGGTGACCAAGTAGTAGACCAGGGAGAGCGGCTATGGACATGGCCTACCTAGACTTTAGCAAGGCATTTGACACAGTCCCACACAAAAAGATTAATAGTCGAATTAACCAGCCTGAGGGTCCCAGGTGGTAGCCTGAAAAAACATTGGCTGGATAACAGGACACAGAAAGTAATTGTAAATGGAGTCCACTCTGAAGAAAGAGGGGTTAGTAGTGGGGTACCGCAGGGTTCAGTACTGGGTCCAGTCCTTTTTAATGTCTTTATAAGTGAAATTGCAGAGGGACTGGAAGGAAAAGTATGCCTCTTTGCAGATGACACAATGATCTGCAACAGGGTTGATACACAAGGAGGCACAGAAAGGATGAGAAGGGACTTGGCAAGGTTGGAGGAATGGTCAGAAGTATAGCAGCTTGGATTCAATGCAAAGAAGTGCAAAATAATGCACCTGGGAAACAAAACCGAGGGAAGATTACACAATTGGGGCGGGGAAGTGTAGTAATAAACAACAAAATGTAAAGGGACCTGGGGGTAATCATATCAGATGACCTTAAGGTTGGCAAGCAATGTGAGAAGGCAGTAGGGAGGGCTGGGCGGATACTAGGATGTATAGGAAGAGGTATCACCAGTAGAAAACAGGAAGTTGTTATCCCCCTGTACAGACAGATGGTGAGACCCCATCTGGAGTACTGCGTCCAGTTCTGGAGACCCATCTCCACAAGGACATAGACAGGATGGAGGCAGCTCAGAGGAGGGCAACTAAAATGGTGCAGTGTCTGCAAGAGAAGCCAGACGAGGAGAGACTAAAGGAACTTAATATGTATACCCTTGAGGAAAGGAGGTAGAGGGGGGACATGATAGAAACATTTTAGTACCTCAGTGGAATTAACAAAGTCCAAGAAGGTAGCATCTTTCAGAAAAAGAGATGTGCAAGAACAAGGGGACACAATTTAAAGATAGAGGAGGGACGGCTCAGGGGCAATGTCAGGAAGTATTTTTTCACAGAGAGGGTGGTGGATGCATGGAACAGCCTTCCTGAGGAGGTTGTGGAGTCTACAACTGTGGGAGAATTCAAGAATGCATGGGACAGACATAAGGCAATTTTTGTGAGGGGGTAGGAAGAAATAGGCTGTTGGTTAAATAAGATCTGCAGCTTATCCTCTAGGTAGGGGAAACGGGCAGACTAGGTGGGCCAAGCGGTCCTTATCTGCCGTCAAAGTCTATGTTTCATCATGTATACCCATACATACTATGCCTGGACAGGATCTGGGGCTGACATGTGGTCTGTGGAAAGAGTCTGGGAGTCTGGCAGGATGTGGGCACCACACAGCCTGGCATACACTATGCTAGGCCCTACCTACCACAGAGGGAGGCACCATACATTCTGCACACATGCCATGACATGCTTGTGTGTGATGCCACAGGTGGTGCTACGTTTGCCTTGCAGCCCTGCTCGACCTGTCCATCTACAGCCTGCATATGTGGGAGCTGATGCTTAGCACAGGCATATGGGTGTGTATAGTAAGTAGTATGTAGTGAACAGTGCACAGTGTACCACTGCAGGATACTGATCACATCTCCCTTTTCCTTTTCTACAGATCTCAGTGGCAACCCACCTCGGACAGGGGCCAACAAAAGTGGGAGCAGTAGTGCCAGAGGTGTCTCACCTTGGACTGTGGGGCTGTGATGGGACCCATGGCAGCTCCACACAGGAGAGGTGTCCAGGTAAGTGCCCCACATTGTGTGTTGCACCTGTGGTGCATGTGTACATGTATAAGTGCCAGAAGGTGAGCACTGCTGTGGCCATGGCCCTACAACTGTTATAGGTGTCAGGGAATGGCCCTCTCTGTTACTGTACTCATGGCTATATCTGACATTGGTGGAGTGTATCTTGACACTGCCTTCCATGCTGTCCAGAGGGCTATGTACACAGCACCGTCTGTGTGGCATGATAGGTGTCAGTGCCATTGAGGACAGTGATGCCCCTGGATTTGCAGCTGGGAGGTGGGAAGGGGTCCTGTCCTGCTGGAACGTGGTGCAGTGGGCAGACATTACCTATGTAAATGACTTGCCAGGCCTTTGGAGGGGTACAAGGCACAGGGTGATACTATCAGTGGGTGTGGGGAGATACACCAGTATTGTACAACTGCTTGAGGTGGCTTTATGGGTTTTGGTGGGAGGGAGGTATTCATCCCTTACATTGGTGGCCTGTCACTGTGCAGACCCATTTGCCACCCATCTACAAAATGTTGTATGTCTCTGTGGCTAACAATGGATATCTGTGTGAGCCACCGTGCAGGATGTGTACCTGTGGGGGCATCATCTCAAGGGTTGTGGTGGGAGGCACTCATCCTGCACATAGGGCACTGGCCTACCAGTGTCACCGTGGTGTGTCATGGTCTGTGCAGTCTATTGCAGTGCACCTACATGCTGCTGGCATGCAGCCCTGTGTCTGTCTACCATACCATGGCATGGCCTCCACCGTGCAGTCATGAGCACCCTGTGCCACTGGGTAGATGCCACGAGGGGTGGTGGTTTTGTGTACAACACTGGGTGTACCCCCTCACAATTGGTTGGGCCAGTACCACCATGTGCTCAATACTGTGTGTGCCTAGCTGTCAGCAGGGGGTTGGCATTGGCCACTGTAGTTGCTGCACACCACCATGTCTGGCCATGTGCATCAGACAACCACTGTGGTAGTCAACCTGAGCTAGTGTCATATCCTGTGCCACATGCATTGTGTGGCATATGTCAGTGGATCAGCGGTGGCCTGCAGTTGTGGCATAAGGCTGGTGGACAGTGGGGCCATCAGTGGGTGGTGCATGTGGAGCACAATATGTGAGTGACATTGTTCTGTAGCTGTGGTGGTGACTAACCAACACAGTGATGACAAGGATATGATGACTCCACTGTACATGGGCAGGGCCAATCATACAGTCGGACACAACAGGGCTGTATAGGGCCAATTACCTGCATAGGCCCTGTTTAGGGGGACAAACTCAGGGTCAGACTGGGGTACAGGGTGCCACCTGGACAGTATTTCTCAGGGCCCACCTGAGCAATCAATAGAAGGGGCCCTGGGTGACACACTAATATCAGTATTCCATGAAAATGTGATACCATACTTCTGTGTTTGAATCTTACAGTTACCTACAGTGGCCCATATACCCCATTCAAGCAGAAGAGGTTGATACATGCAGAGTGTCAAGGCTTAAAGTGGATTTAACTATATTTTCCAATGTAGCCATCACTTACCCTGGCTCGTACCTTAGGTGGGCAAAAGTAAATCCTTGGTATTTGTAGCATTAGATTTGGTGCCTGTATTTAAGTGGAAGGGATCATTATTTGGTGCTAACAAGGTGGCCAGCCAATCCTTCCACTTTCTGATTCCTCTGGCATGCCCTGCTTAGGGTGAAGCAAGGGAGAGTGCAGGGGTGAGCCCCATTTAAGTCAAAGGGGGACAATTTTCATTACTATTTTATGCAAAATGATGGCCAGTTGGAGATTAAAAAAGGCCACAGCTCAGCTAACAAAGCCTTGTTAGTAGGAGTAGTGGCCTTTTAAATACGATACACGTAATGAAAAATGCCCTCATTGTCTTAAATGGGGCTCACACCCATGCTCTCCCTACTTCACATCATTGTGCAGGGCATGTTGAGGAATGTCGGAAGTGGAAGGATTGTCTGGCCACCTTGTTGGTGCCAAATTATGATCCCTTCCTATTAGGAGGCAGGATAGCGAGTGGTTAAGGGCACTGAGCTGTAAACCTGGAGACTTGTTTTTTTTTTTTTTAATCCCATCAGCTCCCACTCACATACTATGTAACCCTAAGCAAGTCACTTAACTTCCTTTGCTTCCAGGTCACACCTGAAACAAGCTCCAATTTGTGTGCCTTTCCTGGTGAAACAATTTCCCTTTCCCTTAAATACAGGCACCAAATTTATTCCACAATTAGTACCAGATTGTGTAAGTGATGCCTATGTCTTGCACAATCTAGTTAAATCACTTCAAAGGGTGGCCATGTACCCAACAGAGGGAGCCCACCTGCACATTTCTTGGTATCCTGGTGGGCCAGTCCAACTCTGCATACTCTATGTAGGGTTGCATCTATGACCATCGTGACAGTGACTGCCTCCAGGCAGAACTGCATCATACACTAGTGTTGTGGTGCCTGGGGCACAGTGTGTTGTGCGCCCATGTACACTACCACTGTAGTCGTGTTTTACTATGCCTGCTGTACAGTGTGGCCTGATGATCCCAGCCATGAACAGTTCTGTTGTGTGCACGTGTGTGTGCCTGTGCCCCATCCTGGCTGTGACCTGGGGGAGGCTTCTGGATGTCTGTGCCCTGCACATCTGGGTTGACCTGTGCTCGGGATGGCTGTTCAGTTGTCATAGGGTGTGTGGTGCACCTCCTTGCAACTCAGGACATGACACTGCTTGTCGGACTCTTGGTAGGTGCTGCTGTTGCATGTGCTGCATTCATACCTCTAGCATGCCTGCCAGTGGCGTGTGCACATGCCATGGCTGGGCTTGCTCTGTTGCAGCATGGCACAACCACTACATTTTCCTTCCTGCACTGTATGAGTTCACAGTGCTGTCACTGGTATGCCACATCTGGACTTTTGTGGATGTCAGACATATATCATCCATGTATGGCATGGTGGAGCATGTTGGCTGATTATATCTTGCCTGCATACAGTAGGTAACACCTGCAGTCCTCATCCTGTGTGCACTGCTGGCTGAGTTAATTGTCTTCATGTCCATAGGTGCCTAGAGGTGTGCCAGCCATCATGGATATCCAGAGGACTGGGAAGGGAAGGTGGACTTCCTGCAACACATAATCCGCCAGCAGCCACTTCTTCTCTGCCAGCTGGTGAACATCTTGGAGGCTGTGCATGACCTTGTGGTGACTCACCAGCAGTCAGCACCACCACCAGCAGTGGCAGGGGTTCTGTAACTATGGCTGCAATGGAGATGTTCCAGTTCACCCTTGGTCCCTCCTCCCAGTTTCTGGACAGTTTTCCCCATTGTTTTTCCCCACCCTCTGATATATTTCTTATTCTTATTTTTTGTTCTGTTTATACAACCTGTTTAATTTTTTTGTAATAAAGTTTATTTTGATACTAAACAGTTAGTTGTGTGTCTATCATTGGCGCCCTCCTTGCTCACCGTCAGCCACCCCCAGTGTGCAGCTCCATACCCGGTGCTCTAGTCAGGTCTGTGCCACTATTTTCTCTCTCTCTCTGTGGTCTGCACTATCCTTGGTGCACTTGCTTGTCATTTGCATGGTGTGCAATAGCCTGTAGTTTGTATGGTGCAATCTCCTGTCATTTATGCTGGTGCACAATCTGCCCTATATTCAGAGGCCCGGATATTCAAAGGGGTTGCACCTGGCGCAACAGGGTTGTGTGTGTGCAATCCCAATGCATCTGGCGCCAATATTCAAATGGGCAGGCTGCGGCGGCGCAACTCTGGCTGCTGGGGCACATTGATAATGTGTCTGGCGATGCAGGCGTGCCCATGCATAGCAGCACATCCGATATTCAGCCGGGATGTGCGCATATGCTTGCAACCCTGAACTGCACCTCACAGGGGCTCAAAGTTGTGCCCTGAAAAGCAGGAACACGTCTCCAGCCACCCACAGGCGGGCTGCTGGTGCATGGCGCAACACAGCAGCCGCCAGCCATGGGTGGCCCTGGCGCCACCCAGAGCCGCTGCTGGGCACATGGGTCCCTGGTGGTCCAGTGGCCCCCTCACCCAATTGTGGGCATGTGTATACTAAGGGAACCCTGGTGGTCCAGTGGACCCCAACCCCCTTCACCCGACCCCCTTCATTGGCATTCATTCCATATCGGGCCTGTGGTACAGCATGGTCTGCATGCCCATTGGTCCCACGCAGTGAACCAATAGGTGTACAGATCATACTGTACGCTGTCATTCGGCGGGTGGCCTGGTGGCATGCGTGCGGGTGCTGCCGCACACTGATGACGGGGGGTACTGGGTGGTGGGGGACCTGTGGGTGGGTGGGGAGGGGTGACCACTGGACCACCAGGGTTCCTACTATGACATATGCCTGTGATCAGGCGAAGAGGGCATACCACTGGATCACCAGGGATCCTTACTATTACATATGCCCTCGATCAGGCAGAGGGAGTTACCACTGGACCACCAGGGATCTAATACTACAAAAGCCTGAAATCGAGCATGCAGGAGTGGGGAGGTTGCATTGGCACAACAGGGTGCCGATCCCGACAGCTGCAGCTTGGCAGGGTGCCAGGTGCAATTCACCAGGGATTGGCACATCGCATGCAAATGGGGCCATGATGACATGCAAATGGCCTCATTTGTACCTTGCATGCATTATGTCCTCATTTGCATGCCCCAGGTTGAATATCACGGGTGATGCACCTAGTGCAACTGCACTTGCACTGGCACATTCCCCTGCTCCATTCCTGTGTCTTGCTCTGGCGCAGTGCCACTGCGCCATGCACACTGTGTGCCCTCCATGCCATATTCATGATTGCTGGGCCATGGCGCCATGGGGGTAGGAGGAAGTAAGCTGTTGGTTAACTAGGATCTGCAGCTTATCTGTTAGGTAGGAAAATGGGCAGACTAGGTGGGCCAAGCGGTCCTTACCTGCCATCACATTCTATGTTTCCTATGTTACTTGGACCTTTGAAGTAATAAAATTTAAAATAGTAGACTCTCTCAGAATGTGTCTGACTTTAGAACAGTTGAGTTCTTTTTTTTTTTTTTAACCAGGAGACACACTAAGCTGAAGCTTATTTACAGGTGTGACCTGGGGAGCACAATGAAGTTAGGTGATTTGCTCAGGGTCACACAATCAGCAAGTGGGGCTGTCGATTCAAACCAGGTCTCCAGATTTGCAGTTCTGACCATTATCTGTTAAGACAACTGGCCCGAAGCTTTCCATTTTTCACACTTAAAACAAAGTATGGGGATCAAACTCTTGTAAAATTGTGTGGCTAAGTCATGGAATTCTTTGCCTATCCAATTACATGCAAAGACCTCCTTAGATGAATTCCAGATTGCCCTCAAGAAAGTACTATTGCAAACTTGTAATTGCTCTAAATACTGTAGATGCACTTTAAATATATGTGCTGTTTGTACTGCCGCTCTGTTTTGTTAATGCTGTATGTGTTTTGCAGCTACTGTAATTGTCCAGGTGTGTATTTGTTTCTTGTCTGTACTGGACTATTGTGAAAATGGGGCTTGTCCGTAACTATATGATGCTGCATAAAAATAGGAGGTTATCAAATCAAATCAAAATGCAACTTGGTTACTCACATGACTTGTAAAATCAGTTTTGGGCAGAAAAATAACTGTCTAGCATTTAGAGTGACATTCAGGATGTTTCTAGAAATTGTATTGTGTTAGTGTTACAATTCAGTTTTTGTGTTTGCTTGCGCATGTGACAAAACATTTGCGAAATCTGTAAATGTTTCCATAGTACCTAAGCGGTCCTGCTGATGGTTCCCTCTCTAGCCTTATCATATGCAGCCACGACCTAACCCCTCTCTTCCCTACCTAACTTGTTCAATAGTCAGCTGCCATGCTGGCCCTCGGAACCCTTGGCACTTTTTTTCTCGATCTACTCCCTTATGCCACTCAAATAGTTGATACAGTTTTCATCATGGGCCCTTCTGAAGCCTTGGTCACCTCCCAAGCATATAAACGGTTTCTGAGGGCTGAAATGTTAATAATTTGTACCTTTTTATAGAGGCCTGGATAAATGTGTTACTTTAACTTCTATGTCTATGAAGGTTGTATATACCACAATAATGTTATGTGATGCATGTATGCTCCCACGTGAATACTTGGAATGTATATATTGCACCTACGATTTATTTGTAAGTCTGCTTTTACCTTAGCACATTTGTATACTGCACCTCTAATCTATGTATGTATAACTGTCCTTGACAACAGCAGGTCCACCTTGTAAATGAGCTTGCTCAACGGTGATCGCCTGGATAAATAAAGATTTGATTTGATTTGATTTGATTTGAAGAAACACAGTGCCACCATACGAGTTTTCGTAGGTGTGCCTCCCCCACTCTCAATGCCCTGCCTCCTTTTGCAAGCGCAGCCGCACCATGCCAATGGATGTCTGAGCTGTCTATGACAGCCGTTCAGATACAGTGGCGTACAGTTCTGAAGGAAACACTGCCACAATCAGCTGTGGTAACGTGTAGGTAATTTGCATACTGCATTCGAACTGTCATAGACAGTTTGTCGTCCACCCCCCCAACACTACCGAGGGCTCCCAAGCTGCAAACTTCCACTACCTCCCATTGAATTTTTTCGCAGCTCCTTTTGCTCGAGTCTGGTCGCCTTTCCTCTTGGCTGCTCCGAAGCCTATGAGTTCAGTCTAAGGGTCTGCGGTGAAATCCATAGGCGCTGGGTTGTATGGGCCGGTGGGGCATTGGCCCCATGAATATTTATAGAGCTGGGCTGAGCCCCAGCAATATTTTTCAATGCTGCTGCTTGACTTTTTTCCCCCCTTAAGGTGCTTGGTGCATGCCCTCTGCTGCTGTGTGACCCGCGCCAGCTGCTGGCATGATTTGCCACCCCTCCCGGTTAATTTGCTGGTGTGGGCGTGGCACTGACATTAGTTAAAATACGTGCCTTTTGGTTTGTTTGTCAACCCCCCACCTCAATCAACGTGTGACACTGTCTGCTTCTGGTTGGCTGGTGGCTGGTGACATTTTTCAGTTTGCCAGCATGCCACACTGTGATTGGCCAGAGGAGGACTTACTGGCGCTATCGCGTGTGTCTTGGTGAAGTGGTGTGCGGCTGAGGAGCAGGGGAGAGAGGCGATGGCAGTGGGCGAGGTCTTGAGGACTGGGTCGAGCGATGGCCTGGTACTGGTCAGCAAAGCACCAACAGTGCAGTCAGCAACCTTTCCGCAGGCTTCCTTGCCAGATTTGGAGGAGTCGGGTCACATGGGCGGCTCATAATGTGTTTGTGACGGTCAGAAGGGATTCCGGGTCTCTGGGAGAGAAGAGCAGCAGCAGCCAGCAGAAGATGAGAGGCGAAGTGGTGGCACTGGTGTGGCCAAAGTTCCAGGTAGGTAGGTCAACAAACAGGATCTCGGAGGATGGGCATAAGGAGTGGTTGGCTGAAGGAGGAGCAAGGAAGTTTGGTCAGGAACTTCAGGGATGAAATAAAAAAAAAATACATTGAATAGTTTTCACAGGCTGCCCCAAGTGTACAAAGTGTCAGACAAGCCTCTGGTCCATCGTGGCTGGCATCTATTGTGCCACTACAGAGTGTCAGCATGGATTCCAGCACTATTTGCACAAGACTTGTTACTTTCTATGCTGCACTGTATTGATTGAAGCACAATAAAATCATACTGCTAGAATCCACGCTGGTAGACTGTGGTGGCATAGCCACAATCTCCCACTTTGTGAAGAGTTAGCTGCTAAAGCAGCAAAAGTAATTGACTTGGACACTGGCAAGATTTTGAATAAATTGTTACCAGCAGCAGCATAACCTGTGTCAGTGACTCAGTGTGTGTGACATATGAATCGATTGGGCCTCTTTTGTTTTGTAAGAGGATGCTTTATCATGAGATGGATAGAAGGAGTTGACCACAAAGGGCGGGAGCATAATCTGAGATCATTTACAGTTTGGAGACTTAGATCTAGCCTCTTGTAAGTTGTTGCCACAAGATATATTGTGCACTGAACAATGATGTTAGAGATCTGATTAAATGAAAAATGGATATCAGCTTTAATGAGGCAGAGCAGGGGTACTAAGCAATGGATCTGCTGATGTTACAGAAAAAAACCCTTGCAAAGTAGGTGATAACAGCTGGCCATGGGGAACAAAAGCATAGTCTGGCATTTCCTTCTGCACTTGTGGTCCTTAAATGAATGATGGGTCTGGGCTGTAGTGTGTGTTTCTTCATGCTGCTGCCCGCTGATCTTTGTTTTCATAGTCGAAGAAGCTTTGTTGCAACTTAAGGTGTCCTACTGGCATAGTCTCAATATCCCCACTTTGGGGACTAGTCGGTGTGTGGGGCCAGGGGCAAGCTGGATATGGGTAGGTGGATGGAGAAAATGGAAGCCTAGCTTGCTAGTAAATGTGCCACTGAACAGAAGCTTTCAGAAGAGAACTCAGAGGAGAATTCAGGTGCAGGACAGTTGAGGTTTTGAATTTATCTCACTGAATTTGTGGGACTTCAAAACTGACTGATTTTCTTTTGGGAACAGAACCCTGTTCATCCTGCCTACTTGATCTTATGAAACAGTTTATGTTGGAGTTTTAATGTTTTTGATGGGACGTTTATGGCATTGTGGATGTATCTATGTATGGAGGATGGGTATACAGTATTTCTTTTTTCTTACAACGGCACTGACCGCATGGCCAGGAACCATATTGGGGTTATACATGCCTTCTACCATGGTTCCAGGGCGATAGTGGAAGAACACTGGACCTACCCTGGACCTATAGCATTAACTGTGGTTTAAGAACAACAGATTGCGATGTAAAATTAAGTAACTAGACATGCTTTCGTCACATAAGATGTAATTAGTTTATTTGAGTTGGGGGCTTTGCCCCACCCTCTTCTTTCTTTAAAGGGGGTGGGGAGAAGCCTCCACTCAAATAAACTAATGCAAAAAATAACCGAAATGTAGTTCTGAGTAGTGTAATTTGAACTCTACGCTAATACGTAGATCCAGGGTAGGTCTGGTATTCTCCACTATCGCGGTTCCAGTTGCTAACAGGATATTTGTAGCCAACAGAAGATCCTAACAGTTGCAGCCTCGGGAAGAGAATATTTTGATTTAGGTTCTCTGTCCATGGTACGAACATTAAAGTGCCCAACCATTTTCAGTGATAAGGTTGTGCTGATATTTGCAGTGTAATGGGGGTAGGGGGTGGGAGCCGAGGGCTCATGGTAGGGTCAAAGATTCCCTTTATGACTTCAGCTTTTTTTGTGTTTTGCTCCCCAAGGGTCCTGGCCAGGACATTCTTCCACCAACCACCAGTGTCCTGTTGCTGTACCCTGAGATCCTGTTGCCTGAAATACTGGCACTCCTATGCCCAAACACAGCATAATGCTGTGCTGCCTCCCCCCCCCAGCTTACCCACAGGCAGGGGTTGCCCTCAGTTCCTTGGCTACTTCCTCTTCCTATCTGGCTACCCACAGTGGAGGTGAAGGACTGGAATGCCCCCAGGAGCCATCTGCTAAGGACACTGCAGGGTGGTGATGGGTTGGCTTCAGTTCAGTACTTCACTGCCATTCCTATTATGCATCTCTCTAACTCCTACACTACCAATGCCAATGCCAGCAAGCAAACATTCGGCATTGAGAAATGCATGTTGTTCATGTTATTGTCCATTCTTGCCCTGGGACAACATGGCTGAAAACAGGATCGTATCCCATTTCACCTTTCCCAGTGCACAGAGTAAATAAATAAACGGTGCTCAGGCTCAGATGACAGATGGCTACTTTTGCCCCCCACCCCACCAGCACCCAAAATGTTTACACAGCATCAGGTCAATCAAGCTGCACATACAGCCGATTTAAAACATGTGTATCTTGAATATGGAGACCTTCTAGGAATAAACAAATGGTTGCTGTTTTATTTCCACTGACGTGCAGTAGAACTCAAGAAAATGACAATAAGCCCTAATCCCAAATCCTCTTTTTATTGAAGAGCTAAACGCAATAATGAGTGATTATATAGCAGAGGGGCACTTATGTTTTACAGACTCAAGGATTTAACACAGCTCAAGGATTTAGCAGTGCAGATAATGAAAAAAAAAGTTTGACTGCTTACAGTCACTGCACTATCATTTTCTAGCTCATTGCTCTGGAAAGGGCTTTCAGCTACTTTAGGTATGCAAAGCACCGCGATAATCCAAATTCTGCTCTTGTACAGTATTTTAGTTCCACTAGCAGACCTTTAAGGTTGCACTGCTTGGTGTTCTGCAGCAGTGCTTGCAGCAACCTTATCCTCACAAAGCATAAAGATAAAGCCCTGTCACCACAAACTAGGATTGTGGCTTCCTTCACAGATTATTCCTGAAAAGGTCTAATTTCCAAACCCTGATTTCTAACTTTGTTTTCAATTCTCTGCATGCATTTAGGATAACTTTCCTACAGTACTTCCCAGCAACAGTATATTGTGACTAACGAAGAATACAAAATAATTATAATCTAAAAAAAAATCAGAACATCAGAACTGGGATTTAGATTGAGGAGAGTAATACATGGACAAGTGGAATTTTGAGGATCAGTTTCAAGCACACATAATTCCTATTTTACTACATCCTCAATTTGCTTATAGCTAATAAATCCAACCATTTTTTTCACCCTTAGTATCAAGCTCGTGAGAAATGAACCTGCCTGACTGAGCCAATCAGCTTTCCCTTGCCACACTGGTTGACTGAGTCGTAGAGGATGGCAAATTCGTGATAAGTGATCTTCCACAATGTTACTCTCTTGGAAATCCTATGGGCCTTCTTTTAGTCACTGAGTGTGTACTGTATACAGCAGGCACTCAGTGACTGGCAGCTCACTGGGCTGTCAATCACTGAGCATGTACTGTGTACATTACACGCTCAGTGACAGATCAGTCGGGTGGCCAGTCATGGTGGAGAGTGGAGATCTGTGCCGGTCCCCTACTGAGGTTCAGGATGGGAGGGAATGGGGTGGTGGGGCACTGCCTGCTGGGGTGGGGGTTCATTAGACCACCAGGTAATGTTATATAAATGATTTTGAGTGAGATCAGGGATCGGGGGGCTGCTAGACTACCAGTGTAGATACTGAACTATTTCTGGGGGATATTGGGGATCGGGGGGTCTGCTGGTCCACCAGGGAGGATATGTCATTATGTATGGGGGACATCAAGGATTGGAAGGGGTCCAGTAGACCACCAGGAAAGATAAGTATACCATACTAGAATACAGTACTATGTACATGCACCCTGCTGGGTGCCACATCACTCCTGGTGATGCCTAGTTGTCCCTCTGACTCCCCCTATGCCACCTCCCATGCCCCTTCTGCAGCTGGCAGCCCACTGTCACATCCCCTCCAACTGGGCAAGTGACTTAGACTACCTACTGGCTAGTCTAAGTGGTGCCCTTTGTTGCATCCACAGCAGGGCTTATAAAATCCCCCCAAAAGGGATGTTGCAGCCCCGCCATGGTACAAGCCCCCTTGAAACCTGGCACACCTGGTTGTTTGCTGCAACCTTGCTGCAAGGGGCTTTGGTGCAGCAGCATCAGGATTTGATGCAGGCTGCTTTAGAAAATTGCATTTGATGAAAGTCTTGATGCAAGTCCCCCCTTATGTCATTCTAACACATTTGAAAATCGGGTCCTTTATCCCAGAAAGTATCTAACATATGGCATTCAACAAACATTTTATTTTATTTAGTTTTTGTTGACCGGGTAAGTGCACTAGATAAATCCTGCCTGTTTTCAGGCACGACCAGGGGGAGGGGGAAACAGATGAATACCAACTGACCTTGAACCAGATTAAGCTGTTGGTGGTATTTTTAGTGAATGAGGGAAATTTGGCCAGGACACGATGAAATTCCCTACTCTTTTCGATAAAGCCATGGGATCTTTAACATCCACCTGAACTAACACCAATCCAGGCAGATGGGACCTCGGTTTAACATCTCATCCGAAAGATGGCACCTCAGAAGTGCAGCACCCCCCTCATGCTGCACTACAGTGTCAGTACTGGGATATTAACCCAAGTGCCAGATGTGGGAACTGAACCCACAGCCCTCTGATCTCCCGGCCTCAGAGGCGAATGTGCTACCTACTGAGCCACTGACATATGCTCCACTGTGCCGTTCCTTACTTTGCATCATGGGTAGATATTTGAATACTCTGGGTTCATTAAATTTAACCTATGGAGAGTATAATAGGTTTGGTGAATCAAGTTAAAATAGATCTGTGATAGTTTTGATGACACAACACCCAATTTGGACAAGTTAACAGCATGTTCGCACACCTGATCTTATAAATTGCCTGTTACTTTCATTTCACGTTTAGTCTTTAAGTTTTGGAGAGTGATTCCACATTTACAAAACAAAACCAAATAAATTTTCGAGATTAGCTTCACAATATTAGGCTGATTAAGCAGCTCTTCCGAGATATTTATTTACTTCGTTTTTGTTGACCAGGAAAGGAGGACTAGACAATTCTGCCTATTTTCAGAATTGCCCCTGGGGACCGGGGGGGGCAGATAGAGATGGGTGCCAACTGACATTGAACCAGATTAAGCTGTTAGTGGTATTTTTATTGAATTGGGGGAAATTTGGCCAGGGCACTGGGCAAAGTCCCCTACTCGACAGTAGGGGGAACCGTTGGTCAATTTTTGGTCATGGCCAGTCCGGGTGAGGAGCCAGAGGGAATGGACATTGTGGAGGCTGGGGAACGGGTCTCAACCCTGGCCACGGCAGTTATTGAGACCAAAGTATTTTTTGATGCAAATGGTTCTATGGAAATGCAGGCAGATTCAGAAGTTATGATAATACAAGGTGATCAGTGTGTTACAGTTAATGACAGTAGTAAAGACACAACAGAAGCATCATTGGAATATCTCTTGTTGGCAGAAGAAGAATGCTTTTGTGCCAGGCAACTTGAACTGAAAAATGCACTTTTGAAACTTTGCTCTACAGATAGGGAGGGAACAAAAGGCCCTCTAAAAGTCAAAACTGTGGACTCAAGTACTTTCCAATCAAACACCACAGATTTAGGAGAACCAGACCTGAAAATGGACACTACGATTTTTCAAACTAAGGCAAAAGAACACAGTACCGCTACTGTTTTTTAGTCTGCAGCACGGACTGCAGACAACAATAAAAAAAAAAAAAGACAGGATAATTTTCATCAAGCTCCAATGTTGCTAAACATTTGCTCACGAAGGCAGACCCCTGGACTCCAAACCAGTTTGTGCTGAAGACAGGCTGGAACTCTGCTACTGGTGTACCTGACACAGGTATGGAGATTACTACTTCCACTAAACAGGATGATTGAACATTGCTTATGCAAGCTTCTATCGAGCCACAACAATCAAATGTAATGCCAGCTGAAGCAGAGGTAAGTAACCAGACTCGATGCCATCGGTCAGGTCAGCATCAAACTACGATGGAACATATTGCTCTAATCACTGACCCTGGAGATCCAGTGGAAATGGCAATAACGGGGGGGGGGGGTTCCGCTCCTGGCCTGAGACGATCTCTGGGTGTAAATCCTTACCTCTTGATGGCACTGATCAATCTGTGGCAAAATGATTAGCTGGTGTACCTGCAGGGGTTTGCATCTCTGACCCTGCGGGTCCAGCACAAAGTAAGGAGATTAGTAATTCTGAGACGGGAACAGAAGCGCTGAATATTCAGGCTGGAGACATCTCACTTGAAGAACCAGAACACTTTTTCATTCAGGCAGAGAATCTGTAATGGAAACATAAGCACTAACTGACAAGCGTTTGGAAAGTACTGTACCGTTTGACAGGCCAGCTTCATCGAAAACCTGTGATGCAGCAACTTTAAAGGAGCCTGCTGCAGGGTTGGAGACAATGCCCTTGCCAGACACTGAAACTGACAAACTTGTAAGTAACAGACAACTTGTTAATACAGTAGACACTGATACTGTGGAATGTCTGAAAACAAATGTTGCAAACAGTATTAAACTAAGAAAAGGAAGGTCAGTGGACAAAACAGGGAATTCTACAGAACTGAAAACGCCATGGTCAGTGGAGACAGCATTAGGGGAAGTGGGGTGGAAACAGGCTACGTAAGGCCAATGGATCCCAGACCCTGATCACAGCCCAGTACCAGGTAGTGCACAGGAGTTCGCGGGTACAGAACAACCCCTCATGGTAGTAGCGGAAACTATGCTTTTTGCTAGACTCAGATTTAGACTTACATGCAGAAGATGTCAGGCACACACCCCAACATACAAGGCCGAATACTGCCGCCCCTCCCCCCCCCCGGGAACAAACCAGACCAGGGATACTGGAAATTCAATGGGAGAAGAACCTAGCTCAAATAATAATTCTTGAGGAGAGAGAATGGACCAGCAGCAACCAATCACCAACAATCCAGACACTCCTGTCACAGCCCAACAAATACGGGCTAGATTTCGGCAAGACAATTTATTTCAGCTCGCTGTTCCTGCACAACATAAGAATGCAGTATGATTACAGTATTTGGGTAGTCTAGAGATACCCCTGGACAGGATTTACATAGGAAAGACTCTGATAAAAGAATCACTGAGATTTTTTTTCCAGTAAAATTATGCACTCATACACTTCTCTGGGGAAAATCTGTTTGACATAAATTTTAAAACACCGATGGGGCTGGACCACTTCTGGACCACTTATGAAAAAAATTACTGCACTATGGCTCCTTTTCAGGCCATACCACTGACTAAACCTGCAATAAAACTGGTGACCACTCTATTTAGAAATGAGGGTGAGAATGCATGATATTTCCCACTGGTTAGCACACGCTGCAACATTATTGGTTAATCTCAGCATATATTTGATGAGGAGCACATCTGGACTGGGGTTGGAAATACAGAGTAAAACTAAGATTGACCCCTCAGGGATGGAAACATTTACCTAGCTGTCTTTTTTTGGGGAAAGGACAGGGGGCATTGTTTCTATCCCGGACAGCCGAAGACCTGTTGTAAGTGTGGATTTCCTATGCACTTGAGTAATGCATGCGATAGAACCAAATGGAATCTTTGCCTGGAATATGGGCACACTAATTCTACATGCAGTAATGACTTAAAATGTCATTTGTGCGAGGAACTGGGGCACATGTATAGAACATGCCAAATGGTGGCACGTAATCGCGGGGATCGACCAGAGCAGGAGGGTTTAGTGAATAATGCTCAGAAAAACAGTACTGAAAAAACAGAGAGAAGAGGCGCACAGGTAGGCACAGAAGGAAGCACAAGGTGAAACAACACCAGTGCAGGACCCCCTGCCACCTCAGCCGGCCCCAACTACCCAGGAATCACGTACAGAACCCAAGATGGCCAATGTCACAGAAGTGACAACACAGCAGGAAGAAATTCAACCGCAATCTAATAATGACGAAACACATATTTCGGAAACACAGGTCACCTCAAGATTGAAAACACAGAAAGACTCATTCAGAAAGTGAAATTATAATTGATGACACAGGGATGCCACCCCTCAACCACGACTATGGTCACTAAAAAGAAAAGATCCCTAAACAAACAACAGCCTAAGGCCAAGATTGTTGTAGTATATATTGTTGTAGTATGTTGTATGTCTACACCATTAATCTGTTCACTTAATCTGTCAACTGTAATGCTACTCTGTGTATGTACTTTATTATGCGTTCTCTCTTATGACCTCCTCCACCTCCAGGACGCACTGTGAGATGAGCAACTTGTTGTTCAGTGTGCCATTCCTGGTAAAACATTTCAATAAATAAATAAAATAAGATTTTAAAGTTTACAACAGTCAAAGAACTTTGGACATAAAAATCCTTTTGGACCTCTACAAGCAGGGACTCAGATTAAGGAGAGGAGTCTGAAACTTCCTCAACTAAGTCCTCACAACAGACTTATACCTCTGATTCTGAGGAGGAAAATATGGCAACAGAAATGCAAAAAGTACTAATGCAATGAACTCAGATGTTGGGAGTCCATACCAGGATGAGTGCCAGGCTGAAGAAGACCTCCTAAAATCAACATAACGGACAATGGATGTCCCACATATTTATAATATTTCATCCTTGAATGTTAACAGCATAAAAAATGCACATAGGTGTCTAGTAACCTTTTCTGTCCTCAAAGACTTAGCGATGGACATATGTTTATTACAGGATACTAGACTAAATACTACAGCAGATATAAATGCTGCCTAGAGATTATGGTGTTGGGGGCCTTCCTTTTACTCTTTCAGGATGAAATGATGTGATGGGGTGGGGATTTTGTTTTCAGGTTATGAATATTCAGTACCATAACCAGAATAATAAATATATGCCCTGGGAGAGCCTTACTCATTGATTTTAATCATGAAAATGCAGGATGGAAGGTTATTAATATTTCAATGTGGGGGAATAACGTGCTTACGTGAACTTGTGATTATGTATACTTTGTGGCTTTACTTCTTCTCTCACCCCTAGTGACAGGAGGCTGGGATCAGGGAAAACAAAGGCCCAAAAAGAGTAGTGCGACAACCTCTTCCAACTGGGATCAGGGAAAACAAAGGCCTGGAGAAGGGGTAAGAAGAGCGCTGAGCGGGAGGAGGTGGAGAGGATGGAGGGTGTCCTAAATGAACTAAGCGTTGAGTGAGTTCAGATTCATGCTCATATAGTGCTGGTGGGTGGAGTTATTCCCCCACCCACTGAACCACAGGCTAAGCCCTTCAATTTAATGTGAGGGAATAACATGCTTGTGTGAACTTGTGATTATGTATACTTTGTGGCTTTACTCGTTCTCACTCTTAGTGACGGGAGGCCGGGATTGGGAAAAGAAAGGCCCAAAAAAGAGTAGTGCGACAACCTCCTCCAACTCAGAAAGTGTGAACGACAGCATGCAGGAGAGAAACCCCCTCCTGTGGAGGAAACCTCTGAGAAACAAGGGCTGCTGGACTGCCCTTCCTCTGGGCATACTAAGAGGAGGTAATCCTAAAGTATATTTGGAGTTTGAAGAACTATAGTCCAGGAAGGATCCAGATCATTGAAGACTTTGTATCAGGACTCTTCTTTGATGATGATGGTGATTGTGTAATCCAAGCAGCTTAATCAGACAGTTATGAAACAGTCTGATGATGGAACAAGTCTTTATCCAGTGATAAATGATGGAGCAGAGAATCCCGCAGAGAGGTGTTTGGGATTTTGGACGCAAGTGAGGGTTCAGCAGGAATGGCGTGACCTCCACTGAAGTGGCCAATAGAGGAATTCTGGAGTAGTGGTGCAGTTTGCTAAGTTCCATGTGGGCCAGATTGGAAATTGGCTAAGTCCCTTGTGGTGGACTGCTGAGGAAGGCATCTGAGATGTTTGGGCTGGGAAAATAGACACCATGTGGTCTAGAAAGTGGTGTGACCTCCATGTTGGTTTACCAAGATAGAGGATGAAGGCTCAAGTCATGAATGAGGCCCCATGAGCCAAGCCAGGGATGGCAAGACCCCACGTGGGTCCACCAGAAGTTTGAATGCAAAAGGTTGAGTTGTGGCGAGGCCCTCCCAAGACAAGCTGGGATGGCGAGGCCCCCATTGTAGGTCCACCAGAAGTATGAAGGCAAAGGTTGAGTTGCAGGTGAGGCCTCCTGCTAGCCAAGCCAGGGATGGCAGGACCCCCACGTAGGTCTGCAATTAGGTAATAAGCAGAATGGTTGAGTTGTGAATGAGGCTCCCCGCAGGCCAAGCCAGGGATGATTGGACCCCCATGTAGGTCCGCCACTATGCAGAATGGTGGATCCACGACGGGAGTCCGACAAAAATTTTGTCGAATGCCCCGTCAGCGACACCGGCAGGTCGACTGCATTCTGCAGTTGACTGCCAGTTGCCTTGTTCTCTTGTTTTCTATAGGGGCTTTGTCCCGAACTATGTGGGAGCTGCGCCTCCGCACCCCCAGCAAGTTCTCGCTCCAGTGTCGGGAGCTGATGGGGGTGCAGGACCCCGACAGACAGTGCCGGGTTCCAGCAGGTCTCCCACCACGGCTTGGCGCTATAGTCACTGTGGGGGGCCTCGCTGGTGAAATGTCACTGTTGGGAGGGTAACCGCAGAATGGTCAAGTTGTGAAAAAGGCCCCCTGCAGGCCTAGCCAGGGATGGTGATACCGCCACATAGGTCTGCCACCAGAGAGAGTGCAGAAAAGTTGAGTCAGGAGTAAGGCCCACATGTGGGCAAGAGTGGGGATGGCAGGACCCCCATGCAGGTCTGCCATGGGGATAGGGAGGAAGGGGAATCATGAGAAAGGCCCCCATGTGGGCTGAGTTGGAGAGGAAGGAACCCCAGCATACGTCCTCCATGGAAAGCATCATGCAATAGGCAGGAGTAGTGAGGTTGAAGAAAGTCCACTGCCGCCAAGCTGGTAAGGAGGATAAAGTGAAGGATCGGAAGTGCTGACAGTTACTGCTGTTGAGATAGTTGTGGACAGTTGATTCTATAATGGGCTTCGCTACAGTAGCTGCAGATATGGAGTAACGACACCCATAGATGAAGCAGTTGGAGGTATTGTAGTTACTGCAAATGGTTGATGCCCAAGAAGGTCATTGGCCTACCCTGGCTATCGTGTGATCGAGGAAGAGCACTAGTCTTGGGTATGGTGTGGGTAATGCTCCTGAGGCAGGAGCAGAGTCCTCAGGTGAGATTTGGGAAGGTGGATCCATAGGATGAGATGCTGATAAAGGGTAAAATGAAGCAAAGCGGAAAAAGCACTGCAGAGTTGGCACGATAGGGCTTGTTGGCCAGCAAAATGATGGCAAAACAATTCACTGTCCAGGGTAGACCAGTCAATCCTGGTATTGAAATGGGCCAAGGCGGCAGCTGCTTTGGCAGAGAAGGAGCGTGGTAAACATAGAAGAGCGTGTCCCATATCTGGCCCCTGGTCTATCAATAGATACAGATTGGAATCCATTTCCTGGTGTTGAGTGGGGAAAGCAGAACTGATAATGTCCCTGTATAGGCTAAAGGCTAGCATGAATTCTGGGATGGTCAGCTTCTTGGCGAGCCGAGGTCTTTAGATTTAAGCACCACTGAGATGTCTCCACCAGAAATTACTCTGTTTTCTAGAGTGTCTTGGGAGGAAGTCAGGAGGGATATAAGGTTAACGTCCTTGCCCTCGATGACGTTTTTGCACAAGTGGCTAGGAACCAGGTGGATCACAGATAGCACAGGAAAAGGAGTGGTCATGTTGGAAGATGTATGGTCTGGAGTGGATGGTGAAGCTGAAGCTACTGGAGTGATGGATGACAGGACGATGGAGGGCAACTCCACTGAAGAATTGGAGAGGCTGGTAGGCAAGGAGGGAGGCAGTCCAGAAGCAGGGGGAATGGGCTGTGTACTCATTCGGGTCTGAAGAGTTAATAGGTGGGTCTGCTAATCTATTAAGGTACGATCAGGTGGCTGTTGGATAGACAGACGGGCTTCCAAACTTATAAGGTGATTCTGAAGATCAGCAAGGGAGGAAGCCAAGGAAGTCAGGAGAGAGAGAGAGAGAGTATGTCTGTATAGGCATCAGGAACAGGATGGGGCAGCGATTTAGTAGGAGGAGTAGGGCTTGTTCCGACCTCAGCTAGGAGGAGCAGATCAAACAACTCCTGCTTCTTTGTGGAGAGCAAATGGGGAATGCCCAGTCTCTTGAGTTCCTAAATAAGATGAGGGATAGTCCAGACCTTTAAGGTGCAGCAAGGCTTGGTGGGGCTTTGTCCAAGAGCCGGCAGTTCCTGCAAAGAAGGAGGGTGTGAAGATGCACCTTCCCCAGGGTAGGCGACATCAACAGCAGGAGGGTGAAGCTGTCGATGTGGACGAAAGGCAACTAGCCTAGATATCTCCATTGTATCGAAGGTCAGTTAGAGGATCCGAGGTGGTAGAGGATGAGACCTCAATAGAATTTGAAGGAGAAGATAAACCCGGATTTTAGGGATCTGCCATAGGAGGCAGCTGCAAGGTGTACTCCGCAGGGATCTGCAGTAGTGCGTGGACCTTCATGCAGGGATGAGGTGGCCAGCAGGAATTGAGACCCTTCAGCAATAATAGAGCTCACTGAGGGCAGACTGAGATGCCTGGACAAGGCTTGATTGTGGAGAAGGACCAGTGGCCCAGTAGAAAAGCTCAGGAACCAAGTGAAAAGATAAGGAACACAGTCAGTAGGCAGGAGAGAGCCAAGGCTGATGTGCCAGGGAGTTAATGGGACTGAGTCATGAAAGCGGCTTTGCAGAAAATGGAATGGCTGGGTCAAGCACAGAGCAAAAGTTACAGTCGGAGAGAAGTTGCTTCCTAGCCCAAGGTATGCAGAAAGAAAATGGCCAGGAAATAGGGGACTGTGCCATGAAATGCAATCCATGCATGAACAGGAGCGGCTGGGTTTGAGCATAGAGCAAATGTCCTGGTCTGATCTGAAGGTACTTCAGAGCCCAAGGCTGTGATGGAATGAAACACCAGGCATGGATGGCTGGACAGGGAATGGCAGTGGAATAGGAAGGAGAGGCCCTCCGGTGGATGGGAACGAGAGCCCATGGCAAGTGGTCACAAAGCAGGAGAAGAAGAAAGCAAGAGAAGCAAGAGAAACAAAGAGGATGGCTGGTGACATCAGAGCACTCATCTGGAAGTCTAGCAGGGCAACAGCAGAGAGAAGTCGGAAGCCGGGCAGTAATGGAGATGAAAACAAGCCACCCCAAGAGAGAAATGGTAAGGCAAGGCAAAGGGAAGGAGCATGGAAGAGGGATGGGGCAAGGAGATGAGCGCCATGAGTGGTGCACCAGGGGAAGGCAGATGCCAAAATAGACCGTGGGGGAACAAAGAGAGCAAAAGGGAAAGCAGAAGACAAATCCAGCAATGGGAGGAAGGAGAGAGAGAGAGCAGCCGATAGCTGTGGGAGACGAAAAAGACTGGGGTAGAAAGCCAGGGAACATGGGAGAAAGAAATGAGAAGTGGAGAGCAAAGGGAAGTAGAGCAAAGCATGACCCCAAACCACACAGTGGCTCAGTCCTAAACGAACTAAGTGCTGAGTGAGTTTGAAGGCGTGCTCATATAGTGCTGGTGGGTGGAGTTATTCCTTCTTCTCCATTGAACCACAGGCTAAGTCCTTCAATTACGCTCCCCAGACAAAAAAAGCGAGAGTGGATCTTAACTTCATAAAACCATATCTGTTCACTATCAAGAAACTTGATATGGGGTGGAGATTTCAAGTTGTGTCCTAGAAATATCAGATGGGGGGCCAAAACCTCGAAACAGTTCTGTGACACTACTGCTTTAAAAAAGATAGTGTCCACCCTAGATCTAAAAGACACATATACAGAGCTTCATCCCTTTGGTGGCAGACCTTTCATAAAGGAACACTAGCTACATGCATAGATTTGGTACTTACCTCTAATCTGGTACAGACACATACCTCGAAAGTAATACCAGTGGAAAATACTGCCCATCTTCTCCTTCATGCTAAAATTAGTCTTATAAAGAAAAGAACCATAGGAAAATGGTATTGGAAGCTTAACTCTTCCTTTTTGGAAAATCCGGAGATATTACAGCAGATAAAAGATTTACTTCAGGCGACACAATCTATGGCTTGTCTTGAGGATAATATTAGTAGATGGTGGATGACTACAAAAATAGAAATAAAAAAGTTTGTCAGCAACAAGCAAGTCAACTTAGTACTGGACAATATAAAAAATACCTGATGCTGTGAACGTCAATATATAAAGTAATGTCTTTAGTAAATGAAGGACACGGCTCCTGTACTGAACAGATAAGAAATCTCAAGACAGAAATGGAACAATTACAATATTCCAGAGCAAGTTCTTTGTTAATTACACATAGGATTACCACCCCAGGCAAAACAACTACCAAGGATATATATGAGAGCTGTAAACACAGAATACAGAGTAAAATGAAGCTGGCCCAGTGGCGCTGAGGGTTGAGGTGCTACACACCTCGCGCCATGCCAGCGACTCAGTTTGGTGATAGACTCAGGTTGCTGGGGGTCAGCAGGAGAGGGAGAGGATTGAGCATCTGGAGAACAGCTTTCCTCTCCCTGGGGAGGGCTCCAGGGTAGCTTGGTGTCCTGGCGACCCCCGATGGAGATCGGAGGTACTGCAGGTACATCAGCCAATGCAAGGGGCGGAGGGTGGTAGACGCTAGCAGGGCAGCCGTGTGCAAGTGTCATTGCACGCCACACTTCAAAGGGGAAAAAAACATGGAAATATCCCTGATGGCTGGATGAGGCAATGGCTGGTCTCTGGGGCGACCCCCACACACTCAATGCCGGCCACGATCCTGACCTTACCTCATGGTGATCCTTGACCTCCTCCTGTATGGGGCCTGGCAGGAGTGGAGGGATCCTGATCCCAATGTCTCAGTCAGGGATGTGGTTCAGGTGAGCAGTTAGGGGGAATGCTGAGCGAGCCAGCTCGGGAGATGCCCTGGACCACCAGGTGAAGAAATAGAGTTTAAAAAAAAGAAAAACAGAGTAAAATGATGGCTGCTCTATATGACGCCAATGGGTGAGTGGTAACGAGTAATGAGGAACTATTACAAGAAGTGGCAGTGTATATGAATACTCTATACTCAGACCTAGGCACTCCAGGAAAGTAGTAAACTAATTTTTTGGACTCCATTAATGTTCCCAACATTCCAGACACAATAGGACAAGGAATGATTATGCCCATAACAGAATCAAAAGTATTAATGGCCATTAAAAATTTTAAAAATAACAATTGCCCAGGACCGGATGGCTTTACTTCTGAGTTTTACAAAATTTTAGCAACTGAAATGGTAAAAGTCCTCACTGTAGTGTTTAATTGCATGCTGGAAGAGGGGGACATACAGTAGCTCCACAGTTAGGTGCATCATTCCAAATGTTTCTTTATAAGAAAGAGGATAGATGGAACATAAAAAATTGGAAGTCAATAAGTTTGATTAATGCGGACCTAACAATACTAATGAAAATTTTAGCAGCACAATTGCGACTACAGCGCCTATTTTAATTCGGAAAGACAGAATTGCTCAGTGGTAGGATGTAGCATTCAAGATAACCTGATTTTAATTAGAGAAATAGTAGACATGGGGCATCAGAAGAGACATAGGGGATTTTACTGACATTAGACCAGGAACAAGCATTTGCTAAGGTGTCTCATCAATACATGGTTGCAGTCTTAAAAAAGTATATAAGTCCTGACATATTTTGTAACTGGATAAATAAGATATATGGGATTGCAGCAAGTAGACCCCTGATTAATGGGTTTGAAAGACCATTGGTATTACTGTGGAGAGGGTTTAGGCAGGGGTGCCCTCTTAGCCCACTGTTATATGTCTATTGTATAGATTCCTTATAAAGAAGCATGCAACAAAACTCAGTATCCTTAGGGATTAAAGTTTCTCCTGTGGAAAATACCTTTGCAGTAACTGCTTAAGCAGATGATGTATGTTTGTTAGTGGCTGACAGGGAAAAAAGCTGAAGTAGCACTACAGCATGTAAAAGGATAGTCAATGGTTTCTGGAACAAAGATAAAGCAAAAATAAGGGGTATAATATAAATGGGCGAATAAAATAAAGGAAGATATAGCCTGGATTCCAATTTGGAAGACACAATCCAAGTATTGGGCATTACATTTGGAAGGGTTGACATGGCATAAATAACTGGAAAATTAAAATAGAAGATTCTGAAAAGAAAGTTAGTATATGGAAATCATGGCAGCAAACTAAAAGAAAAAGGTTTTTTTGGTGAAATATTTTTGTTGCCTATGTTTCTATGCCTTAGAGCAGTTTTCCTCCCTAAAAATTAGAAGTAACAATATTGAGCTTAGTATTTCAAATTATATGGGGAAGCAGACTAAATCCAATAAAAGGATATCTTTATTTACCATTAAAAGGGATTCAATTTAATAAATCCTATTAGTTTCTGATATAGTATGTTTTTTATATTACAACTTTCAAAGATTTAACTCTCCGGGGAGGAGGGACATGTAATACTATATCAGGAGATGGTTAAATCCACTTCCACTAAAGTGGCGACAATTCTATATGCTAGCTAAAAATAGTAATATCCGAATTTTGCACTTCCAATTCTGGAAAAATAAGAAAAGTGGAATTTAACCATCACACAGATTATGACACCAAACAGAAAGACTCTATATGCTGCATTACAGGAGGCAGGACAATGTGTAGTTCCAGATAATAAAAATGTGAATAAGGAATATATTCATTTGATTGAAACATACTTAACTGACTATAGAACACCACCTAAAATGTGGAATTTACTTTGGCTGAGTTGCCATGAACGATTTGGGGTAAAAGGCAATGCAAAACATGGAAGGATAGAAGAATGGTGGTGTCCCAGAGCAACTTGTAATCAGCAGGTGGAAACCATGAAACATTTTTTGGTTGAATGTCCATGGGTAAAAGCTATCTGGGATCAGATAGCTGTAAGATGGCAGGATAGGCACTGGAGGAGGTGACATATGAAGACATTGTGACAGGGTACAAACATATTTTTCGAATGATAGAAACAGGAACGTTATGCCTTATTTTGACCTGTATAAAATTTGTATTATGGCAAATTAGATGTAAATACAATCTGAATTATGTACAATGTTATCTGTAAATAGGGATTGATGATTATGTTATTGTCTGCCATGGTGTATTCTATGGTACTGTTATCTATACTAGTGGTTTCTTAACTGTAGTAATTATGCTCCATTACATTTTGTATGCTAGATGTGAATGTTTGTATGGCGTAACTATGTTGTATTATGACATGTTCCTGTAACTACAGTAAATTAGTTGGTCTTGTTATTGCAATTCTCATACCTGTATGGTTTCCTGTGTCAACTATTCCACTATCAATGTACTGCACTTGCTGGGTCGCCACTGAAAAAGGGACTGTCTTGTCTCAGTGGGCCTACCAGGTTACCAAAATTCAATAAAAAAATAAAAATAAATATGTTCTACAGCAGATTGATACTTCCCCAGTGGCAGCTGTTTTTCAAATAGAGAAATAAATTAATAAACAATACTGATATGATTGCTCAAAGTGACAGCTGAAAGTTGTAAAAAGTGTAGAGGGGGGGTTCCAAGGGCGTTGGTACAATAACAATTTTTTGTTTTATTTTTATCTTTCATAATATCACAAAAAAAGTACCATAAATAAGTGAAATTGTATCATATATGGAAGGTAATGTGACCAGTTTTTTTGGGGGTTGGTTGAATTAATTTTTTTTTTCTTTTGGATTTGTGCTTTATGTTTATATGCTCTGTATATCTTTGTTTATATGTCTTACAATAAAAATTCCCCAACTTTTTTTGGGGAAGTGCCATGGGATTTTTAACATCCACCTGAACAGGCAGATGGGACCTTGGTTTAACATCTCATCTGAAGGCGGCACCTCAGGCGTGCAGTACCCCTCATGCTGCACCACACCGTCCAGTATGGGATTTAACACAGTACCAGGTGGGAATAGAACTCCCACAGCCTTCTGATCTTCCAGCCTCAGAAGCGAGTATGCAGCTTGCTGAGCCACTGAAACTGCTATATTATGTTGTTGTTCACATGAAAGATTCCAGTTTTTACATACATAATCCCTAATCTGTAAGAATCGATATAATACATGTTTGAGAGATAACAGGTTTGTTTAATTTTATCAAAACTTAAAAGACTGTCTTTATTAAATAGGTCTTTAATTTCTTTAGCCTCCATACAATGCCATTGTTTAAACCTAGCATCCTCTAAGGAAGGGTTAAAGAAGATGTTCAAGTACTTGGGAGTGTATAATGAAATATTTTTATGAGTGTGAGTTAATTTCAGCACTCTATCTCATATTGTACTTGCCGTGTATGTGCTCATACATAAATTTTAATTTCTGACCGATAAGAACCTATATACAATATGGCCCGGATATTCAGACTGCTCCAGGAAGTGGCACAAGCCTAGGTGCAGATGCAACTGTGATGTGCAGGGCCAGGTCCAGAGTGATATTCAGCGGGGGATCTGCCATGGCGCCAGCACCGTGAATATGGCATAGTCAGCGCACATACCGCACATGGTGCAGTGGCACTCGCGCTGGTGCAAGCCACAGATAGGGAGCATGGGGATGTGCCAGTGCAAGTGCAGTTGCGCTAGGTGCATCACCCGTGATATTCAGCAGGGGGCATGCAAATGAGGCCATAATATATGCAAGGCACAAATGGGGCCATTTGCATGTCATTATGGCTCCATTTGCATGCCTTGCGCAGGGCAGCCCAGCAACTTGCGCCTAGCACCCTGCACAACATGACGTGTGCAGTGGGGATCCTGGGGCAACCCTCGTACCGTAGCCGTGATCACGAGCTATATGTTTAAAGATAAATCCCTGGTAGTTTAGTGGCCCCCTGACTCCCCAGTTCCCCTAAAAATATGATACATGACCACCCCTGGTGGTCTAGTGGTCCCCCCTCCCACCTGAGTCCCTGATTCCCCAATATATGTCAATATTACTGCCCCTGGTGGTCTAGTGGAACCCCCCTTGCCCGTTGCTGTGATCATGATAAATCTCCATAATGAAATGCCTGGTGATCCAGTGGCACCACCCTCCCTCCTACACAGAACCCCTTGCCGCCCGCTCCCCACCGTCGTTGGCGGGTGGCTGCATCCGCCCACATGCGGATGACAGGTACAGTATGGGCTATAAGCCCATTGGTCTCAATGTGGACCAATGGACTAGCAGGGCATACTGTACTAGACTGTCCCAAATATGTGAATGAAGTCCACTTAAGCACCAGGGTTCAGTGTGTGCTTATGGACGGTGTTCTGGGTAGGCGGGTGGCCACCCATGGCTGGGCTGTTATGTTGCACCCTGCAATACTATAGCGCACCTGGCGGCGGTGGTTGGGAGTTGTTTCTACTTTGCACAGGCTCAACTTTGAGCCCCCCATGCGGTGCAATGCAGGATTGTGCCAGCATTTGTGCCGCACATCCCAGGCTGAATATCAGGATGTGCCGTATATGCATGGGCACGCATCCCCTGCATCTGTGCCACATATGATTACATTGCACCCCAGTGCATCGGAATTTGCGATGTGCCAGGCAGCCTTTTCCAGTATTCCACTGGGGTGCAATGCCTTTGAATATCCGGGCCTATATATTTAATAGATGCCCAGGAAATAAAAAATACCAGCCTATAGTGACCCTTCACCCACTGAAGTATCCTACTGCCCACCCTGCTCCCTAATTGGCTGTAACCACCTGTCGCCCGATCACGGGCATGTGTTGACAATAACCCTGGTGGTTCAGTGGACCCACTCCCCTGCCCAATCGTGGGCATACGTGTACAATAATTTCCCTGGTGGTCCAGTGGACCTGATACCCTGCCTGATCATGGGCATATGAATAGATAACCCTGGTGATCCAGTGGTACCCCTCTCCCACCCACCCGCTGAGCCCTGCTACTCCCTGGATGGTGGCGGGCAGCTCCCCTGCAAACTGCCTGGCTGCGGCCGACTGACAGTGCACAGTGCGGCTGTACACCTATTGGTCCCTCGTGGGCAATGGATGTAGACCATACTGTACACACAGTTCCTGAAATGTGAATGAACCATTCTCATTTTGGGACTGTGTAGTACAGTATGGTTCGTGATGCTCCATTGGCCCACACAGTGGACTCAATAGGGTGTACAGTCGCACTGTACGGATGTTAGTTGGCGGTGACCGGGTGGCTTGTGGTGTGGGAGCTGCCGCCCCCCACCGCTGACAGGGAGGTGCAGGTGGCGGAGCTCTGTGGGTGGGTTGGGAGGGGGTACCGCTGACCACCAGGTTATCTATATGCCCACAATCAGGCAGGGATCGGGTCCACTGGACCACCAGGGATATTATTTGACACTTATGCCCATGATTGGGAAGGGGAGCAGGTCCACTGGACCACCAGGGCTATTATATTTATATAGCAGCGATCGGGTGGGGGGGGGCATGACACCTGAACTGTGTCCCAGGAAGTCGGGTGGCCACCCACAGCAGGCAGCTGCTATGCTGCACCCAGCAATACGGCAGCCCACCTGTGGGTGTCCCCCAACATGTTCCTGGCTTTGACTGGCACGTCTTTGTGCCCCCCTGTATAGTGCAAGGTGGATTTGTGCCTGCATATGCGCAGCACATCCTGGGCTGAATATCGGAATGTGCTGCATATGCGTGAGCACACCCCCTGCACTTGTGCTGCATACATTACTGGTGCGCTCTGGCACATTGGGGGTTGCGCTGAGCAACCTACCCCTTTGAATATCATGCTGGGCACATCAATGGGTTGTGTATGGTGCAAGCAACCCTTCTGAATATCCCACCCTTGTTCTTATTTTAGTTGCCATGATAAAATTCTGTCTGATTTATCACCTAGTGCATAGTATTTAGTACGCATAAGTAACATTTGTTTTTCTGCTTCACGCATAGCTAAGTTATTATATTGGTTATGTAAGTCCAAGAGTTTCTGCAGTATTATTGGATCTTGAGTTAGTTTTTATAAATTATCTATTTGAGTTATTAGATTTTCTATAGATTTCATTTTCTGTTTTCTGTATTTCTTCTTTTTATTATTAAAAGTCATTGTGACGCCTCTAATATACAGTATGTTTTACTAGTGTCCCATACCACTACTGTGGCTGTGTCCTTATAGTTATTATGTTCAAATAATTGTGACATTTCCTGAGTTATTTTAGTATGACAGTCTGGGTCTCTGAGTAAAGTGGGGTCTAATTTAAATATATAGGTTGCCTTAGCATTTTTGATATTAATAGTCATTACCACCGGGGAATGGTCTGATATATGTATTTCTCTATATTCAATCTCCTCAGTACAGTACAATAATGATTCAAATAAGGAAAAAATCTATTCTGGAGTATGATTGATGTACTGCCGAGAAAAATCAATATTGTGAGATTGTGGATGAGCATGTCTCCAAGGGTCCACTGATCTGAAATCCCCAAAAATTTAGATAGTTTGACTGATGCTGATTGTAATTTACCTTCATAAAGATAAGATCAATCTAATCTATTGTCTAAAAAATCTTTCCCTATTATCACCGGGAATTAAAAGATGCAATCTTAAGAAAAATGTCATTGAAAAATTCAGGAGAGTTTTCATTGGGGCCATATATATTAACAATTGTTAACAATTTTCCATTGTAAGTGATCTCACACACAATATAATGCTCATATAATGTACATCAGTGAGATAGCGATTAATTGTTACTCCAATGTTCTTTTTAAAAAATATGGCTATACCTCTAGAGTTTGGACTATAAGGAGCATTGACCTCAGGTCCCACTTCCTAGAATGATATAAAAAGTAATTTTGCATAAGATGTGTTTCTTACAACAGTAAGCAATTGACAGCTAAATGATCAGCATAGTTAAATATTTTTCTTCTCTTGGTTCTGTCTCTTAACCCCATAACATTCCAAGTGAGTACTTTCAAAGAGTTATTCGTCCATAACTTTTAAACATAAGAGTATTGCCCATAGTGAGTCTAAGTAGCGGTCAAGTACCCATCCCCTACCTGTATTTACCTCTCCACCATTGTTCCTTTATTATACTTGTTTTCCTTGCTTACCTATAATTAAACAATAGAACTCTTGCTGGCACCCTTTTCTTCCCGCCCCATAGCCTCCTGGAATCTAACATAGATTTAAGTATCCTCCACCCCTTATCCACAGTTTCGACCCATCACCACCCCCTTTGGAGGCGTCCCTTTTAGTTAATAATGTAGCTGTTGAATTAAACCCAGGAATTGTATAAATAATAAAATTAAGCCAGAATAACTGAAGAATCATAAATATTTCTATATAAACCTGAGGGAGGTTTCTAACCTTAAATCCCCATTCTCTAACAAAGGTGTGCATAAGGAAAGACAGCAGATTTTCACACCTAGCATTCCACACTGCTCGATCTGCTATTCAATTCCCGAAAACAAAATCCAAGAGACTGCAGACATGTAGCTACTTTGTCTAATATTTCTTCACCCACCCAGAAGCTCCTCTCATTAAGCCACCCTTTCTTTGCCCAGTTTTTTCTTACTTTCCATTCATTTCCAGCATTTGATCTGTTTCCATGTAGGAATTAGGTAGAACAAATCAGTTCTCCTTCTTTAAGTTTCAGAATTACTGTCCTGTGTAAGTTCTGCCTAGTTCTTAAGCGGTTTGTAGCCGATTGCTGTGAGGGCATTGGATTGTCCATCAAGACAACTGATTGTCCTTGTTGTGCAATGTGCATGCATGATTAGGGTCTTGGGGTTTAAATAGCAGTGTGACCCAGCTGCCCATTTTCACTAGAGTCTGAGCTGCTTAGTAACTGCGATGGGTTTAAACCCTCTTTGAAATCTTTCTTGCTTTGTGAAGATAAGGCATGAACAGTTCTCTGGGAATGTCTGGCTACTCTAGAGTCATACTGAGTTCTTAAAGAGCAACTATTGTACTCTTTACCAAATTTCCCCCCAAGAAACATAAAGAGGCCTTATCTGCCTCCAAATCAAGTGCTGCTAATTTTTCCTTTTTATAACTGCTCCTATTTAGGAAGGGGAAGGGATTGTATTTTGGCTCCGTGGAGCCACGCTGATCCCTATCACTTCCTGGTACCTCTACAGACTGTGATCTGCCCCCGATCTGCCCCCATGCTACCATGTTTTGTGAAGTCACTATATGGAGAACACGGGGGTGTACTCCATAGACATGAATGGGGTCATTTTTGAAAGTTACATTTTCATACTTTAGACGGTCATTTGGAACAAATCATGGCCACTGCTTAACTAACAGGAACCTTGTTAGTTAAGTGGTGGACATGATTTGTTCCAAATGGCAATGTAATGTATGAAAATTTTACTTTCAAAATGGCTACATTCATGTTTATGGAGCGTGCCCTGCACTCTCCATATAGTGACTTCACAAAACATGGCAGCATGGGGGTGGATCAGGGGAGGATCGCAGTCTGCAGATGTACTGGGAATTGGAAGGGATTGGCTCGACTTGACTACACTGAGCTAAAATGCGATCCCTTCCCTTCCTAAATAGAGGCAGTTACAAAAGGAAAGATTAGCAGCATTTGATTTGGGGGCAGGTAAGGCCTCTTTATACTTCTTGGGGACAGCACAAGGAAAGCTGTTCTTTAAAAAAAAACTTCTGCTTGGTTAGGGCATCTCTCCATGTCAAAAAAATGGGATCTTAGCCAGTGGAAGGAGAGAGAACCTTATTTTCATTTCAAGTAGCATTGCTTTTACTTTATCAGATGCTTTACGTGATTGAATTGTTTTAACACTAAAGTCTGGGAATACTGAAAACGTAATGCCTTTTGCATGCAAACCTTTATCCATGCATGCTTTCCTGAGAATTATTTCCCTGTCCTGATAATAGTGGGGCTTCACATACACAGGTCTAGCAGGAAAGTGACCACTCCGCTGTGTATCTGGTGTTTGTGGATTTGCCCCGGCCCGATGTGCATGATCCAAAATGATGCGTTCTTCATGGTATTGTAACCCAGGATAGACAGATCTGAAAGGGAATGGTCTGGTTGGGAAACATGTTCTCCTACTAGTGTGCTGATAATCTGGTTTACCATTGTGTGTTGGTGGTGGTTCCTCCTGGTTTGCAATAGTTGCCATCTTTCCCTTATATCATCCATTTGTGCACTTTTGCACTAAATTAGGTAAACCACATTACTTGATTGACATGTAGGATCCATTTATTTTGTTATGCTGTTATGTCCTGCTTTGATGGTCTGTGTGCATATCTTCCTCTTGTATTGTTGCATGGTGTTGTTCCTCTCATTTCTGTTATTCTGAAATTGCTGAGAATTTGCTATGAACTTTCATGATGTTAGAAAGGTTGGGGGCTGCTTGTAGGCAATGACAGGCGGGTCAAGGAAATGTCTTTAAGCCTTTTATCTTCACTCCAACATGGTTTGTAGTTCTTTAGTCATTTGCTGAAGGGTGTTAGCATAGGACTGTATGTAACAACTAGGGATGTCGATCAGTTTGATTGTTTTGCCTGTATTCCATTAGAGCTTCTCATGGTATTTTATATAGTACATTCTATTTCTTTGTCAACTTGTCTTGGGAGTGGCCCTGCTGGATGAAGGAATTATGAAGTAGAGGTGAGCTGTCCATTTCTTGTTATCTCTGCTGAGCAGATCTGAGGGTAATGATTGCCTGACTGGAGTATTGCCCCTATTTGAGATACTTATGAGCTGCTTATGGTCAGGCAGGCCACCCCCATGAGCAACCACATGGGTCGTGCTGTCTGCCTATTGATGGCGGACATACTGAAAACAGTGTCATTCTGGGGTGGGGGCATAAAGAAAAAGAACTTCACCAATTCTAGCTGGGGTAAGGCATGAGAAACTGCCAGTTGTGCAAATCAAATAATTTCATATGGAAAAGCCTGACTCACAGAAGTCTATAGAGGACTTCTACATAGAGGGGTGTAGGGAGGCTGCATGTGTGCAGAGGTCCTGTTTCACACATGCAGATAAGTCTGCACACTCATTACCCCCAGTGCACCTCCTGCAGAGGCTTGCCCCAACCTGATCCATGCATCCATGCCAAGAAGGTTTTGCACTCTGGAGGGTGTACCGAACATGACAGCATTACACGAGGGAGGAGGCAGCTTAGCTATAATATCTATCTGCCCTCCCTGAAATTGTACTTCTGTGCTCCCTGGCCTTCCTATGGCCTGGTGCCAGTTATCCTCCAACCCTCTGAACTGGCATGGCGGGTTGGAGCAACGTGCAGTGCATTTTGTTTCTAATGTCCATTGTTTTCATTTATGAGCTATGGTTGTCCTTGGGGTACTGCTGTAGTCCCACTTCCGCTGCTCCATGGACTCTCTCTATCCCTGAACACAGCCCCAACCCTACCCCACTCCAGTCTGTACATGAAGTGGGAAGGCCAGGGGCTGTGGATGCTGCTACTACTGCAGACATCTGCAGGTCAGTGGGTCCATATTTAGATATGCCCCTTTAACATGTATCTGGATGCCCTTTGAGAATTAGGTCCAAAATGATGAAGAAAATTTAATCTGACTCAGCAACAGATCTAGGGGTGATGAAGGGTGCGGCTGCACACCCCCATTGTAACATACTTGCTTGTTGCTGCTGCATTTCACTTTGTTGAAGAAGTTAGATTTATTGACTCTACAAAAGTTTATATTTAAAACTATAGATTACATTTGTATTTTCTGTCAACAATGTACTGAAAAATAATAGCAAATAATATAAAGATTAATAAAATTTTAAAAGTGCATATCAAGTATGCACACCATTCAACACCCCACCACACCGTTGTAACATCCTGGATCCACCACTGATCTGGCTGGCCCAATGCCACCTGTAATGGCAATGGTCCAGGTTTGGGAATGAGCTTGGAACATTGGGGGCTGACCATTAGGAGGAGGAGGATCAGACGTCCAGGATGCTGTCATATTCCAGGGAGGGAAGGTAACAGATTCAGCTGCTATATTGACACCTGGTGATGACAGGTGGCAGTGCAGTTAGACTTCCAGGATGGGGTGGGTGTGGGGGGCTGCATCACCAGCAAATCCCAGTGCTGCCCCAAAACAAAGTTTGTTGAACAAAGACCAACAGCTAGGGAGCACAGTGAAGCCAGCGAGTATCTGCCAATTTATTTCATTTTTCCATTTAATCAAATAGCTTGCATGATAGCAGATACATGGTAAGGAAACCAGGAGCAGGAATCCCTAGTGCTTCGAGGTTAGCACAGCCTCTTCATAAGGGGCAATGCAGTTAGAGCTGCTCATGGTAGAGAGAGCACCACTTCATGGCAGAGCACAGACATGCCTCACGTGCTTGTAAGCCTCTTGGCAACCCAGCTGTCTGAGAGGAGGGGAGAAACTTATAAGGAAAATCCATGGAATGCTGTAGATTAAAGTCAAAACTCTCAGCCTCTACCAACCTGACTGGCCATTGCCTTTCTGCACATTAGAAGGACCTGTAGGGGGCAGCTGCCCTCATCCTTAAAGAATCCACTGTGGAGAAAATACGAGTCTGCGGACCCCTTAGAAGGAGAGGTAAGTGCAAGAGAAGGGCAGGACGAGGCTGGGAGATGGTCCAAGTTGAGCAGGGGATGCACTGATGACTGGGATAAATAAAGAAGGATAAGAATAATATGGTGGTAACACCACAGTGGGCTGAGTTTACGAGGTAGTAACTGGACCAGGGGTAACAAACACCAAGGCCAAAGGCTGTGGTCTTTATTCACTCCCCTGGTCCAGTTGTTACCGAGGAAATTCAGACCACTAAGTGTATTATCACTATTACACTGAAACAGAAACATCTATTTTAAAATGACCTGTAATCTGTCTCGATTAGCGTTACAGTGCTTCTAAGAGAAACCAGGAACTGTTTCTCACAGATGCACAGAGAGCTGTTTCTCACAGACACATTGTAGTTTTGCTAGACATCTCTGATTGGCTGCTGTGTAAGTAAAGTGGGAAGACAGACTGGGCTTGCTCTCTGATTGGCTGACTACAACATGCAGTATCCAATCACAATGCAGAGTTCATGACGCATTATTGTACTTAGCCCATCTTAGTGCAGAAGCACTGTCCCATTATTCAGGCTACTGCTCAGTTTGTCTACAGTCCCTGGCTGGGAGTGGGGCCACATGACAGTGCAACCCCAACCTTGACCACCCAAGCCAGCTCCTGAGTCCACTCCTGTACCCAGATTACCAGTATAGGAGCAGAGTATCACAACTTCAGGTGGGGAATATATGCGATCTTAAGGAACAAAGATCCTGTTTTCATGCAAATGACCTTAGTAATGAATAACATGGAGGAGAAATAAAAAACTAATGTGAAACACAAGCTCGATTTTTGTCTACATTTTTTGTTTTTCTAAGTTCTCTTTGAAGCATCAGCTGCCCTTTATTAGAGATTCCTTAAGGCCTTTAAAAGTATGTGAATCTAATCTTTTGCACCCTGTATTTTAAGCACTGTCTTTTACTTATCACTGAACGTCTCCTTTGACATAAATTAGTTTGGACGAGAAGCAGTGTACTTAGCAGTCTCGAGAGGGGTTGAACTGAGGGGTGAAGTGCAGGGTGTGGTTCATCATCAGCTTTTTCCTTCATTTAAAGGTGACAACTCTTGGAGCCCCATGTTGGGCATTTCTCATCCACCTGCACATCAAGGCTTGCACCTTGCAGCTTAGCCAGGCCAGCATCTACCCTCCTTGGCTGCTTTTAATCATTCATTTTTTCTGTGTACGGACAGTAATCCCAAAGATTCATGTTTGCAAATGTTTCTATTTTTTTCTGAATTAACAAATAACCCCAAGTGTCAAGAGTTGCCCAATACCTAGGATAGGCCTAGGAAGTGGTGGAAACCATGCAGGCACACAACACCTACTCCTGTCACTTCCAGCCTTTTAAGGCCCATGACGAATCTTTACAAGCATATCAGTGAACAGCCACGTCAGCTCTTAGCTTTCACACAGATGCAGTTCACCAAACCAGGCGTCTGTGAATAAACACAGCTGGGCTGAGCTGGCTGATTCTGAGTCATACAAGTTTATTGTATTCTTTCAGAAGACTGCCGGAAGTTCTTGCTTCAATAGATAACATATTTGCTGAGTTTCTGCTTTGCTGATTTCCCAGAAGGATAGGTGGCATCTTGGGATAGGAAACTTCATGTTGTTCTGTTTGTACAATTACAGCCCATGCTAAAAATCCAACCATTGCTTTTCTTATTCTTTTACTCTGATTTTATTTTTAATGATTCAACATGGCAGAAAATATAGAAGTGACCTTTCCAACTTCCAGAGAAATCGGTCTTTGACTAATTAGACAGACAATGTGGAATAAACATAACACTGCACAATATGAGGAAAGGTTACGACCTTTGCAATTAGTTGTCAGGCCACTGTCGACGACAAGCATACATTGCTACATAACTACAGTTAGCAGACCCTTGTCCTGTGCAACCTACATTTCATGCCAGAGGGACTTAAAACAGTCCAGCTCTATTTTAAAGTGAACTTGGAGATAGGGTCATTAAGGAGGGCCTCCTTCTCCTGGTGTGGGATTTACTTTAGTCAGGAGATTACCCTTTCCAGATGGTAGGTAGTTCAGGAAATGGGGCCCACCCTCTCCTGCTATGAGAGGTATTTTATTCAGGAAGGACCACCTCTTCTTTTAGGGAGGTACTTTAGCAAAGGAGGTACTACCCTGTCCTGGTATCTGAGTACTTCAGTTTGGGAGGATCACCCTCTCCTAGTATGGGAGGTAACTTCAGTTAAGAAGGAACCACCATCTCCTAGTATGGTAGGTATTTTAGTCAGGAGAGACCACATTCTCCTGGTGATGAGGGTACCTCAGTCAGGGAGGCTCACCCTCTTGTGATATGGGAGGTCTTCAGTCATGAAGGACCACCCTCTTGTGTGTGGAGAGATACTTCAGTAAAGGAGGGATGACCCTCTCATGGTATGGGGATACTTCTGTGAGGAGGAACCACCCACTCCAGGTATCAGAGGTACTTCAGTCAGAAGGGACTACCATCTCCAGGTATCAGAGGTACTTCAGTCAGGAGGGACCACCCTCTCCAGGTGTAGGAGGCATGTCAGTAAAGAGGAGCCCTCTCCTAGTGTGAAGACTTGTGCCCTGTATTTTAAATGTTTGCACCAGTCAGGTTCATTCTCTAGTGTCCTCATCCTATAGTTCATAACTGCTGCAGTTCCAGCATTTGGAACACAGCATCTGAAATGGCAGACTAAAAACCTTTATATACAAAACACACATTTTGTTTAACAAGTAATACTGCCCTCCATGAAGAGCTGTGCTTCTTATTGCTGATCTTGGTACTAAGTGACCTCACCTTCAGTTCAGGACATTTCAGTACCGTGGGTAATATATTCTAGTGCTACCTTAATTGTAAGATCCCAATGTGGTTTACTTCACAGAGATCCTGCACTAAGGACCTGGTTCAGGCCTTGGTAACAACAGTGAGGCCATGTCAACAAACAATATGACTGTGCCCCACTAGCCCCACTAACCCCTCTCCCCCCCCTCCTGTAATCAGTGTCACAGTACACTGGGGAATGTTGAAGATAGGAACAATAGTATAATTGTTAGCTGGGTTTGCAAACAGATTGTGTGGAAGTGTCAAATGTTTCAAGGCTGAAAATAAAGGCACGGTCATCTTTATGCAGAACATGCTCACTTTCACAGGAAAAAGGTAAATTAAGTAACATGACAAATGAAATACAATAAACTAAGTTCTTGTATGGTCACACCTTAACTGTACATTTCTCTCACTCAGTCTCCCTCCAGTTATCTGTTTCTCAGCAGACAATCAGGGCTGTGTGATTATGTTATTCTGAATATTTGACTAAATATTTGGTGTTCAGGTCTCAAGTATTCGGATATTCATTATTCAGACAAGAAAGGTGCTTTTTTAAAGACTTGTCCTAATAAACTGAATATGACACCATTAAGCCCTCTTTGAACTTGGTGTTCCATAATCACCATCACAAAAAAACTCAAATACTGATTCAGAGCTGTCAGTAATGCAACGCAACGCAAGGTATTCAATGTGTCCCACAGGTCATTATGTTATTCAGTGTTGGAATTTAGCCAGGAAAGTGGCTTTGCAAAGAATATTTTTATAACCTGTTAAATGACACCATTAAACCATCTTCCAAGAACCTGGTATTCCATAAACACCTCAAAGACATTTCAATGTGTAACACAGAGCTGGCAGTAATACAAAGCAAGGTATTTGGGTCCCATGGATTATTTGTTAGCTAACTACTATTTGGCCCACAAAGGTGTTAGACTAATCTAAAAGAACTTATATGAAACCCTTAAACCATCTTCTCTGAACACAGTGTTTCATGAATACGTCAATGACATATCAGTGACTGAAACAGAGCTATCAGTAACATAATGCACCATACTTCAGTTGTGGTGTCTTTGTACCTCCATCACACACAGAGAAGAGACCATCAGTTCAAGGAGTGGCCTACCACAGTCACGCAATGAATTTCATAGTGCTATGTCTGCAGAACTTGACTCTTCCTTGACAGCACTACTGAGCTTCGTGGCACTGCTGCTTCCCCCATTCACACTGCTACCACTACCAGAACCTGGGTTGCTGAATGAGAAAAAAGCTAGGCACACCTAATACACTGGAAGCATCTGTCAGTATCTCCCACAACACCCGGGGCTGGTGAGACAGGAGATTTGCAGGCGCCGATCCATCCATGTTTGTAGGGTGGCTGCTTTCTAGACATGATTTATACAGCTATTACCTCAGCTAAATCTATGCAGAAATAATACAGCCAGATGATGCAAGTTAGAAGCAAAGCTAACTGACTGCTATTAGCAGTGCAGGTATGTATCACTGTAGTGAGACTGTGTATGACTGTGCTGTTAAATGCCTGCAACAAATAGTGTAGTACACCTCCCACTCACGGCAAAATAAACACTTTGTTTTACGTCACAAATGTTACTGGTATGACAGAAGGAGTCAGTTGACAACTTTCTTGTTCAACATGGAACCAAGCCCGGAACTGGGTGACACTACACAAATTCACACACGATTCAGTGAGTCAAACCTGACACACTGAAAAAACTGCAGCAGTTTACAAAAAAAAATTATTTTCACACAGCTGTGCACATGCAGAATGCAGCCTCATTAAAATAAAAAAAATTACTAAGCATACACAGGCAATACCTGCATAGAGAGCTGCGGAGGGTGATGTCTGATGACACCCTCCTCATTCATGCAATAAACTGTGCCCAGAGCTAGATGACTACCAGGAACAATTCAGTGAGTCAAGCCAGACACAACAAAAAAATGGCTTCAGTATTTTAAACATTAAAAGAATGGGTGCACACAGCCATGCACACACAGGACACAACCTTTTACGAAATACTATCCATGCAGGCAAGATCTGTACAGTGAACTGCAGGGGTGGGTGATGAGTCAGCTGATACCTTCCACAGTCATGCAGGGAACTGAGCCTGGTGCCAGATGGAAAAAAAAAAGATTAACCAAAAATCACACTGGAGCTGTGGGTAAGTAATGGGAGAGGCTGGTCAGCAAACAGCCATCCCTTAACAGGTCCACAATAAATGCAGTCAGAAAAGCCAAGGCTGATGTTGCTGACAAAAAAAGCCTATGGACCAAAAAGTAAAATGTGTTTCACCAAAAAGCAGTTGGGGGCAGATACATAGATAGCCCTCCTTGTCACTGTTAACTGAGCCCAGATACAAAGGGAGAAAAAATAAAAATGCTGTCAAAAAAGCCAAGCCTGGCTTTTCTGACGTTGATCGTATTTAAATACTGTAATGGAACGGTGTGGGTGCGTGTCTGTTTCCCCCAACAGCTGTAGATCCTGGAGCCTTCTGCAGAAAGGAGGGACTAGAGATTTTGATGCCTTTGTGGGGGCCAGTGAGCTGTCCAGTGAGATGAGACAGTCCTCTGCACCAGTGGAAGTGGATCCCGAACTGTGGCTGTAAGAAGGGGTATTTGCTGGAGGCTGGCAGATCTAGGGTGAGAGCTTGTGTACAAAACCTGCTGTCCTGGGGGTGGGTACAAGCTATGTCATCCCAGGCCTGGAGTTCAGAAGATGAACTGCAAAGTGAGTTGCTGATCCTGGTAAGGAGGAGAACAGTATCCACCTGCTAGCCTGCACGAATGTCGATACTTGTCAGGCAATGGAGGGCCAGCCCAGACCTGCGAGTTGAGGACTGCAGCACTATGGAGAGGGGAGAGAGAGAAGAGAGAGACACAGGGAGAGACAGAGGGAGAGAGAGAGACAGACAGAGAGAGAGAGAGAGAGAGAGAGAGCGAGATATCAAAGAAGGTACCATCGCATCAGAAACTTCCTATGAGACAGGAGACTCATAGCGCCTGCTGGGTCAGGAAAAGCCATCCATACCTGGGAACCATGAGTTTGGTGGCCTTGCTTTAGAAAGACATCAGCTGTTTGTTTGGATCTGTTTGCAAGTTGCCCATTAGGCCAGATTACAAATACCTCATTTTACAAGTTCATCAGGAGCCATTTTAGTAATTCCATGGGCCTTTGAGGGGCTGTTAATCTAAGCATGTTGCTCCTTTTCCAAAGTGCACTAATGGTGGCCAACCCACTGCAAATTCATCAAGCCTGGACTGGTTCAACACCTGTGGTGTCCAGGAACTGTCAGAAAAAGGAACTTCCATAGGGGTTAAAATAACACCCGGTACCAGGGGAGAGAGGGTGGACCCATCCCATCTGGGAGTGCACTCAAGGGTCAGTTACAATTTTCTTTAACCATTTCCTTTCTAGGCTCATCTGTTAATAAGGCTGTGTTTGTTTGTTAAACCTTATATGTTTATTGACTTTCAGGTGCAATGATGAAAATAGTGGTTTTGTTACTGAACCCTTCAAGGGTTAAGGCCCCTGTGGCTCGTTTTTTTGCAGTGCCCATAGCACTCATTTCTGTCCAACTATACTGAACCGCCCCAGTTTATTAAATGTGATGGCAGTGCCACATGCATGACATGGGAATGACTCACCATGGGATCCACCACAATACTGACCAATAAAAAGCCTGTGGAGCAAACAAAACAAAAACAATCTTTTTGGCAAGTTCTACGTCTCACACATATGAAGAGATAGCTCACTAAAATGACCATCTTCTGCTCTCTACCAGCTCAGAGTGGGAAATCACATGGTGTTCCAGGCTGTGATCTCCAGAAACAGCCTCCAATTGTCAACAAACCTCTGCAAGACTTCAAAATCTCACTGAATAGTGCTGCCTGAATATGGGCTGAATAGTGAATTATTCAGGAGGTGCATCCCAATATTCACTTACTAATTCGTGGTATTCAGTAAATCGATTCAAACCATGCACAGCCCTACAGACAAAGTCCAACACATTTGGCAAGTTCAAAGAAAGGTCATCCGTCTCCTATTTTATTCTCACGTGTGTCCTATAGGGTGGGTTACATGGACCAATATTAATGACTTGGGAAATGGTGGCCAAGACACCTGCTAAAAGCCTTATCTTTTACAATAAGTATAGCACTGTGGGATCTTTGACTTCCACCTGAACAGCCACCAGTGGTTGGCAGAAGCGAACTTGTTTTAACGTCTCATCCAAAAGATGATGCCATGACAGTATAGTACCCCCTAGTAATGCACTAGTTTAGTTTATTTTGCTATCTGGGTAAGTGCACTGGAACCCTGGTTCCTTTTGAGGCATGACCGGTGTACAAAGTACAGACATTAAAACAGAAACAATGTGTATTATATGAAAACAAGGCACAGTATTAAATAAAGACATTCAATCAGTTGACCAAGGTCAAAGCTAGGCAAAACAATCACTTTCATTAGAACTAATACAATGTTTTTCAGTGCTGAACCAAATGCATCAGTTGATGGTAGCAGCCTTATGGTAATCAGAATTCTGTTCAGGTTACTGCTGCACAGTAACCAAATGAATACTGACCCATACTAGTGCTCATCCCAGAGAACTTGCAGAAAATGTTTATTTGATAAATGGGAATTAAAGCTGATGGTTGAAAATCTCAATTGAGTTGCTAGACATTGAGATTTATTCTTTTCAACAGTCTAAGAACAGATTTAGAATTTATGAATTTGTCCTAGAATTGTGAGGAAGCTGGTTTCACTGGTTAAAATAAAACTATTACCACATGCTCGGGCAAAACTTCTGGTTTTATTATTTTTTTTTCTAAATAACTGTTTTAGGGTTGCTTTCAGCAACAATAAGCTCATCATAAATCAATGGGAGAAGATTATGCTGAGCAATTAGGGTTCGACTTTGTTCACCAAACTTCTGTTAATTCTGTACAATAGATTCAATTTTTTGAAGTCTTTAAAATTTAATGTAATGGGAGCCAGTATAGCGTAATGGTTAAGGGCACTGAGCTGCAAACCTGAAGACCTCGGGCTTGAATCCCACAGCCCCCACTTACAATACTGTGTGACCCTGAACAAGTCACTGAACTTCCTTGTGCTCCCAGGTCACACCTGGAAACAAGCTTTGCCTTAGTGTGCCTTTCCTGGTTAAGCAATTTCCCATTTCCTTTCCCTAATGTATTTCAATTGGGCTGAGAATGTCAGACCTGGGTTAATAAAGACCCCAATGTACTTAAAAAACTGACACTGCACAACTGACCATAGTGTCTGTACTGGGTATTAGCCCACTTTATTGGTGTGGGACTAGAACCCATGATCTTCTTTTCTTTCAGCCCCAGAGGCAAGCATGCAACCTACTGAGTGAATGGAGAGTTATGGGCTCTGATATTCTAGAGTTAGCCTGCTGAGTGTGCAGTGATGCTGCATAAGCAACTCTGATGGATGGTGCGGTCAGTTCAACCCTGTTCCTATGAGGGGATGCGGGGTGGAGGAGGGATCAGCCCTGTTTCCAGGGCAACCCCTGGTCCAGCTAGGAAAAAGAAGCTGCCTGAGTTAAGTTCGTGCTGAGGCACCAGAAGTTCTGGACGAGATTTCTTTGAGAGAAAACATCTGTAGGGCACCTGCAACTAAGGGGTGAGTTCACAGTGCTAAAGGGCCAAATGTGTTTTCACCTGAAACAAGATGAAACTAAAGTAACTGTTACTGTGGGGTCAGGAAAAGACAGCTAAGTGCAGTTTGGAAGATGTGGGATTGGACTGCTTAACTCTGTGGGGGTTTAGAGTAATGGACACAGCCACTTATTATGAAGTATATTCCAAGTTCAGCACAAATGGGATGTAAAGACAGTAGATTGAATGTAAAACATTTAAAGAGAATCTACACAGCAAAGTGTTTTCAAGGATGAGGTGTTACAGTCCAGAGACATGGCTGGGTATGAATTATGGGAGCGAGAGGTGGGAGACCCCCCCATCAGTAGTAACCAAATTCACCTCTACGGGTTTGCTTTGGGACACCTGTAGCTTTCTGTCAGGTACTTGGCCAGTGCCTGAGGAAAGTACCCAGATGTGGGATTGATGAGGAAGATTCCCTGATGGAGCCAGAAGTGCTCATAGGTGGTTTAGGGAGCCACCAGTAAATGTGCCCATGCTATATGGAAAGTTTCCAAAGGGCTGGCATGATAGCCCAGCCACAGAAGGAAGGTAGTCCAAGTGGCTGGCAAGGGAGTCGAGCCAGGGAAACCCAGAGCAGAGTACAAGTTCGGGCTGTGTGCCCAATGTGTTTCAGAGCCTGAGGGCTAAAGTGAAAGTGAATATGTTCTGATATCCATAAATCTGCATTACCAGGAGTGTAGCCCCATGGGGGTCCATCTGTGCTTTGTTATTCTGTGGATGTGAATAAAAGCCACACTTTAGAATCCCACTTCTGGTATTGGACATCACAGTTATTGCTTCCTGTGTCCGGAGTTACTTGGGTGCCCCTGTTGCAGAGTAGCCAAATCTAGCCAATATGCCGGGTGACATATTTCTCCCCGAACCCAGCCCACCAGGTAGTGCTGTCAAGATGGAAACGGCATACCTGGGTGGGGGTTACAATAATAATAATAATTCTTTATTTTTATGGCACCTTTCCACAACCAAGGTGCCTAACACACAGTTAAAACAGAATGAATCATAAAATCCACATACTATAAATAATATATAATAGAGATAATATAGATAAAACTTGAATTTCCTGCAGAAAGTAGGTATTCGCATGAGTTGTACTAGTTTCAACTGATTTCACAAAGCTGAGTGGAACCAATAAAGCTCTTTTATAGCCTATCAACTTAGAAAGCAAGTTACAGCTTAACCCTATTAAAACTGCTGGTCCAGTGCCATCCGTCTCACAAATTCCCCAACTAAACCTCCCACACACACATTCCTTTTCCAAGTCACTGCTTTTCTGAGTTTTTTAAAACTCTCCATAGTAGTCTTTATGTGTCCACATGTGTGCCATTTACACAGACACCCTCCTTACAGAGACACAGCACACTTGTGGCTGCATTGCCCAGTTCAGTTTATAATAAAACTTCCACTCAATATAGGTTGCTTGCACAGTCTGACATCAGTGATGGGGAAGTTAATGGAGGGATTGCCACAGGAAAGAATTGTGGTGTATCTTGAATCTAGCGAGTTGCAAGACCTGAGGAAGCACAGATTCAGGGGGGCAGAGGTCATGTCAGATAAACTTGATAGATTTCTTTGACTAGGTGAACTGGGCGACTAGGGAAATATATCAGGGAGGGGTGGTGGACATGGCCTACATAGACTTTAGCAAGACCTTCAACACCGTACCACATAGGAGTCTCATATGGAAAGTGGGCAGCTTAGGGATAGGTCCTAAGGTGGTTAAGTGGGTAAGAAATTGGGTAATGGATAGGAGTGGTGGTAAATGGAACATACTCAGGGGAAGGGAGGGTGACCAGCGGGGTACCTCAGGGCTTACTACTGGGACCAGTCTTCTTTAATGTCTTTGTAAGTGACATTGCAGATAAGCTGGAAGGGAAGGTCTGCCTCTTTGCAGATGACACAAAATTCTGCAATAGGGTGGACACTCCAAAGGGGGTGGAGAGAATGTGCAGAAACCTGAGAAAACTTGAGAAATGGTCATGGGTGTGGCAGCTGGGTTTCAATGCAAAAAAAGTGCAAAATCATTTGCCTAGGGCACAGAAACCCAGAGGTGGAGTATAAATGGAGGAAGAGGTATTGGCGGTCACCAAACAAGAAAGGGATCTTGGAGTAATCATATCTGATGACCTTTTGGTGGCAAGGCAGAGTGATAGGACAGTGGGTCAGGCCTATGGCGTGCTAGGGTGCATAGGAAGGGGTATTGCTAGCAGAAGGAAGGAGGTGATGTTGCCACTGTATAGTTTGTTGGTGATACCCCACCTGGAGTAGTGTATCCAGTTCTGGAGATCATATCTCAGGAAGGACATAGACAAAGTGGAGGATGTCCAAAGGTGGGCAACTAAAATGGTGCAGGGGCCGCATCAGAAGCTCTATGTGGAAAGACTGAGGGACCTCAATAAGTACACCCTGAAGGAGAGGAGGGAGAGGGGGGACATGATGGAGACCTATAAATACCTCACAAGGTTGAACAAGGTATATGAGGGGAGTATTTTTCAGAGGAAAAGATACACAAGAACAAGGGAACATGAAATGAAACTGGAGGGAGGAAAATTTAGAAGAGATGTGGGAAGTACTTCTTCACCGAAAGAATGGTGGATACCCGGAACAGTATTCCAGCAGAGGTAATGGGGGTGAAAACAGTAGTGGGCTTCAAGCATGCATGAGATAGGCAAAAGGGAATATTAGTGGGAAGCGGTGGGGGGTAGCTGAAGATCGAGTAGCATCTGTGATGACAGTATAGGCAAGGACAAATGGGCAGACTAGGTGGGCCAAGCGGTCCTTATCTGCCATCAAATTCTATGTTTAATTGTTCTGTGTAAGCCCCAATTTGAATAAGAACAACAACAACCATTTTGCTCTCTCAGATTAGGCTTGGGCCTTTTGAACACTCAGCCTAGTGTATTTAAGCATCCTTATTCCTAATAGCTAGACACTCCACGTGAGCCATCTTAGATGACAGGCTAAAACACTGGATGACACGAATGTGAAAAAAATACCTACTAGGCTCAGTGACTGGGTTTGTTTGTTTATTTATTTGTTCAGTCAGAGACCATTACAAATGTTACATAAATACAAAAGACAGTAATAACAGGTCTACAATAATTATTATAAAAACATTTCATATATTACATAAAAACTCAGCCTTTTTTCACATTAAAGTGTTTAGCTATTAGGCAGAAATACAGTAATCTGTTACTTTCAACTCTTACCCCTTTATGCATGTCTTCAGAACTGTCAGTCATGATGAATTTAAATGTGTCTTATTGTGTTACTATATGATTTACAAATTAATATAATGTTGTTATTTACTGTGTGAGTCGTCTTGATCATTTGGAAAGGTGCCACATTAATACATTTTCGTTCGTTCATTCATTCATTCATTCATTCATTTTTACTGCCACAAAAATACCACTACTGTAGATATGTTTGTGATGCCTCAAAAAACAATGCATTATAAATCTACTGTTACAGATGATCATGTTTTTATTCCCCTCCACTTTTTTTAGTTCTCCATTAGGTGGCAGGCTTGCATCACCAATGCAAAGGACATCTGGAAAAATGGAAATAGAATTCAACTGACGAAGCTGAAAGGCCTTCTGCTTGTTAGTGTAACAGAAACATTAAGCAGACTTTATACTGAATCAAATTTAAAGAAAACAACAGTACACCAGAATGGGCACACCTATACCCCTTCTCATTTTTTGTGATATACCGTAGTGGTGATACTCATCACATAATGTATTTGTATTTTTTTTTAACCAGGAAAGGCATATGGAGCTGTGACAGCTTATTTCCAGGTGGGTTCTGGGGCTGGGTGTGTTTTATGGACTTGTTTTATTTACAGGGGAACTCCCTTACTCTTCTTTGGTAAGTGCCATCCAACCTTTAACTTCTACCTGGACAGTGACGAGAGATTGGCAAAAGGGAACGTGGTTTAATGTTTCTTCTGAAGTGCAGCACCTCAACAGTGAGACACCCCTTGTACTGCACTACAGTGTCAGTTATGGGTATTAACACAAATACCTCATGTGCTGCTAGAATCCACGGTCTTCTGATCTTCCAGCCCCAGATGCAAGAGTGCAATTTGTTGAGCTACTGACACTGACTTAAGAAAGAATCTAGGCTAGCATTCCTTCCTTCTCATGCAAACAAGATCCCTTCTTCCTAACTAGTAAGCCCTCCCCATTGAACAGACTACTGGAATTAGGGATAGCTTTAAGGTTTTGGTGGTCCCCAGTGAGAAATATTTTGGGGCCTCCTACTCAACCCAGCTCATCCGCATGTCCTTCATTCAGCCCCATTTGCACACCATTTTATTTAATAACCACTGACACTTTATTAGTAATGTTTCTTTTCAGAAATTACATCCATCCTCCTTGCCAAATAAGTCATATGTAACTAATTCAGCTTGAGGCTGTCATTTTGAATATGGTTAAACATAGAAAATTTCGACATACACTACGGGAGTGAGTGAGTCTTAACTGAACCTAAATACATGTAAAAGTAAATAGGGGATACACAATGGCCTGTCTCTATATATGCAATTTCTCTCCCAAGTATAAGGTGGCAAGACTATAACTCAGGATGAGTTATGGAAGTCTTGCCCGCTCACAAATGGAGTCAAATTGTGTATTTTGAGTCAAACCATTGCGTATTTGATTTATACATCATCAGTGTAACAGTTAAAACTTACTAAATCAGTTTTTTGTGTGCAGATTTTACTGTTTTTCTATGATTTGACCTGCTGGCATCAGTGCTGCTTAGGCCTAATATGATGTCATCAGCACTTAAATAACTGCTCTCTGATTGGTTCTGTTCTGTGCAAAGGTCAAGGAAAGTGATAGTAACGTATGTAACCTCTATATAAATGTTTATCTGAAGGTTAGATAGCATGATAAAAAAATTATCGGGCAGTATTTATCATCACAGGTGTTGCATAACAACTGCTTTATATGGTTTTCTTTTAAGAGGCACCATTCTGTATAGTTCTTTTCTTGGAACCAGGAATTTGGAGCTTTTACTGTGTCACTGCATGGATTCAGAACCCTGGCACAGAGCCTTCGACACACCACAGCGGTATGGAGAGTTCTGAATTCATGCAGTGACATACTGTAGTCAAAGCTCCAAGTTCTAGGTTTTATGAAGAAAACTGTAGAGAATGTTGTCAATAACAAAAAAAATAAAAAAAGCAAAACATACTTTTTCACCATTGAGGTTGTTCAGTCCTGGATGTTTACTAGCCCCATCCTCACTACTCACCTTTGGGGACTTACTCCTCTCTCTGGCAGATCCCCCAAGGATCACTCCCCCACCATGGCTTCACCATCTGGGCTGGCCAGGTACCTCCAAGTCACAAGGCACAATCCAGAATCCAGAGGTGGGAGCCCAGCTGGTGTTATGGGGGCTGCGAATGTCTGGAGCAACATCCTGCCTGGTATGATGTTTTCCACCCATATTCTCTCTAGGCTGATAAGCGTGCAGTGAAGCACCACATGTGCATGCAGAGGCATGCAAGCACTTATCTTGATCTGACAGTTGCCCTCCCCGAGTTAGCGCTCCCACCATGCTGCCATTAAGCTTCCACCAGGTGGCAGACAAGTAAACACAGAAACATAGACATTTGTCAGTGGAAGAAGGTTTCCATGGTTTTAACATTCATTTACCACCTCCTCTGGCAGCCTGTTCCACCTCCACCACCAGTTTTTCCATGAAACAGTACTTCCTGGTGTCCTTTCTAAACCATCCGCTGCCAACATGCTGCCATTCCCTCGTGTACATCGCAGTGTTGAAATTAAACTTTATGAGCTTTGGGAGCTGGGAGTGGCCCATAAGGGTCATAGCTTTAAATTGAGGTCCCCTTCCCTGTTATAAGTAAATGGCAGTAATTTGTGAGCTACTGGGGTTCTTTTCAGAGCTGGGGGGGGGGGGCATGCCCTGGCAATCCCCCTGGAATTCTAACTCTGCTAAGGCCACATTATTACCACAGCCCTCCTTACCTTCACAGATAGCATTTCAGCTGCCATGGACACAGGTGATCTCACAGGTGCCATTTTCATAGATTTAACAAAGACCTTTGATCTCGTTGACCACACCCTGCTTACTGTCAAACTTGCTGAACTAAGTGTATCACAAACTGCTCTCTCCTGGTTCCAAAGCTACTTGGTGGACACTGACAGATCCCAGAATGTCTTGTAAGCTTCCTCACTCTCAGATTATTCCCCTTCCCTGAGAGGTGTCCCACAGGGCTCCATACTTGGTTCTCTGCTGTTGTCTTTGCATGTAAACAAAGTCGCCAAATAGTGCTACCCACTCCTCTGCAATACAATATGCTGAAGAACTGGTCCTCTATACCAGCTCTAAATGTATGGACCAGATAAATCAGTTTCTAACAGCAGATCTCCAATCAGTGCATTCCTGGCTAGCACCAGAACAAGCTCATCCTCAACACTGCTAAAACATACACAATGCTATTCGGCATTACCACTAAACCTAGATCCTGCCCCCTTCCCACTATCAGATACTTATCGAGATGGCACCATAACCAGCTCCATGGCATCAGGCGATAGGAGATCACCTGGCACATTGGCAACCCGGGTTCACGCCTGAGCCCAGGATGGCAGGAGTGGATGCCAGCAAGGAGAGCTCAAAAGCGTCCCTTAGACTCTCTCCTCCCGGGGGGGAGGGTTCCAGAAGGCATCACCCTGGACCGGCTCCTTGTGGCCAGGTTTGGCCTTGTGCTTTGCTGCGTGGGTGACCGCATGCCACAGGTGCAAGTTCGCAAGGACGTCACGGAGTGCCTTCCAGGGGGTGGGGCAACAGAAAAAAGCAAAAATGGCCACCCGTAATGGCTGGATGACGGTGGCCAGTCTCCCCTGGCCGAGCAGATGGGAAGTCCCCGAAATCTACCTCCGCGCCGACCAAGATGTGAGGGGGTGCTGATAACAGCACCTCGATCTCCCCTCCCAAATCCTGTGCCACAGGAAGTGCCCCGCCTGATGAAGGGTTACATCAGGACAGTCAGCAGTGGAGGAGAAGGATGGCAGATTGGCGGAGTGGTAGAAGGGTGAGACTTGACAACCAGAAGGAGAGGGTAGCCGGGCTGGAAGTAGGGCGCTTAAACAGAAAATGCAAAAAAAAAAGATGGCACCATGGTTCCAACAACCCTTCTGTTTACATACCTTGTACTGGTCCTAGACCCTCTCTTGACTATGCTGCTCATGTGTCTAGTGTCAGCGAATCTGTTAGCTTCATGCTTGGAGCGTCATATAAAGTTGCCTGAGACCTAACCCCTGTAGCCCATCTAGCCATTGCCAGAGGAATACTGCTCCACAAAATGCTCTATGGAGCATCAGTATACTCCACAGCTACCAAAACTACCCTCCAAAAATGGGACGTCATCTACAACAACATTTGCTGGTTTGGATTGCAGTCTTCTCGCCTCATCCACCACTGTCCTCTCTACGACAGACTAGGTTGGCTTCCCCCATCGGCTCAGTGTGACTACATTTATGGCGGTGTTCTCTTCAATATTGTGAAAAATGGACTACCTAGCTCCCTTGCACTGGCCCTCAGACTTATAGAAAATGGCTATCCCCTTAGATAAGTTGGCAATGATCTGCCTGTAGTCCCAAGAGTCAGGTCTAAAACTGGTGAAGCATCCTTTGTCCACTCTGCCACCAAGCTACGGAACTCCATCCCTCCAGATATTTGGTGATGTCCCTTTGCTTTTCAGTTTTGTACAAAATATCATGGACATCTGGCTAGCCAGGTGCACTGCTCCTGCCCCAGCACTTGAATACCCTCCCCACAAGTAGCTCCTATTGAATCTACCACTGACCCTGCAGCCCCCATCTACACCCCTATGACCTAGTTACTTTAAGTCACCTCTCGCCCTCTCAGGACCCTACTGTATCTCTATGCCAGTTGAGTCATAACATTGAAGCTCTTAGCTTGAAATTGACCCTCCTTCCTTCCCCTTGTCACCCCACATATATTTATTAAATATATATCATTAACAGACAGTTGAAATTTGATGCACTATAGGTCTGGAATAATCTAGCCACTGTAGGTACGTTAAACTGTTGTTTTCAAATTACTTGTGTCCTTATGCTTTGTAACCCCCCCCCGCTGTAGAATGCCTTGTTATATGTTGTATTTAGTACTGCATATGTCCAAATAATATTGTATTCCTCAGCTGTATGTATCTTTGTGACTGTACTCTCTGTATTTTGTAGTTGTACTCTCCCGGGTCGCACCTGAAAAAAGGAATTTGATTGTATAGTGTGCCTACCCGGTAAACTAAAGCAAACAAAATAAATAAATAAATGTAATCTCACTAGGTTGATGTATTTTCTTTTATTCAATCCTTGTCATCATTGTTTTAAATAGTCTTCCATGATATTCGTACTATGCTTTGTTTATTCTTGTGCCATGGCCGAGGCCTGGGTTGTGCCTGAAAACGGTCCCTGGGATCAGTGTACTTACCTGGTTATCAAAGTCATAAATAAATAAAGTTTGAACAATTCACCTAAGTCCACCTTATTAATTTCCTTCATGTGTTTGAAGGTCTCTGTCATGTCTTCTCTCTCTCTCCTGGTACGCAGCATACTCTCCAACCTCTGTTAGTATGTGTTCTCATCCTGTCACTGAATCATCCTAGTGGTTCTGCTCTGCACTGCTTCTAGCTTGCTCACATTCTTCCTCAGATAGGGATTCCAGAACTGGACATAGCACTCCAGGTGAAGGCATACCAGGGATCTGTTTAAGGGCAACGTGACGTCCTCACTCCTGTTACTGTTCCCCCTGCTTATGCAGCTCAGCCTTCTGTTTGCTTTCCCCACTGCCTTACTGCACTACACAGATGACTTAAGGGTGCTTGTCATCGGTACCCCAAGTCATTTTCTTTGCAACACTGTGATAGCTACCCCCACAAACCTGGACTCAGCTCTTGGGTTCTTCCTACCAACATGCATGACTTTGCACTTGTTAGCATTGAAGCTTGGCTGCCAGATACTGAACCACCTGTCCTGCTTTTCTAGGTCATCTCTCAAGTCTCTGACCCCATCCCCACTATCAACCCTGCCGTAGGACTTGGTGTCATCTCCCAAAAAGGTAGACTTTACCCTTTTTCTCCTCATTGATATTCCTAATGAATACAACACTGGCCCAAACACTGAGCACTGTGAAACCCTGCCCATAACATCACCCATATGTTCTCCATTTACCTCTACCACACCAGGATCGGATTCATACCTAAACATGCTGGCACCTGAGTGCAGTACTTGGGGGGTGCTGTACCACTAGGGTGTGCTGTCCCTCAGATGAGATGTTAAACTGAGGACCCTTCTACCCATCTCTTTCTGTCCAGGTGGAAGTAAAAGAACCCATGCTGCACTGGCACAGTGGTAGGTTCTCCACTTGTGAAGCAGACACCCTGGGTTCGGGATTGGACCAGAGGAGTTGTGGGCCAGACGAGGGGAGGAGGATTGAGTGTCCCATTGACTGCTGTCCTCCTCTGGGCAGAGGGTGGGTGAGCATTCAGAGCTTGTTCAATCCCTGGCAGAGGCCAGGGGGAGCAGCGACCGGAGCTAAGTTGTTAGGGAGGCGTGCCCGATGTCAGCATTTTAGCACACTTGTGTCATTGCATGCCACGCCTCCTGGTGAATATAGCATTGAGAAATGCTGGCCCCATAAATGACATCCTGCTCTCTAGTCCTGCCATGTCTGCTGCAACTCTTGGTGGGTGATCGAGTTCTTATTTGGGATTTTTTTATAATTGTATTTGCTTTTAAGCAGTTTTCTATTTTTTAGATTTGGATGGAAGGGTATAAATTAAAGATGGTTAGTTGCTTTTATATATAGTTATTATAGTATATTTTTGTATTTCTGCATTATTTTTTTGTTCTAATTTTAGTTCTCGGACGGTTTCTATTTTCATTTCAATGATTGTTTTTTCCTCTTGTTTCTTGTTGTTGTTTTCTCATTCACTGATTTTTTCTTTGGTGGTGGTGGTTTTTTAAATTTTTTTTGTTGTTTGGTGTTTTGTTTCTGTTGTTGAGTGTAGTTTGTTTTGTTTTTTTCTCCGTCTCTTCTTTACTTTTTATGTATGATGTACTGAGTATGGTAATATATTGTGAGTGTGTTGCTGAATTTTCTTGTTGCCTGGATTGGGATGCTGCTGACTGCCTATACATGCTGGGATGGTATCCTCATGGCAACAGACAAGAAAAATTGTGGGGTTGGCATTCTACGTGGACTTGAAACCAGACGTTTACAGTGAAGTCTGTGGTTATTTATTCAGGTCTGTGGATTGTGGGGTTCGACCAGGGGTTCGGTTTCTCCTGTGAAAACAGTCCACCCAGCTCCTAATCTACTATTATTGAAACTTCAAGGCACATGGTCTAAATAACTCTTCGTAAGTTTTTGGTTTGCTAGCTGTCTTTCAGGTAGAGTCCAATGCATTAAAGCAGATGCTCTACTATCCTCTCTTACCACTCCTGAGAGGTGTGCCAGGGATCTATATTAGCTCCTTACTTTTCACAATCTATGTTAGTTCTTCCAGTGACAATATTCACGCAGCAAAATTTTACATTTTTCACAGATGCCACCATCCTTATACATTGAAACCCTCCTAGAAGATGTTGGCTTTGAACTTCTATCTGATTTCAACTAGTTGCAACTTAACTTTTTAAGTTCAAAACTCTGTTAAATGCAATAAAATCAATATGCCTCATTGGGACTTGAACCCAGACTACCAGGAATACCGCTGCTCTGGTTGTACCTAACCAGCTGCACCACCAAAGTAAATTGAACTCTGGGTTGTCCTGAACTCACATTACCTTTCTCTGATACACAACCTGGTGCTGTACAGATAATTACTTTAATTTTTTTAATCACGTGGTTGTGGTGTCCTTACTACCTAAGCAGGACACTCTGGTATCTATCTCACCCTTTGGGATTCACTTGAAGTTGTAGACAAATTTAAGTATCTAGACCTCTGGCTAGACAACCACCTTTCCTTTACTGCCCATATTGAAACACTTACAAAAAAACTAAAAGCCGTACTTGGTTTCTTTTACAGAAATAAATCCTTATTCCCTGTTGACATCAGAAAAAGGTTAGTCCAAGGCACTTTCCTCCCTCTCCTGGATTATGCAGGCATTTTATATATCAACTGCTGGGCCTCCTACCTTCACAAACTTGATGTTCTTTTCACGGTGGCCCTTTGCTCAACACTCTATGGCAAAACATGGAAGACCACTTCAGCGGCAGTCGTGTGGTTTGTTTTGTTTTATTTTTGTGTTTTGTTTTACCAATTGACGGAGTGAGTAATTTTAAAAGCCCAAGGGGTATGGGAGTATGTGCCATGGCTGAGGGATGGGTGGTGGCAATATTATGCTGGAGAGTGTGTTGCTGCAAGTGGGAGGTTTGTATGGCTGTTAAATTTAATTTTGGTGTTTTTTGCCAAGTGGCTATGAAGTTTTTAGATGTTTTTCTGTATTTATTGGCTGTTTGGCTTTTGGTAGGTTGTATATTTTGGCGCTGTAAGTGATGATACATTGTTAAAGTTATGTTGAAATAAATTTTTGCTTTTATTCTTTATTAATATTTATAGTTATGTTAGTTTGTAAAAGCTATATTGTTTTTGTTTTGGCAATGTAAGTTTACATTTACTTTTGGAAAAGGCTGCTATGTTATAATATTTGTTTGGAATAAATTTAAAATGCATTTTTAGGTTTCATGTAGTTATGTTTTCATGTTAGCCTTTTGCCAAGTGTTTCTGGTGAGAGCTGTGTTTTGGTGTTGGGGTATAAAGTGGCTTAGGGTGGTGTGTATATTTTGCATGCAATTTATGGTGATTGTTTAATATTTTGTTTTTGCTGGTGTATATATGTATTTTGTTTGGTTAGTTGTAGCGATGTTTTATATTATATGTGTACGTGTATACATGTTATGTTGTTTTTTTTTTCATATTTTGGTTTTGTATTGTATATTGCTTGAATGTTTTGTGTATTGTGTATTCATTGTGTTGTTTTGATTGAGGCAGAACCTCCTAGTAAATTATTAGCTTTGATTAATGGAGTTTTCTTGGTGAAATAAATTTTGAATTTACCTTTGAAATTTTGCTCTTCTTTTGTTTCTGTTTTTCTTTCTGTATTTTTTGCTTATTTTTGTTTTTAGTTATTTTTGGTGTTTTCAAATTTTTGTGGTATTTTCAATTTGTATTTTTTTTTTTTTTGGGAGGGGGTTGTTTACTAGTTTGTTTACACAATTTTGCTAGTAGTAAATGTTAAGTGATGAAATATTTAAATTTCTTACTGAGGGTTTTTGTTATTTTATGTATAGATGTGTATTTCACTTTTATATAGGGTTTGTATTCTTCTGGGAAGAAATTTTGGGTTTTCTATGTAGTTAAATTTTCTGCTTTCTGTGCTAGTTTTGTTGGTGTGTTGATTTTGTGGTGTGGAGTATTTCTTGTTTCTTTGTATTGGAGTGGGTAATATTTTAAAAGGTTATAGAGGGATGCATTTGTTTAAGATTTTCACTTTGAATTGCTGTTGTATTGGCTTTAGTTACGGCTAGGTTATTTATTGTTGTGTGGATAATGATATTTAAGTAATTTTCTATTTTGCTTAGTGGGTGATTCTTAGGATGTTTATTTTGCTAATTTATGATACTGGTAGGTATTTTGACTTTACTTCTTTCTTTCCTTTCTTTCTTTCCTGCCTAGTTTGCCTCGATGATAGAGTCTCTACTAGGAGTTGTTTTTCTTCTCTATAGAGTTCTATGTTTTCTCCTAGAGTGTTTCAAGTGTGGAGTGACCCACATCCACTTTAGTTACTACTGTGCATGCTTCTCTGGGACAGTCTTTGCTCTTGCCAGAGCAGCATTGGAGATATGGAGTTGAACCATTGGAGGGATGTGTCTCTTCCCCACCACCCTCACCCTTCATGATCCCACCATTGTCCAGTCACTCCTTTTCCTTGGCAACCATTGAGGCAGCAGGGGTGGACTTAGTTTTCCTGGGCATGGGAAGGAGATCCCTGAATCCAGCCAACTTGGCTTGAGACGAGCAACCTCTGCCCTCAGCCCAGACAGGTGCCTGCAGATGGGACAGCACCACAGACTCAGAAAGTCTCCTGTAGATGGCTACCCACAGCCACTGCACTGACCACTCCCATCATGTCTATAAGTGTCCTTCCTGCTTTGGGGTATTTTTTTTCTCTTGCTCTTCCTCTTTCCTCCTCCTTCTCTGTTTTCCTTCAGTAGAGAAACACTCTTGCTTATTTGCCTTTGTGCCCTGTAGCTGTTTCTATGTATTCCAGTGAACCCTTCCTTCCTGCCTACACAGGATGTATCTATCTGCTGTCAATCACCCCTGAAAGCCTATAAAAGTGGAATTTCACTCTTCCCCCTTTCACTAGACTAGTTTTAAGACCAGTCTCAATCATTCTCCTGCAAAGTTTACCTTTCTTCTGCTTCAGTTAAAAGATGTCTGCTTGTACTTGTTAACAGGATTGTGTGTGATGAGGTGGGAGGCCACACTGTGGGAATGGGTGGACTACACCTCCATGTTAGAAACCTTTGTGACTAGCCCAAGTATACAGTTATTCTTGTTATATGTGAACAAGCTTTCTAACCCTATCAAAAGGTCAAGAATAATGTTGTATCTCAAAAATGAAGTTGACCCTCTTATATGTGCAGAACACACACCTGTCCAGCTCAGAGCACAAGAAACTTGACAGGTTTGGCTTTGCATCAGTGTTCTCCTTCTCATTCAGAGGCAGCAGAAAGATGGGTATGGAAGTCCATACTTCTCATCACACCCCATTCCAGCCCACACAAACCTGGTAGGACCAGGAGGGGTGCTAGATTATCATGCAGGTCATCCTCAATAACGTGGCAGTTACCCTCATAGCCTTTACTTTCCTCCTGGGACTAACACTCCCACCTTTAAAAAAACTACTAGACAGAATCCTGACAATGACAAAAGCACTCTTCTTGCTTGCAGGATACTTCAACATTGCTCTGACCCCAAGCTTGAACTCTTGCAACCCCACTTCCTCGAGGCAGCCAGTGGCCCATAAATTTTTCTAGCATTTCACACTGGAGGTGGAATGATCAGACACCTGGCAATTCCTACACCTACATACAAGAAACTACACCCACTTCTGTGCAGTGCATGGCACATACTCCAGAATCGACCACTGCTGCATGCAGATGGAAAACTTCTGCAACCTAGTACACTGTATATTGGGTGATATTGCTCATTTAGACCATGCCCCAGTGATTAGCAGAAGGGATCTTGGGCTAGAACAGTGCAATACATGCTGGCGCCTAAACCCTTAATAACTGACAAGCCCAGACTTTAAGGATTATCTCTAAAACAAAATTGAAGCAATCCTTCTGGACAATCCTTCCACAGATATCTCACACTCCATCAACTGGAACACTCTTAAAAGGGAAGTAAACATTGCAGGGGTCACTCAGATTGTGGAAGCCCATGAAAGATATTTCAAATGAGGCACTGGACTTCTTTGTAGGTGTCAGGAGTCCTGAGATATGACTATCTAATTAATCTGTAAATCAAAACAAGGCAGCACCATTTTAAAACAGGAAGTGATGTCACTGAGGGGCAAGCTGTATGTTGTTAATTACAGCTTAACCCTCAGTGACATCACTATTGGTCTCATGATTCAATGAAATGGCTGCTTCCTTGTTTTGATTTACAGATGATTTTGATATTTATTTCTCAGGACTCCTGACACCTACAGCTAAGTCCAATACCTCACTTGAAAGATCTTTTTATGAGTTTTCACAATTTGAGTGACTCCTGCAATGTTTACTTCTCCTTTAAAGCTCTTCTGTGTGGCCACATTATACAATATCCCCAGACCAGACTGAGACAAGAAAGGCAACAACAGCTGGAGGACACACTGCATGTTCAGTAGTTGACTCACCAACAAGGGACACTTTGGAAGCACCTCAACTCCAACAAGTCAAGCAGATCTGGCTGACCTTTGTTTGCTTCAGAGCAAAATAGTCCTCACATTTCTGCACCACTGCCATTATGAGTTAGGAGCCAGACCCTCACACTTATTGGTGTACCAAATCCACAAACAGTGTTGCACAGTGACAATAACTGCCTTCAGCAATCCATCAACTGGAGCACAGCTAACAAAACTGTATGGCATCACCTGCATGTTTTGTTCTTATTACCAGATGCTGTACACCCCAGAACAGACTGTGACCCAAGAGTCTGTAGACTTGGACAGTTTTACCCTGCCCATGCTCACCAAAGACCAGAGGTTTCACCTTATGGATCAATCTCCACAGACGAGGTGGACACAGCCATCAGGCACTCCAAGACAGTGCAGGCCCCAGGGCCAGATGGATATGGAAAATAATTCTACAAGGCTGCCAAGGAGCAAATTCTGCCACCGTTCCTCACGGCAGTCAATGAAATTCTAGAAGGTGGTCCTCTTCAACCCAGCTGGGCATATGTGGCAATTTCAGTGATCCTAAAGCCAGACAAAAACCCCATACTGTGTGGCTCCTACAGGCTAATATTAGTCCTCAGTGCCAGCTATAAGTACTTTATGGTCATTATGGCCCCAAGGCTAGACAAGGCCTCCCCCATCCAGATGGGACTCGATCAGACCGGGTTTGTCCATTCTAGGACAACAGCTGACAACTGTAGGGAGACACTACACCTTCTCTGTGAAATGCAATGGCAAGAGCACCCCTACATCCTCCTAAGCCCAGATGCCAAGAAGGCATCTGAGCAGGTGTCCTTGCCTTTCCTTTACTCGGTTCTGGGCAAGATTCATGGTCCCTCAAATCCAACTGCTTCAGAACATGTATGAGGTCCCTCAAGCTTCTGTGAAGGTATACAGAAAACACTCTGAATTCTTTACTCTCTTTTGGGAAACCAAATAGGGTTGCTCCTTCGCCCCTTTACTGTTTGCTGTTTATATTAAGCCTTTGACACAAGCCAATCGGGAGTTTTCAAGCATCATGGGCGTCCTGCTAGGAGGAGAGAAACATTGGGTTGCACTACATGCTGATGATGATATATTATGTTTGGAGGACACAGAAAAGTCCCTCCCAGCAGTATTTCACATCTTAAACACATATGGCACAGTATCTGGGTATATACTCAACACAACTAAAACCGAATCCTTAACCTTCCACTATCATCTGTCTCAGGAGATAAGGCAGCAGTTTCCTTTCTGCTGGGGCATGGAAAAAATGTAAATATTTAGAAATAATCCTCTCTAGAACACCAGCCACAGCCTTCCACAATAATAACACCCACTTCTCAGCATAGCTAGTGCAGGACCTTATGTACTGGAACATCTTGCCCCTGAGTCTGTCTAGGAGAGTGGAGGTGATTCAAATAGTCACCCTCCCTAGGGAACTAAGTCTGTTACAGAATATCCCAATCCCTATACCATAAATCACTTTTTGACAATGAAATAAAGAAATCTATCAATTCATCTGCACTGACAATCAACCTCAGATCAAGCTGAAGACTTTGTGCCTTTCCAAAGTAAAAGAAGACTTCTCTTTCCCAAACCTGAGGCTCTACTTCTGGGCAGTGCAGCTCCACCATATAGTCCTATGGCACATCGGTGCCCTACGGGCTCAGTGACAAAAGCTAGAAGCCACAATTTTCCCTAATCCTGAATTTATCAGAGTAATATCACACCAGTACAAACCCTGAGGGATAACTTCTACTAATCCATGGTTCCAGATACCAGGTATCTGCCTGGATATTGAGCCACAGAGCACTACATCTGATCCACTTTCTGTCTCTATTATGTCCAATTATGCTATTGCAACAATTTCACCCAGCATGCAAAGACCTAGCCTTCAGAACCTGGGAACACCACTCTGTCCAGAGCCTCACTAAAGTCCTTCGCAGAAGCCCAAACTGAATTTGGCCTCAGACTGGTAGATTTCTACAGGTTTCTACGTCTCAGACACTACTATACCTCCCTTCTGCTGGGTGCTTGCAACCCTGAGGCCCACCCAGCAATGATCACCTCTCTGATTTCCTTTCTGAGAGCAGATGATTTCCTTCTGTACAAGGTCCTGACTGACTCGAGAGGAGACTCCACATAGGATGTCCTCCAGTGCTTGCAGGAAGAACTGGGAACCACAATTTCCACAGAAAATGACATGGGTTCTGTCAAACCACTTCCAGGGTTATGGGCTCCCATCAGTGGAGAAAGCATCACTGGAGACAACAAATGTTTCCGCATGCCAGTTATCACTGCACAGTACAGTATCTAGCCACTAGGGATGCTTCCTGCTGGAGACTATGCAGAGAAGCACAGGCTCGCCACACACACATTATGTGATCTTGCCCAACCCTGCAGATTTTTTTTTCCAGTCAATACAAGACGAACTGGAGGAATTGTCAAAAAGGACCTCACCTCTGACTCTTGAAAGGTTCCTCCTACTCCAGCTCCCACAAGGCTTCTGAGACCCCAACATTTGGTACCTGATGATGGGCATTCTGGTTATGACAGTCAAAAATAACATTACAACGGCCTGGTTAACTCCTCAAGCCCCTAAACTCTCTTGGCACTGCATAGTTGCTTGGCCCACCTAATCTGCCCATCTCCCTACCTAATGGATAAGCTGCAGATCTAGTTAACCAACAGCCCTACTTACTCCCTACCCCCCACTAGAACTGCCTTATATCTGTCCCATTCATTCTTGAATTCCCCACTGTTTTTGACTCTATGACCTCCTCAGGATGGCTGTTCCATGTATCCACAACCCTCTCTGTGAAGAAATACTTCCTCACATTACCTCTAAGCCGTACCCCCTCTATCTTCAAATTGTGCCCCCTTGTTTTTGCACATCTCTTTTTCTGAAAGATGCTACCCTCTTGGAATTTGTTGATTCCCTTGAGGCATTTGAAAGTTTCTATCATGTCTCCCATCTCCCTCCTTTCCGCGGGACTATACACCTTTAGTTCCTTTAGTCTTTCTTCATATGTCTTCTGATGCAGACCCTGCACCATTTTGGTTGCCCTCCTCTGGACAGCCTCCTCCCTTTCTATGTCTTTGCAGAGATGGGGTCTCCAGAACTGTACACAGTACTCCAGATGTGGTCTTACCAACTGTCTGTACAGAGGGCCAACATTGAACACACACACACACACACACACACAAAAAGAATTTGGGAACAATCATGTATGATGTGGGAATAGCTTTGGTAGTGGGAATAACTTGGTATGGTAACACTGGAGAAAACAGGACCCCTATGGGCAATCTTTGATAGTACAGATGCAATTAATAACTTGCTTCATTCTAATATGAATTAAATGACATCCAGTAATAATAGTAACATATGACCAGATATCTCATAGCCTCCTAGTTAATACTAGTAGTAGAGTATGGCTTTTTCTTCATATCAGAATAAAGACAATCCCAAGGCAGCAGCTCCATCTAGGAATGTATTGGAAATGGTAAATATATGCATTGGGTTTGTGCTGATGAAGTGATAAAGGTACGGTGGGTAGGGAGATAGAAGCAACGGAATGAAGGTAGTGTTAGGATGGTAGAGAATTCTTAAATTTGAGGTTGGAAAATGTTCCAAAGAGTGCTTTAGTAATTAAAGTTAACACAACAGATGTAGATGATGGCTACAATGGTGATATTCTTCATTCATTAAGTAAATAAATAAAAAATATACAGTGAAAGTATTATATGCAAAACATTTGATCTTCCTCCAAAAATGGGGAAGAATAGACTGCAGACTGATTTCCCTGTTCATATGTCTATTATGAATAAAATATTACTACTACTACTACTAGAAGGAAGTTAATTTAGAAAACAATCATCATTAGGAGATAACACAACTGCACATACCCCAATAATACAAAGCATCATGAGAAACACATGCAAATCTCAAGAGAATTTGGACTGGCTCAGCTTTAAAGGATAGCTAAACAAGCAGTTTTTAAATTCAAACTCAAAATTTGGCTTCATAATGAGGTAAAGTAAAGGCTGTTGTTTACATTTATGCTAAAACTGCATTTATGTAAATAACATAAATGCAGTTTCAAAGCTTTTGAAAAATGTAAACATCAGCCTTTCACTTTCAAAAAACAGCCTTGCTTGCTCCCTAAAATGTCTGCCAACTGTGTTAAGTGATGAGTCATGATGACATAATTGGAGCCAGAGGCAGAGACCCACATGGCTCCCTATATTGCAAAATAGTTCTTCTTTTCCCCCTTTGTTTTAAATTGTTTCACCAGAATGATCAACACCATGTGTTAATACGTGGATTATTTTGATCAGTACACATGTTAGGCTATGATTTTGTTCATTTTGTTAACTTTAGCTTGCTGAAAATGTTTCATAATCCAGCTGGCTTTCTGTTTGGCAAACTACAGTACAGTGATGATCTAGTGGTTATGCGATGCCCTGACATTTGTAGCGAAGTACTGGTCTGGTCCAATTCCAAAGCTCATGCTTTCTTGGTAATCCACAAATAAGCTTCTATTGTAGTCTTTTTCCAGGTGAACCCTCTACACCTAGCCTGTCTTCCTTTGAACACCCCACTATACATATTCTGTCCTTAGTACTGCCTGGGGCCCACATATGAGCTTGCAGTCTCATGAAGAGAATTATCACACCTCAGATTGTAATCTTGTACCTCAGAGAGTTGTGCACAACTATACCAATATGCTTCATCAGCTGGCAGTGTTATAAAAATGCCTCCCAAATCACTCTCCAGCCCACTTTCTCAATGTTTGACTTCTGCTCCCACAGTAAACATTGAGTGGATCACCACACTTCTGCACAGTGAAGGCAGTATGTACAGTCCCTTGTTGTGTTTGTTTCCCACCTCATTAACCAACAACTAGGTCTTCTTAGAAGGCCAAGAAATAAACATCAGAACACACCAGTAAAACAGCTGTTGATACCCTCATAAGGGCTGCATTTACTATGGATAACAATATTATTAGTATCACGAGGCATATTAATGCATTGAGCAAATCCATCTGACTTCAAGTGTCGGTCTACTCTTTACCTGTTGATCTGCAGAACCCTGCAGGACAGTTCCCAGCGATTCTTCTCCAGTACTTTTATGTGCTGTACTCACAATATGAGTTGGCTGGCTACCACCCTTCTGAATCTTAAATAAGCCACACAGCTCCTTGATATTGTCCAAACAAATGTCAACATCCCCACCCCCACCGAGAGTAATTTCCCTACACTGAATTCAAGTAACAGTTTAGGTGCAGCCCTGCCACTCTGAGTATTTGTTATCACTGGCTGCTCTCATCCACAGTCAGATAGTGAGCATGGTGCTGGCAACCCCACATCTCAGATTTCACAATGATCTGCTCAACTTCCCCCTTCCTGTGTTCCCCTACCTGAATATAGCTGTACCCTGCTGGAATGTCCTCTTCAGTCCCTCTCTGGCATTCATTCTTCTCACCTGCTCCCCACACCAAAAGCTGGTGAGCTCACTACTCTTCTGCATCACGAATGTGGTTAGTACAGTTCCAATGTTATAGTTACATTTAATAATAAATGTGATCTTCTGGTAAGCCAGGTTGATAGCAGCAGGGCACAAGAGAAAAACATTCTTTCCTACCCATATAAGATCTAAACCATCTATGGTTAGGCACTATTAAATAGCGTGCATAATGATGCACACCCGTCATTTATTAGTACTAATCAATGGTAGCCTAGATCTTTTAAAACTAGGAAAGCTCATCTTTCACTTTGTTCCCTGCTACTATCAGCCTGACTTACTGGAAAGATTTGTTTATTTTTGATATGTCAAAAAACCTGGGAGCTGTACTACTCGCAATCATGATGCAGAAGGTGATGAACTCACCAGTTTTTGGTGTGGGGAGGAGTGAAGAATGAATACCGAAGGGGGACTGAGAAGGCCATTCCTGAAAGGTACTGCTATATTCGGGAAGGGAAGACAGAAGGGGAGAAATATGAAAAGATCACTGTGAGATATAAGATGTGGGGTCAGCATCATGATCACTACCTGACCCCATTATCCTGGCCAACATTCCTTCCCATAAAACCAGTTCATGCAACTGTGTGGGTATTAATGTGTGACTTGCTTGCTTGCTGCTGCATTTCACTTTGTTGAAGAAGTCTGATTTATTGATTGTACAAATGTTTACATTTGTAGATTCTGTCAAAAATGTACTAAAAAAGAATAGTAGCAGACAATATAAAGGTTTAATACAAATGTTAAAAAGTGCATATCAAGTATGCACACCACCCTAGCATCCACGATTGTAACATCCTGGACCTGCCATAACCACTGGACCACCAGGTTATTTAAGATTTGTACTGCACTGTGGTTTGCCAAAGAGAAAGTCGGTTGGATTAAAACACAATTTTAGCACATTAAAGTAAACAAAATGAATAGAACCATAGCCTAAACATGTGTATTGATCAAAATAATGCACATGGTTTTGACCATTTTGGTGAAACAATTCTAAATAGAGGGAAAAAAGAACTAGTTAGCACTATAAAGAGCCATATGGCTCTCTGACTCTGGCTCAAATGATGTCATCACTGAACACATTTGGCTGCCATTTAAGGAAGAAGGTAAGGCAGTTTTTTGAAACTGGAAGGCTGATTTTACATCTTTCAAATGCTTTGGAACTGCATTTAGGTAAATTATATAAATGTAGGTTTAGCATTAATGTATATAGCAGCCTTTCCTTTAGTCCCCTATGAAGTCAGATTGTTGAATAGTTTGTTGTCAAAATGCTGTTTAGGTATCCTTTGAGCAGAAATTACATGGTGCCAGCAGGCCCTCCGTTGCAATCAGCAAAGGCTAAGACAGTGAACACATACACATCCCAGTGGGACTGGAATGAAAAGCCCCGTTGGGACTACAGCTAGAAAGTGGGGCATGAGGCAGAGTCAAGAAATGATGTGACTGGAAGTGGTTTCCTGGACTTCCATTAGGAGATGTAGTGCAAGTCTTTGATACAGGTACAGTAACACATTTGCAGAAAGAAAATAAATGCAGTTTTTGGAGATGCACTACTCTGTCACTATGCTTACTGCTCTTCAGACTTGCTTTTTTTTTAAGTTTTAAATGGTGCTAATTTAATAGAGGAGCTGGGTGGGGGGGGTGGAAGAACATGTAGTAGTATGGAACCTCTGTCAGAAGGGAAGCCACAGGGAGTAGAGTGGAGATCAGTTGGTTGAGGGTGAGTAGGGATGCAGCAGAACTGGCTAGTAACACAGAACCACTGGGGGGGAAGGAAAGCCACAGATAGTAGAGCTACTGGTTGAAGGGGGTCGGGAAGCAGCACACATGGGCTTCAGATATAGAACTGAGTCAAGATGGCAGGAAAGCTAAGACAGTACATCAGCTGTTTTATGTTTTCCTGCTGGGGTCCATGTAGGGAGGAGAATACAGGAAGTGAAAGAAAACTTCCTAGCAAACTCTTTGCCTGCATTGATAAAATGTTTATTTCATGAGTCCTCTGAACAATGTAACATAAGCATTTCTGGTAAAAGTTAAAAGGGTGAGATGCAGGTTTCATCAACAAGGGCATTATATAGCTTTGCACTTTACAAATCTACCTTTTTTTAATTGTTTATTGAAACATGAATTAAAAGTTGCATCAGTAGACTCACGAAGTATGCTTTAATTGTTAATTGATACTGACTTGCCATTTGCTGCAGCATTGGTAGTGTAATCAGCCCTACTGATGGGTGAGAGGGATGGAACCTGCAGGGGAGCATGAAATTGCCCACCCTTCACCCCTTCCTGCTTATTTCCCCGGTCTCCTCCCTCCCCTGCCCCTTTTTTCTTGCCCCTCCTTTCCTTCCCACTCCTCTCCCTCTTCCTGCCCTCCCCCACCTTATCACCTCTCCACCCTATTCCAGACAAAACCATGCCTGGCTGCATCTAACTGCCCCCCCAACTGCCTGGGGGCTCCCCTGTTTCAGGTTACTCCCTGATATCTTCTAAGCTCTGTACTATACTCTTGTAGTTTTGCTTCCAATGGTTATTCTGCAAGTGTGGACTTGTATTATCAATTGCTGTCATTTAATCCTGGTTTGTGATGTAACTGCACTTATAACCCTGATGTTAATTGGTGTTTTCATTTGTATGTACTGTCTATGACCTGTTATGTCATGTACTTTCTTCTGACTTGGAGCTTTTGTAAAGAAGCCCATGGCTCAAAGGTATTAATCCTAATCTGAAATAAATAAAATTAAAACTGACACTAGTTTAATCACAGTGGGTTATTTATTATTAGCTGTTCTGTGCTAGTGGCAGTGTTTGCTAATTATTTTCAACAAAGTGTGTCTGTATTTGCTTGTCATGGTTACAAGTTAATATTGGGAGCTGAAGGATGAAATCCCGCCACACTCACTAACAGTGTGAGCTTTATCACATTACTTTAGCAATAATTATAAACTGGGCATTTAATACGATTGCAATTACTGTGTTCTAATACAATAGAGAACAGTTTTGTTTATACAACGTGTAAATATCTGAGCTGTCACAGTTTCACAAACTGATAAGCACTACACCTACTGAAACAACCAAGCCACTAATGTACAATAAGCTGAGAGACACAGTATGAAAAATAACTGAATAATTGTCAAAACAGAAGAACTCCCATTCATCACATGAACAACAGATACATTTGAGAGAACTGGACAGAAAGGTAAACTGGGAAACATACAGGTCACAATGACACTTCCTGGTTTTTCTAGTTGTACAGCAAGCAGAACAGACAAAATAAGTACCCTGTTTAACAAGTTGAACACAAATCACTTTTTAATAGTTAGTATTTTTCTAACATTAGCATACAATAGTCAATCACTGACTGAAGAAAAGACTTTCGTAGTCATGAGGCACATTGCATTCAGGAGCAGGAAAACAGGCTACATACACTGACAGCTCCAGAATTACGTCACTGCTATACAGCTTGGCACTCTAAGCACTTCAGGCAGCGTGTGTTTTGCAGTGGATAGGGACACTGAAAACAAATGATCATAACCAAAAAAAATATATATATACACAGAAAGTGATGAAATCTGAAAAGGAGAAAATAAGCTGGCCCACCAGCGCAGTGGGTGAGTGGGTGGATTTTTGCTTGCAATGCCGATGACCCAGGTTCAGGAACAGATTCAGGAGTCAGAGAGACGGCTGGGGGGAGAAGGATTCTTGGGACTACCGTCCTTCTCTGAAGAGAGGGGGGCTGTGTATCTGGTACAAGACTGACTTCAGTTGGAGGCCGGGGGCCAGCAGCTACCACTGCTGGAGATGCTGTAGGGGAGATGCTGGATGTTGACACATAACAAGCATTCCACATCATTGCATGTTATGCCCCCAAGGCCTCTCACTAAAAATCATTGCAGTCACCTTTCGTGATGCTCCACTTTGCCAGCCCTGACCACCACTGCCATATCTCCCAGTGACCTAATACCAGCATCTGTGAAGGGGGAGCCTGTCCACCACACCACCCTGGGGAAGCCAGGAGGCAATGCCAGTGAGTGCTACCTACTACCCTTGTACCAGCATTGTGGGCATCCCATACTTGCCTGAGCAGCCCCATTCTGGGGGGCAAGCCAGGGGCTATTGATATAGCCCTCAGGGATCCCAGTGGTGAAGAGGGGTCAGACAAGAAGCAGGGGCTGAGCCTTGGGTGACCATGATAAAAAGCATATTAAATAAAAAGAAAAATAGATAATAAAAAACACAGTCATCATGGGGAATAACTTTGTTTGCATGCATATGACAGTTTGCAATTGATCTTCAGTATAGGACTCAAAAAGAAGGTGCATCAATAGGACAGACCCTTCAGCAGTGTTCACAGACAGTTTGTGTTTTTTTTGGTTTCTGTTTGTTTAGAGAGCTTAACCTTCATAGGATTCTCCAGGGCAGCTATATGGGTTATCATCTTTAATATATAGAAACAGATGAAACATTACTTTAGTGTTGAGAAATACAGCACCATGAAAGCAGTAATTCTTTTTTCATATGAAACTATCCTTTTTTTGTATGGACCAATTTTTTTCTTATGTCCATATAAAAAAAAGAAAATCGGCTGACAAAAAAGAAATTTAAAAAGGGGAGATCTTGTGTAACTAATGTTGTAGTTTTTTATGATTCAACATTGAAAAGATTAGATAATGGTAAACCTTGTGACATCATTATCATTGACTTTAGAAAAGGCTTTCGACAAGGTATCCCATTTTATACTTATTGAAAAATTAAATAATATGTAATTCAGTCCCTACCTTGTTAACTGGGTTAATCATTGGTTAAATAACAGAACTCAACAAGTTTGACTACACAGTAATACATCTCCTTCAGTGAAAGTGGCTAGTGGGGTTCCACAGGGATACATCCTGGCACCATTTTTATTTAGCTGTTTCATTTCTGATCTTCACCATGGTGTTACATTTAGAATTACAAAATTTGCCGATGACACCAAATTAGCTAATGAAGCTGACACAGTTTCTAATCATATTTCATTTTCCAAAAGTCTTAATAACATATCTAATTGGTGCAAGATAAATAAAATGGAGTTAAATACAGACAAATATGCAGTGTTGCATCTAGGAAATTACAGCCCTGTATATAACTATATAATAGACTCAATAACTTTACATAGAGTTGCCTCTGAAAAGGACCTAGGTGTTATAATAGATAATAGTCTTAGTCAGAAACTTCATATTAGATCAATGGTACAAAAGTCAAATAAAATCATTAGTATCATAAAAAAAATCATTTGTAACTCAGGATGAACAGATTATTTTAAATCTCTATAGAAACTATATTCACCCTCATTTAGACTATGCTTCTCCATTCTGGTCCCCCAACATAGACAGGATATTGATGTAATAGAAAGGGTGCAATGTCAACAACCAAACTTATTCCGTGCCTGCATAACCAACCATACCACAAGGCTCCAGCATCTTCATTTAATGCCTTTGGAAGTTAGAAGACTTAGGGTGATTGTCTCATGCTTCATACCATTCAGCAAGATAATACATTAATGAACCAATGTGGCATCCAACCAAATAATAAGAATTTAAATTTAAGACCACACAACAAACAGTTTAAACTACCAAAGACCATCCCCAAAAAAGGGATAATTATTTTACTTTAAGATCAGTAGCATTTTGGAACAAACTTCCAAGGGAACTAGTCAATATAACAGACCCAGTAAAATTTAAAAGTGTCTGGATAAATACTTAGGGTACTAGGTTTGCCCCTCAAAGAGTGGGGGATGGATTTGATGGGCCTAGGTCTAATTCCATTCTACTCAACAAAGTACAAAAAGTCAACAAAGTACAAAAGTACAACAAAATGTTAAAAAAGAAATTTCTTGGTCATTTATCCACAAATTGAGCCATAATCCACTAACAAGGTCCCAGTGAGTATGATATATGTGTGTTGGTGTGTGTGCAGGATGTCATTTTTGTGGGCTTTGAAATTAAAACAAAAATGGAAACAAGATTTTTTCCTCATGAGAAATCATTACCCACATATGAAAAATGATTTTTTTTATATGGACCAAATTATGTTTTTATTCCAAGCAGCTATCCAAAAGATTGTACTGAACATGCTCAGAACTGAAATTTTGAAATGTAATAATTTTGGAACTGATTAATATTACTTTTTCTTCACACAAGTGAAAGGCACATCTGTGGGCCAAGCTCTTTCTACCTGAACATTTTGGACTAAAATTCTAAACCATCAGGGCACTAGATGATAACAACAAAACAGTAAAAAACAGTGATTTTTTTAAACATTTCACTACCAGCATCTCAGAGTCTGCACATGTGACAGGAATGAATCTTGGCAGGTCAAGAGATCTTGTCCCTGATACAATGCATGCAACATTTCATGTAAATCTGTTGAACAGTTGCAAAGATATTATAGTGCAAAATTTGAGATTTAACATAGAAAGCCCTGCTCAACCCTTGCTATAGTGGTACTTCCATACTGGCTAAGAGCACTGAGCTGCAAACATGGAGACCTGGATTTGAATCCCATCAGTCCCCACTTGCATACTATGTGACCCTGAGCAAGTCACATAACTTCCTTGTGCTCCCAGATCACACCTGGAAACAAGTTCTGGCTTAGTGTGCCTTTCCTGGTTAAACAATTTGCCCTTTCTCTTTCTGAGCAGCTTTTCTTCTGATAAAGGCTTCCCTTCTGTGCCTTATTTACCTGCATGGAGGTGTTAAAATGTCTCTGTCATATCCCAGCTCTCCTTCCTGTCTTCCAGGGTGTACATATTGAGGCCCTTTAGTCTCTCCTTATATGGCTTTTGATGTAGACCCTGCACCATTCCAGTTGCCCTGCTCTGGCCTGCCTCCACTCTGTCTATGTTCTTCTGAAGACATAAGGCTCAGTTATCAAAAGTCAGTGCAAGCCATGCCAAAGGCTGCTTGCTGTGATTGCCAGTGTGCCAGGGACCCTGTGCCCAATTCTCCATTGGGTAGGGTCCTGGCATCAAAGTTCCACAGCTTGCAGCAACCAAGCCACATAGCACAGAATACTGTGGAAACCAGGAACCAGATAGCTAGCTTGTGCCTCTCGCAACTAGTGACTCAAACAACCAGGAGAAATTATCAAACTGGCTCCTCTACTCTTACTGACTGGCTACTCACTTCATGCCCCTAGCACATAACTAATATATGTGTACTCCCTGACGCGTTAAGTGACCACTCGCCAGTCTCTTTTACGTGGTCTAATAAGTTTCAAAAAACTGCTCCTAAACTAACAAGAAGCCAGTCCCTTAAAAAAGGACAGTTAATTAACGTCAAATTCTTACTAAAAAATGCAGACTGGATGCCGCTAGACTTCAATGAAGATGCTAATCAGGCTCTTAAGTACTTTACTTGCATCTTTAATAATGCCTGTGACATTTTTGCACCCTACAAATCATCCAGACAAAAGGATCCGCCAACCCTTGGCTAACTGGCCCAATCATAGTGCTTATGAAACAACAGGATGATCTCTGGCACAAGGCACATGCCACTGGGAGGACAGGTGACTTTAATGCCTATAGAGAGGCAAGAAATAAATGCACTAGTCTTGTTCAAAATGCCAAAGCAAGTTATTTTAGAGAATGATTGAGTAGTGCATGGGGTAATGGAAAATGGTTCTGGAACAACCTGAAAACCCTGACTGGCAAGGTCTCCAAGCACCACCTGAACTAACTACCTCAGAGTCTAGCATATTACAGGAGCCAAAAGATATAGCAAATGCATTCAGCATGGCTTTCCACGGACCTTTGTTCTATTCTACCACTGGAGTATTTAGCAAACCACCCACTAGAAAATACAGCAACTATGTCTCCCATCCTTCTACAGACACTGGTAAGACACTTTTCTATTTCAAGAAAGTAACCATGATGAAATCCTTAAAATACATTAAGAGAGCCCTTTGCAAAGCTAAAACCACTAGTGACATGCTGGACATAAAAGCGTATTGCTCTCGCCCTAAACAAAATTGCTCTCCTCCTCACCAAGTTGTTTAATATCTCACTGAGGACAGGAATCTTCCCGGACAAGTGGAAGGTTGCCTATTTCACATCAGTTTTTGTAAATGGGGACAGGACACAACTGAGTAACTACCATCCTATCTCAATTCTACCCTGACTCTCAAAGGCCCTGAAAAGAATTTTAGTGGATCAAGTAGTCGAATACCTTAACAAATACAACCTCTTGTGTGAACAACAACATGGTTTCAGAAAAAAACAGCACCATCACTGCACTTGTAGAATGCACCAGTCACCTGTATGATGCCCTAGATAGTGGAAAGTTGGTGGGATCTATCTTTATAGATCTTATAAAAGCCTTTGACACTGCAAACCATCTGGTACTACTGGACAACCTAATGTCGATAGGCTTGTCATATGACACAGTGAATTGGTTTGGCAGCTATCTATCAAAAAGATTGCAATGCATCAAAATATCCGGAGTGTTATCTGAACTTAGGCGTGGACTTGGAGGGTGCCAAAGGGGTCTCTACTAGATCCACTGCTGTTTAGCTTCTTTATAAACTCATTTACATCTGCCCACTGCTGTTTAGCCTCTTTGTAAACTCATTGCCATCTGTCTGTACTGCTAACATAGTACTATATACAGATGACGCTGTTATCTCTGCCTCTGGAGTACAGACCTACGTCATCAACATTACCCTTCAGCAGTACTTTACAAACCTCAAAGCATGGTTCAGCAGAAACAAGTTGCTACTAAACTATAAAGAACAAAAATAATGCATTTCTCACTCCCGCAAAACAAAAGAAAGCAGGCCCTTGTGTATCCATATGTAGAAAGGGTGATGCTCTAGAACAAGTCAACACTTTTTAGTACTTAGGAATTCATCTTGATAACACTCTAACCTTCACAGGACATGTAGATCATGTTATCAAGTCAGCAAATATCAAATTAAGGATTCTACACAGGCATAAGCACTCCATGACCACAGAGGCAATGGACATGGCTAGCAGGAGCTCTATACTCTCATCGATAGACTACAGGCTTCAGATTTACAGTGCTGCCTCAAAGTCAGCATTAAATAGGATAAAAACCCTACTAAATACAGCATGCAGACTCATACTGGGAGTTGATCGCCTCACCAACACCTGTCAGCTTTACAGGGAAACAGGGTGGCTCACTATGCAACAGTCACTTATCAGGCCTGCCTACTTGGAAATAAATAACTACTAGGGCCTACACCTGCCTCCATAGCCTGCATCTTTAAATGGACTACATCTGAAAAGGCAACCCAGAGAACGGTCAAAGGAGTACTTCAGGTACCCTTTAGGCACACTACCTTTGCCCAGCATGCCGTCTCATTTCGGGATCCTAGATGGTTTCAAGATCTTCCCTTGTCACTAACTGAGTGCGAAATAGTTAGCACTTTCAAGGAAAAACCTGCGTAGGCTATTGGCCTAAACTAACCCTTGTGACTGCCAAACACAACACTAGCCATGTGACAACTACAGGCTAGACCACCCCTCTGACTCTGTTTTCCCAGTCTCGTTCTCTGACAATGCCAGTCAATGACAGCTACTTTCTGGAACTCATAACACCACTTCATACCACAAATCTTAGCTAATCCTTCAGCTCACTTTCCCAGCCCTCCTTCCCTGGTCTCACTTCCTGCTCCAACTTTAACCCCTTGATGAAATAAATTGTTTCTCATACTCCTCTTTACCCCCACTGACAAAACCTGTTCATGGTAGCTACTTTTTTCCTTCTCCCCCTAGACCTTAATCTCTAGGTGCACTGTCCCTCAAAGGCTGCACACCAAGAGTTTTATAAGTGGTATTCAGCACATGGAACACTGAATAACTGTAACCTAGTCATGTATCTTATGATACTGTTAAAAATACTTTTATTTAGTATTTGATGTCTTATTTATACAGTGTTAGTTTATAGTATTTTGATGTTATTTTCTTGAATCAAGTTTGTTTTACACATGTGTTGTGCATTACTGGTCTACACTGATCTCTTGTTTGTGTATGTATCTCCACTTGACATGGAACCTTTGTAAAAGAGCCTCTGTGCTCAAAGGTATAAATCCAAACTGTTTAAATAAATAAATTAATATTATAGTGGTGCGCCAAACAGAGGGCACACCTGGACAAGTTGCTACAAGCTGTGGGAGGCTGTGCAGCAATGTCCCCAGCATTCCCTGTTGGTCTAGCAGATTGTCCCATCCCAATATCCTGTGATTACAATAAAACATCACAGGTGGTCTAACAGACCCACCTCCCTGCACTGAATCCCATTTTAATAATATAATATAATTATTAGGTTCCTGGTAGTCTAGCAGACCCCCCTCCCAACCCCACATCCTTTTTTAATAATATCATTCTTAGATCCCTGGTAGTCTAGTGGACCCTCCTTGTCCCGTTCCTCCATTGTTATATATAAAGATCACTGGTGATCTAGCAGCCCCCTCAAGCCCTGATCCCCAAAGTCCAAGAGGTAGCATCTTTCAAAAAGGTGTGCAAGAACAAGGGGCACAATTTGAAGATGGGGGCGGCTCAGAGGTAGTTTAAGTAGTATTTTTCACAAAGAGGGTTGTGGATGCATGGAGCCGGCCTTCCGGAGGAGGTTGTGGAGTCAAAAACAGTAGTGGAATTCAAGCATGCGTGGGACAGTCATAAGGCAATTCTAGGGGCCGGGGGTAGGAAGAAGTAGGCTGCTGGTTAACTAGGATCTGCAGCTTATCCAATAGGTAGGGAAATGGGCAGACTGGGTGGGCCAAGCGGTCCTTATCTGCCGTCAAATTCTATGTTTCTATTATATATAAAAGATTCCTGGTGATCTAGTACCTGCCCAGGCCCCTATCCCCTGTTATGAAATATGAATACATCATTGGTAGTCTAGTGGACCCCCACCTTGGCAGGCAGTGTCCCACCACCCTGCTTCCCCCATCCCAAAATTGAGCCAGTGACTGGCACAGCCCACCGCTCACCACCATGGCCAGCTGCCTACTGAGCTCTCAATGAGCACTGTATTGTATTCAGTACATGCTCAAATGACAGTGAGCTGTCAATCAATATTTTAAACCCCTAACTTTACACCTTAATAGTTTTGACAGCATTTGACAAAATCAGCTAAAGTTTTGCAAGTGTTGTCTAGGAGGCATGGTCCAAATCTCTGGAAAATGTTGTGATTTCAGCATGTGCAGTTTCTGAGATCAACATGTCATTTTCCTGTAGATGTCTGTTTTTTTTCCTATACTTAAGAAGGGATTTGTGTTTGCTGTCATATACAGCCTACATAGAATGGAATTTTTTTCTGAAATTTTAGGGTAGAAATGCATTGTGCTTAGGTAGTGCCTTTGGAAGGTTTCATGAAGAAATATCAACCTGTTCTAAAGTTATAAGGATTTAAAGTTTTCATTTTCTTTCTGTTCTTAGCATGCTTAGTAGGGGTTTGGGGATAACATTCTGACACACCACCAAAGATTCTGTGTTGCAAGACTGTTTTTAGTTCTCGCCACTTGTTTCTCACAGCACCAAATAAAAAAGGTTCTGCTGTGAGAGCCATCATCCTGTATTTTTCCCCCTCAAATGAAAAACATGGAAAGTGCATAAAAATTTAGTAATTTTAAAAAAGAAACACCTGAACCTAACTAAACATGACCCATTTAGCTAGATTCTGAAGTTTCTTTTTTTACAATACTGGTCAGAAATACCTGTTCTGGACATCCCAAATTCCAGGGTGCCTAGCTTAGCTAGAGGAGACAATTACCTGTGTTCTGATTAACTAGGATCTGCAGCTTATCCAGTAGGTAGGGAAATGGGCAGACTGGGTGGGCCAAGCGGTCCTTATCTGCCATCAAATTCTGTTTCTATGTTTCTCAGCAGGACTTTCTTGAATGCTGAAACCACAGCTCGAAGTCATGCTTCTGGTTTCAGCAGAAGCAGTGAGCCTGTGATCTGCTGTTCTATCTATCTATCTATCTATCTATCTATCATCTATCTATCTATCTACTGTATCTGTCTATCTATTTAAAATAATTGTTAAGCAGACTGGGTTCCCCACCCCAATTACTGCTTCTTTGCCCTCTTCCAGGTCACCCCCACCCTTTCCAGTATTTATTTTTTTTTACATTTTAAATATAAGTGGACTAAGTTGCCCACTCTTGGTACCACTTCTTGTGACTCCCCTCCCCTCCAGGTCTCTCCCCTTCCTGTTTACCAAAAGGTAGCCTAACATTGGGGTGCCCAATTCCAAGTGTTGGAAAGCAATCTGAAATAAAGAAAACCATCACTTGATGTTTTTTTAAACCTGAAAAAAAGGTACCTTCCCGATCTGACCCTCCCATGTCCCCCAGCCCACCTCAACCTCCCACTCAGCACCCACCATCCCACACTCCCCACACACCATCACTCACCTGAACATGTCTCATGGCATAGATCCACTATCCAATCGAAAACATGTCTTACGCTGGAACTGCCAACATCAATATGAGAAAATAACACAAGTGCAGTATGATGTATTTCAATGGGGAGTTGAACATTTGATTCATAACTTTTCAATATTAAATATTTTCATGCCAAATTTTTAACATGGACTTTTTGAGACCCCACCTCATGACCAGTGGTGGTGGAAATATGTAAATCTTGCCCAAAAGGTGATTTTGCTGTCGCTTTGTGAAATCACCTTTCAGGTGGGACTTGAACACTTTTACCACCCTTTTTCAAGAGGAGGGTCATAAGAATGCTATGCTGAAAATTTGGGTCACATAATTCAAAACATTCAAAATGATAAAGTTATGACGAACAGTACATTGACATTCTATTGTGGTTGCTTATAACTTGGTAATTTTAAATATTTTGACCTCAAATTTTCAACATAGCCATTTTTCACCATCTCATGAATGTCATGGCTTTTATTTTCAAATCCTGGCCAAAATGTGTGTTTGTTTCTTTGGTACAGAATGATGTTTTGGTGGTGCAGAATGACATTAAGGAGGGATCTAAAATTTTTACGTACCGGGTTCAACATGATTCTGTATACTGTGGTCTCACAAAACTGTTTGTCCTGACATGGAGCCTTTGCAAAGGAGTCTTTGACTCAAAGGTTGTAATTCTGAAAATTCAATAAATAAATAAATAAATGAGGTGGGGTAATAAGAAGGCCATGCTGAACATTTGAGCCCACATTTTTTAAAGGAGATGCACCTGCACATCTGAGATGTACTGGTGCATTCCAGGAAATGTGCCGCAGCACGATATTCAAATAGTGGAGATGTGTCATCCATCTCTGGCTGTGCCCAAGCACAATGTTAATGTATGTGGTGCATCTCCAGGGGACATGCCCATGAATATGTGGCACATCCTCATATTCAACTGAGATGTGTGGAACATCTGCCCGCACATCTCAGAGATGTACTGCACAAAGTTAGGCATGTTAGAAACATGCCAAAACCCATAGCCACCCATAGGTAAGCTACTGTACTGCACATAGCAGGTCACAGCAGTTGCCAGTCCCCTAGCCCAGTGGCTAGCCATCCTCAACTGAATCCTAATGCAGCATCCACATAAATGAAAATATTCCCCATGCCCTGGTAGTCTAGTGGACCAGCTTCCCCATATCGATCCCTGTTCCACGTAACAGAAAATGTGCCCCAGCCCTATTTCCCGTAGTTTACTGGACACCCCTCCCCATTCCACGTAAAAGAAAGATGTCCTAGCCAATTTCCCATAGTCTAGTGGACCCCTTCCCTGTACTGATCCCCATTCTGAATATGTAAAAGAACAGTGCCTCAACATAATTTTCCACAGTGTTGTGGACCCCCCCCTTACTGATCCCCATTTCAAATGAGTAAAAGAATAGTGCTGCAGCCCTGCCCATATTTCACTGGTCCCCCCTCCCTGTACTGATCCCCATTCTGAGTACATAACAGATAAATTCCCCTGCCTTTTTATAGCACAGTGGACCCCCCACCCTCTGAAGCACCCACATCCCACCCTACTCCCCATCCCAGCATGTACAGGAAGTTGGTGAGCAGCACAGCCCATGGCAGCCTCCATGGCTGCCCTCCAACTGAACTGTCAATGCATGAGGGAGCTTACTGTATGCTACAAACCCATTGCTGACATTGTCAACAATGGCTTAGTGTGACTGTAAGTTGTCACTCATAACTTTACAAAGTTGTAAATGACAGTTTATAGTACAATGTTAGGTTTCCAACCTAAAACACTTGCCCATCCTTGAAGTGATTGAGGGTGTAGTCTTTCTTGGGGTTGTCAATCATAAAGCTCACCCACTGCAGGAAAAGAAAAGCTAAGATTTGATGAGACAGGTGTCTATGTTTCATGAGTGCATACAATGGGGTGAGCATTAGGGTCAACAGCCCCAAGGAAGACTACACCCCTCATTTGCTTCAGGGGTGGGGTGGGCATTTTAGGCTGGAAACCCTAATATTATATTTCCCTATGTTTTTCACTTTATCTTCAACCCTAACTGATGCATTAACATTTTTTTTTCAATGAATTCATTTACTTTTTGAGATAGTGTAATTGTAGTCTTATTTGCCTGTGGGGCCCTGTGCTCCCACACATGTTTAGTTTTTGAGATACCGTAATCATATCCTTTTTTGCCAAAGGGAGCACAGGGCCTTCTGTGTCCTGCACTCCCATCCCTCAATAGAGGCATACTGTATACTGAATGTATGTAGCTGTGGAAGGGCCTTGTTCTTCCAGTTCTTGATTAGATTGAACTAAATTGCCACTTTCTACATAGTGCCAATCTAGTTGGGAAGTTTTGGCTCAGATCCCCCCTATACTTACTGTATCCTCCCTCCTATCTCTTCTCCCCCTTCTATGCCCTCCACAATTCCACTTATTCTACTCTTTCCCTCCCCCCAATGGCACCTCATCAGGTAGCACTGCTTTCTCCTTCAAGTTCCTAATATCTGGAATTCCCTCTCTTGAAATTCTCTTGCTCCATCTCACCACTCACTATCCTTCTTCTTTGAAAGCACACTGTTCACAGCTGCACCTGTACCTAACCCCATCCCTTCCTACTTTTTTCCCAATTCCTACCATCCCACCTTATTCTTCCAGTTTCTCTGACAGCAGCCTCCACCAACTACTCCTCCTCCCTTCCCAATTTACTACCCCTCCTCCCTTCCCTCTCTTTCTTTCTACCTCTCTCTCTTCCTTCCCCTCCTCCTCTCACTCTCTGTCTTCCTTCCTTTCTCTTCCTTCCTTTATGGGTACAATCCCCCACTACAGGGTTCTCAACATCCCAAGGGGTGTAATTTCCCTGGCTAACCTCACTACCTTTCCCCCTTCCCCTGCCCTCTCCTCTCTCTCTCTCTCTCTCTCTCTCACTCCCTTCCTTGGGGTGTACTTCCCCGGTTAGCCTTGCCTTTCCCCTTTTCTCTTTCCCCTGCCCTAGCCCCTCTCTCTACCTTCTTTCTGTCCAGGTTCATACCCACTGGCAGGGTTCTCAGCATCCTGAAAGGGCGTAACCCCCTGGCTTGCCTTGCCTCCTCCCTCCTCTTCCCAACCCTCTCCCTTTTCTCTCAATTCATTCTTGCCTGGATTCATTCCCCCATGCAAGATTCTCAACATCCTGAAGGGTGTAATCCCTGGCTTGCCTGCCCCCCCTCCCTGCCCTTACCATCTAGATCCATACTCCCTTACAGGGTTCTCAGCATCCTTAAGAGATTTATTTCTGTGCCACCTTGCCTTCTCCACCCCCTTTCCCTGCTTTCCCTCCCTCTCTTTCACATCCTTCCTGTCTGGTCATGCCCCTTGCAGGATTCTCAGCATCCTGAAGGGGTATAACACCCTGGTTTGCCTTGCCTCTCCCACCCCCACTCTCTTCCCCTGCCCTTCCTGTCCAGGTCTGCACCCCCCCTTGCAGGTTCTCAGCATCCTGGAGGGGTGTAACTCCACGGCTTGCCTTTCCTCCTCTCCACCTTCTCCCCTGATTTCTCCTTTCTCTCCCTTTTCATTTCCCTTTGTTTCACACTCCTCTTCCCTTGCACTCTCCTTCCTCCCCCTACCATTCCCCTTGTTTCACACTCTCATTCTACCTGCCTACTTAGCACTTGGTACTCCCTGGTCTTACCTGCCTTGCCTAGTACTTTTAGGTGTACTCCATTATAGGATCTACACCTTCCTTGTTACCTATGATACACTTCTGCCTATAGTATTGTAACACTGTGTGATTTACCTTAAAAACACTGTTTTTTTTTTTTTTTCATTCACTCTTTATTCGGTTTTAGTTACAGGGATACACTCCACATACTACATAACAACAAACACTAGTACATGTAAATAAATGTTCCACTAAAGGTAACCCTGTAACATACCCCCCATCCCCACCCAGTCCACTCCCCTCCTCCCAGCACAAGTCTCAAGAGATAGGATATCTTCAACCCTAACAGTACAACATTCCTTAAAGGGAATAGAGAGCATAAAAGGGACCACAAATTTTTTCAAACCTGGAGAGCTTGTTCTGAAGGATAGCCGTCATCCTCTCAATCCTCAAACAGGCTAGCAACTCCTCCAGCCACTCCACATAGCTTAATACCACAGAATCCTTCCAGTGCCTAAGCACAATTCTCTTAAGCGTAGCTGCAATCAATACTGTATGAAACCTCCTGCTCTTAACAGGGATACCTGAAACATCTCCCAATAAGCATATCTCTGGTGTAAAAAGATCACCAAGTCCCAGTAATGGATTAACCCTCCTTTTAATATCCCCCCACAACGGGGCTATTTTCGGACACTGCCAAAAGATATGCATCAAATCTCCTTCCCCTCCTTGGCACCTAAAACACCTCGAGTCCTTCGCCAACTTCAGCCTCCCCAATTTCTGCAGGAATAATAAATGTTATGAAGAATTTTAAACTGCATAAGCCTCAATCTATCCTGGAGCAAAAATTTGTGACAATTCACCCACAACATCCTCCAATTAAGCACCGAATTTGGAAAGACAGAGGCCCAATATGAACCCTGGATAGGATTATAAGAGAGTATGCCCATTCAAATAAGTAAATTTTCAAAATCGCATGCCTTAGCCCCACCAACGGCACCAGCCCATCACAAAATTCCAATCTCAGACTCTGGACTGCCCCATTACCCAACTGGGCAATAATGAGGTGTCTAACCTGATAGATTTTAAAAATTGCCCTGGTGGGTAACTCGAACCTGCTCAATAGCTCAACAGATGAGAGAACCGTTCCCTCAGTTGAGAGAAGGTCCCTCACACGGCACTCCTCAGGTAAGGGCAGCCAAGAATAATCCAACATTCTACCATCTAACACAAAACGTGGGTTTCCCCAAATTGGTTGTGCCCAATCCATGAGATGGTCATACTGCAAAAAACTCGAGAGCTGAACATGAGCTCTCACCAAGGTCCCAATTGGAGAGTTACACAACTGGGGAGGCAATCATTTTGGCTTAAGATAGAATAAGGCCTCAGGCCTCAGACCAGCTTCTTTAATCAGAGCAAGCTCTACCTGCAGCCAAAGCGGTGTATAGGCGTACCGCTCTAAAACACTCTTCCTTCCACACCTTAAATATTTGCTGGCATGACTGCCCAGTAATATAGTGCAATATGTGGAAGTCTGAGTCCCCCCATCCCTTTAGGCGCCGCCAGCTACGAATAGGCCATACGTGATTTCCTATGGCCCCACACAAAGTTGGCAATCATGTTGTGCACCTTCCTAAACCAGGCAGACGGTATCCAATTATTCAGCATGTTTAAGGGGTAGAACAACCTGGGAAATATATTCATTTTAACGAGATTAATTCTCCCCCATAAGAAGATTGGGAGTTTCACCCATCTCTCCAGGTCTAACTCTATAGCCCTTAGCAAAGGATCGAAATTCAACTGAAAAATCTTAGTGCTGCCCCTAGCCATGTTAAGTCCCAAATATCTTATGAAATTCGATTTCCAGGACAGACCCAATTCCGCCACTTCATGCTTGAAAACATAACTGTTAAGGGGAAACACCACCAATTTGTCCAAATTTAATCTATAATTGGCCAATCTCCCAAACTCCTTAATGACCTTCAACAGAGCCTGAATGGAGGGCCCTGGGTTGGTCAAATAAACCATCAAGTCGTCCACATATGCTGTAATTTTAATCGTATATTCTTTAATTCTAATACCCTCTATTGCTTGCCTACCGACAATTGCCCTGATGAGAGGTTCTAAGTACAAATTAAAAAGGAGAGGGGATAGGGGACATCCCTGCCTAGTGCCCACATGTAGACAAATTGGGTCCGAAATTGCACCGTTGCAGCCAACCCTCGCAGTAGGATTGGAATAGAGGAGCTAATCCAGCCCCAAAAAGATCCGGGAACCCAAACCTCATAGCTAGTTAATAAAACCCCAATGAGCCCCTATTGAAGGCCTTCTCGGCATCCAAGGACAGCAGAGCCATGGGAGCACCGCTGTCGTCAAAGACTGAGCAACGTGAGCCAAGGTCCGTATATGATCGTGACCGCCCCCTCATAAACCCACCTGCTCTGGGCCAATAAGGTCAGGTAGGACCGGCTAACCCACTCAGCCAGCAATTTGGCTAATATCTTAATATCATAATTGAGCAGCGATATGGGCCTATAGCTTGAGGGCTGCTCCGTGGTTTATCCTGTTTGAGAATCAACACAATCAATGCTTGAATAATGACTGGTCTTGTGCCTGATGAGATAAGATATGCTTAAATAAATTCAGAAGCAAAGGGATAGGAGCTTAGCAAATTTTTTATAAAAGTTTGCCGAGAGTCCATCCGGACCCGGCGTTCTGTCTAAAGGGAGATTCTGTATGGTCCCTTCAATTTCACTTTGGGTAATGTCCACTGTTAATTGCCCCTGCTGAAGCTCAGACAGCAAAGGGATGTCCAACCCCTCATCAAAAAAAGAGAGCATCTTCTGTCTAGTGGGGGGAGACTCCATTTTGCCATAAAGAGATTTGAAGTAATTTCTGAGCTCTTGTACTATCTCCCCGGGAGTAGTCTTAACCAATCCATCCACCTTTGATAGGATCCCTGGGATTGTTCGGGATGATTCTAATTGTTTAATCCTCCTAGCTAAAAGTGATCCAGCTTTCTCCCCCTGATCCTGATAGCTCGCCTTGGTTTTAATTAAAGCCAGCTCTGCTTGCTCCCCCCAACAATTTTAAATAAAGGTCCTTCAACCTCACCAGCTCCAGCTTATCCTCATCATCCGCCTGCCCACCCACCAAGGTCTTCTTATCTCTGATCCGAGCCAAAAGTTCGGCTAGCACCCGAACTCGTTCCTTCTTCCTGTGGGAAGCCTGACCGATCAGGATCCCCCTTATAAAAGCCTTAAATGCTCCCCAAACCATATCCGGCCTAGTGTTGTCCCTGACATTATTGGTTATAAATTCCTCTATTTGCCCTGTCACAAACTTTGTGACATGAGGGCTATGAAGCATCTGGTTGTTAATCCTCCACCTGTTTCCTCTCTTGGGTAAAGTTGACAGGAGGATGGATGCAACCACCACTGCATGATCGAAAGGCGGTCCCAGCATAATTTCTGCCTCAAGCACCCCCGAGAGGAGGGTACTGGAGAGTAAAATGTAATCTATTTGGGACTCCGATCCATGCACTCTGGAGTAAACGTGTACTGCCTATCTTTGGGATGGATCACTCTCAAACATCCACTAGGCCATACTGATCCAATACCTCACAAAGGGCACGCCGACAGGTGAAAATGCGACATCTTACCCTGGACCTGTCCATAAGTGGGTCTAGAACAAGATTTAAATCCCCCAAGATCATGGGAATTTGCACGAAGGGGCTAACATCCTAAAAGCAACAAAAACTCCTGAGAGTCTACGTTGGGGCCATAGATCGCCCAAGTAGTACCTCCACATTCTGGAGCATACCCTTACCAACACAATTCTGCCCTCATCATCGTGAACAACCTGACGTGGCACAAAGGTGCAGATCTGCCCAATAGGATCATTACACCCTACTCTGCGTTGTTACCTAGTAGGCAAAGACTGACCCATCTGCCGCGCGCTCATAGAATTGTACTCCGACTGAGTAAGTATCGTTTCCTGTAAGAACACAATATCTGCCTTTAAGACCTCCAGGTGCTTTAAGATACTATACTGCTTAACTTTCTGGTGTGCACCCTTTACATTCCACGATATAATGTTAAGAGCCCCAGTCAATACCATCCTTCAAAATTTCTAGTTCCAAACCTGGTACACGCCCATTCAAATCACTTATCCTATCCCCAACATTGCAGACTTGTGCTCCCAATATCCTTCCCAAATGAACCATGTGATCACCATGATGTCTATCCCACCAAAACCCTCACCCCACCCCTCCTCCCCTCCACCCCCAGCCAAAGCTTGAGTCTCATTGCCTTTTCCTATGCCATCCCACCCCCTACATTGCGATCCCACACCTAACCCTCTCCCCTCCTGAAAATTACCCTCTACGAACCCTCAACAACCACCCCCTTCCACACTCCATTGGTCCATGACATCAGCCCACACAGCTTTGCTCACCCTCGCCCCGTGCCTCCCCTCTCGGTCATTGCTTCCACGTATTTTACCTTTCACCACCCTTGCCTTAATCCACTCCGATTTCATAGGGTCACATAAACCCGCCCGTAATTATCCCCATAATCCACAAACAGCCATTCCATCCAAAATCCCATGTATTCTATAACTGTCAATTCTAATATTCCTTATACCCACGGCTGCCAGCACTTAAACTGAGCTGCAAAAAACAGAGTATATTTCCGTTACCCGCTAACATTAACCCCCAACCCCACCCAAAAATATGTTGCCCCAACACATGAGGACATGTTCCGGCCCACTATAGCGTGTTCTGCACTGTAGAAAAAAAAGGGTGGGAAGTAGGGGGACTGCTGTCTCCCCTATTCAGCCAAAGATCACTGCTCTGTCCATAGTCCAACGTTCGGCTCCAAACAAAACCATAAATGAGGCTGAGTGAGCTCCAAGTCCCAGTGTATAAAACTAGCCACAGTTCGTATGCTTCATCTTCATGCGTTACAGGGCCCCATTAGTACCCTTCTCATATACCAAACCCTCCAGCGAGAAAAGAAGATCAAGATCTTGCTGCATAGTGTCCAATTTCCTCCGTAGGCCAAGGCCTGACTCCCGAGTACCGTAAGCACTCACATCAAGCTTCAGGATCTTTGAATAAATTAGGAAGGGCTACTTGTAGTGCTGTCGGGCAACCTCTCGGACTACGTATGGCTTCCCTCCCCTCTATCAAGACTTGAATTTGACCCGGTAGCCCATTTTAAATCGCACACCCGCTGCAATCAATTTATTAATCATGGGGTTAATGGCTGACCTCCTCTGCCATACGGTAACAGGGATATCTTGCACCACTCTGATCTTGACTCCTTCCCAATACAGATCCTTGTTCTCTCTTGCCTTAGTTAGGAACAGCTGTCGTTCTAAATAATTTAAAAAATGAAAGATCAAGGAGCGAGGTGGAGAATTGGGTGGAGGCATTGGCATGAAACCCGATGAGCTCTCTCGATTGTGTAACTAGGGCCATAAGGAGAGGGGCCTGCTATTTTCTCCACAATTTCTGGACAAATTTAGCGGGTCTGGCCCTTCTTCTTTTCCGGTAGCCCACAATTACTGCATTATTTGGTAGGACCTCCCTTCTAGGTCCTCGACCTTGGATTAATTTGGCTATCCTTTGCCTCAACAAGGTTGCCCCACATCCATCTTCTCTACATTCCCTTCCAAAGAGCGAATTCTGACTTCACTATCCGCTGTTCTCCTAGTTAGTTCCTCCAATGTTCCAGAAATACACTTTATTTCAGTGGCCAGCTCCTTCATTTCTTGCTTGAAAGGTCTAAATTCCTCCAGAAATCTTGCCAGAGTCAGGATTTACGCTTTCCATTCCCCATCGCGGTGCCCTGGACTGTCCTTCACAAGGCCCTTGCTTTTTCGGGTCCTTCTCGGAATACGGAGGAGTGTGCTTCTAGGGGATTTTTCACATCTCGGCATCCATCTAGCACAGAAACAGCTCACTACGGTCTCCTCCACCTATTACAGCCAAACAAAACCTTCGGGACAGGTTAAGACCGACGCGATATATTATTTTGGAGAGAAGGCAATCGGAGCTACCAGGGAACTCGGCTACACCGTGCTCTGCATCACGTGACTCCAAAAAAACCCAAAAAAACACTGTGGTTTTTGTTCTTCTTTCTTCCTTGTCCAAGCTTGTAATGTAGTGAACGTATGCTACACTGTATTTATATTGCCTGTCTTTGTTTTTATTACTTCCCCACTTATGTAATCCCTCCCTCAGGACGCTTCTGGAAATGAGCTGTTTACAGCTCATGTTGTCTTTCCTGGTGAAACCTTTTCAAATAAATAAATAAAAATGAAATAAATAGGACAAGAGTGACTAAATTGTCAGCATAGACATCTTAGTACCCTACCTGATGTACCAGATACTGAACATTTTTTAATTCCTGCCAAAACATAATACCACGCAACTGCAACGCCATTCCACGCCACAGGTGCAAAAGGACATTTTAACCAGGATTTTAAAAATGACAACTGTGATATACATGTGGTGGGGTAATAAGTCCATGTTGAAAATTTTGGATCAAAATATTTAAAATGTCCGAAGTTACGAGCACGCATAATGAAATTGCGACAAATGGTTAGAACTCTGCCATTTTTACATATTTTGACCCCACATTTTCAACATAGCCTTCTTATGATCCCACCTCATGAAAAAGGGCAGGAATTTTTTTTTAAATCCTGCCCAAAAGGTGAATTTGACAAGCAAACACAAAATCATGTTTTAGGTAGGAGTTGTGTAATAAAAGTCAGATCACTCATGAGATGGGGTCCCCAAAAGGCCAAGTTGAAAATGTGGGGTCAAAATGTCAAAAAAATGGCTGAGTTATGCATAAATGTTGAAAACCCCAATGAAATATATTGAACTGCATTTACCTTAGTGTCACATATTGCAGTTACTGGCTCCAGCAGCAAGATGTGTCTTCGATCAGAGAGTGGATCTTGAACCTGAGACCTGTTCAGATGAGTGAGGGTGTGCGGGGTGTATTGGTGAATGTAGGGTCATGGGTGCTGAGTGGGAGGTAGGGGTGGGGGGGCTGATCACAGAGGGACCACTTTTCCTTTTTTGCAGGACAACCATAACGCATCTCAAAGGACTTTACACAGTAATGAATAGTACCGTAGGGACAAATTGAGCAGTCTTTCCTGGCAGAAAAATCACCCACGGTGTCACACAGGTAACTGTGTTTGAACCAACTGTAGTTGGAGAGAACCTTGGCCAAGAACCCAATGCATTCCTGCACTAATTCCTGGCTGGATTCCTGCTGCCTCTCATTAGCATCACACCCCTCTGCCCTGGTGACAGCATAGCTGCTGGGACTTTATAGAAAAGGCATTGCAATGATAAATGACACCATTGAAATCCTCACAGTGATTGTGTAGCGACTCAATACAGCTAATAGGATGGTGCCACACTACAAATGCACTGCAGTTAGAAGCAAGTGTTTAGGAAAAAGGCCCATAAACCAATGTAAAATGTGTCAGTCCCAAATACTGTTCCCCTAATGACCAGCTAAGTCTTAAGCTACTGAGCTTAGTTGCCACCTACAGAAGCACAATTAGCAACTGTGTAGAACATCACAGTTGTCCAATGTTCTACACATTCACTGCACAATTCTGGTAAAGCTATTTGGTATAGTTTTAGCATCTTACTTTAATTTACACCAGCAACATCATAAGTATTTGTTTAGGGGGTTCTGCAGTGTTGCTTAAGTATTCTGTCTGACAGCCTTTTTTTTTATCAAGCTGTTCCAAATCTGCTGCTCCTCACATCATCCTGCCAGCAATTTTCTGTTTATAAGTTCAGAACAGTAACCTGAATCAAAAGCAGCTCTGGGGACTGTAAACCTGTCGTTTCTTTTTTGTTACCGGGTCCTGTACTCCCTACCCATACTGAGCCAAGTGCATATTACACTACTTCCTTGAACAGGGCTCCTTTCTAGGTCAGGCAGTGAGACCCTTATAAAGCTCAACTATTTCCTCAGCAGCACTTTACACAACCAATGTTGCTGTAGTTTACAATATTTTGCAACAAAAAACACAGCTGATGCAGCTGTAAAGTTACTTTACTGTAAATGAGCTGAGCTTCACCTATTAAATGAAATTTTGGGGCTTGTAAGAGAGAAAGCACTAGCAGCCTTCAGGAAGCCTGAGCTCCATCTTACATGACTCTGACTCTGAATGCACTGGTCTGTATCTAACTTGGGGATTCACTGTTGTTTTGTTCTTGTATTTTGCTTCAAAAACATTTTATTTGGGTTGTGGAAACTGGAAAATAATGTCAAGTACTAAGATGATTGCGAGGTGAGAAAAAAACTTGGTTTCATTGTCTTTCTGGCAACAAGGGAGGGGAAGGGATCACTGGACTACCGGAACTCCACATAGGAATTTATTGTTCAAACAGTAAAGTTCAAACTATAAATAAGTGCAAATGGTTATTTACCATTTGAACAGTAAAGTTTAAACAATAAACAAACCAAACAGAAATTACTTTGCGAGTGGTGGGGACATTATTTTCAGTGGAAAAACACATATTTGCCCTGTAGATATATTAATTTTTAGACAAACATCAAACTAAGAATATCACTGAGACCTAAATACAGGTGTTGTGCTGTCCTAACCCTGTAGTAGTTGTGTACAGCGCTATTTTGCATATTGTTAGAAAAACAAGATGGCTGACATCATGAACAGTATTTCCCTAAGCAGGAACAGTACATTTACAGTTTGAGTAGTAACTTTACAGTCTGAATTGTTTTCATTTACCTGCCTGTCTTGTGGCTATCACAAAAATCATAAAATCATAATTAAAAAATGGTAAAATATTTTTTTCCTCAAATCATCCAAAGGCACACACCTGGCACAGACCCCAGCATCCCTGAAAATGTCAGAGAAAAATTTCATTCCATCTGGTCTGTAGATGATGGTAAAAAAATCCCATGTTAACCAATGGGAAAAAAGTGTTTTTTTTACAACTTTTTACCTCATAAACCATACAAGATGCCATCACGAAGCTTTTCACATCCTGAGACTCTGGCACAATGACCACACATGGCAAATTTTAGGCTATTTCATCAAAGTGAACCAAATTTATTAAAGTGTAACATTTTGAATTTAACATTGAAGTGCTGTACCCTAACTATAGGGTCATGACTGCACCCCTAAATAATTAAGAAACTTTGTGAGTAGTGCCAGTCTTAAACCCAGTGAGTATGCTTTGCAATCCTGTGCCACTTAGCTGAGTTTTGGGGTGAGCTCAAAGGCCCAAGTAGATGGGGTGAGTGTGGGTGATGGTGCTGTTATGTGACACTCCACCACAGCCTGGGAATGAAAGTTGTAGGATTGTCCGCACAGGCCTGAGTAACATATAGTGAAGACATCTGTCTTCTTGGCATAGTGCCCTGTACCTCTGCACCTGGGGGTGGCACTTGGCCCTGTGCATTGTCTGACAGATGGTATCTGTGCCCTGTACATATATATCAGATGCCACATGGAAGTGCAGGGACCAGAGGGCCCTGCACTTCTGCAGCCCAGCAGACAGCCCCATGAATTCTTGACATCTAATGCTACACTTCAGTATGAGGACAAGGGTTGTCCCTTGGTGCAGAACCCAATAGGCTCTGTGCATCTGCATTTGTTCGTACAGGTTCCTGGGACCTGCATGAATCAGGATGTGATTCCACTATCTCCAAAAGAGAGGACATTCATTGCAAAACCCTTCATTAATGCACCAATTAGGGTTCAACTTAACACCACAAAAGTAGGGAAATGTGGTGTTAGGCTCTCCAACCCTAATTTCCCACCATTACCCCCAAACAGCAAAATAATAAATTGTGGGCTTTGTGTCCCCTGAGTCTCGATGAATCAGTGGTGGGGGCTTCCTTGGAGTTGTCAATAATAATGCCCACCCCATTCCCTGAGTGAACAATGTCAAACATGATCTCCTTTCCTCGTGCAAGTCATGCAGGGCCCTGCATTTAGAAAGCTACAAAAGATTGAGTTGGCAACATGTGGCAAGACATAATTTTCTACTTTTGAAGAGTGTATCATTATGAGGCACTGGCATGCAGCTGTACCTTGTGCTTCAGACAGAGGGCTACAGGCTGGGGAAGGGTGATCATTAAGGATGACACCCCAAGGAAGATCCCATAACTGATTCACCAAGACTCCAAAGTCACAAAACCCTGTTGTTTTATTCCTTTTGATTCTTGGGGGAGAGAGGTTGGGTTGGAAACTGTAATACCAATTTCCCTACTTTTGTGGCATTAAATTGAAGCATAACTGGTGCATTAATGAAGTTTTTTTTACAATATCTCTAAAGATATATATATATATATTAGGGGCACAGTTGCACCACTATAGTTAGGGTTGAGTAAACACATTAATGTTAAACCCCAATTTTTGTACGTTAATAACTTTGCAGTCATTCAACAGATTTGCATGAAATTTGGAATGCGTGGTCTGGTATGGTAAATCTCTTGATTTGTCAAGTCGCGTTTTGCTCAGACTTATGGTTTCTGTGCAGCAAAGAGCTGAAAAATGCATTTTTTTGCCACTTTTGACATGTTTTTTACCCATCGCACTGCAACCACACCATTTGATGTTTTGGTCTGAAGTGTGGAATGTAGAAAAAGTTTGGGTCAAAAAACAATCCAGCATTGATTTGGTGAAAAAATACTAATCCCTTCTAAAGTTATTTAATTTTTAATTTTTGGGTTCTGAGCATGCCCAGTTGACTCCAAAATTTATATGTATGTTTTGCAAAAGAGGATTGAGCTCATGTTCAAGGATTTTGTCAACTCATTGAAAGGGGATTTAAAAAATCCTAGTCTGAGAGGAAAAATTCCTTGTCTGTGAGCGGCCATTTTGTTTTAAATTTTTTCCCCCAAACAAAACGTTGTAACTTCCTCCACTGGTGATTTCTTGTTGCAATAAGGCATGAGTTTTGTTCAGGGTGACACCCTCTACAAACCTATATATTTGGTTTGCTTTGTTTTGGCCCAAAACTGGCCTTTTCAAATTTTGAAATTCTTCTTTTGCCACTTGCTACTGATCCTCTTTCATGAGCTGGCAAAATCTCAGTCCGCGAGCCTATCCCCTTTCATGAGGCAGCAATATTCTTGACCGTCGCTTTGTGATCAGATGGCCCTTCTCACAGGTGAGGATCGACTCATGGTCAAAGATTTTGAAGCCTCATGAAAGAGGACAGACTCACAGACTGGGATTTTGTCAGCTCACGAAAGGGGATTGGGTTTTGAATACTCTTTCATGAGCCGACAAAATCCTAGTCTGCGAGCTGTCCAAATCCCAGTCCATGAGCAATCCCCTTTCGTGAGGTAACAAAATCCTTGAATGTCACTTTGTGACCAGATGGCCAAAATATAATGGTCAAGGATTTCTCACAGAATGGGATTATGACAGCTCACGAAAGAGGATTGATTTCATGGTCGGGGATTTTGCTACCTCATGAACTAGGATTATAAAAATGTTGCCACTGCACTGTAAATAAACAGCTTGGTCTTTTGACTTGAAATTTGCAGGGTCTTAAGGGGATGCCCCAGAGGTGCCAATTATGCTATCTAGGTGTTGAAAAGTTAATTGGTTCCATAGTTATGGTATCACAAAGTTTTTATTTTTCCCATAGGATAACACTGCAGCACCCATAGCAACTTTCAGCACTCGTATCTCGAAAACAAAGTGAGATACGGATTTTTCACTAGCTACAGTTTGGTTCACCTTTAGGTGAACTAACCTGTAGAAACAAGTTTGGAAATCATAGATCACACCAGCAGTGGAATAGATTTCCTACTTGCTAAAGTTACAGAGATATTGTCAAAAATGTGTTACAAGGGTTCTAAGACTGCCTTTTCAGTGCTTTTTGGTGCCCGTAACTCATAAATGATGTGAGACATGGATTTGGTTGACATCCCCTGTGGATGGCTCGATGTCATGATTACAATGACACTTGAATTTTTTTCCTAATTGCTACAGTTCCAGAGATATTGGTGAATTACTGTTACAAAGGTTCCTTTTTCTATAGGGCTGCTGTATGGCTCTGTAGCTATGTGTAAGTGGGAGCACAGGGTCCAGAGGGCCTGCACACCCATAGATGGATATCGTTATCCATTAATGGGCAGCTTGTAAGGAAATACATTGCAAAACAACTTCATTTAATGCATCAGTTACGGTTAATGCAACAAAAGTGGGGAAATGAGACATTAGGGTTGAGTCCCTAACCCAACCACCACCCCACCACCCCATCCTCCACAGACATACAGATGCCGGGGTGTGCCATGGGTCATGAGGTCTAACTCTCACCCTATTCTCCTTTACTGTAACATGTTAACCTGTTTACACATGGAATAGGGTGAGAGTTGGGCCTCACAACCCCATGACACACCCTGGCAACTGTCAGTCTGTAGAGGATGGGGTGGTGGTGTGGTGGGGGAGTTAAGGGCTCAATCATAACGTCTCATTTCCCCACTTTTGTCTCTTTAACCCTAACTGATGCATTAAATGAATTTTTTTGCAATGAATAAATAAATAAATAAATAAATAAATATATATATAGAGAGAGAGGGGGAGAGAGAGAGAGAGAGATTTTTTCTTTGCAAATAATTCTGTTACTGCACCAATTAGCGTTCAACTTAATGCCACAAAAGTACAGAAATGTGATGTTAGGATTTCCAACCCTAAACCCCCCACAAAGAAGCAAAAGGACAAGCCCACACAAGCAACCACAGACAGCCATCATCAGGTAAGATAAACAACTTTCAACTATTATCAGATGACATGAATGCAGTAGCACTGATGTGCTGCCTTAGTGGAGTTGTATCCGTGGCATGCATACAGCAAGACATGCATATTCACTTGTCACTAAATCCACAATACTCAGTTCACAACATTGCTTCTAAGTACGGAAGCACAGGATGTGAAAATATAGAAATCCATGATACCCCAATTACAAGTATTCTTTTGCCTGCAGAAGTGCATGCCCCTATAGAGACAGCACTTCTGTAGCCTCAGCTACTCATGCCCAATGTAAGACATACAAACATTTGACATGCCAGTGTTTCTGCAGCTGCAGGTATAAGAAATACACACTGATCTCTGGCTGCAGAAGCACATTTGCCATAAAATCCATGATACCAAAATTACCACAGTACACCTGTCTGCAGAACCACAGTCCCCTGAGGGGCCTGCGGCTCTCCTGCAACAGATGTAAGACATAGACACTGACATCTGGCTCCAGAAGGGCATTCCCTTGTGGAGCCTGCAGTTAGGCAGATGGAAGTACCATTGAAATGTGACTGTCATGGTTTCAGCAGCAGATCTATAAATTGTTCAAGGAGGTAGCAGTTTTTCAGTTACTCATCTACATATAGAAAACTATGCACTACAGGATCATGCTATCTAACAAGGTACCTTGCACAGTGTGCATCAGTAGGTCTGTCTCTAGAGGTGCAGACACATGTGACCTTCTGTCTGAAGAGGTGCAGGCCCCATAGGACCTGTGTTTCTGTGTTCACACATACTGATGCACACTATACAATATACACACAGATGTGACTGAATAAGCACAGTCCCCAGTGGGGCAGCTGCAGATATAAATCCACAAAGGTAGTTTGGGGTGTGGAGAGTTAGGAACCTGTGACAAGGGAAGACTCTGCTAACCTACAGAAGTGCAGGGCCTATGGGCCCTGCATTTCTGTGTAGCAACAGATGTCAAGGATTCATGTCAAGGATTCATGGGGCTGTCTGGTGGGCCCTGCATTTCCTTGTGGTTGCAGATAACAGATGTATGGGGTAAACAGTCCATCTGTCAGCCACAGCACATGAACCTCTGGCACCCATGGGTGCAGAGGTGCAGGGTCCTATGCCATGAGAAGCATTCTCTTCATTATATGGTACCTGGGCCTGTGTGGTCAACCCTGCACCTTCCCTTCCCAGGCTGGGGCTGGGGGTGGTGTCATATGACAGCCCCATTCCTCAGCCTCTGCACATAAAGCTGGAGCACTGAGCTCACCCCAGAAGTCAGCTCACCAGCATGGGATCACACAGCACTACACATTTGGGTAAAAGGAGGCTCCACACACAACAGTTTCTTAATATTTTTTTACCCCAATTTTTTAAGATAGTCATTTTATGATTCCCCCTCATAAGCATGCCATGTGGAATTTATAAAATACTGGTTGAAATGTCATTTTGCACCACAAGTGTGAAAATACATCTCATCTACAGTTTCAAAAGTGACACTTGTCATGTTTATGAGGTGGTTTGAAAAAAAATGGTTAGTGTGAAAGTTTGGAGTCAAAATGTTGAAAGTTAGCAAAGTTATGAGTGAACGTTAAATTATTTCAATGTTCACGCATAACTTGGTCATTTTACAATATTTTTACACCAAGTTTTCAACATAGTCTTCTGATGAACCCACTTCATGATCCCAGTAGATGAAAATGTTCAAGTCCACCTGAAATTTGATTTAATGCAGTAACTCTCAAATCACCTTTTGGCATGTATTTGAAAATAAAATCATCTGCCGTATCCATGAGGTGGGATACAAAAAAGGATATGTTGAAATTTTGGTGGAAGAATATTGAAAATTAATGAAGTTAGGTACTGGCCTAGTGGCACTGAGGGCTGAGGCACTGGAAGCCTTACCTCATGCCTCATCAGCAACCCATGTTTGTGAATGAGCACAGGCTGACAGGGGTCAGCAGGGGAGGAGAAGGATCGAGCATCCAATGGACTGCTCTTCTTCTCTGGGGAGGGGGGTTGCCAGTGGTCAGCATTTGACTGTCCCTTAGCAGAGGCTGGGGGACAATGCACCAACACTGTAGAAAAGGGGAGAAGATGGGGCAGACACTAGGAGGGAGTGTGTGCAGTCTTGAAATATTTCGATGTTCACTCATAACTTGGTCAATTTACCATAATTTTCGACCAAATGTTCCACATAGTCTTCTTATGATCCTACCTCATGGACCTGATGGGTGAACATTTTCAGATCCCACCCAAAAGATGATTTTGAGGGGAGACGATGAAATCACCTTTCAGGATGGATTTGAAATATTTCACCTACCTTGATCATGAGGTGGGGTCTCAAAAAGGCAATGTTGAAAATTTGGTGCAAAAATATTGAAAAATGCGAACGTTATGACTAAGAATTCAAAACCAATTGAAATACATTAAACCTAATTTACCTTATTTTCCCATATTGCAGTTGCCTGTCCCAGCAGCAAGATATGTTTTTGAGTGGAGAGTGAATCTACATTGTGAGACAAATTCAGATGAGTGAAGGTGTCTGTGTGGTTGTGGTGTGGTGGGTGCTTAGTGGGGCAGAGTGGGATGGGTGGGATCTGGGGTCAGATCTATGATGGACCATTTTCTTTTTACAGGTTTAACTATTAAAAATAAAAAAAAAGATCAATGAGGGGTGTTTTCCTTTTTTTTCAAGGGACTTAGCTGACAATGGGGATTCAGCACCCCAGTGTGGTGATACTGTTCAACTGCACTGGGTGGGCCGTGGTGCCACCACCTACATTATGGGAAGGGTAGCAGGAGACCTGGAGAAGAAGAGGAGTAGACAGAAGCAGTACCAGGGAGGGCATCTCGGTCTGCTTTACATATTAATATATGTATTGCATATACAGTATTGGGGAGGGGGGATGGGTGACCTGTAGGGGAGGAGGCCAAAGACAAGCGGTACTGGGGGTGGGCCCTCTGATCCACTTAATACGTAAAATTGCAATTATAGCTAGATTGAAGGATAGATAGATAAATAGATAGATAGACAGACAGACAGACAGATAGATAGAGATCAGCTCAGCAGACTACTGGCTCACTGTTCAAACTCAAGTTGGCAGCACGACTCCAACTACAACGGCTCAGTTCAAGAATGTTCTGCTGTTCTCATACAAAGAATGTGGGTGAATAGCTACTGTCACTTAGCTGGGCTCACATGATTTCTGAGTACCCAGAAACTTTATTTCCATGCATTTTTCAATAAACTAACACCAGAGTCTAGCTAAATGTGTCTTGTTTACCTATGTTCAGGTGTTAGTTTTTTAAAAATACATCATTTTAAAATATTTTCAGTGTCTTTTAGTCTAGGAAAAACAAAACAAGGTGGCGCCGTACAAGAAATTTATTTCGCAGGCAAAATATAAATCACTAATTTTGTGAAAAGAAAATACCTGCAGAAGGGAAATTTAGCTTTCATATCAGAAGGTTATCTAAAAACCTTTCTGAACATGTTCAGAAAAAAAAAACTTAAAATCCTTATAATTTATGTAAGTTATATAGGCCAATGAGGCCTGCACTTCCACAACCAAAGGTACTCATGGGTGCTGTATGACATAGACACACGACTGTTGCAACAGAAGGCCCCTTGGGGGCCTGTGCTTCTGAAGCCACAGTTACAAATCTATGAAGGTAGCACATCAGTGCTACTGCATTTGTGTCATCTGGAAATAGTTGTATGTTGTTTGTCTTACCTGATGATGGCTGTCTGTGGTTGCTTGTGTAGTCTTGTCCTTTTGTGGCTTGGGGGAAGGGGGAGTTAGGGTTGGAAACCCTACCACCATAATTCTCTACATTTGTGGTATTACTTTGAACCCTAATTGTTGCAGTAATGCAGATTTTGTGAAGAATTTCCTTTCTTTTTGAGATAGTGGAATTGGATACTCATTTACACAGATCCCTTTTGGACCTGTGTGAACAGATGCACAGGGCCCCCTGGACCCTGTGCAAAGAGAAGAGTCCCTCAACCATTGGAAATGCAGGGCCCTGTGGCCCTTTGGGTTCTGTGCTTCCATGAGGTCACAGATACAGATGCACAGGGCAGAGTCTATGTGTCAGCAGAAGCACAGGGCCCTGTGGCACCCATGGCAGTGATGCAGGGCCCAATGGCAAGAGAAGAGTTTTCTTCATAATAAAGACTTTCAGTTCAAATCACAGGGTTATCCAAAAATACTCCTGAGCATGCCCTGGATCCTGACAAAACTCTTGGTGTAAGCTGAGCCAGTTGAGAAAGTGAAGTGTGGTTAAGGGGGTGTTTAAAAAAAGAAAGAATGTCTTCCTTGGATCCAAACCAAGCTCCTCAGGTGGGGGGGGCTGTATAATAAAAATGAAAAGGCTCCATGCTCTGTATTTCTCTCTGTTGAGGCCCTGGTGAAAGTGGAGCCAATCGGGAGAGTAAAGCACAGTTTAGATGGGGTGTATTAATTAAAAAAAAAGAAAGATTGTCTATCCTTGGTTCCAACCAAGCTCCTGGCAAAAGAATTGTAGTCAGTGTGAAAGTGAAGCATGGTTTGGGTGGGAGGGGCACAATTAAAGAAAAGGATCCCTGTCCTGTATTTCTCCCAATGGAGATAATTGTTAAACTGTAACCAGTTGGGAGAGTAAATCGCATTTCTGGCAGTGGGGGATGGAGGTATTGTAAACAAAAAAGAGATTGCCTGCCTTGGGTCCCATCCAAGTTCCTGATGAAAAAGGAGCCAGTCAGGAAAGTGAAGTGTAGTTCATGGGGGGAAATAAAAAGCTGTGAGATGGTGAGTTGTTTCTGGAACATGAACAGTAGCAGCCTTATCGGCATAGGTGGCAGCCCCAGGGGTCAGAGGCATCTGCAGACCCCCCACTTTGAAAATCAGGGGTTGAAAGTGCATTTTGACCCCCCCATACACTTTAATGTACAGTAAGTGGTTTTGGTGCCTTGAGCACAGAGGCATGAGAATTTGCAGCTTTGTTTCTGCATGGCTCAGCTGACGGAACAATCGGTGGCTGTAGCTTGTTCAAAATTCATTACTGGCACCAAGTTCTTAGTAGCATCCTGGGGATACTGGGCAGGATCATGGGTGGGAGCTGTATATAACATGCTTGGATTTCAGCCTCTATGTCTTTTGGCACTTCAGTTTGCTATATTGCTTCTCTCCTTGTCAGATCAATTGAAGTGACCTGTGACTACAATTGTCGGTGGTGCAGTGGACAGAATAAAAACAAAGAAACACAGTGACATGGGTCAGGTAGCCTGAATTTGAGCAGGAGCACAAATGGCATTCTATCACCTAGATTAGTGGGTCTGGGTCCACTCCCCTCTCCATCTTCTCTTCATGGACTCAAGTTTGCAACAGTTGTAAGTTGTAAGAAAAGCTGAACTTTTACCTGACACTATCAAATTTCTTCAGACTGAGCCAGATAGCAAGGTAAGCAACAACTAAGGGCTCTTACATTGAAAGTTAAATGAGGGAGGAGGGTTGAATTGGCAAGCTCTGATTGGATCTGGGATAATTTAAGGAGGTAAATAATAAGTATATTTTGCAATACAAGAGAGTGAGAAATTGGAAGCTAGACCTGGGATAAGGGAAAATAAAAATCATGTAATTTAAAATGTAGGGGGTTCAGTTGTGGAATTTGGCAGGCTGAGCCAGGGATAAGGAGGAAAATAGATTAAAAGTATATTTTAAATGTAGTGGGTTGTGGGATTGGCAAGACAGGCCAGGGATGAGGTCAAGGAGAAAAAAAAAATAGACTGAAAAATATGTTTTAATGGTCAGTAGGGTGTCAGGGTGAGGTAGCATATAAGAGCAGACTCTGTTGACCTTCGTTCTTCTGCCATCAAATTCTAACATTCATGGGGAATGGATATGCTTCACTTATCCACATGATGGCAGTTCTTTCTGAAGAGCTGATTCATTGGAATGTCTTTAAGCAAAGCTCCTCCCACCAACTGGGTGGTATATCCCCCGGCTCCACCCTGAAACGTCAGATCATCCTTTCCACTGGAAGAGTTTGGCCTTCTCCTTTACAGCTCCACACACTGTAGGGCCTTAAAAGTGTGTCATTGGCAAACTTCAATTATTTTTCTTATCTTTCAGCATTCTATTAGTTCCTTGATTCTTCTCAGCTCTCAGCAGTGGAAGATGCAATATGAGGAATCAAAACAAGCTGCTGACTTCAAGAAGTGCATCACATGCTGGCAGAAAATGTCACTGATGGACACACACACGTGTTGTGCCTTTTACTGCCTAGGATGGCACACGATGTCACAGGTTGTGGCCTGTCAGACAATGCTACCTTTATCTTTCCAAAACTGCAAAACTCATCTCCTCAGCTGGCCAGCCAACTGAGACCCAAAATTGTGGGCAAAATGTGGTCACAAGGTGACCTCCACTACAGTGGGATCTGTAGCCCAACTTGCAACCATAGAACTGGTGGCAGCGAAGGCCACAGCAGTCACCTCATTGACCTCAGTGCTGTTCCCGGTTGGGGCCAGCATCAGAACATCCTTCACAGGAGAGTTTCTTGAAATGTGTTGGGCCCTCCAGACCTTCAGGGCAAGCCCTGTTCCCCATGGTAAGAAACACAAAAAAGCACTGCCATCTGTTATGGGACTGGAAGAGATCATGCTCCTCCCACTCTCTTGACTGTCCCAACTACTCAAAGCTTGTCAAGTGCCCTGCTTTGGCTGAGCCTAGACTGGTAAAGGGACAGGGCAGTAGCTCCATGGTACCCCATCAGATTGCTGACCTCAACACTGGTAGATCAGGTGGTTGAGATTTTCCTTGATCCAGTCAACCAATTGTCAGAAGGATCGATGAGGATTTGATCTCCAAGTCCCGGTCTTCCCAGTCCTCACCCAGGAGGACCTGGAACAATCAATGTCTGTGACTGCTGCCACTTGGGATCAGCCTTCAGTGGAGGTCTTGCAGCTGAGTCCGGTGCACATTATTCATGTGGAACTCCAACAGCTTCTCCTTGATATTGGTCACTGGGTCAACAGTCACGGTCAAGATTGAGTTGCTCCTCAAGATATTACTCCTGCTCAGCTGGGAGAAGTCACGGTAGATGCTTCTTGTCCTCCTTATCCTTGTATAAGGAGAGGCTCTTCCATTGTATGTGGCAATGCTATGAGAAGCTCTTCTAGCAACAGTGGACCTTGTCAGGGCAGGGTAGAGCTCTACCCTGACGCCTATGGTCAACTAGCCAGGGCAGGTCAAGCACATGTTGATCTTTTCAAGACCTCAGTCTCTCCCCAGTGCAAGTGGAACCACCTCCACAGCAGCCCTTGTGGGGAGCCCCATCTAAGGACTCCCATGCTGAGTCCAGCTATCTCTGAGTCAGTGTTCCAGAAATCTAGAAATACTGGGCATGTGGAAAACCCCTTGATAAGGAGTCAAAGAAGCTTGATCATGCATTTAAAAAGGTCTATGCCACTTACTCCTTTGGTCTCTGTCAGGTGAGCTATGCTGTGATGATGGCTCACTTTGGTCATTTCCTCTTGGTTGGGCTTTTGTGCTCTGCTTGAGTCAGGAGTCTTTCAGTTGCTGGGGTATATGGTATCCTGTACAGCTATGGTCTGGTGGGCTCATTGGCAGATGTAGCACCTGCAGTGGGAGCTGGGCTGTCAGTTATGCCAGAGTCTAGGTCACCTGGACCAGCCTGCCATAGTGTCTAGCCAATGCCTTTGTACCGAGCCCCATCTGAGGACTTCTATGCTGAGTCAGGCTTGCCAGCTGGTTATCTGTGGAGACCACCCTGTCAGATGACTTAAAGGTGGTCCACAGCAGTAAATGGACTCTGTCAACTCTGCTGGATCCTCTATATGGTCATCAAAGATGCATACTTTCAACCAGGACTCGGTTTAGGAACTGACTACTGACCATGGGTCGATGCCATTCGGAGCTCTCCTCAGACTTATGTCACAGTCCATGAATGTCTCTCTGGAGCCAGTCCAGAAAAGGGCTAAATACCCATTTGCTGACATCCTTAATAAGAATGAATCCATAAGCATTGCCTTTCACATAGCTGAGGCCATTCTGGGACTGGCCCTGAAATTTTGGATGCATCCAGCATCCTGCCTGGCGACCTAAGACTGTGTGGTCCACAGACACACACTCCCTACTAGATCTCTGTCAGGGTTCTCAGACAACTGCTTGGCCAAGGGTTTGATCTTTGAGTCAGTCTTCCAGAAATCTGGAAATAATGGGCATGTGGACAAGCCTCCTGACTAGGAGTCAAAGAAGCTTGATCATGCATCTAAACAGGTCTATGCAATTTCCTCTCTTGCTCCCCGTCAGGTGAGCTATGCCCTGATGATGGCTCACTTTGGCCACTCCCTGTTCAGTTTACTCAATAATGTCCTCCCTTATCTTCCTGCTGACAAGCAGTTACCTGTAGAAGTCATTAAAGTTCAAAGTCAAGCTCTGGCTAAACACCAGCTCCAGATGGCTTAGGATATTGTGATTCCTGTGTCCATGCCATGGTATCATCTGCTGTGATGCATTGCAGAGCCTGGATGAGGATCTCCACCTTTATAGTGGACACCCAGCATATGTTGGTTGATGCCCCCTTTTCTGGAAACTGACCTCTTTGGAATGCTGTTCAGTTTTGGCCCTTTCATTCATAGCAGCCTTGGCAGCAATAGCCCCAGCAGGGACAATTCCAAGCCAAGGTCAGGTTCTCCAGCCAGAGGACAAAATGAAGCAGGGGTATGGGAAGTGGTGCCCCTCTAGCCACAGTGGCTAGTGCCCCCTTCAAAGTTGCCCAGTGAAGGGCTGGGTGTGTCCACCTCTCACCTGTCCAGTCCCTGGCCCAGCTCCAGTGGGCAGGGTCAGTTTCAACACCTCTGTCCTCACTGGTCCATCATTACTATGGACAAGTAGGTTCTTGAGGTGGTAGGCAGAGGGTTGCCTCTTAACTTCAAGGCTGTCTTGCTTTACTGATACCAAGCTCCGAGGGAGTCCTCAGTGGTGCAGAACATGCTGTCCACCCTCAAAGAAGATACTTCTCAGCTCCTCACAAAAGAAGCCATATCCTGTGTTCCACACACACTGGCAAGTCAGGAGTATGTGTCCAGTACCTCTAGGCACTAGAATAGATATGGGTATGGTGCCCCATACTGGATCTGCCTGCTCTAAACCAGTTAATAAGGAAGTGCAAGTTCTGGATGGTCAATCTGAACCAGATTATACCATCTCTGGAGCAGGGCATGAGGTTCTGCTCATTGGATCTCCAGAATGCTTTCTTCCACATCCCAGTCTATCTGTCCCACTGGTGGTACCTCTAGTTCCATGCAGAAAGGGTGCTCTACTAGTTTCATGTCATGCAATTCAGCCTCTCATCCACACCTAGGGTTTTCACCAAGTGCATGTCAGTGGTGGCAGTCTTCCTGCAGTGCAAGGGAGTCAGGGTTTACCCCTACCTGGATGACTGTCTGATAGCTAGACCATCCAAAGTTGCTATGGAGGAGTTCAGGGATCTGGCTCTCCAGACCTGCCGAGACTTGGGCTTCTTGCCCAACCAAACCAAGTTCAAACTGATACCCTTTCAGGTAATTCACTTCATTGAGGCAGAGCTAGACTCCCTACAGGCCAAGGTCCATCACCTTGTGGACCTGGCATTGGATCTTACCTCCTTTGTCCGATCATTTCAGGTTGGATGATCATGCCCTGCCCAGAAGACTTCTCGCAGCTGCTGGGGTATATGGCATCCTGCATCACCATGGTCTGGTGGGCTCATTGGTGGAAATAGCAACTGTAGTGGGACCTGGGCCATCTGTGGTCCCAGAGCCTTCGTCACCTGGACCAACTCATCACAGTGGCCCAACAATGTGGGATGCCATCCAGTGGGTGCTGATCCTGAAACATCTGGAGGAAGGAGTTCTGTTTGTCCACCCAGAACTGACCATCACTCTCAGAACGGATGCATCTCTGGTGAGTTGGGGAGTGCAACTGAGAGACCAGAGGACCCACAGGTTCTAGTAAGCCAGGGAATCCTATCACAACATCAACCTGCTGGAGCGCCATGCAGTGCAGTAAGATCTGATGAACTTCACTCCTCTAGTCAAGGGTCAGATCATACAAGTCCAGATGAACAATACTAATACCATGTTCCATCTGAACAGGCAGGGTGGCATGCATTCCCTTCCAATGTGTTGGGAAGCCTTCTACACCTTGGACCCTCATGCACAGCCTGGGTGCAGATTTCCTGTTGATTCATGTCATCACCATAGACAGTCAGCTGGCAGATGCTCTCAGCTGGGTGGATGAGATGTCACATGAATGATTCCTACATCAGTAGGTGGTAAGCCACCTGTTCTTCTCGTGGGGCACACCTCTGGTGGACCTGTTTGTCTCCTGGGAGAACACAAAACTGGGGCTGTTCTGTGACGACCAACCAGTCTGAGACACTATTGTGGGATGCCTTTTTGAGGTCCTGGAACCCAGGACTCCCATATACCTTCCTTCCCTTTCCCTTGATCCACAAGGTTGTGGTCAAGGTGAGGCAGGACAAGGCATGGGTGATCCTAATAGCTCTGGACTGGCCTTGCTAGTTCTGGTACCTGGATCTTCACAGCCTCAGCAGTAGACCTCCATGGCAAATGCCTCTTTGCCTGGATCTGCTGACCAGACAACAGGGGAAGGTTCTCCACCTGGACCTTCAGTCATTGCACCTCACTGTCTGGTTTCTGAGTGGCCACATTTCTAGGCAATGGGTCTTTCAGAAAATGTGCTGCACTCTGTAGAGGCCTGCCAGAAGGAGTTGACTCACTGGTACTATGCTGTTAAATGGACAGGAGTTTCCATTTGGTGTCAGTGCAAGGAGCTTCACATCCTTGTCTTCCCTGTTATTAGTATTCTTGAGTACCCCTAGTTCCTATCCCTACTTAGGCTGCAGTCAATGACCCTAAAGGTGCACCTGCCAGCCATCTCTGCATACTGGACATGGGGTGGTATGCTGTTTGTGGCACAGGAGAAGGTGGTTGGGCACTTCTTGAAGGGCCTTGACCAATTTTTCCAACTGTTGGATGAGCCACCACTACCTTGGGACTTGCTGTTGATACTGGCAATGCTCATAGGCAAGCTTTTTGAGTCTATGCACAGGTGTGACATGTCACACCTGCCATGGAAGACAGCCATCTTGGTGACCATCACATCAGTCAGAAGGATTAGTGAGCTCCAGTAACTTGCAGTAGAGCCTCCTTATCTGGTAGCAACAAGGTTGTCCTTCATCCTTACTGGAAGTTCCTCTTGATGGTTGTCTCAGAGTTCCACTTTAAGCAGGTGATGAACCTCCCATTCTATTTTTTTTTTCAGTTCTGTATTTTTGTCACCTGCTTACCCCTACTGCCGGGACCATCTGCCCAGTCATGGACTCTGGCTTCTGCTACTCATATTAGCTGCCCTCCCTAGACCCCATGGCATGCACAACCAGGGTGGGGCCATGGCACTCTGGACCAAGGGCACCACAAATGTGGGAGAGGTGGGAGTTGGTCTGAGAGCCAATGCAGCCAGAGCGGGCATCATCAAGGCAGTGGAAGCATGCTTTTTTTTACTTCCCATTTTTGTCCCCCCTCCAGAGGTGGGGAAATGCAGTGATGTCCTGTGTCTGCCCCACCCCCTGAATTCTGTTAAGTGCCAGTAGCTGCAGCACCCCCGGCCTTCACTAGGGGTCCATCGATCACAAGATGGTGTCCCCACCCTTCCCACGGAGAAGGAGAGCAGTTGGTGGGATGCTCCAACCTTCTTCCCCGGCTGGCCCTCCAGCAACCTGGGTCCATTCCCAAACCCTGGTCACCGGTGCCGCAAGCATAAATCCAACTTCTGGGCTGGTGGGCTGGTCATATCCCAGTCTATTTTATAAATCCATCTTTGGAGCCTGACTGTGGGCTTCACACATTGGATCTGAGGTTGGCACTCTCCTACTCTATGGAACACATGGCTGAAGTTCAGGTGAGGCTCACCAGCTCTTCACATACTCTGAACCAGTGCCTGGCAGACCAACAGTTAAGTGGATGATTGGCAGGTGGATTATATCCTGCCTCCACCTCTGCTATAGGTTGGCCAGTAGGGAGCCTCCCATAGGACTCAGGGCTCATTCCACCAGACATACCATTGCTTCAGTGACAGCTTTCAGGGACATCCCTATCCAGGTGATCTGGAAGGCTGCTACTTGGAAGTCAGCATATATCTTCATCTGAGATCATCTCCCATTACAGAATCAACCTGGAGTCTCATCAGGATGCTGCATTTTAGACCTCAGTTCTCCAATTCTTGTTTTCCAAGTAGGAGTGCAAGATTTGCCCCTTCTCCTGGAGAACTGCTGGAAGTCTGCCATTGTGGGTATAAGTAAACTATATCCACGCCCCTAGAAAAATAAACTACTCATCTGTAACTGTAGTTATGGGAGTGGTATATGGTTCACATCCACATCACCCACTCGATCTCCCCTGGCAAGTAGCACACTCACCTCTGGGGCCAGGAGATCAGAGGGCTGTGGGTTCAGCTACCACATCTGGTTCCTGGGTTTATATTCCAATACTGACACTGCAGTGCAGCATGAGGGGGGTGCTGCACTTCTTAGGTGCCATCTTTCAGATGAGACAATAAACTGAGGTCCCATCTGCCTGGATTGGTGGTAGTTAGGTGGATGCTAAAGATCCCATGGCACTTATCGAAAAAGAGTAGGGGAATTTTTTATTGAAAAACAGACAATGAATAAATCAAGAATACAATACATGTCTCAAGAGTATAAACAAAATAAATTATAAATCCATAAAAGAAAAGAAACCTAGCCTATTCCATCCTTAAAGCATTATGCAGTCATATAAGTATACTCAAGCTCATAGGTGCAGTGCTACCCTAAAAAGAACCTAAAAAACACCAAGAATACATATCAATCTATGGAGGACAAAAAAAACCTTTATATGACTAAAGAAAGGGAGAGAGAAAAAAAGGAGAGGGGCTGAAAAAAGATAGATTCTCTCATTCTGCAATGCTGGGCCAACTTAGAACTTTTCTAGGGAGGTCAATTTACATCAATCTTTCAAGATCCAATAACAAAAAGCCCAGAGTTTATCATGTTGTGACCAGGAGACAGACTTTTGTTCTTGTAAGTAAATGGACCATAAATCTAATATAATTTGGTTCACTACTTGGGTTCCAGTATAAGTTTTCTGCTGCAACAACTGGGCACATCTCGCTTGCCACAAGAAATATCTACTGTAAGCAATGATGAGTCTCAGTGTGCTAGTGTGATAATGAGACATATTCTGGGGAAACATTCCATAGATAAGCATTTCATATGCGAAATTTATGAGGCCTTTATCTTTCCATTTGTGTAACAATAAAGTCCAAAATTGTGCACTAAATGGGCAACCTAGGAAGAAATGCTGCATCGTCTCCACTTGCATGGGGCTAGTGTCCCTGAAACACAACCTATCTTCTTTGGATTTATGCTTCAGGTTACCTCTTACCCCCAGTTTCCCATGGCATGATAACCACGTAACATCCCATAGCTTTTGGAGTAATCTCGGGTCAGTGAGTTGATTGAATGCTAATGAGGTATCTACTTCCATATTCTGGGCGTCCAGCAACCTAGGAGGTTCTGAGAAATGTGCAGCAAGAATGTGAGCATATAGATGATTTTGAGTAGCTGTCTGAACCAAAGAGCAAACCAGTTTCCATTGTTTGATCTTAAGGAAAGTAGGGAAGAAAAAGGGGGAATCCCTGATTTCCTAAAATTCCTAGGTATTTCCATGGTGGTAGTCATCCAAACTGCACATAAGGGGGTAACCATCAATAATAAAAGTGAAACCCAAAAAGGGGGGGACTGGGATAATAGATGTGGAAATATAAAATTCATGAACAAACTATGGACAAATATCAGAGTGTTTAGCATTCGCACTTCCCCAAAACAAAAGTCAGGATATGTATACATCTGTTTTACTGGATTTAGGTGACTGCCCCAAAAACCTTGGAAAAAAACACTGTAGGTCCTAGCTTCTAAAAAAAAATGGCAGAGGGTCAATTGTGGCAGTATGGAGAAATAAAGGCAGTACCAAAGTTTTTAATAGCAGTATTCTCTTCTTTTTTGCTATGGTACGTCCCTTCCAAGATGACACTAGCCTATTAGCTTCATCTAAAACAAGACTCCAGTTGAGAACTGAGTCATCAGAACTGCCAAAAAATAACCCCCAAATTGTAATAGAGTATTGGGAGACAGGGATGCTGGCCACTCAGTCCATGGGGGGGGGGGTCAGAATGAATTTAGCCACACTTTTATGGTAATTCAATTTAGATCCAGAAACTGCCTCAAACCCAGAGATTACAGAAATTACATCTGAAGGGTTCAGCTGGGGGGTAGTGCAGTTACATAGATCATCTGCATACGCACTAATCACTGGAGCCGAGAATCTATTTGGAAGAATTATTCTGGGGATGGAGGAGTGTAGCAGGAATTTCCTTACAAGGGGGTCTATTTGGAATGCATACAGTAGGGGGCTTAAGGGGCAACCCTGTTGTACCCCTTTCTTCCCCAAAAAAGCACTGCCTGGGGAATTATAAATATGTGGGGTGATCCAAGCAGTATTATAAAGGGGCTGTAGCCAGGAGATAAACTGTATGGTGCACCAGGACCTCAAATAGGAACTTATGGTTGACCCAGTTGAAAGCTTTCTCTTGGTCCAAAGAAAGAAACAGTGCAGGGGCTTTCTCAGAGCATGAATGTACAAAATATCTAAGTAAAAATAGGGAGTGAAGCATAGATCTATTCAGAAGGGCACAGGATTGTTCTTTAGAAATTATCTGTGCTGCGATTGGTAGTAACCTAGTCAGTAATATTGTGGTAAGTATTTTGTAGTCCACATTAAGGAGGCTGAGCAACCTCCAATTTCCAATTTCAGTTCTCTCACCTTTTTTAAAAAGTAGTAACATGATGGCATCCGAAATTTTAGAAGAGGTGGAGTGTGTTTCTAAAATATAGTTAAAAAGAATAGTCAGAGAGGGGTCAAAAATGGTAATATAGGCATGGTACAATTCGTCTGTCAGTCTGGTTCAGGGGAGGTGCATTTTTTTTCTTGATAGCACTGGTGGTTTCTTCCACTGATATGGGGGCTACCAGGGCTTGCAATTGGTCCATGGGGACCTCTGGGACATCTAAGTCTCTAAGGAAGGAAGTGGCATCTAATAAGTCAGATTCTGAATTAAACATATATTCCAAGTGAGACTGGACAACTTGCTTTATCGCAGGGAGTGTGGAGTAAACCTTGGAGGTAAATGGGTCTGTGAGGTGCTCCATGAAAGTGGAGGAAAGTCTATCTGCACAGCTTTTGTCTACGTCTAGGGAGGGTTTAGAGTGTTGAGTGCCACATTGGGCCTCCAGCTTCAAGAAGAGTGCCCTATTGTATTGAAAAGCCTCCATATCAGTTTTAAGGGCCCTAATTTTTTGAAACAGATCAACTTTGGTCTCATAAGCCATAGATATGGTGTCTAATAGTTGTTTTTGCAACCAGGAGTATTTAAAATAAGCTGACAATGATTTATATTTGGCATTCCTTATAAAAAAAGACCATAGGTCAGATTTAGTATCTTCCCACTAGGCTATACAGGAGTGGTACAGCACAATAGAGAAACAAATGAGTATATTTGGACTTCACAAATTTTCAAGAGAATCAAAGAGTAATTTGAACTTTAAGCTGAGGGAATTCATTGAAACAGTATTAAAAACACCCCCCGGTTAGTAAGCAGATCACTAAAGCAATAAGATGGGAAGTAAATGATCAAATCCTATTTTAGGTTAAGGGAAATGATTGTTACAAGAATCTATTGGACAAACACAGTAAATTGGATTCACTTGGAATTCACATTTATGAGGGTGAGGAAGGAAGAATGGAAGCACAAGTGACTGAAAGTAAACGTAATTGGGTAAAATAATTGGAAACTATACTGTAAATAGGTTTACAAATATGGAAGAACAACCTGCTGATTGACAAACAAAGTGGGACCCAAAGCAAGAAGGAGAATTTCAGCCAAATATATTGTCCTGGAATGTGTCAGGGATAAGAAATAAAATAATGGATGCAGATGTGGTAACATATATAACTGATTTTGAAATTATTAATTTACAAGAGACATGGATGGATGAAAAAATTCATATGAATGAGTATAAAAGTTATAAGTTAGCAACAAGAGGAAAAATATATGATAGATTATCTGGGGGGTTATGCACACTTTGTAAGTGTAGTCCTACTTTTACAACAAAAGAAATAGGAATTGATGATGACAACATACTGATTGTTTAAATATTGGCACAAGATTTACATCAGGTGTGGGTGGCAATAAATGTGTACATGGTAGTCTAGCATCCCCCCAGCATAATGAAATAAATAATGATTTATATTACCTGGTAGTCTAGTGGCCCCCACCCATCCATGCCAGCCTACCCAGCAGCCGCACCTTTTGCCAGCAGGGAATGCTACAGCCACATCTCACCTCCATGGCCGTATTGACTGTCTGCATTATGAGGGTAATGCAAAGATGTATGAAATATTTCAGTAGCGAATGCTGGGTGGGCTAGCATGGATGGGTGGGGGTGGGGAGCCACTGGACTACCAGGTAATAAAATCATTATTATTCATTATGCATGGGGCTGCTAGATACCAGAGATATTAACATTATAATAATACTATACAGCTTGGGGCCACTAGACTACTAGGGATGTTAAAAAATACAGGGGAGGAGACTAGACTACCAGGGCACTACATAGGATTATGTATTTTACTGGGGGCCACTAGACTACAAGGGATGTTAATATTTTATTGTGATGGGAGGGCCCACTAGACTACCAGGGATAGTTAGTACATTATTTGTGTTATGCAGATGGGGGACAACGAAGCCTCCTGAGCAAAACACACCATAATTTAACACTCTAGGGCACCCCTGGGCTACACAAATTGATTTAGAAATCTGGCCATCTTGTCCCTCGCTCGTGGTGCACGATCGCGATCAAAGATTCTCGCGATCAAAGAATTAGTCGGCTCATGATCAAAGATCGTTAGCGAGCCACGAACAAAGAATTTAAAAGCTAATAACTCTATTTTTGGACTGATTTGGATGGAACCAAAGCCATGGCTCAATATATTTGGGTCCCCTGAGTAAAACCCATTGAAGTTTTACTTCAGAAGTGACCCCTGAGCTGAGATATTTGTGTTTGTGTGATTGGAAAACTGAAAACAAGATGGCAGACCTCGTGGTCAAAGAATTTGAAAAAATCCTCTGGGCCAAAGATTCTTGAACTGCGAGGCTGCAAATTCTTTGACCGCCAGGTGGGACGACAGGGCCAGAACCCCATTCTTTGATAGCAAAATTTAAAAATAAATTTTCCCATTGACTTATAATGGGAACTTAAAAGTGCCACAACTTTTGAATGCCTTAACATTTTTTCACCAAACACAAAGTGGCATATTTGGCCACCAAAGCTCTTTCAAACGAGCTATCTCACAGAGTGACAAACCACACAACAGCTGTGCAGGGCCACATTAAGAATGCCAAAAGGTGCCTCCAAAAATGGATAATTTTGCATTTTTCAGTGCTTTTGTATACAAAGACTGGCACTCCGACCAAAATGCAATTTGGCAAATCAAGAGATCTACCATGCCCCAAAGCGCAAACCAAATTTCAGGCAAATCCATTAAATGGGTCCAAAGTTATTAATGACCAAACTTTTGACTTTAGTATGTAAGTGACCACTGAACCCTAACTATAGTGGCTTGACTGAACCACTATAATTAATATCTCTCTCTTCTCTCTCTCTCTCTCTCTCTCTCTCTCTCTCTCTCATCTATATATATATATATAGATATACAGATATTTATATATATATATATATATATATATATATATATAGATATAGATATATAGTATATATATATAGATATAGATATATATATATATATATATATATATGTGTTATTTGTGATTTGTATTTTAAAATTTTGTATTGTAAAGACATAACCTGTCAACAATTAAACTTTTACCAACCTACCAACTGTGCAACTATTATGTTGACTACTCTATTATATTGTCCTCATTAATCAATATAATGTAATAATTGTCTGCAACACCTTGCTGTAATAATTGTCTGTATTTACTGATGTGGAGCCTTTGCAAAGGAGTCATTGACTCAAAGGACTGTAATTCCGATTTCCATTAATAAATAAATAAATAAAATGTTTAAAATGTAAAGCCATGACTCCAGCAAGTAAATTAATTACCTTCCAGAACATAGAGGGGTTATTAAGATTGTTCTGGAGAGTGGATGCAAAGTGTTTAGATTTCCTAAGCCTGGTAGCTTTAGTACAGGTATTACAAATGATCCAGTAATTAATAAGATCAGAAGTGGGGTCAGAGGATTTGTAGGTCTTCTGGGCAATGTCGCATGCATGGTGACAAGCCATCAAATCAACTGAGATCTATTGGAGGTGGGGACATAGGACCCTGGTTCTTCTAAGGGGGCTGTGATGATCCCTGACAAACATAAATGTAGAGGTGAAGAATCTGAAGGCATTTCCCATGGTGCCAGCTGTAGAAATAAGGGACCAGTCAGTGGCTACAGGGTCAGCATGACAAGTCCAGCAAAAAGAATGACCTGATCTAGATGAATTTGGGGGGATCCTTGGACTGATGAATCTTGCTTACCCAATAAACTATATTGTGGTCATTGAGGGAATTGGGGAGGGTATTAACAGTATTAACATCCACAATGCAATGGGGATGAGAGGAAGGAACCCAGTCCAAGAGGGAGTGATTTAAAGAATTGAAATTAAAGTAAGTTGGGACAGAAGTTTTCTGAGTTAAAAGGAGGGATCTAACATTAAGACAAAATGCATGAAGAGAGGGGGAGAAGCAGTTTCTACTGAAATCACGTACTATGAGTTACTCACCAGAGGAGACATGGGAGGAGATGTAGGTGAACAACTCAATTACTGAAGATGGGGGCATGCCAGGGCAGCAGCAGACACCAGCAACAGATGTACTGTATGTGCAGAGAAGGGATGACAGAGTTTAAGAAAAAGCAACTCGTAGGCAGAGGGGAGAGAGATGGAAAGCAGAGACTCAAATTGATTACTTGAGGAGAGGTAGATAGCTACTCCACCTCCTCTTTTTTGATCCTGATGAATAATGGTGAAACTGGGAATGAAAACACAAGAATCGGAGATCTTGAAGGAAAGCCAAGATTCTGAGATCACCAACACATCAGGTTTAAGGTTAACTATAAGTGGTTGTAACAGGTTGATCTTAGGGAGAAGGTTGTGGATGTTGACATAGGCCACTCTCAAGCCTTTATGGAGAGGAGAAGATAGGGAAGGACCAGGACTCAGTTCAACATCTCCTGCAACTAAAAGCAGCAAGGTGATGATGAGCTTTAGAAAACCTGAGAGACACTTATAGGAAGGAGGGAGGACAGGAGGAAGAATAAGAGTTAGGAGGTAGGAAGGTAACCTAATGGGTCAAAATGTCATATGTTCTACAGCACATGATGTGACTGTGAGGTAGGAACAGCTCGGTAGGTAAAAGCAAGAGGGTGCAAAACTGCAAAAGGAAGTATGCATGGCAATGCACCCTCTCACTCTTCCCAGTGCAGGATAAGAATCCCATGGGGACAGGGGTCCAGTGAGCAGCTACTGTGGCTTGATGGGATGAACCACTGGCAGCAAGGGAGGCAGTGTCTTTTGGGACTGGGTTTCGATTCCTGGTCCCAGACACATGGATTTTTTTCTTTTGTCATACTTTGTGCGATGTTAAGTGTTATCCCCCCACCCCCGGAGTTATATTAGTTAGGGGGTGTTCAGGGGCACAACCCCCATAACAGGTGGGGCAGGAGGCAGAACCCCCCGCAAAAACAAGAATTATGCCATTTGCAATATGTCACACTGGTTGCAAAAGGATAGAAGGAGATACAGAGGGTATCCAGTTTGGCCAGGGAGGTGGAAGGGGGACCCATAAACCACGTCCACATAGTCAATGACAGGAGGCACCATTTTAGTGATAAGCTCTTGGGGAAACTGTAGGGAAAGACAGTCTTTATTTTGGTACAGGGAACAGAGTTTAAGGTGGAGCTTGGCATGGAAGGTGTCTATGTGGACAGAGAAGTTAAGCTTGCTGTCAAGCCCAACACCAAGGTATTTGAAGGAAGGAACCACTTCTGGTGGGAGCGATCCAATGTAGAGAAAGTGAGGATTGAAGTGAGTTTGGTCAGTTTTTAGCTGGTACCAAAGGTCACAGATACATTTTTTAATGTTGACCTGAAGCTGGTTAGACTGGAATCATTGTAAGACATTGGGGAAGTCTTACTCTAGCAGACCTTCCGTGTCAGTGGTGGAGGGGCCAGAAGTGTAGATAACTATGTTGTCATCTGCATGCATGTGAATATGTGAGTTGGCAAAGGCTGAAGGGAGGTCACTGAGAAAATGCAGAAGTGTATGGGGCCCAGGATAGAGCTTCGTGTAACTTCTACCTGGATGGGAAGAGGAGGTGAAATGGTGCTACCTACCTGGACCAACTGTAGATGGCATGTGATATAAGAATGGAACCAATCAACAGTAGGAGGTGAGTGGCTAGCCAGACACAGCTTTTTCAGAAGGAGAGGGTGAGACAATAATCAAAGGCCTTAGCTTGATCTATAAAGATGGCTGCCATGATGTGACCCTGAGATTCACCTCTGAGTAGATGTAATCAGTTACATGCAGCAGAGAAGAGATGGTGGAATGATCTGTCCTGAAACCAGACTTGCATGGTGAGAGGAAATTAGAGCAGGAGAGGAAATCTTACAACTTGGCAAGGGAGAGAAAGAGGGAAATAGACTGGTAGATACCAGAGAAGGAAAGGTCCCCCCCTTTATGTAGTGGTATGACTTTGGCTGACTTCCGGGACTGTGGGACTACACTGAGGGAGAATGAAAGGTTGAAAAGGTGAGTCAAGGGAGATGCAATGGCAAGGGCAGGAATTTTCAGAAGTCTAGGATCAAGTCCATCTTGGATAGACTTATTTAAATTCAGGGAGTTAATGTCCCCTGGGTGGTAAAGGTGAAGAAGTGGAAGCCCTGGGAGGGGAGGGAATAAGAAGCATGATATGAAGGAGTAGTGGGAAGCAGGAGAGAGGAAGGGAGAACACAAGTGATGAAGAAGTCATTACTGTGTGAAGCAATAGAGGAAGGGTCAGATACTGGTGAGCCATTAATCAGAAGAACAGAGAGATGGGGGGGGAGTTCAAAAAGGTAATGAATTACCTTCGAGTAATTCAAATCTTTGTTTAGGTTATTCTGGAGGTTGGTCTTGAAATATTCAAATTTCACAACCCCGATGGCCTCTGTACATGAATTCCTACTAAATCTATACCTGAGGAAGTCAGTAAGGTCCAAGAAGATTTATAGCATGACCAGGCAAGGTCATGGGACTTGCACTGATCAATAATTTTAAGTAAAACAAAATGGTAACATGGAAAATTATTATATAATAGGATGATCCTAATTAGGATATCTGAATGTAAACCTGGCAGTACAAAACTACAAATGAAATAATTCCACACAGTATGCAATCTTGGTAAACCAACTGATAAATCAGGGATCACAGCAGTTAACTGATTAGCAAACATAAGACAATACCCAAAGGGTGAGCTAGGATAACTAAAACAATTAGGCACATTAAACAAATCAAGAAACTAATCTAGGAGATTAACAGAATAAATGCAATTCAAGTAAAAACAAAACTGATGTGAGGTTCTTAAGCTAAGCAAAAACTGCAAAGAAGAAAGGAGCACACTTTCAGAACACTTACAGTTCACTTACAACACTTAGAATTAAGTTAAACTGCAGATAACTGCAGATAACAGCAGCTAGGACATTACATCAGAGGTGGATTCAGAATAGAACCCCTGGGGACAGCGTGGTCAGCTGACAGCAGTAGTCTCATGGCTGACTCAAGGCAGAGTCCTCGATGTCTTTTAGCTACAGCCTGTAAGTGTTAGGACTACAATGGAGGACTGCTAGGGGGTGAACCAAAAATGCAGAGAGAAAAGCCCTGCATACAACCATCTGAATCCTCCTAATTGGAGGATGGGGGCATACACATAGGGACTGCAGAAGTAAAACATGGCATTTGGCATTCAGCAAAGACTTGCTGGAGTCCTCCCCTTCCTTCCTTCTGTGCCCTGATGGTACAGCTATTAAAGATGTCTCCTCCTTCAACTACCTTGGGGTCTGGCTTGATCACCATCAATATGCTTCTGTTCATGTGGATGCCTTACACAAGAAACTCCACCCCTAGCATGGGGCACTATACAGAAATAATAGAAGTATTCCACTTCCTGCATGCATAGAAATCCTCACTAAGATGATTCTACCTATTTTTGACTAGGGAGATGGGTTAATAGTGCTGCTCCAAACCAGACTGCTAGACTGGAATACCTCTTTCACTCCTGTCACTTTGTCCTAGATAAACCTTACCATACACATTACTGTGCACTGTATTCTTCCCTCTCCATCCCCTCTTGATGCCAGGCAGAAGTCTGATGTTTTGTAGAACATTTAAACTAGCAAAAGGGGAGAGAGGTGCAACACCCAATACCTTGGATGGGAAAGAAAGCCCCCTTCCCCCTCAGCTAGCAAAAAGACAGTAATTCAGCATTTTTGTACATCAGTTGCACTAGTAGAGGGGGGACAAAGGTCCAACTCCCATTACAACTTACAAGGGAACAGTCAGACCTCCCCCCAAAGCTAACAAACCACCATCTGGTCAATGGAAAATCATGTACACATATGCCCGCTGTCTGAGAAACAAGCTCCCAGACCTGGAGGCAACAATGATAGAGGCTAAATTAGACACAGTAGCCATAAGCAAAACATGGTTCACCAGCAGCCACACTTGGGAGACTATGATACCCAGTTATGTGCTGTTCAGAAGGGACAGAGTGGTAAGGGGGGGGGAGTTGCTCTTTACATCAAGGAAAATATAAAAGTAACCGGAATTCACAGGACACATTAGGAGGCAGAGGAATTGTGGGTCACCCTGGAAACAGGAAATGGAACAGCCATACAAATGGGGGTGTTCTACAGGCCTCCAGACCAGGGGAGGGAATAGACAGGTTATTGATAGAAGATATACAAAACATGGTAACAAAGGGGGAGGTTCTGCTAATGGGAGATTTCAACAAGTCAGATGTTGATTGGTCAATACCAACTGAAGCATCCACCAGTACTAGAGTCATAGTGGAGTCCCTGCAATGGGAGAGCCTTAAGCAATTGGTACAAAAGCCCACCAGAGACAGGGCCATCCTGGATCTCATACTGACAAATGGAGAAAGGATCACAGATCTCCATGTCAAAGGTCATCTGGGGTCTGGTGACCATCACATGGTATGGTTCAATTTGGCCACTAAAACACAGTCAACCCATACCAAGGCAAAGATCTTGGACTTCAGAGGAGCTGACTTTGGTAAGATGGGTGAGAGGGTTAAACTAGCATTGGCAAATAGAAATATAGGAGCAGTGGAGGCAAAATGGGCAAGTATTAGAGATGCAATAGTTGAAGTTACTGCCCATTGTGTTAAGGAGAAAAGCAAGGGCAAAAGAAAGAGGTACCTCTTTGGTTCTCAAAAACAGTAGCAAAGAAAGTTTTAGCCAAAAGGTTAGTCTTTAATAAATATAAGGAAACACAAAGGGGTGAAGATAGGGAGGCATACCAGAGTGCCCAAAGGGATCCAGAAAAGTGATAAGGCAGACTAAGGCCCAAACCTAGGAAACACTGGCACAAATAGTGAGGAAAGGGGTACAAGACATTCTACAGATACATCAGGTAGAAGAGAAAGTCTAGAGAGGGGAAATGCTAAACTCAGAGGGGATAAAGGTGTGAGTGTCTGTGCGGAGGATGACCAATGACAAGCATCTATCCGAAATAGATACTTCTGCTCTGTATTTATTGAGGAATGGAAAGAACAAGGCCCACAGCTCAACACCATAGACACAAGGGAGATGGAGGTGAACACAGGTCCCTTCACAAAGGAAAGGGTCCTGCAAGAGCTTGCTAAGATCAAGGAGGACAAGGCAATGGAACCAGATGGTATACATCCCAGAATAATAAAGGAGCTGAGGGACAAACTAGCACAGCCATTGGTAGAATTGTTTAGTGAATCTCTAAGCACATGAGAGATCCCAGAGGACTGGAGGTGGGCTCATGTGATCCCAAGCCACAGGAGTGGCAGCAGGGAAGAAGCAGGGAAATACAGGCCAGTCAGTCGTGCCTCAGTCATAGGTAAGATCGTGGAGACACTCCTTAAGGAAAGGATTGTGGAACACATAGAATCCATTGGATCACAGGATCCAAGACAGCATAGATTTACAGAAGGACAGTCTTGTCAAACAAATCTGATAGATTTCATTGACTGGGTAACCAGTGTGGTGGCTCAAGGAGGTGCAGTTGATGTTGCCTACTTTGACTTCAGCAAAGTTTTCGATATGGTTCCACATAGAAGACTGGTTAACAAGCTAGGTAGTCTTGGGGTAAGTCGAGTGTTGGTCAACTGGGTAGCAAATGGGCTGACAGGCAGAAAACAGAGAGTGGTGGTAAATGGTATCCAGTCAGAAGAGATGCAAGTCACAAGTGAGGTGCCTCAGGGATCAGTCCTGGTGCCAGTCCTCTTCAATGTCTTCATCAGTGACATTGTGGTTGGACTGGAAGGAAAGGTGTGTTTGTTTGATGATGACACCAAGATCTGCAACAGAGTTGATGATTAGATGGGGTGGGTAGGATGAGAGAGATTGGGAAAATTGGAGAAATAGGCAAATGATTGACAACTGGAGTTTAACACAAAGTGTAAAATCATGCCGTAACAAAGAAACCTGAAGTTACCTATAGGATGGGGGAGTTGCTGACAGTTGGAAGGGAGGAAAGAGACTTGGGCATCATCATCATCATCACAGATGACCTGAAGGCCTCCAAACAGACCCCAAAGGCAGTAGAGAAGGCTAGAGGGATGTTGGGATGTATTAGCAGGGGTATCACAAGCTGTACGAGGGAAGTTATGATCCCTCTTTACAAGACACTGGTAAGGCCCATCTGAAGTACTGCGTACTGTACTAGAGGCCACACTTGCAAAAAAGATATTGACAGAATGGAGTCAGTCCAGAGAAGGGAAACCAAAATGGTGTATGAACTGCAACAGAAGTCATATGAGGACAGATTAAAGGAGCTCAATATGTATAGCCTGGAACAGGGAAGGGAGAGGGGCGATATTATCAGAAGTTTTAAATACCTTAAGGGCATTAACAAGGTGAAAGAGTCTAACATGTTTCAGTATAAGAAAAATAGCAGCACAAGGGGACACAACTTGAGATTGGAGGGAGGTCGATTAAGGGGTAATGTGAGGAAGTTCTTTTTCACAGAAAGGGTGGTAGATGCGTGGAACAGCCTGCTGCCCCAGGAGGTGGTGAAAATGAGTAACCATACAAGGCTCAAACATGCATGGATAAGTACAAGGAGCAATATATATGAGGGGTATGAATAGGTCAATAACAGAGTAGAGTCTTATTGTTCATTCAACAGGTAGATAAAACAAATGGGTAGACTGGATGGGCCTGGCAGTCCTTATCTGCCGTAACTTCTATGTTTCTATGTACTTTACCCACTGTGTTTCTTTTATCTCCAAATTTTGGTTAAGCTTCTCTCTCTCATACCTTGCTTCTTTCCCTTCGGTTCCTGCTTCATCCTCATTTTCTCTTCCTAATGCTTGCACTCACTCTTTTTCTCTCCCTCATGTGAAATCTATTGCTGGTCAAGCTGCCTTTTTCTGTTTCCTCAAATGATAGGGTTCTCTTACACTTTCTGTTCACTCTGCTCCCTCTGTTTCTGCTTTTAAAGCTCTCCTCTGTGATTTCTCTTCCCACTCCTACAGTTGTGTCTGATATTGTTTTGAAACCCTTTTTTCCTGAGACTCTTCTCACGTTTTTTCAGCATTTCTCATTTCCCTTGCATCATTAATCCCTCTGCTCCTTACTTTGATATGCTGATTAATAGTTATTTGCTGTCTCATTAGTTCTACAATTTATTGTATCTAATTTATTGTTTAGCAAATTTTAGTCTTAAGCATTATTGTCTTGTTTTGATATACTTATTTCCATTTAATGTATTTTGCATTTGTTCTCTCTCACTCTTCCCCTCCCTAGGATGCATCTGGAATCAATCTGTTACCAGCTCAGTATGTCTTTCCTGGTAAAACCTTTGAAATAAATAAATAAATAAATACATAAATGCATAAAATCCAAATGTAAAGTATACCATAGCAAGTCCTGAGCCCGACTGGCTCACAGATTCACAACTCTACATGGACCCCTGATGAACTGGAACAGCTGAGGGCTCACATGGCATTTGAAAGCCACTACTGAATCTTGGACACAGAAGCCCCACTCACAACCAGCTGAATCCTCCTGATGGGGGACGGGGGCAGACACTCATGGACTGCAGAAGTAAAATCCAAATGTAAAGTACGCCATACCACACCAAGTTCTGAGCCCAATTGTTCACAGATTCACAACTCCACTTGGACATCTGACGAGCCAGAACAGCTCCTAACAGAACAGAACAGGACAGGACAGAATTGAAAATAATAGTGGTATTGCAAAAAGAAAAGCTAACTGTGATGAACGCAATAGGACAAAAACATGGTTTTGTGGATTCAGACTTCACAACTTTAAAATGAAACAGCTGGCATTGCTTAATGTGTGTGTGTGTGTGTGTGTGTACACAGAGGAGAATATCTCATCCTCAAAAATCTGAGCAGGCAGTATGCAGATCTTTAAATGAACATGGCAACAAACTTCAGCAGGAAAAAATAAGGGAAGTGGAGATGGTGAGTATTCTTTCTTGCTTAGGTTTTGTTCTCACAAGGCAGTTTACAGCCCTAAGTGGTTCTGCAGTTCAGCAGACTGAAAGGACCACATTGGCATCCATGTGACCCATTGCAGAAATGTCCTTGTATGCTATTGCAAGATACCCTCCTCAGTGTTTCCTCAACATAGTTGACTCTTTAGAAGAAATGTTTTACAACAGGTTTCTCATTCCCCCTCTGTTTACTGTGCCTTTTGATAGCTTATGGGCCTGCTTAATATAACTCAGAACTCATATACCAGTGTCCACTATGGCATGCAAGCTTCCTTATTTTTTGTTAGCCAGGACTCCTGGGCTGAAAATACTAGCATATAATAAATAGAATTAAAAAAAAAGGTTTCAAATATTGTTCCTAAATACTGATAGATGATAGAAAGACAGAAAAATAGATAGATAGATAGATAGATAGATAGATAGATAGATAGATAGACAGATAGACAGATAGATAGATAGCTACAATAGACTGTCAGGCCAGCCCACTGGCGCAGAGGCATGGTGGCCATCTGCGGCACCAACGACCCGGGTTTGGGAACGGATCTGGGTGTCGGAGGGCTGGCCGGGTGAGCAGAATTGATCTTCCGTAGGACTGCTGTCCTGCTCTGGGGAGAGGGGGGGTCATGTGCTCGGTGCAATGTGGACCTCCAGCAGAGGCTGAGGTACCACAAGTGCTCTGGTGCCTACTGGAAGGGGGGGTGGGGTGGACGCTTGTCATCATTGCATATCCCCACCCCGAGGAAAAACAATAGAAAAAAAAATTCCTCAGCTCCCCGCTAATGAGCCGGCTCCAGTTCGCTGACCCTCTGGCCACCTAAATTCCACTACGGCAGTCTCATTCAGGAGGGGTCAGTCCCGAACATGTGGGGTCAGTGGCTGGGGCAGGGTGAACCCCACTCACAGGATTAGGGAAGCTGGGGCCAAAAGAGAAAAAAGAACAGACTGACAGATACAGTATATGCTAGTCAGAATATCTAGCTATGTATGTATGTATGTATCTATCTGTCTGTCTGTCTGTCTGTCTGTCTATCTATCTATCTATCTATCTATCTATCTATCTATCTATCTAACGTAATAGGTAGTGGACTGGGGTGCCACCCCAGAACCCTTCTTCCTCCCCTCACCTCCCAGTTCCCCACCTTCCATGTTTAATTTTAAGTTTCATAAGCAGACTAGGGTGCCCACCCCTAATATTGCCTCTCTTCACCCCAGGTCACCCACCTCTTCCCATTATACAGATTGTGGCACAAGAGTGCCCACCACTAGTGCCACCAAACAGTAGCCCAACACTAGCACTCAATCCCCAGTGACAGAAAGTCCACTGGTATAAAGAAAATTGTCCCTCATAGATTCTTTTAAACCTGTAAAAAACAAAATGGTCCCTTGCTGATCTGACACTCCCCACACACAAAACACACCCCATCTATGCCACCTTGACCTCCCGCTCAGCACACACACACACCTTGTCACATACCCTCACTCACCTGAGCATGTCCTATGACATAGATCCACTCTTTGACTGAAGACACATCTTGCTGTTGGAACCGGCTGTTGTGGTATGAGAAAATAAGGTAAATCTGGTTTAATGCATTTGAATGTGGTTTGAACTTTTATTCATAACTTTGCCATTTTTTAATATGTTTACACCAAAATTTTCAACATGGCTTTTCTGGATCCCACCACATGACCAAGGGCAGTGAAATAATTCAAATCTGGCCTAAAAGGTGATTTCACGGTCACTTTGTAAAATCACCTTTCAGACTGGATTTGAAATATTTCACCACCCTTGTTCATGAGGTGAGGTCATAGAAAGGCTATTTTGAAAATCTGGGGTTAAAATATTTAAAAAACAACAACACAGTCATGAGGGTTCATTAACATTTTTCTATGCCCACTTACAGCTTTAGTAATTTGCAATATTTTGACCCCAAACTTTAAACATAGCCATTTTTTCACACCACCTCATGAACATGGCAGCCATAGTTTTTCAAATCCTTGCCAAAATGTGTTTTTTTACCTGTGGATGCAGAATGATATTTTGGTGGGGTTTTGAAAATTTTCACCTACCGGGTTCAGGAGGTGGGGTCATAAGAGGGCTATGCTGAAAATTATCTGTACAGATATGGTAAAATGATAAAGTTATGAGTGAACATTGCAACATTTTAACATTCACTCATATCTTCACTAATTTCAATATTTTAACTCCAAACCTTCAGCATAGCCATTTTTCACAGCACCTCATAAAAGTTACTGGTGTTATTATTTTTAATTCCGAACAAAATGTGTTTTCTCACTTCTGGTGTGAAATTATGTTTCAGCCAATATACTATAAATGCCACATCATGTTCATAAGGGGAGACATTAAATGACTGTCTTGAAAATTTGCAGTCAGAATTAAAACAAAATTATAATTATTGATAAATGTGTGTAGTGACAGTCTTGACCCCAGTAGGTAGTGCTTTCTGTGCCTGACTTGAGTTTGGGGGTGAACTCAGTGATCCTGTGGGATGGGCAAGGGTGGCGGGATGGCACTGTTATGCAATACCCCTCCAGCCATAGAATGAAAGGTACAGGTTACCTTGCACAGGCCCAGCTGCCATATATTGAAGACAGTGCTTTTCTTGGCTTAGGGCCCTGCACCTTTTCACCTGTGGGTGGCAGGGGGCACTGTGCACTGTCTGAGAGAAGAACTCTTTTTCCTGGGCATCTGTATATGTGGCCACATGGAAGCATAGGGCCCAGTGAGCCCTGTGTTTACATAGCCCACTAGACAGCCCCATGAATTTTTGACATCCATTGCTGCATGGAAGTACAAGACCTGCAAGAGCCCTACACTTATGTAGGTGGACAGTGTCTTCCCTTGATTTATGCAAGGCCCAAAAGGGCCTGCATGTCTGCTTGTGTTCATACAGATTGAGTAAAGGGACCTGCATGAATGAGGATATACCACTCGTTGAAAAATAAAGGAAATTCTTTGCAAAAAGCTGTGCTAATGTACCAGTTAGGGTTCATGTGAACCCCACAAAAGTAGGAAAATGTGGCATTAGGGTTTCCTACTCTAATTCCCCACCCTACCCACCAAGTAGCAAAAGGAAAAAAAAATAAGGTTTTGGGTTTCTGGACTCTTGGCAAATTCAGTGGTTGGGTCCTCCTTGGGGTTGTCAGCCCTAATGCCCTGCAGATTCACTAAGCAAACAATGTCAGATGTGATCTCCTTTCTCCATGCAGGGCCTACAGGGCCCTGTATAAAGAAAGCTACAAAAGACTGTGTTGGCAACATGTGATGTGACATACTGTACTCCTCTACCTTTGAAGAATGCATCACTATGATGCACTGGCTCTGAGCTGTACCTTGTGCTTCAGACAGGAGGCTAGAGGCTAGGGAAGAGGGGGTGAGCTTAGGGTTGAAAAGTAATACCCCAACACTGATTCATAGAAACACAGAGAAACATAGAAGTTGATGACAGATGAGGACCGCTAGGCTGACCCAGTCTGCCCATTTTCTCTACCCGCTGCAAAGACCATAGACCCTACTTGATCTCTGGCTTTGTTCTTTTTCCTGTTGCTAGGGTTCCCCTATGTGTGTCCCATTTATTTCAGAATTTTTAATTTGCCATGATTTTGGTTAAACTTTTGTGGTAACTGGAACCTAACTGGTGCATTAACACAGTTTTTCTTGTAAAGAATATATATACATGTATACTGCAAATAATGTCATTAATGCATCAGTTAGGGTTGAAGCAACACAAGTAAGGAAATCACTCATTAGGGATTCCAACCCTAACACCTTCCTCAATCGATGCCCAACTCAACCACCCCAACCCCCCCTCCATAGACCAACAGGCATCGGGGTGTACCTTTGGGTATTCACCGCTAACTCTCACCCCATTCCAATTCTAAGGAAGCTGAGCTGGTACAGTGTAGGAGAATGGAATGAGAGTCAGGCCCGACATTTGCAACACAAGGGTTACTTCGACTGTGTCTGGGCCTGTGCTATGTTGCTATACTTATAGGTAGGTGGGAGCGCAGGGCGCTCCCACAGGGAGATCTGAGATCATTAGAATATTTCTACACTTATGTACAGATGGGAGCACAGAGGGGCCTGTGCTCCCACATGAGAATCAGAGACAATTACAATATGCATGCATGATGGGAGCACAGGGCCCTCTAGGGCCCTGCACTCCCATTCCATTATGCAGTGGTAGGGGACCATGCACTCCCACAGAGAGATCTAAGATCATTACAATATCTCTACACTTATGTATATATGAGCCCTACATTCCCACATGAAAGTCATAGATAGTTACAAAATGCATGCATGATGGGAACTTAGAGCCCCATAACCACACACAAGTAACATTTCACATTCTCAAGAGAGAGGAAATTCATTGCAAAAACTCTGCTAATGCATCAATTAGGGTTGATATTACAGCAACAAAAGCTTGGAAATTCAGTGTTAGGTTACCAACCCTACTACCCCTCCACCACCACCCCCAGCCTCCATACACCAACAGGTATCTGGGTGTGCCATGGGGTCACTGGTCCTACTTCTCACCCAATTCTCCTATACTGTACCATGTCACCTTCCTTACACATGGAATGGGGTGAGAGTTTGGGCCAATGACATCAAGCCACACCCCAATGCCTATTGGTGTGTGGAGGCTGGGGGTGGTGGTGATTGGGTAGCAGGTTTGGCAACCCTAACATTGAATTTCCAAGCTTTTATCACTGTAATATCAACCCTAACTGATGCATTAATGGAGTGTTTTTGCAATGATATATATACACACACACACACACACTGATGCAGTAATGCCAGTATCATTAGGGTTGAGTAGGCTGTTTGATGATAAACCCACATTTATGCACATTATAACTTTTGTGGCATTTGACAAAATAGCATAAAATTTAGCATACATGGTCTGTCTGGTAGGTTCACAAGACATAGAAAGGTTCATGGTATTTAGTCACCTGGATTGTGAGATCCAGTGTGCCAAACAAACAAAGTCATGTGATCATCTAAGCTGTAAAGATGGAGGATTCCTGGTGGCGTCACTGTTGTGGGAAAGCCTAGTAGGATAGCAGTGGTCATATCCATCATTAGTTGTCTTGGTTTCTGTTAGACTGCTGCCCACTCACAGCAGCAGCACTACTGTGCCATTAGCCCTAGTGTCTGATATAGACTGCTATGATATATGTGAATTCTTTGTATTGCTGCAGCAAAAGGCAGCATCAACAGACAGCTGGTACTGTGTTACTCGGCACCTTTGTATACTGTGACTGTCACTAGGGATCCTCCACTTTTGCAAAAAGAAGTCAGGGAGTTCAAAAAATTCCAGAAGTGCATCTCAAAGACTGGGTATGGGGTGATGGGAGGCATCAGGATTTCAGATAAGTGAACAGAAAGGAAGTGTGATTTTAGTGGGGCTCTAAGCCTCTGCAGACTCCTTATACCAAATGCAGTAGAAGGGAATGGGTCAGGTGTCTTTTTTTTCTGGCTGGTGAGAGAGGGCACCTATAATTTCTAACACCTTGTCTTATACTCAATTGCCAAATAATTTCATAATATTAGAGAACTCTTATCTAGTTAAAGTATCCAAACTCCAATTAGATCAGTTCCAAATTGGATTTGGATAATCAGACTATCCAGGAGATGCTGCCAAGATTGAGTTTTACATTACCTGAGCATCTTTACATGTGCCTAGTAGGGATGTTGTGAGGTTTTACTTCACTGGTGAAGTTTTGATATTCGCCTCTGTGAAAAACTTCCTCAAATTGCCCACTTTATCATTTCACATTGAATTTTCCTGGGAAAGTGTCACTTTTCAGGTGAAATCAAGCAAAGTTACAACATTGCCAGTAGTTGCACAACTTTAGCGAAAGCAGGCCATATGCTGTGAAACTTTGTGAAATTGTCACTTCACCTTTCACAAATTTGCAAAATTCCATGAATTTGTGAAGAAAAGTGTGTCAATTTTGTACATCTCTAGTGATTATCTTAGGGTAGAGGCAGCAGCACTGTAACTAAGAAACCAACACAACAACAATGCAGTGTTGCTAGGAAGCCTCCAATCCTAAAGTAGGCTACACATTTGCAATTTTAAGGTTGGAAAGAGGTATAATGAAGTGGGTTTAAACAACTGGGGGGCATGTGGATGCCTTCCTGGGTGAGGAAGGGAGACGACACTTGAGCCTTCCTTTAGCATAGGATTAAATTGAAGTCCCATAAAATCACCACAGGGAGAGGGTCATAGAAATTAAAATTCTTGAAATGAGTACGTACAGTAGCAAGAAGGGATATATCCACTTCATGGGAGGCACAAATTCTATAATATCTGTAAATGTCACAAAAACAAGAAATGCGGAAATATCAAAATAAATCCAAACTCTGGATTTTAAAACTTTGGGTAAGAAAAGCTTGGTTATTTCCCATTTTCTTTGAACCTGGTATGCTCAGATGATGCCACTGTATAGTTTGCTGCTAGATTGCCTAGTCCAGAAAACTGAATAGAGATCATTGCCAGGATTTTAAAAAGGGTGAACACAGATGCAATTGTGTGCTGCTTCTGCACCCATTCAATTGTGTATGCATAAATCCACCCACTTTTCAATAACATCTGTCTGTTTACAACAGAAGGTCGTAATATGTGACAATTTGCATTAAAAATGACACAAATGCAATTTGCAATATTTTGTCAAAAATACATTTCTTAGAAGTGGGGATGCAAAGCTGTCTCTGTATCAGATGGAAGAAGATGTCTACCAGTTCATATGGATTTCCACTCTTTAAACTAGGAACAGGCAAATCCTGATTACTGCCCAGATCCCTTTGAAAATTCTACCCCATATGGTTAATGTCAAGTGATCTAAGGGAATTCCTGTAAAGTTTTCTTGTCTGCTTTAACTTCACTGACCGCACAGTCTGGGAACCAAGATGTAAATGTGATTCATGTTCTGAATTAGTCAGCATAGCAGACCTGCAAGTTATGGGTTATGTGTCATCACCATTTGTGATGTTCATTAAACCATTACAACAGTTGTGCAATTTATGGTCAGTGTATAACTGATGAAAATATTCGCTAAATGGATATAAATCAGGGGTATATGCTACAAAGTTTCTATAACTAGTGGAAATCAGCCATCCTCTTATTCCTGTTTTTCATTGTGGGAGATTTTGAAAGTAAAAGTTGAGAGTTATGGTATAAGAGGAAGAGTTGATGACTCTCAAGAAAGATAGCGTAAGTAGCTTGGCATAGGATAGCCACCCCATAACTACAGAAGCTGAGTCACTTTTGACTATCACTAGCACCCATCTGCTCAATTTGTGGAACTAGTGCCTTCCTTCTGTTTCAGTTTCTGGTCATCACCATCAATGTTCCAGGGTTAGAGTTTCAATGTGATTTATAACCATGGGCCATTAGAAATGTATCTCATGAAGCAATAACCCTTAGCCATTTTAACTATCAAGATTCAGCTAGAAGTCAAAGATCCTCCCCATTCTCATAAATTATCTATACTCCAACCACAATGTTCAACAGACCCTATTTCAACTCAGGATCCAGCATTGTCATACTGAGAAACATTAATGCAGCTTCTAAAGTGATAATGTGGAAAATGTGGGAGGATAGCCTCAAAACAAAATACTGAAAACCAGTGTCTCTGATTATTTCAAGAAAGTCTCTTTGTATTAAAAATATTAACTTTGCTCTTTTTTGATACACTCTTAAGCTCTGTTTAAAGCAGGACTGCATGTTACATGAACATTTTATATCTGTACTTTTTAATGCGGTAAGTTTATTTGGAGAGAATCAAGCCCTTGTGAGGCTCATTTACAAAGGATTTTGATTCTCTTCAATAATCTAGAGGTACCATCTCTAAGCCAATCAGAATACAGAACACCTGCCAGTTATTCTCCCATAAACTACCTCAAGAAACACCCAAAGTTGGATATTCAATTAAACCCCTCCCACAGAGTTGGTTATTCAACTTAGCCCTCCACAGTCGGTTAATTAAACTTTTGCCATGCCTATGATTATTCACATCCACAATTCCTGACTGTGACCTGCCCCCCACCCGCTGTCGTGTCACTGATCCCCCTTGGACAAGGCTGTGCTGCTGCACATGAAAATATTAAGTCACTTTAGAGCTGAAAAGGTTTGTTTTTGTTTTCTGCACCACATCCTGACCATGACCTCCCCTGTGTCACTCACTCCCTCCACCACTGCAGACAACAACAAGGCTGCACTTGCTGGACCTGATTCTCAAAGCTCCCTGGGCAACACAATGGGCTTGCATCCTGGTGATTGGCACTAAGTGCCCCTTACGCCAAACAATGCATGGGGTGCGATTCACAAAGGTGACCTGTGTCTACCACAGGCAACCTGCACTGGATGGGGTTTGCACTGCCCTTGCACCACATACTGGGCTGCAGCATGGCACAAGAAGCTTGCAGCAGATGCAGGCTGCCAAATCCCCTGAAATGGGATTCACAAAACTCCTCTGGTGGGCAAATTTCTAAGTACTGCCAGATCAGCCAGAACTAGTCTAAGGTTACTTAGAAAGTATCCACTTGGAGAGTTGACAAGTAGTGGTAATGTGCCATGGTCCCCATTGCCAAAAAAATTCCTTGGTGGTCTAGTGGACCCCCGATTCCCAAGTACCCCCATAAATACAATTGGTACTGGAAACACCCTCCCTGGCCAACTAGCAGACCCCCCCTTTCCTGATCCCTGATGTCCTCATGCTGAAGTACTGTATGACTCTCTCCGGTGATCTAGTGGCACCCCCTCCCCACCACCTGATCTTCCATTATGCCATATCTTGTAATGGTTGGTGGTATGAAGTAACTACCCCCACCCCCCAACCCAGTGAGGCCATCTCCCCATCCTGCTCTCACATCCCCATATTGGGCTGGTGACTGGCACAGCCACTGCTCACAACCATGGCCAGCTGCTGACTGAACTCTGAAGGGCAAGTACTGTGCACAGTGCGCACTCCATCAGAGCTCAGTCGGCAGCCTGGCTGTGGCAAGCAGTGTAGGCTGTGCCGGTGCTAACCTATGTAATGGGGAGCAGGGTGAGGGGACACTACCTACCAGAGGGGGTGGGGGTCCAGCCACTATACCACCAACCGTTACAAGATATGGCATAATGGGGATCGGGGCTGGGGTGGGGGGGTGCTGCTATAGCAACAGGGAGATTTATACAGTACTATGGCACCAGTACATTGCAGATTTGGGAGGGGGCTCACTAGTCTGCCTGGGTGGGGGTTTCCAGTACCAACTGTATTTATGGGGATACTCAGGAACTGGGGGTCCACTAGACCACCAGGGAAATAAGCAAGTTATATAATTCATGGGTTCTTTGGGGAGGGGGGTCCACTAGTTCACCAGGGAATGTCTGGGAACAATGCTGCACAGCTGCCCATAGCTTGCAGCACCTGGTCCAGGTGCCCCTGTTGGCACACTGCTAGGGTTGCTGCAAGCCATGGGACATTGCCGCCAGGACTCTACCAGATTGAGAATCAGGCTCAGGTCCCTTGTATTCCCAGGTTTTCCACAGCCCTAGGTCACAGCACCTTGTGGCAATCTAGGGTGTTTGAGAATTGGACCCATTCAGTTCAGTCAAATACATAATATACATTATCACTGCTTTCTCAGTCCTGACTCCCACAGTAACACCAGTAGGAAGTGCCAGTAGTAAAATAATAGTTTTGATGGTACACTGCACAACAAACTATCAGTGTTTTATTTTATTTGAGCTGTAGCTTGCAGCTGCTCCTCACCTGACTCCTGACAGTGCCTCGGCCCAGCCAGCCAACCCTCCACACTCACCTCCTTTCCTGAAGCTGAAGACTCCGCACTGGACCAGATTGTTGCTTCCTGGCACATCAGGTTAGTTAACTGCTGCCAGTGTCTCTGGGGCACCTCTGTCTCAGTTGCTGGCAGGCAGATGATGACAGCTGCACATGCTTGCTCGCACTAAGTCTAACAGGAAGGAATGAAGGTGCTTACGGTGCTCCCCCTGACACTTACCCAGGTGCCAAAAAAAAATTCTAAACTCACTCCGACTCATATAATAGTAATAACATTCAATGAATTGGAGTATACTCGCAATAACCAGCTGGTGTGGGCTGCATTAAATGCCAAGCCCCATATTACCCACACCAGATGGTTATTGCTTCATATACTGCAGCTCACTGAATGTTATCACTTAAAATTACAGCTTGTAGTCATTATATGCAGTACTAGACCTGAAAGAGTGTGTGCATTTCTGATTTTTGGCCAAGGTTTACTCTGCCTTCCATAATTTGGATTTGTTTATGAGCTCTGCTGCACTTGTCATTGATGTTTAGCTGCTGGGCTACTAGCTCCTGGTGACATCATAGTAGGATAGGGGAGTGACTCAGACTGTGCAGTACCATGCAGTTGCAACAATGTTGCAAGGGAAACCTACCAGTACTCAGTATATATTCTGTGTTCCCCTTCCCCCAGCCAAGGGCATAATCGAAACACCCTTGCAGTGGTAGCCACCCAAGGGACTGGTACAGCATGCAATGATGGGTAGCCTGGAGGACAAAGCAGCAGATACTCTTATAGATGGTGATTAGTCTGGAACGCAGGGCCAATGACACACAGGAAATGCAATGCATTATGTCAAAATCCAAATGCCTTGTCAGTATTTTTTTTTTTTTTGTGAAATTGACTCAACCCTACAGTGATGTCAGCAGTACAACCCTAGGTCCACAGAAACATCAGGCTTGCTATTGAAGCCCTGGCATGCCCTGCAGTTTTTAGCAGGTCAGAATGCAAAAACTAACTGCAGCAGACAGTAATGAAATACAATTCCAGAATCAATGCAAGATGGGGTAATTTATGCATGGAAGTCAAAAGTACTGGTGAAGGTCCTCTTTAAATAAACTTAAGTCATCCAAAGAAAGTGCAAATACAATGTTGTATTTTATTTATTTATTTATTTATTTATTTATTTATTTATTTATGTCTTTGGTAACTGGGTAGGTAAACTGATCCAAAGGGCCGTTTTCAGCCACAACCCAGGCCACAACATGGCACAATCAGGCAATACAGATACAGGTAATATACAATAAACGAACAGGCCACAACATGAGGTGCTGCAGCTTACAGTACACTGTAGGAATACATACAGAGAAATACATAAAAACAAGTTGACATATTAGGACAGTTTACAGATCCAGGTACATAGTCACAGGTTATAGTGCTGGACAAAAATACAAGTTGCAGTAACACAGAAACCATAACATACAGTATGAGTTAAAAATGACACAAAGTACAAAATGCATTGGGTTCCCTAGTAAATTAATAAGTAAGAGTCACCAACAGGATAGATCAAGGAGAATACAGTGTAAATAATCCCACCCACAAAATAAGGTGCAGAGGCATAGGAGAAGGGAGGAGTGCAATAGTAGCCCCATGCAGGACTGAGAGGGGCAGAAAGAAAGGGGAGACAGTAGTAGAGGAGCAGGGGAGGAGGGGTGGACACAGCAAAGGGATGTCCAAGGGAGCAAGTGAGAGGGTGGTTACCAAACTGAAAAGAATGGCAACAGATTACCCAGGTGAACAGTGGCATACGGCATCAGACAGTAGCCATTCTTTGAAACTGTTTTTGAAGGAGAGATGAGAGGAGGATGAGCAGAGAGATGAGGGGAGGCTATTCCATAGACAGGGGACAGAGACAGAGAATGTTTTACTGCCATGTTAGTGGAGATACATGGAATAGCCAAAGAGGGTTGGAGGTGTCCAAAAGACTCCTAGACACTGCTCTACCTGTGAGGAGGGACGAACACAGGGAGAGGAGGAAACCTCTGAGTGCATTGTCCACAAGGCAGCCAAGGGCATAATCAAAACACCCTTGCAGTGGTAGCCACCCAAGGGATTGGTACAGCATGCAGTGATGGGTAGCCTGGAGGACAAAGCAGCAGATACTGTTATAGATGGTGATTAGTCTAGAGTGCAGGGCCAATGACACACAGGAAAAAACAGAACAGTACTCAATGATGGGAAGAAGGTTACCAAGTACGATTGTGAGGCATGCTTCATCTGGGCAGGAACTGTTTGAGGCGGTAGGCAGCACCTAGCTTCTGATTAGCTCTACACACAGAAATGTTGACATGTTCAGTGCTACATGTATACAACACATACGGTCAGAATGTTTCGGTAACAGTTAAAGACAAGCAGCACATTCAATAAAAGCCCAGTGCATATAGGTATAAAAATCATTGGTAACATAATATACACCTTGTTATTGTTTTTTAGATTGCTCTGTTTTTGTCTTGTAAGGTATTGTAAGGTGCCCTTTTTTCAATTTTGAGTCTTCTTTTAGCATATTTTTAAATATGAAGTACAGTAATTCAAGCAGCAGTGCAACAAAAGAAGTTTTTCCAAAACGGTAGTTTTAGCAGTAGTTAAAAAAAAATATTAACATACTTGTCAGATCTATTTTCTTTGTACCTCAAATGCTGCACACCATGTTTTTTTTTCTTTTTCTCAATCGTAACCCTTGCCAGGTCAACAGTGCTATTTCTAAACTAAATTAGGTGGGTATTTTTAGTTCTTGAGAAAAAAAACACTAAATTAAAGCAGTCATAAAATATTAACATTTTGGTGGAACTAGAAAATTTTACCACAATTAAAAACTGAATGATACCTGGAATCTTTTATTGTGAAAAAAAAAGATAGGGCTAACTTTTTTGCCAGCTTCACTGCCCTGCTGCTTTAAATGGAAGCTTTAGTGTTGTTGCCTGGAGTTAGCCCTGATTTCCCACTACAGTATTCTATAAGGGCAGAGATCACTGCCTGCTGCATGTTAGTGCACCTTAGTCACAAGTAAAGAGATGTTAAACAACAGTGGCCCAATATTCAGACATTTGCTCTAGTGCTCGCTTGCTCTGTGCTTGCATAAGTTCCTGCACCACCAAGGTATATTCTGATGCTATTTCCTTTGAATATAGGGTTGACTACAACCTGTGCAAATGCTTTGCGCTGGTGCAGTGCAATGCATTCGTGCAGCACTGAATGTGGTACTAAGGATAGTACCAAACATGGGGAAAAGCCATGGATGTGAGTAGGGCACCAGTGAAAGACATACAACTCGGCAACATCAGTATCAAAAATAAACTTTACTGTGCAAAAAAGGCAACAGGCCATACAAAAAAGCAACAACATAAATAACAACAAGAGGGGAGGGAACAGATAAACAAAGGAAAAGGGCAACCATTCATGGGGTACAGGGGAGAAACAGAACAAGAAGGGCAACTGACCATAAAAAGGTGGGGGACAACAAAACCAAAAAGGGCAACTGTCCATAAAAATGGAGGGAACAAATAAAACAAACACTCTGGATAGGGGTCGATCCCAGTCCTTTCTCAGAAGAAAGGGTCCTGAAAGAACTCCTAAAACTGATGGTGGACAAAGCAATGGGGCTTGATGGAATTCAGCCCAGAATTCTAAAAGAATTAAGGGGAGAACTAGTCACACCACTGACTACCCTTTTTAAGAAATCATGGGAGGATGGTGTGGTACCTGAGGACTGGAGGAAGATGGATGTGATTCCCCTTCACAAAAGTGGGAGCAAGACAGAAGCAGGAAACTACAGACCTGTCAATTTGACCTCTGTGGTAGGGAAAGTGATGGAATCACTTCTGAAGGAAATAATTGTTTAATACCTAGAGAAAAGTGGGGCACAAGACCCAAGGCAGCATGGGTTCACAGTGGGAAGGTCATGTCAGATGAATCTAATTGATTTCTTTGACTGGGTGACCAAAGTAGTAGACCAGGGATGGGCTGTGGACATGGCCTACCTAGACTTTAGCAAGGCATTTGACACAGTCTCACACAAAAGATTAATAATCAAATTAACCAGCCTGGGAGTGAGTCCCAGGGTGGTAGCCTGGGTAAAACACTGGCTGGACAACAGGACACAAAAGTTAATTGTAAATGGAGTCCTCTCTGAAGAAAGAGGGGTAACTAGTGGGGTAACGCAGGGTTCAGTACTGCAGTGGTGTGGCAGCGTGAACCTACCTGGTCCTGTGCAGTGGTGCTGAATTCTACACAGGGGACAGTGAACAATGATGTCAGGTATGCAGTGCTGTACATGCAATGGAACAGTGCATGCTGAGCAATGGCAAATACACACCAGTGACCCATATGTGTCCTCTGTGGTGCAAGGGAGGGAATGAACATGGGTTAGCACACTGACATAAGTGCCACCATGACCTGCTGCCTGTGGGTGCTGCAAACTCCCCATCTGTCACCAACCCACAGGTATGTCCCCGTACAAGGCCCAGGATGGTCCCCGGGTCAACCTGCCATGACTGACCCAGCACAGTGTGGATTTTGCCTGGAGCATGCCTGCAATAACAGTGGGTAACATTGTAGACAGGCCACCATTGCATACCTGGCAGACATACCATGTTGGGTGTGGTACAGGAACAGTGGTACACAGCCAGCCATTCAGGCAGCTGTGCTGCTGTGTCAGGCACTGGCAATGGCCTGTGTCAGCCCCTCCATGCACTGTCTGAGGGGATGTGTGGCAACACTCGACCTGTGAGGTGCAGGGCAGCTGGGACATGGGCAGCCATGTGCTGCACAGAGGCATGAATGGTGATATGGAATGACCAACCATCAGGAATGGATACGGCACACAGGCTAGCATGTGGTGCAGCCCATCAATAGTGACACACCACCACACCAACATGCAACACAGTTGCAGTGGCACAGTGACAACGTGACAAGGCCATGGCCCTGACCATGTGGGGTGCACATGTCAGAGGTGCAGTGTGGGGATGTACACTGTCCTGGAAGTGCTCATGTCACAGCAAGCCAAATACCACCCTGGCATGGGTGTGGGTGACCATGGCCCATGGATACCATGGTGTACCAATGTCCTGGAGTGGGGGCAGCACACAGGTGCTGGTATGCACCCAATAGCCATGTAACCCACCAGTACCACATGACCCCTGTACTGTTCTGCCTAGGGGCTGGCAACATGATGATAGGTCACCATCACCATCCCCACACCCCATGGGCAGGTCAGTCATACAGCTCCTTAGCTACAGTGTGGGGGTCAGGTGTGCACTGCAGTGCATCTGTGGGCAGCCATGCATGGGGCGCAGTAACCAGTGGCATGTGCAGACCTCACAACTGTACCATGGTACAAGGAACCATCCACAGCCTACAGCACAGTTGCACCCTGTTCCACAATGAGTGGCCCTGTCCCTCAGTCAGTACAATCATTGGAATGCACATGGCTACAGTAGACGGTGATACAGCCAGAATAATCACATCATACCTGACCATTGGAACAGACCTGCACACATCATGACAGTGGGTCATGCCCCCTAGGCATTGATGTGGGTAGGTGTACCCCATATGGAGCAGCAGGCACATATTGTGATAGGTGATGTACCATGCCCAGGGACCGATGGACGTGGGGCATGGCCATGGTGAACAGTGTTGTACAGCACAAGCCAGCAGGGGCATCTGACACTGTCCCGTGCACATGCCTATATGCCAGGCTGAGCCCCTGACCATGGGCCTCCACAGGATGGTACACGTTATGTGGCTCACCCTGGCGGAGACACCCCTCACCCACTATGCTGGCTGCAGTGCACTATGCAGGGTTGCCCATGGGACCCATGCACCACAGAGGTGTAGTATTGTCCCCCAGCATGATAGAGCCAGTGCAGAATCCACAGTATACAATGGCATGACAGACACATGGTTTCTGATTGGTCATTCCGGTACTGGACCCGTGATGGCATCCCAGCACAGCATCCCAGGTCTGGTCTCAGCCTCACTGTGTGCACCTGTGGTGAGCCAGTTGGCACTCTGTCTGTGCATCTATGCCTCGACACATGACTAGTGTATCACATGTACAGAACAGTCCATGACATGCCTTTGTGAATCTGTAGTACATCATGCCATCATGCATTAGCAGCAATGACCTCCAGGGTGTGTGTAGTGCTGGGATACCATCAGGCCCAGGTGTTGGATACACTCGGCCTGCAGCCAGTGCCCAACCACCTGAGGCGTGGCAGTATGCCAGCACACCACACACCATGTTGGCCAATAGTGCCTATCATGAAGCACTACATATGACCTGTGTTGAGTCGACCATCCCTCAGCACCTACAGTGTTGGGCACATCCATGGTGGACAGTGTACTGTGCACAGTGAGTTGTGCCACACAGTCTGCCCATACCCTCACCTTCCCACAGCACAACCCAAGGACAGGGTGTTCAATACCAGGGTCACAGCCGTCCACAACAGTGATATCTCTTCCAGGACCTGTGTACACCATGCATCTGGGCATGCCAGCATTACCCTGATGAGGATACCAAATCCTTTGAATGTATCATGGAGCGGTATGGGGTGCAGGATACTTCAGTATACTGTCCACCAGGTGATGGGAATGTTTTCCGCAGGAAGTCGCAGACTTCATTGTTGACCTGACATTGGGGTCCCCAGATGGTTGGTTCTGGGGACTTCAATGCCTGGGTCGACGATGAACTCTCACAATTTGGTCAAGACTTCCTCCAGTTAATGAATTCACTGGGCTTCACACAGGTTATTTCCTCCTCGACCCATATTGGTGGTCATTCATTGGATTTGGTGTTCCTTCTGGGGATGGAGATATCCAGCTTGGTGGTGGAACCAGTCGGATGGTCGGACCATCACTCCATTGGATTCAGTTTTGAAGCCACTCCTAGCAGGTCGGCCCCTATGGAAATGGTCTGGTACCACCCTTTAAGGGGTGTTTCCTTGGATGACCTGATGGCAGTGCTGGACCTATCGGACTTACCGAGAGATTGCATGGATTCAGGAGAGCTGGTACTTGCCTGTAATAAGGCGGTGGCAGGGGCCCTGAATTCCATTGCTCCTGTTCGTGTTCGTCCTCTCACTCTTCGCCCCAGGTCTCCTTGGTTTGATGAGACTCTGAGGGAGTTGAGGAGAGTTGGATGAAGGTTGGAGGTGCTGGTGGAAGTCGGGTCTGGACTGTGACAAACTTAGTTTGATGGACCACTATGTTGTCTAACAATCCACAATCTCTCATAAGAAGGCAAATTCCTGTCCAGAGATTGCTGCTGCACAGAATAGACCAGCTCAGCTCTTCGGGCTGTGGACAGATTGTGCAATCCAATCTGTCTTCAGCCCAGAAGAGCTTTTCCAAACGGTGTGAGGTTTGTGCTATTCTTTTCAGATAAGGTTGTAACAATCAGATCTGATATCCGTTTGACCTTCTCCAGTGGGAGTTGTGATGGTCGGCAGGAAATGTTGTACACCCAGTTTGTGTGGTCTGACTTCAGCCTCCCCACAACCAGTGACATTGTGATGATCATCCAATCACTGCGTCCGACCAACTGTGGTTTGGATCCTGGCTCCACACATCTCTTAGTGGGTTGTGTGTATAAAATTGGTCCCGTCCTTGCTGAGATAGTCTGGTGGTCCTCGGAGAGGGGGATTATTTCAAATCCTCTAAAGGAGACTGTGGTTCAGCCCCTTCTTAAGAAGTCCTCCTTGGACCTGGACTGTCTGGCAAACTACAAGCCTGTCTCTAACTTAACCCTTTGTGGGTAAAGTTATTGAGAAGGTGGTCACATCGCAGTTGGATGAACATTTGACCAGCCACAATGTCTATGATTGTCTCCAGTCCGGATTTAGGAAAAGGCATAGTACCGAGACAGCCCTGGTCCGGGTACTAAATGACCTCCTAATAGTGAGAAATCGAAGGACTTGTTCCGTCTTGGTCCTTCTTGATCTCTCAGCAGCATTTGACACTGTGGACCATGGTGTGCTATTAGAACATTTGCAATCTATCTGTGGACTGTCTGGTCCAGTCTTCAGTTGGTTTCGATCCTACCTCCAGGGTAGGACTCAGAGGGTGGTGTCCGGGATTTTTTCCTCTGCATCATTCTCCCTATCCTGTGGGGTACCGCAGGGTTCCATTTTGGTGCCTATGTTGTTTGCAGTGTACATGCTGCCATTAGGAGTGATTATTAGGCGGTACGGTCTGGGTTTTCACTGCTAAGCAGATGATACTCAGCTGTACATGTCCTTTGTGCCCGGCCAAGATGCTGCCTTTTCGGTCTTTAACAACTGTCTTGCTGAAATCCAGGACTGGATGAATGTAAGTTGGCTGCAGTTGAACCCGGATAAAACTGAGGTGTTGGTTGTGGACCAGGGTGGCTGGGAGGCGGGTTTGTTGGCTGGATCGCCCTCGGGTCTATGGCTTGGGGGTGTCCAGCTGACTACCTCAGACTGGGCGCGGAACCTGGGCATTGTGTTTGATGACTGTTTGACATTTAAATCCCAGGTGTCAGCAGTTGTCAAAACCTGTTTTTACCATCTGAGGAACATCGCCGGGTGAAGCACCTGGTTCCTCAGACAATCTCCTACTTTGGTCCCGCTTTTGTTACCTCCGACTTGACTACTGCAATGCCCTTTACCTTGGGCTACAGGGGGTTGAGATTTGCCACCTGCAGCTAGTGCAGAATGCGGCAGCATGGCTGTTGACTGGTTCTTCTAGGTCCAGTCATATAATGCCTGTGCTCTGTGGACTGCACTGGCTGCTAGTTTGCTGGCGAATCACCTTCAAGGTCGGTTTGCTGACCTGTAAGGCCCTACACAATCAGGGACCTGCTTACCTGAAAGATATCCTTTGTCCCTACTGTCCCCCCCACTCTCTCCGATCCACTGATGAGGGATTGCTAGAGATTCCCAGGGTTCATTTAAAAACTTCAGGGGCCAGATCTTTTAGTTTCATGGCCCCAACCCTGTGGAATTCTCTACCTCATCAGGTGCAAAACTGCCTGACTGTCCAAAGTTTTAAAGGAGCTTTAAAAATCAATCTTTTTAGTAAAGCTTATAATGATTTTTTAATATTGTTGTTTAGTTTAATTTAATGTAGTTTTAACTATTTATTATTTTATTTTATATTGTACAGGCACCTTGGTTTAAGAAAGGCGCCTCATATAAATAAAGATTGATTTGATTTGATTTGATTTGACTACATGGCCACAACCATAGCTGGCATGACACTGTGAGTCCAATCCCCACCCTACAGTGGCAGCTGTGCAAGCCACATAAGGGACTGCTGAGATAGCTGTGACAGCATTAGGGACAGCCCTCTAAGGCAGGGGCCATGGAGGGGTGTGACCTGTACTTGTGCCAAGCAGATCTGATGTCCTGTGCCATGGGTAGTACAGATGAGAGGCTCAGAGGTATGGGGCATACCTCTCAGGCATCCCTCATCATGGGGGCCATCTCTCCACATGCCCCTGAACAGTGCTGTGACCCACATCCGACCCTTATGGGAAGCGTGCTGCCCACACAACTACTATGCTGTGAATGCAAGCTGCAGACCAGAAACCGTGTAAACAACAATCCTAATACCATACTAAACGGTGTACATGTCAACACTATGGTGTCCTCAGTGGTCTGATCCTGTATCCCTATGTTTGGGGCTGTGACCCCCATTCTGAGTGTCTGTGTCCCTCATTGTCCTCAGGGTCCAGTTAACACCATTATTGGAGTATTTGCCTTCCAAATATAAGGCAATCACTACCACAATAAAGAGGAGAAATCATTGACATCCAGGTGTAAACCCAATTATTAGATGACTGCCACAAATGCAGGTATGGAGGTCAGTAATGGTGCGTTTTCCTGAAGGAAATAGAGTTGTATCACTAAGTCACCATGTTACCATCCATACATTTGTCATCCTAGAATACAGACTACCACACTGTGGTCTGGAATTAGTTGACCCTGACTTGGAATTACATCCAGATCTGAGCTCCTGGATGTTTTACACAGTGTAAATAACTTATCTGAACCCTGATTGTCCCCAATTGTGAGGGTCCATGCCTGTTCCTGTTCCTCAGGTCAGTAACAAATGGATTAGGGTATGTATGGGGGCTGCTGTGGCCCAGTACTTACCAGTCTTCTGTCTGTCTGTCCCTGTCCTGCTCTCTGGTTGCCTATGTCACAGTTGGTGTTCAGTCCTAGACCCAGCTCTCCAACTCCTGAAACTCTACAGTGTGCCCAGGCCTAGCTACTCACTACCACATGTGCACACTGCACATACATCACACATTGCATGTGCGCATTGTGACTTATGACACAGCACTCACGACTAGCAATTGTGGCGTATATACAGCATTTGCGATATGCGATAGTGTTATGCATGTTGGCATTTGCGTGTGGTGTTGCAGCCTGTGTTTGTTTCGCAAATGCATTTGCCACTTGCAGCTGGTACACATTTGTGATATGGGTATGGGAATACTTGCATGTGTAGCATCTGAGCCTGAAGGGCTCCGGTTTGTGCCCTGTGGTGGTCAGAGGCAGGATGCTGCAACTGACATAGGTCTACACACAGGGGTCGGACCGCACAGCACTGCACACATGCATAATGTGGCACTGGCACAGCATTGCACATGGGTGCCTGTCCTGCCAGTGGCAGGGCTGTATCACCCGCAGAGGTGTGGGGGGGCACAGTCCCATGGAATGCCTGGGAGCATGGCCCACCAACTGGGTACCTGGGATCCCATGGGTGCACTACACCTGTCAATGCCGTGGGTGGAATACATGACTGTACAACTTGGTGGCAGCGAGGCCATGGCCTGTCATGTTGTGCAGTGCTGGCAGGGTGCCAGATGTCACACATAGCGTGCCATGCAAGCTGGCAGCAGTCACCACAGTACTGTGTGGTGTAACGACTGCACCTCTGTGATGATTATGTCGTGCCACACGGACAACAGTGGTGTGCACACACTGCCCCATAGTGTCGCCAGTGTGAGGTGTTGCAGGCACATGACATGGCTGTGTGGCATACAAAGTGCCTGGTGCTGACTGTGGACTCAGTGGTAGATGTCACGAAGGGCATCACAGGGGCCTGTGGGAGGGCTGCAGCAAGGACCTGTGGGATGCAGGGATGCAGCGAATTCCCACCTAGGGTGGCGGATGTCAGTCGCCTACTGTACAACTGCATGGGTAGGCCACACCTCGGGGATTGTGTACCGCTGTGGAGACCACAGTCACAGAAGGACATTGCAGATGAAGAGAGGGCCATGGGAGGGCAACTGATATGAACCTGGGCCTGTGGGTCGGGTCCTTTGGGGAGAGGCCTATGGAGCTCGACATGTACACCCAGGAGGAGAGGTGGGAAAGGGGGGACATGATAGTGGTCACTGGATACATGTCGGGGAACCATTACAGAAGCCCAGGAAGGATGCTCCATGGGACGGCAGTTGGGGCAACATGTCAACACAGGTATGAGCCGGTAGGGGGATGGCTGTGTTCCATGAAGGCCCTGCACCCTTATCAGGACCCCCAGAGGTACAGCGTAGACAGCCAGCATTTTGGCATATGTTATACCAACACATAGGGCTAAGGGCATCTACCGTAAAAGTGTAGATGTCAGGATAAGTATGCATTACATCGTTTTACACTTCACTGTCTAATACACATACTGTATGTATGTCCTGCTTACAGGATGTTAATCCTGCTTACAGCATGTTAAGATACCTGTGTCCTTGTAATGATTATGATATATATGTCGGCACTGCCACCTTTTGGTGATTTGTGCTACTACACAGTTATATGTAGAACTGTACTCCTTTGTTTCACAAACTGATGACTACTACAGACCTGTATGATGTTATCTTGGACTGTGGAGCCACCTCTTATGTAGCCAATAGGGCTCATCTCTGTAACTAGAAATGATTCTATCATACAGTAACCATCATAATTATCATAGGTATATGATGTGGGACATTAAGTCTTCCACCTCAGAGACCCCAAGTGACACTGAGAGTCCTCGAGGTATAGGGACTGCTAGCATTTGGCTCCAAGTTCGTATTGGTAAGGTACTGCTTAGGGCGCCTGTAATTATCCTGTATGGTAGTGTTACACAGGTGTACTACTCCTGTGCAACATGTCTGTGATTTCTTGCATTCCAAATATTGCCAAGAACCTGAGAGTGAGATCTAGACCTCCTAACAGCTGGGAGTGGAGGGGAGGAGCCATCAGTCCAGTGGATGGATGGTGGTGCCATGGACCGCTCAGCCTAGGGGGCTGGTATGGGTGGGGACTGTGGCTGGGTGGACGAGGGGATGGGATGGGTATGGGGGGGAACATGTTACCAGGCCCAGTACAGGTGGTACATCTGAGATGGGACAGTATGACCCACAGGAATGGGTGGGACACCAGGAGCAGCCCTCAGTGTGGGTGTTATATATCGAGTGGTCCCGTGTGAACGGTAGGCCTAGTCATGTGGCAGTATGGTATGTGGTACAGTATGTGTGTCTAATATGCACATGCTGTGCATGACAGCTGTGTCGCCTGTGCACTGCAGCGTGCTGTGTCTCCATCCACCCCCCTGCAGGGCACTGCCAACCGCTGTGCTGGCTGTGGCCAAGCCTGGCAACACATTATCCAGATGCACCCCTTCCCCTTGGTGTGGCACCAGTAGCACATGGGCAGTGGGTCCCATGCCATGGTCATGCCCTGTGGCTGTGCCGGACAGTGTAGCTGTCCTGCTGTGGGTTCACTGTACACATGGTGTATGTCCTGCCTGGGCATGTTCCATTCTGCAGCACCCCTGCTGCCACTGGCCCTTGTTGTACCCCTCCTGTGGCACCTGCATGCCATGGCATGTGCCATCCCAGTGTTCAGCTATACCCCATGCACCAGTCCTCACAGACTGCAGCTTGCCTCAGCCATCCTGTACCCTGTGCCAGGTGCCTGGCACCACCGATGTAGTGCTATGAAGCCATGTCCCATCGCTGGCCTGACCCATGCCCTACGATGGCTATCACCTACCTACCAGTGCATGCACTCCCCGGGCTGTGACCAGCACTGGTGGACATCAGATGATACCTGAGGAATGACACAACATGCCATGTGTACAGTGAACCCACACAGGACATTTTTGCAAATGGGGGTTACACCCTAATCAACTTGTATCCTGTATAATACTAAATGTCAACAAACAAACAACACAATGTACAGATCAGGTGCAATGATTTATTTACAAGGTGCATATTCAACAACAGGTGCACATATCACAGTGCTCCCTTGTCCTTCCCATCATGCGTGCCCCCACACACCCATGCACACAGTCATACATACACACACTCACATCCTTGTGTACTGCACAGCACCCCCCATATACAAGTAATTCCCTGCCATGCTATTGGCCCCACCTCCCCATTGTAGCTTCACCCAACCATCCCTCATCTGCACCAGACTCCTGTTTGTATTACAGCCATCTGCCATGGTCACGCTGTGCTCGCACAGACCCTTCTGGTGCTGGGTGTGGTGGGGGACCATGCTATGCTGGCGGGTTGTGTAGTGCCCTGGTGGCCCTCCCCTGGCATCGCACCCTGTGGGCCTGTGTGTGCCACCACAGTGGCTCTGCTGTGCCTGCACCCCTGCAGGCCAACATGCCTCGGTGTCACAAGTGGTTGCAGCTGTGCCGGTGCTGCACTGTGTGTTTCCCCATCCCATGTAGATCTTCTCAGTCCCTGTGCAGCCTGTGGGGAACCAGCATTGGTGTGCTCACCTCCCTGTGTGGGCCCTGTTCCTGTCCCTGTTCCAGTGAGCCTGTGTGTGACTGTTGACCTGGCCTGCACCTGTGGTGCTGGCATGGCTGTGTGGGTCACAGTGGGTGCACCATGGCACCAGCCTGTGCCCTGGTGAGTGTGGGCACTGTCTGGCTGGGCTTACGGCTCAGGCAGCATGACTGGTGGAGGGGCACAACTGACACCTGGCCCAGGGTTGTGGGTTGCACAGATTCTGGTGGCTGTGTCTGCATGCTGGTCTGCGCAGTGGCTGTGGGTGCCATTTACTGGGCCAGGTACTGCAGGTGTTGCAGAGACTGCAGTGCACATGCTATGGCCTTCATGGCCATGGACATGGCTGTGTTGTGGCACCGTTGGTGTGCCATCATGTGTGCCAGGCCTGTGCTGAGGTGGTCCATGAACACTGCCTGGCATTCAGCACAGTGTCGGATGCACTCTATGGCATCCCCCTAGACCTGCCATGCATGCTGATGTCTCCCTGGTGCATGCCTGCAAACAGCTGGCAGTGCTAGACAGCTGCATCTCCATGCTGGTGTGGTGCTCCTGCATGCCCTGCCAAATGTTCCCCAGCTCCTGCCTGACATCCCCCTAGCCAGCCAGCACTGACTGGCAATAGTCCCCTATGTAGGCCGGTGGGGACAGCTGGTCCTGCAGCTCCAGGATGGCCTCATCCAATTGGTCCTCCAGTCCACGGGTGCTCAGAAGGCTCAACAACCCTATAGCAGTGTCCTGTGCTGCTGGCTGTTCATGCTCAGCCACCTCCTGGTTGTCCACAGGCATCTGCACTACCTCCACTGGTGTGGCTTCACTGCTGGTGTCCTGTGTGATCCCCTGCTGCTCCCATGGTGGTCCTGCTGCATCATCCTCACTGCTGGCCACCCCCTCCTCACCAATGGGGCTGCCGCCATCACCATTCCCCTCAGGCTCTGACATAGGTTCTGCTGTGCCGGCCACAGGTGAGCTGGCATCTGGGCTGCCTTCACTGGATGGTGTGCTGCTGCAATCATCCAACACTCTGTCAGTGGCCTGGTCTGTGCTGGCAATATCCTGGCCTTGCTGCTGCTGCTCCTGCCTTCCAGCTCCACTCGGACCACCTTCACCAGCTGCCACAGCACCTGTTGGCTGGACAACATGTTAGTGTGTCTCCACATCACTGTGTGCCCTCACCTGTCTAATCAGTGTTGCCCTCACAAGTCTGCATCAGCATTGCACTATGGCATTGCACCCACCACACATCTGTACAGTCCCAACAGATGTATGCCACATCTGTACTTGTGTCCTGTGCTGTTGTCGTGGTCACCCCACTATTGCTACCCATGCTGTGATATCCACCTGGTATGTCTTATCCAGCTGTCACACAGCTGCCCTGTTCAGCTCCCCACTGCACAGTGACACTGTGCACAGCCATGCTCATGAGGCAACACTGTGCTGCAGGGGCTGGCCCCACTGGGTGAATGCATTGTCCCTGCAATCCATGCACATGTCCTTCAGCCCTCGCTCTCACTCTGCAAGCACTGAGAAGAGCTCCATGCCCCTCCCTACAGCACAGCCCATGCCTGTGCACCACCCCACCAGTACACAATGCATGTCACAGCATACCCATGTCAGCATAGCCCCCACACAGTGCATTGCACAGCAACCCACAGTTCAGCACAACCCATGCCTGAGCACTACCCCCTAACTGAACACAGTGTAGGTAACAGCAACTCCATGTTCAGCACAGCCCATGCCTGAGCACTGCTCCACCTTCTACCAGTACACAGTGCATGTCACAGCACCCCTTGGTCAGCATAGCCTCCCCCCAGTACACAGTGCATGTCACAGCAACTCCAAGTTCAGCACAGTCCATGCCTGAGCACTACCACCCCACCTGTACACAGTGCTTGTCACAGCACCCCCTGGTCAGCATAGCCCCCCCACTAGTACACAGTGCATGTCACAGCACCTCCTGGGCAGCATAGCTTCCACACAGTGCATTGTGCAGCAACCCACAGTTCAGCACAGCCCATGCCTGAGCACTACACCCCACCTGTACTCAGTGCATGTCACAGCAACTCCAAATTCAGCACAGTCCATGCCTGAGCACTACCACCCCACCTGTACACAGTGCATGTCACAGCACCCCTGGTCAGCATAGCCCCCCACCAGTACACAGTGCATGTCACAGCACCTCCTGAGCAGCATAGACCCCTACACAGTGCATTGCGTAAGCTCCACAGTTCAGCACAGCCCATGCCTGAGCACTCGCCCCCCACCTGTACACAGTGCATGTCACAGCAACTCCATGTTCAGCATAGCTGATGCCTGAGCACTACCCACCCTCCACCAGTACACAGTGCATGTCACAGCACCCCCTGGTCAGCATAGCCTCCCCTACACAATGCATGTCACAGCAACCTGCAGTTCAGCACAGCCATGCTGGAGCACTACCCCCAGTACACAGTGCATGTCACAAGACCCCCTAGTCAGCATAGCCCCCAAGTACCCAGTGCATGTCACAGCAACTCCCAGTTAGCTCAGCCCATGCCTGAGCATTACTCCACCCCCCACCAGTTCACAGTACATGTCACAGCAACTCCCAGTTTAGCATAGCCCATGCTTGTGCACTACCCCCAAGTACACAGTGCATGTCACAGCACCTCCCTGTTCAGCACAGCCCATGCCTGAGTACTGCCCCACCCCCCATCAGTACACAGTGCATGTCACAGCACCTTCTGGTCAGCATAGCCATAGCCCCAGGTTTTCCGCAATTCTACGGCCGTGGTCAACTGCAGAAAAATCCATGGAATTCACAACTGATCATGGAACTTGTGCCCAACTACGGAAATTGCACCCGACTGCAGAAATTGTGCCCGACCCTGAAACTAACTGGCAGCCGTAGTGAAGTTTCAGTAACAGAAACTGTATGGCTGCCAAATAAATGAGTGTTTTGTTTTTGCTGGCAAAATTAAAAAAGCACCATAAGAATAAGCCAGTCATTTAGTGTCCCCATGTCAACACACAACAATTAGGCTCTGGATCACAGATAGCAGAGAGAGCAGCGCTTGAGTGGTGGAGGTTTTTGTAATGTAGCAGAAGAAATGAACACGGCTTACCAGCGGATGAAATGGGTCCCTACTTTGTATGCAGCACCTGTCGGTCTTATGTGGTCTCCCCCCCAAGTCCATCTCCACTGGCATTTTGGTGCTTCAACACTGTCCCTGCTTAATTCCAGTCAGCATCCCCCCATCCACTGTAAGGCAGTCTATTATTTCAGATTATTGATTTTTTATGATGTGAGTTCACAAGCACAGAGAGGCTTGGGATATGTCTGGGCTCAGGGGGTGGACTGCAGATCAGGTATCCAACTGGATGGCTGCCCACCAGAGTGAATCCCATGCTCTGTCCCTTAAAAAGTAGTTTAAAATAAAATGAATTACAACTAGTGAAGGTCTGCAGCCCTTCAGGAGTATGGCCATAAGTTATCTAAATGCTGCAAAAACCTTTTACTAAAGCTTCAAGCATATGACTAAACCAGAGAGTAAGTCATGGGACTGCACATTATTAACTACATTTAATATTCGACATTAGTTCACAAGCACAGAGTGGCTAAGGTGCTTGAGATGTGTCGGGGGGTCATGGGTGCTCTGTGGATTCCTGCTCTGCTGCAGTACACATTCTTTCAGGAGGATGACTCTGTTCTTGAGTTCTCTAAATGCTAAAATAAACTCTTTGCTAAAGCTCTAAAGCACCAAACAGAAATAACAATTATGTTGGTCAACAGGGAGTTAGTAATGGGACTGCATGATATCAACTATCTTTAATTCTTGCTTTAATTCTCACTCTTGGCAGTGTCCTCAGGCGATGTGGTCTTCTTCTTATTCTCCTTATCACAGCACCAGAAAGGCGAAAAAGTTATTCTGATGTGAGTTCGCACTAGCATAGAGGGTACAGGATGTGTCAGGACTCAGCTGGGCAGAAAATGCTATCGATTTAATGGTCTAATTTACAATATTTTATTTACAGTGCATCCAAATAGACCACTTTTGGCTCCAAGAATGAGCTAGTCTTGATATATAAAGCATTGCAATTCACTTGTTGTGGCATGACCATTGGGCATTAAGGCTACAGGTTTACATTGTTTTTTTGTAATGACAGCCAGATATGCCCCTGGATACACTTTAAATAAAATATTATCTACACTTAAAGAAAACTACTTGGGATTTCGGTGGCCCATTTTTGTTCCATTGTTGGTGCTGACCTGATTCTCTTGATGCAATACTTGTGTTCCTGTCAAATAACAGACCTCCTTCTAATTTGCAGTTAGTTTACAAAATAAAAAAGCAGCTATTGAATAAATATTTGTCAATGGCTAGTTTAAAATTTGAAGTCTGTCAGCGTTTGCATTTGCAATCTGGTGATATCTGCATCTGTCTCAGCTGGATCACTTTATTTAATTGTGCCTGTGATGTGAGTAGCTAATCAAACTGACATGGAAGATCACTCAAGAAATTGTCTGCATCCCTGGCCGTTCATGCTATTCATGCTATTATTATAATAACCCCTCAAAATTTTCAATGTTTTCCTGACACATTCGTTCACCACACACACACACACACACACCATCAGAACTCACCAAATTTCTATATTATATATGCAGATGATCACATAACTACCTCAGATAAAATAAATTAAGTAAATAAAGGAATAAAATAACAACATACAGATAGCTGTCTTGGGCATGGTTTTGAAAAAGATTAATATCAATTATGCAAAAGTACTGAATAGGTTTGCACAGAATGCAGCAGAACTTCATGAAAGTTTTAAAACTTTAATGAGAAAGTTGACCGGGACACTGCAATAAATTAGACCCATTTAGTGTAAAGTATTTGTGGTTCATTGATCTATGCAGTTATTTTTTCCTTGATTAATTTCTGGAGTTCTTTGGGTATTTCTACAGTATCTATATTAGTAGTCTAGCAATGATTTTATTGTCTATGCATAGATTAACAGCACATTACTGATAGTTTTTCCTGTCATTATGTCAAAGAACCAGTGTCTTTTTTTTCTCCCTGTGTATCCAGATGTGTCCAGTATTTATTTACACAGAGCTGATTAATTGTGCATTCTGTGCAAAAATAGTTGGGACATCCATATAACTGATATTTTTTTTCCAAAACTATTTCCAACACAGTCTGAGCAAACTACCTGTATGTCGATGTTATAATTTTTTATCCACTTATTTATCTGGTTTGAGGAAATCATGTGAATCTCTGAGAAAAAAATATAGGAATTTTGTTCAGTTTTAATCATGTGTTGTGAATTGTTGTTACAACAAAATAATGATCAATTAATTATTGAAATGTGATGCCTAAGGTGGTATACACTTTCATATTCTTTTCCTTATTAGTATCATATTAAAAAATGTAGGACAGATGAGATCATCACTGAATCTTTATCTTGTATATACATAGGTAGACTAACATACTTATATGGTAAAAAATAAAACACATTCCCTCCTAGCTGGTATAGTAACATCACTGCTGGTGACACTGATTGCAAATTTACTTAACTATAATACTGCCCTCTGGGCTGAATTATTCTTCAAATAGTAATGCCCTCTTGTCCAGGTCCCCTACAGACATGTTTCATATTTTATGTGCAGGCTCTTCCATCCCAGCTACAAAGCATTAAATATAATAAATACTAATAAAGACTACAAAATACAGAGGTCTCTCGCCAGAAGAGTATTAAAATTATTTAAAATATTTCAATGTGGCAGAGCATTATTATTAATTATACAATGGCAATAACATTTCCTGGACTCTGATTGGTCAATGTGTGCCTGATACAGTGATGTTATTACAATAACATCGCTGTTTCTAGATGCTATGGATGGTGCACTTTTGGCTATGGATGATGACCATTTGGATTCCTTAAAATCGTATTTTTATTTTTAAAAATTTTGTATGACAATGAGCCATTGAATAATAGCAATAAGGCACTCCAGGGATGTGTGTTATCGTGTAATAATGTCACTCCTGGGATGGTGGAAGCACTCAGCTTCACCTCGTGCTTCAACCCACCCCAGTAGTGACATTATTACATGATAACACACACCTTGTTGTGCCTTATTGCTTAAATAATTATATTTACAAGCATGTCCCAAGGTGGGATGGTGCCAGCTAGGAGGGAACCATGAGTTGTTTTTTTTATTGTGTGTGTGTGTCAAATTCTAGCAAAAACAAAACATGCTCTTGCTGTGTGTAAGGCTTGTCTGGTGTTTTAAGCAATACAGTATTAATCTTATGTTTTATGTGGCATGCATGAAACATCATGACTCATGAAGATGTGTGAAGGTGCTGTACAGTGAATCTGACATCTTTATTTCACAGTACGAATAAAACATAACACACACATTGGTTTAAAAAAGATTTATTAGCATATGAAAACATTGTCTTAATGAAAGTGACATAATATGTACAACCCCAGATATGAACATATACATACACTAACAAATCTGCCTGTCTGTCAAAAATCTTTCAAAACTAGTAACAGGAATACTGATCTGAAACAGATTATTTCCACATGTGTGCTCTAGGTGAGGAGTATGAAAGTTAGTTTAAGAGAAAACAATATAATATAATAAGAATGCCACAAGACACCGCAAAAACAACACCACAAATTAAAACTTTTTACAGCATACACTTTTGGGATGAAACATTCCATAATAACCATACAAATGTATGCAGAGGTTTGCTTTGTCTTTTTTAAAAGCACAAGTCCTTTGGGTTAATGTCTTTATGTACTGAATGTCAAATATGAAGAAAAACAACAACAGAGTATAAAAATAAGGGGAACAGTGTGACAGATGTGTGCCACAGAATTGCCACAGAAATAACCATCCACCACCACAGAAGTTCTGTGGCAAATGGGAACCCTGCTGCAGAACTTTGCTCCAAAGTGCTGCAGAAAAATCGGGGCCCTTGAGCATAGCCTCTCCCCAGTATACAGTGCATGTCACAGAAACTCCATGTTCAGCATGGCCCATACCTCTGAGCACTACCCCCCCAGTACACAGTGCATGTCACAACAACTCCTAGTTCAGCATAACCCATACCTGTGCACAGTCTCCCCACTGGTTTCATGTGCATGTGACAGCCTCTCCACAGATAGGTATGGCACATTCCTTTGCACAGCAGCACATGTCAGCTGCACACATGCTTGTCCCTGGCCTGCCCCTGGCCATGGTCTGGTTCCTTAGGCCCACTCTGTGGCCAGCTGTGGCCATGTGGCATTCCTGTGGCACCACTACTACATTTGCCTACATGTTGTCACCCCACCCACCCCCTCTTTGCTGTTGGCTGCAGTGCTGTTGCCATGTCAGGCCTGTCACATACATTACTGTTGTTTGTCCCTACTCTGTGGCAGTGTGCTGTCTGAAAGTGTCCAGCTCTGTGACTCCACCAATGCCCTGCTGGCTGAGGTGTGCTGTTATCCTCCTCTCCAAGCTGCTGAGTGGCTGCTGCTGGGTGGGTCCACCCCTGAGCCCTGTGCACTCCATCTGTTCTGCATCAACTTGAGCTTCACTAGGCACTTCAGATCATTATATTTTTTCTGGATATCATGGACTGTCCTGTGCTGCAATGGCATTGACCTTCTGTGTCACCCTGTCCCATGCCTTCCTCCTTTTTTCCCTCCTCTTGATCTCCCCTCCAAGGTTCATGAGGAGAGCAAGGTGCTTGCCTATCTGTTCTTCAAGTGCCTGCACCTCCTCATGATTGAAGTTTTTCTTCCACCTTTGTCTGTCTGCTGCAGCTTCTGCCATAGCTCTGGCATATCTACTGGTGTATGTTAAACCACAGCTGTGTGTTACACCCTTTTATATCATGTATCTTGCATGTCGCAACTTGCACAGTTGCATTTGGCTTATTGCTCACATGTTCTAGAATAGGCTGTATATTGCATGTCACAAGTGCATTGGTGTATCTTTCACAAGTGCGTTACTTGCATCTGGTGTATTTCCCTTTGTAGAATTGGGCCCAATGACTAGAAACCAGCAGAAATTAAATAAGGGGGGGACGGGGCAATAACAAACTATTTTATCTTTTCTGGTCAAGAGGTAACTAAGGGACAAATATTTGCTTAGGAAAGAACTGTTTCTAATCCAGAGCAAACTGGTATAGAAAAAGAAAATGAGGAACAATCTATTAACTCTTTATTGGTCCAAATCAAAAAACAAGAGGGGTCAATGGTGGAAAAAAAACTCAGAAAGGAGGTGACAATAAGGGGAAAAATTAAACAGAAAATTCTTGTTTGAATCTCCACAGGAGATCATTTATCCTAGTACTAGAGATAGAGTGAAGGAACTTAGGCAGGAAGAATTACCTCTGCATGTTAAAGGGAAGTAAACATTGCAGGGATCTCAAAGATAATTTGATATTCATATCTCAGGACTCCTGACACCTACAGCTAAGACTAGCACCTTGTTTGAATGGTCTTGTCTTGTGCTTTCACAATTTGAGTGACTCCTGCAATGTTTACTTCCCTTTAGGATAAGGAGAATTAGCTGCTCAGAGTCTAGCTTGCAATGAGATAAATAAAAACAAAGTTATTACAACTCCTCTGGCACTAGTACAAGGAGAAGAAATACATCATAGGGAATACGGGTCTTTTTTTTTTACTTTGAGAATTTTATTTCTCCATACATACACCATCTGAGTATGGCCCTTCATCTGAGGCCCCTCCTGGAGGTTTCACATTTATGGCAAACAAAGGAGCAGGAGGAGGGTAAAATATCTCATGTAAGGGTTAGAGCAAAAGGGGGAAGAGGGATGCTCGAATGCTGATAAATCACAGCTGCCCTTGGTGGTAGAATCTTTTATGAATCAGAATTTAATTATAATGGAATTAGCAGAAATTAAAAGGGAAATAGGTCGGACAAATTATTTGATAAAGGAGTTGATGAAAAGGCTGCCCCAAGGTCAAGAATTAAGTAAGGGGGAAAAGAGAAAAAAGTAAGTGGAAAGAAAACAAACAATAGAGAAAAGATGGGATGACAGGAAAAAGAAAATTAAGCATGCCACAGAGGCAATAGGGAATAAAGAGTGTAAGTAAAGAAGAAGAGAAGCATCAGACAGATAGAAATAGGATCAGAAAGTTAAAGCACAATGGTAATAAGAATAAAATAGGTAGGAAAGGCTTGAACTGTAAATATGATCAGGGATTTGGACAGAAAGCTGGGCAGAATTTGGAGGAGCCAATAGGTGATGAAAAAGGACAATGGAGTGAAAGCCCTGGGGAAGAGGTGGAAAGGGTATAGAGTGCTATAGATGTAGGAGGAAAAGAAACCGGGATTGGGTAAAGGTGGGGTTAATCAATCTAAATTGGACAAAAAGAAAAGTTAATAAAACAGCAAAATTATTGCCCACTGTCTTTATCAAAGAAATGCCTAAGGTTAGGAATGACTCCTTTACGTTAAAATTGACGGCATGCTATATAACCTTTGTAAGGGTTTTGGAAATGCTTTTGAATGGACAGATTTGTTAGCAGCACATATATATTTAACAGGAGAAGAAAAAGGCTGGATGTGTATTACACTCAAAAGACCAGAAATTAGGACAAAACTACTAAGTCAAAAGGAGCACTTTAAGAAAATGTGCGTTAATTTGAATGACACAATTGTAGGATTAGGAGCATTAAAGAATAATGAAAAAGAAATAGATGCAATAAAGAAAAAGAGGAAACATATAGGAGTGGAAGTAGATATTCATAATGCTAAACAGAAGCAACAAAGAATAACTGAATATCTACAACCTATGGTTACTATACATTCATTTGGTAGTGAAGTGGAATGGGAGTTAGAGACTTATATTAGGGGGCGGAAGCGTAGGGGTATCAAGATTAACACTAGTGTTATTTTAGACACTAGTTCATTATTGGCTCCATCGACTTCCTCCCCAATTCAAGATGTAAATTTTAAAAAATGGAATAAAGCTAGGAAGTATAGTGTTGAGTCAGAAGGAAGTTGGGACAGTACTACTCCTCTGATAGACTTAGAGTCTTCAGCATGAAAGAGAGAAAGTTTAGATCAAGGTATTATAAAAAAAGGGAAATAGATATTCTGAGCTGGAATGTAGCAGGCCTAGAGGGGACATTAGAGGATGACCAATGGGTCCAGAACATAAGGGAGTATCAGGTAGTGATGTTACAGGAAACATGGTTAGAAAGAATAGAGGCAAACATATTGAAAGGTTTTCTTGTACATTTTATTCTGGCCATAATATCAACTAGGTATGGTCACACAAAAGAGTGTTTAGTTACACTGATTTCTACAGAAGCCTTCAGAAACTCAGAGAAGATTGAAGGAAATTGCAATTATATTTTGGGAAGTGGACTGGGTAGTATGAGAATCCTCTTTGATCTGTGTAAATGTACATATTCCACCAAGAGTCAATAGATACTTGGAAAAACAGATATTTGTAGAATTAACATGACTTGTTGAGAATGTAATGGAAAATATGGTTCCAGTCCAATTGGTGTAATGGATGATGTCAATGCGAGGTTATCAGATTAGCGGAAATTTATGCAAATAAATGGGGATAGATGATCTATTATCCATTCCAATTAGAGCTTCAAGGATAAGAAATTGACCCTAAGAGGAAAGAAATTGCTTAGTATGGCTGCAAACAGTGGGTTAAGAATATTGAATGGGAGGACTAAGGGGATTATGGTGGTAATTATACTTTTCCACTTAAAACTGGTGGCTCAGTCATTGACATTGCCCTCGTGGACATGTGGTCATTTAATTATGTTAAAAGATTCATGGATTTGGAAAAGTGGGACAATAATAATTTCTTAATAGTTATAACCATGGATATAGGACAGAAAGGACAATATTATGCTCTAAGGAAAATCCTGATGATGCAAATAAACATTTGGTTGTAATGAATAACAAAAAATAAAGTGGGATCCTGTTAGTTCTATAAAGATAAACGAGTTAGTGTCCAACAATATTATGAGTAAAGAAAAGGTAGGACAAATAATTAATGTGGAAATCTATAAAGGTAATAGGGAATGGATACAAATACTGGAGGACATTTTTGAGAACACAGCTAAGTCTTTTGGTAAAGAGGTTCGGGAGATACAGCTTCAAGGGACAGGTATAAAGGATGATATGACAAAGAGTGTAGGAAATACAAAACATTAGTAATAATAAAAGCAGGAAGGCGTAGTAAAGGATTCTCCAATGGGGTCAAGGGAAGCCTATTTAATACTTAAGAAAGAATACAAAAGACTGTTAAAGAGAAAAAGGATCAGTTCAAAATGAGTTGTGGAGCAGTTTACAGGTGGCTATCAGGTGCAGGACTGTAAGAGTTCTGGATCCTGGTAGCCTATAGCTAGAGATAGTAGAGGTCTAAACATAGATGGGATAATTATGCCATAGGTATGGTATCGTATTATAATAATTTACTTGAAGTGAATTAAAAGGAAGGATGGAGGAAATAATATAGATAGAGAGATAGAATCTTGGGTGAAGGTCACAGAAGAAGAAAAGTGATCTGGTCAATAAATGAGCAAGAAAACAACAAAGCGCCTGGGCTAGACGGTATACCAGCAGAAGTATTTAAAGCAAATCCGGAGTGGTGAGCAAAGATTTTGGCTCTAGTTTTACACATATAAATAATAGCCTTTGAATGCCAAAGAGCTGGAGTGAAGGTGTAATTGTTCCCTTATTTAAGAAAGGGGACAGAACAAATCCTGCATGTTATAGACTGATTATATTACTATGTGTTTCCATGAAATTGTATATGAGAATCATTTGCAGATCTTGGAAACTTGGATAATAGAACAGAAGATCCTATTAGTATGTCAGGCTGGGTTTATGAAAACTTATAGTACAGTAGATCATATATTTGTATTCAATTATTTGACTCAAAAATATGTTGAGCACAAAAAGGAAATTATGTGGCCTTCCTCGATATTCATGCAGCTTTTGATAATAATAGAATGACTTTATGGGAAATATTAGAAGATCTTAATATTGATAGTAGATTACTGTCAATATTGAGAATGTTACATGCGGATACTTCAGTTAGGATTAGGGTAACATGATCTGGATCTTTGACAGACAAAGTGCACATAACCAGGGGTGTAAAACAAGGTTGTTTGTTGGCCCCATCACTATTTGCTATATATATATATATATATATATATATATATATATTGATACCCTGGTTAAGAAGTTAAAAAAGATTGATACACATAGCCCACAGATAAATAATCAAGCATTACAAGTGTTTTTGTATGCAGATGATATTGCTCTATTACCTAGAACACCGATTGGACTAAAAAGAGCTTTAAATAGTACAGTTGAACATTTGGAGTCTCTGCAAATAAAGTTAAATGTAACCAAGAGTAAAGTGATGATTTGGGGGAAACGGAAGGTAAAAACAAAGAAATGGATAGTTAGTAACTTTGAAATTGAGCAAGTAACAAGTTTTACTTATTTGGGAGTAACATTTAGTTCTAATGGAACTTGAAAAGATCATATGGATAACATTAAAGAGCAGGGATAGAGTCTGCAAAGGCTATAAATAGATTTGCAAATTGTTTTGGGGGTAATTCCTTCACTGCTATGAGAAGGGTTTTTGAAGCCAAAATAAATAGCCAGACTTTATACTGCAGTGAAGAATGGGGTCCATTAGCTATTGTGAAGAACTTAGAGAGGGTATAACGTTTTTTTATGAGACTTATATTGGGATTACCAAGGGATACTCCAACTGCAATACTCAGATTGGAAACTGGAAGGGTTAGTTTGGAACAACTGATTCTCTATAGAATGTAGAGCTATTGGGAAAAAATAACACAAATGGAAAATATGAGCTTGTCGAGGCAATGTTGGGAAGAAACTAAAAGAATAGGTCTCACATATTCTTGGTTTGGTCATCTTAATAACAGGCTGAGATACCTTGGCATGATGCCAATATGGCACCAAAAACAGAAGGAACAAGTGACTGGATGTGTAAAAGAAGTTAGGCAAAGAATAATGGATGTTTATTTCCAGAAAAACATGGAAAATAGGGTTTTTGCCTAGCATGAAAATGTATAAGAGAGAGAAAACATATTAGAAAATAGAGTACTATTTTAAAGTGGTAGAAAATAAAAAAGATGAAATATAATTTGTCTGTTGAGGTTAGGGCTTATAAATAAACAGAAGGGATGTAATAGTTTTTGGACTGGAACCAAGGATAATGAATTTTGTAAATGTGATATAAATGAAAGGAAAACAGTTACTCACGTATCGTTGTATTGCCCTTTATTGACATTGGAAAGAAGTAAATATATTTTACCCTTTATTAATGCTTCTGATACAACAGAGGACAAAGTAGGGAAACTCTTGTATTCAGATAAACACATTACCTATTTTGCAATGGCTAAATTTGCACACAAATGTTTTATATGCTGGATAAGTAGCATATAAGGCTGCTACTGAGTAGCGATAATTGCATATTGAGGTTCTCACCTGTTTTTAAAGATTTGTATATGATGAACTGTTGGTTTAATACATGCTTTTTTGTATTAATAAAATCTGAATCTTAATCTGAATATTTGTTGCATGGAAGGTTGGATTTTGAAAATAGGAGCTCAGCATTTCATCAATGGGGGGGGGGTGATTATAGATCTGTCTGTAGACGCTACAGCAGTTTTGAAGCTGAGGCACCCCTGTCACATGCACATGAAATATTTGACATGGTTTTCATCATTTAGTTATGAGAATTCATTCAGACTCTAAAGTTGTGCCCAGATAGTTGGATTATCTTGTTGCTCACCATCACCAAAATTGCATAATTTATGGATCATGTGATTCTGCACACTATGATTTGTAAGAGTTTGTCCATTTTGATGTTTGCTTTGGATATCATAGATTTGACCCTTGCACTTATTTTATTTATCCCAACTTGTTGACACTTAAACAAAGTGCTAGATGCCCCAATGCCTGCAGCAGTTAGTATTTATTGACAAGAAAAATGGAGAGTCACTTGTTGAAGTTTTTGTTGGTCTGTGTTCTTTGTAGCACAGGTAATTTGTAACTGAACACTAGTAGGGGTCACTCAAAATTGCATAGGCATATGGTTTGATGTGTCCGGTATCTTGAGTTTTCACAGTCCTGTTTTTTTTCCTGCCCTGTGTGTATTCTAGATAGACAGTGTTTTTCATCAGTCTTAACAGGTTATGCCTCCTCACCTAATTGTTCTCATTTCCATATTGCCACAGACATCGAAGTAGACACAGATGGTTAGCCACATTGTCTGTAGGAGAGTCTTCTTAGAGCTCTGGAGCTGGTTTATCAGCGCATCTGTTAGTTCATCTGCAGCTTTGCATTTTGACCCCTTACTCGTTGATTTTAATTGTTCTCGTATACTAACAATCACTTTCCTTGTTCTGTGGAAAATTGCAGACCTAGCCAAAGTCTCTGCATATCCAATGAGTTTTAAGTAATGTTCTAATCTTTGGAACAAAGCCCTTAAGGTGAGGGGTTTATGATGATCCCCATCCTTTTTTTATGCATTAAGAAGTGTGACAGGTACTTTGCTACAGTAGTAGGAGGTACAGCAAATCTTTAATGGCTGACTAGCAGCCATATGTGGTTCTTAGGTATTGTGTAACATATTAACATCAACCTGGATTTTTCTGTTAGTATTAATATTCTCATTAAATTTGATAAATATTTCTATGTCAGAGTCATTTACATCTGTCACTGTCACTTGCTGTTTATATAGCATGATACACAGGAGCTTCTTGTAAGTTAGTGTTATTTACAGCAGGGACAAAGTCACTGACAGTTGCCACAGCATAACAGTTAGGAGGATCTTATAGCTCATATTTCATTTATATCAGATGCAATGACATAAACAGTTTCCATAGCAAGACAGATAGAAGCTTTTTGTATTTTAGTCTGTACAGGTGATTCTAATTACCCCAAATCATTTTCTACTGGTGTTAACAAATCCTGGATTGCCATACTGAAACTGCTGTTTGTGGATGCGATCCTTCTGCTCTTTATTCTATTTCACACAATAATCTAGAAACAAGGTACTGTATAGAGGAAGTTGTATTCTTTTTTTTTTTGCCAGCTCATACTAAACTGGCACATACAGAATCTGTTCCCTGCGTGATTACAATCAATATCATAATCCATGTATCTGTCACAGAAAGTGCTCTGGTATTTAATGGTTGGGAAAGCCTTTATTTATTTATTTTTAATGAACAGTTAATTTTTCATTTCATAATGAACAGGGACATGTACTCTCAATTGAGCTACAGGCTCATTTACAATGAGATCCCTTAGTATGCTTCACAGCATGATATCAACTTTACACTGATCAATTTATCATTGGATTTTTCAATCGAAAATGGATTGTGTTGCAAGAGTGGGTTATGATAATTTACTTTTTTGTTTATTTATCGAGCAGCGGTTGCTAGACATGCCAGGGATAGCTGTCACTGTGCATTCAGTAATGGATTTCTGGAGCAGTGAGAGTCCTCCAATTGTCAGGTCATGCTGCTGACCTCCAGCATGAGCTATCTTCAGCAGAGTTCTTAAAAGATAGAGCTGACAATGGGGTCTTAGTGATGACACTACATGTAAGATAAATGATTTCTCTGCATTTGGAACATTGCCAAATACTGATAAATAATTTATATATGTACACAAAAATCACACCTATATTATAGGGGTGTGGTAATGCCCCTATAGTTAGGGTTGAGTAAGGTGTTCAGTGCTAGACCCCTAAATTTGCACCTCAATAGCTTTGACAGCATTTGACAAAATCAGCTGAGATTTTGCATGCATTGGCTAGGAGGCAAAATGTAAATCTGTGGAATGTGTTGTGATGGCAGCTTATGCTGATGGGGGAGCAGGGCTGTGGGGCTCAGTGGGCAGGTGGGGGGGTACCACTAGACCACCAGGGATATTGGACTGTTTTCTATTTTTGGACAGATGCCCACAATTGGGCAGATAGCAGTCCACTGGACCACCAGGGATATTGGACTGTTTTCTATTTTTCGACAGATGCCCGTGATCTGGCAGATAATGGTCAACTGGACCACCAGGGATATAGGATGGATGTTTCTGTCTTTTATACAGATGGCCACTATCGGGCTGCTGGGGGCTTTGGTCCCCGATGGCTGCTGCCTGGCAGGGCGCCAGGTGCAAGTCATCGGGGATCAGTGCACCTGCATGCAAATGGGGCCATAATGACATGCAAATGGCCCCATGTGCGCCTTGCAAACATTATGGCCCCATTTGCATGTTAAGTTTTGAATGTCGTGGTTGCTGTTCATGGCGCAATGGAACTTGTGCTAGCGCATCCCCATGCTCCACTCTGGCCACTTGCGCTGGTGCAGTGCCACTGTTCCATGCACACTGGGGATGGCCAGGGTGCAATATTCAAAGCTGCTGAGCCATGGTACAGCTTCATTGAATATCACCCAGTCCACACCCCTGTGCATCCAAGTTGTGTTGCACCCAAGCTTGCACCACAGCCTGGTGCAGTTTGAATATCTGGGCCTCTGTATCAAACCACCCTACAGACTTATGGTTAATGATGTTATTGAATGAGCATCCCAGTTTATGTTTATTTTGTATAAACAAGGGCCTGGATATTCAAACTGCGCTCAAAACTGGTGCAACAGCAGGAGCAAGCGCAAACCAGTTGCGCAAATGCGCAACAGGTGTGATATTCAAACATGGAGCACAGCAAATTGCGAAGCAACCAACGTCTCAATATCGCACATACTGCACCATCGCACAACTGGAAGGAGAAGCTGAGCTAAACAAGCTGGCGCTTATGATGAACTAGGGAAGCTCAGCTGAGCAGTCCAGAGCTGCCATAATGCAAGCACAGCCCCCAGAGCAATGGAACTGCACATCCAGGGAGGCAGGCTGGGGCCACCGCCAGCCATGCCACATGGGCACAGGAACACACTGCAGAACCCACACCACACCGCACACCCCAAGCACAGCATCACTGGGGTGGGACGGATGATCCACGTGCCCATGGGGACAAGCCAACACAGCATAGCAGAACCCTGACACCCCAGCACAACCACTGGCAGGCGGAGGTGCCACACACAGGGGTTGACAACCACAGTGCACAGCAGCCCCCCATATGCACAGCACACCCTGCACTGTGACCCCAAGACACCACCCATGTGCAGTGACTGGCACTGCAGGAAACCATGCAGTCCCCCAGCACACGTCAGCCCCGTGCAACACAGAAGCCTACAAGCCAGACACACCCTGTGCACCCAGCAGTGGGTGGCAGCAGATGGCAAGACCAACCGAAAGTCACTGCCATGCTGGAGATACCTCCCCATGCACACACATGCACACACACACACACACACACATACCAGGACCATACCAGCCCAGATGGCATGTACACACCTGCAACTGAGCACCTATAGCCAGCTGCAAATCAGAGACCGACACAGTATTCATATATCAAAATAGAAATGTATATTGAACATAGTGCAACAACAATGATAAAAACTATTTACAAGGGGGGGACGGGTACAAGGAAGGGGTGTTCAAGGGGGAGGGATTAAAAACTTGGAGAGGGAAGGCAGGGTGGTAGGGATGGGAGAAGTGGGATGGGTGATGACGGCTACGGCCCAGCCGGCTCCTGGTCCTCCCCCTGCTGGTGCACCATCCTGTGCCGCCCCTGCCGACGTCCATGTCACCGGATGGCCTGCAGGATCTCCTGGTTCTCAACGCTGACCTGTGCGAGGTGCCTGACATCACGCGACAACCTCCTGAGAACCTCGAGGCCTAGGAAAATGGGAACACAGTCAATGGCTGTGACTGACCACAACCCTGAACACCACCCAACCTGCAATCCATGTAGCCCAATGTCCCGCACCTGTGATGGCATACACCCACCCACAGTGAACATGCACATGGCTATCACAAACAGGCGGCACCAGCGATGTGCACCACCACCACACACACACGCCCACGCCAATCACAGTACAAACTAGGCTGGCAAGTGATGTGGCAACATGGTGCGATGCCAGTTACACAGCTATGTGCCCAGTGCATGCCTGGACCACCAGTGGCGCATACACAGGCGTGCCATGCTACTGCACTGTGATGCATGTCACCTGTGTCGTGCCTGCATACATAAATACATAGACAGTGTCAGCAGATAGGGCCTAGGGCCACCCAGTCTGCCCATTTGACCTTGTAAGTTCACTCTGTTTTCCTATAAGTCTGTTGCACCTACCCTGACCTCCAGAATTCCTGTATGGCTATCCCATGCATTCTTAAATCCCGGACCAAGTCAGCCCCACCACTTCCTCTGGCAGGGTGTTCCACTTGTCCACCACCCATTCTGTGAAGAAATACATTCTCATGTGTCCTCGAATCGTCCCCTCCAACATCATCCCATGCTCACTAGTCCTGGAACGTCTTTACGCTGAAAAATAGTGTTGTCATGCACTCTGTTCCCCCTGTAAGATACTTGTATGTCCCCATCATATCCCCTCTCCCTCCCTCCTCCAGGGAGTACATGTTCAGTTCCTTCAACCTGTCTTCATCGGACTTGTGCTGCAATCCATGCACCATCCGTGTTGCCCTCCTCTGAACCCTCTCTACCCAGTCCATGTCCATACGTAGGTATGGTCTCCTGAACTGTACACTGTACTCCAGTGTGGGGCCTCACTAGTGTCTTGTATAGTGGAAGTATGACCTCCCCTCTGGTTGTGTTGTGCATGGCTGGTGGTCTTGCCCCCCCAGCATGCAATAGCATCCATGAAGTAATGATACTCACACTGCTCCAGCAGCTGGGTCTGCTGCTGCTGCTGCTGCTGCTGCTGCTGTGGTTGGGGCACAACACCCCCTGGCACCGGGGCCCTGGCACGGCCCACCTCACCCTCACCCGGCGTCCTCAAAATCCGCCCTGAGGGAGACATATGTTGAGACAAACATCAGTGTGACTCAAAAGCAGAGTGCCCCCTGCCCCAGTGAGAGTGCCTGCCCACACAGCCATAACCATCCATCGACAGCTGCACACTGACACAGCCAACCGTGTCCGAGCCGGCACCTATGCACAGCCACCCAAGCACACACACACACCCCTACAGAGAATATAGGTGCATAGATGGTACACTCACCTGGCCTAGGGACTACGCCCCACCTGGAATGCGACCGCAGCCGCGTCAAAAGTTCGGGCTCCCTCCGGCGGAGGTCACTGTACCGGTGCCGGCACTGCTCAGCTGACCGACCCTGGCCAGTGACCTCCACCAGGTCAGTGGCCACTTGCTGCCACACGTGTGTCCTTGGCATGGTGAGGGGGGCCTCACCATACAGTGCCTCACAGTGGGGCTCCACCAGGGCCACCAGGTTGGCTACCTCCAGCTGGCTCCAGGACACTGCCCTTCTCCGTGCCATGGCACCAACTTTACAGCAGGCAATATGGCGCCCCGCTGCGCCGTAACCCCAAGTGGAGTTGTTGCGCAATAGACCACCACAGGCTCCAATCGCACTGTTCGAGCAGCGCCATCACTGTACATAGCGCTGTCACCGGACAGCGCAATAGGGACGTACACATGGCATGCGAACAGCACCAGGAGTCAGAGGCCATACACAAGGTCACGGCAATGACGCAAGGCTACGCAGACAGCGCCACCGGTTGTATAGGCATCCCGTGCGACTGCAGAGATATGCACCAGCCACAGTGGACTCATCGCGCAGTAAAGCTACAGTGCCATATAGTGCCCAGGTGCTGTGGCGCCACTGGCACAATGGTGGCTATGGCCTGAATCACCTATCGCGCTCGCAGGTCTGCAGCACGATAGACGCATGCGTAAGCTGTCTGGGCATGCGCAATGGCAGTGAGCGCAGCCACAAACCTGCGCCATTGGCTCAGCCGACCTTCCATATTGCGCAGCGCAACACGCGATATTCAGCCGACATATGCACGTCATCCGATCAGCCATTCAAAGGCGCAGTGGCGCGATTAGCATGTCATTAAAGTTGAGCCACACCTCATTTGCATGTGTTGCGCTATAAAAATGCGACAGTGGGTTGTGCTGGCCAGATTTGGTTACTGCAGGTGAGAGGTGAGTTACATGCTGTGTGATGCTCAGGACAATGCTCATGGGTGGAGGATGATAAAGGCTGAGGGGGCTGAGCATGAAATGGGCACTTAGAAAGGGACAAAGGGTACCCTTTCTATCAGTATCTGCCATGCGGAGAGGAAAGCGAGCTTCCGCACCCCGGACCGGCAGCTATGCTCATGGGGTAATGCTGTTGACTGCACAGTGACAGGTGTCCACTTCCACCCCACAGATCACCATGACTGACCAGAGCAAAGCTGAGGGTGTGGACGGCGGGTGTAGGAGAGGCCGAACTTCACAGCGGCAGAGACAGAGGCCTCTTCCAGGCCTACCTGGAGGATGAGCCACTATTGAGTGGACGGAGGCACCCCTCAGGAGCGTGCAGCTGCATGGGAGGGTAGCTCAGGCTGTCAACTGCAGGAAGCCACCAGTGCTCCGTGCAGGAATGCAGGAAGAAGATGGGGACTGACCGCAGGAGGCTGAAGGAGAAGGTGGCAGCCTTCAGGAGGCGACGCGATGCTGGCCACAGGTGAGGGCCCACCAGTGGTGTGCAGCTGACCCCTGCAGAGGAGACACTGGTGGCAGCCATGCAGCCGAGTGCCATTACTTGGGCGTACCTGGCGGAGGATTCCAGACAGGTGGAAGCCCATCACTGCGATATGACATGGTGGTGTTGTTGGGGGGCTGTTGTTCACATGCACTCACATGTACTCTCTTTCTGTTACAGATCCTGTTCGTCTGCAGGAGGACGGTGGTGGTGGTGGGTCCAGACAGTGAGGCAGGACCTGCTGGACGTGGAGGAGGACCATCCACCTCCGCCACCAGCCTGCAGGCACTGCAGCAGCATGCAGGCTGGGCCAACAACTCCAGTGTCATAATACGGGTGCAGGGGTGCATAGCCTGTGTCACAGCAGTCTGGCATGCAGGTATGCCAGCATGCTGTGCCTATGGCAGTGCACGCACCTGCACCATTGATGAATAGCAGGCCTGCAATGGGCAGTGATAGGTGTGTGTCCCATGACGGACACATGGCAGGCCAGCACGTGCCCCAGGGCCTTCCTGGTTCACACCTGTGTACCAGCATGCTGGCACAGTCCCAGGCTGTGCCTGTCAGGACCGGTGGGGCAGCACCAGTGGCTGTGCAGGTGTCTGGAACTGTTGTCAGCATGGAGGTGGAACAGGTGGACCTGGGGGCTCAGCAGTTGGAGGGGCAGCAGCAGCAGTCGCACACCAGGTCTGGGGGTACAGTGTCAAGCAGTGGCACATGTCCACCGCTCTTTGATCCGCCCATACCTGGTCCTGGCGAACAGCGCCCACCCTCAAGGGGTGCTGTGCAGCAGGACCGTCCACACCCTGGGGGTCACGATGCCATTGGGGCACAGTACCCATTGGACGTGCACACCCGCCTGCTGCAGGAGTCGGTACAGCTGCAGGGGCGGGTTGCAAGGTCCGTGGAGGCACTGTCTGTGTCCGTGGAGCAGCATAGCAGGGAGTGTGCTCGGGACCGAGCCGAGCTGGTCCTTATGCGGACGGATGTGACCGCTGCCATTGACAGGCTGACCCAGGCAGTGGTCTCTGTCACGGACGCATTGGCCACACAGTCAGGTGCCCCTGTACCACACACCCCACACAGTGCACTCTCCACTCCCCGTTCCTGGCATCGTGCGACACCAGGCCTGTCGATGCCGGGTTCTGCTGTGGGCATCCCGAGCACCCCTGGTGCAAGTTTGTTTGGCAGGATGCAGACCCCTGTGCGGGCAAGGTCGCGTTCGCGCAGTGGGACCCCTGGTGGTGCACCAGCGCCACCCGATGTGGCCCCTGCTCAGCCTGCCAGTGCTGCTGGGCCACGGCGGGGCCACCCACGCATCCGTGGTGGCTATGGGACAGTGCTACCTGACTGAGCTGTCTCCCAGTGCAGGCCCTGTCTGGTGCTGCCCTGTGTGCAATGTGTGTCATGGTGGGCAGTGCACTGCTGGGTGCTCTGCTCACCAAGCTGACACACGGACCACCTGCACACCTCCCAACTGCTGTCCACAGGTGCGTGTGCATGATGATGCCTGCATTGCACTGTACACCAAGGTGCAAGGGTGCCCAGGTCCTGACACATGTACGTGGACAGTCCAGGTGGTGGGGGTGGTAGGTGGTGCTGTGTGTTGGCAATGTCATTTCCGCAGTGCTGTGCTGCTGCCCATGTATGCTGCCTGGTGTGTGTGTGTGTCTCCATATGTGTGCTCACCCCTCTCTGCTGGTGTGTTGGTATGCCTGGAACCTTCACCTCCCCTGACCTTCATGCACAGTGTGTTCCCCTGTGTGCCTGTGGTTTGCGCATGGACAGTGTTGCCTGCACATGTCCCCTTGCCTTACCTGTGTTGGGTGTAGTGCTCTTCTGCAATGGTGTCCCGGTGCAGCTGGGCCTGCTGGGTCAGTCGGGTTCCCTCCGTCCTAGGGGCTGCTCATCACCCACATCACCAGCGCCACTGGCGTCCCAGCGCTGTCCCCTCTTGGACCTGTACGGCTATCCCATGGTCTTTGGCCATGTTGTGCAGAGATGCAACAGGCCAGGAATATCCCACAGGCCTTTGGGGCTGTACTGTAGGCTCAGCCGGAGGTGTCCAGGCATCGGAGGCGTGCGCCAGGCATCCCAAACACCCGCTCTATGATGTTACGTGTTGCGGCATGTGCCTCATTGAAACATAGCTGCGCTGGGGTCGTGGGTGCCGGTGCGGTGTGAGCAGCCAGGGACGGAGTGGGTATCCGCAGTCACCTGTGTGGAGATAGTGGAGATCAGTGTCATGTCAGGTCCATATTGGCCTATATCTTGTGTGCCACTACCATGGCACCTGTGTCATTCCCACCCTTGCCCAGGGTTTGCATTCCATACATGTGTACTCACCCACTAGATGACCCGTGGGGATGTCCTCTCTCGAATCCGATGGCACAGTGCAGACTGGTGCCATATGGAAGGCATCATGCTCCACCAGGGTGTGGCACAGACATTGATAATCGCCCAGTGGCATCACACCACCCTGGCAGTTGACACTGGAAAAGCCCTTCGGTTCCTATAAGCCTGGCCGTCAGGGCCAGGTGGCGTGCTGAATGGCCACATGGGTGCAGTCTATGGCCCCTAGCATGCCAGGCATCGTGCTACCCTGTGGAACTCCTGCATGTTTGCTATGCGCTCTGCCGCGGTGCTGGGGAAATGGATGTACTCCACAGCATGTGGCAGCAGTGCGCTGAGGAATTGGGTGAGGATGCGTGACGTGGCCGACTGTGTAATGCCTGTGGTGTCCCCTGTTGGCCTCTGGAAGGTGCCCGTGGCGAGCAGGCACATGCAGGCTGTCACCTTGGTCTCCACGGACAGAGCATGACTCCGTCGTGAGGGTGCCTGCATCACATCACTGCACAGCTCGCAGAGCCATCTCAGTATTGCCCTGTTCAGGTGGTACCAGGCCACAATCTCGATGTCTGTGTACAGCTCAAAGCTGATGCGGGCACGATACCGCCTGTTGGGGGCATACCGCCGACGGGCCCCTCCGCGGCCATGTCCCCCTGCAGCATGGTGTCTCACCCCCCTCATTACAGCTTCCATGTGGAAGCTGACACTGTCCATCTCCCTGGCTTCTGCCCCGGCCGCTGTTTCTGTGTTACCCCGCTGCCCCCACTGCTGCTTCCACTGCACCGGCACCCCACTGGCCTCTCTGTCCTCCTGGACCCACTGTCCCTCTCTGCCCTTCCAGCTCCTGTCTCTCTCTCTCTCTCTCTCTCTGTCTCTCTCCCCCAGTTTGCGGCCTGCTAGGGTTCTTGAGCCACTTCCTTGAGCCTTTTGATTTTGGCTCAAATCCGTTACTGCGCAACTTCCGGCTGAGCCACTCTGGCGTATTGCGCAGTGTTCGATATCGCAGATTGCGCACTTTATGGCTGGACCTGCCCCTTCGCTGCGCATTCTTCATTTCCATTGCGCTGTTGCTCAGCATGTTTCGTGGTGCAACTGGCCCCTTCTGAATATCGCAGAATGGTGCATTTTGGAGTTGCGCCGACGTAGAACCCCTGTGCGCATGGCGCAACCCTTTGAATATCCAGGCCAAGGTATCTATAACTTCTGTGATTTGTGAAAGAAGCATCGCTTTATGTCCCAATATTTGACAGCAATAGTGAAGCATTAATTAGGGACAATGTACCTCAGCATTATTGTACCAATCAATTTTACTTGCTGATCTTATTTCTTAGATCTGCATATATCATTTTTCTGTAAATGTCTAATTGTTTCCCTATAATTAACATGGGACTTTTTCTCTAACCTACAGCCTACACAGAATGGAATTGTTCTCCAAACTTTCAGGGTACAGGCATGGTGTTCTAAGGCAGAGGCTTTGAAAGGTTTTGTGAAAAAATATTTAATGGTGCCAGAGTTATAAGGCTTTATAGTTTTGTGTTTTTCTGTCCTGAACATGCTCAATACGGTTCTTGGAATAACGTTATGATATGACACCAAAAATTATGTGTCGCAGGATAGTTTTTGGTTTCTAACCACTTGCTTCTCACAGCACAAATCATTTTTTGTGCTGTGAGGCCTTTCATCTTGTTTGTTTTCCTCAAACTAATAAGCATGGAAATGACATAAAATGCTTCATTTAAAAATCCCAAAACCTAGCTAAACAGCACCCATTTAGCTAGATTCTGATGTTTACTTCTTCAACTAATTGCCAGAAATACCTTTTTCTGGGTGCCCCAATATCCTGGGTGCCCAGCTTAGTGAGAAGAGCCATTGACTCATGTTCTCTCTATAAGAACAGCAGGATTTTCTTAAGTTCTAAAGCCACAGCTGGTACTTGTGCTGTGGCCTGCTCTGAGAGTACTGAGACACTATTTCCCTGGTGTCTACTGCGGCCCGCCACCCTCCAATCACTGTCCCTAATGTATTTTATGTTTCCCTGGTGTCTAGTTGTGCCCCCCCACCCTCTGATTGCTGACCTCTTGTGTCTGTTATATTTCTCTGGTGTCTAGTGGTGCCCTCACCCTCCAGTTGCTGTCCCCTTATGTATTTTATGTTTCCCTGGTGTCTATTAGTATCCTACCACCCTCTGATCACTGTCCCTTTATGTATTTTATATGTCTCTGGGATTTAGTGGCACCACCACCCTCCGATCACCATCCTCTTATGTTATTAATGTTTCCTTGGTGTCTAGTTGTACCCCCCACCCTCTTATCACTGGTCCCTTATGTATTTTATGTCTCCCTGGTGTCTAGTGGTACACCTCTCTTCTGTTCACTGTCCCTTTATGTATTTTATGTTTCCTGATTGTCTAATGGCACTCCCCCACCAATTGCTGTACCAGTATTAATGCACCAAATCTTAGCTGTAATAAAGACAACTGTCCATCTGTTATTTTCAAACCTGCACAAAAGAAAAGGTCCCTCACTGATCTGACCCTACCAGCCTGACCTCCAACTCAACAACCACCAACACTACACCCCACACATACCCGCACTCACCTGAACAGGTCCCATTATGTAGATTCACTCTCTGATCGAAGACACGTTTTGCTGCTGACACCAGTGACTGCAATATGAGAAACTAAAATAAGTGCAGTTCAATGTATTTCAATAGGGTTTTGAACTTTGATGCACAACTTTGTCATTTTGGCGTATTTTCACCCCAAATTTTCAATATGATCTTTTATTGGAATTCACCTCATGACTAGTGGTGGTGGAATTATGCTAACCAGGCCTGAAGGGTGATTTTTCTGTTCTTTGGTGAAATCACCTCTCAGGTGGGATTTAAACATCTTCACTGCCATTGTTCATGAGGAGGAGTCACAAGAAGGCTGTGTTGAAAATTTGAGGCAAAATGGCAAAGTTATGGAGTGCACATTTAAATTTGTCTATGCCCTCATAACCTTGGTCATTTTAAATATTTTAACCCCAGATTTTCAACATGTCCATTTTTTTCACACCACCTCATCAATGTGACAGCTGTAATTTTCAAATCCTGGCCAAAATTTGATTTCACACCTGTGGCATGGAATGACATTTCAGTGGAGTGAAATCACAGTTCATTGGGGATGTGAACATTTTCATATTCCAGGTTCATGAGGTGGGTAAAAAAGGCTATGCTGAAATTTCAGTGTACAAATATGGTAAAATGAGCAGGTTATGACTGAACATTGCAATATTTTAAGGTTTATTCATAACTTTACTAATGTTTAATATTTTGACTCCAAAATTTCACATAGCCATCTGTCCACATCATCTCATAAATGTGACAGATGTATTTTTTTTAAAGCCTGGATGACATGTCTTTCAACACTTCTGGTGCGAAATGACATTTTGGCCAATACAATTCAAATGCTACTTGTCATGTTTATAAGAGCAGTCATAAAATGACTATCTTGAATATTTGGGGAAAAAATTTAACAAAGAAGAGTGAGTGTGTGAAGAGTGAGTGTGTACAAGTAAATGTATTAAAAGTGAATATGAACAGTGAATGTGCCAGGCCCTGCACTTCTGAAGGTTGATGGATTCTTCCAATGGCATGAGGACAAAGAGGCCCATACATCAGAACCTATTCACATAGGTCCCGAAGGAACCTACATGAACAAGGAAATGATTCCACTATCTCAAAGGGGAAGGAAATTCTTTGTAAAAAATGTTGTTGATGCACCAGTTAGGGTAACTTAACATTGTAAAAGTGGGGAAATGTGGCGTTAGGGTTTCCAAACCAAATTCCCTACTCCCAGCATCCAAGCAGTAAAAGGGAAAAAAATTTATGGTTTTGACTGTCCTGGGTCTTGGTGAATCAGAAGTGGGGGTCTTTTCAACCCTAACACTCACCCCATTTCATGAGCAAATTAGGTCAAATGTAATCTGTTTTCTTCAGGCTGGGCCCACAGGCTGTTGGCAACATGTAAGGAGACACAGTTCTGCAGTTTTAAACACTATATCAGAATGGGGCAGGTGTTAGGGTTGAAAACCACAGGGAAGATCCCATGCTTGATTCACCAAGACTCAGGATGGCTAAAACCATAATATGTTTTTTTTTTCTTTTGCTGCTTGGGGTTGGGAGTGAGAATTAGGGTTGTAAATCCTAAACCCAAAGTTCTCTATTTTGTGATGTAAAATTACCCTGACTGGTGCATTAATGTTTTTTTTCCAAAGTGTATATATATATATATATATATATATATATATATAATGATAGCACAGTAGTGCTACCATGGTTAGGGTTGAGTACCCCTTTTACAGTTAAATGGTGAAATTTTGCACCTTAATAACTTTACCACTGTTCAATGGATTTACCTGAAATTTGGCAGGCATGGGGCATAACCATAGATCTTGGGATCTGGCAACTTTTGTACTAGTCAGATATACAGCTATGGGGGTTATTAAGCAACATTCATGCATGCAATTACTTTTCTTGTGCATTCTTTGCTCGCATTTACAGGTCACATGGTTTATGCAACTGGTCTGAAAACATCAAAGAATATGCATCCGGAGTCCCCGGTGAGCTTTCTGAAGTTTTCGTGAAAAAATATTAAATGGTTCAAAAGTTATTCAAAAAATAAGTTCCCATTATAAGTCAATGGGAAAAGTTAGCAAAAAGTTTTGTTTTCAGTCACTGATCACAGATATGCTTGCTATTTAAAATTGGGACCATCTAGGGACATAATTTTTTTGTGTTTACCTATTCGAGCCCTGAGGCTGCCAGCCATGTCTTTATTTTGGGGTTAAACACCCCAGAAATATGTTTTTTAAATTTCTGGGAAAAGTAGTGTGGCAAAGTAGTGTTGCACTTGCGACACTTTCGCAAATTTTTGCAAAAGGTGTCACAAATCATGACACTTCTTTTCTAGACTATAGGCCAAATGACAGGGACTCTTTGCCACCCTGCTGCAAAAAGACGGTTTGGTCTCTTTGGGCTGAAATTTGAGGGTAGGCAGCCAACATCTCACAGATGTGCCTTTTTGTGGTTTACTGACAAAATATTGCATGCATGCAAAGTTACAGTACTTGAGTTGATGTTTTTATCCCATAGACTGACATGGTGGTGTCCGCCACGCTTTCGGCCTGTATCTCGGAAACAGTGCAAGATATGGAATTTTCTTGGTGAAAACCTAGCCAGGAAACTCATGAATCATGTGAAATTCTTTTTCTACATCGTATCGTGTTACTGAGCTATTACCATTTTAGTATTACAACTGCTCATTTTCTGCTCCGAGGCCCATTATTATGCATACATTCTTTGTTGTCACTGTGTTTCAATGGAGTTTTGGGGAAAATTACAGTGTGAGCTCCAGTTACTGTTACATGTAGGCTTTATACTTGTGTTTCTGTGCCTGTTTGTGTTAACGTTCCCATGTACACCACTGTGTGCTTTACCTTTGCATTTCTGTTTCCGTTACTGTTACCGTTTGTGTCTCCACTACTGTTTGTGTTTGTCATTCACTTAGCCACTGTGTGCATTATTATTTCTGTTGGGGGGCCACCTTTCCATTTTCGTTTGTGTTTCTCTTTTGTTTTGTGTCATCATTGTTCTTATCGTTATCATTTGCATTTCCAATTGCGTTCCCACGCCCCTGTGTATTACGGTTTGCGTTTCCATATGTGCTTATGTTTGCATTTGCGTTTCTGATTTATTTGGTGTTTTTGTTGCTGTTACAGTTATCATTTGCATTTACAATAGCAGTACCGTGACCATGCAAATTACCACTTGCGTTTCTGTATGCACTTGCATCTCTGTTTGCATCACTGTTCGCTTTGGCATCACTTTGCGCCTGCGTTTCTATTAACACTTGCTTTACAATTTACATTTGTGTCACCATGTGCGTAACTGTTACCGCTTGCATTTGCGTTGCTGTTACTATGTCACAAAAATCACGTGGTGGAGCATTCCATTCACTATTTATAGTCCTCATTCTCAAAAGAACGGAAATTAGAGACAAAATCTATGTTTAATGCATCAGTTAGGGTCATTCCACAGCAGAAAAGTGAAGAAATTCAGTGTTAGTTGAACCCCTTGCACCCCCTCAGCCCACCCCCAAACCAGCATCGGGGTGTCATCTCTCCTAACTCTCACCCCATTCTTCTATGCCTCAGCTTGTTCATGCATGTGATGGGGTGAGAGTTAGGACCAATCAACCCTAATGCACACCCCAATGCCAGTTGGGGGTGGCTGAGGTGCAAGGGGTTTTCAACCCAACAATGAATTTCCTCACTTTTGTCACTGTAGAACAACCTAACTGATGCATTAAACATAGTTTATTTGCCTTCTATATATATATATATATATGTTTTACTTATTTAAACATTTGGTGACGAGAATAGCACACTGAGCCGAGGCTCATTGCCTTGACCCAGGGAGGGGGACAAAGGATAGATATACAATTACAATGATACTCAACATACAATACAATACATATTCCAGCACATTGCAATTTATAAAACAATATTGCAGGAGGCATACAATTGAGGCATACAGTTAAATAATTCGGGGCATGTGGTTATAAATGTGCCATGCTGGAGGATACTTTCTTTGATAGCTAATACAACCCAGTACTCTACCAAGATATACAGATATTGGTAAGATATAGGTGAAAGGTGGTTTAGCAGAGAGCAGAGGCGTTATATATATCTGTATATGATATGCAACCTACTGAAATATTGTCAATATTTTTTGTTTGCATGCCAATGCACCCAATAACATCATGGGTGATGTTATTGGGACAACTGGCACAAGAACAAAAAATATCAACAATATTTCCAGGAAGGGGTTGTGTATTCCATTTATGATATACCCCCAAAAAAGAGAAAAAAAGTAATTTCTTGCCATTTCTTCCCCAAGTATAAAAAATCTGAAAGAACTCCATAAATGAAACATCACTCATGTTGTAGATATTTCTGTCCTGATCAACTTTTGTGCTTAAAGTACCATGCTATGATTTTTTATTTTATTTCATGCTAGCAGTACCATGATATCATTTTTTGTTTTAAACTGATTCACATTTATTTTTCGAAAAAGTGAAAACATTTGCATTTTTGCTGTTTTTTTTGCTAATTATATAAAAAATAAAAGTTAGTCATAAATGAGACGCCACTTGTTTTGTAGATATTTTTGCTGAACAACTTTCATGCTCACAGTACCATGCTATCATTTTTTGTTTTAAAGTTATGAACATAGAACATACAAAATGCCAACAGAAATAGGCCTCATGGTCTGTCGAGTCTACTGGAATTGTGCAGCTAGCCCTCATCTCGCAGCTGCCCCTCACCTCCTTATTTGCGCTTGTCAAAAGTAAAAATTTTTTATTTTTTGCTGCTTTGTGCTGATTGTATAAATAAATAAAAGTTTTCCATAAATGAAACACCACTCATTTTGTAGATATTTTTGTACTGAACAACTTTCTTGCTCACAGTACCATGCTATCATTTTTCATTTTAAAGTAATCTGCAATTGAATATAGTTAATACTGCTATTGCTACTGAGGTTGAATATGCAAATGAGTTCTGAATGAGCCAATCACTGCCTACTGTGTGTATAAACATTTCTACAGTGGGGATAAATGAGACAATACATTTGATATTCTCACTGTAGATCTGACGGTCCTGAGAATATTTGCCTTTTTTAATCCAACAGGGCATGGGGTGTGCCTTGGGGTCATTGGGCCTAACTCTCACCCTGTTCTCCTATACTCTACCATGTCAGCTTTCTTGCACATGGAATGGGGTGAGATTTAGGTCTAATGATCTCTAAAGCACAATTCCCTATGCCCTGTTAGTCTGTGAGGGTAGGGGTGGGGTGATAGGTCTGGGGTTGGGGTTTCAACACTAATGCTTTTCTTTCACTTATTTTGCTTCAACCCTAAGTGATGCATTAATGACGTTTTTCACAATGAATATATATGTTTGTGTGTGTGTGTGTGTGTATATATATATATATATATATATATATATATATATATATATATATATATATATATATATATATAGTATATACATGTTGCATGCAAAAACTTCCTTAATGCTTTACTTAGTGTCAGGGTGACAAAAGTTGGGAAATGAGGTGATAAGGTCTCCTAACACTGCATCCTCCCAAACCAGGCAGCAGAGCAGATGTGGGTGTGCCTTGGGCTCTCAAGCCTAACACTCATCCCATTTCACCTGTAAATAAAGTCAGATGTTTAGACTTTGTGAGAATGGGGTGAGCATTAGGCTTGAGAAGCCCAAGGCACACCCCACACCTACTCTCCTGCCTGGTTTGGGAGAGTTGGTTGCTGGAAAACCCCAACATCTCATTTCTCAACCTTTGCAACTTTGACCCTAACTGGAGCATTAACAAAGGTTTTTTGCAATTTATTTCCTTGCTTTCTGAGATTGTATAATAGTATCCTTATTTTACTGTGGGAGTGCAGGGTCTGATGCCCTCCATAGATGCGTGTGTGTGTGTGTGTGTGTGTGTGTATGTATATATATATATATATATATATATATATATATTTATATAGCTGTGGAAGCACAAGAACTTCAGGGTTCTGTGTTTCCATTTATAGGACAACAGTGACCAAACTGTCAGCATAGCTTTCTTACTACCCCACCTCATGTACCTGTTACAAAAAATGTTTGAATCCTTGCCAAAATGAAATTCTGTGCAACTACAATGCCATTCCATGCACAGGTGCAAAAACACATTTTGGGCAGGATTTGAAAAATGACAGCTATCACATACATGAGGTGGGGTAATAAGAAGGCAATGTGGAAAACCTGGGGTCAAAATATTTAAAATTTCCAAAGTTACAAGCGGACAAAGTTAAATTGCAAGGAATGTTCATAACTTTGTAATTTTTTCATATTTTGATCCCAAATTTTCAACATAGTCTTTTTATGACCCTACCTCATGAACACCATATGTGAAACTTTTCAAATCCATGCCAAAATGCCATTCCATGTCACAGGTGCCAAAACAAATTTCAGAGAGGATGTGATAAAAATCATAATCACAGCTGTGCTGTTCATGGTGTGGTGTGAAAAAATAGCTATATCAAAAATTTTGACTCAAAATATTGAAAATGAACAAAATTATGTCCATGCGTAGCAAAATTCTGACAAATGCTCATATAGTAACTCAGTCATTTTTAGGAATTTTTTCACCAAATTTTCAACATGGCTTCTGGGACCCCTACTTTGAACACTGGTGGGGAAATGTCATTATTTGCTCCTGAAAGATGATATTATGTCAAAACCACTAAATCACCTTCTGGGCCTGATTAATGAAATGACAGTGACAGTGTTCATGAGATGGGGTCCAAAAAAGGCTATGTAGAACATTTGGTGGAAAAATTCCAAGAAATTGCAAAATTATAACCATCAAAACACCATTGAAATACAATACATTATACAGCACAAATGAACATTTGAAATTAGCCAGCAGATAAAGGCCAATTGGTCTATCAAGTCTGCTCAATTATGTAGCTAGCCTCCCTACTTGGCAGCTGCCCCTCTCTCTCCTTCCTCCTCCTTTAACCCCCTTACTCTGTCCATCCCTTTTGAAGCCAATCACCATTGTGCAGGCCACCACTTCTCTGCAGCACATTCCACTCGGCCACCACTCTCTGTAAAAAGTGTCTTCTCATCTCCTCCTGACCTTCCCTCCAGTCTCAAAGCATGGCCTCTAGTATCCATCCCTTCCCTTACTTTTAACAGCCCTTCTGGCCCAGCCCTGTTTATGCTCTTCATGTACCTGAAGGTTTCTTTCATATCCCCCCATCCCTCCTCTCCTCCAGCAAGTACATGTTCAGTTCTCTCAATCTGCTCTAGTATGGTAAGTCCTCCAGACCCTGGATCATTTTTGTTGCTCTGTGTTGCACCCCCTCCAGTAACTTAATATCTTTTTTCTGGTATGGGCACCAGCATTGCATACAATTTTCCAAGTGAAGCCTAACCAGCAATCTGTACAAGGGCAGAATAACCTCCCCCCTCCTTGAGGATATCCCCCTGACACTACAATCCAGTAATTTATTGGCTTTCACAGCCACTTTCCTAAATTGAGCTGAGTTGTTCATTGATCCTGTTATGTGGACCCCTGTTCCTTTTCTTCCTCTGTCACTGCAAGCTGAACCCCCAAGATGGTAGGCTTTTAGGTTTTTGCCCTAAAATGCAGCACCTTGCACTTTTCGCATTGAACCCTAACTGCATTGTGTCAGACCAGGCCTCAAGCTTTGCAGATCCCCCCACAACCCCTTCCACCCCTCCAGATTATCCAGAACTGCCCCTATTTTTGTGTCATGTACCTTGATTTTTCAGTTCACAGTTTGGCTTTGCAGAGTGCAAACATGTTTTGGTCCACAGAAAATGACAGCCGATGCCTCCGTGGTAAGTATAGGGTAAGGGGGGTGTTGGGTGGTGGGTGCTCGTGAGAGGGGAATGGTGGGGATGATGAGGGACAATTTTCTGTTTTTTAGGTCTAAAAAAAGACATCAGTGGACTGTTTTCTTTTTACAGGATAAAAGGTAAGCAATATTTTGAGACACTGGGAGTGGGCTCCCCAGTGTATCACACTGCTGGGGGGGCATCTAATTGCTGACATGGGGAATGGGTACCCTGATCTCAACTAGTGAACAAAGGGCTGTGGGGGCAGGTGGTATCCGACACCGGGGTGGGCATTCTGGTGTCAGATTATATAAATACACCTGTGACTAGGGATGGTGATCAAAGGGTGGAGGGTGCCACTAGACATCAAGGAAAGATATGAGAGGGTCAGGGTACCACTAACACCAATGAGTAATGAAAATATATATAGGGATCAGAGAGTGGGAGGTGCCACTAAACACACACACACACACACACACACACACAGTTGGCACACTAGGATGGACCCAATAACATCATGAGTGATGTTAATGGGATAACTGGCACAAGAACAAAAACATCAACAATATTTCATAGCCATAAGTAAATCTGAGAGTAACTCCTTAGAGTAACTGACTCTTCCTATTAGGAATCGACAAAGGCCAGATAACAGAAGCTATTTTATAGACCTGGCCAAAGCTTTCAATTCCATTTCACATCAACTTCTCCTAAATAAACTAGCCTTAGCAGGTCTCTCACCCCACACTGTTAAATGGCTTTGATCCAACTTGACAGGCTGTCAGCAATCAGTTCAGCTGGATGATATACTGTCACCCCCACTCCCCATCTTGACCGGTGTCCTCCAAAGTTCCATCCTCAGCCCTGTCCTATTCTCCATCTTTCTTAATGACCCTCCCTCAGCTTGTATCTCCTTTAACGTACACATGTATGCAGACAACACCATCATCTGCACTTCTGCCCCAGCAACTGCAGCTGATGAGGTCCCTTGCAGTGTGACTTTCTCAATGTGCTCCACTGGTTCAAGGCTAATCAACTAACAATGAATACAAAAAACAGTATCCATGACCTTCGGAACAGACCAAAAGCTATCAAAACTCCTATCCTTTCCTACCTTCCTTACTTTAGACGGCACCCAGCTTGAGACAGTCTCTGGCTTTAAATACCTGGGTGTTTGACTCAACAGTAATCTGGACTTTTCCACTCATTTTGACACAATCCACAACAAGCTCCATCCAAAACTCGGTGCCTTATACTGCAATAAAAACTGCCTCTGACTCCCTATAGGCTGAGAACTTGTCAGCAAACTGATACTCCCTATCATAGACTATACTGATGTGGTCTACAGTTCTGCCCCTTCCACATCCCTTGGCATATTCTCTGCACACTCTACCACTCATTTTGTAGATTTGCCTCCAACTTGCCCCCACCCCCACCACTGCACACTATATAACACACTCTCTCTACCTCCTCTAGCTCACTGCCACTCCATCTACAGCTATGTCCTCATTGTGAAATATTGGTTTGATTCCTTAACCTCCTACCTATCATCATTCCTGTCAACCACAGCTGTGTCTGACTGTGCTCTACATTCCAGTGACCCTCACAGCTTCTCCATTCCCCAACCACACTCTCACGCAGGGCAAGCTGCCTTCTTGTATTGGCTCCCCACTCCCTGGAACCAAATTCCCACCTCCCTCTGGTTTTTCCCCTCTCTCACCTCTCTTAAGCATCTCCTAAGGCTTTCACCTTAAGTCACATTTTCCTGCTACCACCTCCTCTGACTCCAGGGCTACTACTACTACTACAGGGTGTATCTACTGACTTCTCCACTGCTGAACTGGTTTCCTTGCCCTGTTATGCTGTTGTTGTATTACTGCTACTATGCATATTGATGTGTTGCCAAAATGTACCACAATTATACTGTGGGTGGGATATTCAAAAGGGTTGCGCCATGTGCAATAGGGTTGCGCCTGCGCAAGTCCAAAAGTGCGCCATTCTGCGATATTCAGCAGGAGGCAGTTGCGCCACCGAAAACATGCTGAGCAACAGCGCAATGCAAATGACGGCATGCGCAAACCAAGGGGGTGGATCCATGCATAAAGAGCACAATGCGATATCCAAAGAGTTGCGTAATGCGCAACAGCGGACCAGCCGGAAGTTGCGCCCCAGCAGAAATGAGCCAAAATAAAAAGGCTCAAGGAAGAGGTGCAAGAACGCCACAGGGATGCCAAGTGGGGAACAGAGAGAGAGAGAGAGAAGACAGACAGTGACAGGCCAGGGCAGGCAAGGGAAGCAGTGTGGGCCATAGGCTGCAGAGGCCAGTGGGGATGCCCGTGCAGTGGAAGTAGCAGTCAGGACAGCGGGGTAACAGATCAACATCAGCCGGGGCACAAGCCAAGGAGATGGACAGTGGCAGCTTCCACATGGAAGCTGTAATGGGGGTGAGAATGCAAGGTGCAGGGCGTGGCCATGGATGGGCCCGTTGGTGTCGCCCAACAGGCAGTACCGTGCCCGCATCAGCTTTGAGTTGTACACAGATGTAGAGATCGTGGGCCAGTACCATCTGAACAGGGCAATACTGAGGCGGCTCTGTGAGCTATGCAGTGATGTAATGCAGGCACCCTCACGACGGAGTCATGCTCTGTCAGTGGAGACCAAGGTGAAAGCCTGCATGTGCCTGCTCGCCACGGACACCTTCCAGAGGCCAACAGGGGACACCACAGGCATCACACAGTTGGCCATGTCACGCATCCTCACCCAATTCCTCAGCCCACTGCTGCCACATGCTGCGGAGCACATCCATTTCCCCAGCACCGCGGCAGAGCATACAGCAAACATGCAGGCATTCCACAGGGTAGCACGTATGCCTGGCATGCTAGGGGCCATAGACTGCACCCATGTGGCCATTCACACACCACCTGACCCTGATGGGGCCGCATATAGGAATAGAAAGGGCTTCCCCAGTGTCAACTGCCAGGTGGTGTGTGATGCCACTGGGCATATAATCAATGTCTGTGTCACACACCCTGGCAGAGCACATGATGCCTTTATATGGCATCAGTCCGCACTGTGCCATCGATTCGAAGAGTGGGGACATCCCCACAGGCTATCTAGTGGGTGAGTATGCATGTAGGAAATGCAAACTTGGGGCAAGGGTGGGAATGCCACAGGTGCCATGGTAGTGGCACACAGGGATATGGGCAATATGGACCTGAACATGAGAATGATCTCCACTATCTCCACACAGGTGACAGTGGATATCCACTCCATCCTTGGCTGCTCACACCATACCGGCGCCCCATGACCCCATCGCAGCAACACTATAATGAGGCACATGCCACCACACGCAACATCATTGAGTGGGTGTTTGGGATGCTCAAGGCATGCTTCCAATGCCTAGACACCTCCGGCAGTGCCCTACAGTACAGCTCCTTAAAGGCTTGTGGGATATTCCTGGCCTGTTGTATCTTGCACAATATGGCCAATGACTGTGGGATAGCCGTACAGGTTGAAGAGGGGGACAGCGATGGGGACGCCAGTGGTGCCAGTGTTGATGGTGATGAGCAGCCCCCCCTTGGACGGCGGGACCCCCGACTGATCCGGCAGGCCCAGCTGCACCGGGACACCATCACGGAGGAGCATTATGCACAACACAGGTAAGTCAAGGGGCCATGTGCAAACAACACTGTCCTGGTGCACCCACAGGCACACAGAGTAACACACCAGGGGTGCATGACAGCAAGGGGGGTGGAAGGGACCAGGCACACAAACACACCATCAGGGAGGGGTGAACAGTCATATGGACACACACACACACACACACAAACACACCAGGCACAAAGCATACATGGGCAGGTGCACAGCAGAGCAGGAACAGACATGGAAAACACACAGATCCACAGACCACACCCACCACCTGTACTGTCCAAGCATGTGTGTCAGATGCTGGGCACCCTTGCACCTTGGTGTACAGTACAATGCAGGCATCATCATGCACACGCACCTGTGGACAGCAGTCAGGATGGTGTGCAGGTGGTCCGTATGTCAGCGTGATGGGTAGGGCACCCACCAGTGCACTGCCCACCATGACGCACAGTGCACACAGGCAGCAGCAGACAGGGCCCGACTGGGAGACAGGTCAGTCATGTTGCACCATTCCACGGCCACCACGGATGCGTAGGCCCCGCCATGACCCAACAGCACTGGCAGGCTGAGCAGGGGCCACATGGGGTGACACTGATGGACTACCAGGGGTCCCACTGCGCGATCACGACCTTGTCCGCAGTGGGTCTGTAGGATGCAAACATACCTGCACCAGGGGTGCTTATGATGCCCACAGAAGAACCCGAATCAACAGGCCTGGTGTCACACGACACCGGGAATGGGGAGTGGAGAGCATACTGTGTGGGTTGCGCGGTACAGGAGCACCTGCATGTGTGCTCACTGCAGCCACGACAGCGACCAATGCCTGGGTCTGCCTGTCAATGGCGGCGGTCACATCCATCTGCATATGGACCATCTCTGCATGGTCCAGAGCACACTCCCTGCTGTGCCGCTCAACAGCCGCACACAGTGCCTCCACAGATGTTGTAACCCGCCTTTGCTGCTGTACTGATTCCCGCAGCAGGCGGGTGTGCTCGTCCAATGGGTACTCTGCCACAATGGCATCCTGTCCCCCAGGGTGTAGAAGGTCCTGATGCACAACACCCCTTGAGGGTGGGCGCTGTTTGCCAGGACCAGGAATGGGCGTATCAAAGGGCGGCGGGCATGTGCCACCGCTGGACACTGTACCCCCAGACCTGGTGGGTGACTGCTGCTGCTGCCCCTCCAACCACTGTGCCCCAGGGACCACTTGTTCCACTGCTGTGGCCGCAACAGTGCCAGACACCTGCACAGCCACCGGTGCTGCCCCACCGGTGCTGACAGGCACAGCCTGGGACTGTGCCGACATGCTGGCACACAAGTTGGAACCAGCAAGGCCCAGGGACATGTGCTGGCCTGCTGTGTGTCCGTCATGGGACACACACATGTCACTGCCCATTGCAGTCCTTGCATCATCAATGGTGCAGGTATGTGCTACAGCCACAGTCACAGCATGCTGGCATGCTTGCATGCCAGACTGCTGAGACACAGGCTGTGCACCCCCCACACCCGACTCACCGACACCAGAGTTGGCAGCCCAGCGTGCATGCTGGTGCAGTGCATGCTGGCTGGTGACAGAGGTGGATGGACCCTCCTCCATGTCCAGCAGGTCATCCTCACTGCCTGGACCTACCACCACCATCCCCTGAAGATGAACAGGATCTGTAACAGAAAGAGAGGACATGTGAGTGCATGTGAACAACCTTCCCCCCCCAACACCACCACCATGTCATACCGTGCAGTGATGGGCTTCCACCTGTCTGGAATCCACCTCCTGGTATGCCCTCAATAACACTACGCTGCATTGATGCAGCCAGTCGGTCCTCAGCCGGGGTCAGCTCCACCACCGCTGGCTGGCCCCCGCCAGTGCCAGCACGTGTCACCCTGAGGGCTGCCACCTTCTCCTTCACCCTCCTGCGGTCTGTCCCAATCTTCTTTTTGCATTCCTGCATGGAGCGCTGGTGGCTTCCGTGCAGGTTCACTGCCCGGGCTACCCCCCCTCCCATGCAGCCGCATGGGCCTGAGGTGTGCCCCGCCATCCACTCAGTAGTGACTCCTCCTCCAGGTAGGCCTGGAAGAGGGCCTCAGTCTCTGCCGTGGTGAAGTTGGGCCTCCTCCTTCGCCCACCATCCTCACCCTCACCTTGGCTCTGCTCGGTCATTGCGATCTGTATGGGTGGAAGTGGACACCTGTCACTGTGCAGTCTACAGCATTATCCCATGCCCATTGTCCAGAACATCCCACAGCATGCAACCCACCTCTCACCTGCAGTAACCGATCTGGCCAGCGAGCCTCAATGTTGCACATTTATAGTGCAATGCATGCAAATTAGGAGTGGAGCAACTGTAATGAGATGCAAATCGTGCCACTGCACCTTTGAATGGCTGATCAGATGATTTGCATGTGTCGGCTGAATATCGCGCCATTGCACTTTTTGCAATACGGTTGAGCCGGCTGAGCCAATAGCGCAGATCTGTGACTGTGCGGTACACTGCATTGCGCATGCCCAGGTAGCTTACGCAGCGTCTGCCGTGCTGATGACGTGCTGTGCGTGATCGGCAATTCAGGCCATGGCCACCATTGTGCCAGTGGTGCTACAGCACTGGGCACTATATGGTGCTGTGACACTACTGTGCAATAGTCCACTGTGGCACTGGCACGCAGGTGGTTGGTCGCGCAGGATGCGTAGATGTCAGATGGCGCTGTGCGTGGCCTTGCGTCATAGACCCCTGACCTAGTGTCCGACCTTTGCCCCCTGGCGCTGTTCGGCTGCCATGTGTACGGCCCTATTGCGCTGTCTGGTGACAGCGCTATGTGAACTGGACGGCGCGAAAATTACAGCGATTGGAACCTATGGTGGTCTATTGCACAACATTTCCATCGCGTTAGCGCTACTGCGGGCACCATATTGCCTGCTGTAACACTACAACCATGGCATGCAGGAGGGCACCCTAATGGAGCCCAGTGGAGGTGGCCAACCTGGTGGCCCTGGTAGAGCCCCACTATGGGGCACTGTATGGGGAGGAGCCCCTCACCATGGCTCGAACCCAGGTCTGGCTGCAGGTGGCCAATGACCTGGTGGGGGTCACAGGGTGGTGCCGGTCTGCTGAGCAGTGCCGGCACAGGTACAGTGACCTCTGCAGGAGAGAGCCGGAGTTGCATGACAGGCTACGGTCACGTGCCAGAAGGGGCGTTGTGCCTAGGCCAGGTGGGTGTACCATCTATGCACCTGTATTCTCCGTAGGGGTGTGAGTGTGTTTTGGTGGCTGTGCATGGGTGATGGCTCTGACATGGTTGGCTGTGTCAGTGTGTGCAGGTGTGAGATGCATGGGTCTGGCTGTGTGGGCAGGCACACTCACTGGGGCAGGGGGCAGTCTGCTTTGGAGTCACACTGATGTTTTCTCAACATTTGTCTCCCACAGGCCGGGAAGAGAGGATGTAGGCACGGGATGAGGAGGGCCATGGCAGGGCCCCGGTGGCGGATGGTGGTGCTGCAAGGGGTGGGCCACAGCAGCAGCAGCAGCAGCAGCCACAGCTGCTTGTGGAGTGTGAGTATCATTACATCATGGATGCTACTGCATGCTGAAGGGGGTGGGCATGACCACCAGCCATGGACAACACAACCATGCATGACACAGGCGACATTCATCACTGTCCAGTGTCACTGCATGTCTGTGTGCGTGACTGGTGGTCCATGCATGCACTGGGCACATGGCTGTGGAACTGGCATCCCACCACATTGCCACGCCACTTGACAGCCTTGTTTGTGCTGTGATGGACATGGGCAGTGTGTGTGCAGTGGTGCACATGGCTGGTGCCGCCTGGTTGGGCTTGTCATGTGCATGGTCACTGTGGGTGGGTGCATACCATCACAGGTGCGGGACATTGGGCTATATGCCCTGCAGGTTGGGTGGTGTTCAGGGTTATGGTCAGTCACAGCCATTGACTGTGTTCCTTTTCCTAGGCCTCATTGTGCTCCATGGATTAGCGGGCACTGCACCCAGGCTGACCCGGGTGTCCATGGAGAACCGGAACATCCTCCAGGATATCCAGCGCCATGGGCTATGGAGGAGGCACAGCCAAGCGAGATGGCACCAGGCAGTGGAGGACCAGCCTGCTAGGCCTTAGGCCGGCTTCCCCTTCCCACTTCACCCATCCCTCCCACCCTGCCTTCCCTCTCCAAGTTGTTCATCCCTACCCCTTGCCCACCCCTACCTTGTACCCCTACCCACCCCTCTTGTAAATAGTTTTGTTGTTGTTCATGTTGTACTTTCCATTTTTTGAATATATATATATTTTGATATGAATACTGTGGTGGTCTCTGATTTGCAGCTGGCTATGGTTGCTCAGTTGCAGTGGTGTGCATGCCATCTGGGGTGGTATGGTCCTGGGTATGTGTGTGTGTATGTGTGTGTGTGCGTGTGTGTGCATGGAGAGGTGTCTCCAGTGTGGCAGTGACTTTCTGTTGGTCTTGCCATCTGCTGCCGCCCACTGCTGGGTGCACAGGGTGGGTCTGGCTTGTATGGTTCTCTGCTACACGAGGTTGACGTGTGCCGGGGGGGATGCATGGTGTTTCCTGCAGTGCCAGTCACTGCACATGGGTGGTGTCTTGGGGTCACGGTGCAGGGTGTGCTGTGCAAGTGGGGGGCTGATGTGCACTGTGGTTTTCAACCCCCTGTGTGTGGCAGTCTCAGCCTGCCAGTGGTTGTGCTGGGGCATCATGGCCCTGCTGTGCTTTGTTGGCTTGTCCCCACGGGCCAGTGGATCATCCGTCCCACCCCCAGTGATGCTGTGCTTGGGGTGTGCAGGTGTCTTGTTGGTTCTGCAGTGTGTTCCTGTGCCCATGTGTGGCATGGCTGGCGGTGGGCCCCAGCCTGCCTCCCTGGTTGTGCACTTCCATTGCTCTGCTGGGGGGGGGCTCTGCTTGCCCTATGGCACCTCTGGACTGCTCAGCTGGGCTGGCCTTGTTGCGCTATGGCACAACCTTTCTGCTCAGCTTCCCCTTCCTGGTTGCGCTATGGCGCAGTTTGTGCAATATTCAGATGTTGGCTGCTTACGCAATTTGTTTTGCTCCATGTTTGAATATCGCGTCTGTTGCGCATATGCGCAATTGAATTGTCCTTGCTCCTGCTGTTGCGCACATTTTGGGAGCAGTTTGAATATCTGGGCCCATATGTATTACTATATGACATTTTCCTACTTGACTGTGATTACCTAAGTTTTATGCTGTCAAATGATGTTATCATTACCCTGTTCTCCAATTGCCCCTTTTGTACCCTGTCCCCAGGTCGCACCTCAAGATGAGCCTTTTCTCATTGTGCCTTTTCCAGTTACCAAATTTGAAATAAAATAAACCTGTGTAGCAGTCTCACATTGTATACAGTTATCTGGTTGATCTTGCCATGAGTTTTGAAAAAAAAATTAATTTTAAAAAATGTATCTGGTTGATTCCACCATTTTCAGACTGTCTTATGATATAACTACTTTCAGTCCTTGTCCTGGAATGAAGCATGACTGAGCAGTGTTAATGCCAGTAAAGGACATACAGGCAGATGTTTGAATTGTAAAGGTATGCAAAGTATAACTTTCACCTTATGTGTATTCACCTTGTGCAAAAGAAACTGCCAAGTGTAGACAAAGAGTGAGTGGAGAGCAAGTGAGTCATTGGCTTCAGAAAAGTAGACACTGCGATGTGCGAGTGTTGCTATAGCAATGGTCACTAGGGCTTCCTACTTTTCTGAAGCCACCGACTCACTCACTGTCCACTCACTCTCCTCTTTCTATAGTTGGTGGCCCTTTTCCACAAAGGGAATAAGCTTAATATGAAAAAAACACTTTACATACTTTTCAGTTCAGAATGCCTTATTTTAAACATCTGTTTGCACGTCCTTACCAGCATTAAACATTTGTACTAACATTTTGGTGTGTTTTTTTTCACTATAGTTCCACTTGCATAGTTGTTGCTAGAAGGTTGCTATGGAGGCTTTAACATCCCAACATTACTAATGACACCAACATGTCTGTGGATTGGTTGAATCTTGTTTTTATGAATAATTAACCATGGAAAATGGCAGCATACCTTAGTGAGTGGAGAGTAAAGTAATGCATCTCCTGTGCTCACAGATCTCAATAGAGAGATTGTTTTATACATGAAATTGAAAAAAAGATTAACTTGGTTGTGGAGGACAGAGTCTGATATACCAGGAGGAACACTGTTGGTGTCCTGCTGCAGTGATGGCAGTGTGCGAGTGAGCAAGTGTTTATTTAATTTTCTTTGTGCCCGTGTGACAGGAAGATTTAAAAAAGAGTTTCACCATTGAACAGCTAACAGTTTCCCATTCTGCTTTTTTTATTTTTTTCGTGAGTGGGCATCAGCGATGCTGGGTGTTGAGTGTGAGTGAGGCCAGCAGAGCAGGACATTAGAACAGTAGTTCTGTTCAGGAGCTACATCTGCAGTATCATGGCTACACATTGTGAAGCAGGTGAGGAATGATGTTCGACCAGAAAGTTTAAGGTGTTGTTTTTCTAATGATGCCATCGTTTATTCTAGGGATGGGTTTGGTCTGAGTGGGTACTTTGGAATATGGCAGCTTGGGGAAGAACATGCAACACTGACAGCTGCACAGCATCTCAAAGTGAGATTCAGTGTAATTAAAGGAAAGTAGCTCCGGGGGTAGTGGTGGCACTGATGTTGTGTCTACTATATAAATAAATGTACTATGACATATCTACTATGTACGTAAGTCCTTATGACGTAGTTACTATGTACACAAATAAAGTTTATGTACACAGTAGCTCAGATATCAGAATTTTTGTACTGGATATTTTATCCACACCAATTGCATAGACAGACAGAGAGATAGATAGATAGATAGATAGATAGATAGATAGATAGATAGATAGATAGATAGATAGATAGATAGATAGATAGAGCATAACTAATGGATAAGGGTGGTATAAAAGGATATATACCCATTAAGGGATTAATTAAAGCTATAAGGTTACAAGCCCAAAGGGTGAGTGGCTTTATTACCCTAATTAGCCGCAAAGACAAGTATACTTTAATTGTATGTTGAATATAACACATTAGGATGGTTATTGTTACAGAAATGACATTTGCAATCATGTTATGGCATCTGAAGGTTGCTTGCAGTTAGGAAGGAATGATATATAGTAAGTACAGATAGGAGTTTGGGGGATTTCTGGGTTTGGGAGGGTTTTATAAAAGTGTCTTTTTTCCAGGTTCTTTTGCAACTTAATTCTTTTTTTTTTTAGCCTTTTGCTAACCGAGTGAGGCCCACTAGGCACAAGTGCCTGTTTTCAGGGGCGACCTGGGAGCACTGGGTAGTTAAGTAACTTGTTCAGAGTCACACAGCATGCAAATGGAGGTTGTGAGAATCAAACCCAGGTCTGGTCTGCCGGATGTACCAAGCTCATTCATAGCTCATTACACTAACCTATATGCTATATAGCCAGCCCAATAATTAGTTTGAATAGCTTCCTAATTCTGTGTTAATTGTGTTATTAATGGTGTCCCATAAGGTTTAATGAAGCACAGGTGTATACTTTTTATTTGTGCAGGTACATACTTTAAATTGTTCGATTAGTGTAGGCTTATAGCTTTAATTAGTGTAGGTACTGTATATAGCTGTAATTGTTTAATTAGTGCAGGTTTATACACTGAACTGATAGATTAGTCACAGGTATATGTTCATCACATCTGTGTTTTTCCTTCTGCAGCCACTGACCTACAGTGAATCCAGCCACCACCCCACTTCCCCCGATGACCCTGGAGGTACATACCCATACCAGCTAGCATATGCAGCTGTACCCACAAAAGGGACAGTCCCCTCGGTCCCCGCACCAAGCCAGGGACTAATACCAGCATGTGGCTGCACACAATGAGCCCTGCCAGGCTCAGGAAGCTGCAGCTATCAAGCTGCCATGGTCAATGCTGACATTTTCCTCCCTGTAGCTTGTTCCTGGAGTGAAGGTGTGCAATGACGTTGAGCACCAACATGCTGACATTCGCTGCACTCCTCCCACACTTTGCATGGACTCTAGCAGTGCCCCTGGTCATTACGAGGAGTTGCTGCCAAGCAGTGGTAACCCACATCCCTCCCCGGATAGGAAATCAGTCCTATTGATGTCCAAGCCTATCCCTCCTGTCAACCCCTGACAACCCGGCTCACGTCCCAACCCAGATCATCAGCATGGTGCGAGTGTGATGTCAAATATCTCAACCGCCAGTGCCACCAGGCCAGCCATCACAGGTATACTTTTAATTGATAGATTCATCACAGGTATACAGGGAAATATATGATGGTCTTTTCATGGGGAAAGCCCCAGCTCTGCAATACCTATGTGTGTGTGTATATATATATATATATATATATTTTAATTGCAAAAAACTCTATTAATGCATCAGTTGAAGCATTAGCACAGCAACAAAGTTTGGAAATGTGATGTTAGGCCACAGTCATTACCTTCCACTCACCAACAGACATTGGGGTGCATGGGGTCATCAGGCCCAAATCTCACCCCATTCCATGTGTAAACAAGCAGACATGTTACAGCATAGAGTATGGTATGAGAGTTAGGCCTGATGACCCCATGGCAAACCCAGATGTCTGTTGGTGAGCAGACGCTGGAGGGTGGAGGGTGGGGGTGGAGGGGTTACCCTAACATCACATTTGCTACTTTTGTCACTGTGCTATCAACCCTAATTAATGCATTAACAGAGTTTTTTGCAATGAATTTCCTTCTTGAGAAAGTGTAATCTACCTAGTAACTGGTATGTGGTACTGGGAGCATGGGCCTGTGTTCCCTCATGCTTCCCATTGTTTCATAATGGTATATATATGTGAGAACGTGACTTTCTGGACTCTGCCCCCACTTATACGTTAGTACGGAGCTGTGTAGCAGCCCCATAGTACTCAAAAGGAATCTTTGTAACACATATTTGGCAACATCTCAGTAACTGTAGCAACTATGAAAAAATTCCACTGCAGTGGTATTCATACCTCTCAACCTCTTGCCTCATGAATCAGGGACAAGGCTTAAAAAAATCAGGGACAAAGACCCAAAATCAGGGACACATCTTAAAAATTGGTACTATTCACTCAGAAAGATGATAGAATAAAGGGATGTGTGTTAAGATGCATTTTCTGAAGAAGAAGTCTATAACTTTAATGTTTGACATTATTTTGTGATTTTTGTCCCCACTGTTCTGTCACAAAAACACAAATTTTATGAGGGACACAGGAAATTTTTGAGGCAAAATCAGGGACGTCCCTGAAAATCAGGGACAGTTGAGAGATATGGTGGTATTCATGACTTCAAAACCTCCACGCATGCTTAGTCCAAGGTGGATTAAGCTGCGGAGAACAAAAAATCCATATCTTACACTGTTTCTGAGATATGGGCACTGAAAGTCGCCATGGGTGCCACATGTTAGCCTATGGGAAATTTCTCAAATTTGAAACACTGTAACTATGGGCCCACTGAATATTTTGGCACCATACCACCAGAAGGCACATCTGTGGGATCAGGGCTTGCCACCCTGCAAATTTCAGGCCAAAAGTCCTAACTGTTTTGGTGCAGGGATGGAAAAGAATTATTTTTTGGGGCAAATATGTCACAAATTGCAACAGTTTAGCAAAATAGGCATGACACTTTCATGATTTGCAGCTGTTTCTGTTACAATTTGTGACGCTATGGGGTCTGATCTTCAAAAAGGCATTTCTGGGGGTTTTACCCACAAAAAGATAGTACTGTGATCCTTCAGCCTGACTAGGTAAACACAACAGTCAGTGTTTACCTAGGAGGTCCCAAATTTAAATGCCAGGCACTTCTCTCCTCACTAACTGAAAACAAGATGCCAACACATGACAGTAAAAGGGCCATTTGTGACAGCAAAATGTAGTGGCGGCAGTGTTCGACAGACGATATATTTTTTCCCATTGACACTAATAGGAAACTTGTTTTCTGAATAACTTTGAATGGTTTAATATTTTTCATAAAATCTTCGAAGGCACCAGACTGCATCTTCCCTGAAGATTTCAGACCAAACAGACAAATCATGCAAGCTGTAGCCATGAGCAAAGAAATGCACAAAATCCTTTTTTTTTTTTTTTTTGCATTTTTGGGCACTCTGTAGTTCAGCAACCGCTCATCCAACTGTAAAGAAACTTACCATATCCAAAGATCAGTGGTACCAGACCATGCATGTAATAGTGCAGGCAAATCTGTCATACAATGCCAAAGTTATTAAAGTGCAATATTTGGGTTTAACATAGAAGTGGCCGGGCAAACCTAATTATACTGGCCCAACTCTCACCCCATTCCATGTGTAAAGAGGTTGACATGCTACAGTAAAGGAGAATGGGTGAGAGTTAGGCCCTCATGACCCCATGGCATACCACAGTGTCTGTCGGTCTATAGAGGATGGGTGGAGGGGTGGTGGTGGGTGGGTTAGGGGCTCAACCCTAACATGTAATTTCCCACTTTTGACACTGTAACCATAACTGATGAATTAAATGAATTTGTTTGCCATGAATTTCCTTACTTTTTGAAAAAGTGTGATACAAGTAGTAAGCCACATGTGTTGGTCCCACCAAGCTGGCCATTTGTGCATAACAATATGCATCTGTGGGAGCATGAGCTTGCTGGGATCACGCCCCACTTACACATAGCTACAAAGCTACAGCAGCCCTATAGGGCAATGAACCCTAGTAAAACTAATTTGTTGATATCTCGTGAACTGTAGCAGCTGAAAAAAAATCAAGTGTCATTGTAATCATGATAGTGAGTACTGTACGTGACAATGAACAAATGAACCTGTATCTCACATCGTTTATGAGATATGGCCACTGAAAAGTATTGGAAACAACCCCATTGAACCCTTGTGACACTAATTTGACAATATCTCTGCAACTGTGGCACATAGGGAAAACAATCTACTGCTTGTGTAATCTATAATTTCCAATCTTGTTTCTGCAGTATAGTTTATTTAAAGGTGAACTAAGCTGCAGGTAGCAAAAAATCTGTATCTTGCTTCATTTTCAAGATACAGGTGCCAAAAGGCATCATGGGCATCGCAATGTTATCTTATGGTAAATATCTTAACTTTGGCATGTTATAACTATGTAACCAATGCAATTTTTTTCATCAAACCTGCATACATTACATCTGTGGGACACCCCTTTTGCACCCTGCAAACTTCGAGCCAAACGTCCTTACCATTTCTTTGCAGTGAACTGCCAAAGTTTTACAAATCATTGTTCGTGAGCTGTCAAAATCCCTGTTTGTGAGCTGAATTCCCATTCGTGAGGTGACAAAATCCCTGTTCATGAGCCGATCTCTGTTCATGAGATATCGCCATATGGTCTTCCTCTCACAAGCAGGGATTTTGCTAGCTCACGAACGGGGATCCCTGTTCGTGAGACATGGCCATCTTGTCATCCTCTCATGAACTGGGATTCAAAATCCCTGTTCATGGGTTGAATCCCCATTAGTGAACATTCAGAATCCCCCATTCATGAGAATGTGACCAGATGGCCCTATCTCGCAAACAGGGATCCCCATTCATGAGCTAGCAAAATCCCCGATCACAAGCCGATTTCCGTTCATGAGATATAGCCATCTGGTCTACCTCTCACGAACAAGGATTTTGCTATCTCATGAACGGGAATTGGCCCACAGATGGGGATTTGGCAGTCTCATGAACAAGGACTGGAAGTGAGTCACAAATGGGGATTTTCAAATATAAAAATTGCAATTTTTTTAATTATCTGATGGAAGCAAACCCATGGGTTTGTAGAGGGCATCACCCTGAACAAAACCCATGCATTTGTTTTTTTTCAAAATGCATTTGTGGGGCAAGTTACAACATTTTGTTTTGGGTTAAAAGTGAAAACAAGATGGCGGCTCACAAACGGGGATTTTTTTCTCATGAATGGGGACTGAATGAATCCCCATTCATGAGCTGTCAAAATCCTTGTTCATGAGCCCTCCCTTGTTTGCAGCTGTGCATCTAACCAAAAGACTGAACTGAGCATGCTCAGAACCTGAATTTTCAAAATTGAATAACTTTGTATCTGAATAATATTTTTTCACCAAACTAATACTGGTATGTTCCTTGAGGTAAGCTCATTCTGCTCTGAAGCTTTCAGGCTAAAATTCCAAACAGTGTGGGTGCAGGGTGATGAGGAAAATTCAGGAGAAATGTGCAAAAAGGCCAAAATACATTTATTTCTATATGCTGTGCAAAATTTGCATATCTGATTGAAACAAAACATGGCACATCCAGAGATCTACCCTCAGGACATCAAGTACCAAATGTCATGCAATCCATTGAATGGTTGCAAAGTTATTATAGTGAAAATTTGAGGTTTAACATTAAACTGCACACTCAATCTGAACTATAGAGGCTCGACTGTGCCTCCATAATTATAGTAGCCCAGTAGTACCACTATAGTTAGGATTAAGTAGCCACTTTAATGTTAAACTTCAAATTTAGCATCTTAATAACTTTGCCACCATATGACGGAGTTGCCTGAATTTTTTTCATGTGTGGTCTGATACTATAGATCTCTGGATGTGATGAGTTGCATTACAGTAGGGTATACAGTTGTGAGCTACAGAATTCCCCAAAAAAAGACTTTTGTGTGTTTCTTTGCTCATGCTCACAGCCCACATACTTTGTCCATTCAGTCCAAAATCTTCAGAGAAGATGCAGTCCTTGGTCACCAATGTGTCTTTCGAAGATTTGGTGAAAAAATATTAAACCATTCAAAAGGTTCATGCAAATCCATTGAACGGTTGCAAAGTTATTAAGGTGCAAAATTTGGGGTTTAACATTAAACTGCACACTCAACCTGAACTATACAGGAGTGACTGTGCCTCTATAATTATAGTAGCACTGTAGTGCCACTATAGCTAGGATTAAGTAGCCACTTTTATGTTAAACCTCAAATTTTGCACCTTAATAACTTTTGTCACCGTACGACGGTTTTGCCTGAAATCTTTTCGTGTGCAGTCTGGTACCGTAGATCTTTGGATATGACAAGTTGTGTTACAGTTGGATATACAGTTGTGGAGCTGCAGAACACCAAAAAGTGAAAAAAAAAACAGACTATTTGCGTGTTTCTTTGCTCGCACCCACAGCCCACATGCTTTGTCCATTCGGTCCAAAGTCTTCAGGGAAGTTGTAGTCCTTGGTCACCGATGTGTCTTTCAAAGATTTGGTGAAAAAAATATTAAACTGTTCAAAAGTTATTCAAAAACAAATTTCCCATTATAGTCAATAGGAAAAGTTAGCAAAAATCATGAAATGTTTGCAAATGGCAATTTTTACTGTTGCAAATGGCCCTTTTACTTTCTTGATTTGGCCATCTTGTTTTCAGTTAGTGACACAGAAAAATATCTGGCATTTAAAATTGGGACTCTCTAGGTAAACAGATTGTTGTGTTTACCAAGTCAGGTTCTGAGGATGCTAGCCATGTCTTTTTTGGGAGGTTATACCCCCCAGAAATGCATTTTAGAATAAAAAAAAATACTTTAGCAAAATACTTTCGCAAATGAGAAAGTTTCGTGATTTTTTTGCAAAACTTTCGTGATTTGCAAAAGTATTTTGCAAAAGTAAGTCAAAATAACTGCAAATATTTTGCACCCTCCTGCAACTAAACAGTTGTGTCCTTTGGGCTAAAAATTTCAGGGTAGCATGCCCTGGTCCCACAGATGTGCCTTTTGGTGGCTTGGCGCCAAAACATTCAAGGGCCCGAAAGTTACAGTCCCAGATATTCAAAAGGGTTGCACATGGCACAACAGTGTTGCACCATGCACAACCCACTGATGCACCCCGGCGCGATATTCAAAAGGGAAAACTGCACAGCACAAATCCCAATGCACCGGAGCGCATCAGTAATGTATGCAGGTGCAGGTGGGGGGGGCGTGTCCATGCATACCCTGCACAGCCCGATATTCAGCCTGGGATGTGCAGAGCCATGCATGTGCAACCCCTACCTGCACCAGCACAAAGTTGATCCAAAAAAAAAGGAACAACTGATGGCCACTCACAGGTGAGCTGCCTCATTTCAGGGCACAACACGGCAGCTGCCACCTATGGGTGATCACCCTAGCTCCAGCTGCACCTGGCAGTGCCCCCCCCATGCTCGATCACAGGCATTTGTAATAAAGTAATAAATCTGTCCAATATCCCTGGTGGTCCAGTGGACTGCTGTCTACCCAATCGTGGGCATTTGTAATAAGGTAAAATAAATCTGTCCAATATCCCTGGTGGTCCAGTGGACCGTCTGTTTGATCGCCAGGCATTTGTATTGTGCAGTTAAATTGTCCGTTTCGGTGGTCCAGTGATCGCTGTTCGCCCTCTATCATCGGCTGGCGTAAATAAGCCTGTTCTATCATCTTGGTTCGGACCTGCAAGCCGACGGGTTACGACGAATTAACCCTCATCTTCTTGTGGTTCAGTGTTCACCTTCATTCTACCACCGGAATCTCACCACCTTACTCCGGTCAGTGGTGTGGTGAAGCACCCCACTTACTCGCCGCCAGCCAACTGACACCGCCGGTAGGGCTGTATGCCCATTGATCCACAGCATGAGCCATCGGGCATGTCATATCGCATTACACATACCAGATATGTGAATGGATCATTCACATATCTGGAATGTGTAGTACGTATGGCTGCACACCCATTGGCTCACACTGTAGACCACTGGCATACAGCCCCACCGACGGTATCAGTAGGCAGGTGGCGGTGGCAGGCGGTGGTGCTGCTGCCCACCGCTGACCGGGGAGGGGGTGGTGGGATTCAGTGGGCAGGGTGGGTGGGGGTCTACTGACCACCAGGGATATTGATGGGCTTATTTCCTTTACGTAGCCCACGATTGGGCTCGCAGGTCCACTGGACCACCAGGAATACTGATGGGGTTTATTTCTTTACGTAGCCCATGATTGGGCTTGCAGGTCCACTGGACCCACCAGGGATATTGGACAGATTTATTACTTTATTACAAATGCCCACGATTGGGCAGACAGTGGTCCACTGGATCACCAGGGATATTGGACAGATTTATTACTTTATTACAAATGCCCATGATCAGGCAGACAGCAGTCTACTGGACCACCAGGGATGACAGGGATTTTATTTATCTACATAGCCCGCGATCGGGTAGGCAGGTCCACCGGACCACCAGGGATTTATGATTTTCCATTTTTACTGCAGCCTGCAATCAGGCTGTGGAGCACATTGCTAGCTGCAGGGGCATGAGTCCCCGATGGCTGCTGCCTGGCAGGGCACCAGGTGCAAGTCATCGGGGATTGGACACCTGCATGCAACAGGGGTTATATGACACAAAAATGGTCCCATTTGCGCCTTGCATACATTATGGCCCCATTTGCATGTCAAGTTTTGAATATCGCGGTTGCTATGCATAACACAATGGAACTTGCACTAGCACATACCCATGCTCCACTCTGGCCACTTGCGCTGGTGCAGTGCCACTGTGACATGCATACTGTGGGTGGCCAGGGTGCGATATTCAACACTGCTGAGCCATGGCGCAGCTCTGTTGACTATCACCCAGTCCACACCCCTGCACAGCCAAGTTGCACTGCGCCCAAGCTTGCGCCATAGCCTGGCACAGTTTGAATATCTAGGCCACAGTGTTTTGAAGTTGAGCAGTTTCCCATAGGAGAACATTGCAGCATCCTTCAAGCCTTTTGATGCCAGTATCTCGAAAATGAAATGAGATACAGAGTTTTTGCTACCGGCAGTTTGGTGATCCAGTCTGCTGAAACAAGTTTGGAAATAATAGATGACACCTGATGTTGATTTTTTTTCCTTCTTGCTACAGTTACAGAGATATGGACAAAAGCATATTGCAAGGGTTTGAAGGGTGTCTTCTCATTGCATTTAAGTGTCTGTGTCACAGAAACAATGCAAGATACAGGTTTGATCATTGTTGTTTTGTTAAATATTCATTCTCATGATCACAACCACACTTTAATTTTGTTTCTACCTGCTATGGTTCCTGAGATATTGCCAAATTACTGCTACAAGGGTTCATTGCCTTATATGGCTGCTGTATGGCTTCTATACTTATGTGTACTGGGAGCGCAGGGCTCAGAGGGCCTGCGTTCCCACAGACACATATCATTATGAAGAAATAGGCAGCTTGGTTGGGCCCATGCTCCCAGCAACACATACAATTTACTACTTATATTACAATTTTTCAAAAAGAAGGGAAATTAATCCCAAAAAACTCTGTTAATGCATCAGTTAGGGTTGTTTCCACAGCGACAAAAGTGTGGAAATGTGGTGTTAGGGTTACCCACCCCATCTCATCCTCAAAACAATACCTCTGCATCCCCCACACCCCCCGCACACACATGCAAGACACATCCAATATTATAAGACACTATACAAGTCAGGAACATCAGTAAGCACAATAATCACTACACTGTACTCATTTCACATAACACTATGTAATGAAAAATCAAATACAGTATAATCAACTCTATACTGCCGGCACAGTGTGATGAAACATTATAGCTGGCATAACTTTTTAACACAATGAAACTTAGTCTGTACAAATTTTCTAAATACTGATTTTTTATGCGTCATACTTTAACAATTGGCTTGCTGCATGCAGGTATCACTGTTATCACATAGCCATGTGGTAACGGGAAAGACGGAGCTGACACATACTTATTAGTTTTCAGATACTGCTCAGGTATGAAACTAGCACCATCACATGTTGCTATACTGCTGTGTTACCTGGAAATACTCCTTAGCAACATGTTATGCTTAGTTACAACTGCTGCTGTCATATGCTGCTTGTAAACTATGCTACAAAACATTACTTTTATTGTTACTAACATTTGTTATTACAATTGACTCACTTGATCAGAAAGAAATATGCAAACATCCATGACTGTTGATTTGGTTATCCAAACTCTTATTTCCAGTATAGCTATCTATAGATACCATACTGTATGTTTCATCATTTCTTAAGAGTTGAAATAAAGGCATCTGCTTAAATATTGTTATTGATGTTTGTAACAGAAAAATGCTTAATGTGGGCCATCTTCTATGGTTGCCCGTCATGTGTGTGTGTGCCCCTCAAGGCACTTTGATGGCAGCAGAACTCATACAGTTGCTGGACCATGATGATGGATGTGTCTTGTACTATTTTTTGAGAGTTCTATGTTACTTCTGTTATGTGATGCTGGTTGCCTCTGATTTGTTGTGTTGTCTTGGCCCATCCCCTGCTTGCATGTGTATGTGTTGAGGGGGATGCAGAGTTAGGGTTTTGAGGATTAGGGTGTGGGGATGGGGTGGGGTAACCTTAACACTACATTTCCACACTTTTGTCACTGTGGAAATAACCCTAACTGATGCATTAATGGAGTTTTTTGCAATGCCTATATAACATGGATTGGAACTTTTCCCCATAGCAAAAGCCATCATTTATTTTGCTGTATATCTGTGACTAATCTATCAATTAAAAGTATGTATCTGCACTGGTTAAACAATTACAGGTGTATACCTACACTATTCAAACAATTATAGCTATATTTTTTTTTTCAGTTGTTTAACCAGGAGTAGCACACTAAGCTGAAAGCTTGTTTACAAGTGCATCCTGGGAGCACAGAGAAGTTAAGTGACTTGCTCAGGGCCACACAGTATGCAAATGGGGCTGTGAGATTCAAACCCAGGTCTCCAGATTTGCAGTTCAGAGCCCAAAACCACTGCATATTTGCAGCTCAGAGCCTTAAACCACTGTGCTATACTGCCTCCCTAAACTAATTCAAGCTATAGAATATACCTACACTAGTCAAATAATTAATGGGACAATACTGATAGCAATTAACACATCCTTAGGAAGCTAGCCAAACCAATTAAGCTGCAAAAGAACCTGGGAAAAAAAGACACACAACTCCGCCAACCTAGAAATCCTCCAGACTGTAACCTGCACTTACTACACACCATTACCTCCTTGCTTCAAGAGACCTTCAGGTGGATAACATGATCACAAATGCTATCTCCTTAACAACAACCATTCTAATGTATTATATTCAACAAATAATGGGTAAGGATGGAACCCTCAGAAGTATACCCATCTTGGGGGGATAATTAGGGAAATAAAGCCACTTCCCTTCTGTCTCATGGTCTTGTAGCCCTAATTATCCCTTAGATTGGTCTACATAGTTGTATACCACCCTTACCCATTATTTATCATATACCATACCTCAGTATTTTCACAAAAGCTCTCTCATGTAAACCAATGGTACTTTCGCGAATGTCCACAAACTTTTGTGAAAGTACAGCTGGTAAACAGCTCCAAAAAACAGTTTCTTTGTCACTTCATAGCAAACACAACTGTTAGGATGTTTGGTCTGAAATTTGCATGGTGCCAAGCCAATGCTCCACAGATTGATTTGCTGGTTTGGTGAAAAAAATAACACGGTTCCATAGTTACAGCACTCCAAAGCTGCAAATGTTCCCCTAGGATGACATTGTGGTGGTTACAGCACCTTTCAGCAACTATGTCTTGAAAATGGGTCGAGATAGGGATTTTTTGCAATACGTAGCTTAGTGTACTAAGCATGTGTGGAAGTGGCCAGTCATAAATATAACTGAGGTGTAGTTTATCTGCAGCTGCTATGGTTAGTGAAATATTGCAAATAACTGTTGTAAGAGTTGCTTGGAATGTCTTTAGGTCTGTGAGATGTGTCTGTACTTATGAGTATATGGGAGCACAGGGCCCAGATGGCCCGCGCCTCCCATGTAGCTATACCCATTTATGCTAAACCAGGAGTGCAGGGCCTCCTGTGCTATGCCTCTACACTTATAGGTGGGTTGGAGCACAGGGCCCAGAAGGCCCACTCCACCTCTGGATATCATTTTGTAAAACTTGGAACATACTTGTGGGTGGAGTACAGGGCCCAGAGGGCCTGCATTCCACCTATGGTTACCATTTGTAAACCTGGAGTACAGGGCCCTCCTGAATATATCTCTATACTTATCCATGCATGGGATTGCATTATGCAAAGTGGGTGCATAGGACCATCCTGCTCTTTCTCTCTATACTTATGGGTGGGTTGGAGTGCAGGGCCCAGATGATCCATGCTCCCACCTATGGATACCATTTTGCAAAACTGGGAGCACAGCACCCTCCTGTGCTATGTCTCTATGCTTATGGGAAGATGGGAGTGCAGGACCAAGAGAGACCACTCTCCTACATGCAGTGTGGATATAAGCAACATTACACTTTCTCAAAAAGAAGGAAAATTCATTGCAAAAAAGTTTGTTTTTATGCAGCAGTTAGAGATAATTCCACATCAACAAAAGTCTGGAAATTTGATGTTAGGGTTACTAACCCTACAGCCCACTCCCCACCCTCCACACACCAACAGGCATCAGGGTGTGTGTTGGGGTCACTGGGCCTAACTCTCAACCCATTCTCCTATACTGTATCACCTCAGCTTGTTTACACATGGAATGGTGTGAGAGTTAGGCCAATGATGCCAATGCACACCCAATGCCTATTGCTATGTGGGCGTGGAGTGGAAGAGTTAGTAACCCTAACATCCAATTTCCAGACTTTAGTTGGTAGGAATCAACTTAACTACTGCATTAAAATTGATTTTTTACAATGACCTGTGTGTGTGTGTGTACATATATATATATATATATATATATATGGCAAAAACTCCATTTAATGCATAAGTTGGGTTGTTCCACAGCAACAAAAGCGAGGAAATTTGGTGTTGGGTTGAAGCCCCCCTTGGACCCCTCAGCTCACCCCCAACTGGCATCAGGGTGCATGTTGGGGTCATGAGCTAACTCTCACCCCATCACATGTGTAAAGAAACTGAGGAATAGGAGAATGGGTTGAGAGTTGGGACTGATGACTAAACACGCACCCGATGCCAGTTGAGGAAAGTAGCTGGAGGGTCCAAAGGGCTTTCAACTAACACTGAATTCTCTTCACTTTGTCACCATGGAACAACCCTAACTGGTGCATTAAACAGAGTTATTTGCCTCTAATTTCCCTTCTTTTTGAGAATGATGATGTGAAATAGTGAATGTAATGCAGCAGCGGGATTGTGGGCCCAAAGGGCCCCATGCTTCTGCCACATGATGTCTTGCAACATAGTAACAGGAACAGCAATGCAAACAGAAGTGCCAACAGTGGCACACATGGTAACGCAAACATAAATGATAAAGGAAATGTTAATAGAAGCGCAAAAACAAAGTAATCTCAAATGAACAGTAATGCAAGGACATTAAAGTGTATACAAATGCAACTGTAACATAAACAGTGATGGCAGTGTATTCAAACGGAAATAATAACTGAAACGCAAAAAAAGACAAAGAAAACAGAAGCAGGAATACAAGCAACGCACATATAGCATAAACCATGCTACGCACAGGCACAGTACCACAAATTAAATCCAAAATAAAGTTAAGATGAAGAATACCAAAGGAAACAGAAACAGAAACGGAACAGAAGACATATGGAAACATAAAACGAAGTACGCGGGCACAGTGCCGCGGTGTTAATGCAAATGGTAATGGTAGCAACAATAACAGCAAAACAGAAATGCTAAGAAAATGCAAGTGCATATGAAATAGAAAACTAGTAATACATGAGAGCGCAGTCACACAATGCAAATGTAAATGGTAACAGTAACAGCAAGGAAGATGCAAAGCAGAAGAGAAAATGGAAAGCATAAATGAAGGGCTGCCAGAAATGCAAATGGTAATGCACCGCGGTGGCGCAAACAAAAATGCAAACAGAAACATTGGTGGAAACACAAATGGTAACAGTAATGAAAATGTAAGTGCAAATGACAGCACAAAGGGTATGACATGGTGGCGTATATGAGGCAGTGCATAAACAGAGACATAAGCCGAAGTGAAACAGTAACTGTAACAATATAGCAAGTGCATACCCTGTTTTGCCAAACAGTGGCATAGAGAAACAAAGTGCGATCAAAGAATGTATGCATTGTAATGGGCATGAAGCTTAAAACAAGCAATGGATGTACTTATTGCTAATATCTCAGCAACCACGTGATGTGAAAAAAATTCAGATTTCACAGAAATCATGATTTTCCTAGCTAGAGTTTTGCTATTACATATTACATTATGTGACTCACAACAAAAAATCTGTATCTCGCATAATTTGCAAGATACGAGCCCAGAAAGGCGTGGCGTACGCCACCATGTCAGTCTATGGGGAAAAACACCAAATTTGGAGTACCATAACTTTGAAGTCATGCAATATTTTTTCACCAAACCACCAAAAGGCATATCTGTGAGATGTTGGCTACCACCCCTCCAAATTTCAGCTCAAAAGACCAAACTGTTCTTTTGCAGCAGGGTGGCAAAGAATTCCTGTCATTTTGGCCAAGTCTGAAAAAGTAGTGTCTCAATTTGTTGCAATTTTCACAGAAATTTGTGAAAGTGTCACAGGTGAGACACTATTTTGTGACACTACCATTTCCAGAAATTTGAAAAACATATTTCTGGGGTATTTAACTCTAAAATAAAGACATGGCTATCATCCTCAGGGTCCAACTAGGTGAACACAGAAAGAATTGTATCCCTAGAGGGTCCCACATTTAAATGGCAAGCATTTTTCTGATCACCAACTGAAAACAAAATGACAGATTTGCGACACTACAAGGGCCATTTGTGAAACTAAAAAGTGCATTTGCGAAAGTGTTGCACTTTTCGTTAACTTTTCCCATTGACTTATAATGGGAACTTGTTTTTTGAATAACCTTTGAACTGTTTAATATTTTTTCAAGAATTCTTCAAAATGCACATTGGAGACCCTGGCTGCACATTCCCTGAAGTTCTCAGACCAGTCACACACAAAAGCATGCGACCTGTGGCCGAGGCCAAACAATCGTAAAAAAGCAAAATTGTGCAATTGGTTGTTGGTTAATAACTCCACAGCTGTATATTGGACTGGTACAAAACTTGCAATCCCAAGATCTACCATGCCCAATCATGCATACCAAAGTTCAGGCAAATCTGTTGAATAATGGCAAAGTTATTAAGGTGCAAAATTTGACCCTTTAACCTTAAAAGTGCTACTCAACTCTAACTCATGGTAGGCACTACCGTGCAACCATAATATATATATTACATATTCAATATATACAATAGGGCCAAGAGTTTTAGAAGTTTTGTTATGCTCTCTTGTGTTCTGTTCCTGTTAATGTGTTTGCTCATTCTGTGTGTGAGCTTTTCTGAATGGGCTGGCAGTGTTATAAATTCTGAGAGACACGAGTGTGTTTTGCAATGCTAAATGAGTTAGTTTTAGATAGGAATGAGAAACATTTGTGAAGCTGTATTGTTTAGCATTCTGGCTGCAATGAAGTTAAAAGCCTTACAGTAATTGTAATGAACTGAGAGGCAGAGTGTCAGGTCAAACAACTGATACTGTTTTCAGTGGTAATTAAGTTAGCTGCAGGCAGAGTGCAGAGTGTTCTGTGAAATTGTGCTCTTTAGGATTCTGGCTGCAGTGAAGTTAAAATTGTCACAGTAATTGTAATGGGTGAGAATCAGAGTTTGAGGAACAAGTGAGAGTGCGTTTCAGTGGTAGCTGAGTTAGCTGCAGGCAGTAGTTTAGACTGTTCTGTGAAGCTGTGCTGTTTGGAATTCTGGCTGCATCAAGCTGAGAGCATCACAGTAATGAGCTGGAAGTTGGAGGGGGGATAGGTGTGTTTTGTAATGCTCACTGAGTTAGCTGTAGGCAGCAGTGAGACCTCTCAGGTAGTTCTGCATTTGTGTCTATGGTAACAGCACAGGTGTTTCTTTCATGCTGAGGATAAAGCTGCCTAGGGTGATGATATCAGTGACCTGTGTGTGTAAATGTCTCATATCATCACAGTAGAGCAGAGGGTAAAAATATCACACTTCAGTGGATGATACACTGTTTTATCTCACTCATTTACCACTCACCCCTATTGTGTGTGTGTGTGTGTGTGTCTATATATATATATATATATATATATATAATTACTAGTGACCCTATTTATCAACCTGAATACAGGTATTGTCAAGCCTTCGTAATAACTTTCGAAAATGGGTTATTCTGATTTCTTTAAAATCTTTTGGTTCCTTGGTGTTTCTTGTCACTCAATGCTAAGCGCCACCTTATTGGCTGTTACTTGGGCTGTGGGTGAGGCGCACAACACGAGCAACATGGTGGCTCTATTTTTCCGGTACCGGAACACCCGCACTGACTATCTCGCAACAAATCACCACCAAATGTAAAGTATTTTTTTAAACTATTGAATAAGTTAATCCTACCTTCAGAGTAATTAAATCAATATCTGGCTGATCCTGCAGTACTTGCGCTGGGGGCTCGCGCTCTGGTTCGGGCTTTAGCAACGGCAACTGACCGTGACTAACTGCTCTTGCGGTGTTGAAGTAAAAAGCACCAGTAATTATAAAAATTAAAATCTAGGCAGGTGTGTGTTCATGATATTTCTTTTACACACCCTCAGTGAGTGTTGAGCTCATAAACCTCTCGAGCTTCACTCTCGAGGTTTATGGCACATCACTCACCTCGGGTGTGTAAAAAAATATCATAACACACACCCCCGCCTAGCCATTATTCTCTATATAATATTATAGTGGCATGGTAGTGCCACTATAGTTAGAGTTGCATATCCATTTCTATGTTAAACCTCAAACTTTGTACTTTAAAAACTTTTGAACCATTTGTCTGCTTTGCCTGAAATTTGGAATGTACAAAGATTTATTATGTATCTATGGATTTGGAAATTTTCATGTCAGTTGGACATACAGTTGTGAAATTGTAGTACGCTCAAAAAGTGAAAAATCCCCAAAGTTGCGATTTTTTTGTCCACCCGTAATGCACTGAAGAATGCATTTCAGTGGATTCAGATTGGAGTGTCTGCATGGGTACTGGGCTACACTGATGCCTTTTGAATATTTCATAAAAAAATATTGTTTTGTTCAAAAGTTATGCCATTTTTTTCTGTCCCGTTATAGCCTGTGGGGAAGTTTATATGTGTAGCTCAAAAATTGCCACGATCATCATTTTTATGTCAAGCTTTCCAAAAAATGTTGTGCTGCCGCCATCTTGTTTTCAGTTAACAAGAGAGAAAAAAATTGTATAACTCAAAAATAATGCACTTTTCAACCACCAACCATTGGATTTACCTAATCGGGCCCGAGGAACATGACCCTGGCATTAGTTTGTGGCTGCTAGTCCAGAAATATGTTTTAAAATGTTTATGTTTTTAGATAGTGACATTTTTATGCAGTGCAAACATTTGTGAAAACTTTAAATATGATTGCAATAACAATTTTTGAATGCGATAATATTCTCATTATAGAGATAAGAGAATTTTGCTATCTGTTGCTTTTTTGTCTCTTGATTGTGACAAGGTGGATTATGCTACCGGTGTGAACATTTCAGGGTAGGAAGCCTTAGTGCCCTGAATGTCTTTCACTAGTTTCATGTGGAAATATTCAAGAGGCCCATACTTACACCATTCCAAAGATTGGCTATTTCCCCATAGGATTACATTGCAGCAGTCATTTTCTTTTGTCCCTTCATTGTGGCAACATGGATTGTGCTATTGGTCTGAACTTTTCAGAGTGGAAAGCCCTAGTCCTAGAGGTGTGCCTTTTGGTGGTTTCATGCTAAAACATTAAACAGAGCCATAGTTACAGCATTTCAAAGTTCAGACATTTCCCATTGGATAACATTGTGGTGCCAGTCATGCCTTTTGGGGCCCATTACCTCAAAAGCAGTTCGAGATACGAACTTTTAAGTCATGAGAATTTTTAGTCCAGGAGAACTAGGTACAGAAGTAGATTGGAAAGCCATCAAACCCATGAAATTAGATTTTTTCTAGCTTGTATGGTTCCTGAGATATTTGTGAATTAGTGTTCCAGTTGCTGGTTTCCATTGTTATAGGCCACTATTATGCCCTCAGAGTTAGCACTCACATTGGTTTTCAGTGCCTGTATCTCAGAAATGATGAGATATGGGTTTTATTAATTATGTTGTGAAAACTACTCCCTCTCATGATTACAAACACACTTCAATTTCTTTTCTGGCTGCTACAGTTCCTGAGATATGGGCAAATTACTGTTACAAAGCCTCCTTGCCTTATAGGGCTGCTTTATGTCTCTATGCTTATCTGTAACTGGGAGCACAGGGCCCAGAGGGCCTGAGCTCCCACAAACACAAATTATTATGCACAACTGTTCAGTTTGGTGGGAGCGGGCCCCGCGTTCCCACCAACACATTCCATTTACTACTTACATAACACTTTTAAAAATAGAAAGGAAATTCTTTGCAAAAACTTCGTTAATGCATCAGTTAGGGTTGTTTCCACACTGACAAAAGTGTGGAAATTTCACGTTAGGGTTAACACCCCTACCATCCCCCCCACGCTCCACAAACCAACAGGCATCAGGGTGTGCGTTAGGGTCATCCCATTCCATGTGTAAAGAACCTAAGGTGGTGCAGTATAGGAGAATGGGGTGAGAGTTAGACATGACCACCCTAATGCACACCCCAATGCCTGTTGGTATGTGGAGGGTGGTGGGGTGGTAGGGATGTTAACCCTAACATGGGATTTCCACACTTTTGTCAGTGTGGAAACATCCCTAACTGCTGCATTAACAAAGTGTTTGCAAATAATATATATATATATATATATATATATATATATATATATATATATATACACACATAGTGATAAATTGTGCAACAAATACAAATCCAGTGTTCTGATTGTATACAACATATCACATGACCATGTGTATATCAGAGCATGACCATACACCTGCACTTTTACCCCCATCCAAAACAATTTTGAGACTTATAAACCACTCTGAGGTGTGCGGTCATGCTCTGCTCTGCTGTACGCATGCCTTGGGCTGTTGACGCACTCGGCCTGCAGCCTCACGCATACAATGCACACCAAGGCATGCATATATCAGAGTGCAACCGCACACCTCAGAGAGGTTTATCTATTATATATATATATATATATATATATATATAAATATAAATATATATAGTGGCATGGTAGTGCCACTATAGTTACAGTTAAGTAGCCCATTTAAGGTTAAATCTTAAATTTGGCAGCTTAATAAATTTGCAACCATACAATGGATTTCCTGAAATTTGGAATGCACAGTTTGATACCATAGATCTCTGGACCTGTCAAGTTTCATTACAGTTGGATGTGCGGTTGTGCAGCTACAAAGCACCAACAAAAGCATAAATTCGTGTTTTGCGTTTCTTTTGCTTTCGTGCCTACAGCCCACATGGTTTGCGTTATCAGTCTGAAACCTTCAGAGAACATGCAGTCAAGTTCGCCAATGTGTCTTTCAAAGATTTCATGAATAAATATTAAATGGTTCAAAAGTTATTTTAAAAAAACTGTTTCCCACTATAGTCTATGGGAAAAGTTGAAATATTTGATAGTGTCACAAATGCAGTTTTTACTGTCACAAATTACCCTTTTACTTTCATGATTCAGCCATTTTGTTTCAGTTGGTAGTTCTAGAAATGCTTGCCATTTAAATTTGGGACCCTCTAGGAACACAATTCTTGCTGTGTTCACCTACTCGGGCCCTGACTATGCTAGCCATGTATTTTTTGGGGGGGTAAAATACCCCAGAAATATGTTTTTAAGATGTTTGTAAAAAGTAGTGTTGCAAAGAACTTTCACATATGCAACAGTTTTGTGATTTTATTTGTGAGTATTCTTTTAACTGTGGAATTCTCTACCTCACGGATACGAGAATGCCTGACAGTCAAGATTTTTAAATCGGAGCTCAAAATGTTCTTGTTTTATAAAGCATATGAGAATTATTTTTTACTGGTTGTTTAATTGTTGCTGTCTTTTTAAATGTTAGTTTTAATTCTGTACAGCTGGTTTTGAAAAGCGATTAAAATAACATTTGACTTACTTACTTACTTTATGACACTATGTCCAAAACAACAGGGAATCTTTGCCACCATGCTGCAAAAGAATGGTTTGGTCTTTAGGGCTGAAATTTGGAGGGAAAAAAGCCAAGATCCCACAGATGTGCCTTTTGGTGGTTTGATGATAAAATATAAGAGGGCTGCAAAGTTACAGCACTCCAAATTTGAAAATGTTTCCCATAGGATAACATTACAGCATCCGCTACGCCTTCCGGTCCCGTATATCGAAAATGGTTCAAGATATGGACTTTTTGTCACAAAAATGCTTAGTCCCCCTCTAGGGTACTAAATGTAATACTAGCCTGGAAAGTCATAAATAATATGAGATTTTAATTTTTTTTTAATCGTCGTACGGTTCCTGAGATATAAGCAATTTAATATTCCAAGTGATCATTTTCTGGTATGAGGGCCATTATTATGGCCACATTCATTCTCTATTCACTGTGCTTCTGAATACATGTTTTTGGGACAAAAGCATGTGCATTTGCACTACTGTTACTGTTAGCATTTATGTTTATGTTTCTGCTTGCTTCAATACCATTCACGTTACCATTACCATTTGCATCAAAGTGTGTTACCATTTGCATTTGCACTTGCATTTGCATTACTGTTTCCTTTTGTGTCATCCTGTTCGTTACCATTTTTGTTTGCATTACCATTACTGTTTGTGTTTGTGCTCACATTTTCATAATTGTAACCATTTCCATTACCATCTTTCGCATACAAAGCATGTGCATTTGCATTACTGTTACTGTTAGCATTTTCATCACTGTTTGTGTTACCATTTCCATTTGCATTTCGCTACCATTAGAGTTTGCGTTGGTGCTTGTGTTTCCATTGTCGCTTGTGTTACTGTTTCCGTGTGCATCGCCATTGCCGTTACCATTTGCATTTGCATTACCACTAGCATTTGCGTTAACATTTGTATTTATGTTTGTTCTTGCATTTCCATTACTGTTTGTGTTTTTGTTTCCGATGTGCATTTATTCATTTGTGTTTGTATTTCACTTTGTTTATGTTTTCTGTTTGTGTCACTGTTATGTTTGCTTTTTTTATTGCTATTTTGTTATTATCTGTGTTTGGTTTCTATGTTTATTTTCGTTTCTATTACTTAATGTTTCATTGCTTTTGTACTTGTATTGCTTTACTGTTTGTGTTAGCTTCCTTTCACATCCCATTGGCGTTACTTTTCCGCATTTGCATTACCATTACTATTTGCATTACCATTTTCACGTGCGTTCCCGTTACCGTTATTGTTCTTGTTACTGTTACCATTACAGTTTGTATTTGTGTTACCATTTGCATTTCTTTTACCATTTTCCTTAGCATTTCCACTTGCATCACCATGTGCATTACCATTTGTGTTTGCATTTTTGCTTGCATTTGCATTTATGTTTGTGTTACTGTTTTCTTTGGCATCATCATTGCGTCACCATTACTGTTTGTGTTTGTGTTTCCATTTGCATTATCGTTACCTTTTGTATTTTCATTACCATTTGCATTACAATTTGCATTTGTGTTTCTGTTACCATTAGCTTTTGTGTGTGCACTTGCGTTTCTGTTGTCACTTGCGCTACTGTTTCCTTGTGCATCACCGTTGCTGTTACTGTTATCATTTGCATTTGCATTTCTGTTTGTGTTACTGTTACCATTTGCATTTCCATTACTGTTTGCATTACCATTAGTGTTTGTGTTTACATTTGCACTTGTGTCTCCATTATCATTTGCCTTATCATTTCCATTTGCATCACTACGTGCATTACCATTTGTGCTTACATTTGCGTTACCGTTAGTGTTGCTGCTTCCAGTACTGTTTTCATTTGTGTTTTCATTTGCATCACCATGTGTGTTTACCATTTGCATTTGTATTTGTGCTTGCATTTGCATTTCCATTTGTGTTACCATTACCATTTTCATTTCATTGCCATTTGTGTTACCGTCTCTGTGTCTGTGTTCAACTTTGTGCTTGTGTTTCCATTACCATTGGTGTTACTGTTTCCATTTGCATTTTTGTTACTGTTGCGTTACCATTTGCATATGTGTTTCTGTTACTGTTACTGTTCTTGTTACTGTTATCATTAGCATTGGCGTTACTGTTAACATTAACATTCCCATTAGGATTACCGTTACCATTGCTGTTAGTGTTACCATTACTGTTAGGGGTTATTATACACAAATAGGAAACATGGTGGGAGTGCAGGGCCCATTGGTCCCCGCTCTCCACCACTTGGGAAATTCAATAATGCATGGGACAGACACAAGGCAGTTCTAGTGGGGGGTAGGAGGAAGTAGGCAGTTGGTTAACTAGGATCTGCAGCTTATCCATTAGGTAGGGAAATGGGCAGACTAGGTGAGCCAAGAGATCCTTATCTGCCATCAGATTCTGTGTTTCTGTTATGTTTCTATCAATACCCCTTCTGACACATCCCAGCATCATCTTCATTTTGCTATACGCCTTGTTGCACTGACTCAATTGTTTGAGGGAGTCACTGATGATAACTCTAAGGTCCCGTTCCTCAGCTGTAGTGCTAAAACTCACCCCACCCATCCAATACACTGTCCTGGGGTTCTTGTTCTTTAGGTGCTTTATCTTGCACTTTTTTGCATTGAATTTCAACTGCCAAACCTTACACCACCCCTCTAGCTTTTGTACATCACTCTGCATTTCCCTGACTCCCTCATTGCTATTCACCCTCCCACAGAGTTTAGTGTCATCTGCCAAGAGACATAGCCTGCCCAAGATGCTCTCACTAATGTTGCTAATGAACATATTGAAGAGGACTGGTCCCAGAACAGATCCCAGTTGTACTCCGCTTGTGATCTCCCTCTCTGTTGACTTGACCACATTGATTACAACCCTCTGATGCCTCCCCTTTAGCCAGTTACCTACCTAATTTTTTATGACCTTAGCTGCACAGAGATCCATTTCTTTATCAAGGATCTATAAGGCACTGAGTCGAAAGCCTTGCTGAAGTTGAAGTAGAGCAAATCTACACTGGGTCAGCAGGGAAGGAAGAGATAAAGTGTCCGGAGGACAGCTCTCTTCCTGGGAAGGGTTCCGAGATGCACCACACTGCAATGGCACATGGGCAGTTGGGGCGGTGAAGGCAGTGCCTGCATAGCAAGGGGTGGAGTTCAGCATGTCGGGCACATCGGCATTGTGCCATTGCTAATTAAAGTATTTTTGTGGACTGAGCCCCTGCACCCCCATGGTGGGGAGCTGTGCCACCTGTACCCTCTGCATTTAAATATAATCAACCCAGGTCAGAGTTGTTTTGGGAAGGGTAAACATCGAGAAGCTACTGCCAGTGAACCAGCGACCATTACAGTGACTTCCGCTATGAAGGTCTTTTTTTCAGCTGTCGTGGTTTTGGTGTCGCAGTACTGTGGCCACTGTCTTAAATTTATCTGGGTGGGGTCACCTCACTTTTTAACGTAATTTTCTGTGGTAAAACAGATGATAATGATTTGTTTTTGTGTATTTTTGCTAAGCACCAGAATTTTGTGTAGCCTCTTTTATTTTGTTCCACAGTTTTGAGATGAAAGTTTGATTTGACTGAACTACAGTAACTTGACTAGTACACACAGTCTTGTTTGCCTGAATGCAAGCCAGTCAGTATCAGCTTTACTGTATCTTGGTTTTGCCCATAAAGAGCCCATCTCACAAATAACTGTTTTTAACCGAGAAGTAAACCAATGGCAAAACCAACATTTTATTTATATCTTAATGCTGGGAGCATTTTTGTTGACAGTTGTAAGGAAGTGGTCATTAACATAGCTAGTTGTCTCTTCCATAGTAGGAATTAACTTCCTTCAACCTTAATCAAGGTAATTCAGGAAGGTCTACTTGCCAGCAAATGTGAAATGTCCTTTTTCAGTATACTGAAACATAGAAACATAGAAATGTGATTGACAGAAAAAGACCTGAATAGTCTATCCATTCTGTCCCAAGACTCCCTACTTGAGAGGCTTAGATCTTCATCCCAGGGGCGAGGCAGATGTACAGTATTCATTACACATTTATGTACAGTTTTTGAAGTACCTGTCCCAAACAATGTGCATTTTTAAACAGTATCATTCTAATCTAGAGTATTTGATTTACTGTAGACCACTGAGCAGTATCTGTATTCATTTAATCTTCTGTTATTTACAACATGAATGTAAGTGTATTGTCTGTTCAGAGATTAGATAAGACATCTGGCAACAATCTGGACAGGCTGGGGGCAGCAGGTGAAGAGAATGTGTTCAAAACTGAAATTTCTGGTTACACTCCTGCACATCCTCCTTCCTTTTACCTCATCCACTCCATCCTCTTCCTGTCTAATAACTTTTCATATGCCTCCCACTTCCTTTTGAATCCTGCTGTTTTTGCCTCCAAAACCGTGTTAGTAAGTTTGTTCCAGTCATCCACCAACATTTCCATGATGCAATACTTCTGAATGCAATTTTTCAACCCCACTCCAGATTGCATGCATGTCCCCTGATGAATGCACTGTTTCTTACTTTAAACAGACTTGTTGTGTCCACTTTTTTGAATGCTTTTATGAACTCGAAAGTCTCTGAGGAAGACTTAGCTATACCACTCAGCATTGCAGCATTGAAATGAAATTGAAATGCAGCTAGCAGTGGAACCAGTGAACCAGAGGAGTGGCTATCTCTGCAAAGCAGTGTGCAAAAGATGGAGATTAGTGCCCAAGAGGTGGATAAGCAGAAAAGGGGCAAAATTCAGCAGACGGGCAGACAGCAATGAGAACCAGGGATAAATGACAACCAAGGAAGGGCCGGAGAACAGTGAGACAGTCTAGGAGGTCAAATCATGGAAAGCTATGTCTGCAAATGCCAGGAGCCTTAGCAACAAGATGGAAGATCTGAGGCTGTCATGGTGCAGTCAGACCTGGACATTGTGGCCATCACTGAAACCTGGTGTAATGATAACCACAACTGGGAGATGGCCATACCTGGCTACAACATATTCAGAAGAGACAGAGCAGGCAGGAAGGAGGAGGAGTGGCACTGTATGTGAAAATGACATAAGGGCCACAGAGATCCAGGAGGAACAAAATGGGGGAGAGATACTGTGAGTTAAGCTGGAAAGGAAAATGGGGACAGCCATCCGCACAGGTGTGGTCTATAGACCACCAGCCGAGGAGGAAGAAACGGATAGGGAGCTGATGCTAGCCATCCAAAGGATGGCAGATAAGGGTGAGGTAGTACTGGTTGGAGACTTCAATATTCCAGACGTGGACTGGAGCATTCCAGCAGCAGCATCAACTAAGAGCAGATTTATCCTGGACTCCTTCAGGGTGCCTTCCCAACAACTGGTAATGGAACCAACTCGACAGAAGGCAATACTGGACCTTGTGCTCACAAACAGGGACAGTGTGATGGGGGTACAGTGGGGAGCACCTGGGAAACAGTGACCACCAGTCATTGTGGTTTGAAATCACAGAAAGAGCAGAACCAAACCACACAAAACACGATCCTGGATTTTAGGGGGCAGACTTTGGGAAAATGGGGAGATACTTGAAAGAGGCATTAAGGGAATGGGACAGAATCAGGGTTGAGGAACAGTGGTGTTTGAAATGGATTATATGAGTCAATAGAATGGAAGGAAGAAGAGGAAGGAAGAGGAGACCATCTTAAAGATGTAGTAAAAGATGCAGAAAGACACAGGGTAGAACAGTGGAGGCAGTGGAGTGGTAGGAACAGACAGAAGAACATGAAATAGTGGGTAGGGGACAAAACCTTAATGTACATTGAAAGAAAGGAAAAGGAGGGATAGTGGAGACTGGAAGGTGAGATGAATGGAGGGAATGGATTGGAATAAGGTAGTAGGGTGCTTTGGTCTGTAAGGGTGGGAGTGGAATGGCAGAATGGACACGTCCCTTTACACGAGAAAGGGTCCTGAAGGAACTGGAAGTAATAAGAGTTGATAAAGCAATGGGGCCAGATGGGTGCACCCCAGGGTCCTTAAAGAACTAGAGAGGTGGTGGCTAAACCTCTGATATTCTGTTTAGCCGATCACTGGAAACAGGGAGGTACCCAAAGACTGGAGGACAGCAGATGTAGTCCCCTTATACAAAAGTGGGAACAAAGAGGAAGCAGGGAACCACAGACCAGTCAGCCTCACCTGGTAGTGGGGAAGATCATGGAAGCACTACTGAAGGAGAGATTGGTGGAACATCTGGCTGTCAATGGACTACAGGACCCAAGGCAGCATGGTTTCACCAGGGGAGGTCATGTCAGACCAACCTCATTGAATTTTTGACTGGGTGACTAGGGAGGTGGATCAGGGAGGGCAGTGGACATGGCCTATCTGGACTTCAGCAAGGCCTTTACACTGTGCCACATAGAAGACTATTACACAAACTGGGGAATATGGGGTGGGCAGGACAGTAGTGGTGGGTAGGTAACTGGCTGGGTGGCAGGACACAGAGGGTGGTGGTAAATGGCTGTCACCCACAGAGGGAAGAGTGACCAGTGGGCACCACAGGGATCAGTGCTGGGACCGGTCCTTTCAACATCTTCATCAGTGACATGGCGCAGGACCTAGAAGGCAGAATTTCACTGTTCGCTGATGACACAAAGCTCTGTAACAGAGTAGACACACCAGAGGGTGTAGACAGAATGAGAAGCGACCTGCAGAAACTTGAAGAATGGTCAGGGTTTGTCAGTTGAAATTCAATTCAAAGAAGTGCAAGATAATGCCTATGAGGCACAAAAACCTGGCTAATATATCAGTTGGGGGGTGATATATGCACCAAGCAGGAAAGGATCTTGGGGTTATCATCTCTGATGACCTCAAGGTAGGGAAACAGTGTGACAAGGCAAGCAGGTAAAGCAAATAGGATGCTGGGATGTATAGGCAAGGGCATTACCAGCAGGAAAAGGAGGTCATAATTCCGCTTATACAAGACACTAGTGAGGCCCCACCTGAGTACAGTGTATAGTTCTGGAGACCATACCTACGTAAGGACATAAACAGGGTAGAGAAGGTTCAGAGGAGAGCAACAAAGATGGTGCATGGATTGCATCACAAGTCCTATGAAGACAGGTTGAAGGAACTAAACATGTACTCCTGGAGGAGAGGAGGGAGAGAGGGATATGATAGAGACATACAAGTATCTTACAGGGAGGAACAGGGTGCAGGAAAACACTATTTTTAAGTGAAAAAGATGTTCCAGGACTAGAGGGCATGGGATGAAGTTGGAAGGGGGATGATTCAGAGGAAACATGAGAAAGAATTTCTTCACAGAACGGGTGGTGGACAAGTGGAACACCCTGCCAGAGGAAGTGGTGGGGGCTGAAACAATCACGGGATTTAAGAATGCATGAGATAGACATGAAGGAATTCTGGAGGTCAGGGGTAAGGGGCAACAGACTTCTAGGAAAATAAACTGAACTTACAAGCTCAAATGGGCAGACTGGGTGGGCCATAGGCCCTTATCTGCCGACACTGTCTATGTATCTATGCATCTATGTAATAGCACTGACCCTTATAGTGCAGAGCAAATTGTCAAAATTCAAAGAACATTTTTAGTCTTAAGAATAATAAGTTGAAAAATAATGGCTCTAGATGCCATATTCACATGATTAAATTAATGGAATGTTTGTAATTGGTGTCATAATAACTAAGTTTCTCACCATTGCTACTTCCATATGGCTAAATTTAATGTATTGTTTAACACTTGGGGCTAGATATTCAAATATCTGCAGAAGCAGAGTACAAAGGTTTGTGCTGCATTTGCACCCAACATGGAAGTCACCATATTCAGTCAGACAGTGCACTGGCACTATACAAACGAATATATGGCCATGTCAGCGCAATGCTAAGACAAGCTGTGCTGCCCCGACATGGACCTGGACTGCAATGCAGACCACAGGGATTTGCGCCCCCTGACTTGATAGCACCAGGAGCCAGGGCATGATATTCAGTTGTAGAATACAAATGAGCCCATTGGGCATGCAAGGCACTAAGGGGCCATATGATGCCCATTATGGGCTTAGCTGCATGGTAAGTGATGGCAGGTTTGTACTGTCACATAAGGCATGGTGTTGCTGGCCTCCCATACCCCTGAACACATATCTTCACTGTGCTAATGTACTCCCTGCTGTCTAGTTGCACCCCTGCCCTCTGATCACCCATCTGGCTTTGTAGCATCATGATCATGGTGTCTAGTGGCACCCCTCCACCCTCTGATCAACTGTCCCGTAGGTAACATGTCCTCCTGGTGGCTAGTGGCACCCCACACCTCTGATCACCTGCCCTTGTGGTTAATGCATACCCGGTGTCTAGTAGCACCCCCACCCTCTGGTCACCTGTTCTGGTAGGTAACAGATCCCCAGTGGGCCAGCAACCCCACCTCTGATCACACACCCTGTTCTATTTTCATGGTGCCCTGGTGTCTAGGCCTTCCACCTTCCTATCCTCCAGCCCTATAATGCATGCGTAGTCCCTAGTGTCTAATGGTACCCCCCCACTTTCAGAACACTTGTCCCCAAAATGGTTAGGTGGTCCCTGGTGTCCAGTGGACCCCCAACTGCTGGTCACCAACCAGACTGGCAAATGATGGTGGCTCAGTGGCCCCCCCGCACCACCTACACTCAGCACACCAGCCAGCCAACCCTCCCATAACTGTGAAGGTGGTGCCATGCAGGGAGCCTGATACTATGACCAGCACAGCCCTCTTCTTACCTCCTTAGCCAGTCACCATATGGCATGACAGGGAGCACACGTACAGTATACTGTATATTCAGTATGCATGCTCCTTGTCATCCCATATGGAGGCTGGCTGAGGATGTGAAAGGAGGGCTGTGCCAGTCATCACACTGGGCTCCCCATATGGCACTGCCTTCACAGGTATGGGGGGGTTGGATGGGTGGTGTGCTGTGCGCGAGCTGTGTGGGAGAATGCTTACCCACTATTGGTCATCGGTCTACTTAGTGACCAACAGTTGGGTGGGGCCACTAGACACCAGGGACTATCTAAGCATTTAAGGGATGGCCATTCAGGGGGTACCAGTGGACATCGAGGACTATGTATGCACTATGGGGCTGAAGGATCAGAGGGTTGGGAGGGCCCCTAGACACCAGGCATCACAATGCCATAACGAGCTGGTGATCAGAGATTGGGGGGGTGCCACCTGGCACCAGGGAGGATATGTTACCTACTGGGGCAGGTGATCAGAAGGGGAGGTGCCACAAGACACCAGGGAGGATGTGTTAACAACCATGGTGGGGGATTAGAGGGTGGGGGCTGCCACTAGACACAAGTATGTTGTGTTAACTACTAGGGAGGGTGATTAGAGGGTGAGGAATGCCACTAGACACCAGGGTGTTCATTGTTTCACTAGGACGAGATTCGGAATGTGGAGGGGGGATGGGCAGCTGCAGTACTGCCATCCTGCCACCAGTTCCTTGTGCCCTGTTATGACTAGGTTCACAAAGATGGTAAACTAGTGCCCATTTAGTCTGCATTTACTGCAGGTGCAGCGCCTGAATTTGCCGCTTACTCTATGCGAGAGGATATCCTTATTTGCATGGGCACAGCAGTATGCTAGTGCTTAAAAGCAACAGACTTTGCCTGTGCTGTGGTGGTGAGGGGGGTCTCTGAATATAGACTCCACCCATGAATCGTGTGCAAAACCTGGTTAGCATGGTCAAACACCCCCTAGTGCTCGTGTTAACTTTTGAACATCTGGCCCCTGGTATCTTAATAATCTTGTACAACATGTTGTTACTTGCTGTCTGAATATAATGTTCATTACAATATGCCTTTGATGTACTACAGTATATAAGTAGCTGTTGTCACCTGAATTGCTCAAATGTTGTCTTGATTGTTGTTCTACCTACCTTGTACCCTCCTGGGTCATACCTGAAAAGAGGGCATTGTTGTCTAGTGTTTTACCCGTTAAGAAAAAGACTAAAGGTTAAGGACTGTTTCTATCAAGTTAGTTAACATTTTTAATAGTTTGTTTCTCTAGAAATTGCTTTAACATTATGTGAGGAACATCAGTAAATTGTCACAGACCAAGGGTAAATTTGATGCAAAATATATAGCACTTTGTAAAATGCATAGCAGTTAAGTAGCTATGAATTTAGGGTTTACGGTCTGTTACACAGGCCACAATATTACAACCACTTCTGTCACTAGAGAACACTATACAATCTGAATATATCTGTGGCCTTTTCATGAGAATAATATCTAGTAAGGTTCAGTGAGTGGGGTTTCTTAAGTTTGGTCTTACTGCCTTCAATCCCAGTTTATATCACCAAGGATTATGGCTTCATTATTGTAAAATATATAGAAGGTAGAAAAAATGCTCCAGGATTTTACCACCTTTTTAAAAAGGATCTACTGTATATATATAAACATAGAATTTGATGGCAGACAAGGACTGCATGGCCCATCCAGTCTGCCAATTTCTCCCTACCTCCATTATCTCCACAGACCATGCCCGATCTACAGCTCTTTCTCCTTCCCCTTCCTTTCCACTATGATTATCTTCTGCTTATCACATGCATTCTTGAACCCCGTTTGCTGATCCTGCAGTGAAACCTTTACAGCAATCACGTTGATACTGACAACATCGCCAGATCGCTGTAAAATTCACCTGGGACCCCGGCACTCTTTCCCCCGGTCCTGCTCCCCCTCCCTGAATCGACTCTGACTCGGAGTTGATAATCCCTAAGTCTGGAGTGTGTGGGGGTAGAGCCCCCTGCATGAGGGCTTCAGGGTCAAAGCCTCCCCAAAAAACACAGGTTTCCAGACAGATGTATGCCAACCGAAATCTGAAGTTGACATAAATCCGTCGCTGTAACGTCGGTCAACAAATGTTTTGGCCGAACTAGAGCCATAGAGCCTTTGAACCCCACCCATTGCTTTGTTTCTACCATCTCTGCTAGAAGGCTGTTCCAGGAATCCACCACTTTTTCTGTGAAGAAGTACTTTCCTATAGCACTCCTAAGTCTACCTCCAGCTTCATAGCATTTTCCTTGTTCTGAGCACCTCTTTTCTGAAAAATACTCCTTATTTACCCCAGTATCATATCCTCTCTCTCCCTCCTTCTCTGTCCCAGGGTGTACATATTGAGGTCCTTTTGTCTCTCCTCATAGGGTTTTTGATACAGACCCTGCAGCATTTTAGATACCCTCCTCTGACCTGTCTCCATTCTGTCTTCGTCCTTCCTGACATGTTGTCTTCAGAACTGTACACAATACTCTAGGTGGGGTCTTACCAGTGATTTATACAGAGGCTACACCACTCTCCCTCTTTCTGCTGGTGATAATCCTCATTATGCACCCCAGCATCCTCAGCATCCCACTCACCCTCTCTACTGCCTTGTCGCACTGCCTGTCCACCTTTAGGTCATCTGATGTGATTACAGCCAGGTCTCTTTCCTGCTTGGTTTTTGTCAATATCACTCCACCCATTCTATACTCCACCCCAGGTTTCTGTGCCCTAAGTGCATTATTTTGCACTTTTTTGCATTAGAACCCAGCTGCCATACTCTTGATCACTCCTTTAGTTTTCTCAGGTCTCTGCTCATCCTTTCCACCCCACCTGAGTGTACACCTTATTGTAGATTTTGGTGTCATCTGCAAAGAGTCAGACCTTCCCTTCCAGCTCCTCTGCAATTTCACTTGTAAAGACATTCAAGAGGACTGTTCCCAGCACTGAACCCTGAGGCAACCTGCTGGTCACCCTCCGTTCCTTGGAACAAACTCCTTTTACCACCACCCTCTGTCTCCTATCCCTTTGCAGTTTTCTTACCTAGTTTGCCACCTTTGGACCCCGACTCTAAGCTACCCAGCTTAATTACTAGCCTCTATTTGGAATGGTGTCAAATGCTCTACTGGTCTCTTGGTAGGCCATGTCCACCACTCCACCTTGATCTAGTTCCTTGGTTACCAGTCAAACAAATCAATCAGATTCATAATACATGACCTGCCCCTCTGAAACCATACTGCCTTAGGTCTCATAACTCACTGGATTCAACATATTCCATATCTTTCCTTCAGCAGTGATTCCATTAAATTTCTCACTGCTGATTTCAAACTGACTGACCTATAATTGCCAGCCTAGTCTGTGCTGCCACTTTTGTGTAGTGGGACTACATTCACCCTCCTCCAGTCCTCCAAAACCACTCCTGCTTCCAGTGAGCTGCTAAACAGAACTGTCAGAGGTGCAGCCAGTATTTTCCTGAGCTCCCTCAATACCCTTGAATGCACCCCATCTGGCCCCATTGCTTTGTACTAGATCTATAGCAACCAAACATGTTTATGACCTCATGCTTGGATACTGTGAGGTTATTAATGCCTGTCTCCACTAATTCACCTTCAGTGAAATCACCATGTGCATACAATATGCACTGTACAGTATATTTAGGCATTAGAGATTCATAAAGTCACAGGCACCATAGAAACACTCACAATATTTCTAGTGAGAAAACTGATGTTTGACCCTGAGAATGTTACACAAACAGACGGTGAATAGTTTGGTTAACACAATATTAATTAGCCTATCTGATGTGACTGGATCAGACGGTATGAGTCAATATGGATACCAGCAGGATACAGATGCTAACTGGTGGAGGACACTGAGTGGCCAATTCATGTACCATCTACCTCTAAAAAGATCCAACAAGGCTTATACAGTTATCCCCATTCCCTGTACCTTGTAACAACTACTAATTCACAGTGACACCCACTGGGGGTGGTCAAGCCATGGCAGATTTTAAGCCTCCGTACAGCTGCAGGAGCAGCAGTAGCAGCAACAATACCCTGTCAATGACAGCAAAACATTTTTGGGCTACAAGCGTAGTCACATTTTGTGCTCCACTGCAGTTACAAGGACTACTGAGTGGCATATATCTGCATTGCACCCCTATGTGCTATACATAAAGGGCTGCAAGCCTGTCCTTGAGCTTTTGGTCATGTCAGTGTGACTGCACAGGAAAGGGCCAGGGTAGAGAGACCTTGCTAATGAGCGCACTGGTATGTATGGAGGTGCTGCTGTGCACAGTGGTTCATGACAGTAGCTGTGTGCACTCCAGTTAGAGACCAAAGTCCATGGGGTGAAAATGTTTTGTTTCGAAAGTGAATTGTTGTCAATAGTTTTCGTGAAAGACCAGTGGTCTTTCTGAAAATTTGTTAACCTTTGGATTCCATTTCAGAATAAAACCTTTACCGCACCCAATGGTCTTGGGTCTCTAATTGGAAGTGCACACAGTTACTGTCATGAAGTGTTTGCAGCTAGCTGCCTTGTGTTGCACCCCACCTGTACTGAGTTTGAAGTGCAACTGAGTACTTTGTGTATGCACAGTGGTTCCATGGTGTCCTCACCCCCTTGATATAAGGCACAGTGACCCCAAGAGCTGAAAAACTGCTAACAATAGTTCATCAAAGGGCCACAGCCTTGAAAACTGTAACAATCATTCTGGCAGGGGGAATTTTTAGGCAGTGCATAACATCACTGAACACTACAGAAGATGGGAATGGGGTTAGGTGGTGGTGGGATCTATTGGGCACCAGGGAATGAAGCAAAGAGTGGGATGTATTTCTGGACAACTGAACCAACAGGGAACACCTGGAAGGGAACTGATAACATAAACAGTACCTGGCCATGAAACAAGCCAAAGGTATGGGGGGGGGTAACTGAAGGACGTTCCGTGTGCTCAGGGCATTGCTCATGGCATGGCACTATTCACTTGGTGTCATGCCATGGGGTGACCCCTGTGTCTGTCTTGTTAGTGGTGGCACAGTCAATGTGCACCCACTAACATTTTGGCTGCTGCTTTGCTAATCAGTTTGTTTTTTTATTTTATTTGTTTATTTAGTCTTTGTTAACTGAGTAAGGCCCACTAGGCACAAGTGACTGTTTTCAAGGGCGACTTGGGATCTTTGTTGGTTAAGTGACTTGCTCAGAGTCACAAAGTATGAAAGTGGATGTTGGGGAATCAAACCCAGGTCTGCAGGTACCAAGCTCATTCACAGCTTGTTACTCTAACCTCTAGGCCATACTGCACCACTGCTGTAGGTGAGAATCCACCCCCCATGCAGTTAGCAGCACCATTCTGTGTATCACAGTTTTCTGGGGAGGACATGGAGATTCTGTGTGTCCTTGAATAGTGCCAATTACTACTGTGACCGTGTATAGTTCCCAGCAGTTAAAACAGCAGCTGTCTGCACAGCACTGAGGTGGTAGAACAAATGTCAAAATCACCCTTCCTTTTGCTGTTTGTCCCCTCTCTTTCCGGAGGGGGGGCACTCTGCAGGGAGTGACTTCCTTGTTTCTTGCTGACAAGACTTATGTAATGTTTCCTCTTTATTCTCATTGTAAAGTACTCAGTATGGGTGAATAATGATTTAAAGTGCATCTAGCCTGGTTGGCTTCTTCCAATGCAGTTAAGAGAAAATAACATGTTATTAAGGAAACAGAAGCAATGTTTTTTGGGAAGACACAGTAGAATGATTTGTGTGCTTTTTCTGTTAGAGAGCCTTAATTAATGGATTTACGGTACGTTTAATGAAATGCAGTGTACTGGACACCATTTTTTAGCACTCCCAGAGCCACTAGAGGGCAGGTTTTGTCCACTTCGGTTCAAGGAATGTGTGCACTACAAGAAGAGGCCTGGAGAACACTTACATCATTTTAGTGCAATCAGTTTTTTACCTTATATAGTGCATTGGATCCAGTTTAGTACAGGCAATAGGCGTGGCCTCTTAAGTCCTGTATCTTCAGACATTAGGAATTATTTTTTCCATTTGGGGTAGAGTAGGATTTAAAGATTCATATGATGGCTTGGCTTTCTTTATAGCGGTTTCCTAGGGCTTTCTTAAATGTTAAAGATTTAAAGCTACTGTATGTATTTATTTATTAAAAGACATTTTAAAGTCTCATACAGCAGCACAGTGGAAGGGCTGCTGCCTGTACTGCCAGTGACACAAATTCATGTCCCAATCTGGACTGTTGGATGGCTGATGGGAGAAGGATTGAGCATCCCAGACAGCCTCACCTCCTCTGGGGGCTGGGAGGTCCCACCAGGTTTCTCTGCTCTTATCTGCTCTACTGCCACCTTAGTAGCTGCAGGAGACAGTGCAGTTGAAGGCCTTCAGCTGCTGTCAACTTGCCTGGTGGAGTCCCCCCCACTGACACATTTTATGACATTGCTAGCATTGGCAAACATAGGAAGAAACTCAAGAAAACTGAAGCATGTAGATCTGTTAGTCATTTAAACCCAGATCATGCCAAGGTATGTATTGTACCTTGCAGCCTAGGGGTAGTTTCCTTCTCCTCTGGCTCCACTGTAGGGGTACAAACCTGTGGGAATCTGGACCAGTGTGGGGTGATAGGAATGGATGGGGTAGTTGCTAACAGGATTGGACCATAGGCATCAGGGAAATCCAGGGGCATAAATACATGATTAAAAAAGGGTATTTAAAATCCTTTTCTTTTTTCCCCTTTCCCATTGTCCCAATCCAGAAAATTGCAGCTGCCATGGTCATATCTTATTTTCAGCTGGGAGGGCAGTTGTTTAGCCACCATCACGGATTACACCAATGATGTTCCTTGTTTGGCTGTCAGTGTGTGCATGAATGCTGAGCGACCTGCAGCCTTAGTCCTTAGCTGCCAAGCACCTTGCCTTTTTAATGTATTTGACCCCCAGCTGGCCCAGTACACTCACTTTGACTCTCATCCAGCAATAGCTATCAAGCTTTTGAGGTATAATTCAACTCATGCTGAATGGTTCAGAGGGTAAGAACACTTGCCTACAAATCGATGGACTGCAGGTTCAGTACAACTCAGGGACTCCAACCATGTTGCCCAAGGTAATCTGAGGTAATGTTAACTGCATTAAACATTTCACTGTGCAGATCTGATAGACCACAAGGCTTTCTTCTGTCTTCACCACCCTCACTCCCAGCTCTGGATAAGTTCCTCCATCATGTTCTTTCTGTGGTACTACATGGGTGGTCAGATCAGGAGATACTGTAAATTGGGAATCAATGAGCCATGCTCCATTTAGGAAGCTAGTAAGACCGGCCCAGGCCCCAGAAAAGCATTGATGTTATGCGGGGTGGGGGGAGCCAGTGTTGGAATTGCAGGGGTCTTGCCAGGACTTGGCCCTGTAGATCTGAACTGAGCTTTGGTAGCTCATGCATCACTGCCATTGACCAATAATAGGAAAGGAGGGCTCAGTTTAAAGATAGGCCATTATGGGCCTCTAGCTTCCAAAGCTCATAAAGTGTAATTACAGCAGTGGGAGGGGAGGAGGACCCTGCTGCAATGTGTCTGTTCACCCTGCTGCAGTCTCCTAAGGCATCTGGGAACCTTAACAGTACTCCATACAATAGTCCCCAGCCCTCAACTGTGGCACACTGTGAGGGGGCAGCAGATGACGTGGTTCTGGAGATAAAAAGGTGTATTTTAGGAAGATGGGATATGGCTGCCCTTATCAGATCAAGATCACATGCTTATGTGGGGTAGGGGTTCCACTAAAGGGCTACCCAGGTTTCCATCTGGAAGCTCAGTGCCTAGCCCAGCTCTGTCCTGTATGTTGCCACCTGGCACAACAATAGGGATCTGCAAAGCTGAAAAACATCACCTGACAAAGTGAGTTGCAAAGTTTGCCAACTTTGCAAAATGTGAAGTGTTGACTTTGAGAAGTTTTCAGCAGGCAAAGTGACATTTTTACAAGTGAAGTCATGCAAATTTGTTGGCGAAGTAGCAACTTTGCCATGACTTCGACTGACTTTGCCTGAAAAAAACAATCCACCAGGAAGACTCACTGTGAAACAATGTGAACTTCACAAAGTGTTTCGTGAAGGAGAATTTCACAACTTCACAGTGAAGTGAAACTTTGCAATAGCTATACACAACAAGAAGCTGCATGCCTACACACTAGGTAACAACAGTAACTGAAAGCCATTCGTAAGGCACATAAAGTAGTATTGCAGTGCAGTGCAACCTGATGGCTACATGCACTTTCTGCCTGTGCCAGCATGTTTCATGGAGCAGGTCTTAAGGCCGCACAGTATAATCTAAATAGATCTATTAGTAGGACCCTTTGTTTGAAATGGCCCAGATGTGTGTCCCTTCTCTCTGCATTTTTGCCCTGACACATTGTATCTCCTATTCTAATGCCAGAACTGGCAACATAAGGCATAATGCACCATGGGTGAAATTGTAGGTGAAGCACGGCCAGCCATAGGAAGACCATGCCCCAGCAACAACTGGTCACCACAATGCAAGGGAAGAGGTGCATGCTAAGCTCCAGTAGATTTCCTTCTCCTTCTGTTTGTTTTTCAATGGCCCAAAAAGGTTATGGTCTGGTAAGAGCAGTCTGGGAGGAGTTGAGGAACATTCATGTCTGCCCCAACAAGCACAACCTCTGTATTCCCCACCATCATCCTCTTCAGACCTCCTGGGCCTTTGAAAATAATACATTTGATTGCTTGCTTACACCAGGCAAGGCCACTGCTCAATAGGGGTGTGCAGTAAACAAAATATTTTCCCTGAAACCATGAAATAACAGGCTATTTAATTACAGAATAAGACTACGAAACCTAAAACATATTATTTACTACATACTAGTCTGATAAAACAGTATTTGTTTCTTGAGTCTTCTGATTTTCAACTGTGCTCCCCATTGGGCTCAGATAAGGCACTTGGCCTCACTTTTAAAATAAGATGTATATAGTATAGTGGTTGGGGTTTTGAGGTAATAACCAGACCAGAGTGAATAGCATCATAGCTGTAGGCAGAGGTGTTTAGTAACATCCCAGTCTACCAAGTAAAACCCAACCGCTATATTGCTATCAGAAATATACTAAAAAAAAAACAAAAAAAAAACATGATTTTGAAATAGAGCCAAAGTTGTTCTCTCTTGGTACAGACAGATTCAGTTTTTCCTGAGGAAGGACTTTGTTAGTCCAAAAGCTTAAGCACTTTGTTCTTTTTGTAACATCTATGTTGGTCCAATAAAATGTATTAAATCATTTGCTTCTGGATCTCTTAGTACAGTGCATTTCTGAGAAAATCAAAAAGGTTCAGCGATTTCTCATAGTTGGTCTGTAGGGGTACAGTCTTAGAACCTGGTGGTGCACCCAGTGGGGGATACTATATCATTTGAATGCATGGCTGTGTATGGAGTCCAGGTGCAGGCTGCTAGATCCTCCTCATTTACCAGCCTCTGGGACATGAGGGGGGTTTTCTGTGGGAAACTGTAGACTTCATCACCATCTATATGGCTTATTCTGGGTGACTTTAATGTCTGGGTTGAAAACGAACTCTTGCATTTCGGACAGGATTTTCTTCAGAGAATGGAGTCCCTAGGTCTCGTTCAAGCTGTTGCTTCTGCAACCCACCAACACAGGCATGCCTTGGACTTGATATTCTTTTTGGGGCTTGTGGTAGAAAACCTCAAGACTGATATGATCAGTTTGTCAGATCACTATGCCATCAGGTTCAGTTTCAGGGCACCCCTCTGTAGTCCACCCCCTGTGGAGTGGTCCAGTACTGCCCTTTATTAGGGCTTAGGTCAGATGGACTTGTGGCAGTGCTAGACACCTCAGATATGCTGGTGGCATGTGCCAGGGAATCAGAGGAGGCAGTGGCAACTTATAATAGAACTGCTGGTGCTGCCTTCAACCTCGTGGCATCAGCTCATGTAAACCTGCTGGTTTCACATTTTGGTTCACTGTAGTATGACAGCGGGCTGAGGAGATGAAAGCAAAGGGGCAGAGGTTGCAGCATTGTTGAGGAGTTCGAGGGCCTAGTAGGAAAAACTGGCTTTGAATAGTCACTATGGTGAGTATCAAAGCCAGTCTCCCATAAGGAGGTAAAATTCTGTCCAGGGAGATTTCTGCTGGAAGCAACTGACCAGCTCAGCTATGCTGAATATGGACAGACTTCTCCATCCTACCTATTTGGAGTCCATGAAGACTGCTTCATCCACTAAATGTGATGAGTTTGCTTGGTTCATTTTGGACAGGGTGTCCTCTATTTGGCTTGGATGTCAACCAGTGAGCCATTAGAGGCCCAACAGTGTTGAGTCAGTGGAATGTAATAGCATTCAGTGGTAATGAAGAGAGCTTTGTTAGTGATGATGGATAAGGTTGGTGAGGTGATCTCAGAGTTGTGGCCAACATTTTGCAAACTGGATCCAGGCCTGACCTGGCTACTAGTGACTTGTTGGGCAACTGGGCTTGGTGCTCACTGAGACTGCCTGGAGCTCCCTGTCAGAGGGATTTTCCCAATGTGCTGAAAAATGCATTGGTGAAGCCCTATTGAAGAAGCCATCATAGGACACAGACATCTTGGTGAATTACCAACCCATCTTTAGCCTGCCTTTTTAAGGCAAGGTTATTGAGAATGTGGTTGTGCTGCAACCTGAGGCACACCTCACAGCCTTTGACATCTATGAGCCTCTCTAGTCTGGGTTTAGGTCAAGGCATAACACAGAGACTGTGCTGGTAAGGATGCACAGTGACCTGCTCTGGGGCAAGAAATAGAGGAAAGTTGTCAATTCTTGTCCCCTAGATCTCTTTCTGCAACATTTGACACTGTGGACCAAAGGCCATTATTGGACTGACTCAGAATACATAGGACTCACTGCCAAAGTCATCTGCTGGTTTGAGTCCTACCGTATCTCATGGGCAGGACACAGAGGGTAGTTATAGGAAGTTTTTCCTTGCTCACAATGGACATACATTGTGATGTACCCTAGGGTTGGTCCTCTCGCCCATATTGTTCATGGTGTACATGCTGCCTCTGGGTAGGAACATGAGAAAGTATGGAGTTGGGTTTCATTGCATGCAGATGATACTCAGCTCTACTTGTCTTTTGCAGCAGAGACACCTGGTGTGGTGGATGTGCAGAATAAGTGCATGGCTGAGATCCACGACTGGATGTTATCTAGCTGGCTGAGCCTTACCCTTGATGAAACTGAAGTACTGGTGACTGAGTCATGTCGAACGGGGGGAGTGGCAGCTGCTGAGAGGGAGATGGGGTTTCAGCTTGGTTCTTTTCAGATTCTGGCTACTGCAAAGTTGAGAAATCTGGGAGTCATTCTGGATGAGGGGTTGACATTTGAGGCTCAGGTGGCAGCAGTAGGCTAGAATGACCATCACATTCTCAGGAACATCAGCTGAATTAGAGGCCGTATCCCGTGGATGTCTTGTCCTTACTCTTACATGCTTTTGTGACCTTGTAGCTGGACTATTATAATGCTCTGTACCTTGCGGTCAGTGGAGGTACATTGCAGTGCCTGCAGTTGGTGCAGCATGTAGCTGCTAGGCTGCAGACTAGCCACTGAGGTCGATTCATATCTCCCTGGCACTGTGTGAACTGCACTGGCTGCCAGTTAAGTGGCATATATCCTATAAAGTAGGGGTGCTCATTTACAGGCCATAATTAAGGCCAGGCTCTGGTTATCTGAGTCATCTCCTGCACCCTTACACACCCTTATGCCCTCTCTGCTTAACTGAGGAGGGCCTCCTGGTTGCTCCCAGAGCCAGGCTTAAAACCTGGGAGGACTAGATCTTCAAGGTCGCATGTCTGGTCCTTTGGAATTCTCTCCCAAGGGCACTGAGGGAGGCCTCTTCGGTGAAGGCCTTTAAAAGGGGTCTTAGGACACACCTTTATGCACAGGCTTATGGGGAATGAGAATCCCAAAATCCCATCCCAGTATGATTTTATGTAACTGCTAAATTCTAACTTTTAATATACTGATACCTCATTTAAAATTATTACTTATTTAATTGGGATTATTGCTTTATCTGTTTTACATTTGTTGGTATCACTGTTTTTTGTAATTGCATCCTGAGCCTCAGGGGAAGGTCATCGCAAAGAAATAAAATCTACTACTACTTTTAGCCAGTCAGACCATATAGATTTGCATATAGTCCCATTTCTGAGTCCGTTGTCCCAATATTGCAGAATAACTGGACAGTAGCTCTGTACACTGACTGGCTGACATGGATCTTTTGCAGCATTATTTGCAATAATCAGACCCTATTAAGCACACCACCTTTGTACAAAGCACTGTGATAGATAACACAGTCATGCATGAATAAGACAGTTATAAAGTGTGCTTTGGCAGTACACATACTAGTGTTCTGCATGCAACAGTGCAATTAAAATGAAAACAGATTGTACCTTTTGCAGAAGTGTTTCAAACAGTGATCTAATTAATATCTCTATCTATCTATCTATCTATCTATCTATCTATCTATCTATCTACCTATCTAATCTATTCTATCTCAACAGAGAATTAAGGGTTTGTGGGGTTTGTGTGTGGAGTAAAGAATTCGCCACCCCACAAGAGAATGAAAGACCAGATAACTCATCAAGCAGCAAAATCATGAGTGATTTATTACAGTCTTTTGGGCATTTTTTTCATAATCTGCAGGAATCTGTTCCATGTTCTAATTACAACACAGGGCTAGCCCACTCCAAAATGAAATCTGTCTTGCATTTTAAAAGAACTCTGACTTTTAAGATGGATGTGCAATAATAAGAATTATGGCACGATAAAGTAAACTAATTATGATGTAATGTGTGATATCACAGAATGGAAATATAGTACATTTTATTACCATGTGCGAATATCAAAATCAACCCACAGTCTGACAGGTATGTTGTCTGCATCTCTCTGCCTCTCCTGCATGCTACCTGTGTTTATTAATGACCAAAGATCCTTTTTATACACTTTTACAGTCCTTATATTCAGGAGATCTATATAACGAAGATAAAAAAAGTTAAATCTGGTTGTGCTAGGAGAGTCATTAACGCCTTAGGCTAAAGTCTGTCATTGATTAAAGAGGTTTACTGTAAAGTGCCACGTATTCCTTGTCTGAACTTGGATCGTTCCATGAATATATGGAAATGTTAAACATTCCAAACCTTTATGGTAAGCCTTGCTCAAACCATTTGGGGTAAGCCTAATGATGTAATGCACCCTCTGGCCTACTTCAGACAGTTCTTGTTCTGTGTGTTGTATTACTTGTGACTCAACATGCTGTTTACCTAGTATTAGATTCTTAACAGAAACAAAGACAAGCCAACATTCTGTGTCATCTCCCACCAAAATAAGAGTTCGCTTTAAAACAGCTGTAGGTTTGGCAACTCACATTATTTGTTTGATTTTTTGTTTCATGTTATTTACCCATATTATCTCAGATTATCTTTGTGGGGTCCTGTTTTACCCAAGTGTTTCACAAAGTAGGTTTCTGTTTTACCCAAGTGTTTTACCCAGTGGGTCCCTCTTCCTACTGGGTCAATATGTTGCACTTCATTGCACACAAGAAAACCTGCGCAACAGGAACAGCACGGTAGGAAAGAGCAAGAGGGTGCAAAACCACAAAAGGGTGTATGTGCAGTAGTGCACCCTCTCACTCTTCCCAGGCAGAGGATAACACCTCTGCTGGGACAGGGGCTGGTGAGCTGCTGCTGTGGCTCGATGGGATGAACCACAGGCAGCTAGGGAGGCAGGCAATGTGTTTGGGACTGGGTTTTGATTCCCATCCCAGGCACATGGATTTTTTTATTTTTCACAGTTTGTGCGAATTTAATTGTTAACCCCCAGAGTTAGTTATTTTAGTTGGGGGGGTTTGGGGAAGCAGAGCTCCCCTTAAAGCAAAGACATATGCTGCTAACAATATATTGTGCTGCATTGGCAGCACGATAGATTGCTGTGGCATAATGTCTTGCAACATTATGACTCTATGCCTCCTTCTTACCCATGCGCTTTATCCAGTGGGGTTTTTAACACAAGTGTTTTACCCAGTGGAGTACTGCTTTAACCAAGTGTTTTACCAGTGGAGTACTGCTTTAACCAAGTGTTTTACCCAGTGGGACCCTTCTTTACACAAACTTCTTCCCGAATGGGGTGATGCTTTAGCCAAGTATTTTACACAGTAGGGCCCTGCTTTACCCAATAGTTTAACCCAGTAGGGCCCTGTTTTACCCAAATGTTTTACTCAGTGGGGCCCTGCTTTACCCAAGTGTTTAATCCAGTGGGACCCTGTTTTACCCAGCGGTTTATCCAGAGTGGCTCTGTTTTTCACATGGATTTTTATAGTTGGGCCATGCTTTACCCTAGTGTTTAATCCTATGGGGCCCTGTTTTACTCATGTTCTTTACCCAGTGGGGCCCTATTTTACCCAAGTGTTTTACCCAGTGGGGCCCTGCTTTACCCAAGTGATTAATCCAGTGGGGGTCTGTTTTACCCAAGTGGTTCATCCAGTTGGACCCTGCTTTACCAAAGTATTTTACACAGTGGGGCCCTGCTTTACACAGGTATTCAATCCAGTGGGGCCCTTTTTTAACCAAGTGTTTTAAACAGTGGAGCCCTGATTTACTGAAGTCATTAATCCAGTGGGGCCCTGCTTTACTCAAGTTTTTAATCTAGTGAGGCTCTGCTTTACCCAAGTGTTTTCTCTAGTGAGACCCTGTTTTACTCAAGTGATTTATCCAGTGGAGCCCTGTTTTGCACAAGTGTTTTATCCATGGTGGCCTTGCTTTACCTGAATATTTAATCCAATGGAGCCCTGCTTCACCCAATTATTTTATGTAGTGTGGCCCTGTTTTACTCAAATGATTTACCCAGTGGGGCCCTGTTTTACCCATGTGATTTATCCAGTGAGGCCTTGTACTACCCAGTGCTTTATCCAGTGGGGTTTTGTTTTGCCCAAGTATTTTCAGCCAGTGGGTCCCTGTTTAACCCAAATGTTTCATCCAGTGGGGTCTTGCATTACTTAAGTGTTGTATCCAATGGGGCTGTGTTTTGCCCAAGTATTTTTATCCAGGGGGGTCCTGTTTAACCCAAATGTTTTATCCAGTGGGACAATGCTTTACCCAACTGTTTTATCCAGTGGGACTGTGTTTTGCTCAAGTGTTTTACCCAGTGCATCCCTGGTTTACCTGAGTTGGTAATCCAGTGGGGCCCTGTTTTACCCTAGTATTTTGTCTAATGAGGTCCAGATTTACTCAAGTGTGTTAACCTGTAGGACCATGCTTTATCCAAGTGTTTTATAGAGTGAGCTCCACTTCTACTCAAGTATTTTACCCAACAGAGCAGTGTTTTATCCTAGTGTTTTATCCACTGGGCCCTGCTTTCATCAAGTATTTTACCCAGTGGGGCCTGTTTTACCCATGTGTTTTATCTAGTTGAGCCCTGCTTTATCCAATTGTTTTACACAGTGAGGCTCTGCTTCACAGAAGTGTTTTATGCAGTGCGGTCTGCTTTTAGTCAAGTGTGATACCCAGTGGGGTCCTGTTTTACCCAAGTGTTTTATCTATTGGGTCTCTGATATAACCAATTGTTTTATCCAATGGGGTCCTGCTTTATCCAATAGTTTTACCAAGTTGGCTCTGCTTTAACCACGTGTTTCATCCAGTGGAGATCTGTTTACCCAAGTGTTTTATACAGCGGAGCCCTGTTTTAACCAATTGTTTTAACCAGCAGGGCCCTGGTTTACCCAAGTGATTAATCCAGTGGGGCTCTCATTTACCGAAGCATTTAATCCAGTGGGGTCCTACTTTACAGAAGGATTTTATCTAGTGGGGCTGTGTTTTACCCAAGTGATTTATCCAGTGGGGCCCTATTTTACCCAAGCAATTTATCCAGTGGGGACTTGTTTTACCCATGTGTTTTATCAAGTGTGGCCCTGTTTTGCCCAAGTGATTTATCCAGAGGGACTGTTTTCCGCAAGTGTTACATTAAGTAGGACCCTGTTTTGCTCAAGTGTTATATCCAGTGGGGCCCTGTTTTGCTGAAATGCTTTATCCAGTGGGGCCCTGCTTTACCCAAGTGTGTTTCCAAGTGGGGCCCTGCTTTTCCCAAGTGTATTTCCAAGTGGGGCCCTGCCTTACCCAAGTGTTTTATCCAGTGGAGCCCTGCTTTATCTAAGAGTTTATCCAGTGAAGCACTGTTTTATCCAAGTGTTTTGTCTAGTGAGGCCCTGCTTTATCCAAGTGTTTTATCCAGTGGGGGCCCTGCTTTACCAAAGTATTTATCCAGTGGGGCCCTGCTTTACTCAAGTGTATTTCCTGTGGGGCCCTGCTTTATCCAAGTATATTTCCCAGTGCGGCGATGCTTTATCCAAGTGTTTTATTCAGTTGGGCCCTGCTTTACCCAAGTGTATTTCCATGTGGGGCCCTGCTTTACTGAAGTATTTTATCCAGTGTAGCCCTGATTTACCCCAGTGTATTCCCAGTGTGGCCCTGCTTTACCCAAGTGTTTTCTTCAGTGGGGCCCTGCTTTATTCAAGTGTTTTATCCAGTGGGACCCTGCTTTACACAAGTGTATTTCCTGTGGGGATCTGCTTTACCCAAGTGTTTTATCTAGTGGGGCTCTTTTTTTATACAAGGTTTTTATGCAGTCTGGTCCTGCATTACTCAAGTGTTTTATCCAGTGGTGCACTGATTTACCCAAGTTTTTATTTACTTGGGTCATGTTTTATCCCAAGGTTTTATGCAGTGGGGTCCTGTGTTACCTAAGTGTTTTATCCAGTGGGGCCCTGCTTTACTCAAGTCTGAGTTACTAAGTACTGGAGCCTCTGAGTACTTCCCTGGTGCATGGGAAGCAATTTGTATAAGGCAGTACCACTAGATACTACCAGCAGAGCTCCAAACTCTGTCTTCAGTGCCACTGTTTTATTGTACTTTGTGTGTGTGTGTGTGTGTGTGTGCGTGTGTTTAGCAGCCAAGCAGTCATAGACTGCAAATGATGGGCTTTAAGGCTCACTGAAGCCCCAGGGACATATACTGTATCTAGCCACAATTTGAGGCATCACAAAATCAAAAGTAACATCTGCATCACTACCTGTTTCAGAGCTACCAGTAGCCAGCGCCTTGCAAGTGTTGGCAAGCACATTGCAGAGGTGATGCTGGCAAAGGCAATCATGAACTTAGAAGCCTGAAAAAAAAAAAAAAACGTTTTTGTTACAACTGGGCTGTCTTCAACTTGCGGATGCCGAAATGTTACAGAGACTAATACAGTACATCAAAGAAAAAGCAAGGTAGAAAAACAGAGGAAGAAAGTGAAACAGACTGAAAAGGAGATGTCCAGGAATGAAGGGGCCTGACATGAGGTTGGAAGAGGGTGGACTAAGTGGTAGGATGAGGAAGTATTTCTTCACTGAAAGGGTGGTGAATGCATGGAGTATACTCCCAGTAGAGGTGGTGGGGACAAACACAGTGGGGGGATTCAAGCATGCATGGGACAGGCATAGGGGAACCCTAGCAACAGGAATAAGGAGGTAAAGTCAGAGATCAAGTAGGGCCTGTGGCTTTTATGGTAGGCAGAGTAAGTGGACAGACTAGATGGGCCTCATGTTCTATATTTGTCATTAATTTCTATGTTTCTATGACTGGATATTAGTAAGGGATGACAAGAAATCTAGAAAGGATGGAAAGAGAGTAGGAAATTCTCAGTACAACCTGAACCCAATTTAATTTCTGATTAATCTTGAAAATGGAGGGATGTGTCACCCATCACACTGGTCACTGTGGAGGAGGCCCAAACAACAGATGCATCAAAAAGCAACTAGTTGTACTGGGGGACTCAGTTATCAAGTACATAGACAGGTACATATGAGAAGATGACAAAGAGAATTGAACAGTCAGTTCTTTTTCAGAAGCCAAAATGAAAGCTTTACACAACATTACAGATCAAATATTAAACAAGGCAGAAGATAATCCACCTGTAATCATGAACATTGGCACTAATGACACTGGAAACAAATCTGTCCCAGAAATACAGAACACCTTTGAAAATATAAGGGAAAAAAGGGGAGGGAAAGTTGGGAGACTATTAATCTTCAAAATATTACATGTCCTAAGGGCATATTACAAGAGACAGCAGAAAATATTACAAATAAATACATGGTCGGAAAAGTGGGCAGAGAAGAAATGGCGGACTATTAATAGGAAATGGGACACCTTTAATGGCAAGGGGACCTATATATTATGGATGGGCTACACTTGAATACTAAAGGCAGTAGAACATTCAGAAATAAGCTAGCAAATGTCATTTCAGTCTTTTAAACTCAGAAAAAGGGTCTCAGGAACCTGACACAACAACTGAGATGCAACAACGCAAGGAGAACTACAGCAAAGTTAAGGTTAAAATAAATTAAACTTACTTGCATATTAATAAATGCCAGAAATATGACCCTGGTGAAACACTTGGAGTTTGAATATATTATTAAACAGGAACTTGATGTGGTGGAATTATAGAAACTTGGTGGAGCACATTACCCACAAACACCTATAACATATATAGATACAGACAGCATAGACTAGACAGGGTAAAGAAAAGAGAAGAAATACCACTGTACATGAGATCCAAACTAGAAGTAGGAGAGATAATACCACTTGAAAACCAAGCAGCCCAAATAGAAAGTAAATGGGTAAACATTATTGGTTCAGGCAGAAATAATTTCACTACCGCATATGTTTTGACCACCCAATGACACTTCTGAACATGACGATGTCCCAGTCCAAGAAATGGAACATGCAGCAAACAAAGGAGATGTGATAATAATGATGACTTTAACTTACCCAACATAAACTGGTCACAAAAAGAGGCTGAGGTGAGAACAGGTGAGAATTTCCTAGAACAATTTATGGGACTAGGCTCACACAAACTGTACAAGAGCCAACAAGATTAATTAATCACTTAGATGGTCCTTAGTAGTAGGAACTGAATGAAATTAGATATACAAAGTTGCGCTTAGGGATTAGGGACAAACAATCATAGAATGGTGCAGTTCAAAATAAATCATTTAAAAGAAACTAGTGGGAAGTACATTAGCTACAATTCAAATACATTTTAATGCAATAAGAGAAGAATGTAGGCACTTGGCAAGTACCATAAACCTGGGAACAATGCAGAACGTATCTGGACCAATAATAAAGAGAAGATTTTACACCTGGAAACCATATACATACATACTGGAGTAAAATTAGATGATACCAAGGGGAAGAAGCCCAGTTGGTTTACTTAGAAAGTTGTAAGGGCAATCGAAAGGAAACAAAAATATTTCAGGAAGAACACACACACACCAACTTACAAACATGCAGAAGAGCACTCAGGGAGGTTAAAAGGTCAATCAAGGCAGGATATCAACTAGTAATGAAAATTGTGCATATGAAGATAATATAGAGTCCTTTTACAGATATGTTAATACAACAAAGGCAGTAGATAGATCAGTTGATCCCCAAACAACAATGGAAAAATAATTAGTAAACCAGGTAAAATGGACATCAAATTTAACAAATTCTTCTGTACAGTCTATGATAAAACATAGACACAATATAACAAAATCACTCAGGGGAAATGACAACTGCAAACTACAAATAAATAGAGCAGATACTGCAGGAAAATTAAAGAACATCAAAACTGATAAATCACTTGGGCCTGACAATCTTCACCCCAGACTGCTAAATGAAACTGACAAAGAACAGGAACAACCACTGCACAAGCTGTTTAATGTTTCAATAGTTATAGGGAGGTCCCAAGGGAGTGGAAAATGGCAACAGACATTCCCATCTTTGAAAAAGGAGATAAGCCTAAGTCCTAGAACTGCAGGTTGATAAGTCTATCAACAATTATCTGGAAAATTATAGAAGAACTTATACTATACAAGCTGGGGCAAGCAGTCATGGTACAACCTTATACCAATAAAATCTACATGGGTTTAGAAAATAAAAATGCTCTTGCCAAACAAATCTGCTAACCTTTTATGAAAATATTAGTCAAAACCTGTCTGAAAATAAATCAATTGACGTCTTCTTTCTTGACTGCTAAAAGACTTTGGATAAAGTCCCATTTAGCCACCTAGTCACTGTAATTAACAAGTTACTAGACAACAACTTAAGCCCAACCTTAATAATATGAATAAGCAACTGGCTGTCCTGTAGAATAGAGAGAGTGTGAATAAACAGGACACTCTCAGACATAGGAGAAGTTACTGGAAGGTTCCCCCAGGCCTCAGTACTAGGCACAATACTATTTGCAGCTACTGTGGCAGATACGACAAGTGAAATAAAAGGATGGACTAACCTCTTTGCAGATGACACTTAACTGGGTGGAACAGTGCAAGCAGTGGCAGAAAGACAACAGATACTCAATGATCTCAAAACAATTAAAATCCAGTCAATTAAAAACAAAACAAAACAAACCAACAAAAAACCTGTATGCCCTTTAATATGGGAAATGTGAAGTTATGCACATTGGTAAAGAAAATCCTGAATAGGAATATAAGATAAATGGAAAAGTAATTAAAGAAAGGAGACTTGAGAATTATTGTAAATAATAAACTAAAACGACATGACCAATGTAGAGCAGCAATCAGGAAGGCAAACAAAACACTATATACAATCAGGAGATCCTTTATTAATAAAACATCAGGCATTATGGTTCTTCTATATAAAATCTTTTGTTAGGTCACATTTGGATTATTGTTTATCTTTTTTGTATCTCATACAGAGGGGAGAGGTGGTATCTTTAGAAAAAATCCAAAGATAAACAACTAAAATGATCAGCTGCAATTAATGGGGCATCTCGGGGATACTGTGCCAGTGCCTGACTAGGATTAGAATCCAAATTGTACAACAAACAAATGAAGGTGGCACTCCAGTTGAATGCTGATGCTCATCTTTACAGCAAAAAGGTAAGTTTATTCAGAGATAAAAGAAGACACTGCTTTAAACCCCAGCACTTGACCACATGGGTCTTCCTCAGGTGGTGTGTCAAAGACAAGACAATAACCACATTTTATAGTGCTCACAATTTGAAACACAGGTGAAAACAATCCATAAACCAATAAATACAAAAAAAAATAGTGAAAGTCTCATATTAAATACATTTCAACCACTAAATAAATTACATAGTAATATTTATATGTATACAAATATTTTATTCCTTTTTTACTCATTTTACTATTTTTCTTCTATATTGAAAACTTTATCATGTCACTGAATGTAATGATAATGAATTAATTAATTATTATACACTCTTCAATAAATTCACACAGACCCTAGTCAACAGATCACTAGAGACAGGGGAAATCCTAGGAGACTGGAAGAGGGCAAATGTGGTCCCTCTCACAAAAGTGCGAGCCAAGAAGAGGCTGGCAACTACAGACCAATGAGCCTAACCTCAGTGGTGGGGAAGCTAATGGTGACTCTTTTAAAGGAGAGGATTGTGTCATTCCTAGAAGCAAGTGGGGCACAGGATCCAAAGAAGCATATATTCACAGAGAGAAGGTCATGCCAAACAAACCTACTAGATTTCTTCGACTTGGTGACCAGGGAGGTAGATCAGGGAAGGCCGGTGATGTGGCCTACTTAGACTTCAGCAAGGCGTTTGATACTGTCCCATGTAGAAGGCTAGCAAAAAAGTTAGGCAGCATGAGGTAGGCCCCAAGGTGGTAAACTGGGTCAGAAATTGGTTAAAGGACAGGACACAGAGGGTGCTGGCAAATGGTGTTCATTCTAAGGAGAGGGAGGTGACCAGTGGGGTGCCACAGGGATCTGTCCTGGGATCGGTCCTCTTCAATGTCTTTATAAGTAACATTGCAGAGGGGCTATAGCGGAAAGTATGTCTTTCTGCAGATGACACCAAAATCTGCAACAGGGTGGACACTCCAGAGGGGATAGAAAAAATGAGGAAGGACCTGGGCAGGTTGAAGGAGTGGTCGGAAGTGTGGCAGCTTCAATTTAATGCCTAGAAGTGTGATGTTTTGCACTTCAGAATTCAAACTCTCACATCCACTAACTGAATAGAACTGAACTGATTGTCTCTCTCACGAGCATGAGAAAAGACAAACAGTCTCTGATTGGTTGAACAGAACAATAGGAGAAGCCTGGCATCTGCTGAGTGATTGATGCCAGCTGTCAGTCACAGAAAAGCAGTTAATGGGTTTCCTCAATGTCCTATTGGCTGGCAGTCTTGGTGCCAAAGCTGCACCACCTCCTTTTCCGAGGAGCCTTCACAGCAGGTCCTCAGGATTGACTGTTAGCTGTCACAAGACTGGCAAAACATAGCTACCAGTAGACATTTTAAGCAGTGTTCCCACTTTAACAATAAAATACAATCAGTAAAAAATGCATTTATTTATTTATAACCAGGAGAGACACACTAAGCTGAAAACTTGTTTACAGGTGTGACCTGGGAGCACAAGGAAGTTAAGTGACTTGCTCAGTGTCACAGTTTGCAAGTGGGGGCTATGGGATTCAAACCCAGGTTTTCAGGTTTGCAGCTCAGAACCTTAAACCACTACGCTATTTCCTTATTTAGACCCACTGGTGCCAATGTATTAATGATCACTATCCATTTAGTTTCCTTTATGTAAAATCATGCAGCTGTAGCTGCCTTTATGCCCTTCATAGTGACAACAGTTTAAATTTAAGCAGTGGCTGCATGAGCCCATCGCTACCTCTGTAGCGTTATCACCCCAGGCACAGCAGTGCTCATTTTTATGCATGAGCAGCCTTTGCTGCTCCTTAAAGCTATAGGTGCCCTTTAATTCAATAGTGCTTAAGAGTGCTTTAAAACATTTAATGTATTGCTCCCATAAGTGCCTCCAGACCCCTTATTAATTTTCTTTTCACTCAGGGGCTGGGGAACACACCAACATACTGCTGCTTACAGCCACATTGAGTTGCTTTTACATGCGACCGTCGCAGCACTCACTTAGTGCGAGAGGGAGAGGGAGGAGAAGCCAACCACAGCCGCTCGCACAGGAGCTGCACAGTGATTAGCAAACCCACCACAGCATGTGGCTTCACTTTTGAATTTATTTTTTCTTCACTCCACCAGTCCTCAAGCAGGCAAACAGATAATGGGGCTGGCAGGAGCATTCAGGAGCCACACAGGATTGGGTTCAAGGCGGCACATGCCGGGAGGTGGCATCTGGGTAAGCTCTCAACTGTGTGGGGGGTTACACTTATAATCTATTTCCTTATTTAGACCCCTAGGTGCCAATATATTAAGATCACTATCCATTCAGTCTCCTTTTGCAAGAGCCGCTCCTTTCAATGACCTCTTCTTGTGCAAGGGGGTACATGCTCAATACCCATACATTTTAACAAATTAACATTTGAGATGTAGTGCCTATTAAAATGTGATCCTAAAGCGTTCTTTTCATCCTTGTGATGATTGCCATCACATGTTACTGAACTTGTTTCTTTAGAGGGAAAACAGTTTGTTCTATATAAAATGTTTTGCAAGAGCACCATGCTGCATGAATTACAAATGCTGTGTTACAGGTTATTAGATGCCTAATGTCCACCCTCTGATTTTCTTCAACAAAACATCTGCTCTCTGATGCATGCTTGCAACTTATACAGTTCTTTTCACCCAAAGAACCCAGTTTGGGGTGGGTAGCCAATTTCTCAACACTGTTATTACAGGGCTTTTTTACTAGCTTCATAGTGACTTGATGTCAACAAGTCCCTAGATTTCTAAAGTGACCCAAGGGCACTTTGGATTTTTGATTTCAAAATGCTGTCAGCCAGTAGAATTGGCTACAATTTGTGTACTAATGCTCCAACTTTGCCTGCAAGAGGATTAAATTCAGTTGAAAATGTAATTAATATCCCTAGAGTACTTGGATATTCACCATTATTATTTTTATTTTTGTTTTTAGGCTGTAACAAATTGTCCCTTGAGATTCCTCGTACCTTATCTACAGTAAGGCTTGATTTCAAATCAATAAATCATAAACCCTATTCTGAAAGTGCTGTGTTAACATTTGTGCCTGACTTTCAAAAGAGGAATCTTCTTTAATATTCCTCCACAATCTTAAATATTGCTCATAAGGAATCAGATTTAATGAAAATGCTAAAGGGGTTGGAGAATTTGACTTATAATGAAAAAATGAAAAAACTAGTCATGTTTACACTTGAGAGAAAGAGACTGAGGAGAGACTTACAATACTACAAGTAGTGGTTCAATCTGAGGATGGTTATGGGCGTTTCCCCTAACTCAAGTTTTGGTTTGGGGAATGGACAAGGAACCAGGGACATTTGATCTTAGGGGATAGGATAGACTGTCAGGCATAAGAAGCAAAGCAGTCTACAAAGGGGTCTGTTTAGCCACAGCATTGTGTACACCACCACCCATAGTAAGTTTGCACAAAACAGGTGGAGGAAGCCATCCAAGTTTGGAATACAGGGTAAAATAGTGAGTGTATCTATTTGTGGTCAAGGCAAAGCCACATATATTATTATAGGCCATGTCCCATTTTTGCAGGACAGTTTTGGAAGCTGAGAAGTAAACAGCCATCCTGTAAGGTAATTTGGGGAGCAGAATAACACAGACGATGGCTATATGGGCTTTAGGAGTGAGGCTGTTACTGATCTTGAAGAAGCATCCTGGTGTTCACTGCCTTGCAAGCAGTAGTGATCTGGGCTGAAACGTTTAGCAATGTATCAAGTATGACTCCAAGGTAGTTAAAGGAGGAAACTGTGGTTAGCCAGGATCCATTCCCACAGGTGACAGTCAAGGGGGAGTGATACATTTTTATTTATTTTTATGTATTTATTGAAATGTTTCACCAGGAAGGCACACTGAGCAACAAGTTACTCATCTCCCGGTGCAACCTGGGGGTAGTGGAGCATGAGGATAGTATACAGAGATGTGGTACACAATATAGATATACAGTTTGATTACATTCAATAAAGTGAGCAGACTATACAGAAGTACTGAATATGAGGAATACTAACGGTATGAACTAGATGGAATACAGTGCTAACCGTCTTGAACTAGATAGATACAATAGCACAAATATCTTGGCAAACACTTAGTGGGACATAGCTCTGTAGTTAGAAAATGGCTGGACAGAATACAAGGAGGTTGAACTAGGGCAAGATTGCAAGGAGAGATATAGATAGAACAAAATTTGCAAGGTGTAACAAAAGTGCAAGGTTGACTATAAGTGCATTAGAGATTAGGGGTTAGCCAATAACTATGGCTGGGAAGGGGTGGGAAGGTTGGTGGGTGGGTGGGGGGCATATAGGCAGAGAGCAAGAAGGTGGAAGGGGGGGGAATTGGCGAAGTGGAAGGCAAGGGGTGGAAAAGAAGGGTCTGCCAGGGCCTGACCCCTCCAGAATGCTGGGGACCTTGCCTGCATCAGGCAGAGGTCAAGCATGAACAGAAGGGAAGCAGGTTGTAGGCAGTGGGAGTTAAAGCATGTCAGGAAGGAAGACAGGGGGGAAGAGAAGAGGAGCCTGGCCCCTCCAGTATGCTGTGGATCCTGCCTGCGCAAGAAAGAGGTAGAGCATGACAGGAGGGAAGCAGGTTGTAGGCAGCAGAGGTAGAGCATGACAGGAGGGAAGTAGGCAGCAATCAGGAGTAGGCTTCAGAAGGACCAAGAGAGAGAGAGAGGGAAGTGGGAGAGAAACGGTGCAAAGACCCAGCCCTTTCAGAAAAGAATGGGGTGGGAGTAGGAGGTGAGGAAGGTGTTTGCCTAGGTTCTGGACCCTTCAGGATGCAGAGAACCCTGCCAGGGTCCTAGGCCAAGCAACAGCAGAGTGGGTAGTGACGGTAAGCTGGTGTACAGAAGAGGGAATGGGGAGGTGGGAGTAAGGTGGAAAGGAAGGGGTCCTGGGGAGAGGATGTAGGGGAGGGTTTTGTAGGAAAGAGGTGGGTGTGAAGCTGAAGCAGGCTGATACGGAACAAGTTAAGGAGGATTGTAGCAGGAGCAGCTACTTGCACAACACACTATTTGTAATCCAGAGCCAGATGGCCTAGTTTCAAAGAAAGAAACAACACAGCAATCAGATGACACACTTAGATTAAAATGTAGTTGCAGGAGCTACCCTGGTGGTTAGTCACGATACCCAAGGCTGGACACAGGACGGATGAAAGCTGAGACAGCAGATGAATCTCTGGAGTGCCAGGAGAAGCAGGACCCATACAACCGCTGAGCATCTGCTCCTGTTCAGGCGTGGAGCAGGGGCTGATCCTGGGCAGGTCTCTCATCGATGGCTCTCTCTGTGCAGCAGGGTAGGATGGCAGGGCCTCATTTCAGGGCCCAGCCACATGGAGCTAACTGTGAATTTAGTCCATTTGCTGGACACACTTCCAACTAACATAACACAGTTAGCGTGGGGAACCAGATCGCGTCCCCTCCTTTCAGCACACAGTACATTTATATGTAAGGCAGTTCTACTTTACCAGGCACAGCACTCCTGGTCACAATTGGTAAGTTCTCTGCACCAGCCAGAGGTCTTGAAAGGAAGGGATTCTTGCAGGCCGATCGCATTCAGCACAATCTTCGGTCCTCCTCAGGTAAAGCCTGATTCCCCTTTAATAGCTTACTCTGTTCACCAAACTCAGAATTTAGTCCAATAACAACTCTCTTTCTCTTCAGAGCAGAATTCAGGTGTGCAGGCTGGAAATCATGCCTTTCCTCAACTCTCCCACTCGAAACTACTCAGACTGCTGCTCGAGCTAGCACAAGCTGCTGCTCTCCCAGCTTCCATCTTAGATCTGGCTAGCCAGCAGACAGCTCGGGGGATTTCCCTCAGATCCAAAAAGTTTGGTTGGTCAGTTCAGCTGTCAGTCACAGCAAGATCTCCCCCTTTAGTTACAAAAAGGTGCCAACAGTCCAAAACTACAGATCCCAAGCTTGTAATCCACTCAGCCCCTATAAGCAGGCTCCATTTTAGACTCCCCAAGTACTGACTGGTCCAATCCGGCAGTTCGGGACCCCAATGGTGGAGACAGACAGAAACCCCTTTCTGCAAAGAAGGCAGGTTAGAACAGACAACAATATCTTTGTCACTCTAAATGATTCTTAGCAATTAGTTACATCTTTCAACAGAGCTCCCTCTGCACAATTAGCGATGGCAGAAATGGAGCGATTTTCTGGCAGTCCAGGGAAGGACTCGAGCATGCCAACACTCTGACCCCCTTTCAGATTAACTATTTCTGCATACTAGGCAGATCTTAAGGCAACAGTACATAGAGGCTACACGGGCATTCTAGTAATACCATTTAAACTGCTAAACGCAGAACACCAGCCTGGCAGTGAGCATTTAGGCAAGCTCCAGAAAATCTTTTTGGGAACTCCCATTTGTAGGGGAGTTACAGTAGTGTCCATAAGAAGTCTGTCTCAGCAAAGCCATGCTTGAACTGACTGTAGATCAGATGATAGCAGACTGTTTAGGTCCAAGATGTTGCAAAAGCTCATGAAAAAGACTAGGTTATCAGTGCATAGAATGTGTGTACTGTGGGAGAGACAGGTCTGGACTGAGTTTATGTCTAAAGAGAAAGGAGGGTCTTAGTATGGATCCTGGGGACCTTGTCTATGGTGGCAGCTGGGCAGAGAGAGTGGCCAAACTTTATATGCTGATAACTATTTCAAAGATAGCTTTTAAACCACAACAGGACAGTGGAGGAAACTCCCAAGGTGCTAAGCTTTCCACAGAGTAGGGTGTGATCAACCGAATCAATGGCTTTTGTGATGTCGATGAAAATCACTCTCATGAGCTCACCTCTATAGATGTCACAGACAATGCTGGTGGTTAATGCTAGGAGGGCAGTGGTGGTGCTGTGGTTTTTTTTCAAACCATGTTGTGCAGGAGACAGGATGTTGTAGTTGTTGAACTACTCAAGACAATTGGGAAACTACCAGTTTTTCATGTATTTTATTGAGTATTGGTAGTATTGCTATTGGCCTGTATCTGCCCATGTTCTTACTGTCATCTGTTTTGTAAACTGGACTTGCATATGAGATCTTCCAGTGGTAAGGAACACTGAGATGTTAGGGACAGGTTAAAGATTCTGGTGACAGGTAGAGCAAGTTCTATAGCAGCAATCCTCAATATTTTGGGTTCAATGTCATTAGAGCTGACAGACTTCAATAATGGGATCTGTATAAGATGTTTATACACCTCACTACTTGTGACTGCTTTGAGATGGGGGTGACATGGCAAATTTTCCCAGTGGCTGGACCTAGGGGTGAGATGGGGGAATGGAAAGGCTACAGTATAGGTCTAGAGGCCAGTGAAGGTTTGGTTGAAAGTATTAGCTATGGTGACAGGATTATTGCAGGTGACTCCCTCAATAATTAGATCCTTGGGTGTAAAGTTACAGGATTGCCTTGAAACTTACTTGATGTTTTTTCCAGAAATGGCTTGGATTATTGGCCAAGGAGTCAAACAAAGATTTGCAGTGTGGGTTTACTACTCCGGATTGTCCTTTTGCATTCTTTCCGTGTGCCCTGTAAGTAGCCCAGTTGATTGCAGACTTAGAGGCTTTAAAAGCTGACCAACTGGCATCCCTTTGTTTAATTGAAGCCAGCAAGGAAGATCCAACCATTTAGTAACTGGGCCATATACACGCCTGGAGGTTCTAGGTACATATTTATCCTGGATACCTAAAAGGACTGCACTGAAAACAGAGAGGGCCTGATTTACATATTTGACGGGTCACAGCTGTGACCAGTTTGTGCCCACAACCTCCTGTTTGAGTTGTGTAGGGCCAAGCTTCAAGAAGTCACAGAAGTGGATGATTCTGTGGGGACCTTGAGGTCTTTGCCCTCCAGACACAATAGGCAGGGGAGTGGTCACTTATGGCATTGTGGAGGACACCAGAACTGGAAATTCTGTCAGGTCTAGGGATGAGTGTCCAATCAATTAGGGTGGAGTTCTGGCCAATATTTGTCTTTCTAGTGGGTTCAGAGATTAGTTGGTGAAGCTGTAGTTTATTCAGGGTAGTGTCAGCACTTTTTATTTTACCACCAAGCCAATCAATGTTGAAATCACCAGTTAACAGATATTCATTATTTTGGATAAGTTGGCCAACAGAGCGCATAGGTAGGGGAAAAGACTGTAAGCTACCAGTTGCAGGGAGGGATGTTTGTTTGTTTATTTAAAGGTTAGGTCCATAAGGCAAAAGCTTATTTACAATGGTGACCTAGGCACTACCAAAAACATATGTGATGTAGTTACAGAGAAAATGTAGCTTTTTAGAGTTCTCCAACAGGAGGCCTCATGTCAGTTTGATCATGGGACTGGAAGTAGGTAGACAACTAGAGGCAGTGACATGCAGATGATCCTTGTAGTAGACCATAGTCCCTCCCCCACTTCTCTTAGATACATCATGGTCAGATCTGATAAAGTTATAACCAGGTAGGGCACACAAATTATCAGGAATGTTTGACTTTAGCTAGGGTCCAGTTAGCCTAATATATTTGATTTGTGATGATTAACCCACACAGTGAGCTCACTAAGATTTTTGATTAGACTCATAATATTAATATGGGCAATTTTGAGTCCTTTAACACATCACTGGGGGGGGGGGGGATGTCATTAGATTGGCAGGTGTAGCCAGATAGGGACCAGGATTAAGCTCACTATTGCCAGCAATTAGAAGGAGGGATGGTGTTAACTTGAGTGAAGGAGCAAATCCTGGGTGACGGTGGTATTGGGCAACCCTCCAGGATAGCTTAAGGAGGTACTGTATGCTATTGCCTGACAAAAATTCTGTGACACAAGGTGATGGTAGTTGCCATTCATCTCCTTAGTCATAATTTATTCGTACATTAGATATAGTGAAATCAGAGAAGTTTGTGGGGGCAGCATTGTGAGTAAGATTGGGATGTGTGGTATCAACCAGCAATAGTAGGCAGGCCAGGATAATAGTGAGGGCCAAAAATCTAATTCAGGGATTCCATGACATAAGCAGAGATTGAATACCAAAGTATTAGCTACACTGTCCTTACCAGAGACCGAAGTAATGATGCATAGACCTACATAGGCAGAGGTATAAGATTCAGTGATGAGCTACAAGGCAGATGTACCCACTGAGGTTACAGCAAAGTGAGGTAAGAAACAACAATAGTAACCAGTTTATCCTGAACATGTATAACAAGGCACTGAGTACCTAGGTAACCAACTCACATCCACAAAGTTAGGTAGAAAGAAGAAAAATGTAACAGGTATACAACACCTAATGTCCACCTAGGGAAGGATATTTGTGAGAAACTGTGTCAAATAAGCAAGACCTAATGTCCACCTAAACAGGATATAGGCAAGAACAGCAACACATATAATTAAACTTAATGTTCACCTAAATAGTGTATATGTTGGAAGCAGTATTGAGCACGAAAACTTGATTTCCACTCAGATAGGGATATACTGGAAGCAGTAACATGCATAAAGAATTAATATCCACCTAACTAGGGTATAAGCAATAACAGTAGTGCACACATACAGCATGTAATGTCCTTCTAAATAAGGTATATACTGGAAACAGTGACAGCATAAAAACATAATGGCCACTTAGAGAGGGCATACGCAGTACTTAGCACAAGGAATAAAAACAGCAGTAGTAAATGATAAAGTAATACAAAGTTTAGATGGGTCCTGCATGTCCTGGAGCAACAGGATGCAGAGCAGTTTAAGGTACTCACTTGATCCTTAGGAAGAAACAATACTGGGGGAGTAGCATATCTGGCCACTGGCTGCCTCCTCTTGCTGACTCCCTCCTTGCAGACTCAATGTCTTTTGGACTGCAGTCCTCCACACTCCGGACTGTAGCACAGAGGACCACTTGTGCTGTGAGAGTTTTGTGGAATGGAGGGATAATTGGCAATGTTCCCTAATTGGCTGGGCCCCCAGGGACAGTACATCATAGTTTGATGGCAAGGTTGGTTTCAAGAGAGCAATGGGAATGGTGATTGTTATTGGGAGAGTCACTAGCAGGTGAAATCTCTTGCTTTGTCAAAGTACTTATGATGTTTTAAACTGCGCAGCTTTTTAATATAAAAATGGCTCTATTATTATTTGCAGGGTGCTGATATTTAAAGAAGCATGACTTTCCTTCATTTTGAATTAAAGTGAACCATTTAAAAAAGGGAGCTGAAAGAATAAATACAATGTTAAACATAAAATTATTGCAACTAACTCAGAAAGTGAGTAAGATTCTTTCATGTTGTTCCTAGCGGTGGCAACTTCAATCATAGATTAAAGAACATTAAGGGCACACTCTAGCAGCAAGGCATTGATTTTACACTGCTTTTTTTAAAGGTATATGAACATGGAGTACCATTAAATAGTGTAAAGTGCTTTTAATGCAAAATAGAGCTTTGGTAGCTACAGGGTTGCAATGGCTTTGTAAAAATAAACATATAATGTCGTGAATGAGTAAAGTTATAGACTGAATGAGTATATTTAAGTAAAATAGCATGTTCAGGATAGATAGCTAGATAGATAGATAGATAGATAGACAGACAGACAGACAGATAGACAAGAGAATGGCCATCAGACTCCACCAACCCAGTTACCAAATGAATAAATAAATAAATAAATAAGATTCAAACGTGACTAGGTATGGGATATGGCAATTTTGTTGGCACAAAGTTCTTCTGTACATAAGAGGTCAGACCTGCCTCATAGAATTTATTAATTTATAAGTGTATTTGTATTAATAAGAATTACTAAAAAAAATCTGAATTATTTGCACGTTTTTAGACTGTTTTTCTTAAGAAGCAAAACATTTATTGTTGACAAACTTCAAATTGTAATGGTAGTCACACAGGCTATGGACCAGAAATGCTTTCTAACAAAAAATAAGCTAAAATAAAATACATTGGCTTTTAAAAATCCTTGGTGAGTGGGGTCCATCACTGTCTATGCAAACTTTTAAATTGTTTTGAGCTCTGCCTCATGTATGGGCGGACCTCCCCACTGTGTTTACCTTTACAAGGTCCATGGATCACACTGAGTTTTCCAATTTGTGTATCCCAAAATGACATTCCCTCTCAGGAATCTGCCTAGCCCTGCTCTGAAAGCTTCAAAAGTGGTAGATTACACAACCTCACTAGGCAGGTAGGCTATTCCACATTTCAAGCTAACTACCCTCGGTGTGAACTAATGGTATCTAATGTTTCCACTTATTCTGTCCCACCCTCTTAGTCTGCTTGCATGCCCTCTATTTATGCTTACAAACTCTTACAGACATCTACAGTATGTATATGTCACTCAAGCTATTCCCTTTAGTCTTTGAAAACCTGTAGTCATGTTCCCTTATGGCCATCTCTTTTCTAGGCTGAATAATTAGGTACATCTAATTTCTCCTTGGCGGTCTTACTCTCAGCCACTGATCAGCCTGCGGCCCTGTGGTGGGCCCTTTCAGTCTCTTCAATGTCTTTTCAGTACTGCAGTGACCAGAACTGGCTGCAGTACCTCCAGCTGTGGTCTGTCAAGGCATCCAGTGGGGGATTACCTCCACGTTCCTTATAATACTTCTGCATTCCAGCACTGTGTTTGCTAAGGAATGCTCACACTGTTTCAAAGCAGAAGATGTTGGCAGGTTTGCAGCTGTTTAGTTTGAGCTCATGTTCCTTGGGTTTTAAATACATCATTTAAAAACCATTTAGGAACTAAGCATTAAAAAAAAAGAACTATTCAGTATTATGATTCACAGTTTGAAAATTCATAGGCATAGGAGGGGTTGAGAGAATTCTGCTATATTTTTTTTCTACTGCCACATATGCAAAATTTCCTCACTGAGACAAAGCAAGTGAGGCAATATGAGTAGGGGCAAATGTGTGTAGATTATTTCCCTCTAGAGGTCAGGATCAGACTGTCCACATCACTTTATTTTCCTCAAATTAATCCGATCACTTCTTTAAGGGGTGACTAGGAATGTGGACAAGGGCAGGGCCCTAGACAGTCTATTTGAACTTCAGCAAGGCCTTTGACACTGTGGTACATGATAAGACTCTGGTCCAAGTACACCAGTTTGGTATATTTGAGACACACAATAGGTGGTTTTGGGGAATGAAGCAGAGGGTTTTGGTCAATGGGCGTTACTCTGTGTGAGGAAGGGTACTCAGTGGCATCCCTCAGACACTGATGCTGGCAATGCTGTTCAACATTTTCATCAATGATCTGGAACCTGGAGTCTCCCACAGGCTTTTGTATGTTCACTGATTTACTTACATACTGATTCACCATAGATGTCAAAACACTACCCCTGCTGTGTCATGGGATGAAATAAGGTTGAGGGGCTTAACTATAATGCTGAGGAAATCCATTATCTAAAGATAGCAAGTTACAGTTATAATTGTGCAGTGCCTCCATTCTAAGAAAATTCAGTGATAGGCTAGCACTGCCACCTGAAGAATTAAAGCAACCTACTATGGTTCCCTATAGTACAACCCACTCACTTCCCATACATTGCAAGCAACAGATGTGGCTTGCAATCTATAACTTGTCATATTATAGATAATATTATTGCCCATAAATAATATGTGCAGGAGTCAGAAATATAAACACAGAAAAGGGGGTTGTTTAGGGGTCAGGATTCCAGTTCTGCTGAAGGAAATGAGTTAAATTAAATGACAATAGTATTGCAGTGGTTTTGGCTAACTATTAATGCTCTCATGGCCTGAAACCCACCCCAGCTCTGTTCCCATGCCCAATTGTACAGCTGGATGACTAATCCCATTTGCAACTGGTACCAGTTCCAATTACCTCATGTCTCTTAACCAGGGAAGCTCCTGGGTGGCTTCCTGATTACACTGTCATTGATCAGTGCAGGCTTGTTGACAGCATGTTGCACACGATAGCTGGTGATGACACACTTAAAACAGTTACAAACCCAAACTTTAATCCTGGCCAGATGGCCTAGTCCACTAGCAGTAGCTCCAGATCTGTGGTCCTAACTAAATACAAAAGATGTGCTGTAGAACCACTAGGCCCTGATAAGTTACTCATGGTTCTCATGACTTTGTGAGCCATAACCCTGTGCTCCAATCCTGTTTGGATTTTATGGCTCTTTTCTGTAGCACTCTAGCAGATTTCTGATTATTCTGCATGGCTCCCTCAACTCTACTCTGCTGGTCTCTCTTTCTAGCACTTCCATAGATCAGTGGGGCTCACTGCACCAACCCATCAGCCTCTGCCCCCCAACCCTCTGTCTTTCAGTATTGGGTTAATCTCCCAGTCTGGCAAGCTCACCTCCCTGACAGAGCAACTCAAGGCAACTCTGCTATAGCCATTAACCTAGCTGTGTTGGTTGGAGCAGGCTCTCTCACCATTGCAGACATCTCAGATTTATTCTGAAAGTGTTCTCTCTCATGCAAGCTGGAAGCCTCAGCTACGGGGATTCCATTACAGACTAATCCCTTTTCAGCCTCTTGGTGCAGGAACAGTGTTTTTGCCTGCATGTGGCAGCCTTCTCCTGTGGCTACTCAAACCCAGTAATCACATTCCAGTCATGGCTATGGAAGTCCCAGGCAGACCTTCAAATCTGGCCTGTTCAGGCAGAAGCTCTGCCTGCAGGCTTTGTCTAACACAACCTCTCTACACATACTGACAGGTGCTGTTAAATCCTTTACACTTACATACATTATCAGCAGGTGGCCTCCCAATTGGTTTAGCCCCTCTGTCAGTCACTGGAGGGGATTTGTCTGTTTGATTCTTGAGGTATGATTAGCCCAAATAGCACATTTCCAAACTGCGTGTGCACTGGGTTAAAATCTGTAACAGCACATTTCAAACTTCGTGGGGTTTGAGTTTAATCTACTTTATCATCATTTTTTGCAATGAATTTCTTTAGTTTTTGAGAAAGTAGCACTTGCTTTACACAGGCCCATGAGGACCTGCATGAAACAGGATGTGACTCCTGTTTTACTTTGCACATGGTTCTTTGGGCCTTATAAGAAATGAGTTGTGCAGGGCCCTTTGGTTGTTGTACTTGAGTCCTAACTTTCTTTACATAGTGCTCTGCAGGCCCTTGTACGGCATGAGATGAGACATAATTTTCTTATTGTGTTTATGTATGACATTAATTATAGTGTAAAATGCAAGCAAAGTTTTTAGTTGCTTGTGTTCTTATATCTCAACTGTTTTCTTGTGTCTCAGCTTTAAAGCTTTTGTTCATGTAGGACTTAAACATGTTTTCTTGATGAGTATCTTCAAACCCTTTGTGCAGAGTGGCCTGGCAGCTGAGAAGATGACTACATAATCTCTATAGCTCTTCCCTTCCTGAGTTGAATCCATCTACTGTAAATCCTCTTGCACTGAAACGCAGACCTGGAAATATAAAAGGCATATCTGTAATAGGGTCTATGTTGAAACTGATGAGCAGTTTTTATATTTGCTTGTGCTTATAGTGCAAGCAAGCATCTTGTTACAATAACAGGTTTTTAGAGGTATGTCACTGTAGTGCCCAAAGTAGCTGAAGCTATAGTGGGCATGGCAGTGACAGACCAATAATCAGCTTTGCTGATTGTGACTGTGTTTTCTTCTTGCTGGGTGGAAACTTTGTGTAGTTGAAAGAGCCAGCTGCTCCTATCTCCAACCAGCAAGCAGAGAACCCCCCCCCATCAAGCTAGCTCAGCTGCTTCTCCATTTAAATTTCTTTTTTTAATTAATTAAATAAATTATTATTTTTTTTAACCAGTAGAGACACACTAAGCTGAAAGCTTGTTTACAGGTGCAACCTAGGAGCACAAGGAAGTTAAGTGAATTGCTCAGATTCACACAGTATGCAAGTGGGGGCAGTGGGATTCTAACCCAGGTCTCCAGGCTTGCAGCTCAGAACCTTAAACCACTGCAATTATACTGCCCTTTGGACATCAGGCAGAATATCTCTGGTTGAGTGAGCCCTCCTTCTGCATGCTGTCCCACTTCCCATTACCTGTCCCAGTATGAGGAAGAAAAATACCCTGCTCCTCCTCTTCCTCTGTGTGCTGTACCGCTTCCCACCTCTGTTCACCATCATGGTATAGGAGAAAAAACTCTTATGTCCTCTTATGTCCTCCTCCTTTGTGCTGTCCTACCCCCATTTTCTGTTCCCTGTCCTGGTATAATGAAAAAACCTTTCCACTCCTCACTCTGTGTGCTGTCCCACCCCACCCTATGTTCCCATCCTGGTATAGAGAAACCATCCTGCTCCCTCCCTCCCTCCATGTGCCATCCCACCCTCATCCTCCATTCCCTATCCTGGCATAAAGAAACAAAACCCTCCCACTCCCTCCTTCTATGTGCTGTCCTACCTCACTCTGTTCTCGGCCCTGCAGTGTGTGTTCCATTTCACACACTTCTCTATTGCTGCAGATCCTGATCACTTCCCTGGTTAAAAAGCTTATGCTCCTCATCTTTATGACATCAGTGAGCCCTGTATAATGTGCTGGTGCATATGTTATGTAAAGTATTTGAAAGAGCTAATTGAGTTACCTGAGCAACATCAGGCTGCGACTAACAAATTAAAACAACTGCTGTGTGAGAACAAACTTCCTTTGATGCCCATGACCACACATATTGTACCTTTGTTGGTTGAGGAAGCCAAAGGTTGCAAGACTATGAGTGATACATTATTAAATGAATGCAACATTTATGTACAGCGCGTCAACTATCATTCTGTAGATGTAGGCACAAAATGTTTGCGTTTTTCACCTACACCATTACATGATGACGCTAAGATGTCAGAGTTGAGTTGTCTCTAAAGTCTGTGTTTAGTAATAACTATCACGTTTAAGATGGTCCACATATTCTGCAACACCGTCCTGAACTGCTCTAAAACTACTGACATCAATATCTACTTTGATCAACTCAGCTATGTTAGTACAAGTGTAGATCTGGTACTGATAAACTAGATCCTTGGGCATTGATATGTACAGTTTACTATCATGTCCTACACTGTTTATCACTAGATCCACAACAAAATCAAAACCCACAGACAGTCCCTGTTCTTAGATTGTAAAGTCCAAGATGATAGTTATTGACAAAATGATACACAGTCTTGGCTATATCTTCTACATAGATAAAGTTTCTATGCAGGTGGCCTGAATCACGTAACACTTTGCTTTCACTTTGGTCATGGAGTTGATGGAACCAATGCAAAGAAATAGATGTCATGCACCCATATTCGTTGGGACCATAAACATTAAACAAGTGCAGTATCACAGCATTTGTTATTTCACCTTTGCAAACTAGTTTTGGGAAAGCGTATTGGTTTCATGGGCCATTACCAGCAGCACAGCTGCTACAGATAAGAGGAATCTCCTGTTCTCTGCACCAGGCTTAGACTCACTGGGATTGATTCTCAGAGGGGGCTTAGAGTGGCTCAAGCTGTGGCAAACTGCAGCTTGCATTGAAGCCCAGTGTGCCAAGGACTCTGCACCAGATTCTGGTACAGGAGGGGCCCTGGCACCTAAGTCCCCACACTTGCCGCAACCTCTCCCATGCAATAAACACAAGGTGCATGGGATGGTTTGCTGCAGGCTCCTGCAGTGAAGAAAAGCGGTGCCCCATCCCCATTCTCTGGGTCAAATAAATAAAACACCTATCCTCTTGGTCTAGTGGCCCCCTCCCAATCTCTGATGTCTCCCATTTTGTTAGTAATTAATAATGCCCCCTCCCTGATCCCTGATGTCTCCTGTTATATTAGTAATTAATAATGTCCCATTCTCTGGTTGTTGATTGCCCCCCCATCCCCAATGTCTCCCGTTATGTTAAGAAATAATAATGCCCCCTTCCCTGGTGGTCGAGTGGCCCCCCAACCCAGCAGGTAGTCCCTACCACCCCACTCCCCCTCATCCCAAAACAGAGCCGGTGACTGGAACAGCCCTCCTTTCACCTCTGTGGCTGGCTGCTGACTGAATTGTCACTGAAAAGTGTACATGCTCATTGATTAAGTAAGTAGATTATATTCTTTTCTCTTTCAAGACTGTAGCCTGTGCTAACCAGAACAGATCTAGCACCAACATTCATTGCTGCCTTCCATAGCAGGACTTCCATAGTGTTCTATGCTGGTTTCATGCCAACCAACTCTGGGTCAACATCAAGAAAATGGTGCCCATGACCTCTTTGGCACCAGCCAGAAATTGGCCAGGCTATCACACTCCCCTATCTTCTTCATGCAGGATGGCACCCCACTTGATGTAGTCCCTGCCTTTAAATATCTTGGTGTGTGGCTCGATAGTAAACTTGACTTCTCTGCCCACATTGATGCCATTCACGCCAAAGTCTGCCCTAAACTAGGTGCCTCGTACCACAATGAGGACTACCTGCCCCCCCAGTTCCACTAGGAGCTGGTCGCCGAAATGGTTGTCCCAGTCTTTAACTCTACAGATGTGATCTGTGGCACTGCCCCCTCCTCCTCCCTTGCCAGACTGGACACCTTGTGCAATGCTTTCTGCCGCTTTGCTACAAATTCATCCCCTAATACACATCACTGCTCTCTCTACTCTTCTCTTCCTTTTCCATTCTCTCTTTCTCCTCATGTCACCAACTTCATTGCACCTCATTCATTTCTAAATTCTGGTTTTAGGTCTCTCCCTCCTATCTCTCCTCACTCCCCTCTCCCATACTCTCCTCCTCTTCCTCCCACTCTCTGTGCTCTAGGGATTTACACACCTTCTTCATTCTTCATCCTCACACCTCTGCTGGTAAGTTGCCTTTTCCTACTGCCTTTCCTCCCTGTGGAAGCTGCTTCCCTCTTCCATCTGCTTTTCCTCCTTTGTCATGGCCCTTAGATACCACCTAAGGCATCTTCCTGGTCCCATCTGTCACTGTCAACCCTCTCTTGACTCTTCCTTCCTCCTTCCTCCTATTTTCCACCCTCAGCAATCTTACCCATACTTGGCTGTGGTGACAGAGGCAGACTTCTGTCAGGCTACTACACTACCACCATCTTCTCAGTCACTAAGCACTTTACTCTGTAATTGTACAATTATATGGTACTTACCACTCCCCCTCCCGTCATGACCAGTTGATAATTGTTGCCTGTTGTACTTCCTCCAGTTGATGTTGACTGTTAGTGTGCCCTGCAATGTAAGCTGCCATAGTATTGTTCACTGATGTGAACTGATGTATTGTTTGCTTGTACCCCAAGTTGCACCTGGAAATGAGCCTCAGCTCAATGTGCCTTTGCCAGTTACCAATTTTAAATAAATAAATAATTCATCTTGTCATTAACTTAATAGATTTGATTGAATTTAGTATCTTTGAATTCTTTTTCATGGAGTTTGAACATACCCACATTAGGTTTGTGAATGGATTTTCTTTGCAGCTACGTGCACTGTAATAGATAGTATCAATGCTAGAATGCCCTGCTTCACCAAACAGTTTCAGCATGTGCTTATGTAACATATCTATATTTTCTTAGTGCAGATACCCTTTTCTATCGGTATCACATCAGAACAATGACACCCACACAGCGAAATACCCCGCAATGACAAATCTTGCCAGGCTGAGATATTTTTGCTGTGGTGGTCCACTATGACCCCACACCACAACTCCCAGTGTTGCTCCCCACCCCAAACCAACTCTGACTGGAGTTGGTTATTTAAAGATGGGGAGGTGTGTGGGGTCAGAGTCCCACATGGGTGGTGCAGGGGTGAAGCCACCACAGAAAACACTTTCCCCAGTTGGGCACAATGCTGACTGTCTGCATTGTGCATGTTGATGTCAGCAACGTCAATATCAATGGTGTCATTGTACAGTGGTCGAACCTTTCTATCCTGCCTTGATCTGTTATAATTGCTGTCTTGTAGCCTTTTCTGTGCAATTCAGCAGCAGCATCAATGGTTTCTGGGATAGAATCAAAGTATTCAGCTTTCCAACAATATGTTCCAAGGTCTCAACTTGACCAATCTGTCTTGATCTAAGCCAACTACACGTTTGGTCCAATATTCCCCTCCACCCAAACAATTTTAGGCTGCTGTATTTGTTGTGTTGGTGGTTGTGGCTGTACAATGGCTGTTTCTGGGCATTATTCTATAGTTGTCTTCAACTGAACAGCTGTGCTGACTTCAAAGATCATTGAGTCAGCCACTAATGCTATTATTTGATGAAGCATCACTGGTGGGTTGTGCCATATGTCACCTACTTGCAATACTTGTTCATTTTAAGTAGCTGTCTTGGTATCACATCATATTAGTTTAAACCTATCTGCATTCACAGACTAATTTTCATATTTTTCTATGTGAACGTGCATTGTGAATTTAGCATCTATACAACCAAATACCCTTATCTTTCCAGTGTATTTGTTGTTGGTAGCCCAAATAATCTCATAACCACAACCTTTAATTACTTCTCATTTTAATCTCTGTGTCACATAGTCCTATCTTATAGTGTGTACTGTTATTCCAAATTATTTCTCACAGGGCTCTAAAATATGCTCTGCTTCATCTGTCTTTCAAAATGTATGTATGTACAGTATGTATGTATGTATGTATTTATTTAAAAGTTTCACCAGGGAAAGCATACTGAGCAGAGAATGCGCATTTCCAGATGCGTCCTGGGGGAAAGGGGATGGGGATACACAGTAAGTACAGCAGCAAATGACAAAAACAGTGCATAATGGATAATAGAGCACAAACATCAAACAGGATGACAAAATAGATGTACATTGCGAAAAACAGCTACCAACAGCAAGAAAAAGTGTTAGGAGACCATAAAACAATCAAAAATCTAACTTTTTAATATACATCTTGTTTGAATTTGTTTTAATCAGCCCAGGTACATTTTAGGTGTTGGATGCAGATCTAATTCATCCATTAAATTAATACAAGAATAACCTGCTAATGAATCTAGGTTTGCTCTGGACTCTCTTACCTTCAAACCCTTGTGCCTGATAGTAGCTACTTATGTCCGGTATCCACTTATCTAAATCAAATAATTATTAATATCAGTCTAACCCTGGAATCTCTGTTAAACCCTTTAAGATTGGTCATATTAGTCATCAACACATGGAGCCTTGGTTTTCCCTAGGAGGAGTATGGGCTCCAGCCAAGTGTCGGGTGGCATGTTGAGGAGATGCAGAACCTCTTCATTTCTCAATGATGACAAATTCACTGTTATAACACTTATTTATATTCTTAATTTTTGCCTTTGTGCTATCTATATACAACAAATACACAGCAAATATGAGCAAACAAACATTCAGCATTGACAAATACTTGTTTGAACTGATCCAGGTACTCTGCACAACTTTGAAGCAGTTTTCCCTTTTGACTGGCACAACATCGTGTCTCCAAGATGGCGCTCCCCGGCACACAGACTCGTGCTCTTAAATCAGACAACATGCAAGAAATCAGACATATGTTCACATAGCTTTTATCAGAGACTGGGGAGCTTCAGGAATCTAACCTGAAGATGGCCAGGACATCATTTCTCCATCACAACAAATCAACTGGATAGAACAACAGATCTCTAATAACAAAGCCGCCACTTAAAGACTCCTGGCTCATCTGTGTGAACAGGACAGAACTATCCAACAACTTTGGGAAAGGCTCGAAGATATGGAGAACAGGGACCATCATACGAATTTTAGACTAGAAGGATTTAAGGGTACAAAGGAAAGGACACCACTCTTTTCCAACAAAATGTTTTACCTGCTATCCTCTGACATCAATGGCCTGCTCCACACAGAACTGAGAGATTGCATTGTTCACTGGCCCCACTGCCACAACCTAGTGAAAAGCCAAAGCCAATTCTCATCAAATTCTTGTGTTTCCCAATCAAGGAATGAATTATGCAGTTGGCACAGAAAAGAGGGCCCTTGACATGCATGAGGATAGTCATAAGGCAATTCTGAGGGGTGGGGTAGAAAGAAGTAGGCTGCTGGTTAACTAGGATCTGCAGCTTATCCAGTAGGTAGGAAATGGGCAGACTGGGTGGGCCAAGCGGTCCTTATCTGCCATCAAATTCTATGTTTCTATGTTTCTATGTTTCTATGACATGGCAGGACCATAACACTCACTTCAATACAGATTTTTCCTGGCTCTGACAGAATGATGACGGGCTATCGAGGCTCAATATGCTCTCATGCAACTAAATGTTTCTTACAGCCTCTACTACTGTGACACTCTCTGAATTATAACAAACAGCTCCACACTCCTTTAGCACCCTGCAGCAGTTGAAGACTTCATCAGGCTTTCATGGCTGAATGGCAATCTTCTAGAGTCCATCCAGCCTGACGAGGCTTCTGTCATGGACACAACATCAGACCCCAAGCCACACTGGTTCCAACAGTGGTATGGCCCCCCACAGCAGTACCAGAGGTTCAAGAGGAAAACCCCTGGATTCCTACATACCTCCAGCAGGGCTGTGGCTCAGCTAAAAAGACATCAAAAGCAGCCAAAAGTGCACCCTCCCCTTCCACTTAACTCTGTAGCAGTAGTCAAAGCAGAGACAGAATGAGGTCTCATTGGACAGCACAGACAATGAGCTGATGGGAAGCAGATATGCTTTACTTTACAACTCTGCATTGGCAAACTCAGATCCCAAACCACAGCAACAAAGGAAACAACCTCTACCAACATTGGCGAACCATTCCTGAACCAGACTGTGAAAGGATAGTCAGATCTTGCCAACTTCCCTTAGTACCACACGAGTTTGGAGGAAAGCAAGCTCCTTGTATGCCACCACTGCTACCGCCATTACTCTAGCTTCCACTAATGTCAAACTGTAAGGCAGGGGTGATGAAGCAATAAAGTTCTTACAATGTCCATTTTATGTTTGCTTGCGCGCATGCGTAGGAAACATTATGTGGCAGCTTAGGAGAGAAGTGGGTTGTAGAGGAGCGGCACTGTGACAGCCAATGGAGGCATTGCATTTGGGGGCTTGGCACTGGTGGACTAATGGAGGCACAGTGTGCTGATGACACTGGCTTCCAAAAGTGCCACCAACTTGTAATGTTTTCACTACAGCAATCAGGCCGCCTCATCATTGCAGTGTCAGCCATTCCGCTGCAATGAGGGAGCGACCCGTCATTGCAGGGCAGAACATTACCTAGTGTAATATTGTTTGTGAACATGGCGGCAAGCTGCTGCCATGTTCACAAACAATATCATATAGCCTCCCCTGCCGAGGGGGTGCCCACTGCCCCCACTGCAGTATGCGCCCCCCAAAACAGTCTTTGTTTGCTGAGGTGTGCCCCAATCCCTGCCGGCTTCAGTCCTCTGTCCCAGTTTAATTTGCCGATGGAGGAGCCCTCTCTCCATCGGCATAATGTTCCTGATCCCAGTTTAATTTACTGGCAGGAGAGCCCCCCTATTGGTATAATATCCCCCCAAAAAACAAGTTGGTTTTGTGCCGGGTGCCCAATCTCCCTTGGCTCTGCGCCCCATGTGCTGATGGGGGTGCCAAGCCCCATCGGCTACAGCCATCCCCTCAAAATAATTGGGTGACATGTTGGGAGCCCACCTCAACCTGCCAAATGTACCTGTTTAAAAAGGAAAACCGTCCTGCAATGTTTTTTTTTCCCAATGAATCAGAAAACGGTCCCTCATTGAGTCCGGTGGCCCTGCTCCCCAACCTGCACTCACCTTCTGTGGCCTCTTAAAAAGTCTATGTTGCAAATTTTGTGGAAAAAATCCAAGAAATTACTGTTTTACAAGCGTGCTTTGCACAGTTGCTACGCACGCTCATAAGTTCGCAAATTTGTAATATTTTCACTCCAGATTTTCAGCATGGCCATTTTGTCCTCACCTCCTTATGAACAGTACAGCTGTCATTTTTCACATCCTGGCCGATGTGTTTTCACACTTCTGGTGCAGAATAGCACGGTCGCTGTCAGAAATCAGTGTTCGGGACACATTAAGAAAATCACAGTGACACTGTTCATGAGCAGAGGTCCTAAAATGCCTATGTTGAAAATTTTGTCATGAAAGTCCATAAAATAACTGTGCTACGAGTGTGCATAGTGCAGTTTACACTCACACTCATAATTTTGCACATTTGTAATATTTTCACTCCAGATTTTCAGCATTGCTATTTTCCACACCTTCTTCTGAACAGTACAGCTGTCATTTTTACATCCTGGCCAAAAATGTGTTTTGCACTTCTGGTGCAGAATATTGTGTTGCTATGGGAAATCAGTGTTCGGGACACATTAAGAAAATCACAGTGGCTGTTCATGAGCAGAGGTCCTAAAATGCCTATGTTGAAATTTGGTGACAAAAGTCCATAAAATGACTTGGTTATCGCATGCATTGTACAGTTACCATGTATGCTCAAAAGTGCGAGCATTTTAATATTGCCACTACAGATTTTCAACATTGCCATCTCTTCACACCTCCCTATGGATGGTATAGCTATCATTCTTCACATCCAGCCCGATCCGTGTTTTCCTACATGTGGCACAGAATGGCACAGTCGCTGTTGGAACTCAAAGTTTGGGACACATTAACAAAATCACACTGCCACTCTTCATGAGAAGAGGTCCCAAATGCTTTCATGAGGTGGGGTCACAAAAAGCCCATGTTGAAAATTTGTAGTGCAAATACCAACAAATACCCAAGGCGTTAGGGTTTCTAACCATAACGTCCCACCCTGTACAGACTGACAGGTATCGGGGTGTGCCTTTGGATTGCTGACTGTACTGCTTATGCCATCCCAGCCCCACCCCCCAGCCACTGACAGGCATAGAGTTGTACCTTGGACTCTTCGACCCCAGACTTCACCCCGTTCTCCTATGCTGCACCCATTTCATCATATGTCCTTATGGAATGGGGTGACTGTAAAGCCAAACACCCCAAGGCACACATTAACACATTTCAGTGTCTGCAGAATAGGGTGAGGTGACATGACACGACTGTCATGGGCGATGACCCAAACACTTACCTCAATGCCTGTCTGTCTCTACAGGATGGAGGTGGGGTTAGCATGAAGTTCAATACTTCACTGCCATACCTAGTCTGCATCTGTCTAACTCCTGCATTTCCAATCCTAACACCAGCAAGCAAACATTCAGCATTGACAAATGCTTATAACTTGTTATAAGTTGTCCCCACCCCATTATGCTTTTCTGAATCAATCCAGACTCTCCACCAATTTAAGCCTTCACAGATTCTCGTTCACTGAGAAAAAAGTACCTTTATCCTTTTGAACTGTAGACAACTTTCCAGTGAAAAGAACTGCTTTAAACTGATCCTTAATTTCTTTCTATTGGTTTAATATCCCCTTTCTCGGTGTTTGTACAACAGCACAATGTGCTGGTTGGTTTTAGTATAATTGTTAGGGTGGTTGGCAGCAGTAATTTACTCAATGAGTTACCAAGACTGAGCCCCCGCTTGCCCCCTGTTGCCTCTCTCCTTCAGTTTCTGGGTGTCTATCTTATTATCAGACATAGCGTTTACCAGACATCCCACATTGGCCAACCCTTTCCCAGGTAATGGACTCCTGTAGAGATATTTATGTATGGAAACTGTATGTCAGTTTCTTGAATCCTCCTCGAGCCACTCATTCGGTTAGGTATGTAGGTCTGGGTATGAGCATCAGCAAGTTGAATGTGGGTGTTGAAATAGATTTCCAACTGCCATTGCTGTCGTTTTGATACTCCTTTACAAGTGCACATGGTGGCTGAGCCAGAAAACTTCTCAATGATTCTGAGTGCCTCATGAATATGCAACCTTTCTGAGGAAACTGCCATTTAGCGCACTGCATTGTTGGCAGTACATCAGTCTGAACCTGAAGTTCTATATTATTACGGTCATCAGGTTTAAAGGGTTTACTATGACCGAACTCCCTCAAATTGTTTACGCTTATTGTGCTTCTTTAGTACTACACCTCATGGATCTGTTGGTGGACTGGGAGGGTGGGCCATGAGCCAGTTATTTCTCAGACCCTTTTTATAGTGGTCACCCTCCATAAAGCACCCACTGAGGGTCCCAGACACCTGTCATCCCTGGTGTCCTTAACACCTTTGGCTCAGAGGGACCAGCAAGCAATAGGACAACTCACTGAGAGTTCCATGGCCCCAAGGGCATTACTTTAGTATAAGTTTTCTGCAAATGTGTGTTGTCTCTACATGAGGGTCATCCAAAGTTTCCCTGCATGTGTTTTAAGGGAAAAATGTTAAAATGTTTACCAGTTCTGTAATTTAATGGGTCATGTCTAGTGGGGGGTGGGGGTGGGGAATCACTGCTTCATGCACCAGATTTGTATCTGCTGCTTAGTATACTTCACTAGTATACTGCAATGTAATTTGTTATGTTCTGTTATTCTAGATTACTGTGTTAGGTACATTTTGCATTTCAAATGTTTATGGTTTACAGTCAAACTTGGGATTTCAGGCCTAATGGATCAATATGTCGTCGCTCTACAGTGCATGACATGACCGCTAGAAGGAACAACCACGGCAGGGAAGAACAAGAGGTGAAAAACCATGAAAGGATGTATGCATGGTAGTGCACCCTCTCACTCTTCCCAGTGCAGGATAAGAATCCTGCTGGGGCAGGGGTCTGCTGAGCAGCTGTCGTGCCTTGACAGGATGAGCCGCTGGCAGCAAGGGAGGCATGCAATGCATTTGGGACTGGGTTTCATTTCCCAGTCCCAGATGCATGGAATTTTACTTTTTACTGATAACCCCCTCCTAAGGAGTTAGATAATTTAGTTGGGGAGGGTTCAGGGGGTGCGGGAGGCTCTGCTCCCTGCAAAAATAAGACTTATGCCATTTGCAATATATTGAGCTGTATTGGCAGTGCGGTATATTGCTATGGCATTATGACCCCATGCTGATTTCAGGATGGCTAATTCCAAATGAAATAAAACTACTTCTAGGTGGGGGAATCCTCTTTGAGTTTATGGTAGGATATTACACTTGGCTGACTTCGTATTCATCCCCGGGTTGGGGTTACAGTCCCTACTTAATAGCACAATTGTAACTTTTGTGCAAGGAAAATGACAGATGTCACATTTGCTTCTTGGAATGTGTGGGGTTTAAACTCCTCTATTAAATGCAAACAGGTGTTGACCCATTTGAAGAAACTCCATGCAGATGTAGCCTTCCTTCAAGAAACTAAGCTTTCTTCCAATAAAGCATTTAAACTCAAGTGAGAGTGCGTGGGTCTGGAAGTACTTAACGCCTTTACCTCTGCCAAGAGAGGCGTATTCATTCTAGCGCATAAATCCTTCCACTGTCAGTGCATCACATTAAAAGCTGCTAAGGAAGGCAGGCAGATACTAGTTAAATTCCAGATTCCTGAGGGACCTCTTCTACTTGCCAATTTATTACCCTGAACAAAGATGGTACCTCCTTTTTCTCCCACTTTTATGACCAGCTATCTACCTTTAACTCCCCTCCTATCCCTACAATCATGGGAGAGGGGGAATTTCAAAACCTCACTGGATCCTCTTTTTGATCATCCATATTAACAGAACCCATAAAAATGCCATGATAGTCTTCCAAAACATACTCACTGAACATGCCCTTACAGATGCCCGTTGACTTAACCATCCAAAGGTCAAAGACTATACCTATTACTTGAATGTCTATAAATCCTTTAGCCATATTGACTTCTGGCTGACCAACCAGCACAACAGCCAGCTCATAGTTGACATCATAATCCTTCATATGGTTATATCACATCATACCCCTTAGCCATACACATTATTTGGAGCCCCCTCTACCACATTCTTCACTTGGCGTCATGACCCCATGTTGCTTCTTGTTCAGGAGTTCATCTCGTGGGTCTGCTCTGAAATCATGGACTTTCTGTCTTTCAATGATAATGGTACTGTATCAGATGACACCTTTGGGACACTCTGAAAGCCTTCTTGAGAGGATAAATTATAGGTTACATAACATACAGGCAAAGACAAAGGGAGTATGAAGTGTGAACATTGGAAGCTACACAAAAATCTCAGAGGAGAAACATAAAGCAGACTAGGTGGGGCGGGGAGACATATCCAAACTTATCACAGTATGAGTAATGCTCAACACACATTATACCAGTACAGCAGAGGTTGCATTATTCAGTACCCATCATAGTTATTGAGGAGAGAGAGCTTAAACAAAAATCTAGGGTACAAGTTGTGCATATCAGAAGCTGAATGCGCATATATGAATTGTGCACTCCACAAGGAACTCTAGGCACTAAACTTGAAGAAATTAATCACATCATAAAGACTTTTTATGAAAATCTATATTTGTCTCCCTTCCAATTGTCCCAGGAGCTTATAACCTCCTTCCTGGATGATTTACATCTCCCAAATTACTGGATAAGTAGACTACCTCAGCCATTCTAGAGATGAACAAGAATAAATTTCCAGGAGGTGATAGGTTCCCGGTGGACTTTTACTAGGCATTACTGCATATTATTGCCCCCCCTTCTCCATTAGGTTTTTCTCCATTTTCTCTCTTTTCAATCCCTCACCCCTACTCTGAAAGCAGCAGTGATCACAATTCTACCCCAAAAAAGGGAAGGACTCTGCAGCTCCCAGTAACTATCACCTAATTCCCTAATTAATGTAGATGCCAAAATATTGGCAAATTTTGGCAAGTAGATTGGAAATGGTTCTTCTTCACTTAATTCATCAGTCACAAGGAGCTCTGACCATCTCAGAGCATTACTTAACTGACACCACTTCACTAAAGCTAGTCCCACTCCAATTGTGGCCCTTACCATCACTTTCAAGAAGGCTTTTGATTTGGTTGAGTGGTCTTATCTCTTTGCAGTAATACATAAATTAGAGATAGGCCCTTACTTCATGGCAGGAGTTAAAGCCCTCTATGAATCCCGTATTGCTAAGAGCCTAACTGACAGTAGTCTATCCTCTTCCTTCCATCTGGGCACATGACAAGGATGCCCCTTCCCCCCCTGTTATTCCTCTTGGCTACAGAACTGCTCACAGTGGCACTTAAAATGAACAAATGTATGAAAGGCCTCTCTGTCAATAGGATGGAATATTCCTTTCTCTGCTATGCTGACAACCACCTTATTCTAGCAGAACATGCCTCCTCTGCTATCACACCCCTCCAATACCCACTCCACCCCTTTTCCCAGTTTTTGGGCCTTTGCATTAATCACACTAAGTCTGAAATCATCCCTTTGAATGTTAGGTGCACGCAGACTGTTTTTCAGGATACAGGATGGAAATGGGCAGAAAAAGGCATCTCTTATCTGGGCATAAACATTACTCCATCACTTACGAACATTTGCAAAGCTAATTTCTCCACTGTACTAGAATCCTTGAAGGCTGACCTGGAGAAATGGAAGGCTGTGTATCTCTCTTTTACTGGGAAAATAGCTACAATAGAGATGATGCTTGCTTCCTGGTTTTGTACCATGTAGCTTACCTGTCAGAAAGCATTCCAGATACATGGTTAAATAACTTTAACAAATTAATTGGTGCCTTCTTATAGGAGGGCAGACCTCATAGATTTAGCCAATGCAAGCTGAGGAAGCACTGGTCAGAAGTGGGCTATGGTTTACTAAATTTTCCCTGCTACCACTTGACGTTGTAACAGCCAGGTTCTCAAATGACTCCCACTAAACAAGCTAACAAACCACTTTGAGTAATCATCAAGACAGCTACTATACATCACACTCTCCTTCTTTATACTTATATTCCACAGGGCCTCCACCAGTCACCCACCACCCAGTAATTAACCTTTCCCTGAAGTCATGGAAGAAAGTTATGTAAGCATTAAAATTATCTCCTCACCCTTATTCTGGACACCACTGTGGCATAACCTAAAGCTTGAAATAGACAATATAACAAAACATTGGCCCTCCTGGGAAAAAGCTAGTCCAAGAACACTTCAGAACCTTTACCTCCTTAACCAGACTTATCTTAAATCTTTTACTGAAACAGTGGCTCAATATGGTATAACCAAACAGGATTTCTGGTGTTTCTAGCAACTGAGATTAGTGCTTGTCCCTTTACGTAGAAGGGAACAAAGCCAAGGCTCTCACAGCAGCTTAACAACCATTCTGTCCTGGATGGATTCCCCCAGAGGTACGACTGGACTGATTTAAAAACAGTTAAAGGACTCTTGCAAGATCAGATGGGAGCAGGAATTAAACACAGAGATTTCCCCCAGGGTCTGGAAGAACTGCTAGCACAAGTACATGTTGTCTGCAGAGACATTAGGGTATAAAACATTCAGCTTAAAAATTTTCACCCCCCTAATACAGAACATCACAGGTCTTACAGGCTGTAAGAGTTCTACCCTTGGATAAATTCTGGCAATGCAAAGAAGAGGTGGGATCCTTATCCACCTTTTGCGGCACTGTTCATGAATCCGCTTCAAACAAAAAAAGTTGGATGAACTCAAATGAAAAGGTCAATTTCCAAATATCTTCTTTATTTTCCTTCACACATTATGTCAAAGGTGATGGTTTTGTGGCCAACACACTTCTTGAGGCCTAGCTGTGTTTCTAAAGTTAAAAAAATGTATTTTTTATTTTCTCATAGATTTTATTATTCAAAGTTTTATAAACTATTTTACTACGTGCTACTAACTTTCATTCTGTTAAGACACTTACAAAATGTAACACTGTGCACTCTTGCACTGTATTCAGTGCCTATTAGAGACCTCATGTTATTCCTTGCAGAGTTCCTAATGCTTAGTATGTAAACCATGTTTTATGTTCCAAGGAAAAATAAATATATTGATGTTTAAAACATAGGAACTGTAAGTGAAGGACTGAACAATGTTTTTTCATACATAGTATTCAATAACAAGGAAGAATAGAACTTAACTGGAACATAGAACAGGGTTTTTGTTTGAAGCTTGTTCATGGTACAATTGAGTGACCCAACATATAATATACTTATTTGAAAACAGGGCAGCCTGAACCACATCCAACTTGCACTGTCAATAAATCCAACTTTTTGGGACCAGATCATTTAATTCTGCTGGCACTGCCTACCAGATTCAATACAACTTTATCCAAGAGGTAGAAGACTTGGTTTGCTGGTCAAGGCACCTAGCTTCACCTGAGCTCTTTCCTTCTAAGACTGCTTGAAAGGCAGAGTAGAGAAACTTACCAGAGCAAGGGAGAAGGATTAAGACTTAGTTTGGCTAAGCAGATTTACTGTGTGGTGGTGTTTTTATTTTTTACTCACAGGGATTGCTACTGTTTGTTGCTAACATTTCATTGCTTTATTTTTCTCTGATTCAAATTGTTGTTGCTGGTATACCTTCTTCTGCATTATTACAGAGTGTGCCTACAGGTGTGTGCTAACAGATTACTGCTGTAATCTTCTGATTCAAATTGTCTTTTGCAAGGTATATCTTCTGTTACTGCTTTATTTTTCTCTGGAGCAAAGTGTTTCTTACAGGGTATATCTTCTCTGAAATTATTACAGGTGGTGCTTTACAGGTTTTACAGTTTTATCTAACATTAGGATAAGCTTTCAGGGTTACTGCATTTGTTGTTGACTGATTGTTTCTGCTCTTACCTCCTTGTTCTTTCGTCCGTGGTTCTTCTTTTAGGCAGGGAAGGGCCCAGCCACCACCCCATCCCAACCACCCCACGCTACACTCCTTTTATAAGGTACCACAGTGTGACATTTCCTGTGGCAGAGCAGGAAGGGGCGGATCAGTGGGGCCTCCACAAAAGTGATCTCATTTACAGGGCACTAGTAATTTAACTTGTTATAACAAGTTAAACAAAGCACAATTAAACCATTACTTGCATTTTTTTTTTTTTTTTTTTTCCTTCTAATTACTCTGACTAGGTTACAAACCCAGCAACTTATTTGGAATGGATTTCATTAACTGCAGGTACTGTGGAACAATTTTCAGAAGGACATTCTTACAGGATTTAGGACACTGTCCTACATGCTGGGCCTTTGGAGATCTTAGGTCTCAGCTCCGGGCAGCATGGGCAGAGATTGCACGCCTCAAATTTCATATTGAAGAGGAAATACATTATAAGAACCACACGCCATTTCCCCAGCATCCAACAGAAAAACCTCAACCGCAGAGGGTAGTTGGTCCAGGAGGTTGGCAGGTGGTTAGGAGGAGCAAATCAGGTGCCCCATCACTCTCTGCTCTCCAACACATTACCTCCAAAAACCATATAAACACTACAAACAGGTATCTGCCTCTATCTCTGAAATCAAATAAAGAGGCAGAAGACACTGCAGAGCAGGACACTGCGCACAGGAGCTAACACAACAATACTCACCCAAATCAGGAACCAAAACTAAACTAGCACAAAGGAAATCCAAAAAACTTCTGATCATAGGAGACTCCATGATTCGGGGAGTTGATACCCATCTCCAGCCAGGGGTGATGGTCAGATGTCTCCCAGGTACATCAGCATGGAGAGACACTGACCGCATTGCTAAAATTGTTCACAAAGCAGGAGAAAACATTGATGTCCTAGTACACATAGGGACTAATGATCTCGCCAGCCGGTCAGTTGTGGAGACCAAGGAACACCTGACTAGGCTGGGTGACAAACTATCATCTATTTCGTCCGGCATCTCCTTCTCTGAGATCCTGCCAGTCTGGGAGAAGGGAGCAGATGGACGGAAGGTCAGAGAAGGGGAGATAGGGGAGCTAAACACGTGGCTCAAGGACTGGTGCCAGGAAAAAGGACACAGATTTGTAGGGAACTGGCAACAGTTCTAGGAGCGAAAGTTCTTTAAATTTGATGGACTGCATCTGACTAAAGAGGGAGTCAGTGCATTGGGGCAGAAGTTTGACGTCTTTGCAGAATATTTAAACTAGCAAATGGGAGAGGTGCAGCACCCCATACGTTGAATGGGAAGAACACCCTCCCCCTCAGCTAGTGGTCAAACTGGAATTCAGTGTGTTTGCCATTCATTTGCATCACCAGAGTAAGAAAAAGGTTTGTCTCCCCATACGATGCACAGGGTAATGCCAAACCTCACCCAACAACTAACACACCAAAATCTGGCCAATGGAAAATCATGTACACAATGCTCACAGCCTGGGAAATAAGATCCCAGACCTGCAGGCAATAATGTCAGAGGCTAAACTGGACATAGTAGCAATTAGTGAGGCGTGGTTTACCAGTAACCACACTTGGGAGACTTCAGTACCTGGCTATGTATTGTTCAGAAGAGAAGAGGTGCAAAAGGGGAGGAGTGGCCCTGTATGTTAATGAAAATATCAAAGCTACAGAAATTCAGAATACACATAAGGAGCCAGAAGAACTGTGGGTCACCCTGGAAACAGGAAATGGGACAGCCATAAGAACTGGGGTTGTCTACAGGCCCCCAGACCAGAGGGAGGACATAGACACATTACTGTTAGAAGATATACAAAACATGACAGCTAAAGGGGAGGTTCTGATAATGGGAGACTTCAACATGCCAGATACAGATTGGTCAATACCAGCAGGAACATCTGCCAGAACTAGACTCATAGTGGATTCCCTGCAGGGGGAGGGCCTCAAACAACTGGTACAGCAACCCACAAGAGACAGGGCTATCCTAGATCTAGTACTGACTAACAAAGAAGGATCACAGATCTCCAGGTAGAAGGTCACCTGGGGCCAGTGACCATCACATGGTATGGTTCAATTTGGCTACTACATCTAAATCATCCCATTCCAAGGCAAAATATGGGACTTCAGAGGAGCTGACTTTGATAAGATGGCCAACAGAGTTAAGCTAGCCCTGGCAAAAAGAAACACAGGTGAGGAGGTACAGGCAAAGTGGGCAAGCATTAAGGATACAATAACTTAAGCAACATCCCATTGTGTTTAGACAGAAAAGGAAGTGCAAAAAAGAAGAAACCACTTTGGTTCTCAAATACAGTAGCAGAAAAGGTCAGAGCCAAAAGGCTGGCCTTCAGAAAATATAAGGGAACACAGCGGGATGAAGATAGGGGGCATACCAAACTGCCCTAAGGGAAGCAGGTAAGGCAGTAAGGCAGGCAAAGTCCCAAACTGAGGAAACACTAGCACAAACAGTAAAGAAGGTGACAAGACTTTCTATAGATACATTAGTGAAAGGAGAAAGTCCAGAGGGGTATTGCTACAATGGAGAAAAGGAGCATGTGAGGAGGAGGACCCTGTAAAGGCATCTATCCTAAATAGATACTTTGCTCAGTATTCACTGAAGAGAAGGTAGGCAGGGCCCACAGCTCAGCATCATGGACACAGGGGAGGGAGGTGAGCACTACTCCCTTCACAAAGAAAGGGTCCTACAAGAGCTTGCTAAGCTCAGGGTGGATAAGGCAATGGGACCCGATGGCATACATCCCAGGGTACTTAAGGAGCTAAAGGAGGAACTAGCAGAGCCATTAGCAGAATTGTTTAGTGAGTCTCTGAGCACAGGAGAGGTCCCAGAAGACTGGAGAGGGCTCATGGATCCCACTCCACAAGAGTGGTAGCAGGGAGGAGGCGGGGAACTACAGACGGTCAGTCTTACCTCAGTAGTGGGCAAGATTATGGAAGCACTCCTTAAGGAAAGGATAGTGCAACACCTGGAATCCATAGGGGCACAGGATCCAAGACAGCATGGGTTTACAAAGGAAGGTCCTGTCAAACTAATCTCATAGATTTCTTTGACTGGGTAACCAAGTGGTGGACCAAGGGGAGCAGTTGATGTCGCCTACCTTGACTTCAGCAAAGCTTTTGACACTGTTCCACATAGAAGATTGATAAATAAGCTAGGTAGGCTCGGGGTGGGTCAGAAGTTGGTCAACTGGGTGGCAAACTGGTTGACTGGCAGAAAACAGAGAGTGGTGGTAAATGGTATACAGTCAGAAGAGATGCAAGTCACAAGTGGGTACCTCAGGGATCAGTCCTGGGGCCAGTCCTATTCAACATCTTCATTAGTGACCTAGCAGATGGACTAGAGGTAAGGCTTGTCTGTTTGCAGATGACACCAAGATCTGCAACAGAGTAGATGATCCAGATGGGGTGGGCAGAATGAGAAGAGATCTGGATAAACTAGCAGAATGGTCAGAAGAGTGGCAACTGGGATTTAATGCAAAGAAGTGCAAAATCATGCACATAGGGAAGAGAAACCCTGAAGCCACTTATAGGCTGGGAGGGAGTTGCTAGCAGTCACAAAGGAAGAAAGAGACTTGGGCATCATCATCACTGATGACCTGAAATCATCAAGCAGACCTCTAAAGCAGTAGGTAAGGCTAGGGGGTGTTAGGGTGTATTAGTAGGGGTATCACAAGTCGTAAGAGGTAATAATCCTCTGTACAAGACATTGGTTAGGCCCCATCTGGAGTACTACGTGCAGTATTGGAGGCCACACCTTCACAAGGACATTAACCAAATTGAGGCAGTCCAGAAGGGCAACCAAACGGTGCAGGGACTGCATCAGAAGACATAGGAGGACAGATTAACGGAGCTCAATATGTATACCCTTGAGCAAAGGAGGAGAGAGGTGATATGATCGAGACATTTAAACACCTTAAGGGCATAAACAAGGTGAAAGAGTCTAACATGTTTAAATATAAGAAAAATAGCAGGACAAGAGGACACAGCATGAGATTAGAGGGAGGCCGATTAAGGGGAATGTGAGAAATTCTTTTCACAGAAAGGGTGGTAGATGCATGGAATGGCTTACCACAAGAAGTAGTGGCTATGAATACAGTGCAGGGCTTCAAACAGGCATGGGATAGGCATAAGGGAGCAATACAAATGACTATGAATAGATAGGTCACTGACATCGCAAAGGCCGATGGCACATTTATAAGGTAGAAAAAGAAATGGGCAGACTGGATGGGCCTTGCGGTCCTTATCTGCCGTCAACTTCTATGTTTCTATGTTTCTATTTCTTATCCTGCTAGGCATTATAGATCCCACCACCCCCAGAGCTCATATAGCTACTTGCTGGAGAATTGCTGTAACCTTAATAATTAAATGCCTTTCTTCTTCAAAAGTGGAGAACTAAAGACATCCTCTCTTTTGGGGAGTGGTTGCATGCTGTGAATCAACTAGCTTCTTTAGAACATCTCTCACACCTGGCCATAGATAAGTTTCTGCTGTACTACCAGATCTGGGCCCCCATTCTAAACATACAGGAGCTCATAGCCTCCTCAGCAGTTCAGGGCACTCAGGGTACACCCTCTATTTGGAATTGCTAATGGTATGAATTGAACAAATGTGGTCTGTACTGCCAGACACATCCTGCATAAATCCTTCTGTAAAGTTGACTGTTTAGACTGTATCATACTGTTGTAGTCAGATTGACATTTTATTCTGTATTTCATTATCTTTGTGCAATGTCCCTTTATGTTTGGTGTTTGTAAAGGTTTGAAAGCTTTAATAAACTATTTAATAATAAAAATCATTATGCAGTTTGTATATTTCCAAAACCTTTGTTAATGCCTTTTGTGCAAATGTTTTGTGAAAATGTTTATGTAGGATGTGGATGTTGAAAACCATTGCACAGCATGCAGATGTTGAAAACCATTGTGCAGCATGTAGATGTTGAAAACCATTGTGCAGGATGTGGATGTGGACATCATTCGCAGCATGTGGATGTTGAAAACCATTGTGCAGCATGTGGATGTTGAAAACCGTTGCGCAGCATGTAGATATTGAAAACCATTGTGCAGCATGTGGATGTTGAAAACCATTGTGCAGCATGTGGATGTTGAAAACGCTGCGCAGCATGTAGATGTTGAAAACCATTGTGCAGCATGTGGATGTTGAAAACTGTTGTGCATCATGTAGATGTTGAAAACCGTTGTGCAGCATGTGGATGTTGAAAACCATTGTGCAGCATGCAGATGTTGAAAACCATTGCACAGCATGCAGATGTTGAAAACCAATGTGCAGGATGTGGATGTTGAAAACGTTGTGCAGCATGTAGATACTGAAAACCATTGTGCAGCATGCAGATGTTGAAAACCATTGTGCAGCATGTGGATGTTGAAAACCATTGTGCAGCATATAGATGTTTTGAAACTGCAAACTGTTGTGCATCATATAGATGTTGAAAACCGTTGTGCAGCATGTAGATGTTGAAAACCATTGTGCATCATGTAGATGTTGAAAACCGTTGTGCAGCATGTAGATGTTGAAAACCATTGTGCAGCGATGCAGATGTTGAAAACTGTTGTGCATCATGTAGATGTTGAAAACCGTTGTGCAGCATGTAGATGTTGAAAACCATTGTGCATCATGTAGATGTTGAAAACCGTTGTGCAGCATGTAGATGTTGAAAACCATTGTGCAGCATGCAGATGTTGAAAATTGTTGTGCATCATGTAGATGTTGAAAACCATTGTGTATCATGTAGATGTTGAAAACCATTGCGCAGCATGCAGATGTTGACAACCATTGTGCAGCCGAAATATTTTCAAAACCATCGTGTAGATGTTTAATTATTTGTGCAGCACATAGATTTTTCAAAATATCCATGAAGAACTCCTGTGTGAATATATTTTTTTAAAATAGACATCTAATTACTAATTAATTAATAAAAAAAAGTGTCTCATTCTATCCCACCCTCACAAACACTAAAGTATCACCCTTAACACTCATGTATTTAGTCATTTTTACAGGGGGAGAGAGGTGCAGCACCCCATACGTTGAATGGGAAGAACACCCCTCCCCCCTCAGCTAGTGGTCAAACTGGAATTCAGTGTGTTTGCCATTCATTTGCATCACCAGGTAAGAAAAAAGGTTTGTCTCCCCATACGATGCACAGGGGTAATGCCAAACCTCACCCAACAACTAACACACCAAAATCTGGCCAATGGAAAATCATGTACACAATGCTCACAGCCTGAGAAATAAGATCCCAGACCTGCAGGCAATAATGTCAGAGGCTAAACTTGACATAGTAGCAATTAGTGAGACGTGGTTTACCAGTAACCACACTTTGGGAGACTTCAGTACCTGGCTATGTATTGTTCAGAAGAGACTGAGGTGCAAAAGGGGAGGAGTGGCCCTGTATGTTAATGAAAATATCAAAGCTACAGAAATTCAGAATACACATAAGGAGCCAGAAGAACTGTGGGTCACCTGGAAACAGGAAATGGGACAGCCATAAGAACTGGGGTTGTCTACAGGCCCCCAGACCAGAGGGAGGACATAGACACATTACTGTTAGAAGATATACAAAACATGACAGCTAAAGGGAGGTTCTGATAATGGGAGACTTCAACATGCCAGATACAGATTGGTCAATACCAGCAGGAACATCTGCCAGAACTAGACTCATAGTGGATTCCCTGCAGGGAGGGCCTCAAACAACTGGTACAGCAACCCACAAGAGACAGGGCTATCCTAGATCTAGTACTGACTAACAAAGAAGGATCACAGATCTCCAGGTAGAAGGTCACCTGGGGCCAGTGACCATCACATGGTATGGTTCAATTTGGCTACTACATCTAAATCATCCCATTCCAAGGCAAAAATATGGGACTTCAGAGGAGCTGACTTTGATAAGATGGCCAACAGAGTTAAGCTAGCCCTGGCAAAAGAAACACAGGTGAGGAGGTACAGGCAAAGTGGGCAAGCATTAAGGATACAATACTTGAAGCAACATCCCATTGTGTTAGACAGAAAAGGAAGTGCAAAGAAGAAGGAAACCACTTTGGTTCTCAAATACAGTAGCAGAAAAGGTCAGAGCCAAAAGGCTGGCCTTCAGAAAATATAAGGGAACACAGCGGGATGAAGATAGGGGCATACCAAACTGCCCTAAGGGAAGCAGGTAAGGCAGTAAGGCAGGCAAAGTCCCAAACTGAGGAAACACTAGCACAAACAGTAAAGAAGGTGACAAGACTTTCTATAGATACATTAGTGAAAGGAGAAAGTCCAGAGGGGTATTGCTAAGCTTAATGGAGAAAAGGGAGCATGTGAGGAGGAGGACCCTGTAAAGGCATCTATCCTAAATAGATACTTTTGCTCAGTATTCACTGAAGAGAAGGTAGGGCAGGGCCCACAGCTCAGCATCATGGACACAGGGGGGAGGGAGGTGAGCACTACTCCCTTCACAAAAGAAAGGGTCCTACAAGAGCTTGCTAAGCTCAGGGTGGATAAGGCAATGGGACCTGATGGCATACATCCCAGGGAACTTAAGGAGCTAAAGGAGGAACTAGCAGAGCCATTAGCAGAATTGTTTAGTGAGTCTCTGAGCACAGGAGAGGTCCCAGAAGACTGGAGAAGGGCTCATGTGATCCCACTCCACAAGAGTGGTAGCAGGGAGGAGGCGGGGAACTACAGACCGTCAGTCTTACCTCAGTAGTGGGCAAGATTATGGAAGCACTCCTTAAGGAAAGGATAGTGCAACACCTGGAATCCATAGGGCACAGGATCCAAGACAGCATGGGTTTACAAAGGAAGGTCTGTCAAACTAATCTCATAGATTTCTTTGACTGGGTAACCAGAGTGGTGGACCAAGGGGAGCAGTTGATGTCGCCTACCTTGACTTCAGCAAGCTTTGACACTGTTCCACATAGAAGATTGATAAATAAGCTAGGTAGGCTCGGGGTGGGTCAGAGTTGGTCAACTGGGTGGCAAACTGGTTGACTGGCAGAAAACAGAGAGTGGTGGTAAATGGTATACAGTCAGAAGAGATGCAAGTCACAAGTGGGGTACCTCAGGGATCAGTCCTGGGGCCAGTCCTATTCAACATCTTCATTAGTGACCTGCAGATGGACTGAGGGTAAGGCTTGTCTGTTTGCAGATGACACCAAGATCTGCAACAGAGTAGATGATCCAGATGGGGTGGGCAGAATGAGAAGAGATCTGGATAAACTAGCAGAATGGTCAGAAGAGTGGCAACTGGGATTTAATGCAAAGAAGTGCAAAATCATGCACATAGGGAAGAGAAACCCTGAAGCCACTTATAGGCTGGGAGGGGAGTTGCTAGCAGTCACAAAGGAAGAAAGAGACTTGGGCATCATCATCACTGATGACCTGAAATCATCCAAGCAGACCTCTAAAGCAGTAGGTAAGGCTAGGGGGTGTTAGGGTGTATTAGTAGGGGTATCACAAGTCGTAAGAGGAGGTAATAATCCCTCTGTACAAGACATTAGTTAGCCCCATCTGGAGTACTGCATGCAAGTATTGGAGGCCACACCTTCACAAGGACATTAACCAAATTGAGGCAGTCCAGAGAAGGGCAACCAAAATGGTGCAGTGACTGCATCAGAAGACATATGAGGACAGATTAACGAGCTCAATATGTATACCCTTGAGCAAAGGAGGGAGAGAGGTGATATGATCGAGACATTTAAACACCTTAAGGGCATAAACAAGGTGAAAGAGTCTAACATGTTTAAATATAAGAAAATAGCAGGACAAGAGGACACAGCATGAGATTAGAGGGAGGCCGATTAAGGGGAATGTGAGGAAATCTTTTCACAGAAGGGTGGTAGATGCATGGAATGGCTTACCACAAGAAGTAGTGGCTATGAATACAGTGCAGGGCTTCAAACAGGCATGGGATAGGCATAAGGGAGCAATACAAATGACTATGAATAGATAGGTCACTGACATAGCAAAGGCCGATGGCACATTTATAAGATAGAAAAAGAAATGGGCAGACTGGATGGGCCTTGAGTCCTTATCTGCTGTCAACTTCTATGTTTCTATGTAATTAAGTTTTTGTTAACAAAGAACTTAAACACTTATTAAAAACGTACAAACAATATGTACATTTTGAAAACCACCGTGCAGCAGATAAATTTTGAAAACAGTCACACAGCATATAGATTTTCAATATCTTTGTGAAGATTTCTGTGCAAATGATTTGTGAAAACCATCATGTATCATGTACATTTTGAATGAACAAGAATTAGTGCCCTAACAAGGGGAGAGGGTAAACAAAATGCTGAGAACTGCCAGTAGTGTAAAAGATATTTATTATCTATCAATGGATACAAATACAGAACCAGAGTCTGTGCCCAAAGTAGAATATATTCTACTGGCATAACCAACTCTGGTTCTATGTTTGCATCAATTGATAGATAATAAATATATTTGATGCTAATGTTAGTTGTCATCATTTTTTAAAATGTTTTCCCTTCTCGTGAGTGCACTGATTCTGGTTCATTTACTTTTTTTATTGAGCTATGCTTCCCCTCCAGCAGCACCACCAGGAAGCAGGGGCCAGTTCTGGTTTACATGGATTTTAAAAACTGTCACGCAGCATGTAGATTTCAAAAACTGTTGTGTAGCACACATATTTTGATAACTGTCAAGCAACATACAGATTTTGAAAACTGCCATGCAGCACATAGATTTTGAAAAATGCCATGCAGCATATAGATTTTGAAAGTCAGTGTGCAACCTGTAGATTTTAAAAAAACATTGTGCAGCACAAATATTTTGACAAATATTCATGCAGCATGAACATTTTGAAAAATACACATGCATCATGTAGATTTTTCAAACAATTGGTGAAGGTTTCCTGAGCGAACACTTTGCCTTTTAATTAAGCAATCTAACAGATAATTAATTTAAAAAAAATATGTTTCTCATTCTACCCTCCATCATAAACACTCATGTGTCACCCTTAATGTTTAAGAATTTAATGAGTTATATTACCTTAAAGATTTTATTTGTGCTAATCTTTAACATGAAAAAAATAACATTTTATTAACTATTTTTTTTGGTGAACTGAGCATGTCTGAACAATTATACATTAATAACTTAAACAAATAAGTTTTTCATTAAACCATTAAAAGGATCTATTCCTCCATAAAGTCTAAAGCAAAAACAACAACAAGACAAGCATTTGTCAATGCCAAATGTTTCCTTGCATGGTTTATGTGGCAGGTGTGTATTGTGTTAGTTGAACTTCTGGTGGGAGGAAAAGCCTGCCTGAAGTATGTTTTGAAAATCTGTCATATTTTGGACAGTATTTGAATACAGAAGTTGCTTAATAAGAAGGCTATGTTGAAAATGTGGGGTGCATTGCTGACCCAATGGCATTGAGGGTTGAGGCACTGGATGCCACACCTCGCGCCATGCTGATGACCCATGTTCAGGAGACAGTGTGGGCTGCCGGGGGTTGGCAGGGGAGGAGAAGGATCAAGCATTCCAGGGACAGGTCTCCTTCTCTGGGGGGGAAACCAGTTGTCAGTGCATGTCTGGCCCATAGCGGTGGCTGGGGGATGGCACACTGATGCTGCAGATATCAGGTCAGAGGCAAGGCAGATGCCTGATGGGGTGTGCACATGGGAGCATATGTAGCACCATCACTGCCATCCTTGCATGCTCTGCCCTGAAGGGGAGAAACCAGAAGGAAAAAAGCTCACAGCAGATGACAGTGGGAACTTGCAGGTCTCACCCTCTGAATAGCCATGGCTTCAACCCCTGTACTGGATCTGGTCTTGGTGTGGGTGGGCCCCCCAGTCTTGGTGGGTGTGCAAGCCTTGGGGGTAGCTGGTCAGCGTCATGTGGTGAATATCATGGGTTGGGGCTGGGGCTCCCTCCAGATAGAAATGGCCATGGAGCAGGGGTATAAATAAAAAAAAATGTGGGGTGAAAATATTTAAGATTTCCGGAGTTACCAGCATGCATACCGAAATTGCAACAAATACCCATAACTTTGTCATTATTTCATATTTTGACCAAATGTTGAACATAGTCTTCTTATCACCCCACCTCATGAACCCTGTAGGTGAAAATGTTCAAATTCATGACAAAATGGCATTCCATGCCACAGGTGCGAAAATACATTATGTGCAGGATGTGAAATATGACAGTTGTACTGTTCATGAGGTGGTGTGATAAAATGGCTACATTGAAAATTTGGAGTGAAAATATTGAAAATAAAATTACATGCGTGTGTAGAAAATTTTGAATGACTGGGTGTAGCTGCCATTTTTCTGAGCTGTTTCATCAAATTTTCAAACATGGCCTTGTTGCGACACCACCTCATGAAGAGTGCCACTGTCATTTCATTCACTCATCTTGAAAGGGATTTTGCACAGCGACCATGCCATTTTTTTTCAAATTTAATAAACTTTATTAAAGGACAAAACAATACAATACAACAAGAATACTTTATCACCATCTTCAATAAAAGCCTGAGACTTATTTGCACCATTCAGAACATTCAAAACAAAAGGGCATCCAATCCTTGGCTTAATGGCACCCTTTTAGAACTAGATACATAGCTACATAGACAGTGTCGACAGATAAGGGCCTATGGCCACCCAGTTTGCCATTTGAGCTTATAAGTTCAGTTTATGTTTTCCTAGAAGTCTGTGCCCTTACCCCTGACCTCCAGAATTCCTTTATGTCTATCCCATGCATTCTTAAATCCCATGATTGTTTCAGCCCTCACCACTTCCTCTGGCAGGGTGTTCCACTTGTCCACCACCCATTCTGTGAAGAAATTCTTCCTCACATTTCCTCTGAATCATCCTCCCTCCAACTTCATCCCATGCCCTCTAGTCCTGGAACATCTTTTTTGCTTAAAAATAGTGTATTCCTGCACCTTGTTCCTCCCTGTAAGATACTTGTATGTCTCTATCATATCCCTCTCTCCCTCCTCTCCTCCAGGAGTACATGTTCAGTTCCTTCAACCTGTCCTCATAGGACTTGTGATGCAATCCATGCACCATCTTTGTTGCCTACTCTGAACCTTCTCCACCCTGTCTATGTCTTTATGTAGGTAAGGTCTCCAGAGCTGTACACTGTACTCAGGTGGGGCTTCACTAGTGCCTTGAATAGTGGAATTATGACCTCCCTTTTCCTGCTGGTGATGTGCCTGCCTATGCATCCCAACATACTATTTGCTTTACTTGCTGCCTTGTCCACTGTTTCCCTACCTTGAGGTCAGTCAGAGATAACATACAAGATCCCTTTCCTGCTTGGTGCATGCTATATCCTCACCCCAACTGATATATTGTGCCGGGGTTTTTGTGTCCCATATGCATTATTTTGCACTTCTTTGCATTGAGTTTCAACTGCCAAACCCCTGACCATTCTTCAAGTTTCTGCAGGTCCCTTCTCATTCTGTCTACACCCTCTGGTGTGCCTACTCTATTACAGAGCTTTGTGTCATCAGCGAACAGTGAAATTCTGCCTTCTAGGTCCTGTGCAATGTCACTGATGAAGATGTTGAATAGGACCGGTCCCAGCACTGATCCCTGTGGTACCCCACTGGTCACTCTTCCCTCTGTGGAATGACAGCCATTTACCACCACCCTCTGTGTCCCACCCAGCCAGTTACCTACCCACCACACTACTGTCCTGTCCACACCCATATTCTCCAATTTGTCTAACAGTCTTCTGTGTGGCACAGTGTCAAAGGCCTTGCTGAAGTGCAGATAGGCCATGTCCACTGCCCTCCCCAATCCACCTCCTTAGTCACCCAGTCAAAATATTCAATGAGGTTGGTCTGACATGACCTCCCCCTGGTGAAACCATGCTGCCTTGGGTCCTGTAGTCCATTGACAACCATGTGTTCCACCAATCTCTCCTTCAGTAGTGCTTCCATGATCTTCCCCATTACTGAGGTGAGGCTGACTGGTCTGTAGTTCTCCACTTCCTCTTTGTTCCCACTTTTGTATAAGGGGACTACATCTGCTATCCTCCAGTCTTAAATACTTATCCTCTGTCCCCCTGAAGGTCTCAAACCTAATACCCATGCTGTCAAAGTCAGCAGCTCTACCACTTAACCATCATATCTGAAAGTAGGGACAACCTTTGGCATGTAGTGAGAGCTACTGGGAGACAGGTAGATTTTACGGCCTACAAGGCTGCAAGGAATAAATGTACCCACTTAATAAGGAATGCTAAGGCCTCCTATTAAAGAAAAGAACTTCAGAAGTGCTGGGGGAATGGGAGAGCATTCTGGGAGAATGTTAAGACACTTGACAGGGAAAGAATCCAAAGCTCCACCAGATCTAATTGTCACCCCTGTGGGCCCTCTCCAGCAACCCAAAGAATTAGCTAATGCCTTTAATCTGGCCTTTACAGACCTCAGCTCTGTCCTCCCTCCAGAGTTCTTGTTACTGACTCTAACAGCCAGCCACCAAAGCCCGCTACCACTGCATACACCACTCAACCCCCCATTCTACTTCAAAATAATCATGAAGGCAGACACTATTAAATATGTAAAGAAGATCCTTGGCAAAACTAGAATGGGTAGTAATATGCTCGACATGAAGCTTCATGTCATCACCCTAGAAGAGCTTACCCACCCACTAGCGCAACTAGTTAACATATCCCTTAAGTTGAACATATTCCCTGACAATTGAAAAACTGCCTTCATCACCCCAGTCTATAAAAGTGGAGACAGGACCAGCATAAGCAACTACCGCCCAATATCTATTTTACCACCCCCTCTCAAAAGCCCTAGAGAGAATTGTATCAGATCAGCTCACAGATTACCTCAACAAATATAACCTCCTCTGCTCTCAGCAGCATGGGTTCCGTAAATCCCACAGCACTATTATTGCACCCACCACTTTACTTCATACCCATATGACTCTCTGGATAGTGGAAAATGGTTGATCAATCTTTATTGACCTAACCAAAGCATTTGACACAGTCAATCATCACATCCTGCTCAACAGCCTCATAGCCTTGGCCACTCCACCAATACACTGTCCTGGTTCTCAAGCTATCTATCACACAGGTCCCAGTGTGTTAGGATAAAAGATGTATCCTCTGAACCCCAGAATGTTACTTTGAGTGTCCCACAAGGATCAGTTTTAGGGCCCTTACTATTCAGTCTCTTTATCAATTCCCCTCCAAGCACTTGCCCTGCTAAGATGCTGCTTTATGCAGATGATGCAGTGATCTTCATACCAGGATCACACCTCCATGAAATAACAGATACCCTTCAAAGTAGCTTTACTAAACTGGAGTCATGGTTTGCTCTCAACAAACTCCTCTTGAACTACAGAACAACAAAAGCAATGCACTTTACCCTACAAAGCTCAAAAAAGCAGGGTGGCCCACTTACCATAATAAGTAACAAAAGTGATGTAATTGAACAGGTTACTATCTTTAAATGCCTTGGATTATTCCTTGACAACACCCTTTCTTTCAACACCCATATTGACCATGTTATGAAAATAGCAAACATCAGACTTGGACCCCTTTACTGGCATAGAAATGCTATGACCACTGAGGCCCTCAGCCTTGTCACCAAAAACTCAATACTGTCCATCATTGACTATGTACTGACTATCTATAGTGCGGCCACTGAAACTGCTCCCAAAAGGTTAAACTCCTGCTCAACAAAGCCTGCAGACTTGCTCTAGGAGCTAATCGGCATTCCCACTCTTGCAGTCTCTACTCCATAACTGGCTGGCTTTGGTACCTCTAAGGCCCCAGTACCAGGCATGTATCATAGGAAAAAAAAGCCCTCCTAGGACTGGTCCCAGAATCAACTTTGAAGCTTTTCCAATGTAACCCCAGCACTAAAACAACCCTAAGCTCTGCTAGAAGGGTACTATTTTGTACCTTACAAATGAACCTCCTCACCCAAAGGTAATTCTCTGTTGAGGTCCTCTCAGGATGAACGGTCTACCCTCCCTCCTTTTTCACCTTAAGAAACTCGACCAATTCAAAAAGAATTCCATCGCCTCCTGGTAGAATTCCAAGAGTGCAACTGCTGTGCACAATGATAAGAGTTTCATCCCTTGCCCTACTTCCAACCTTACCCCTACCCTCCTACCCCTCACACCAAGAGTCCTCACCCCCTTCCCTCCACTTGGCTTACACTTCCCCTAGGCTGACCCCATGCATACAGCACTTATCAGTGTGTTCTCTCTCATCACCATATCCCCTTCTCCTAACCCTAGTAACTTTATACAATATGCCTCCTCTATGCCCATGCAAATACTCTCCCTACCTCCTCCTTCCTCCTCTTTTCCTTGACAAAGCCAAATTTGGCTTCAAACTACAAGTAACCTGCACTTAGTCACTAGACCTATAGACTAGAGATATTTCTGTTATAAAGGTATTTGTATTTGATGTTATACTCAATATTTATCTTGCTTGTAAAATAGCCTTGTCACTTGGCTAGTGTATGTTCTCGACTTACGATGTAAATTCTACTGTTTTGTCTGTTCTTCTACTGACTTGAAGCCCTTGTATAAGAGTCAATTTGGCTCAAAGGTTGTAATTTCAAAACTAAAATAAATAAATAAAATAAAAGAAACAAGAAACAAAAACAAATCACAGCACATGGTCCAGTGTTAGTAACAAGTGAAGGGATAACATTACAATCCCAAGAATACAATAGAAATGAGAAAATGATCCATAAATAAACAACTGGATCACACAAAACCCCGCACCCACACCCTACCTATCCACCCTCCCCAACAACACCCATCCACCCTCCCCCCCACCTCCTCTGGAGACTAAAAACAAGGACAAATTATCTTTATATAAAAAAGTTAAGAAATTAGACAATAAAACTGCAAAGGACTACACTGAGTAAGAGAAACAAAAAGGATTCCAGGAACGGTCCCTCTAGTGCCATACAAAGCAGGTGACCATACCACAAATTAATGAACAAGACTCCAATGTCATAAAGTTAATAAAGTATATAGGGGTTCCCAGACCTCGTAAAATGCTTCTCATTATCAGTTAAGCCAGCAATTATCTGTTCAGCCTGCAATGCAGAAGTATTTCTTACACCATTAGACAAAGGTGGGAGTAGTCTGATCACACCAATGCTGAAGGATAACCTTTGTATCACAGGCCGATATTAATGCAATATATTGATCACTGGTTGCCAAATTAATTCACCTGCATAATCCTTAAGAGGCAAATCTCTGGCTTGAAAGCCTGGTCCTGGCCCAGTAAGGGATCTTAGCATTGCCGAATACCATCCCAAAAAGGCTGTACCATTTCACAGGACCAAAGAACATGATACAAGGATCTGATCCCTTCTGGCATTGCGTACATACCTCCAAGGCCAGCTTGCCCCACCGGCACAGTTTGGTCAGAGTATAGTACATATCATGCGAGATTGAGAATTGCATGAAGCGATACCTATCCCACCGAATGTATTGATAAGTATCTCTCCAAATGTTTGGCCAATCATGAGATCCCCCTGCAGGAGGAAGAACCTGACCCCAAGAGTAATAAAAGCTCTGCTCCCTCCCAGAGAGGACTTCCCTTAACCACACATGATAGAAAGCAATAGTGTGGGACAGAGGCAAAGCCTGCATCAAAATGACTAACCAATCCCCACTGGAACCATGCTAGGAGCCAGAACCAAAGTGATGGAGTAACATATGGGAAATCTGGAGGTATTTAAAACAGAAGGCAGGTGACAAGCCAAACCTTTGCCGAGCTGCCGAGAAGGGAAGCAACTTGCAATCTTGGACCAGTTTTGCAACAGAAAATGTTCCAGGATGGACCAGGTTGGTCCAGCCAAGACCTTACCAGCCACAGTCAAGTTGGGATTTATCAGAATAGGCTGGGAGATATCCATATAGGGTTCTCAATACAATAAAGTGCACAACTGTTTATGTGCATAAAGGGAGTTACTATGGGTATCTATTTAAGGGACTCAGGAAGTTTTTAGAGGTATAAATAGTAAGGAGTGGGGATCCAGACCATAGCAGGAACAAAGGGACTGTTCAATGTCCAGCTAATGAGGGATGTACCAGGAGCCAGGGTCAATCACAGCTGAACAGAGCCAGATGAGGTATTGGAAGCAGTGGATAGCCAGGTAATAAAGATAAATATTGGGTGCCTTCAAGCCCTCTGAGATGCATAAGCTGGCTAGTGATGGCTGGGAGGCTTCCACTGACAGAGAAAGTGGGAAAGAATACAGTTTAGATTCAAACCACTTCTTAGATAAGGCTGGATAAAGCATGAAAAGTGGATAAAGTAGCGGGTAATACATTCATTTTAATGGTGCTCAGATGGCCCCACAGAGGCAATGGCAATAGGGACCAACTTTCCAAGTCAACTTGAATCTGAGAGACCACCCTATCTAAATTATAATGCTTCTATTTGACAGGATCCATACTAAGGTAGATCCTGAGGTACTTGAGTTTATCTTTAACTCAGAGGAGCCAAGTTGCTCCACACTTGCCCTCATGGTTTCGCATTCAAAGGCATAACCTCTATTTTGGAGCGGTTACATTTATAATTAGATATACTACCAAATTATGTTACTACATCCAGAACAACAAGAGACCTCAGGTGAGGTGACATTCAACAGGATGTCATCAGCATAGACTGACAAATTATAGTGTTGGGGCTAAGGGATACTGTGGACATGGGTGACAAGTTAATTTATTGAATTAAAGGTTCCAAGTAGCGGCCCACTGGTGCTGGGGACTGAGGCACTGGATGCCTTACCTCACGGTACACCACTGACTCGGGTTCAGGAATGAGCCCAGGCCATCAGAGGTCAGCAGTGGGGGGAGCAGAGCTGGATGGAGCTGCTGGCAGGCAGCTCTCCTCTCCAGAGAGGTGTGGTGGCTACTCTCAGCTAATGGCTGCCTCCTGGTGGAGGCCAGGGGCAGCTCAGGTCCAGATGGTGCCAGGCATTAGGCCAATGGGGTGGGGATAGGGGTCATTACCAGGGCCGTAAAGCACATGCACCTCCATGCACATGTCGCCTACTCCTGGGGCTCCTGGGAGAAAAGCGGAGGGAAAAACCCACTAACAGCAGGGTGAAGATCGACTCCCTGCAGGCACTGCTCCCAGACCAGGCGTAAGGTAAGCCTTGGTGATTCCGGGAGGACAGGGCTGGGGAGTCGATGGATGGGGCAGCGGCAAGGCATAAAAATAGTGGTAGTCATGATAAAAAAGATTCCAAGTAAAGGTTAAAGAGATATGGAGAAGGGGCAGCCCAGTCTTGTACCTTGTTGAAGGTGAAAGGAAGTGGATAGGACCTCATTACAAAGAGTGCTGCGCTGAAGGACAAGTGTAAAGTGCCTGGATCCACTGGATGAACTCAGAGGATACCACAGCGAGGAAGGAGACAGAACAAGTACTCCCAGGATACTTTATTGAAGGCTTTCCTCTGCATCTAAGGAGGCCAACACCGTTGGAACAGAGGAGTCCCTGGATGCGGAGATAAGATGCAAAGTTTCCTGATATGGTCTGTGGATAGTCTCCTGCCATGAAGCCCACCTGTTCCCAACTAAGAGGCTGCCCACACCAAGTTCAACCTAGTGGCCAGTATTTTAGCCAGGATGTTAAGGTAGACATTAATCAGTGAGATGGATCTATAGTTAACTACCAGCTGAGAGTCCCTACCTGGCTTAGGTAGTACTACAATAATAGTTGCTGTGAGAAACGTGTCACTAAGGCCGTGTGAAAAACATGTATTGAAAAATGTCCAGGAGGTACGGGGCAAGCAGTTCCTTGAACTGTTTATAAGAGTTCGAGGAGAAGCCATCCAACCTGGGGACTTATCAGGGGCCAAGGAGTCAATAGCCTGACAAACTTCCCACAATGTCCATGGGGCCTGCAGCAACATAGCCTGTGTCTCATCCAATGATGGTAGGGCAATGTCTTGGAGAAGTCATCAAGGCAGGAATGATTAAAGGGCTTCCCAGATGCCACGTGTAAGGAACGGTAATAATCATAAAATTGAGACACAATGTCTCTAGGGGAAGTAAGAATTTGCCTGGAGGCCGACTTAATAGATGGGACAATTCTATCTGCAAGCTGAGAACACAATAAGCGAGTGAGAAGCTTGCTGACCTTCTCTCCCTGCTCAAAATATTTCACTCTAGCCTCAGGAGAAGATGTTCTGCTTTCTCTGCCAGCCATTTATTGTACTGATCCCTTAGAGACTCCAGATGTTCCCAGTCGTGCTGAGGAGAGGCAGTGAAATCCCCTGCTCCATTACCCTGTTCTGTGTTAAAAGGGAAGAGGTGACCTGAGAAATTTCCCTCTTACGACTGGTAGCCAATCTAATAAGCTCCCCCCACAGAGCACACTTTAAGGTGGACCATACAATATCCACTTTTGGCATGGTATGGGAGTTAAGGGTAAAAAACAAGGGAATAAACTGGTACAATCTCTCCACTACCTCTGAGATTTCCAGAAGTTGGTTGTTGAGGTGCCATGTCTTGCCTTGTGTCACAGCAGGTACCACGTTAGCCTGTAAAATAATTGGATGGTGATCAGACACCACTTTGGCACTATAATGGCATCGTGGCAAGACTGGGCAAGGAGTCTGTACTCTGTGACTAGAGGAGGAGTTATGAGGGGAGGGTGAAAGGAGTACCTCTAGCAGTTGGATGTAAGGTTCTACATGGGTCTATCAGATGCAGGGAATCCAAAGAGTACATAAAGTTAGTTGACTAGGTGTGAGGCCCAGACGGCCAAAGCGACATATCAAGGTCATTGTCAGGACCACATTCCATTCCCGTGAAGAGTATTGGAAAAAGGCCCAGGAGAAAGTAGCGGAATCAGCTGAGAAAAAAAGGAGGGATCTCTCCACACTGAAACCATATATTGACCCCAAAACTACCTCCACATGGCCCAAGAGCACCCACACCAGGATATACTGACCTTGTGGGTCAGAGAATTCTTGGAGGAGACGGAATGGGAGAGATCTAGACACCAGTATAGCCATCCCTCAGCGACGGGAGTCCATCCCCGAGCCAAAAACCTGCACAACCCAGGCATGTCGAAGAGACAGGGCCTGGGCTGGGGGTAGGTGCATCTCTTGTAGAAAGGCAACATCTACTTGTAGCTTACATAGATGTAATAAAATCTTGGAATGTTTTGTAGGTGATTGGGCCCTCTTAATGTTCCACGAGCAGTAATGGTTGCTACATGCCATACTCCCTATAACAATTATAAGCAAGGAAAGAGGGGAGAACAAAAACAACCTAAGTCTGGATCCCCAGATAAATGGCATGTAGTACCCAGAGGAGGATCACCATACCACACCCCATTGCCCAAATATCAGAGAACAGGTTTGAAACCAGCAAATGACTGATATACATACCACCCACCACCCCAGGAACAAACAACCTGCCCCATCACCCCAGCCCACAAAAGACAGAATCAAAACAACCACCCACAAAACAGCCCCTGCCCACCTACCACCCCTCACAGCCTATCACCCATAACCACCCAATTAACTGGTATATGAAAACTCACACCCACCATAGCATCTTAGCCCACTGTCCCTTTCCCCCAACCACTGCATAGTACAATGCCAGGTCACAACCACTGAAGTTATAAACACTAGAAGAATAAAACAGCATCTCAGATCCCAAGCAAGGGAAAGAGGAGAGAAAAGAAAAAACAGTATAAAACCTTTAACCTAAAAGACCCACCCTACCCTGAAAAATACTGAGCAGGAGTGCAAATAAAACTATTATAATACTTCATTGAAGGAGTCAAAAAAGGTGCTAAAGTAACTATCTTCCTTCAAAGAAAAAATTAGGTTAATGAATATTAATGGCCCTTATAATAACACTTCTTATATTACAGTAAGTCTGGAGGGCCATAGCAGAAGGAGGGGTCTAATAATCCATATCTCTAAACTATTAGTAAGCCAAACCAGACCTCTACCCATCCAGGAGAACTACATCACAGCACAGTAGCAATATGAGTGAAACTAATACAAAATTAAATGCTGTATATGCCCAGGCTCATAGTACAGGTGGAGCCTCCTCCATAAAAAGACAGAGAGAGAGTCCACCCAGCACAAGGCCCAGGAAGAAGATATCATCCAGATGCAGTCCTCACAGTCCTTAGTGGAGCAGATGAGATGCAGGAGTGTGGAGCCACAGTGACAGAGTCCCAACAATCACATCAGAACAGACCAAGAAGGCATGACAACCTGGGGTGCCCTGCTGAGTCCTAGGGAGATGGATGGAGAAAGGAAGCAGAACAGTCTATTAGTGCCCCATCAAGAAGTCTACAACAATGGGGGCCCACATCGGAAACCTGCACAAAGTCCTCGGAGAGACCAGTGGCAACCATCCTTCACTACCCAGCCAGCAGACAAATGAGGGAAGTGCCAACCAGAAAATAACCCCTCAGGCGGTCACAGTCTGGGGGGGACCACAGGCAAAGCACTCAGTCAATGAAGGAGGAGCCCTCCAACCAAACCAGTCAGTGGGGATGAGGTAAGGACACTAAAAGATGCCAGGAAAGATTAGTATCTTCTGCAAAGCCGGGCAGCTCAGAGTTCAGAATAGGGAGAAACAACAACTTGAGCCCGGCTGCGATGGCGAAAAACCAGTTCAACCGATAATTGAGGACAACAGTCCAGGAAAGGGTCAGGTCTGTCCATGCACTTCAGGGATGGGCAGCAGTAGTCAGGAGGGTGCCATCAGGGCAGGCATATCGGGGACTGCAGGCAACAAATACAACCCAATCCAGCACCAAACCAAGACACAAACAACTTTTTAATGAGCCATGTTAAAATTAACCACACAGTACAATTGGAGCATCATGACTGATCCCGTGGAGAGAAAGCTGAGCTGAGCAGCAGTCTCAACGGTCCTTGAATAGGTCAGGCAGCAGATCCTTGAGATCCTGAGTGTCCATCCCCACCATCTCAAAAGTATGCCATTTATTAGCCACCAATACCTGAAGATGAGCAGGATATAAGATTTTAAATGTAATTATGGCAGCTATTAACTTAACCACTACAGGATGAAATGCAATGTGTTTCTGCCTGGTCCCCACTGGGAGGTCCTGGGTGAGCTGCAACTTGGTGCTTTCCCATAGGATAGCTTTCAAGACCCGAGTTTTTGACAAGACAAGTTTGTCTAGAAAATTTAAAAGCTTTGGCATGAATAGGCAGGGAGGAGACCCAGCAGGGAGCTTTGGGTGAATGAAGTGGTGTGCCTTCTCCATGATGTAGACAGGGCTATTTAGGGAGGGGCCTGCCACCCTCTTTAGAAATTTTTGTGCAAACAATGTTGGATTGGGTCCTTTCTCACCTCCGGAGCCCAAAACAATTACATTATTGTGGCGGCTTCTCCTTTCTAGAGTCTTCAATTTTGGCCTCCAGTTTTGAAATCCGATGTCTCATGTGGGTGGTATCAGCTTCTGCTCGATCTCACCATCTTTTCAGTGTGTGGTCTGGGCCTCAACATCTCCAACCCATCTGCCCAGGTCCCAAAGGTCTGACCTGATGGATTTTGTTTGCTCTGTGAGCTCTTTCAGGGCATCCTTGAGAGGCTCCAGCTCCAGAAGAAAGTGCTCCTTGGTCAGCAGTGTGGATGCCATAGCAGTAGTGGAAGAGTGACTGAAGCCCAAGCTCTGGACCTTCAGCCACTTGGCCTGCTTATCCAGTGTCTGTGGTGGGGTGTGCGTTGAGCAGCTTGATCCATCTCTACCTCAGATGTGATGGTGAGTAGTGGGCTGAAATCTTTCCAGTGGACTCCAAACAGACTGCAGAACCAGGTTATGAAGGCAGGTGGGCAAATAACTTTGAAGGTTGAGAAAATGTAAAGAAAATAAGGTGGAGGAGAAAGAAGCACAGAAGGAGAGTAGCTAGCTAGATGAGAGCATCACGTGACTCCCTTACGAAAACCCATTTTGAGCAGGATGTGAAAAATGACAATAGTACTATTCATGAGGAAGTGTGAAAAATGGCAATGTTGAAGATCTGGGTGAAAAAATTAAAAGTGGTAAAGGATTCACATGATGCGTGAAAACTGTGCAATACATAGTCATAACACAGTAATTTGGGGAATTTTTGCACCAAATTTTCAACATAGGCTTTGTGATCTCTCCTCATGGACACTGGCACTGTCATTTTGTTAATTAATCCTGAAAGGTGATTCCGTGCAGCAACTGCAAAAACACCCTTCCAGACTGAGTAACGAAATGACAGTGACAGTGTTCATGAGGTGGCGTCCCAAGAAACCCATGTTGAAATTTTTGGGTCAGAATTTCAAAAAATGGCTGATATATCAACATAAGTTGAAAACCCCATTGACAGCCATTATACAGCACTAACCTTGATTCCTCAGTTCACAGTTCAGCTTTGAAGATTGCAGACATGTCCCGGTCCTCAGAAGATTGCAGCTTTCGACCTTGGAGGGCAAGTATGGGGCAAGAGCGGGTGTGGGGAGGTGGGTACGCAGAGGGAGGTTTGGGATGGGGGAGGGGTATGGGGAGATGACAAGGGACCATTTCTTTTTTACAGGCTTTAAAAAAATAATCAGGGACAGTTTTCTTTTTTTTTAACAGGGAAAAATATGTTTATTTCTGGACACTGGGAATGGGCTCCCCAGTGTCCTGGGGGGGCAGTTTAGATAATGCTGACATATGGATTGGGTACCCCTATGTCAGCACAGGAAATGGAGGGAGCAGGTCAGACAGCAGGCAGTGGGAGGGAGAAGGAGGGGCAATTTGGATGTTGGGGGAACAGAGGGTGTGGGGTAAGCAGCACACAGTGGGAGGAAGCAGGAGGGATCATTTGGATGCTGGGGGAACAGAAGGTACAGGGTGGGCAGCATGCAATGGGAGGGAGCGGGAGTGTTTTATACATCACTGCTGGTCTGGTGGCAGAACAGAGGGTGCATGGTGGGCAGCACACAGTGGGGGGGTTTCATTGCATGATGCTGTGTGCAGAGACAGGGAGCAGGGAGGCGGGGTGGACAACATTATGTAAATGAAAGGAATGAAGCACTCTCATTGGAGTGCTTCATTCCTTTCAAGTAAGTCAACTACTTCCCTGCTGTGAAATTCCAACCACTGTCACTCTCTGCTTGTGTGGACATTGGTCTGTCAGGGTTGAGCCCACCCTGAGAGTACTCTGCATTGGACCCATCCCTGACACACCTCTCAAATGTCATTCTACCACAAGATGGAAAGAAACACAAAAAAAAACTGTTTCATTGCCTACTGTAACTCTTTATAGCTTTTTATCTATCCATTGGCAAAATGTCTGGCTAAAAATAGGAACAAATACATAATTTCAACTATATAACTCAAAAATGGACAAATGGATTTCTAGAAAACTTCTCACATTAGTAGGCCCTATGATTAAGATAATGTCATAAATTTCACAGTCATAGGGTCTAAGATGACTGAGATATAAGCATATAAAACAAGTGTTTAATCAGAAAACCCCAATGTAACCCTAATACAGTACTACTAACATGCCCTGTAATATTGACACTTGTAACCAGTATTGGTAGGATTTATTCTTAAGAAAAGAGATGATCCTGTAGCACTGAGCTTCAACATATTATGATGCTTTGCGAAAGAGGAACAAAGACAATATTGTAGCTAGTGTCAAGTACTGTATATAGAAAATACTAATGGTATACTGTTAAAGTCAAAAATCTTTTTATGTTTCCTTGCAAACTTGTGCAGAAATAATTTACCAGAAGGAAAGGCTTTTATTGGTGTGTCACGGCTGGGTTCAATACAGTTTGGATTACAAGCGCTCAACAGTGACAGCTCACTGATCAACTAGGCTGATCATGATGTGTTTTTCTTTTTGTGGGGTGGTAACTTCATGTATTTGAAAAGAGACAACTGCTCCATTCAGAGAGGGGCTGACTCATACCATCTACATAAACAGGGGCGTTGTTAAGCTGCACTTGAGGAACCCCTGCCTCAAATGTGTTGCCATGTGTTACAGGTTCAAAAGAACAGGTTAATCATTCTGCACATGGAGAATAAAAAAAAAAGCTTAGTGCTAGAGAGTGATTGCATGCATCACCCCTGTAGCCTAGCAGCTCAAACTTCCCAGTCCTTTCTCAGAATGTGTCCTGATCCTCCCTAAAGAAATGCAAGACTTATTCTGTTACTGCCTAGTGCTAAAGAGAAATTGCATTCTGTCCTACTACCTTAGTTACTTTCACCTTCCCAGCCCATTCATCCAAAGCTCTTTTAGAGTGTGCACTGATTATAACTGAGAAACAAGACAGGGCACAGAGGGATGATACAGTAGAGCAGCTATATTTCACTGAAAACTTATTTTTGCTATATTTGACCTCCTCTTGCTGTCCATAACAATATTTTTGTCAGTGAATGTTATTAGCGATGAAAATACCTGGGCCAGATATTCAAACTCGCCCAAAATGTGCATAACTTAACGGGAACTAGCGCCGTCAATGCGCATATGCGCAACAGGCGCGATATTCAAACATGGAGCAAAACAAATTGTGCAAGCAGCCAACGTCTGAATATCGCACAAACTGCCGGTATAGCACAAATTCAGGAAGGAAGCTGAGCAGAAAGGTTGTGCCATAGCGCAACAAGGCTAGCCCAGCTGAGCAGTCCAGAGGTGCCATAGCGCAAGCAGAGCCTCACCCCCAGCAGAGCAATGGAACTGCACAACCAGGGAGGCAGGCTGGGGCCCACCACCAGCCATGCCACACGTGGGCACAGGAACACACTGCAGAACCAACAAGACACCCGCACACCCCAAGCACAGCATCACTGGGGGAAGGATGGATGATCCACTGGCCCATGGGGACAAGCCAACAAAGCACAGCAGGGCCAGGACGCCCCAGCACAACCACTGTCAGGCTGAGACTGCCACACACAGGGGGTTGAAAACCACAGTGCACATCAGCCCCCCTGTCTGCACAGCACACCCTGCACTGTGACCCCAAGACACCACCCATGTACAGTGACTGTCACTGCAGGAAACACCATGCATCCCCCCCGGCACACGTCACCCCATGTAGCATAGAACCATACAAGCCAGACCCACCCTGTGCACCCAGCAGTGGGCGGCAGCAGATGGCAAGACTGACAGAAAGGCACTGCCACACTGGAGACACCCCCATGCACACACACACACAATATACCAGTACCATACCACCCCAGATGGCATGCACACCACTGCAACTGAGCAACCATAGCCAGCTGCAAATCAGAGACCACCACAGTATTCATAACAAAATATATATATAATTCAAAAATAGAAAGTAGAACAACAAGAACAATAACAAAACTATGTACAGATATATACAAAGGGGTAGGGTACAAGGTAGGGGTGGGCAAGGGGTAGGGGTGAACAACTGGGAGAGGGAAGGCAGGGTGGGAGGGATGGGTGAAGTGGGAAGGGAAGCCTGTCTGACCCTAGCAGGCTGGTCTGCTGCTTTCTGGTGCCGTCTTGTTTGGCTGTGCTGTCGCCGGAGCCCAAGGCGCTGGATGTCCTGGAGGATGTCATGGTTCGCAACAGACACCCTGGTCAGCTGGCGGAGGGCACGCTCAATCCTGCATAGGACGATGAGGCCTAGGAAAAGGGAACACAGTCAATGGCTGTGACTGTCCACAACCCTGAACACCACCCAACCTGCAAGGCAAATAGCCCAGTGTCCCGCACCTGTGATGGTATGCACCCACCCACAGTGACCATGCACATGACATGCCCAACCAGGTGGCACCAGCTATGTGCACCACTGCACACACACACTGCCCATGTCCATCACAGCACAAACAAGGCTGTCAAGTGACGTGGCAATGTGGTGGGATGCCAGTTCCACAGCCATGTGCCCAGTGCATGCATGGACCACCAGTGGCCTTACACACAGACATGCAATGACACTGGCCAGTGATGACTATCGCCTGTGTCATGCATGGTTGTGTTGTCCATGGCTGGTGGTCATGCCCACCCTCTCCAGCATGCAATAGCATCCATGATGTAATGATACTCACACTCTCAAGCAGCTGTGGCTGCTGCTGCCGCCACTGTGGTCCACCTCACAACACCTCCATCCGCCACCTGGGCCCTGCCATGGCCCTCCTCATCCCGTGCCCTCATCCTCTCTGCCAGGCCTGTGGGTGACAAATGTTGAGAAAAACATCAGTGTGACTCCAAAGTAGACTGCCCCCTACCCCAGTGAGTGTGCCTGCCCACACAGCCAGACCCATGCATCTCACACCTGCACACACTGACACAGCCAACCATGGCAGAGCCATCCCCCATGCACCACCACCAAAACACAGTCACACCCCTATGGAGGATACAGGTGCATAGATGGTACACCCACCTGGCCTAGGCACAACGCCCCTCCTGGCACGTGACTGCAGACGTGCCAGTAGCTCTGGCTCCCTCCGTCGCAGGTCCCCATACCGGTGCCTGCACTGTTCAGCCGTTTTCCTGCGGCCAGTGGCCGCCTCCAGGTCAGTGGCCACCTCTTCCCAGACCTGGGTCCTGGCCCTGTCCAGTGGCACCTCCCCAAAGAGTGGGCCATAGTGTGGCTCCACAGTGGCCACAAGGTTTGCCAGCTCAAGGGCATCCCACTGAGGGGCTCTCCGGCGTGCCATCTCTAACGCGATAGTAGGCAATATGGTGCTCCGCAGCTCGGCAACTCCACATGGAAGTGCTGCGCAGTACATCGCCACCATTCCCTATCGCGCTGTCAGTACAGCGCTGCCATTCCCTATTGTGCTGTCACTGAACAGCGCGATAGAGCCATACACATGCCAGACGTATAGTGCCAGGGGGCCAAGGTCGGGCACAAGGTCAGGGTTCAGTAGCGCAAGGCCATGCACAGCACCATCGGACATCTACACGTCCTGCGCGAATGGTCACCTGCGTGCCAGTGCCACAGTGGACTATTGTGCAGTTGTGCCACAGTGCCATTTGGTTCCAAGCACTGTAGCGCCACTGGCACAATGGTGGCCATGTCCTAAATTGCTGATCGCACACAGCACGTCATCAGTGCGGCAGATGCCTGCGTAAGCCACCTGGGCATGCGCAATGTGGTGTACTACACAGTCATGGAAATGCGCCATTGGCTCAGCCAGATCAACCGTATTGTGCAAAGTACAACTGCGTGATATTCAGCCGACACATGCAGATCATCTGATCAGCCATTCAAAGGTGCAGTGGCGCGATTTGCATCTCATTACAGTTGCTCCACTCCTAATTTGCATGCATTGCGCTATAAATGTGCGACATTGGGCTGTGCTGGCCAGATTCGGTTACTGCAGGTGAGAGGTGGGTTGCATGCTGTGTGATGTTCTGGACAATGGTCATGGGATAACGCTGTAGACTGCACAGTGACAGGTGTCCACTTCCACCCATACAAATCGCCATGACCGAGCAGAGCCAAGGTGAGGGTGAGGATGGTGGGCAGAGGAGGAAGCCCAACTTCACCACGGTGGAGACAGAGGCCCTCTACCAGTCCTACCTGGAGGAGGAGGCACTACTGAGTGGACAGCGGGGCACCCCTCAGGCCCGTGTGGCTGCATGGGAGGGGGTAGCTCAGGCAGTGAACCTGCACAGAAGCCACCAGCGCTCTGTGCAGGAATGCAAAAAGAAGATGGGGACAGACCGCAGGAGGGTGAAGGAGAAGGTGGCAGCCCTCAGGGCAGCACGTGCTGGCACTGGCGGGGGCCAGCCAGTGGTGGTGGAGCTGACCCTGGCTGAGGACCGACTGGCTGCATCAATGCAGCGTAGTGCTATTGAGGGCGTACCAGGAGGTGGATTCCAGACAGGTGGAAGCCCATCACTGCACGGTATGACATGGTGGTGGTGTTGGGGGAAGGTTGTTCACATGCACTCACATGTCCTCTCTTTCTGTTACAGATCCTATTCGTCTTCAGGGGATGGTGGTGGTGGGTCCAGGCAGTGAGGAAGACCTGCTGGACATGGAGGAGGGTCCATCCACCTCTGTCACCAGCCAGCATGCACTGCACCAGCATGCACGCCGGGCTGCCAACTCTGGTGTCGGTGAGTCGGGTGTGGGGGGTGCACAGCCTGTGTCTCAGCAGTCTGGCATGCAAGCATGCCAGCACGCTGTGACTGTGGCTGTAGCATGTACCTGCACCATTGATGATGCAAGGACTGCAATGGGCAGTGACATGTGTGTGTCCCATGACGGACACACAGCAGGCCAGCACGTGCCCCTGGGCCTACCTGGTTCCAACGTGTGTGCCAGCATGTCAGCACAGTCCCAGGCTGTGCCTGTCAGCACCAGTGGGGCAGCACCGGTGGCTGTGCAGGTGTCTGGCACTGTTGCGGCCACAGCAGTGGAACGAGTGGTCCCTGGGGCACAGCGGTTGGAGGGGCAGCAGCAGCAGTCACCCACCAGGTCTGGGGGTACAGTGTCCAGTGGTGGCACATGCCCACCGCCCTTTGATATGCCCATTCCTGGTCCTGGTGAACAGTGCCCACCCTCAAAGGGTGTTGAGCATCAGGACCTTCCATACCCTGGGGACAGGATGCCGTTGTGGCAGAGTACCCATTGAAGAGCACACCACCTGCTGCAGGAATCAGTACAGCAGCAAGGCGGGTTGCAACATCTGTGGAGGCACTGTGTGCGGCTGTGGAGTGGCACAGCAGGGACTGTGCTCTGGACCATGCAGAGATGGTCCATATGCGGATGGATGTGGCCGCGCCATTGACAGGTTGACCCAGGCATTGGTCGCTGTCGTGGCTGCATTGAGCACACAAGCAGGTGCCCCTGTACCGCGCAGCCCACACAGTACGCTCTCCACTCCCCATTTCCGGCATCGTGTGACACCAAGCCTGTCGATGCCAGGTTCTGCTGTGGGCATCCCAAGCACCCCTGGTGCAGGTATGTTTGGCATCCTACAGACGCCATTGCGGACAAGGTCACGATTGTGCAGTGGGACCCCTGGTGGTCCATCGGTGCCACCCCATGTGGCCCTGCTCAGCCTGCCAGTGCTGTTGGGTCATGGTGGGGCCCCACGCATCCACGGTGGCCGTGGGACAGTTGCAACCTGACTGACCTGTCTCCCAGTGCGGGCCCTGTCTGGTGCTGCCCTGTGTGCACTGTGTGTCATAGTGGGCAGTGCACTGGTGGGTGCCCTGCCCATCACGCCGACATACGGACCACCTGCACACCATCCCGACTGCTGTCCACAGGTGCGTGTGCATGATGATGCCTGCATTGTACTGTACACCAAGGTGCAAAGGTGCCCAGCATCTGACACACGTACTTGGACAGTACAGGTGGTGGGTGTGGTCTGTGGATCTGTGTGTTTGCCATGTCTGTTCCTTGCCTGCTGTGCACTTGCCCATGTATGCTTTGTGCCTGTGTGTGTGTGTGTGAGTGTGTGTGTGTGTGTGTGTGTGTGTCCATATGACTGTTCGCCTCCCTGATGGTGTGTTTGTGTGCCTGGTCCCTTCCTCCCCTTGCCGTCATGCACCCCTGGTGTGTTACTCTGTGTGCCTGTGGGTTGCGCCAGGACAGTGTTGTTTGCACATGGCCCCTTGACTTACCTGTGTTGTGCATAGTGCTCCTCCGTGATGGTGTTCCGGTGCAGCTGGGCCTGCCGGATCAGTCGGGGGTCCCGCCGTCCAATGGGGGGCTGCTCATCACCATCAACACCGGCGCAGCCAGCGTCCCCATCGCTGTCCCCCTCTTCAACCTGTACGGCTATTCCACAGTCATTGGCCATGTTGTGCAGGATACAACAGGCCAGGAGTATCCCACAGGCCTTTGAGGGGCTGTACTGTAGGGCACCGCCGGAGGTGTCTAGGCATCGGAAGTGTGCCTTGAGCATCCCAAACACCCGCTCAATGATGTTGCATGTGGCAGCATGTGCCTCATTATAGCGTTGCTGCGATGGGGTCATGGGGCGCCGGTACAGTGTGAGCAGCCAGGGACGGAGTGGGTATCCGCTGTCACCTGTGTGGAGATAGTGGAGATCAGTATCATGTTCAGGTCCATATTGCCCATATCCCTGTGTGCCACTACCATGGCACCTGTGGCATTCCCACCCTTGCCCAGTTTGCATTCCATACATGTGTAGTGGCATCACACACCACCTGGCAGTTGACACTGGAAAAGCCCTTTCTGTTTCGATATGCAGCCCATCGGGGCCAGGTGGCATGTGAATGGCCACATGGGTGCAGTCTTATGGCCCCTAGCATGCCAGGCATAGTGCGCACCCTGTTGAACGCCTGCATGTTTGCTGTACATTCTGCCGAGGTGCTGGGGAAATGGATGTGCTTCGCAGCATGTGGCAGCAGTGCGCTGAGGAATTGGGTGAGGATGCATGATGTGGCCGACTGTGTGATGCCTGTGGTGTCCCCTGTTGGCCTCTGGAAGGCGTCCGTGGCGAGCAGGCACATGCAGGCTGTCACCTTGGTCTTCACTGACAGAGCATGACTCCGTTGTGAGGTGCCTGCATCACATCACTGCATAGCTCAGAGAGCCACCTCAGTATTGCCCTGTTCAGGTGGTACCGGCCCATGATCTCTACATCTGTGTACAGCTCAAAGCTGATGCGGGCACGGTACTGCCTGTTGGGGGCGTACCGCTGACGGGCCCGTCCATGGCCATGTCCCCCTGCACCTTGCATTCTCACCCCCCTCATTACAGCTTCCATGTGGAAGCTGACACTGTCCATCTTCCTGGCTTGTGACCCCCTGGCTGATGTTGCTCTGTTACCCCGCTGTCCTGACTGCTACTTCCACTGCACGGGCACCCCCGCTGGCCTCTGCAGCCTATGGCCCACTGCTTCCTACCTGCCTGGCCTGTCACTGTCTGTCTTTCTCTCTCTCTTCACCACTTGGCATCCCCTGTGGCGTTCTTGCGCCTCTTCCTTGAGCCTTTTTATTTTGGCTCATTTCCGCTGGGGCGCAACTTCCGGCTGTTCCGCTGTTGCGCATTGCGCAAGTCTTTGAATATCGCATTGCGCTCTTTATGCATGGATCCACCCCCTTTGGTTGCGCATGCCTTCATTTGCATTGCGCTGTTGCTCAGCATGTTTTCGGTGGCGCAACTGCCTCCTGCTGAATATCGCAGAATGGCGCACTTTTGGACTTGCGCATGCGCAACCCTATTGCGCATGGCGCAACCCTTGAATATCTGGCCCTGGTGTCTTCTATTCAAACCAAGTGGTCAAGACAGTGAGAAACTATTAAACCAGCAAGGACTTATTACAACCAGATATTATTAGTAAATGTACAAAAAACATCTTTTTTCAAAAACATACAAAAGATTGTTGTTCAGATCAACACAGTGACATGGACTATGCAGACATGGATATGTACAAACAGGCTGATGGTACAGAAATATGTGGCACAAATACATTTGTCGGAATTGCCAGCTCTCATCAAAAAAGTAACAGATGCTATATTTCTGCGTTTGTTTCTACTGGCATGTTAGTTTATGAGAATGGGACTGGTATATTTGTTTACGAGAATGGGACAGAAACAGATTGACAACACCTTACAAGCAGGTTGGAGAGACAAAACAGATAATACCCAGTGCACACAGCAAGCACAGCAGAGCTCCTAACTCTGCCAAAAGTCGTTTCAGGCAGGTCATTACAGTTAGTCAGTCTTCCTTTTTTGTCACCGACTGAGGCAGATTCATTATTGATGCTCTTTTCATGATGATTTAGTCTGTTTTTATGTGCTTGTTGTATGCCAGCCATTTAGAAACCATGCTGGCAGTCCCCTCTCCACTGAACTCCTCAGAGCTTTTCAACAGCCACTGTCCATGTTTGTTTTTCAAAGTTGACATTCTGATGTCGACTGTTACTGCAGAGCTGCTGTTGCCTTCTGACAGTTGCTTTGTCATGAGGTCATAGTACCATGCAGTAAACTGTTTTTAAAGTTCTTCTTTGAAGACCATTAACAAAATGCACCCTTGATAAATACACCATGCAAGGAAACATTCAGCACTGACAAATGCTTATTCTAGTTCATTCTGATATTATTGTAGTTGGTGTGCACTCTGATGCTGTAAATTAAGGGATATCAAATTTTCAAAGGCAGCAAAGCCTACTGCTGCCTCATTTTGACTCTCAAAAAAGCATAGTTTTGACTTTCTGCCTCCAGGGAAAACTCAAGGTTTAAATATGGGAAATGGGTCTGTCTGAGTCTTTGTCATAAAAATGTCCTCAGTTCTTTGTCTTAGATTTCATGTTTTTATTTCTACTTCCTATGAAGAAAAAAGTCATTGCCAATTTTTTTTTACTTCAGTATTTCCATATGAAGATTTGCAACAATGCCAAGAGGTATTTTCATAGTTCTGTTTTTACATTTAGATTTAGGACATTGTCTAGGTTGTTACTACTGTAGTTAAGGTTTTGTTCATGAAAGTGATTGACGTTTTGTTATAAATGTGGTGGAAAAGATAATGCATGCGTACAAGGCCCTACTTAAGCTATAAAAGGCTATAACATTTATTAATGTACAGTGTGCCCGGATGTCTACTTGTAGTCAATAAATATCCTTTATGGAACATTGCATACTATAATTTCTAATTCCTTTGTGGTTAAAATAATTTTTTAAGCACACTGGGCTATTATACAATATAGAATAATGCATGGGAGTGAGTGCATAATGAGAATTTAATATATGGATTGTTAAAATAATATGCTTGAAAAGCATACAAAAATTTCCTGGTAATACCATCGCTCCTGGAGCGATAATACTACTCTTCCTGAGTGATAATACTATCGTTGGGGTGCCGTAATACTATCGTTTGGCACCGAATTATATATTATTAACAAGCTGAAGGCGCATGCAAATTATACCTGGCGTCTTAAAGGCGTGCCCTTCTGATTGGCCGCTTTTCCTCTGTGGGCGGGCACAACGAGTCTGAAAACATTGCGACTTGCTTGCTCGCTTAGCGAGACAATCTTCCTGGCAAGAACTGTTTATTTTTTTTACTTTGAAAGCCATTTGTCTTGTATTATTAACAATCGGACTCTCTCCGGAGCTCTTCTGCTCACCCTATACCACCACTGACAAACACTAAAAAAAAAAAACATGGCTAAATGAAGCCCACAGCAGCTGCTCATCTACACAGGACTGGGGAACCCTGCCAGCATGCACATCCACCTGCTGACTCCAGCGGTCAAACAGAGGTGAGTCAATTCACCTCTTATCCATATATTAAAAAAAATAACAAATAGGTTCTGGCATTACAAGGTAGTAATTCCATCTCGAGGTTCTGGGGACACATGAAACCTCCCGAGCTTCGCTCTCAGGTTTTCTGTGTCCCCAGAACCATCAGATACCTTCCTTATACACCAGAATCTATCTATTATTCTATTTTAATACACACCTGAGGTGTGGGATGCTACATAAACACCAAGGGCAAAGCCTGAAGGGCTTATCAAAGCATCCACACCAAGGGTGTGCATTAATACTTGTTATGCACTCACCCCATGCACTGTTTTTTGTAATTGCTGGTTGGCGTTTTTTCTGCAACTTCAGAGAAAAAGTGTCTGTGACACAGGGGGTTGGTACAGGAGTTTATTGATGCATGGGAGTGAGTGCATAACGAGAATTTAATGCACACCTGAGGTGTGGGATGCTACATAAACACCAAGGGCAAAGCCTGAAGGGCTTATCAAAGCATCCCACACCAAGGGTGCACATTAAATTCTTGTTTTGCACTCACTCCATGCACTGTTTTATGTAATTGCTGGTTGGCATTTTTTCTGCAACTTCAGAGAAAAAGTGTCTGTGACACAGGGAGTTGGTACAGAAGTTTATCAAATTCAACAAGGTATAGCTTTAAACACGTGTAAAGTGAGGAGTAAATATTGAAAAAGAAACATTAAAAAACAGTTTTATAAAACACAGGCTGGCTTTTTTCTTTACCTTTTTTTTTTTAGTTACACTGACAAACAAAAAAAAAAAGCCCAGTTACTTGTTTAGGTATGATCTGTTTGAGATGTGAACACTGTGCCCTGAAGCCCCTTTCCCTGAAGCCCAGCTTGAACGGTACAAATGGCAGGATCAAGATACATTTTAACCTGTAAGGGCAGGATCAACCAAATAGTTGAGAAATATTTAAAAAAAATCACCTGTCATTTTGAAAGAACCCAAAAAAATCTAGGCAGATGCTCAGTTGCGTGGGAGGGGAGCTGCCATGTTGCTTACGGTGTACAGCCCACACACAGATGAACAAAAAACCAGTAAGGTGGCTTGCTACAATTGAGTGACAGAAAGCACCTGGTAAGTGAGAAGAGACTTAAAGCAAAATGCTGTAATAACCGGTTTTCAGGTTATTATGGCGTCTAACAGACCCCTTTTAATGGTGTGATAAAGGGGGTCACCAGTAATTACAAGAATTATATACACACCTGAGGTGTGGGATGCTACATAAACCCCAGGAGTGAAGTTCAAACAGTTTATAATAGCATCCCACACCAAGAATGTGTATAAAATGTGTTTTACATAGTCCCAGGCTTTGTTTTATAGAGCTGCTGAGCTGTTATTTCACTACAAACCCTCTCCCACCCATGTGGAGGCAGGCTGCAGCCTGAGATCTGTATGGGCTGGGCCTTGAAAGTGCCAACTGGCTTTTCCTTTCAAATACAAGCATTGCAGCACCTTGAGTGTGCACTTGAGCTCTTAGGGAAAACTTACACTTGAAAGCTGTTATATCCAGTTGGTTATAATGGTAAATAATAACTGGGTTTCCCTATGGGAAAAAAACAGAACCCTGGTATTAGTATACAGTAATATTTGCACATCTGTGGCTGCTACACCATCCTATCCCGAGCCATGCTATACCATACTGCACCACATTGGAAAAATATACGTACCTAACAGTGGCACTTTAATCCCATACTACTTAGTTGAAATAATAGGAGTCTGTAACTTTTGATCCTGCTCTATTCAGTAAATGTGATGGGGGTAATTGTATTAGTACAGTGTATACATTTGGGGATTTTTGAATAACATAAAACATAAATCTCTTTACAGTACAATACAGCAGAGCATAACCAAGGTGATACAGGGACAGCAGGGTAAGGCTTATGAGGACAGGTTAGAGGGCCTCAGTACCCCCCCTTGGAGGCAAGGCAAGTGCAGGAGGGAAAAGGGGACATGATAAGAGACATAATACATGCAGGGTGTAACAAGGGAGACCACATAAAGCTGTTCCAATTGAACAAAGGTTTATCCTATCATAGTGTGATAGGGTGGGGTGAGTGTGGAGTTCAGAAAAGACAGTACTTTTTATGGATATGGTAGTGGATAACTCTGTTTCCTTGGTCTGTGTAGGTGGCTGTGTGTGTGTTTGTCTGTGCTAGCAGTTTAGTTTTTGTGGATTTTCATGTTTTTCTGCATGGAGTAACTAACTGCTATTCTTGCACACAACATTTGTGAAACTGTCCTAGACTGAATTTCTGTGAAACATCACTACCAGGTATCAGCATAGAAACATAGAAACATAGACTTTGATGGCAGATAAGGACCGCTTGGCCCATCTAGTCTGCCCATTTCTCTACCTACAGGATGAGGCATAGAACCTAGTTAACCAACAGCCTATTTCTTCCTACCCCCACAAGAATTGCCTTATGTCTGTCCCATGCATTCTTGATTCCCCACAGTTTTAGACCCCACAACCTCCTCAGGAAGGCTGTTCCATGCATCCACTACCCTCTCTGTGAAATAATACTTCCTCACATTGCCCTGAACCGCCTCCTTCTATCTTTAAATTGTGTCCCCTTGTTCTTGCAAGTCTCTTTTCTGAAAGATGCTACCTCTTGGACTTTGTTGATTCCACTGAGGTACTTAAAAGTTTCTATCATGTCCCCCTCTCCCTTCTTTCCTCAAGGGTATACATATTAAGCTCCTTTGTCTCTCCTCATACGGCTTCTCTTGCAGACCCTGCACCATTTTAGTTGCCCTCCTCTGGACTACCTCTATCCTGTCTATGTTCTTGCGGAGATGGGGTCTCCAGAACTGGACATAGTACTCTAGATGGGGTCTCACCAACTGTCTGTAAAGAGGGAAAACAACTTCCTGTTTTCTGCTGCTGATGCCTCTCCTTATACATCCCAGTATACCCCTAGCCCTCCCTACTGCCTTCAAACATTGCTTGCTAACCTTAAGGTCATCTGATATGATTACCCCCAGGTCCCTTTCCTTCTTTGTTGTTGTTACTACCTCCCACCCATTGTGTATTCTTCCCTGGGTTCTTGTTTCCAGGTGCATTATTTTGCACTTCTTTGCATTGAATCTAGCTGCCATACTTCTGACCATTCCTCCAACCTTGCCAAGTCCCTTTTCATCCTTTCCACGCCTCCTTGTGTATCAACCCTGTTGCAGATCTTTGTGTCATCTGCAAAAGGCATACTTTCCTTCAGTCCCTCTGCAATGTCACTGATGAAGACATTAAAAAGGACTGGACTAATCTGAACCCTGTGGTACCCCACTAGTAACTCCTCTTTCTTCAGAGTGGACTCCATTTACAATTACCTTCTGCATCCTATTGTGCAGCCAATGTTTTACCCAGGCTACCACCCTGGACCCAATCCCAGGCTGGTTAATTTGACTGTTAATCTTTTGTGTGGGACTGTGTCAAATGCCTTGCTAAAGTCTAGGTAGGCCATGTCCACAGCCCCTCCCTGGTCTACTACGTTGGTCACCCAGTCAAAGAAATCTATTAGATTCATTTGACATGACCTTCCTGCTGTGAACCCATGCTGCCTTGGGTCCTGTGCCCCACTGGCCTCTAGGTACTCAACTATTCTTTCCTTCAGAAGTGACTCTATCACTTTCCCTTCCACAGAGGTCATACTGACAGGTCTGTAGTTTCCTACATCTGTCTTGGTCCCACTTTTGTGAAGGGGAATCACATCAGCCTTCATCCAGTCCTCGGGTACCACACCATACTCCCATGATTTATTAAAAAGAGTAGCCAGTGGTTTCACTAGTTCCTCCCTTAATTCCAAATTCCATCAGGACCCATTGCTTTGTCCACCTTCAGTTTTAGGAGTTCTTGCAGAACCCTTTCTTCTGTGAAAGGACTGGGATCGACCCCCCTATCAAGAGTGCTTCTGTTAATTGGATTAGGCACTTCCCCCTCCTCTTTTGTGAATACTGAGCAGAAATATTCATCCAGTATCCCTGGCATTTTCATTATAAATCAGCTTGCTGGAAAACATCCCCAGCAACTAAGCTTGGCAATTTCTGAGATGCTGGATCCTACATTAAAATCTACATTTTCAGCTGACCTGTTCCTAAAGGAAGTTGTCTCTGAGGGCTAGTCACAACCATTTAGGAGAACAAATGGAAGATACTGACACAGGGTTTTCACATCCTGCATATGCTGCAGTCCAGAGTTTATCACCTTTAGGATTTTTTTTTATATCAGTGTTTATCTCTCCTGGCAGATTGTGTCATCCGTCTATATTGGTCAACATAGTTGTTCAAGGCCACCTTCCCCTAAACATCAGCAGAACCACTGGAGTGGCGTAGAGTGCTTCATCCATCTGCACCCCCAAGTTTTCATCTGTTCTCCCTTGTTAGACCCTGGAGCCCTAGACAAGGCCAGGGACATGGGCAGTGGAGGGTGCGTATGTCGTTGTTTTGCTGGTGGCGCGGTTTTGGATGGTGTTGTTTTATGAAGTGGCGGCGGCTGTGGGCGGCGGCGGTGGTGATGGGTTGAGTGTATTTTGTTTGGAGGGTGGCAGTCACACTGCAGAAGCAGCATCTCCTTCCCTGAGGAATGAGAGAAGTCCATGGAATGTGCAGTCCTTCCTCCACTGCCAAGCCCTTCATGGCCTATACTCATTCCAGAATGCAAATCACCATTGTATCAAGCGTTAGCACTACCAATGTGCTAATGGTCTAGCCTTAGTCCCTGTTTTCTTGACTCACAAACACATTTTTAAGTATTTATTTATTTATTTCAGTGTGGGATTAATACCTTTCAGCCAAGAGCTCATTCACAAAGGTTTCAAGTCACACATAGTACAGAACAGGTAAACCAACAACAACAACAGATACAAAGTAAATACACTGGCATACAAAAGATTACTTTGGTTTTGAGATTAGATTGTTACAGGGTAAAATTATTGTGCTTAATTTGCTAGTTACACTTTTGTTACAGTTTGCCTAGAAATTCACAATGAATTTCACTATCAGTTTAACACATTGACGCAGTAGTACCAGACTATTCTAGGAAGTAAACTGCACTGTGCTGAGTGCAGAGGTCAGCAGGAGGATTTCAGGATCACATGCTAGGGTAGAGTGAGGCAGCCAAAAGAAGGCTTTGTCCAAGATGCATATGTGTGGCCACCTGAGAAGGCTTTGTCCTGGGTGGTGGAGGGTCAGAGGAGAAAGAGAGGGGATGGAAAGCATAGGGTGGGGTTGGTTCAGGGGTTGGCAGTGATGGGGGTGGAAGTAGTACAGGGTAGGGAGTGGAATGAGGTGAGGGCAGTAGAGAGTGGGTGGGGTGGGAGAAGGTGGGGAGGAAGCAGAGAATGGCAACAAGGGGGGCTGGGGCAGAGGGGGAGATAGAGGTGGGAGGGGGGATCTTCATGACACACAGCTTCTGATTTTGTGGCACTTAGTCTCAAACAAGGAAAACTATATATAGCTTTGCAGGGCCATGTGCAAAGCAAGATACAGATCTTGGTCAACATGTACGATAATGTAGCTTATTTGTGAGTAGCCTGCTGGCCCACTTGCTAGTTCATTTACAGGTCTGACACCATGCATGTATCGATGCCGCTGCTTCATGAGGGCCACTTGTAAAGCAAGTAATAGGTCTGGCACACTGCATGTCACAAAGTAGCTGCTTTCTGAGTGGTAACAGGTCTGATGCAATGAGTATTACCATGCAGTATTCATCATGGGGTGTATTGTAAGCAAGTGGAAAGCTAAAGGTATCAGTGGTTATATATGTGTCTCAAAAAAACTACTGTATGTGAAAGTATCAGATGGGTTCAAGCACAAAACATTAAACATCAAAAGTAGATAAATTATATGGTTAAATGTCTTTGGAACCTTGATGAATCTGTGATATAGTTTTCCTTTGGTTTGAACAATCATGTAATGCAGTGTTGGCATTACCTTACTAAGGAATCTTCTTAGGAATCTTAACATTTCCTTTAGGCGACAAGCAATAGCTTACCATGCCTCTTGTAGTCTTGTGTACTCTTTTGTGCAGATTTTAAAGATTGTTTATGTTTAGTGTGTGTGACTTGGCTGTGGATAAGGACTGAGAAGTGACATGGCTAATAGAATATAATGCCAGTTGTGAGATTTTCTACACAGTTAACCCCCAATAAACAAACACACACACACACACACACACACATTTGCATATCTGTGACGCTTTCACAAGGTTGCTTTAGAATGTATGAATATGCCTCGGAGAAATTTACAAAAACCAAACAAACTGGAAATGATCTGTCTTCTTTCATCAGATACACATTCTACATGCTATCATTGTTGCAAATTGACTTTGCCTTTCATGCATTTCATGCTGGCTGTAATGGGTGTCTTATAGATTTGCATGGGGGTTTATAACAAGACCTTGCATTGTAAGATACTGTCTTGGTCCTCTGTGGCAGGCAGTGTTTACACAAGCTGATTGCTTACTGTTGTGCCCTGTGCTGATGAAGAAACCTGACACTCAGTATGTGCCAATACTCCAGGAAATGTAACAGAAACAAGCATTTGTCAATGCCGAATGTTGCTTGCTTGTATGTGCTGTTTAGGTATTTGGAAGTGACAGTTTCATGCCTTCCTCCCAAGACATCCACTGTGTCTTTCCGCTCAGTATTCACAGAAGAGTGGGGGGGGGCAAGCGCCACAGCAGTACAGCAGTTGCCAAGGGGTGAAGAGGTGGACAAAAGAGTCCTGCAGGACCTCACTAAATTGAAGGTAGACAAAGCGATGGAACCAGATGGCATACGCCCTAGGATATTAACAGAACTGCGAAGGGAGATAGCAGTACCTCTGGCAGCCATGTTCACTGAGTCATTCAACATGAATGAATTGGAGGAGGGCACATGTGGTCCCTCTACACAAGTCCAGCAGCAGGGAGGAGGCAGGGAACAATAGGCCATTCAGCCTCACCTCAGTAGTGGGGAAGATCATGGAGACATTGCTTAAAGAAAGGATAGTGGGGCATCTAGATGCCATCGGAACCCAGGACCATAGACAACATGGATTCACAGTGAAGACATCATGTCAGATAAATCTGGTTGATTTATTTGACTGGGTGACAAAGGAAGTGAATCAGGGTGGGGCAGCGGACAACGCTTACTTTGATTTCAGCAAAGCCTTTGACACCATCCCATATAGGAGGCTGATAAACTAGCTGGGTAGGCTGGACATGGTGGAAAGGGTGGTAAACTGGGTTAGAAACTGACTAACAGACAGGAGGCAGAGAGTGGTGGTAAATGGTATGCAGTCTAGGGAGAGGGGGCGACCAGTGGGGTGCTGCAGGGATCGGTCCTGGGGCCAGTTCTGTTCAATGTCTTCATTAGTAATATTGCAGAACATCTGAAGGAATTTTTCACCAAATTTTCAACATAGCCATTTTAAGACCTCTGCTCATGAACAGTGTCACTGTGATTTTCTTAATTGTCCCATACATTGATTTTGCACACCGACTGCGCCATTGTGCGCTACATGGGCAGAAACACGTTTTGGGTGAGATGTGAAAAATGACAGCTGTACTACTCATAAGAAGGTGTGGTAAAATGGCAATGTTGAAAATCTGGAGTGAAAATATTGAAAATTCGCGAACTTACGAGCATGCGTAGGAACTGTACAACGCACGCTCGTAAAACAGTCATTTTTTGGAATTTTTTCACCAAATTTTCAACATAGTCATTTTAAGACCTTTGCTCATGAATGCTGTCACTGTGATTTTCTTAATTTATCCCGTACATTGATTTTGCACACCGACTGCGCCATTGTGCGCTACATGGGTGGAAACATGTTTTGGGTGAGATGTGAAAAATGACAGCTGTACTATTTATAAGAAGGTGTGGCAAAATGGCAATGTTGGAAATCTGGAGAGAAAATATTGAAAATTCGCGAACTTACGAGTGTGCATAGGAACTGTACAATGCACACTCGTAAAACAGTCATTTTTTGGAATTTTTTCACCAAATTTTCAACATAGCCATTTTAACACCTGAGCTCATGAACAGTGTCACTGTGATTTTATTAATTTGTCCCGTACATTGATCTCGCACACCGACTGCACCATTGTGTGCTACGTGGGCAGAAACACGTTTTGGTTGAGATGTGAAAAATGACAGCTGTACTACTCATAAGAAGGTGTGGTAAAATGGCAATGTTGAAAATCTGGAGTGAAAATATTGAAAATTCGCGAACTTACGAGCCTGCGTAGGAACTGCGCAACGCACGCTCATAAAACAGTCATTTTTTGGAATTTTGGCACCAAATTTTCAACATGGGGTTTTTGGGACCCCTTCTCATGAATTATGTCACTGTCATGGTGGTATTTGGCCCCAAAGGGTGATTTCACAGTCACTGCACAGTCACTGCATGAAATCACCCTTCGGGCCCGAATAACGCCATGACAGTGACATCATTCATGAGAAGGGGTCCTAAAAACCCCATGTTGAAAATTTGCTGCAAAAATTCCAAAATGCCTGAGATACGCAATAAGTTGAAACCCCCATCTAGCTCATTATACAGCTTACCAGCATTTCTCAGTTCGCGATCGGCTTTGAAGAGTGCAGGCGTGTTCCCGGTCCACGAAGATCATCAGCGCCAGAGTCGGAGGTAAGTATGGGGTGGGGGTGTGGGAGGCTGGGTGTGCAGTGGGTGGGTGCGGGTTGTGGGAGGGGGTCGGGAGGCGCCCGCGGAGACGATTTTGTTTTACAGGTTTAAAAAGAGCGTCGTGGGGCGTTTGCCACGCTGGGGTGGGCTCCCAAGCGTGGCATGAGCAGGGGGCATTCAGCCGGCGAGAGTTGGGCACCCCATCGGCCAAGGACTGCTTGCCCGCGCTGGGGTGGGCTCCCAGCGTGGCACCTACTACTGGGGAGGGGGGGGACGACGCAGCTCAGCCGACGGGAATTGGGCACCCCGTCGGCTATACAGTGCGTGCGGGGGCGCACACACCTGCGTGGTGGGGGGAGCTATGCTTCTTATTGCTGCTTACTGAAGCACAGCTCCCCTTTCAATCAGTAAGCAACACTGCATTTTGGAGCGTGTCATAGACAGCTCCAAAATGCATTGGCTTACAGGCAGCCTGCCAGCTCACTGACTGAATGGAGGAGGAGGTGACACACCTCCGAAATCTCCGATGATGGCACTATGTTTCTTGCATGACGTGCAAACAACATAAAAATGAAAGCTAGAAAAGGAGAAAGATTGCTTTGGCATCTCCCAGCATCTGTTGGCATCTTAAGTTACTGAATGGTCTGTGGAATGGTGTAGAATTTACATTTATGTGAGGCATTTCCAATTCATCTTAACCCACCCCCACACACATATGAACAAGAATTGTATTACCTATGATGCTTTGCACTGGGTTTGGGGATTTAAGCTATAGAATGCACTTTGGTTAGATTTACAGATATTAAACAAATTGGAAATTATCTGGTTTATTTTACTGTTTATGCATTCTCCATGCTACTGTTGTTGTTGTTAACTAACTTTGTTTCTCATGCATGTCATGCTGACTGTAGTAGGTATCACAGACTGGTCTGGAAATTTGATAGAAAAATATGTGTTGTAAAATATTATCTCGATCTTCAATAGCTGGCAGAGCTTGCACACTGATTGCTCACTGTTTCTATGTTGATGATCAAGCAAATTCACAGTTAGTACGGTTCAACAATTCACAAAATGGTATTGAAAAAAATGAAAGTTGAGGAGATAAAAAGCTTGAGACAAAATGATAAGTATTTGTTTGGCATTTCTCAGTACCTTTGGCACTTTGGTTAGCTACGGTTCATGAACTGTAGCATAGTATATAATTACATTTATGTGAGAAAATTTCAGTTCAGCTCAACCATCCCCAACATACACAAGGATCTGTATAGACATGAGGCAGGATTTTGAAGCCTGGTGCAGGGTTTGCATCCAGCCCTGCACCACCACCATACATGAGTTTGGGCCATGTGCTGAACCCTTCCCCACAGCTGCATCCAAATTTCCAATCTCGGATGCAGCTGTGATCTTCACAATTTAAGGCAGTTTGTGCCACATATCTGGCACAAGTTCTGTAAACACAGCTCCCAGGATTGCCACAAGATAGACGAGGAAATGTTGGTCTAACTTGTGGCAGTTGTTGTACAGGATAGAAACTCCCTTTAGACTGCCCAAGCCCCATGTGTCATATCGTTGGTGCAAAAGGGCTTGCAGCAGTCTAGGGCATTTGAAAATCTTGTCCATTATTCTTTGCACTGGGCTTTAGTGTTTAGAATGCATACATATGTCAAACATTACACCAGCTCAACCCTCCCACATCATGCATTCAATCCTGAAAAACTGCCAGAGACTAATGCAGTGCAAGATCACAAATTTATTATAAATAATTATAGGCAACCTAGCTACCAGCATACAGAACAAAAAGAGAGTCCACCAGACTGAGATTCCTGGTTCTTTGAGCCAGCACAAGCTTCTTGACCTCTTTTTTGTGGGGAAATAATGATTTCCAGCAATAACTCAAAGGGCAAGTTAAAGCCCAAATCTTGTTCCTGTCTGCATCATAGTGTGATTAGATATCTATGTGATATGTCTAATAAAGCATATATAGCACAGAGATCAAATGATGTTTTGGCATTCCCTGTTTAAAGGGGTCAGGGCATTTGTGCTAAATGGCAGCAGCTTGCAATGTTCCTAGCAACAGAAATGAAAGACTTACCTGCAAAGAGCCATATTTAATTGTGCATGAATAAACACTGATATGAAAAACTGTTTTCAATTGTTTTATTTGAATGAACAACATTCTGGATGGTTTTCATCATGGAATCAGTAATTTGGAGTTTTACTATGCTATGGTTTATGTACAGAATACTAAGCATCAGCTATTGTCCTATAAGAATCATGCTCAGAGTTCTGTGCACAAACCAGACATAGTAAGAACTCCAAACTGCTAGTTCTATGAAGAGAACTGTAACAGAATGTTGCCAATAAAACAAAAACAATGGAAAATGCAGTTTTTGCATCACTTGTTATTTGGGTTCTGTTATATATGGATCAATTAGGATTATAGATATTTCTGTAAATGAGAACACAATAAAGAGCTGCCAATTAGAAATTATTTCCTGTCCTCTTTAAGAAGGAGAAATAAGGGATCCATTTTTTAACAGAACATCTCAAATTTAATATTATGAAAAGGTCATGAGATGGTGGTCCTATATTCAAAGGGGTTAGTGTGGCACTAACAAGGTTAGACTACGCTAACCATGAATAGCACCAGTGGTCAGGCAGGGGCTATAGTCAGATGCCCATGCTATCACGACAGCAGGACTGCACAGAATATACAGCTGTGCCTATGCAAATGAGGTATCCCCAATGCATAAATGGTGCAGCACTATATTCAAAGGTTTCAGCAGTACTCACCAGCTGCCATTGTAGTGCTGTAAAATGCTGCTGAAATATTGCCCTTAACTGATTGCAAAATCTATGCCCCCCCCCCACAATGTCCATAATCCATGCTGGGCTTCCTAACATGATATACTTGGTATTTAGTGTTCCCCACCCCCAATCACCCATGTAGATATATTAATTTCTATCCTTGGCATCTAGTGGTGCCCAAAACCCTGAGCAATTATGTAGATAGTTATATTTTTATCCCTGAGTCTAGTGATCCCCAACCCCTTGAACAGTTATCAGTAACCCCTCCCCTTCTGACCTGCCCATTCCATATGTATCACCTTCCAGCCCTCATTCCAGGCACTGGTCCAACCTCAGGGACAGTGATGGTGACTGGCACAGCTCTCTGCTCACCTCCTCAGCCAACCACCAACTGACTGTCAGTGTATGTGATTGTGAGTACTGTAGAGACAGCTATGTCTACAGTACTTTTAATCACACTCACTGATACTCACATGTTGGTTGGCAGAGGAGGTGACTGATGGGCTGTGCAGTTTTTTTTCTCTTTCTTTCTTTATTCCCTCCCTGGCGGGGGGGGGGTGTTGCCAATGGTTTCCCTCAATCCGACTGGTCCCATGGCGCTGCACCACTCCCACTGCTTGTGCTCGACCCCCTGCTCCATTCCTCTTGCAGACTGCTTCAAGGTGAGTATCCCCACTACCATGGAAGTCCAGGGTCAGGATCTGGGAGGAGCGTCCCTCGCGAGAGAAGTGTGGTGCTGTCGGGACCAGACATCATTGAGCCAGAGGATTTTTTGTGTACTGGCCCCCCCATGGTGTGGGCATGCAATGGCGTCAATGATGCTGCCATGCATGCTTCCATGCACTGCACACCTGACGTCAGCCTGTGCTTACCCTACAGACCACAGCATGCACTGACCCCCAGCCACCTCCAGGAGCCAGCGCAGCCATGGTTGTCCCTCCCTACCCTCCCTGGAGGAGGAGAGCAATCTCTGGGACACTCAATCCTCCCCCTGGCCCACCCTCCAACACCTGAGGTCGCTCCTGACCCCAGGTCATCGGCGTGGTGCGAGGTGTGGCATCCAGAACCACTGGGCCAGCTGTGCTGTGTTTTTTTAAACTTTATTTTATTTCTCAGCAAGCATACATAGTTACAGATTATTGTACTGTATGTCCCTGCAGCATTACACAGCAAAAGACATCATGTCTCTTAGTTCATCAATCTATTTCCCTTTGGTGTCTTGAAAAAGCAATAGTTTTGTGTCTTTGTTCAGAATATACTATGGTAACAGATCTAGCAATTATGATTACCATTTTAGGAACCTTCAATCCCCCTCTAGCCGGAGGTGGAGGAGATGAAAGGGATGGAATGTCAATGGCACGGCCAGGGCAAAATCCATATTTCTTCATGTTACCCAACTCCCTTTGCCCATCCCCATTCCTCGCAGTCACATTCATCCATGATATCTATAGGTTTGCTTGGTACATCCCAGTGAAAGCTCAAAGCACAACCATAACAAACCTAAAAGGAGGGGAACCAGAGGAATTGGAGTGTGACCCCCAAAGGTCTCCACATTTTTTGGTATCTGTCTTGTTGGTGTCTAACTATATATTGTGTATGCTCTATTTTCATACAGTATAATAACATCTTCACCCATTGAGGTACTGTAGGAGCATCTTCCAGCCACCAGTTCTGAGCCAGGACCTACTTATCCATTACTTCACCAAGGTACCAGAGTGGGTGTTCAGGGACCCTTTGCTTCCGGTATTCCCCAGGCACCCCCAGAAGCACACCATTTGCCGGAATCAGTTTATTGACGCTCAGCACCTTATTTATCAAGGCTAGAATAGCCTGGCAAAATCTAGCAATCTTTGGACATGTCAAATCATGTGAGAAAAATGCCTTCCATTATTTTACATCTCAGGCATTTATCTGACTTTTCTGGATCTATTTTGTTGGTTAGCACTGGAGTGAAGTATGTCCTGTGTATCACATTATAATGGATCTCCTGGAGCAGATTACTAACACAGCAAGCCATTCCCTTTCAGTACCACTGCACTCTCTCTCAGTAATCTTTTCTGCTCCCAGATCTCTGTCCCACCTGGCTCGCAGTTGTTTGAGAGTATCTTGTAATGCTTTCAGGAGGATCTTGTATCCCCTGGTCAGAGGATCAGGTTTCATTACTCATGAAGGGGTGAGAAGCATCTCTTCTACTAGTGAACATCTAGGTGTGAGAGGATCTCCACTCTCGCCTGCCCCCAATCTAGTTCTTACTTAGAGGTAGGTAAAAAAGTTATTGGGGTGTAAATTATGTTTTCTTGCTAGTTGGTATGACAACATAAAGCTACCTTCAAATAATTGGGATATTAGGCATAATCCCATACATTCCCACTCCCCCAGCACCCTGCTAACTGATTCTGGTATTAAATTTTTCTCCCATAGGGCATATCTAATATTGGCCTCAGGTGAAAATGTTTGGGAATGATGAATTAGTGAATGTGCCATCAGCCATACCCTCAACAATGGCCTTGTAAAGTGATTATCAATTCTCTTGACCAATTTTCTGGCTAATGTGGGTGTAAATAGGGTGTTGTATAGGGGTGAGTCACTCGGGGATTCCTTTAGTTTCACCCAGGCCTTCTGAATGCCATTTTGCAAGACCAGGTCCTTAAGAAATGCCAGTTGTGATGCCAGGTATTACAGGCAGAAGTTCGGGAGGTCTAGCCCGCTTTCTCCACTGGTTGCCATAGAATTTCTTGTTTGATACGGGACCAGCAGCTGCGCCACAATAAGGTAGTGACATATCCCTGGAGTGCACTAAAATATTTATTGGGACATGGACTAGAAGGGTTTGGAAAAGGTAGAGGCACTGGGGCAAGAGACACATTTTCACCAAATTCAGCCACCCTAAAAGTGTCAAAGGGCGCAAACTTCAAATTCTCACAATCAGACCAAATTTTCTACATTAGGGGTTTATAGTTTAATTCTCCCATTGTAGACAACTTCCTGGGAAGGCAGATCTCTAGGTATTTAATATCCATGGATTGGGTGATTGTGGTGTTGTTTATTGTCATAGGATTACAATTTTGTTGCACTGGGAGCCATTCACATTTCGCCCAGTTGATCTTGTGACCTGATAAGGGACCATGTATTGTAAATATTACAGTTAAGGCTGGAAGGGCCTTCTCAGGTGGGCAAAGAACAGTAGCACATCATCCACAAATAAGGAGATCACATGGTGTTATCCATCCTGATCATAACATTGAGTATCTGAATGGCTATGGATTGCCATGTCCAGGGCTTCAATAGTAAGAATGTACAAAAGTGTTAGGGACACCCCTGTCTCGCTCACCTGGACAACTTAAAAGGTGTGGATATAATGTCATTTGCTAAAATTTGTGCTTCAGGAGATTTATATAAGGTGGTTATCCAGAACTGGAATCGTGGTCCCATCCCAAACTTATCCAACTCGCCAGACATAAAGGACTACTTGACCCAATTGAAGACTTGTTCCACGTTGAGGGCTAAGAGGCCCTGATTACCACTCACCCACCTCACAGTCCATCAACCCATAATGTTTAGAGTACAGTGAATGTTGTGCTTTGCCTGGCACCCTTTAACAAAGCTGCCCTGGTCAGGGTGCACCAAACCAAGTAGCACTTTCTCCAGTCGGGTTGCTAAGAGTTTTGCAGTGATCTTATAGTCTGCATTTAGCAGGTATATGGGGCAATACAAATTGCATTTAACAAGGTCTTTTCTGGGTTTTGGAAGGACAGTAATGGTGGCCAGGATCTGGGACTGGGGGAGTTGTCCACCTTCCAGAGCTTCTTCCACCATCTGGCACATAAAGGGTGTAGGTCCTCCCAGAAAGTTCTATAAACTCCATCAGAATTCCATCAGGACCAGGAGTCTTACCAGTTCTAGAGTTCCATAAGGCCATCTGAACTTCCTGTTGCATCACTGAATGGTCCAGATCTTCCTGCAGGGATAAAGCTAGGGTTTGCAAGGAAATATCCTTCATAAATGCTTGTAGGGTGGAGTCTGGTGGGACTTCAGAAGTATGCAGTATAGGGTTTCATAATACTTCTGAAAAGCCTTATTGGAAATTTTCTGATCATTGGCTATGTCACCTTCCTGTGTCTCTATTCCAGTGATTGCTCTGTCTGCCTGTCAGTTTTTTATTTGCTATGCAAGTTCTTCCCCACTTGGTCTCCCTCAAAGTACTGTATGTACCTGTTCGGGATAGAAAACATTTCCTCTCAATTTGTTTAGATGCTAACCGATTCAGTTTCCTTGAGTAATCTTAATTCCCCCAAAGCTGCCCTCTTTTCCCTGGCCATTATCTTCCTCTCTAAATCTGCTACCAGTTTTTCCAAATCTACTTCTTCTTGGGTGTCTTGTCTATGCTTGTGTGTGGTGTAAGAGATGGTCACCCCTCTCACATATGCATTAAAGGCCTCCCAGGTGTTAATTGGTGAGGTGACTCCAACCTTTTGGTTTTTTTTTAAATTGTGTTTCTGCACCTGACAGTCTGGGGCATCTCTCAGGCGTGTTCACTCCGCTTCCACCCTTACTGCCCACCAGAACCATTTCTCTGGCTGAAGCATTGGTATCAGGATCCCCATCTCTCCTGTTGGCCCACAGGAGGAGACTGAAGATCCCCAGGGGGTAAAGTCGGGATCATTGTCAGTTCTAGGCCTGTGGGGTTTCAGCCACTGGAGACCTGCTGTCATCTCATCTGGCTGCCAGGGGGTTTTCTGTGCTTGGATCCCCTCAGAGTGCAGCATACAATGACGCCGGCACATGGCTGCCCTGCTAGCATCTGCCCACTCCTCCCCTTACATTGGCTGGTGTACCTGCATTAACTCTGATCTCCATCAGGCGTCATCAGAATACCGAGCCACCCCAGAAAACCAGCCCAGGGAGAGGAGAGCTGCCCTCCAGATGCTCCATCCTCTCCTTCCCTTGCCAACCCCCTGCGACCCAAGTCCGTCACCGAGCCTGGGTCACCCGCATGGCGTGAGATGCGGTGTCCAGTGCCTCAACCCTCAGCACCACCGGGCTAGCTTCCCCAGCCTTATTGAATTAAATGAATTCTACTATAGCCTTAGACATCTGATCTTTAAATTCCTTGTTGGGTAATAAGATTTGGTCTAGACATCATTGCCTAGTAATATGTTCATCACAGGTCCCCCCCTCATATCTGCCCCAAGAGGAACGTGATCTGAGACACAGATAGGGCCTTATTCCACCCTGGTCCTACTCCAGAGCAATATCAGAGATACTAAAATATAGTCAGTCTGGGTACAAAGTCGGTGAGGATGAGAATAAAAGGAATACTCCTGCCACTGGGGATGAGGATGATGCCATATGTCTTTTAGAGCCCTCTCCTGTACCAGGGTTTGCAGAGCCATCATAGTCTACGGTGGTAGCCAAGCTTGAGTCCCCAAGTGGTCCAGAACTGGATCCCAAAAGGTACTGAAGTCTCCCCCTATAATTATATTGTCAGGGAAGGGGGCCAGGACCAGGGCCATATGGTGAAAAAAATCTAGGCTGTCAAAATTTAATCCATACAGAGATACCAGAGTGATCCTTGTCCCCCCACTGATTGCATCTGCTATGGCCTTGGGGGTCTGATATCGAGGAGTGTATGGTAACTCTTAGACCAGGGTAGAACCATACTGCAACTCCTTGGACTCTTGAAGTAAAGGGTGCCACTAAAAGGGTACTTCCACAAGAGCTTGCCAATTTATCTGATTCCTCTTTTGTCATGTGTGTCTCTTGTAAAAAGACCACATATCCTTTTTCTTTTTTAATATATGACCAGACCCTATTCCCCTTCAATACTGTTTTAGGCCGTTGGTGTTCCAAGGGATACATTTCAATGATACCATGGTTCAAATTCTGATAACATTCCTAGACCAAGGTTACACATGTATTGCATATTTCTCTCTTTTTCACCTTTGTTTGCTTGCTGAAATTCATTAAATATGGAAAACCAATTCAACAAAAACTTCCCTCGTACCCCCAAAACAATCTGCTCTCCCCCACTTCTTCCCGTCCCTCCTCCTTCTAGCACCCTTAACCAGTCCCCCTTACTACCACCCTGCAAACATTCCAAGGTTTCCCCCAGACCCACATCTATCCTCTCACTTTCCTCCATCCTATGCACGACTCAGTTTACTGTGAATGCTCAGTCTTCCTGGGGTTAATGCCCATGCTCCCACTGCTTTAGGGTTAATTTAGGAATAGCATCACCCTCTCCATTTTTATCCTTTATGTACTGTGGGTTAAGATCCCTCATTGCTCCCCAGTCAGTAGTATTTTCCAGACCCTCAGACATCCCAGGGGGATGGAATCCTCCCCCCATAGATCCCTGGAAACAACAACTTTAGTAACTATGGCAACTTGATCATCTAGGCATCCTATTTGTAAAGTATTCAACCATCAAAACTTCTTTAAGAACTTGGCTGGCAGTTTCAGCCTTACTCTAGTCCTCTTCAAAAGTAAGAATATTAGCATCATCAAAGCCCGGCAAACAAATACATGCTAATTTGAGCTTCTTATAACAATAAAACATTTAAAATGCACAGTACTCACATAACTGTTAAGGCATTTTTTTCATAGAAAAATTCTAATAGCTCCAGTCCTTACAACTCACTCGAATAGATATGGGCCTCCCAGATGAGTTCTGACATAGCCCTTACTCCCAGCAAGAAAAAAAAGAACTCTGTGAGGTGCCTCTGATTCCCTCTTTTCTCTCTCCTTGATTTACAGACTCATTGAACCAACTTTTTAATCTTAAGAGTAGAATTACACTGGAGTGGAAGGGATCACCAGAGTGCTGGTATGACTTTCAGTGTGTCTAGAGGACTGCCTTTGATATACATGTGAACGTCCAACAGAATCTATAAAGTTCCAGAAGCAACTCCAAATTAAACCAACTACCCCTCCGAGGCCACAACCCACTAAGTCAACTAACACGGGTTTATTCTGGGGGTGGGAGGCCAAGGCTCTGATCGAGCATGTTAACAAGCCTTTTCAAGGCTAATTGCTCTTCCCCCACCTCTCCCAAACAGCCTCTGGAGGAACTTACTAAATTGAAAGTACCTCAGTCTCTTAGAGAGTCTCAGGTCACCAGGCTAGCATTCCAAGTTGTAAAGCAACCTTCTATGGCTGCAGCCTTATTATTAATGGATGCCATAGCAGCTTCCGGGTCAGTAAAGGATGTAGAAACCAGGTCTTGTCACCGGATAATGAGCCTTGCAGAGTATACCAAGGCAAAGAGCCAATTCAGGTCATGTCATTTCTTTTTCACCTCCAGGAAAGCTTGCCTTTTGAACTGAAGTTTATGGGAGTAGTTGGGGAAAATGCTAACTCAGCTGGCTGTATGCACATTGATTGGGCTGAGCATCTCTGCCACATCCAGCACCCTCTACCAGTCCGGATACCATAGAAACTTTACCAGCAAGTGCCTTGGACATTCATCAGGACCCGGGCAGTCACCAGGCAAGTGGTGGGCACTTGGATCTCCAAAGGAACTTCTTCAATGAGTTGTAGGGTTTTAACCAACCAAGTACTGATGTAGCTGCCACAGTCCTGTCCTTCCAACCCCTCCAGCAAACCGATGATTCTCACATTGCACCACCACCACTCTCTGTTTTCATGATCATCTAGGATATTTTTAAGCTGCTCAATTTCTTTCATTGCCTGAGTGAGGGAGGTCTCTACTTTATTTGTTTTGTCCTCCTATATGCTCACCCTGGATTCTGCTTCATTCAGACATCCACAATACTTCTTGAAAGTGTTGCCCATGCTGTTCATAGTTTGTTGAAGGTGGCAAGCTGAGCATTAACATTTTTCAATCCAGATTTCATCTGGGTGACTAGTTCATATTTGAGATCTTTGAATAAGCCTTCCAGGGAAGTTTTAGATGCTGTTTGTATCTGCTCCATATTTTATGAAGGTCTTTGTGAGTCCTCTGGGCCCAAATTGGTTGTACTGCGAGTATTGGGTGGGTCTGGGTCTGCCGACTTGGATGGTTCACCGGCCAATTTAAAGTTTATCTGTACCTAGTTTTTTTGTACATTTTGAGGAGGAGGCCATTTGTAATAGTAGTATTGTCATTTCCAGTAAAAAGTAATAGATGTATCCACAGGATGGTCCAGAAATGTAGTGGATGAGCTTGGAGCTCCTGATTTAAGCAGCCATCCCTGTGCTCAGCTTGACCACACCCCCGGGCTCTGCTGGTTGCCAATGCTAATCTTGCATTATTACAAAAGCTATGAAAATACAGTAAGGAAGGATCCTGCAGTGCCTGTTAAAGTGGAGCTTTTCAAAACATCTGAGAACTTGAATATGTACAGTATATGAGAGGAAAAAATATACTGTTAGAAAATCATATAGGATTTCTCCATAATAAGACCACCACAGATCATTTATTTATACTGGACCACATATATTGGACAGGTATACTGTCAATAGAGTGCCAAAAAAAGTGATCCATGTTTTTGGGTGCTATCAAGAGTGTGTGAGTGATATGGGCATACAGGATTAGCCAGCTTGTTGTACTGCGAGCATGCTGTAACTGCCAGAATATACTTTACGTTGTGAGGAACTCTGTAGTATATTATTTCTTCTGTACTGTGCTTTCTGTCACTCTGGTATAAATTCAGGGCATAGCTCTTAAAATTGAAGGTGTTCTTGCCTTTTGCTCGCTTTCACTGTTTGGGGCCATTAATGTATTGTTCTGCTGCTCCCCATACCGTGCGGGTGGAGGTGAGTATATACAGTATATATTTAAGGAGGTGCAGTGGGCAAAGCCCCCCTGCATAAAAATAGAGTGAAAAGAACAAGATCAGATGACAGACTTGTTGCAGTGTTTACATTGGGTGGGGTATGCGTTGTGTTTGTGTGGCAGCAGAATTGGATGTCACTGTTCTCACTGTCAGTGTTTTCCTTGTGCTCTGTTTTACAGCACTGTGGTTGTTTTAGCCATAAAGTGAGTAACTCTATGTTAGGGACAGAAAAGGCAGACTCTTTTTGTCTTTCTTAGATATGAAAGGCACATTTGATAATGTTTCTTGAGAAAAGTTGTGGGGCCCTCTAAAAACTCTGGAAGTAGAGAGTAAGCCACTGACATTATTACAATTACTGCACAGTGACGCTAAGCCTAGGGTTTATTACAGTAAAGTGGGATATCTTACAAACCCTATTAATGCACAAAAGGGTGTCAAGCATGGTTTCTTTCTGGATCCTGCTCTTTTTAATGTGTATATTAACAATTTGATAAAACAAGATTTACATATTTTAAAGAGGCATGCCCCAAAAGGTGACAGAAAAACTAGAATGTAGCTTCATGCAAACGGCATCATTGTGATTTCTGAGACAGTCCTGAGATTACAGACTGTCTTAAATTCATGTATCAATTTAATGGATAATCTGAAATTACAACTAAATGTTTCTAAAACTAAGATTGTGTTTATAGGAAGGAAAAACAATCTTCAATATAAGTTAGTGAAAAATGGCTCTATTTAGTGAAGTGGATAATTGTATCTACCTTGGAGTACAGTTATCTTCTAAAGGTCTTTGGGCTTCTCATATTAAAAGAACTAAGAATTGGGGGGCTCATCAGTCAATCTTGAAATCTATAAACCTGATAAAACCTATGTTAATCACTCTTTTGAGGCATTAACCAATGTTTACAATGCAAAAATAAATATGTGTATTTAATATGGGGCAGAGGTCTGAAACCTGGACAGCACAGTAAAGGACTTAAAACCAGTCAAAAACTTTTTATAAAACTAAGCCTTGGACTTCCCTAATTTGTGCCGATGAGCTTATATGGACATAATTAGGCTGTATGGAAATAGCAGCTCAGGGCTTCATCAATGGGATTACGAACTGGTATATAGTTACAGTAATTGACTGTCAGATACTGTATTTCCAGAAATTGTTGTGATATGTCTAGATAAATTCCCTTCCTGCCTGTGGTACTACTAGAGAGAATCTGTTTAGAAATATTGTGAAATATCTGTACGTATATGACCATGTCAATTGCTGCAACTGTAAGATGATTAGATATCAATATAATGGACTGCTAAATGAGTGTTGGGAGGAGGACTGCATAGCACATCTCAATAGGTTTATAACAAGTTTGTGGTTTTCAGTGTTAGATGTCAAGCTGAGAAAATTTGGCCTCATAAATCTTTGCAGAGATCTTTGTTGGAACTGGAAACTTGTAAGAATCAAACAGTTCAAAGAATACTTTGTATTTACAAGCAGGGAGCTATAGCAAGAATGAATTTCACTACAATGTTTAGCTTATATAGTGAATTAATATTTTCTCATGAAAGAGAAAGTTATCTGCAAATGTAAAAAGAACAGTCATAGGAGAGTTTTTGCCAGTTTGCATTTCCACTTATTCAAAAGATGAAGCATGATAGCTGGCTAATAGTGCTGTGCATAATGCAAAATTCTGCGGTAGAATTAGCACAAATGACCATTCCACTTGATGACTTTCCATCAGAAATTCACTGGTCATACTGTGGAATTCTGACTGCTGTGATCTGCAGAATAATATTCAGTGAAGCAACATTTTCCCTGCAGAAAATAATTCCATGACCATTTCAGGTTCAGGCCAGGAACAACACGGACGAATCATCACGGGACAAAGCAGAACAGCAGAATCCTCCCTGAGCCCCAAATGCTGCAGAAAACACAGCAGCAGCAGCAGCAGCATGTGCATGCACAAGGCATAATATGGGAGGGACACAAGCATAGCTCAAACCAGGAAACAGCCAGCAGTGCGGACCCAGATGGAAAATCACTGAACTAGACACAGAACAGACTGGCACTAGATGGCCACACAATGGACAGCTCCGGACCAAAGGAGGGAGAGGCACATGCTGTCCAGTGGGAGACGGAGCCTGCACAATTGCACAGGGCAACGGATGGCCCCAAGACAGGGGGCCACAGCCACAGGTGAGAACAGCACAGGTCCCACCGGCAGGGATGCACAAGGGATGCAAGATGCGGTGGCCTCCATGCAGCTGCAGGGCCACATGGAAGACCCTGCCATAGAATGACAGTGCAGGATGTGGGGCAGGGGAGGGGAGAACAGGAGGAGGGCAACAGGGGTTTGGACTACAACAGGACACCCACACCCACCAAAGCACTACACACAGCCACAAGGGCAGATGGCCACACAGGGATAAGCGCAACTGCACGCACGAAGGGAAACATGCCCTGAGTGACATGAGCAAGGGCTGTGTATGCCACACAGACACACATGGACAGCAGAACACACATAGGGTGGGGGTACAACCACACTGGAGGGATATATAGCTAATAGAGCACACCTGTGAGCAGGGCGGGGGCAGGCCAGACCAGGTGTTGTGCATTCCACACACAGCAGTGAGCCCATAAAGCAGCCCAGCACACAGAGGGACCAGAGTTGCATGGAAGAGCCTTGCACAGGTGCACCAGTGTGTGTGGGATACTAGGAAAGGACACTGAACCATGCTGTTGATGTATGTGACCAGCCAAAAGGGGAAAACCCTACTGCAGCATGAGTGCTACCTCCATTATAAGAAACGCACCCTCGGTGAGAAAACATACTGGAAATGTGCAGACTACTACAGTGGTAAATGTCCCAGCCATGTCCACACTGCAAGGGATGAGGTAGTCAGGGTTGTGAACTGCCACAACCATATTCCAGACCTTGGGGCGATAGGCATCTGGGAGGCTGTCACGGACATCAAACAAAAGGCAGCACAGGCAATGGAGACACCACACCAGGTGGTGGCAGCATGCAGCACCACCATCCCCACTGCCTTGTGGCAGGATGCCCAGCATACACCTCCTGAAAAGGAAAGTCCACCATGTGCTAACAGCTGCATGCCAGCCACCACCCCTGCCAACATCACTGGAGGACCTCACCATCCCTGAGGTGACACCATTTCACACAACAGTGCACACTTCCTGCTCCACAACAGTGGTAGTGCCTCCAGGATACTGATCTACACCACAGATAAGAACCTTCAGCTCCTGTCACAGTGCACAACATGGTAGGCAGATGGCACATTCAAGACTGCACCACCACAATGTGCACAGCTGTACACCATCCATGGGCCCCAATACTGCACTGTATTGCCTACCGTACATACTATTGCCAAACAAGACTGGTGAGACTTACACAAGGCGTTCACAGCATTGAAGGAGCTGTGTGCTGGCCTCAAGCCATCCATGATAGTCATGGACTTTGAACAGGCGCAGTCAGGTCCTTTGTCACTGTCTTTCTGGATGCCACCCAGCACAGCTGCTTCTTCCATCTGTGCCAGGTCCTGTGGAGGAAGGTCCAGGAGGTCCCAGAGGCTGTGCAATGGTACACAGTGGAGGAGGACTTTGCACTCCATGTACCTGCTGCCCACCCTTGCCTTCATGCCACCTGGAGAGGTGTCCACAGTCTTTGAGGTGCTGTGGTCATATAAGTTCTTCATCACACATGATGAGCTGCTGGCACCTTTGTCGACTACTTTGAGGACACGTGGGTGGGTTAGCCAATCTAGGAGGAGTCCACAGGCATCCATTGTTCCCTGTTGACATGTGGAGTTGCTATAATGCAGCCATGACTGGCAGTGCTCGCACCAATAACTCAATCGAGGGTGGCTCTGTGCCTTCAGCACCCTCATAGGTGTATGCCACCCCAGCTTCTGAAATTCATCAATGCCCTGAAGGCAGAGCAGAAGCTCAATGAGCTGAATATTGAACAGTGCATCATTGGTTGCTGTGCACCACCATCACGGAAGCAGTACAAGGATGCGACTGACTGCAGATAGTTGAGGAGTACAGTACCCGGAATGCCTACGACTATCTCTGTGGCACAGAACTTCCTGTTGCAGGTGTGATCCTGCACACACTAGCTTGTGCAGCTGAATGCCATGCTGCCTCTAACACCGTGCCAGCTGCAGATGACTCATGACATACCCATGCCAACATTCCACTGTGTGCCCCAGTGACCACTGGACACTTTCACTGCATGCAGGTGGACCACACTTGGGTGGGATTAGGTGTGGAACTGGTGTGGGGTGGTGGGGTACCCAGGCATGGGGGCTGTGCATGTATAGTGGCAGAGGGTCACATCCTTCTGCTGGGGGGGTATGTGCCTGCAATGGGATGTGGAATGTCCTCTGCTGAGGGGGGTACTGTGCCTGTGATGGGATGTGGAATGTCCTCTGCTGGGGGGATTGTGCCTGTGCAGGGGATGTGGTACTATCACTGTTGGGGTGTGCCCTCACACTGGCGACTGTTGTGTGGTTGTTGCATCCTGCCGGTGAGGTCCCACAAGTGCTGGTACATGTGATGCATGTGTTGTTGCCATGTCTGTGCCTTTCCTAGGACAGTGCACCATTACAGGGGTATGCACCATGTGGGCTGCATGACTGTGGCCATGCCATGCTGTGTGGCATGCTCCTGAGGTCCTTGTCCTGTGCACCTCATGGTCCAGCATTGATGGTGGGTGTTTTGCACCGTGGTGTTGCGTGGTGCATGTGCCTGTGTGGGAGGGGTATTGTGTGACTACTGGTGGTGTGCACATGTGTATCGCCCATTAAACACTGTCAACATTATGTGTGTGTGTGTGTGTGTGTGTGTCTGTTGGTTATTCTATACTTCCATAGGCCACAGTTGTTTACACTGGTCTCCCCGTGTCCCTGTGCCCTGGCATGCTGCCAACTATCCTGGTCACTGCTGCACCCCGTGGTTGTCCTGCAGCCCATATCCATGCAGGTGTCCACACACTGTGCATGGCCCTTGCCATCCATGGCCACAGAGTCAGCATGGCATGCCCCTGTTGGGGGGACCCTTGTGCAGCATGCATGTGCATCATTACCCCATCACATAGTGGCTTCCCCATGGTTCTGCCCATGTCCCCCTAATCCTGAAATGCCGTGTGTGGTGCTGTGTGTACACCCCTGTCCGATCGACACACCATATGGCATCTCCTCCATGGCACAGCGTCCACACATCTGGCAGAGGTCCACCATTCCACTCCCACTGCCTCATTGTAGAGTGGCCACCATGTTGGTCTCTGTCTGAGGATCATCCCCCTTTGGACTCCGTGCCCAGTTGCACTCATGGTGCTGGGGCAGTGCTGTGCACATGCAGGTGGTTCATGGCCCCTGTTGGCATCCCTTGTCCTTCCCCCTGTGCCCTGCACAAGCACATGTGCCCACTGCTGTGCCACACTCATTGTGTTTATGGTGCATGTTGTATCCGACTCCTCTGTTCTGCCCAGTACTGTGGTTCATGCCTTGTGGTGTGCCAGCAGCATTTTGGGTGGTAGTGTGTTTTCTGCCTCTATTGCTGCTGGTGGTGATTCCCCCTGTGGTCTCCCTTCTGGTGCAGTTGATGCCCGCATTATGTTGAGCCGACAGCATTTTGGGTGGCAGTGTGTTTTCTGCCTCTATTGCTGCTGGCAGTGATTCCACCTGCGGTCTCCCTCCTGGCACAGTTGATGTCCGCATTATGTTGTGCCGGCAGCATTTTGGGTGGAAGTGTGTTTTCCGCTTCTATTGCTGTTGGCAATGATTCCCCTGTGGTCTGTGTTGGCACTGTTGCTGCCTCGTTCTGTTGTGCCTTCAGCATTGCGGCAGTGCTGTTTTGTCTGCTTCATTTTCATTCACAATGTTTTATCGCGATGTTCCTGGCCTGAACCCCATTTCACAGAATATATCAAGATCTATGGAATTTAATTCTATAGAAAAGTAGCAGAAATCCCATACTATAGTGTATGGCTGAACATTATTGTGTATAGAAATCCATGCACTCAAAAAAGTGGTTCTGCTGCAGTAGTGATGCAGCTACTAAAGCAGAATTGCTTTTCATTCAGCATTACTGGCTACATCACAAGGCAACCACCCCCAACTTGGCCACACTGAAAATGTGGGCCTAAAATGGCCAAAAATGGCCTAGCTATGACAAAAAGAAATCAAAACTGTAAATCCCTAATCCAAATGTATGTGAAATACATACATTTTGGGACTTAGGTTTTTTACCTGGTTGTTGTCTTATAACTGCAGGTAGAGGAATGTGTCATGGCACATTGAGGAATCATGATATGGGACTTAGAGGATTTGTGACATGGGATGCTGCACATTATGATGAGGGATAGACTGAACTTTGTTGTGAGAAGGATAGTGGTGTAGGGCATAGAGGGTGGGTGGGGGTACTGGTGGTAGGGTTGTGTACCCACTGCTGGTGTATTCAGAGATTGGGCAGGATGGATGGGGTACCAACAGTGGAGTTATGGAACCCATCAAAGATGTGTATTCAACTATTGGGCAGAGGGATGGAGGGTTCCCAGCAGTTGAGTTGGTTACTTGCCACCAGTATATATTCAGAAATCAGGCAGGTGGGAAGAAGGGGTTAGCAGCAGCAGGGTTGGAAGGGACAGAGGATAATGGTGCCAGTCATGAGGTTGGGCACCTGCCTCTGGTGTATATTCAGATATCAGGTGGTGGTAGAGAAGGGAATACCACCTGCTGGGTTAGTAACCCACCACCACAAGCTATGGACAGTGTGGATCATTTCTGTGACCAATAAGAGTCATAAAATTAGTCCAGATAAACAACTGTGTTACAAGAACAGAAGATGGTATGGATGCAAAAAAAAATATATGATATGAACAGAACAGTGAAAAAATGTTCTAAGCATGAGTGAAAATTGGGTTTTATTTTCTTAATAGTTAAAAAAAATACATATTTCAGTAAAACCACCTATTAAAGACAGCTTCTTGGGGTGAGCATCAGTGCTGTGTGAAATGCAGAATTCGTGAGGACTGGAATCACCATTCTGCAGTGGAATTTTTATTGAATTTTTTGCTGGTTCTTCTGCAGAATTCTGCCTGCTGTGATCCATGGAATAATATTCCACAGAATAGTATTTTTCCATGGAAATTCATTCCACAAACATTTCCGCAGAAAATATTGAGATCTGCAGAATAAAAGTGTGCAGAAATGGAAAAACTCATTCTGTATTTTTCTGCCGCGGAATTCTGCCATTCCATTTCTGGTAACATTTGGCAGAATTTTGATGGAATTTCAAAAATTCTGCTAAATTTATTTCAGCTGGAATTTGAAAATTCCATGCAGCACTTAGTGGGCATCAATGTGACTCAATCAGTGGCCTCTCTACTATTTACTGTCTCTGGCATAATGGAAGAGCTTGCAACCCAATTCCAAAAGATTTCACATACTGCAACTGTAAAGGCTTCAATTCCCAGGCATTCTTGCACAATCTTTCATACATTGATTGACCTGTCCTTTATGAATGCAGTATCTGACATTAACTGTGTTTTTGTCTTTTGTATTACAGAGTTAATAAAGGTACCTGATGCCATGCCCCATCACCAGACACAGAGTTAAACATCTGTATTCTAAATGGCTATCCAAAGGCTTCTTTAAATTAATGAAGGATAGAGGCACTGCCAGGACATCTTTAGAAATATTACCTGCATTCTAAATGGGTTGCATTCATATGTTTGCAGAATAAGTGCAGACATGAACTTAATATTGCCAAAGTGCATACATCATGATACAGCAAACAGCCAACTTGAGTGGTCTTAAATAAATTCTGGAACTGCATTAATTACTTACTCAATCCCAGAAATGCCACCTCCTCTCTGACCTCTAAGTCAATGGTGCCAAGGATACAGTCCCAAAATAAGTTGCTGATTTGTTTAATGGCAACTTATAGGAATCCAGGCACCCCATGATTGAAGATGAAATGTCACCAACATAATGATTTCAGTTATTTCTGTCAAATTTAAAAGTATTTCTCCAAAGTTCACCACATTTTGTATGATTACTTTACTATAATGTATGGTGGAACATTGTTATCTGGTGTTTTTTATCTTTTCCTCATGTTGTTATGCCATCGATGTGACGTGATGAAGTTGTTAACCCATCGATGGTACGTCACATCGATGGCATAACAAAATAGAATGCTGCCGAGATAAACATTCCACCGCACCGGCACATCACAGTCTTTCACCGTACTCGGCAGCATTCAAACAAAAATGGCGGTTACTCGTTTGCTTAGTTTTTCTTTTACTTTTCTTTTATTTTTCTCGTCAGGTACCTGGTAATCGAGAAGAGTACCCTCAAAGCGTTTCTGGATGGTGCACTGTTGACGTCAACCCATTTTGACCCCTAGTTATAAACTTCCTAGTCGCAAGGCGGGACAGCGATTTTTTTTTTTTTTATCGTGTCCACGTCTTCACTCAGGTAAACATTTGTTTTCCCTTCCTATTTTTGTGAACTATGTGCCTGGACTGCTTCCCCATACACTATAAAAGACAATGTATGGGGAACAGTTAACAAACACATTGAATTCTCATCTTGAGGTTACCATGGTTACTGAAAACCTCTCGAGCTTCGTTTCAAGGTTTACAGACCATGGTAACCTCTCGATGAGAATACAACGTGGTTGTTAACTGCTCCCCATACATTATCCTCTATATAGTCCATACAGAATGTACCAAGTTTCAGATCTTTGTCATTATACTGTGAGCCTGCAAACTTTTCAAAATTTTTAAATTACGTTTCCTAATTATGTAAACTGCAGAATTTTAAACCCCTATAACTTTAAAACTGAGAGAACATAATATCATCAATTTTGTTATATTCATTGACCCTAAATATTAAGCTTTGAGGTCACACTCATGGCCCAGCAGCATAGTGTTGCATTGCCATGCTAATTAATGACCTGGGTTTGGAAGCAAGCCCAGGAAGTCATGTTGGGAGGCAAGCCATGACAGAGACAGCTGCTGCTTGGTAAGGAACAGTTGGCAGTGGGTTCCATCAACATAACAACCTCTGTCACTGGGCCTGGAAGTTTACTCCTACTACAGGAAAAGCTGTGGCTGTGCATGACAGTCAGAGGCACCACCATCACCAGGGGAGATGAGAAGGAAAAAAATGTTGGTGAAAAAAACAGCAGCCAACTGATTGATGGCTGGACTCAGCCTCATCAGGGTGTATCCCTATGATCAGAGTATATCTAGGAGAGACAAGCTGCTGGTCTTGAGAGAAACCGATATGTAAAAAAGAGGCTGTGTAGCAATCCTCTGATCACTTTCTTAAAGGCTGGCCAAGCTAAACGTGGCGAAAGATTCCAAATTAACATCAGTAATTAAAGTTGAATTTCATGAGCTTTTGTGGTATTGTGGAATGTTGTGATACTCTTGTCAAAGCAATGTCCATGCATTTTGTCCAGCCATGCACTTGATTTGCCATTGTAGAGGAAGGTAAAGGCTGAGTAAAGTGGGGCAATAAGGTAGCATTCATAAGAAGCTCCATGGTAAAAGTACAGTGGTGTCAATTATCAGGTCACTATCTTGAAAGAAGAATAGTCACGGACAACACTGGGCACTAGTCTGAATTCTTGCAGTATGTCAGATATTTAGGCTTGCAAATAAAGGCAAGCAGGGTTGTCCTGGGACACAGCCAGGAGTACAGAAAAAGGGAGGGGGATGGGGGCTACAAGAAAGGGGAGGGGGATGACCTCAGGAGAAGGGTCATATGACCAGGCCAGACAGCTCACTGGCCATTGGCTAGGGGGGGGAGGGGCCAAATGAGGGGCTGTGTCGGGGTATTTAAGGGCAGGCAAGCTGGCAGCAAGCCCTCTGTTTGCTGTAACATTCCAGTACAGTACATCCATTCAGCAGAAGGTAAGACATGAAGGACTTGGGCCTGTCAGGCCCAGGGGAAGGTGAGGATGTTTAGCGGTAAAGTCTCTTAAAAGGAAAAGAAAAAAGAAAATCGTGATGTGCAGGCACTAGTTGTGTGGAAGTAGCATGGAGTACTGCTCGGGGAAGGATTTTTGCCAGGCTGGTTGGGCTCAGTTTTCCTGCAGTGTGGTATATGCATGCGCTCATTGGTGTGGAGTTAGCGTGGGTAGGCCACAGGAGAGCTTGCGGTAGAACGGGTGCTGCTCAGTGGGGTTGGTGTTTGATGGTTTCAATGTTGTGCTGTGCAGGTTGCACATAGAAAAATAATCTGCCCATATAATGGAATCTGAATGTAATGGATTTAAATGTGAATTTTTCATTTTATTTTACACAAGGCCAGTTCATTAGTGAATGATCAGTAACACAATGAGATGCAGCAAACTGGTGAATTTGTGCAGTACATACTAGAATAACTCAAGCCAAAGGTCATTACAAAATAAGCAGGGGCAGTGAGGATTCCAGTTTTGTGGGGGCGTAGGAGCCCGAGAAGGGTGAACGGAGAGAACAGGTGAAAGTGGTGAGTGGCTGGGCCGAGCGGGAGAAGGCCCGATTGTGACAAATGGCTGATGGGGGAACAGGTTAGAGGCCAGCCTGGGGAGAACACCAAGAGGGCAGTGTGAATGGAATGGCATTTTGGTGGGCCTGAGATGTGATCAGAGGGTTGGGGCACCACGTGGCAGAAATGGCCAGCTTGGAGGGCTCTGGGATGGTGGCGGCACTTGTGGATGGACAGACAGGGCAGAGGTCCGTACACAGCCATGTGGCTAGCATAGGTTTTGTCATTAGGAGCAAGTGGAAGGCCTGTGGCATTGGGGACTGAGGAAGAGCCAGATGGTGGGCCGATGGCTTGGTGTTCTCACAACTCGAGCGGCAGAGAGGACTGCTGATGGTCACTCAGTGGGGGAAGGCCAGGGTGGGGGTGTGCCATGGTGTATGGAAGGGAGCTTAATGTGGACCTGGAATGCAAGATCGAGTGGAGTGGAGGCCAATTTTGGGCCCGGATATGCGGGTTTGGAGCTGGTGAACCACAAGGCAGGCAGATCTCCAACAGGCCTGGTGGGCAGCAGGCAGTGGTGGCCAGTGAGGGTGTCCCCCCTTTTGAGTACGTTTTGGGGCATGGGGTCAGAGATGGGCAGACACCTTTAAAAAAACAAAATGGGACAGCACAGCATGGGTGCTTTTGGCCTGTAGACAGGATGGCATGGAGTGTAGGAGGTCATAGAAAGGATGGCGTCAGCAGCCGGTGGCCTCCCCAGTTTTCAGTGGGGATGTGACGGCATGGAGGTAGATGAATAAGGAGCAGTGCACAGCCACACAGCTGCACTAGCCAGGTAAATGGGGAGGCCCTGTCAATGTAGAGGGGTGAGCCACAGGATGACAAGGGGCCTGCTAGGCCAGGTGGAGGGATGCCTGTATGGCTCATTGAGGATATGTAGGGGAAGGCCCACTTTTGAAGCCTGATTGCTCAGAAGGGGAGAGGCCTCGGGCCACTATCATGGTAGAATCCCAGACTGGGTCGGGTGCAGGACGGCATCAAGGGGCACACATGGGGGCAGGGGCCAGTAATGGGGACCTGCAGGTGTGGCGGTGCAGAGAGGCAACAAAGTGAGAGCTTTTGGAAGGGGTGATGTGAGGCAGGCAGGGACCCTCTTTGAAGAACCATAATCAGAAGGATATAAGAAGAAGGTAAAGAGGCGAGGGAAATAATTTGATAACGTAGTGGAAAGTGGGCAGAGCGATGGAGCCTCAGCAGCTATGGGGGAGCATTGGGGGTTGTGGGGCCCAATGGTACAGTAAGCAAGGGGCCTTTTGCAGTAGGTGAGTTTCACTGGTATGATCATGTGGTTCTTGTAGCCCAGAACACAACACAGAGATGGCACTAAAGAAGGCTCTGATGTCCAGAGATACCATGCTGGCAGAAGCAGCAAAAATGAATGACCCAGATGACACAGTTGGTGGAGGCAGTAAAGAGAAGGGAGGCAGAGGAGGAGGCCCAGAAGAAGAGGAAGGATCAAGAGGTGCGGGCTGGAACAAGGTACAAAAGGCAGAGAAGGGTGGTACCCAGCCCTCCGGCAGAGCCCATACAGGTCCTGGCAGGGCCCCAGCTGGACAGGGTTAAGGATGAAATTGATATGACCAATGATGCGTACTGGAAGGAGTATATTGAGGGTTTGCTTGGGGACATGGGAGAGAAGGGGGTCTCAAAGATGGAGCGGGCTCTGAAGGCCATCAAAGAAAAAGGCAACCAATGGAAAGAAGGGCAGGAGCCGTGAGTGGGGCCAGAAGCTACATGATGGCCCACTGGGTTTTATGCTGGGCGACTATGTGCCAACGGCATTAAAGAGAAAATTGGGAAAGGGGAATATGTGGATATCTTCATGCTAGTAGATGAGGAAACATCCAAGAAGTATGAGCAAAGGGAGTCAGTCGGCAAATCAGAGATGGCTGTGGCTTTGGCAGTGGTGGAGCATAAAGTGGAAGAAGCCAGATTTAAGGGCAAGAGCATTGATACATGGCTGGCGGGTTTCCTGATCTATAGTGCACTGGTGCTGGAGAAGCAGCTGGAGCTGGCAATCCTCTGTTGATGTATGGTGATGATCAGGGATGCATACAAAGCAAAGCTAGGGTTTGGTTGGCTTAAGTATGATGAGGCATTCCAGAGGGAATGGCGGTGAAGGGGACCTGTGGTGGGACTGCACTCACACAGAATTGTGAGTGAGGACTCTCTCGGGTTCAACGGGGGGATCAGGGGTAGAGCAAGGAAGGAGGGTAGCACCAGCCTAGGGTGCCAAGGTGTGCTGGGCATTTAACCAGACTTCATGTACATGGCCTAGCTGCAAGTTTATGCATGTGTGCTCATGGTGTGGAGGATCACACCCAGCAATGGACTGTAGCAAGGGAGTGAAACGGAGAGTCCCAGGCGGCCAGGCCCAGAAGCAGCCCTTTTGAAGAGGACTGGGGGAGGAGGGAGGGAACAGGGTGCAGAGGGGCTCGGGAGAGAGGTCCACGGGTCTGGCTATGGCTGGAACTAGAGCAGGAACCAGAGAGGGGAGGTGGGGCTATGCGCTGGCTCTCACCCCCATCAGGTTGGGAGTAGTGGAGCAATGGACAATGGGCTACCCCAACAGGCGAAAGTCAGAATTGCTGAGTTTGGGTTTTAAAAACAGGTTTTGCTGGGCCTTGAAGGAGCACGGGTGGGGATGAGGGCAAAGAACCTGGGGTCAGTGAAAGGAAGGAGGCATAGTGTAGGGAAAAATCCAGAAAGAAGTTGGGGTGGAGAGAGTAGAGGGGCTGTTGCTCGCCCCCCCCGTGAGCATTTTCGAGTATCACCATTGGGGTGGTGCCAAAGAAACAGGAGGGTGAGTTCTGGCTCATACACCACCTGTCCTACCCCGAGGAGGGGTCAGTAAATGAAGGAATCCCAGAGGCACTAAGCATGGTCTGGTATGCATCTCTGGACCAGGTGGTGGAATTGATCTGAGTGGTGGGGGGGCATGGCTGGCAAAGATGGACATAGAGTCCTCTTTTCACCTCCTACCGGTCCACCCCATGGACTGGGACCTGCTTGGCTTTCAGTTTGAGGGCAGGTCTGTATTTTGACAAGGCGATGCCCATGGGGTGCTCAGTAGCATGTTCCATGTTTGAGGTTTTTAGTTCATGGCTACAATGGGTGTTTGGGGAGTGTACAGGCACAGGAGGGTGGTCCATTACCTGGATGACTTCCTGCTGATTGGCCCCAGTAGGAAGGAGACCCAAAGGGATGCTAAAGGATTTCAGGACATGTGCAGCAAGATAGGGATCCTGCTGGCAGTTGAGAAAACTGAGAGCCCGCACGACACTGGAATTTCTGGGGATTGAAGTAGACACTGAAGGGGAGTGTTTCCAGCTGCCAGGGGACAAGGTAGTGCCGCTCGGGGTTTGCTCTTACTGGTGGGCAGGAGGAGGAAGGTGCCACTAGTACAGGTTCAACAACTACTGGGGCACCTTAATTTTGCCTGCAAGGCCATAAGCCCAGCAGGGCTTTTACAAGGCAGCTGGGGAGGGTCACAGGGAGGGCAAAACAGCCCCATCACTGGGTGAACATAAACAGAGGGGTAAAGGAGGACCTATGGGTCTGGGAGGTTTTTCTCGAGTCATGTAATGGGGTGATGTTCTGGCAGGAGGAGTGGACACATAGCACAGACATGGAGCTGTATACAGATGCAGTGGGTGACCTAGGGATGGGGGCATATTTCCAGGGGGAGTAGATCACAGAGGCATGGCCAGCAAAATGGCATGGATGGGGGTGGACCAAGGACATCACATTCCTTGAGATATTCCCAATCTGGGTAGCCCTTGAAGTATGGGGTGAATGGATGGTGGGACGGCGCATCACATTCTGGTGCAATAACAAGGGAGTAGTAGAGATAATCAATAGACAGAGTGGCTGCACAAAGTCGGTGGGGCAGATCTTAAGACGTATGGTTCTGCTGGGACTATGGTTGAACATGTCATTTAAGGCACAGCATATTGAGGGGACACAGAATGAGGTGGCTGACTTTCTTTCTCATTTACAGCTGGAGCTGTTTCAGGAGTTGGCACCACAGGTGGCGCCACCACGAGGATAGGCATACAGTTGCATCCAGGAGGAGAGCACACCAAGGTGGGGTGGAGGGGCCTGAGATGCATGCACTGATCGCAGCTGCTACCAATGCTGGAAGATTTCCGGGTGCGGTGGGCAGCACGGATGGTATCATTATCCACCCAGGGATAATGGCCTGGAGTCCTGATGCCATGGGGACCCTGTTATGGGACATTCTATGAAACCTGAAAAATAAAGGGCTGGTGGCCAAGGGTGGTGATCGGCTGGTCCAAAATCACATCCCAGAGGGTTTGGAGGAGGCGAAGGAGGTGAAGACAATAGAGGTGCACAAGCGCCTGAACAGAAAGGTGACCAGGGAAGTGGTTGGGATGGGGTACATATATGATGCTGCAATATCTCATATGAGCAGGAGGGAGTGTACAGGCTGGATGGGGTGCACCTGACTGAATTTGGCATGGGGTTGTTCCTCTGGCCTTTCAGGGACTTGATGAAGTGAGATCAATAAGAAGGGACCTAGGCTAACCCACAGGAAGCCCCATCTTCCGTGGAAACTGGAGATGGGTCAGTGGAAGGTTTTGGGAGCAAGGTGGAAAGGGGGCAGGAGGGGGCAGGTGGGTACCATGGGCTGGGACAAGGAACCCAGGTGTGGGAGAAACAGGGGAGGGACTGGTTCAGGTGGTGGCACTCATTTCATGGTGATGAAGGGGCTGGATCATAGTGTCCGGACCCGAAGATAATCGGAAGAGGATGACCAACTGATGAAGAACCACCAGAGGGAAGACAGGACTGTTATGTCCTAGAAGGGATATTGGACTGCTATGTGAAAATGTAAATACTTATTTTTGGACATGATCTTGGGGATGTACATGTAATGAGATAACTGTGCCTTTTTAACAATTTCTGCTAGTGAGCTTCCAAACTGAAAAGTGAGTGGCCTGAGTTATTCCTGGGTGGGAATCCATGGACAATTAGGCTTGCCAATTAAAGGCAAGCAGGGTTGTCCTGGGACACAGCCAGGAATACATAAAAAGGGAGGGGGTAAGGTGGGGCTACAAGAAAGGGGAGGGGGGATGACCTCAGGAGAAGAGTTATATGACCAGGCCAGGCAGCTCGCTGGCCATCAACTAGGGGGAGGGGCCAAATGAGGGGCTGTGTGGGGGTATTTAAGGGCAGGCAAGCTGGTAGCAAGCACTCTGTTTGCTGTAATATTCTCCACCCACCCTCCCTGTAAGTAAGGATTAGGGAGAAAGTTGTGGAGATTGGCACTGGAGAGGCAGGCGCCAAGGTGGTGGCCACCTGGGAGGAGGCCCAGCATGGGCCAGGGAGCCGCAGAAGGACAGCCGGTGGTCCAGAAAGCAAGGTGGAGTCCTGCTGGAGGAAGGGAGAAGTAAAAGTAGGAAGGGTTTTGGGAGCAAGGGGAAAGGGGGCAGGCAGAGGAGGCAGGTAGGTACCATGGGCTGGGGACAAAGGAACCCAGGTGTAGGAGTAATGGGGGATGGGGAGGGACATAGAGCTAGGGGTGGATCAATGGGTCCACACCTGGTGGGGGAGTGGTCAGGTAAGGTGGTACCCGGTTCATGGTGATGAAAAGAGGGGGGCCGGGTCATGGTGTCCGGACCCCGAGAAGATAATCGGAAGAGGAAAACCACCTGATGAAGAACCACCAGAGGGAAGACAGGACTGTTATGTCCTAGAAGGAATATTGGACTGTTATGTCAAAATATAAATATTTATTGTTGGACGTGATCTTGGGGATGTACATGTAATGAGATGACTGTGCCTTTTTAATAATTTCTGCCAGCGAGCATCCAAACTGACAAGTGAGTGGCCTGAGTTATTCCTGGTTGGTGATCCAGGGACAACCACTAGAGCTCACTGACTTAATGACTTGTGAAAGCACATGTACATGCAGCATTGTTTCTGTACAACACCACCTGTGAGCAAGAGATCCAGGGGAGAATGCCAAGCCAGAATTCAGCTGGGAGCAAATGGAGACATGGGCTTCTAAAAGGAGCAAAGCTTATGAGAAACTCAGAATCAACGACAATTCAGGCTCAGTTCCAGGTGGCATTAAAACTGCCTTTTGTAAGCTAGAGAAACTGTTAAAGAAAGAGCTGGATATCACATACAATATCATTACTTTGGAACAATATTTTAGCAAAGGACAAGCCCCTTGAGGACTCAGAATTACAATTACACCATCCTCAGGATTTGATACATTTCTTTTTAAAGATGAATGGGTAGCTGTTGCCTTAGCTTGCTCAAAAATCTTTATTAAATTATTAATTAAGACTGACATAATAAAGCAAGAAGAGTTAAACACAGAAATTAATTCAGCTAAGAAGGAAGTTCTTGCCTATAAAGAAACAATGGCCTTTAAGGAACTTGGTTCTGATATGAAGGAAAGGCTCATTAATTATGAAAATGAGTTAGTAGCCTTTAAATAAAAGAAACCCATAAGGGATCAGAAGGACTTTCATAATGATAGAATTCTGATCTGGAAATGAAAGGATACAATCAGAGTAAAAGTAGAAGCAGATCTAGGGTCCGTTTCACAGGCGAAGCCAGTGGTAACAAAGGAGGGGATCAAAGTCCTTTTTTAGACAAAGACATACCACAACCAACAGAGAAAATGAAACAGATGGAACAGGAGGGGTTCAAGAGGAGGCAAGCGTATTCCAAAATACACGGAAGATCAGGGGATGGGAGAGAGAGGATGTGGCAAGAGCTCCAAATAATCAATATATCGCAGAAAGAACTGTCCAAAGCACAAACAAGGGTACTGAAAAATTGACTTTCTTTTGTCCCAACACCCCATTTAAATTGTTTCCAAGTACAGTTGGACTTATATAAGTTATTTTGCAAGCTAAAACTTAAAGCATTTTTGTTAGTAAACAGGCAATAAGAAATACTCAGTTCACCATGGGATTTACAGAAGCCACTTTGGGTGAAGATGTGAGGAACTTTGCAGAGGATCCCTGGGAACTGCAGAGAGAAATGGCTGGACTGGATGAGTAACAGGAGGACATTGATTACATCATTAATGCAAATGATACATATCACCAAGGGTCCTTAATTAATAACTCAGTAAATGTAAGTACACATAGTGATCTTTTACAACAGAGAAAATCACTTTTCATGCCTACGTCAGAGTTTATTCCAAATATAACTAATTCTGCCATATTTAGATTTGAGAAAATTGCTGTCAAAGAAGTAGAAGTAATTTCAAGGGCAGAACAAACTAGGAATAAAAATCTTACTAAAACACAAGAGTTGTAAACTGATTCAGAAATAATAAAACAGGCAGACAAAGGTGGCAGTATTGTGATTCTAGGTAGAATGCACTATATCGAAATAGTTAACAAACTCCTTGGTGATGTATCGAATTCTGAAAAACTGTTATCTAACCTAATGGGTAAATTAAGATTGAAATATATCATCTACTCCAGGAAGCTGAATCTGAGGAAGATACAAGTGAAAAAGAGTTTAAATTTATGTGGAATGACAACCCCATGGTACCATGATTCTATGTACTGCCCAAAGTACATAAAGATTTAAAAGACCCCCCAAGTAGACACATAATTTCAGCAATTGGTTCAGTCACAGGAAAAATTGGGAAACTTTGTGGACTTTTTCTACAAAGAAAAGTGGTGAACCTTAAATCATATACGAAAGACACTACACATTATTAATACATTAAAAAAACTGTGAAATGGGCAGAGAATATGATTTGGGTAACCACTGATGCTGAGTTTTTATACACTCTCATTAAGCATGAACAGGGTATCAATACCTGCAAGTATTACTTAGAAAAGATTTAGACACATCAAATATCCCTATAGATTTTCTTCTATCAGCTATTGAGTTCATTCTTACACACAAGGTTTTAGTGACTTACACACATGAGTTTTTAGGGGAACATTACAGACAGCTTTGCGGTACAGCAGTGGGTACCTCTATGGCACCATCCTATGCTAACTTATTCCTTGGCAAGTGGGAAGAACTTATTATATTCCAGCAGTCAAACCCATTTGAGGGCAAAATTGTTTTCTGGACCCGCTTTATAGATGATATTTTATGTATATGGGATGGTGCCATATCTGAAGTTGATGATTTTGTTGATTGGCTTAACACCAATAATATTAACATGAGATTTACCCACCAAGCTGACCCAGACAGCATACATTTCTTAAATCAAATGTTGCAGAGACCTGTTGAATCCAGTGATAGCATAACAACAAAATGTTTAAGGAAATCAACAGCCACTAACTCCCTTCTTAAAGCCAACAGTGCACACCCCAGTAACCTTAAAGAGTCTATCCCTTATGGACAATTCCTGCACCTCCACAGGAACTGCACTGAGAAAAGGGACTTTTGAACACAAGCAGAGGAACTTAGAGAACGCTTCATTCAGCGAGGTTATGGAGAGGGGATACTGACTCAGGCACTACATGGAGCACATGCTAAGAATAGAGAAGACCAACTTAAGCAAGATAAGGGAGATTTGAGACATGACACCTACCCTGTCACTTTTGTGACAGACTACAATAACTGGTCAGGACATTTAGGCAATATAGTACACAGAAATTTGGCACATCTTACACTCTGATGTTACATTAGGTAATGTAGTGGGAGAAAAAGCACACAATACCTTTTCAAGAGCAGAGAACATAAAATAAAAACTTGTGAAAAGTAGACTCACACAAGAAACAAGAAGCATATGGCTAGGAAACAAACAAAAGGCACATTTAAATGGTGGAGATGCAATGTGTGTAGCTACTGTAGTCCAGACGCAGTATTTGTACACCCAACCACAAAAGTGAAATTTGACATCAGGGAATTCATTAATTGTGACCCCCACTTTTGTGATCTATACTTTATGGTGTGACTGTCAAATTATGTGCAATGGTAGGACCACAAGAGCACTCAAACAGAGGTTACAGGAACACATGAGGAACATTATTAATGTTAGAACAGATACACCTGTAGGCCTACATTTTTCTATGTACCACATTTCTGATCCCAGATGTTTGAAATTCATGGGAATTGGCTGGCAACCATCACTAAAATATGGAGGGGATAAAGCAAATGAGTTGCTTAAGAAACAGAGCAAATGGATCTATAGGCTTAAAACTGTCAAGCCTGATGGTTTGAATGATCAGGGGGATCTGAAGCCATTTGTGAAAGACAAAAAAATGAATGTACTTATGTAATCTGTTAACCATGCCCTATGGGCTATTTATTAATTTTATTTAATATAAAAATTATTTATTCTCCCTTTATATTTCAGGATTTCAGAAGAGATTACGCTCCTGTAGATCCCCACTGCAATGGAGGTTATTACAACAATTCAAATGGATGTAAGTATACATTAGGGTGATCACACTAAGACATGTCTCTTAACCTTCTCTTATTTTCTCCTGTTTTCTCTCTCTTTTTCTTCCACCACCTTCAAACCCCCCACCCTATCCCTCCCCACACCCACACACGACCCTCCCACTTTACCCCCCTTTTTCCCTTCACCTATTCCTATTCTATTATTCTCTTTACCTATTCTCTTTACTTTTCTCTTTTCGTTTCTCTTCTACTTATACTTCCTTTGGCTCAACGGCAATATTTTGACTCCTCCTGGGTGTTTTAATTCCCTTTCTATTATTAATACTGTTTTTTGATATTGGTCCTGCTCCTTTAGGATTTTCTTTGCCCATAATTACTTCAGTTACCTTAGGACTTATGTATGATTTACTATGGCTTGAAATGCAAGAATGGTTATTTAAAATTTAAAATTGAACAGCTTAACAAATCTAAGACATATCTTTAGTCCTATGACAAAGTACCTTGCACGCTGTATATATAAATGTTTTTGTAAACAAATAAGTTGTAAAAATTAGTCTTTTCCTTTTTGAATTATATGAGTCGCACTTTCATGATGTAACCATTTTGTATATATGATGCACTGTCTGTTTGTTAAGCCATACCCCCTGACGAAGGCTTGAATGCTGAAGTGCAGGGGTAGCTAGTCCTGCCTTTATTGCACCACAATAAATATACACACCTTTGTATTTATGTAGTTGGTGTGTTTCTTTTCATTTGGAGTGCTCATTAGTAAGTTCCAGTTTGACTCTTCAGCAACCCTGTAGATAATGTACATTTTTCAGTATTTGAAAACAGTGACACCAAGTGATGCCAAACCTCAAATGTTGCAACTCTTTATGACTTAGCCCACATGCCTTACAACTAGTTGTGACTTAGGCCATTGTGACAGATGTATCTGAATATCTCTAGTGATGATGGAGCATGATACTGGATATCACTGTCACAGGAGTCTTGCAGGGACATTGCAGGACCATGATGCTAGTCCAGGGGTTCCACCATGTTGGTTCAACATCCATCTCATTGACTGACACTACAGCAATTCAAAAATGCTGATGGCGAATATGTCACCTGGGAATTGTGTCACCTGACCACTGTCACTGCCAAAGCACTGGGGCACATCCTGGCTGTTTTCGGGGGGCTTTGTCCCCAACACCCCTTGGAAAATAATATAGTCACCTCCAGGTTGGAGGTGTATGGGGGAGAACAGCCCTGGTTCAGCAACAATGGCAGGCACTGCAAAACCTCAATTGCCAGAATGGCTGTTGATTGGGTTGCAGCACCCACATTATCTTCAATGTAAGGGTTTCACTGTGCTCCCGGCACACCCAGTGCAGGTAAGGTGATTCAGAGGTGATAAGCACTTTGTGAAAGTGAAATTCTACATGTTGAATTCTAATGGCAATACCATCTATGCATCCATGAAGTTTTGAGAACATTTTTACAATTAGTAATTTCTATAGTATCCATTAGGAACCTTCTACACATTATCAAAAATTCACAAATCTGGAAACCCTGACAAACCAATTATATCTGGAATTGACACATTAACTGAGGGGATCTCTGGACTCATAGACAGTATACTCAAACCACTGGTGCAAAACACAAACAGCTTCATACAGGATACTACAGACTTTCTAAACAGACTGCACAGTATAGACCAGTTACCACCTGACACTATTTTGGTCACAATGGATGTTAAATCCTTATATAGCAACATCTCTCACAGAGATGGCATAATGGCATGCTATGAATACCATACCAAAACATCCATTATATGCAGCCAGGCCATCCGGTACCACCACATTTGCTCTAATCAAGACAACAGGAGCAAACACCTTATTTCAGACAGAAGGGATATAAAACCAGCTCCATTGACAGGAATATCCATTCTGTACTCTGTAGGCCTAGGGAAGGACTACTACAGTACACGCCACAGAGAACATCTGATCGCACACTGCTGGTAGTAACCTACAACCCAGAACTGGAAAAAACAATGGAAAATAATTAAAGATCTAACGGCCACTACTGTCTGAAGATGAAACTTTAAAAAATATATTTCCCACTCCACCAGTGCTTGCCTTCTGACAGCCACCAAACCTGAAGCAGAAACTGGTGCAAAGCAAACTTCCTTCTGAGCTCCAACTAGGTGACAAAGGTACAAAGCCATGCAAAGCACCTCGCTGCAAACTGTGTACATATATCTCTCTCCTGAGATATGTGTCAGTCACAATGGAAAAACATTTATGATCTAAAACTCATATACCTGTTCTTCTAGCATTGTAGTATACATAATACAATGCAGAAAATGTGAGGACGGCTGCTATATTGGTGAAACCGGACAGGAGATCAAAACAAGAATGAATCACCACAGATTCACAATTACCCATAAAAATGAAAATACGGTAGTAGGCAACATTTTTCTAGACCATATCACTCCACCAGTGATTTTACTGTCAGAGTGTTAAAAGGGAACTTCAAAACAGCCAGGATCGGAAAACATTTCAAATAAAAATAATACAGTATTTTGACACTAAAGAAAACGGACTTAATAAAGATTTATTTTTAATACACTACCAGTAATTATGCTTAAAACAGTGCTTCTGAGTTTCTTTTTAAACCCTCACATCAGCACACTCTGGCTGTTTTAACAGATGCATTCTTAAGACAATGGTATGTATTTTCTTTATGCCTTGACTTTTTAGAAATGTTAATTAATGGTCCAGAGTCAGAGTAAAATTAGGCAGCCTTTTGATCTTAAAAGTTGTTCTGTCCAACAGACACACTCCAGTGAAAATTAGTCTTCCTGTTTGTAAGAGGTGCAAATTGACTGCAATGCTTTGATCTGTAACCTGCTAGTCTAGGTTTCTTTATTCTTTATTCATTACAAATCGGGTTTACAACCTTTGAGTCAGAGACTCATTTACAAAGGCACCTCATCGAGGGGGGGCAGACATCAAGACAGTTATTACAGTGCAGATTAAAACAGAGGATAACATTACAAGTGCAGTAAAAGGAACATTTAACATAGATACACTTAGGTTACATAATGTAGTAGTTTGTATGTTACTTAGGTTACATAATGTTACAAAATTGTGAGTTACACTCATGGATATAGTAGGTCCTCAGAGAAGACAGTGGGTAACATCCATGTTTGGACCTAGTAGGGAAGGGGTAGGTCTGGGGGAGGGAGAGGCTGTACAGTGGACGTTCTCGAGGCTGGGGGCAAGGTGGGTGGGAACAACAGGTTACAACAGGGGGTTAGTTGCACCTACAACAGTGGGTATTAAAGATATGGTTCCGAAGGGCTGTTTTGAAGGATCCAATTTTTGGCAAGTTGGAGATACAGCAAGAGAGGGAGTTGAACCAGATGGGTGCTTGGTAGAGGAAGGATCTCTGGGCAAGAGAGGTCTTAGTTCTGGGCACCTTGAAAATGGCCTTAACAGAGCTACAGGTGGTGATGGATGAAGATGGCTGCTTTAGGGAGGTGAAGACCCCCGAGGGGGAGAGTCCTAGCAGAGATTTCTTAGCGAGAAGGCAGGTCTGGTAGAGCAGTCACTCCTCAAAGTTGAGAAGATTGGTGGTAGTATAGAGAAGGCAGGTGTGAGTTCGGCTGGGGGCACTGGTCAGGAGCCTACAGGCCTTATGGATGGAGAGTTGGTTTTTGGAGAGGGCAGTGTTGTCAGCTGCAGCACAGATGGGCAAGCCATAGTCCACGAGGGACAAGATGGAGGAGGTGATGGCCAGTCTGAGGGCAACCTGAGGCAGGCAGTCCCTGTGCCAGTATAGCAGGCCAATTCAAGAGTTAATGGTGGCTGACAAGGCATTAATGTGGGTATGGAAGGAGAGGGGCAATATCGAACGTGATGCCTAGGTACTTGTATGTGGTCACTTGTTCTAACGGGTGCAGAGTGCTGGGGGTAATCAAGAGGGGGTATGTTTAGCTTTATTTTGGTGGTGGGAGAAGGGCATTGATTTGGTTTTCTTTAGGTTAATGACCAGTCTGCGGTCTCTGAATCACCTTTCAGCTTGGTTGTAAGCTTGCTGGAGGGATAATTGGAGGGAGGTGGGATTGGGATGTAAGGCAACGAGGACTCAATGAGCTTCAAATCCACATCCAACCTTTATATCTGTCACACTGCTCAGCTGTTTTTTCACTTTTGACCTGAGGAAGAGAGTTTCACCTCTCGAAAACTAGTCTTAAAAATGGGGTGGGGGGGCCACTAGACTACCAGGCATATAATTTATTTACATAAAATATGTGTCGGGGATCATGCTGGTAGAGTGGAGGGACCACTAGACTATCAGGCACATAATTTATTTAAAGGTACTATGGGTTGGGGATCATGCTGGTGAGGTGGGAGGCCACTAGACTATCAGGCACATAATTTATTTACATGAACTATGGATCGGGGATCATGCTGGTGGGGTGTGCTGACCACTAGACCACCAGGGATGGAGCCAGACATATGGATACATAGTCCTTGACAGCAGATAAAGACTACTTTGCCCACCAGTCTGCCCATTCCCCTACCTAATGGATAGACTACAGATCCTAGTTCACCAACAGCCTACTTCCTCACACCCCACTCCCACTGGCTGTGCCTTATGCCTGTCCCATGCATTCCTTACTACCCCCAACTGTATATGAACCCATGACAGGTGTATAGTGCATATGTCTGTGTTGGAAGAACTGGGGGGGGTTATGTCTTCCAGGGCACACAGGACCACTGGCAGTAGTGTTTATATGTAGACATATATTTCTGTATGTCGTATATGCTTGCAATCCTGCATGGGCAAGTGGTATGTACTGTATGTGCCTGTTAAGCCACATTCCCGGGCATCATCCAGCTGATACTTCCATTCCCACCAACAGGGGTATGCTGTGAGCACACCTTGGCCTGCTGCTTCAAGCCTGTATTTCCATTCTGACCAAAAGGTGGAGCTGTGTGCTCCATGCAACAGTGCCAGGCAAACTACATGGTGATGTATGCTAAGCAGCCCATAATGGGATGCAAATGTGACTGTTCGCCCACGGATTACCTAAGTAGGCTCATTTGCATATGAATTTTGAATATAGCAAACTTTTGCCCCAGGCTAACCTGTCTGCAGTGTAATCGGGTTGGCCCCAGGCAAACCTCACATCAGCATAGCACTGTTCTGCAGTTTGTGGCCTGCATCTTTGTTTGCAGTTGCTGTGAAACACTTCTTTGCCATCACACACAATGCCATCCACCTACAATTCTGCCTTGCTCCACCTCTGTGTCCACTGAGCAGCTGTTGCATTTTGTACTTCCCTGTTGCTATATTCAGAACTGTCTTATTTCCCAGGCTATTTTAGCACGGCACTCCCAGCCCAGTTTGCCCGGCTTCCTTTGCACTGGGGCCATTCCTCTGGAATATATAGCAGCCTATTGGTTCTGGGCTAATTTAGCATGCTGGGCACTGCTAATTTTGCCCCAAGTTTTAAATATAGGGCCCCAGAAAAGGAACATTCATAATCAGCTCACTTCTTACATACAATAACACAGGTTACTTTGTGAGGAGCAACATGGTTTCAGACAGGATCATGAAGCTTGCACAGCATTGGTTAGATTCAGTCCACCAGGCTATAGTCAAGAGTTTAATGACAGGCACCATGTTCATGGATCTGACCAAAGCCTTTGAATTAGGAGAAAAAGATCTGGTCTTATAAAAACTATCTGATCTGGAGCTGGGGCACTCAACAACTATGGTCCTCTACCTATTTGCAAAAGAAATCACAGATTGTCAAAAGTGGTAATGACACGTCCAGCACAAATACTATCACTTGCAGTGTTCCTCAGGAGCCTATCCCAGGTGCTCTTTTATTTACAGTCTTCATCAAAAGCCTGCCATAAATCAGAAAAACTGCACAAACCCTGATTTATGCTGCCATTTATGTACATGGGAAGGACATCAACACTATAAACAAAGTCCATGTGCACAACGTCCATTCCCTGCAAAGATGGTTCATTAAAGAAAAGCTGGTTCTGAATGTCCCTAAAGCAAAAGCCATGTGACCTCCCACCCTGAACATAAAAAAGGACTTTCTCAAGAGTTTATTATCTCAACCTTAGCTAGTGTCCAACTAGAAATAGCTAAGGCTTCAGATACCTAGGTTTAATCTTTGATCCCGGTCTCCTCTTAAACTACCACAGGATAAATACTGTTAGATCTGCACACCAAAAACAGGGGTTACCTTACCAAATTTCAAAGTATTTTTCAATATTTGACACAAGGATCAGAACTACCCAAAGCAACATTCTTCCCCAGATAAATATTGTTCTAGTGTAATGGATGCTGACCATTCCTACTCTATGGGCAAAAAAAAAAGAGAGTTTTACCTTACAAGGTTGCTAAATTTGCATCATCCCAGGGCCCTTGGCCCCATCTCTGTACCGATTAAGAATGTAATGGATGGTTGCAACCAGAGTACAGAGCCCAGTTAACCTTAAACAACTTTATGTTTAAGATTCTACACAGAAGTGCACCCCAGTACCTTACCAAGCTTTTCATGTTTGTTGACAACCTGTCTTCCCAGTCCTCTGCAAACAGCTTATTAATGGGCTGTTCATGTCCACAGGGATGGGCTGATTTTATTCACCTACAGAGCTGCATCTTTCTGGGATACCATTTCAATCTTCAGCTAGAACAGCTTCAAGCCCTAAAGCTTTCTCAAATAAACTGAAACATTACCTTTAACAGTCTAAAGTTTTAATCTGATTTATATAGCTTACAAATCTCTGCTGATCTACTATACATGTTTAATTAATGGCTGGCTGTTTGTGTTTGTCTCTGTCAGTAATTTAATTTTTGTGTTTTTTCATGTGTTTCTGCTTGGAGGAACTGGACCATTCTTGGACATAACATCTATGCACATTTCCTGGACTAAGATACTGCAAAACATCACCACCAGGTATTGGCATTCTCATCATAAATCAACTTTTTTGGAAGACATCAAAAGCAACAGTAAGGTCAGTAATCTTTTATACAAGCTCTGGGATGTGGAGTGCTACATTGAATCCACATTTCCATCTGACTTGTTCTTAAAGGATGTGTGCTTGTCTTTGAGGTCTATTCACAACTGTTTTGGAGAACAAAGGGAAGAGTCTAACAAAGGATTTTTACATCCTGCATATGCCCTAAGCCAATGTTCATCACCTTCAGGAATTTAACACATTCTAGGTCTTTGATTTACAGTAACAACAATTTTCTAGTCCCCAGTAGTTCACCATGAGTCCCTCCAGAACATTCACCTTTGCTAGAGTAAACATTTGCAGTCTCCTGCCAAAACTGGCAACTCATAGACTGGGAGGACAAATCCTACTTATGATACTGCTATTATGCTTACATGGGGTATCTGCCTCTATTCCAATCAACAACCTCCTTGGAGAGAATATCTCACAACACAACAACTTTACTTTCTCCAACCAAATTGCCAAAATACAACATGTGCATGCCTACACTAACCTTCTGAAGGGTTGTACCTACAATTTGTTTCATATGCTCAGAAAATACAAAATGACACAACTGGTTCACCTCCCATTCCACACAATTAAACTGTGGTTTCTCCTACTCCTCATCATCCTATTGTTAGGGGACGTAGAACTTAACCCAGGCCCCTCTGTCCACCACTCTCCCACTGACCTATTGGCTGTTTCAGGAAAAGGACTTTTCATTGCCCATATGGATATTAGGAGCATTGCCAGGCACTTTGCTGATCTTAAGGCATGGATGAAAGTGTACAATCCTGACCTACTCTGCCTATCTGAAACATGGCTCAAGCCTCACCTTCCAGACTCCTTATATTCCTTGCCCAATTACTCTTTGATACAGAGAGCTAGGCCTTCCCCAAAACAATGGGGGGGGTCACTCTCCTCTATAAAAAAATCTTGATGTTACGGTCTGCCCACCCACTGGCTTCCCCTCAGTCTGTGAGTCCCTACACACAACCATTGCCCTTGGCACAAAAACACTCAACATTATCTGCACCTACAACCCGCCCACTGGAAGTATCACAGGTCTTCAGGATTTACTTAATCAAACCATCACAAATGCCAAGCAAAGCGAGGTCATAATCTTAGGTGACTTCAACCTAAACTGGCTGGGACCAACTCACAGCACACTGCTGACACTAATGTAGAGCTATAACCTGCACCAGATCTTAACTGAACCCACTAGAATCACCCCTTCTGTAACTACCTCTGCCCTCATAGACTGGGTACTGGTTAACTGCCTTGACCATGTACAAACTGCAGGCATCTTGGCAGATACTATCACAGACCACTCCCGCACTTTCTGTGTATGGAGCCCGGAGACTGCTCCCCCACCCCCTCCATGCTACATCACAATTACCAACTTTGCCAAACTGGACGTGGAAGCTTTCCTCTATGATGTGTCCTGTATCAACTGGTCTGACATCTATTTCTCCCATAATGTTCAAATAGCCCTTGATATCTCCATTGATAATTTCACAGCCCTTCAGGATAAACATACCCTGAAGGTTACCAGAAGGGTCAGGGATAAACAAACAAGATGGCTACACAAGGACCTGCTGTCTAACCTGCGCACATAGGACAAACTCTGGAAGAAGTATAAAGTGTCCAGACTACCGGAGGATTACAATATCCACAGGGCCTCTCGGAGCACCTGTAAAAAAACAAATCACAACAGCAAAGAACATCTACTTCAAGGAACTGCTCACAAACTTTGCTGGTGACTCAAGAAAATTCTGGGCACACATTAAGATCTTTCTTGGGGCTGCCCAGTCATTGACTCCAGTGGATATGATCCTAAATGGTGTGCACTGCAATGACTTGAACACCATAGCAAATGCCTTTAACATATTATTCATGGACCTGTCTCAGTACACCTCATCCTTCACCTCACCTCCCACACAGCATCTCAGCCTTACTGTACACCCCAGAGATCTGCATCTGGTGCTGACCACTGCCAACTAACTACTACCCCCCCTTTCCATTTTAAAGCTATATCTAGATCCAAGGTCCAAAGGCTATTGCAAAACATATCCGACAACACTAGCCCCGGCTCAGATTCACTTGAGCCACAACTCCTGAAGCTAGCAGTACCATTGATTGCCTTGCCACTGGCCAAGATTTTCACTCTGTCTCTCTTTCTTGGCATTGTCCCAGATCTCTGGAAGATTGCCCGAGTTACACCTATCCTTAAAAAAGGATACCCAAAGGATATCAACAACTACAGGCCCATAGCCATCCTCTCTGTGCTAAGCAAGCTACTGGAGATGCTTGTTGCAACCCAAACCATTGACTATCTCACAAAGAACAAACTTCTCTCAGACACTCAGCATGGTTTCAGAAAAGGACACAGTACCTCAACAGCTCTTCTCAAATTCTCCACTGAAGTACTCTGCAACATGGACAAAGGCCTACTCACTGGTGCAGTATTTATCGATCTTACCAAAGCTTTCGATCTTGTTGATCATCCCCTGCTTCTCTCAACCCTTTATAGACTTAACATCTCATCCTCAGTAGTTGACTGGTTTAACAACTACCTATCAAACAGATTACAACTTGTTAAATTCAAATCCGCTGTCTCGGATGTGACCAGCACTGACATCGGAGTACCCCAGGGCTCCATCCTGTGACCCCTTCTTTTCTCACTATACATCAACAACATAGATTATGCCATACTCTCCTGCTTAGCTATCCTATACGCTGATGATCTCATCCTCTACTCCAGCGCTGACAAAGTTAACATCATTAACAAAAACCTCTCCTCAGATTTCAGGAATGTGCAGACATGGCTAAATGCTAATAAGCTCATCCTCAACACAAAAAAGACCCAAGCCATGCTATTTGGCACTGCCCCAAAACTCAGGGCATGTAAGGAGCCCCGCCTAGTCCATGACTCTAAAGGGGTCTCTCATCGACTGTGTCACATCCTTTAAATACCTTGGAGTCCTCCTTGATAAATCCCTTGATTTCAGTCTGCACATCCAGTCAACCTGTAAAGCAACAAATGCCATACTTGGAATCGCCTATAAGACTTGTCACCTGCTAACACCATCCACCAAATTGGCAATTGCCAAGGGTATTCTGCTTCCAGCACTGACATATGGTGTCTCCACTTTTGCTAATGCCCATAAGATTGATCTCCATAAATGGGATGTCATGTATAACAACATATGTCGGTATGCCTCTTCCCATTGCCTCAAGCATCACTGCACACTGTATAGTGACCTAGGCTGGCTCTCCCCAACTGCCTACCAACTATACTCCCTAGGGACCCTCACAGACTCTGTAATCCATAACCAAACCTCCTCCTCCCCCCCGGGCAGATCTACTTGTACCACAGACACCTGCACACAGACAATGCCTCGCAAACAAATTTCTGCTTACCGTACCTAGGTGTCTTACTTCAAAAGGCTCTGGAGCATTTCACTGCACTGCCCCAGCTACCTGAAACTCCCTCCCTCCCTCCTGCCCTGAGGCAGGCTAACTCCAACCCAATCTTCAAAAAAGAATTATGTTGCCACCTGTCCCGGGACCCCTGCACATGCTTTGATCCCACTCAATGCCTCACAGCTAACCACCTTATTTTGCCCAAGACACTGCTGTACTTCTAAACAAGCTTTGCTATAAAATGACTTTATAGCTGCCACATAGCCCAGTTTCAGTTGTTATTTGCATGTATTAATGTCATTTTCGTTATCTCTGCATAGCTATATGTATTATCTTGAGTACTGTATGACTTGATCTGTATTCTAACCTACCTGTACTATATACTTTGTACCTGTACTATATACTATGTATTGTATAATCTCCTCTCATCTCATTTTATGTATGTATTCTCCTGGGTCATGTCTGAAAATAGTCAACTTTGGCTAGCACACCTAACCAGGTTAACAAAAACTAAATAAATAAATAAATTATTTAAACTCTTGCACCATGTCACTTTATGACATATTTATATATCTGTAACAGGTTCCATTGCCTTGACTAGAACTCCACAGTACTTCGGTCATGCCTGAAAAAGGCACATTGGTGCCAGTGGACCTATCTGCTTATCAAAATAAATCAAAAATAAATTCATAAATTAATTTAATTAATTAAAATAAAATAAAATTAAACTGTACCAAACCTGAAAGTTTCAGATTTTAACTGTCAGTCATTTTTGAGCATTAGGAGAGGGCAAAAACAGTCTTAAAAAGGATTGTTTTTTTTATTTATGTTCAACCTTCCAGGACTTTTAAATCACTGAACTAATTGTTACCAACATTTCAGGAACCAGATAACTTGGGACTGCAAATGCATATATCAGTTTTCAGGTTATTCTATCCAGGGATGGCTATGATAGTTATGTGTGAAATTCAGGGTTTAACATAGAAAAACATCTGTAACCCTAACTATAAGGGTAGTATTTTACCCCCATATATACAGTATGTACCACACATATCTATCTATCTATCTGTCTGTCTGTGTATATTTATAGTGGCATAGTAGCACCCCTGTAGTTAGAGTTCAGTAGGGATTTAATGGTAAACCCCTAGCTTTGCACTTTAATAGCTTCATCTCCATTCAATGGAATTAAATGAACTTTTGCATGCATGGTCTAGGCAGCAATATCTCTTGATTTAGTGAGTTTTGTTTTTGTTGGATGTGCAGATTCTTAGATCTGGATAGTGCAAAAAGAGGAAAAATTGGGTGGAGGGGCTGCTTTTCTTTGCTTTCACCTACAGCCTAGATGGTTTGGAATTCTGTTTTGCAATGTTCAGGGTAGAAAGGACTTGCTCCTGAATGATATCTTTTATTGGTGAAAAAATATTAATGCAATCCTGAGTTATAAGGATTTGACATTTCAGTTCTGAGCATGCTCAGTATGGTCTTACAGATAGATGTTTGATAGGAAAGAAGAATTTCCTGCTCACAAAAGAAGAATCTCCTTTCATGAGTCAAAATTCTTCCTTCATAATGAAAAATCTTCTTTTGCATGGCAGCCTTGTTTCTGTTTTTTTTTTTATTTGAAACCCCACCAAAATGATGCTCTGGAGAAAAAACAAACATTAATCTAGTTAATCAGGACCCCTTTTGCTCTATTCTTCAGTTTGTTTTGTGAAAAACAGCATGGAAATATGGTTTTGGGATATCCCCAAAATCTTTACCAAGGCTTTTTTCATGAACTGAAATTCTTGTTTCACAAGTCTGATACAAGAGAATTTCTGTTTCATGAAAGAAGAATCTCCGCTCCTGAAAGAAGATAGTGGACTTAATTTTTTTCATTGTTCTTTTGTCAGCCAGCCTTCCTCTTTCATGATCATGAAATAATTCAAAAAAGAAAAATATGAGCTCATGAAAGAACTATAGGAAAAAAAAAACAAGTGCACCATCTTCTTTCATGAGCCAACACTCTTCTTTCATGAGTTCTTTCGTGATAATGAAAAAAGTTCAGCTCACAAAAAAATATGAAAAAAAAAACAGTCTACTATAGTCTTTCATGAGACAATATTCTTATTTCATGAAAAGTTTTCATGAATCATGAAAGAAGAAGGGGTAATTCATTTTTTTCACAGTTATTTTGTGAGGTTGAATGAAAGAACCTTTGTTCCTTTATGTGATCTCACGAAAGAACAGTCGAAAGAACAGTCTGTGACAATTAACTTCTTTCTTTCTTTCTTCCTTTCTTTCTTTCTATCCATTTATCCATCTATCTTTTGATTTTTTTAATGGACTGGGGGGGCCAACCTTCAGTACTGCTTCTTTCTTCCCCCTTCCCTCCAGGTCACTAGCCCCCCTTCCCATATTTAATTTCTTTATAATGTAAGCAGACCAGGGTGCCAACCCCAGTACCACTTGTCTTGTTCCTCTCTCCTCCATGTCACCTTCCCCACTTTCTTTAATATATACGGCAGCAGCAGGGCGCCTACCACTGGTGCCACTGAACACTATCCTGACACTAGGGTGCCCAATCCCCAGTGTCAGCTTCTGTCCCCTTGCAATTAAGAAAACCATCTCTTGATGATCTTATTTTTCTACACCTGAAAAAAGAAAATGGTCCATCAGTGAATTTCCAACCCACACTGACCCCCCACTTAGTACCCACTACCTTACACCCCCCACACACATACCCTCATACCTTCACTCACCTGATTGTTTGCTACGACACCTTCACCCACGTCCTCAGTATGAGAACAGTGGGATTTTTTTGAAATGTGAAGCTGCTGCTGGAATCATGTTGTGGGCCTCAATTACAGCAGTGGCCCACTAATTCCCTGATCTCTCGCTGTGTCTCTCACTCTCTCATTCTATCTATCTATCTATCTATCTATCTATCTATCTATCTATCTATCTATCTGTATGTCTATCTGTCTGTCTACCTATCTAGTTGTCTGTCTGTCTGTCTATCTATCTATCCATCTATAATTTTTGTTTAGTAGACAAGGTTGTCCACCACCAGTACTGTGTCTTCCTCCCACCTCCCCTCCAGGTTGCCCACCCCCAATCCCAATGTTTTATTTATTAAAACCACTAAGTGGACCTGGGTGCTTACCCCAATACTGCTTCTCTTGCTCCCCTCCTCTCCAGGTCACCTGCTGCCTTCTAATTATAATAACAGCAGACCAGGTGCCTGCCCTTGGTACCACTTTTTTCCACCTCCTTCCCTCCAGGTTATCTCCCCACCCAAAGAAACAGGTGGTGGCACCTGGGTGCCCACCCTCAGTGATGATGAAGATCTTCCAACACTGTGGTGTCCAGTCAACAGTGTCAGCTTTAGTACCCCAAAACAAAATAAAAAGTCTCTCATTTATCTATTTTTTGTTATACCTGAAAAAAAGAAACAGTTCATTAGCAATCTCACTCCAGCTTACCACCCACCAGACCCACAACTAAGCACCCACACCCACCCACACACACCTTCACTCACCTGAACATCACATGATGTAAATCCACTCTGTGATCGAGACACATATTACTGGAACCGGCAACTACAATATGAGAATATAAGGTAAGTACAGTTTATTGTATTTCAATGGGGTTTGAACTTTTGTTCATAACTTTGTAATTTATGAATATTTTTATAGAAACATTTTAAACACAATGTTTTTGGGACTCCACCTCTTAAGCAAGGGTGGTGAAATTATGCAATTCCAACCCAAAAGGTGTCTTCACAGTCGCTATACAAAATCACCTTTTGACCAGGATTTGAAAATGTTAGTCATTCTTGTTTATGACATGGGGCATAAGAAGGCTATGTTGAAGATTTGGGGTAAAAATTGTTAAAAACAACAAAGTTATGAATACTGCTCTTTTCCCCTTCCTCCTATGCAGTGAACCCCACTTGCGTTGGGGCTATCCCTCAGATTACCACAGTACTTGGAGAAAATCTAGAGTATGTGCCAAAATTCAAATATCTGGGTGTATGGCTCAATCACAAACTCTCCTTCTCTGAACATCTCAAAGAACTACAGAAGAAACTAAGACAAAGACTAGGACTATTCTACAGAATTAACCACTCCCTTACTAGGGTTGCAAAGCAGCAGTTGGTTCAAGCCATGTTCCTTTCATTAATAGATTACATGGACCTTCTCTATAGCCATTGTACTGCCTCTGCCCTGGCTAAGTTGGACACCCTATACCACAGAGCAATCAGGTCCATAACAGGCCTTCCACTCTTCACACTCCATTGCTCCTTGTACACTGTGGTGGGCTGGACTTCCCTTCATTATAGAAGAAATAGAAATGCTGCTCTATGGGCTTTCAGAGCAGTTACCAACAAGATCCCCCCTATACTTTTCTGACTGTATTCCCCTGAGTGTGATAGGTGCCTTTGCTCTAAGAAGCTACTCCCTAATTGCCTTGCAATTACCTAAGGTCAAATCTCATTTTGGCAGAGCTTCCATAAGTTTCTCATAGCCTTCCTTGTGGAACAATATGCAAAAAAACTCGAAGCTGAGCTGTCCTGTTAGTCTTAATATTTTCAAGTCACTCTATGACCACTCCATGAAGGAATACTGCAAATGTTTCCCACATTGCTAGCTCACCTATTTTCCAGTTTCCCTCCTGCCCATCCTGCCTCCCACCCTGCCTCTGCCCCTGTCTCTCTCTCCCTACCAAAATACCAGCTTCTCTGTCTCTCTTTAGCCATGGCCAAGTTCCACCCCCTTCCCTGAAGTATGCCAGTTAACTATTCCAACCCCATCATTTCTTTCAAAGCTGGTATCCCTCTTCTTGCCTTTCTCTCTCCTTTTAAGTGAACATTCTGGCTATACCCAGTTATGAGCCTATCTGTTGTAAAGGCCCTCTCACTCAAATGTTGATGTACATATGTATATTTTTCTTCTTTGTATAATATTGCATTATGTTTTACCATGTTACTGTACCATGATTTTTGTATGACCAGGCCCATCTTGCAAATGAATCAATGCATCAATGCAATGCATCAATGCAAATCTTGCAGGGTGCTCAATGGTGCCTGCCTGGATAAATAAAGATTTTGATTGATTGATTGATTGATTATGTGCTTACATTTAAATGTTTCATCACACACTTATATCTTTTGTAATTTTCCCTGTTTTGACCCCAAATTTTCAACATAGACATTTTTTCACACCACATCATAAATGTGAAAGTTGTAATTTTTCAAGTCCTAGCCAAAATATTTTTTGAGAACCCATGGTGCAAAATAACATTACAGCCATGATGTGAAAACTGTCCCCTATCGGGTCTGTGAGGTGGGTTCCTACAATGGTAATATCAAAAATTTGGTATCAAAATATTAAAAACCAAAAAAGTTATGAAGGTACATTGACATTTTTCTGTGCACATTCATAACTGTGGTAAGTTTTTGACATCTGTCACTGTACAGAAGCGCAGGGTCAGCAGGGACCTGCAGGTCCATAAGTGGACAGAGTCTTCCCTTGGTGCAGGGCTCAGATGGCACTGTGCATCTGCAACCTTTTACATAGTTGCATGGACATTCCCCCAGAATGGAGTCACTTGATCACACATCAGGGCCATACCAGGTGAAAAGAACACTTCGATAATAGTGCTATCAAAATCGCATTTCAAAAAGTGAATCTGCCTTGATAGTGACAGGGATAAGATAGCACATAATAATTACCACTACCCCTGTAGCTTTCAAGTCAAGGGAGGAAGAGGGGAGGAATTGGAGAAGTAGGCAAAAAGTGTGGAAGCTGTCCAAGCTGCTCCTGTGGTATAGAGGGCTAGGGCAGAAACAGCTCAGGCATTACAACACTGGAGACTCGGGTTCTGTTCCCAGTCTCCTGAATATTGTGGCTTCACTTTTGCCCCACCCCAAATGTGTTTGCATTTTTTTATGCCTGAATCTGCCCTCCCAACATTCTCCCTGTCCCTAAGTTCTACCCCCCCGTGGAGTTTATTATTTAAATATTGGAGGGTGTGGGGGCAAATCCCCCCACATTGGGTGGTGTGGGTGGGTGGAGCCCCCCACAAAAGCACAAGTTACAGTTTTCTTTCCATGCCATATTAACGGTCCTCCCTGTGCTTTTTGACCAGTACCATTGGCACTTTTTTGTATTCGGCATTTTGGATGGGGGCTGTTGTTGTTGGCAGCATTTTTACTGCCCGGTTCTTGATCATACTGTTCTTGTGTTCGGCATTATGACCTAGTGTCCATAAGGTCCATATGGAGACAATCTGCAGTTGAATTTTTCCACTTTGGACATATTTGTTGCCTGGAGGAGGAATATTTATGTAACTTCTGTTGTGATAAAAGATGTTCAGTTGTATCCTGCATATCTTATTAGATACAGAGCAGCTGTGTACATGATTTATTGCTGCCTGCCAGGTATTATCATCAATACTGATATCAAGATCATTCTCCAATAGACCTCTGACCTCAATATACGGAGCAAGTGCTGCTTTTAGAAATAACTTATAAAAAACAGACAATATAGGGGCACCTGGCTGAGGTGTATATACAGCTTCCTCTATAGGAGACAGTGAACAAGGGCCCTCATTTATAAAGTTTCTAATCCTTAAATATGCAAAGAAATCCCCAGATTGTATCCCATATTGTTGTCTTATCTCCAGAAAAGTTTTCAATCTCCCACTGTAAAACAGATCACCATAGATCTCCAAGCCAGCCCTCCACCATTGAAGAAGGGCTTGGTGTAGGAGGGCATTGTAACCCTTTTTGTCTGCAAAGCTCATATGCAGGTGTTAAGTGAGAGCCCCTTAGTGTGACCTATGTGGTTATGTTCACCCAACCAGAGCCTAACAAGGGTTCAAGTTATCTGACTGGTGCAACACTAAGGAGGAGAATGGTCCAGTGAAGGTGACAAAACACCCTGTAGCAACCTTCTCCCTGCAAGCTCTTCTTCCAGCTTTCTCCATGCCAGTGCAGGAAAGATCCTTGGCTTCTCCAGAAAGGCCAGTTGGGCTACCCAATAATAATATTTGAAATTGGGAAAAGCTAACCCTCCACTGCTCAGTGGCAGCTGCAGTATACTTATTTTTATTCTTGCTGGTTTCACACATCATAGGAATCTATTTACTATACTGTTTAGTTGTTTAAAAAAATACTCAGGCATCCTTATGGGAAGATTTTGGAATGAGTGTAGTGGTCTCGGTTCTTTGACTGAACCTCTTTCCAAATATCTAGATTCCTTTTTGAGACCCTATGTGGAGCAATTACTATTGTATTTTAAGGACACTAAAGATGTGTTAAATACTTTGAATGATGTGTCTTTAAATGAGAGCACTTTACTAGTGACTTTAGATATAGAAGCCCTATACACCAATGTACCCACCAATGGAGCTATGGACTCTACATCTTACTTCTTGAACATCAGATGTGCTGATGCTTCACCACTTATAGACTTTTTAATTAAATTGTTGGAATTTATTTTGAAATACATGTTTGTTTTTAACAAAGATGTTTACCTTCAGGATAAGGGAACAGCTATGGAGGCAACTTGTGCTCTATCAGTAGTGAGTATTTATGTCGGGTGGTGGGAAAAATACTTAATTTATTATGGTAATAAGAATCCTTTTTTAACAAGATTTTATTATGGAAAAGGTTCACTGATGATGTTATTTTAATTTGGAATGATACAAAACTGAGCTCATTGATTTTTTTTACCTATCTACAGTACATAGTATTAATTCTAATTTAAAGTTTCATATGCATGTAGTAGGGAAATGTTTCATGCTTAGATTTGACTTTGAAAAAGGAATTGAATGGGACAGTGACCTCTGATGCCTTTAGGAAACCAGTGGGTGGCAATATTATAGTGCTGGCATCCAGGTGCCATCCACCACATATCATGAGTAACATACCTAAAGGCCAGTTTTTAAGGATCAAGAGAAACTTCAGTTCTAATGAAGGATTTTACAGGGGAGCCACTGCTCTCCACAACAGAATTTTAGAAAGGTGATACAACCAGAATAAATTGGTTTGAGCTAGGGGGTTTGACGAACACTGTGACAGGTCTGCACTTCTCCAAGCAAAAATCAGGAATCCACAACTACTGCCAGAGTTAATGTGGTAACAACTTATTCTGTACATGCTAGTTGTATGGAAAGCATAATTAAAAACATTGGGGAACTCTAACTGAAGATCCTGGTTTACAGACAGCAGTGAATGAGCCACCTATGATGTTTTTTGACCACCAAGATTTTTTCCAACCTGATTCATTTGGCCATTACCCTGCCCCCTTTAACATCTTTCTATTCCTTTGTCCCATTTCTATCATTGCAGACATAGCTGGTGCCTGGCCATCGGTCTGTGACCCGCCCCCATCGTTACACTACATTCTCCATTTTGCAATTCTTTGTATCTAAATGTATCCTCCCTCTATAACCAGAATATAACCAGTGACCCTATTCCTTTTTCCTCAGGCGGCAGTAGCCCATAGGCTAAAGAAACAAGCCAGCACCTCCACGGTGCAAGGAGCCTGCAGCCAACAGCCCTTCACACAAGCCAGGTACAGCCACAGAAGGTGAAGATTTTGGTGCCAAATTTAAATCGTAGTGCCCTAAGGAAAAAGCCTCAGGGGCTTCAGGGGAACTTGGCATCGCAGGGATTCTGTTGCTGAGCTGTGGTTTTGTTTCTGCTGTGACCCAGCTCCCTTGTTCATCCAGTTCCATGGCAGGGTTGAAAACATATAGAGGGCAGAATGAGCTGTTCTGCCAAGTAACTCAGAGCACTCCCACTCAATAGCGAGTGCTGAGCTGTGAACTTGATTTTTCATCCCACTCCCTCCTCCACCCAGGTCTACCTTAAATGCACATTGACTCCGCCCACTACCTATCACATGCCTTTCCATTGGCACTCAGGGCTGCTTTCATACTACTGATCAATCCTTAAAGGGTTACTGCATATTGAACTGTGGCAATTACTGCACTTACTGCATGCCCTCTAAGGAAACTAAGTGAGATATCGTGGTCAATAGGAAAATGGACTAGCTAAGCGTTCTACCCCTGTCACACAGGCTTGGACTTAATCAAGTAATTAAGACTATATGTATATTCTGTTCAGTCTTAAAGGGATTTTGCCATATATCTAGCACAACCTGTTCAGATCCTGCCTGACTTGTTAAATTACTCTTGCTAGTCCATAGCCCATCTACATAGGCTGGATTTATTACAAACTCACTGTCATTAGGGCAAACGTAATAGATAGAACAATATTCTTTTCTAAAATTTTAGAGAACAGTAAAGTAGGACACAATGTGGGCTATATTGTCATCTCCCTCTATGCCTCTTCTAGTAATCTGCCTTTGTCCCCTGTTCAGGCTTGCTTATACACCGCCCAGGGAGGCCTCTGCAATTTGGCATGACGAGGCATCCCAATGCCCAGCTGAGCACCTGAATCACTACGCATCTGCCTTTCTGTTCTACACACATGATCAGGCCTTTCAACTTCACCGGCAAGGGGGAACAGTTGTAGCTATAGGCAAGGCGGTCACACTTCCCTCTATGAATGCCCTGCAATATCTCAAGTACTTCTCAGTAAGATCCCTGATCTTTGCTGTAATAGGTTGGCTGGGTAATAGTATGTCAGCAGCAACCATTAACTATCCGCTTAAATGAGAAAGAATAAAGGCACTGCAGTTTCTCCTGGGGGCTATCAGGAAGCTACTACTCCTTTTGTTGCTCTGTTCAGGCAATGTGGAGCTCAACCCATGACCTCCAGCGAGTATCTCTTCCCCTTCTGACCTTCCCAATCTCAAGGGGTTAAGTTTTGTGCATGTTAATGTGTGCAGTCTCTTAAAGAAGCTTACTTTCATTCAGGCTTGGGCACATCATACTGCCCCTGGTATACTAGTGGTCACTGAGACATGGCTAAAACCTGGAACAGCTGACCATGAGGTGAATATCCCCTTGTACCATCTCTATAGGATTGATAGACAGACTACAGGAGGTGGAGTAGCTATGTATATTAAAGATAAATTTCAAGCCTCTGTCATTGACTCAACCTCTATTCAGAATGAATTTGAATGTCTAACCTTGAAAGTCAAGGTTTCTCCTATGACCTTGATATGTGTAGTTGGATGCTACAGGCCTCCGTCGGCTGGATTACAACTGCTAAATCACCTAAATAAGACACTGGGATCATTAACCTTAGAAATCATAACTTTAGGTGACTTCAACTTGAATTGGCTCACCACTGCCGCTGCTCCCCTAAAAGCCTTTTGTGATTCCATGGGGTTGACTCAACTTATAAATGAATCCACAAGACCAAATACAAAGAATCCAAACAATACCACCCTACTGGATCTTATCTTAGTAAGTAAACCATATCTATTTACTCATGTCAACGTATTTTTCACAGGAACAAGCAACCACTGTTACATTGCTTGTGTAAAAACATCTAAAACAGCCACACCAGCTTCAAACTTTACCACTAAAAGAAGACATTGCAATTTCAACCCCTATTCATTTATTACCTTATTAAGAGAGTCACTACACTGGCAGGACTTTTACCTGGCAAAATTGGTGGACGTGGTTTATGGCATCTTTCATGAAATCATTACAGGAGCTCTAGATAATCTTGCTCCACTAAGTAAAGTCTGTAATAGGGTGAAATCCTGCAGCTGGTTTAATCCAGAGCTAAAGATTTCCTTACAAAAAAGAGATGCACTTTGGAAAATGGCATGGAAATCTAAGCTTCCGGCTGACTGGACATTGTTTAGGAGGGAGAGGAATCTCTGCACCAAGCTGGTCAGAGAGTCTAAAGCCACTTTTTATCACAGGGAACTCAATGCTTCCTCAAAATGCCCCAATAAATGCTGGAAAACCCTAAAAGAATTAAAAGGTCACACTCCTGGAAACAAACTACCCGCTAAAATCCTAGTTGGTGGTGCCTCCATCTCTGATAAGCCCTCCATTTTGGATCACCTCAATAATCATTTTGCCACTGCAGGACTAGCCTTTGACACCTCTCCTGCATATAATCTAGGATCCCAACTTGGTGTTCAGGATCAAAGAATTCCAGTATCTAACTCCTCATTCTCCCTGCAACCAGTCTCGCTGAAGGAGGTTGAAGACCTCCTGTTACAGCTGGATGTCAAGAAAAGTGCTGGAGCTGACTTTTTGGTCCCCTACTACCTAAAAATAGGTTACCAGGTCCTGGCTGTCCCACTTATGCACCTCTTTAACCTATCATTCTCCCAGGCTACTGTGCCACCATTATGGAAGACAGCTGATGTAATTCCCCTGTTTAAATTTGGAGACCCTGCAGACCTTAATAACTACAGGCCCATCTCCTTACTTCTGATCCTATCCAAACTCCTGGAAAAGGTTGTGAGTAACCAGCTCAATAAATATCTAGAATCTAAAAATCTGATTAACTCCCTGCAATCCAGTTTTAGGGCACAACATAGCACTGTCACTGCTCTCACAAAAATGACAATTGACTGGCTACGTGGACTGGATGCTAAAAACATCATATGCGCAGTATTTTTGGACCTAAGCAAGGCCTTTGATACTGTGGACCACAACCTACTTCTTACATCACTCAGGAGCATTGGCCTGGACCATCACTCCCTAAAGTGGTTTGCTAATTACATTACAGGCTGGTACCAGCAGGTCAAAGCAGTATTTCTCCTTTAAAACCTCTATTGAGAGGAGTACCCCAGGGTTCCATATTGGGTCCTCTTCTATTCACAGTATATATTAATAGAATCAATGTCAATATCAAAACTGCCAACATCCACCTCTTTGCAGATGACACGGTGCTCTACACTGAAGGACCCTCTCCCACTGCCACTTGTGATATTCTGCAGAGTGAGTTTAACCTGCTGCAATCACAGCTGTTAAATCAGAAACTATTAATAAATGCCAAAAAGACCAAAGCAATGATATTCTCGCCTCGTGCATACGATGCCATGTCCATAACATCCCCTCAGATCACTACACTACTGGGAGAACCCTTGGAATTCATGGGTAAGTTCAAATACCTGGGTGTCTGGATTGACCATAGGTTATCCTTTAGTGACCACATAGAAGAGTTGCTAAAAAAGTTCAGGCAGAGACTAGGTCTTTTTTACAGGATAAAAAAGTTCCTGACAAGAGAGGCCAAGATGAGTCTGGTTCAGTCCACCTTCATTTCCCTTCTTTACTACACAGACTTCTTGTACTGTCAGGGACCGACCGCTGCACTCTCTAAACTTGATATCCTTTACCACAGAGCCTTAAGATTTATCACAGGTCTCCCCTACTCAACTCATCATTGTTCCTTATACACAGAGGTGGGATGGTCATCTCTTAAATTTAGACTGCAGAGAAATTCAGACATATGGACATTCAGAGCTATCTCCAGTAAGCTGCCCCAATATATTTCAGATTGCCTGTCTTATTGTATAGTTGGCAAGTACTCATTAAGAAGCTCCACCTTTATTTTGCTGTTTGTCCCTAAGGTGAGATCTCGATTTGGTAGGGCCTCAATAAGTCATATGCTCCCTTTGCTATGGAATCAGATACAAAAATCCTTGAAATTAGTTCACCCTTTGTCAGTAGCTGCCTTTAAAACAAGCTATGCCTTCTTTTCAAGGAATCTGTAATTATCATTAAACCAGTCTTGTTCTTGTCTTGGAAAACTGGGGACAAAATGCTGGTTATTAACGCTCTTTTCCCACCCACACCTATAGCACTTACCAGTGCTCATTATCTCTGCAGCTTTGATCTTCATTCAGCATGGCTTACAATATGGGTTTAGAACCGAAGCTTACTCCATAACCTTAGTACTATCCCCCGCACCCCAGTTACCAATCAGGTAGATGCTCAGAAAATATGCTGCTGTGAACCAGCTCTCTAAGTACTCAATTTCCTCTCCCTACAGTACCTCCCCTAGATCATGCTCTAAAATTGCCCTAATGCCCAGCTCTTCATAGACTTCTATATCACTTCAAATACTGGCACTTCCTCCCCATACCCCTTTACTGACCTATCTTCTTCCACCGCTCATCACCACATCATACAGTACTGTATTTACCACTGTCCCCCTCCACTGGTAGCTTTGGGCTTGAATTCCTTTATTTGAGCACAGTTACCTTACCAGCTCATTGACCGTGGGAAATCTATATAATGTACGTATTATGGCTATCCCTACTGATTGCATCATTTAATTTAGTATGGACCAAGGAAATGTCTATATATACTGTAAATACTATGTCTAACCCTGATTATAACATTTAATCTGCTGTTGATCAATGAAATGTGTATACACTGTAAATACGTGTCCAGGCCTACTGATGGGATCATCTAGTCACTGTAATTATATGCTAATAATGTATGTTAGAATGCTGTTAACCTTAGGGAAATCATCATTTCCTAAGGTTGTTAACCCTATCGATGTGATGTAGATATGTTGTTAACCTATCGATCCTACATCACATCGATAGGTTAACAACAGCGAGTGGGCTGTGCATGTGAGCGCTTTTTTTTCGATGGGGAACCGACTGAAGGGAAACCGACGGGGAAGGACTGAAGGGCCGCGGCGGTGACTTTTTAAAAAAACATAAGCCGTTTAACTTTTTAAGTGGGACCACACACTATAAAAAATAATGTATGGTCCCTCTATTGGCAACCGGCCAATTTTAACCATCTCGAGGTTGCCATGGTGATGTAAACCTCTCGAACTTCACTCTCGAGGTTTACATGGTCGCCCTGGCAACCTCTCGACTGTTAACTGACTGGTTAATGATAGAGGACCATACATTATCCTCTATTTTTACCCTTGACTTTTGTTCAATGTAAGTGTGACCATATGTTTTGTCAGGTCCATCTTGAAAATGAGTGTTGCTCAATGATGTTCGCCTGGTAAAGATTTGATTGATTGATTGATTGATTGATTGATTGATGTCCTACAGATGAGTTACAAGCCTTAGGACATGCTTCTGCACAGTCATTTTATAGATAAAAGAATAATCAAACTTCGTTTATGAGCAATCCTGGTTGCTGTCAATACAGAAATTGTATATATTGTGAACATGTAAGCACTGGGAATAGTTTTACTTTAGTTAACTGCAATAAAATTTTGAAATCCAGCAGTTCACCTCTTGCAGCAGTGTGGTTATTTACCTAGCTATCTGCATGTGCCAGGCTTTCTATGTGGAAACCACTAAATGCTTCAAAGTGTGCATGGAAGAACACTTGAGAGCAAAAGAAAGAGGTGATTTAAACAATGCCACTGTGGCTCATGTTTTGAACTCTAAGAACAGCAACCCTCATATGTTTGTTTTCTTTCCTGGCCATAGACAGGGTAAGTCATAATCAGACAGGAGGCAACTATAATAATTTAGTGTTAAAATGTGAGACCTTTTGGAGCCTACAACTAAAAACCATATATAGCACTGGACTAAACACTGGCTTTGATCTACATCCCTATCATGAAGACAGGAGATAATGGTGACACCATCATGTGACGTTTATTGTCTTTGTTGTTTCTACTAAACCCCCTTCCATTCCTGTTTCACATTTTTGAATTTGTGCTTTCTTTTGTCGGGTTTATTAAAGGAATAATGCCTGACAGGGTTGGAGTGTTATGCTGGGATAACATCCCACCTCGGGTGGTTGGGCCCGAGGCCACTGGCCGAGGGCATCCAACACCCGAGAAGGGATGTTATCCCAGCATAACACCCACCCTGGAGGGCATTATTCCTATTATACAATGGCTTGTTGTTTTATAATAAAAAAATAATTTTAAAGAATGTTTTTGTTAGTGTGGAAAAATATTTTTGTTTCTTAAGAGGAGATGCAAAAAGAAATCTGCCATAGCTGCCATAAGCTCATCTGCCATAATGATGACAGTAGAGCTGTGAACAGCAGGGATGTTATGCCAGGATAATATCCCTGCTGTGATGGACAACTGACCAATCAGAAGTCAGGATTATTTCTTGCCATTGTATAATATTAATTACTGCTCATTTTTGTGGGTTTTGTGCAATGAATTATGCTATCAGCACTTTAAATCTGTTTCTTTTAAATGTATTTATTATCCAGTGAACTGTGTATTTGTGACACATGTCAGTATGACGTTGCAATTAGAGCACTATATGTTTTGTGTGCTTACTAGCCCCAGCCTTTGATAAAGGATCCTGGAGATCTGAAATGTGTCAGGTGGGTGTTTTTTTGTTTTTATGTTGCTATGCCATCCATTGTGAAATAAAAATTTTACTGCCTTTGCTAACAACAGAGTTTGTGCATTTATATGGTGGTGAGTACCTGAGTTACCTGATTTGCCTGTTATCCAATTCTCAGAGCATCACATTTCTTGTGTGCACTTTTCATGATTGTTTGGAATAAGTATAAGCATTTCAGTAGTAAATTCATTTTGACAGTGGTTACTCATCTAATCAGGCTAATAGGAAGCCCTACCAGTTCTTATAATCTTTATGTATGCTATTTAATAACTGCACATAGTTTTCTGTATAAGTGCCGTACATTTCCAGATATCTTGATCTCTCGTGTTTGAAGGTCTGAACCAATGGTAACTTTAATAAGGAATTTGAGAGATAACTAGAGTCCCCTTCCCCAAAATCAGCATTTCACTTTTAGACCAGTTAATTTTATGCCCAGCCAGGAAGCCATATTACTGAAGTAACTCATGCAATACTGAGTTGCTATGTTGTGGATCCTTGAGATATAGCAACAGGTTATCTGCAAAGAGTGCCAATTTATGATGTTGACCTCCAGCTACCAACCCTTATATTCTCTCATTCTGTTGGATAACAGCCGCCAGTGGCGCCAAGGACATTACATACAATGGGGTGGGGTACTGGGCATCCTTGCCTTGTTCCTCTTGTCAAGTAAAGGGTTTTGTTAGTACTCAATTGACCAATATTTGCACAGTGGGATGGCTATAAAGTGTCCCAATCCATTTCCTCATTGTTTCTCCCACACCAAATCAATGCATCATCTCCAATAGGTATTTCATTCTGCCCTATTGAATGCCTTTTCTGCACCCAGGGCCAGATTTCCCTAGCTACCTGGCTTTTCATAACTAACAGTCTCCATACTGTATTGATTGTACATCTGACATTTAACTTCCCTTATCTGCCGTTAATAAATCCAGACTGATCCTCATGAATTATTTAAGGCAGAACATTTTATAATCTATATGCATGTAATCTAGCTACTATTTTATAGTCGGCCATCAGGAGGGAAATAGGTCTATATGAGGAACAGCAACTGGAGTCCTTACCTTGCTTAGGAAGAACTGTAATAGTAGCAGTATTCATGGAAAGGGGACATTCTCCCCTATTTAAAGATTCAAGGCCCAGTTCTCAAAGCGCACAGGGTGGCACAAGGGCTTGCATCCCAGTGATTGGTGCAAAGTGCCCTTGTTCCAAAGGATGCCCCAGGGCGATTCACAAGGTAGCCTACATGAACCACAGGCTGCCTGATCAGAAAGAGGCTTGTGCCACCTGTGGCAAAAAATGGGCTGCGGCAAAGTGCTAGGGGACTTGTGGCAGACACAAGCTGCCACATCCCAAAATGTAGGATTCTCAGCACTCTCCCAAGGGGAGGAATTCTATGTACCCTTAGACCAGCCTGAGCTGGTCTAAGGATACTAGACAATTCTCTCCTGGGAGAGTTGCCTGTTTCAACAATCTGCTGTGGGGAGGCAGTCCCCCCAACTCCCAATGTGACCCCTAATGAGTATGCCCCACATTCCTGTATGTTAAGTCCCCAATCCTGATGCAATCCCATTCTATAAATATACAATTACCCCTTTCCTGGTGGTTTAGTGGCCCCGCTCCCTAGCAGGTAATGCCCACCATCCCAATCTCCCATCCAGAAACAAAGGGCCGGCACTACCACAACCTCCTCTCACCTGCGTGGCGGCACTGACTCAACTGTCACTAAGTGGTAATGTAAAGTGTACACATAAAGCGCGTACACTTTACATTACTGGTCACTGGCAGTTAGGTCAGTGCCAGCTGGAGGTGAGTGAGGGTCCAGCTGCCAGCCCTCTGTTTCAGGACAGAGGAGCTGGGTGGTGGGCAACATGCTGGGTGGGAGTAGCCACCAAACCACCAAGGAAAGTCATTAGTATATTTCATAAAACAGGGTCACATCAGGGATTGAGGAGGGGGGACCACAGGAAAGGGACATTTCTAGGATCGGGCATGAATTGAGTTATATATAAATGGATCAGGGATGGGGGACTGCATGGACAGGGACTTATGTCATGAATTGGGCATGAAGTGTTTTATGCATAAGGAGATGGGGGGACTGATAGACCACCTTACACTGGTCTAAGTGCTGCCCAAATGAGCCAGCTGCTTGCAACACACCTCTCAGGTGTGCCCTTTCTTTGGCATGGCCACCTTTGCTGCAAGCTGCTAGAAATTGCCATTGTGATCCTCCCAATAGAGAATCAGGTGCAGGGTCCCTGGTGTACTGGGGGTTGCTGTAAGCTGCCATTGGCGCAGTTTGTGCCACCCTTTGAGAATGGAATCCTCAGTTATCATTTCTAACAAAGGTATAAATGTCTTGCAAGAATATCTTAAAAAATCAATTGGATACCTATGTAGGCCTGGAACCTTACCCTTTCAGGTGTCTAACTATTCTATGTTATCCCATTGTATTGGCTCCTCCATCTCATTTTTATCCTGTTCCTGAATTTTTAGTAGATTGGCCTTATCAAAAAACTCATTCAGCTGGGCCCTGTTGGGGAAACTTCAGAAGTATACAGTGACTCACAATAAGCACTGAAGCACTCTCCTGTTTCTTGGTACCCACATTGCAGGTTATTTCTGCTATCTTTTATTTGTGCTATATTCTTTATTCCATTCCTATTCTGCATGCGCCAGACAAGCCACTTTCAACCTGAATCTCCCTCAAGTAGCTCCCTGTCTGGTTTAGTAATATTGCTCTTTCAATCTTAACATGTACAGTACTAAATTTCCATTTGAACTTTTGTAGCTGCAATAGCCCTCAGAGTCAGGGCTCTCCTTGTGAGCATTTCTGCTTTGTCTATCATCCTTTCAGAGTTTCAATATATTAGTTATCCATCCTATTTTCATGCACTGTATTGGAAATAATCTTCCATGGATAACTGCTTTCAATCTTCCCATCTTATGGTTGCAGATGTTGCTTGGGGGGTGTTTGATAAGAAATTTCCTATTTGGATTCTAATGTATTGTTTAATCTCCTCATGCTTTAGTAGCGTGGGGTCTAATTTCCACATTTTATTAACATACAGGGTGCCACATCCTACAAGGGATGCTAGTACTATGGAATGATTGGACATAAAATTGCATCTTGCATGAGTGTGTTGACAGCCCTTATTAAATCTTGTGTGATCAGTATCATATCTAACTGAGCATATGCTTTAGCAGTGGGAGTAGAACATATAATCCCTCCCTGTTGGTTTCAAATATCTCCAGGAGTCCACTAGCCTGTAGTCTGACATCAGAGTCTGTAATGCCCTTGCACCTTTGCTAGCTGCCCCCAATTTTGAGGATCTATTGAAAATGTTATCCATAACACAATTAAAGTGCCCACTGAGTAGCCAAGGTCCCACAAAACCAGACATCTCAAGGAGAGATTAGTGAAGCATTCTGTATAGTCGATGTTGGGAGTATATATCAATCCTAGTGTTAGTTTTGGCCAGTATTTAGTTAGATCAGTAGTAAGACATATCTCCCCTTCTATCTGTGTTAGCTTGGATCACCTCCCATGGAAACCTACTATAGGTCTCAGTCAAATTGCTGCACCCCTGGCTTTAGTTGTAATGTATGAACCATACCATTCTCCTTCCCAGTTTTTAACCATATGGCTCCCTTCCTTTGCCGTCATATGGGTCTCCTGTAAACTAACTATGTTGGTCTTCTTAGCTTTAATTTTCCCTAATATGTTCCTTCTTTTGGCATGGATTTTGAGCACATTAATGTTCCAGGTGCAAAAATTAAAGTTATTAGTCATTGAAGAATGCATCATTAAATTCTGCAGTTATGCATTTCATGCATAACTGCAGAATAATGCACTTGGGGAACAAGAACCCAGGGGAAAAATACACAATGGGGGGGGCTAGTAACAACAACAAAAAAGGAAAGGGACCTGGGGATAATCATATCAGATGACCTTAAGGTTAGCAAGCAATGTGAGAAGGCAGTAGGGAGGGCTGGGGTATACTGGGATGCATAGGGAGAGGCATCAGCAGCAGAAAACAGGAAGTTGTTATCCTCTGTACAGACAGTTGGTGAGACCCCATCTGAGTACTGTGTCCAGTTCTGGAGACCCCATCTCGCAAGGACATAGACAGGATAGAGGCAGTCCAGAGGAGGGCAACTAAAATGGTGCTGGGTTTGCAAGAGAAGCCGTTGAGGAGAGACTAAAGGAGCTTAATATGTATACCCTTGAGGAAAGAAGGGAGGGGGACATGATAGAAACTTTTAAGTACCTCAGTGGAATCAACAAAGTCCAAGAGGGTAGCATCTTTCAGAAAAAGAGATTTGCAAGAACACGGGCACACAATTTAAAGATAGAGGGGGGCAGTTCACGGGCAACGTGAGGAAGTATTATTTCACAGAGAGGGTAGTGGATGCATGGAACAACCTGCCTGAGGAGGTTGTGAGGTCTAAAACTGTGGGAGAAGTCAAGAATGCATGGGACAGACATAAGGCAATTCTTGTGGGGGGTAGGAAGAAATAGGCTGTTGGTTAACTAGGATCTGCGGCCTATCCTGTAGGTAGGGAAATGGGCAGACTAGATGGGCCAAGCGGTCCTTACCTGCCGTTAAAGTCTATGTTTCTATGTTTCTATGTTTCATTTGGTTACCTTTATGCAGGCATTGACTCATATTTCTTGTCAGTCTTAATATTTTAACATAAACTAGAAAAATAGCAGCAAACTCCAAACATAGCATCTTAAAAAACTTTGAGTCTGAAACCCTTATATTTGACCTTCCTAAACAAGCTGTGGAAACATTCCCACCCTCTCTCCCCACACCATACTCTTTCCCAACAACAAGAATTTTCCCCTTTCTGCCCCTCCCCCAACATTTGCACAATAATTGTGCAGCATCCCACTCTTCTAAGGTGATCAATGGTGCACAGGGCACCATTGCACCTTTTACATAACAACAGAATTATATAAGGGCAGAAAACTTTGAGAATAACATCAAAGAGGAAAATAGGAGAAAAGCAATAGTCATAGCTTATTATATATATAACCACAGTTAGACAGTCTCTCTTTTATTTATTATTTATTTATTTATTAAATTTTGATAACCAGGTAAGCCCGCTGGGCCCCGAAGGTCCCTTTTTCAGGGGCAACCTGGGGACTTACATGGAATAATACATGGGGTAGCATACAGCACAGGTACATTACACTAGACAGCGAGTACATAATACATAGTAGTTTTTCAGCAGTTTTCATTGTTTAATCAGTAATTTTTAAAACAATAGAACATATCTGTTGAATTTCCTTAACCAAGTCAGCAAAAACTTGTAGCTTATTATTATTAACTCAAGCAACTACATGGAATAGCCAAGCCTTCCTGTTGCTTGCATAGTAGTTTCAGTTAAAAAAAATTGCTGTTGACAGCAAATCAGCCAAAACCACATATTTATTATGAATCATCCGTTCTGAGGGAGGCAGTCACCTGAACTCAAAACCCAGTACCCTGCTGCTCCTACATTAAATAACTGTGACTGGTGCCATGCCACTGAATTAAAATTAAAACATTGCTGTGGAGATAATCATTTCTTACAGATATGCAACCCCCTGTGGCTACGTCAGTATTAGTTCCACAGTCTGTGAGGTGCCATGTAGAACTCCACCTCGCACTGATACTCACAGCCCCAGCTGTAGTTGAGAGATGGAGATACTGGTGGGGTGTGAACCCATCAGATGAAGTTGCATAGTGCACTTTCAAGCCAGCCTGAAATATTGTCATTTCCAGATTGTGTAATTAGCGATAGTGATTAGATGCAGTACTTACCTCCCGCAAGGCTGTGCACACAATTACAAGTACAAATAGTCACTTCACAACCCTGAAATGATTTCCAAACAAAATAAAGAAGACTCAAAATATTCAATCTGATTCTCCATTGCAATACACGGCCCATGGCTGGCAAATGAAGTGCATGGCAGTAGTCATGGTTGCATGAGCTGCATCATCATCTTGAAGCTCAAAAGGGTGGGTTCATCTGCAAATTTGTATCAACAAATTCCACTGGGTCAATTATCCTTATCAAGACACACAATCATTAGTAGGTTGCCCCTTTGTTAGACTCCCCCCATGTGCAATGAAGGGCGTGTTCATCCTACCATGCTCCACACACACAGGCAGCAACACTCCAACTGTCAAATCCTTGCTCTCCTTTTGTTTTGCAGCTAGGTGCCCATCCTTGATCTCTGCAGTACATAATAAGTCATTGCCAACCCTGATCTTGTTCACTGAAAATCCAAGGACTGCAGATTCAGTAGCCAGCCATCTTGCATTTCAGAAAAAGGGGGCATGCACTTTTGGATGACAAGTCAGCACAATGCCCTCAGATCCAATGCTGTGTCAATTTCACCACCTGTCAGTGTCACTTAACTGTCAAACTTGATTGGCAGCACCACCCATAAACACACTACAAGTGAAGTCATGATTCCCAACACAAAGTCATAACCAGCAGCATCTTTTCACCACGATGCTGACATTAATGACAAGCACCCAAGCAGCTCCGATACTTGATATCAATCTGCCTTTATGTTGGCGTGCACCAAATATCTAGTCATTCCAGACATAATATTGCACAATGGTCGCAGCACAGTTAATTTCAGTCATTCCTATTACATTATTACATTATTACATTTCAGGGTCAGCGAAGTACTTTACCTTAGAATCGCAAAGACTTTACCTCTTTATTTTAGTTATAATCCATGTATGAGAATGGAATATTCATCTTCTTGTCAGAGCTGTTGTTCTAGGCCTAGATGACCCTTCAGCCACTGCAGTCTCTTTATTCACAAACTGTTTGGCTTCCTAAGGCTCCACAAAATATTTCAGCAGGCATCCAGGCCCGATGATTTTGAGCTTGGTGGTGTACAAAGAGCGAAGTCCCAGCCATTACTGTATAGAGTTGTTTAACTCCCGTGAACTGTTATCTCAGCAACTGAGGAGCCTTCGTGTAGTCCTGAAATATTGAGACCATGCCCCCATCAACTTGAATGGGTCCATGTGAATGGGCTGCTATTAAAATTCTTTCTTTGTCAGGAAATCGTAAATACTTTATAAGGTAGTGCCATGGTCTGCCATCTGATTTGGGCATTGGCCCCATTCTGTGTGCTCTCTGAATTTCATATTTAGTGGCTGCTGCATCCAGTCCCATCTTGTCAACTAACCATTTTTGAACCACTCTCCCATCTTCTTTACCCTCCAACTCTTCAGGAAGACCAATTATTCTCATATTAGACTTTCGAGCCCTGTTCTCCTGGTCCTCGGCTCCTGATTGCAGCATTTCTACTAGTTCTTTTTGCTCAGTTCTCTCACTCACCAAATCTTTCATTTGATCCTCCAAATTGCTTACTCTTCTTTCTTGTTCATTAAGTCTGATAGTGTGGGAAGTAGGTGCCACTGCCAATCCATTAACTGTAGTTTGAAGATCTATTATTTGCACCGTTATTTTGCTGAAACCTGCTTTCATCACCTGTTGCAGATTACTCATTAAGGCATGCAGCACCACAATTGCTGGGTCCTGAGCACTTTTCCCTGGGCCACCCTCGCGCAGTGCTACTTTAGACCTTGTATGGCCCTCCTGCAGTGCCAGCCTGTGTGTGATCTGCTGGTTCAAGGACAGCGTTCCTTGTTTTTCATGGATTTATGTGAAGCCATGATGTTTAACTGAAAATCTCTCCTTTTCCTAGTATTTTTCAAAGTTTAAATACTATTATTTCTGCCTTGTGTGCTTTTGCCTGAGGCCCTTCAAACTTGATCACCATGTTCAGCCACCAGGCCATGCCCTCATGAGTGGCATTCGTGCCCTAATTAGCCTCTGAGATATGTATGCAGCCTTGTATTCCACAGTTGCCTAGCATTTATTTTATTTAATGCATGGGGATGGTGTCTTTTGTACCTGAAGGCTGTGATTTAGTTGGGAGGCTTATTAGGTAAGGCTGTGTTTTTGTCAGGGGCTTATTAGGTGTGCTATTTAGCATAAAATGTCTTAACAGTTTCAGCTGCTTTGTTCATTGACCTGTTTATTGATTTAATTGTTTATTAAGTTGTTTGTGTTGGTGATCATAATGTTGTTCTGTGGGTGTGTTTTAACCCACAGTATACAGGTTTCGCTACAGAGATATTAAAGCTTTAATCGGGAGGTATGCAGCTTTAATTGTTTGGAATATAGGTTTAATTGGTGAGGCATACAGTGAAATAAACAATGCTTCCACCCTCGGAATGCGCCTGCTGGGAGCCCGCTCATTAGGGCACCAAGTCTCGATTTTCGTCATCCCATCTTTTTGCGGGGGGCAATGCCCCCATAACCTCCCTTCTATAATTATTCTAACTCTGGGGGGGGGGTGGACCTCAGGGAGTGGATGGCAAATTTCCCCTTGTGGCATCCTAATGATGGGTGCATTCTGACAGGTGCCCTGATGGCCAGAAGGGATACACAATAATGGGCTCCTATGAGGAAAAGGAAATCCTAATGACACATTTCCCCACTTTTTTGCTTTAACCCTAACTAGTACATTAACAAAGTTTTTTACAATTAATTTCCTTACTTTTTGAGATAGTATAATTCTATCCTTATTTCCCTGTGGGAGTGCATCCCGTCCATCCATAATTTTTCAAAGATTTTGATCATATCTTTATTTGCCTGTGGGGGTACACTGCCCTAAAAATAAGCTGTGTGCTCCCAGTGTCAATTGGATGACAGGTGGCCAAAGTGGACTGTGGAGTGCTGTGCTGTTTGCCATTGCGGCATCGACAATGAGGTAAGGGGGACCTAGGAAGTGGTTTGTCTGAGGCATGGGAGGAAGGGGGTGCACTAGCACAAACAGGGACATAGGGACTGGTTTTAAGAGCTGTCATGTATGTCTCCTGTTCATGTTATCAGCATACCTCACATTGCCATTTTTTGTGCTATAGAAAACTACTACTTGCTGTAGCCAGGGATAAGAAGGTGGGGAGGGACTACTTGCCACCAGTAAGAGTTATGTTTAATACAGGCATGGGAGTATATTTGGGGGGACTGCTACCTACCAGGGAGGGCTATTTCTTATACAGGCATGGCTGTCAGGTGGAGGGAGGGACCGCTAGCAAACAGGGATTATATACCACATTGTTAGGCATGTGTGCAGTTGGAGAGGGAACCACTACCCATCAGGGAATGCACACTACATTGTCAGGCATGTGTGTGGGTAAGGGGAGAGATCATTAGACAAAAGGGAATTTTTTAAACAGTGTCAGGATGGACATCAGGTGGGTTGGGGGGCTGTTTAAACAAGTCACATATTATACATGCAGTTTGTGCTGCATGTTAATAATTCAGTGCTAGTACCCCATTTTAATAGATTATGTTTTACAATCAGCTTTCTAACATGTTTGAACTGATGATTTCAGTTATGTGTCTGAACGATTTTTCAGCTTTAACTATGGTACGAAACAAGAGCTATTCTAATCCATTTAGTGCCTTTTTTGGTTAAGTTAAGTGTTGACATAGCACTAAAAAGGATCTTTTTTCATGACTCGGGATATGAAAAATAATCTTTTTTAGTTTCATGAGTCACAAAAAAAGATTTTACTATAAAAAAAACATGTCAAAGGCATTTCTTCAACAGTTAAGTGCAGAATCCAGCTAAGGGGTCCAGATAAGCAAGCTACATGTGTTGTAGCTATCCAGAATGCAATTTTTGTGGTTTTCCAAATTTGAATGTTTTTGGAAAAATGGAAAACAAGATGGCAGCATACAAAAAAACTCATGAAAAAGCATTCCCATACAAAAACTTCATACAGCTATTTTGAAGTCCTGACTGAACATGCTCAGAACCTACATTTTTAAATTGTAATAAATTTGAAATGGATTAATACATTTTCCCCAAACAAGTGAAAGACCCTTCTATGGCAAAGACCTTTCTACTCTGAAAACATCAGATAAAAATACCAAACTGTCTGGGCACTAAGCAATGACAAAAATAGCAAACAATTTGATTTTCTTTTTTGTTTTTCTATCTGCTTTTCAGAATCTGCAAATCCAACAGGAAAGACAATAGGCAGATGAAAAGACCTACCCCACTAGACCTCACATACAAAATGCCATTACCATCCATTGAATGGTTGCAAAGTTATTAAAGAGCAAAAATTGGGGCTTAACATTCAAGTGCTGACTCAACCCAAAGTATAGTGCCACCACCACACTGCTATTTTATATATATATATATATATATATAATATATAACACATGCCCACACAATGCAAAGCATCATGGGCTGCATATAGCAAATCACCACAGAATGTTATGCTGGTTCAACTTTAAGCAGAATTGCATGGTGCAAAAGGCCTCTCACACAGTTTGCAAAGGGTGCCAACAGATGACATAGACATGTGTTTCATCCTACCAGGACTCATCAGTAAGCCTCGCCTGTTTGACACCCCAGTGGAATGAACGAGCTACCCTAAAACGGTCTGTCTGGTTATGTTGTGGTGAACCCATTAAAATAAAAAACTATTTAAAGACAAGAACCTCTATGCACAAACATAGAGGCAAGGGTTAACTAAAGGGCATTTGGCTGGGAAGCCAAGTTTCAAGAAAATACAATATCACACATGCCCACACAATGCAAAGCATCATGGACTGCATATGCAAATCACCACAGAATGTTATGCTTGTTCAACTTTAAGCAAAATTGCATGGTGCTGAAAGGTCTCTCACAGAGTTTACAAAGGTCCTAGCAGGACTCATCAGTATGCCTCGTCTGTTTGACACTCCAGTGGAATGAACCAGCTACCCTAAGACGATCTGTCTGGGTTATGTTGTAGTGAACCCATTAAAATAAAAAACTATTTAAAGACAAAGAACCTCTGTGCACAAACACTGAGGCAAGGGTTACCCAAAGGGCATTTAGCAGGAAGCTAAGTTTCAAGAAAATACAAAATCACACACTCACACAATGCAAAGCATCATGGGCTGCATATGCAGATCACCACAGAATGCTATGCTGGTTCAAGTTTAAGCAGAATTGCATGGTGCTGAAAGGCCTCTCCACAGCTTGCAAAGGGTGCTAACAGATGACATAGACACGTGTTTCATTCTACCAGGACTCATCAGTATGCCACGTCTGTTTGACACCCCAGTGGAATGAACCAGCTACCTAAGCTGGTCTTTCTGGTTATGTTGTGGTGAAACCATTAAAATAAAAAACTATTTAAAAGACAAGAACCTCTGTGCGCAAACACTGAGGCAAGGGTTACTCCAAAGGGCATTTGGCTGGGAAGACAAGTTTCAAGAAAATACAAAATCACACATGCAAACACAATGCAAATCACCACAGAATGTTATGTTGGTTCAACTTTAAGCAGAATTGCATGCTACCGAAAGGCCTCTCACACAGTTTGCAAAGGTGCTAACAGATGACATAGACACGTGTTTCGTCCTAGCAGGACTCATCAGTATGCCTCATCTGTTTGACTCCCCAGAGGAACGAACCAGCTACCCTAAGATGGTCTGTCTTGGTTACATTGTGGTGAACCCATTAAAATAAAAAAATATTTAAAACACAAAGAACCTCTGTGCGCAAACACTGAGGCAAGGGTTACCCAAAGGGCATTTGGCTGGGAAGCCAAGTTTCAAGAAAATACAAAATCACACATGCCCACACAACAAAAGCATCATGGACTGCATATGCAAATCACCACAGAATGTTATGCTTGTTCAACTTTAAGCAAAATTGCATGGTGCTGAAAGGTCTCTCACAGAGTTTACAAAGGGTCCTAGCAGGACTCATCAGTATGCCTCGTCTGTTTGACACTCCAGTGGAATGAACCAGCTACCCTAAAATGGTCTGTCTGAGTTATGTTGTGGTGAACCCATTAAAATAAAAAACTATTTAAAAGACAAAGAACCTCTGTGCACAAACACTGAGGCAAGGGTTACCCCAAAGGGCATTTGACTGGGAAGCCAAGTTTCAAGAAAATACAAAATCACACATGCCCACACAGTGCAAAGCATCATGGGCTGCACATGTAAATCATCGCAGAATGTTATGCTGGTTCAACTTTAAGCAGAATTGCATGGTGCCAGAAGGCCTCTCACACAGTTTGCAAAGGGTGCTAACAGATGACATAGACATGTGTTTTGTCCTAGCAGGACTCATCAGTATGCCTTGTCTGTTTGACACCCCACTGGAATAAACCAGCTACCCTAAGATGGTCTGTCTGGGTTATGTTGTGGTGAGCCCATTAAAATAAAAAACTATTTAAAAGACAAAGAACCTCTTTGCACAAACACTGAGGCAAGGGTTACCACAAAGGGCATTTGGCTGGGAAGCCAAGTTTAAAGAAAATACAAAATCAAACATGCAAACACAATGCAAATCACCACAGAATGTTATGCTGGTTCAACTTTAAGCAGAATTGCATGGTGCCGAAAGGCCTCTCACACAGTTTTCAAAGGGTGCTAACAGATGACATAGATATGTGTTTCGTCCAACCAGGACTCATCAGAATGCCTTGTCTGTTTGACACCACACTGGAATGAACCGGCTACCTTAAGACGGTCTGTCTGGGATATGTTGTGGGGAGCCCATTAAAATAAAAAACTATTTAAAAGACAAAGAACCTCTGTACGCAAACACTGAGGCAAGGGTTACCACAGAGAGCATTTTGCTGGGAAGCCAAGTTTCAAGAAAACACAAAATCACAAATGCCCACACAATGCAAAGCATGATGGGCTGCATATGCAAATCACCACAGAATGTTATGCTTGTTCAACTTTAAGCTGAATTGCATGATGCCGAAAGGCCTCTCACACAGTTTGCAAAGGGTGCTAACAGATGACATAGACACATGTTTTGTCCTACCAGGACTCATCAATATGCCTCGTCTGTTTGACACCCCAGAGGAATGAACCAGCTACCCTAAGACGATCTGTCTGGGTTATGTTGTGGTGAACTCATTAAAATAAAAAAACTATTTAAAAGACAAAGAACCTCAGTGCACAAACATTGAGGCAAGGGTTACCCCAAAAAGCATTTGGCTAGAAAGCCAAGTTTCAAGAAAATACAAAATCACACATGCCCACACAATGCAAAGCATCATGGGCTGCATATGCAGATCACCACAGAATGTTATGCTTGTTCAACTTTAAGCTGAATTGCATGGTGCCGAAAGGCCTCTCACACAGTTTGTAAAGGGTGCTAATAGATGACATAGATACATGTTTTGTCCTACCAGGACTCATCAATATGCCACGTCTGTTTGACACCCCAGTGGAATGAACCAGCTTCCCTAAAATGATCTGTCTGGGTTATGTTGCGGTGAACCCATTAAAATAAAAAAAATATTTAAAAAGACAAAGAACCTCTGTGCACAAACACTGAGGCAAGGGTTACCCCAAAAAGCATTTGGCTGGAAAGCCAAGTTTCAAGAAAATACAAAATCACACATGCCCACACAATGCAAAGCATCATGGGCTGCATATTTAGATCACCACAGAATGTTATGCTGGTTCAACTTTAAGCAGAATTGCATGGTGCCGAAAGGCGTCTCACACAGCTTGCAAAGGGTGCTAACAGATGACATAGACACGTGTTTCATCCTACCAGGACTCATCAGTATGCCTCGTCTGTTTGACACCCAAGTGGAATGAACCAGATACCCTAATACGGTCTTTCTGGGTTATGTTGTGGAGAACCCATTAAAATAAAAATCTATTTAAAAGACAAGAACCTCTGTGCGCAAACACTGAGGCAAGGGTTACTCAAAAAGGGCATTTGGCTGGGAAGCCAAGTTTCAAGAAAATATAAAATCACACTTGCAAACACAATGCAAATCACCCCAAAATGTTATGCTGGCTCAACTTTAAGCAGAATTGTATGGTGCAGAAAGGCCTCTGACACAGTTTGCAAAGGGTGCTAACAGATGACATAGACATGTGTTTCGTCCAACCAGGAATCATCAGAATGCCTCGTCTGATTGACACCGCAGTGGAATGAACCAGCTACCCTAAAACAGTCTGTCTGTGTTATGTTGAGATGAACCCATTAAAATAAAAAACTATTTAAAAGACAAGATCCTCTGTGCGCAAACTTTGAGGCAAGGGTTAACCCAAAGAGCATTTGGCTGGGAAGCCAAGTTTCAAGAAAATACAAAATCACACATGCCCATACAATGCAAAGCATCATGGGTTGCATAAGCAAATCACCAGAGAATGTTATGCTGGTTCAACTTTAAGCAGAATTGCATGGTGTCAAAAGGCCAATCACACAGTTTGCAAAGGGTCCTATCAGGACTCATCAGTATGCCTCGTCTGTTTGATACCCCAGTGGAATGAACCAGCTGCCCTAAGATGGTCTGTCTGGGTTACGTTGTGTTGAACCCATTAAAATAAAAAACTATTTAAAAGACAAAGAACCTCTGTGCGCAAACACTGAGGCAAGGATTACCCCAAAGGGCATTTGGCTGGGAAGACAAGTTTCAAGAAAATACAAAATCACACATGCCCATACAATGCAAAGCATCATGGGTTGCATAAGCAAATCACCAGAGAATGTTATGCTGGTTCAACTTTAAGCAGAACTGCATGATGCCGAAAGAACTCTCACACAGTTTACAAAGGGTGCTAACAGATGACATAGAACACGTGTTTCGTCCAAGCAGGACTCATCAATATGCCTCGTCTGTTTGACTCCCCAGAGGAATGAACCAGCTACCCTAAGACGGTCTGTCTTGGTTACGTTGTGGAGAAACCATTAAAATAAAAAAAGTATTTAAAACACAAAGAACCTCTGTGCACAAGCACTAAGGCAAGGGTTACCCCAATGGGCATTTGGCTGGGAAGCCAAGTTTCAAGAAAATACAAAATCACACATGCCCACACAATGCAAAGCATCATGGACTGCATATGCTAATCACCACAGAATGTTATGCTGGTGCAACTTTAAGCAGAATTGCATGGTGCCGAAAGGTCTCTCACACAGTTTACAAAGGGTCCTACCAGGACTCATCAGTATGCCTCATCTGTTTGACACTCCAGTGGAATGAACCAGCTAACCTTAGACGATCTGTCTGGGTTATGTTGTGGTGAACCCATTGAAATAAAAAAACTATTTAAAAGACAAAGAACCTCTGTGCACAAACACTAAGGCAAGGGCTACCCCAAAGGGCATTTTGCAGGGGAAGCTAAGTTTCAAGAAAATCCAAAATCACACATGCTCACACAATGCAAAGCATCATGGGCTGCATATGCAAATCACCACAGAATGTTTTGCTGGTTCAACTTTAAGCAGAATTGCATGGTGCCAAAAGGCCTCTCACACAGTTTGCAAAGGGTCCTACCAGGGCACATTGGTATGCCTCATCTGTTTGACAATCCAGTGGAATGAACCTGCTACCCTAAGATGGTCTGTCTGGGTTATGTTGTGGTGTACCCATTAAAACAAAAACAATTTAAAGACAAAGTCCTCTGATGCATAAACACAGAGGCAAGGTTACCCAAACGGCATTTGGCTGGGAAGCCAAGTTTCAAGAAAATACAAAATCACACATGCCAACACAATGCAAAGCATGATGGGCTGCATATGCAAATCACCACAGAATGTTATGCTGGCTCAACTTTAAGCAGAATTGCATTGTGCTGAAAGGCCTCACACACAGTTTGCAAAGGGTGCTAACAGATAACATAGACACATGTTTCATCCTACCAGGATTCATCAGAATGCCTCATCTGTTTGACTCCCCAGTGGAATGAACCAGCTACCCTAAGACGGTCTGTCTGGGTTATGTTGTGGTGAACCCATTAAAATAAAAAGCGATTTAAAAGACAAGAACCTCTGTGCAAAAACACTGAGCGCAGGTTACCCATAGGGCATTTGGCTGGGAAGCCAAGTTTCAAGAAAATACAAAATCACACATACAAACAGAATGCAAATCACCACAGAATGTTATGCTGGTTCAACTTTAAGCAGAATTGCATGGTACCGAAAGGCCTCTCACATAGTTTACAAAGGGTGCCAACAGATGACATAGACATGTGTTTCGTCCAACCAGGACTCATCAGAATGCCTTGTCTGTTTGACACCCCACTGGAATGAACCAGCTACCTTAAGACGGTCTGTCTGGGTTATGTTGTGGTGAGCCCATTAAAATAAAAAACTATTTAAAAGACAAAGAACCTCTGTGCTCAAACACTGAGGCAAGGGTTACCACAGATGGCATTTTGCTGGGAAGCCAAGTTTCAAGAAAATACAAAATCACACATGCCCACCCAATGCAAAACATCATCGACTGCAAATGCAAATCACCACAGAATGTTATGCTGGTTTAACTTTAAGCAGAATTGCATTATGCCGATAGGCCTCTCACACAGTTTGCAAACGGTGCTAACAGATGACATAGACACATGTTTCATCCTAGCAGGACTCATCAGTATGCCTTGTCTGTTTGACACCCCAGTGAAATGAACCAGCTACCCTAAGATGGTCTGACTGGGTTATGTTATGATGAACCCATTAAAATAAAAAACTATTTAAAAGACAAAGAACCTCTGTGCGCAAACACTGAGGCAAGGGTTACCCCAGAGGGCATTTGGCTGGGAAGCCAAGTTTCAAGAAAATACAAAATCACACATGCCCTCACAATGCAAGCATCATGGGCTGCATATGCAGATCACCGCAGAATGTTATGCTGGTTCAACTTTAAGCAGAATTGTGTGGTGCTGAAAGGCCTCTCACACAGTTTGCAAATGGTCCTACCAGGACTCATCAGTATGCCTCATCTGTTTGACACAGTAGTGGAATGAAGCAGCTACCCTAAGACTGTCTGTCTGGGTTATGTTGTGGTGAACTCATTAAAAGAAAAAGCTATTTTAAAGACAAGAACCTCTGAGCACAAACACTGAGGCAAGGGTTACCCAATTGGGCATTTGGCTGGGAAGCCAAGTTTCAAGAAAATACAAAATCACACATGCAAACACAATGCAAATCTCCACAGAATGTTATGGGTTCAACTTTAAGCAGAATTGCATGGTGAAAAGGCCTCACACAGTTTGCAAAGGGTGCTAACAGATGACATATACAAGTGTTTCGTCCAACCAGGACTCATCAGAATGCCTCGTCTGATTGACACCCCAGTGGAATGAACCAGCTACCCGGAAATGGTCTGTCTGGGTTATGTTGTGGTGAACCCATTAAAATGAAAATCTGTTTAAAAGACAAAGAACCTCTGTGCACAAACACTGAGGCAAGGGTTACCCCAAAGGGCATTTGGCTGGGAAGCCAAGTTTCAAGAAAATACAAAATCAAACATGCTCACACAGTGCAAAGCATCATGGGCTGCATAAGCAAATCACCACAGAATGTTTTCCTGGTTCAAATTTAAGCAGAATTGCATGGTGCCGAAAGGCCTCTCACACAGTTTGCAAAGGGTGCTAACAGATGACATAGTCATGTGTTTCATCCTAACAGGACTCATCAGTATGCCTCGTCTGTTTGACACCCAAGTGGAATGAACCGGCTAACTTAAGGTGGTCTGTTTTGGTTACGTTTTGGTGAACCCATTAAAATAAAAAACTATTTAAAACACAAAGAACCTCTTTGCGCAAACACTGAGGCAAGGGTTACCCCAAAGGACATTTGGCTGGGAAGCCAAGTTTCAAGAAAATACAAAATCACACATGCAAACACAATGCAAATCACCCCAGAATGTTATGATGGTTCAACTTTAAGCAGAATTGCATGGCGCAGTAAAAGCCTTTCACACAGTTTGCAAAGGGTGCTAGCAGATGACATAGACGTGTTTCGTCCAACCAGGACTCATCAGAATGCCTCGCCTGTTTGACACTCCAGCCGAATGAACCAGCTACCATAAGACGATCTGTCTGGGTTATGTTGTGGTGAACACATTAAATAAAAAAACTGTTTAAAAGACAAAGAACCCTGTGCACAAAACACTGAGGCAGGGTTACCCCATAGGGCATTTGGGTGGGAAGCTAAGTATCAAGAAAATACAAAATCACACATGCTCACACAATGCAAAGCATGATGGGCTGCATATGAAATCACCACAGAATGTTATGCTGTTTCAACTTTAAGCAGAATTGCATGGTGCCAAAGGCCTCTCCACAGTTTGCAAAGGGTCCTACAAGGCTCATCGGTATGCCTCATCTGTTTGACAATCCAGTGGAATGAACCTGCTACCCTAAAATGGTCTGTCTGAGTTATGTTGTGGTGAACCCATTAAAATAAAAACTATTTAAAGACAAAGAACCACTGTGCACAAACACTGAGGCAAGGGTTACCCCAAAGGGCACTTGGCTGGGAAGGTAAGTTTTAGAAAATACCAAATCACACATGCTCACTCAATGCAAAGCATCATGGGCTGAATAAGCAAATCACCACAGAATGTTATGCTGGTTCATCATTAAGCAGAATTGCATGGTGCGAAGGACTCTCACATAGTTTGCAAGGGTTCCTACCAGGGCTCATCTGTATTCCTCATATGGTTGACAATCCAGTGGAATGAACCTGCTACCCTAACATGGTCTGTCTGAGTTATGTTGCGGTGAACCCATTAAAATAAAAAACTATTTAAAAGGCAAAGAACCTCTGTGCACAAACACTGAGGCAAGGGTTACCCCAAAGGGCATTTGACTGGGAAGCCAAGTTTCAAGAAAATACAAAATCACACATGCCCACACCGTGCAAAGCATCATGGGCTGCATATGCAAATCACCGCAGAATGTTATGCTGGTTCAACTTTAAGCAGAATTGAATGGTGCAAAAAGGCCTCTCACACAGTTTGCAAAGGGTGCTAACAGATGACATAGACACGTGTTTTGCACTAGCAGGACTCATCAGTATGCCTTGTCTGTTTGACCCCCCCCCTGGAATGAACCAGCTACCCTAAGACGGTCTGTCTGGGTTATATTGTAGCTGACCCATTAAAATAAAAACAATTTAAAGACAAAGAACCTCTGTGCACAAACACTGAGGCAAGGGTTACCCAAAGGGCATTTGGCTGGGAAGCCAAGTTTCAAGAAAATACAAAATCACACATGCCTACACAATGCAAAACATCATCGACTGCAAATGCAAATCACCAAAGAATGTTATGCAGGTTTAACTTTAAGCAGAATTGCATTATGCCGATAGGCCTCACACACAGTTTGCAAAGGGTGCTAACAGATGACATAGACACATGTTTCATCCTAGCAGGACTCATCATTATGCCTTGTCTGTTTGACACCCCAGTGGAATGAACCAGCTACCCTAAGATGGTCTGTCTGGGTTATGTTATGGTGAACCCATTAAAACAAAAACTATTTAAAGACAAAGAACCTCTGTGCAAGCACTGATGCAAGGAGTTACCCAAAGGGCATTTGGCTGGGAAGCCAAGTTTCAAGAAAATACAAAATCACACATGCCCACACATGCAAAGAATGATGGGCTGCATATGCAAATCACCACAGAATGTTATGCTGGTTCAATTTTAAGCTGAATTGCATGGTACGAAAGGCCTCTCCACAGTTTGCAAAGGGTGCTAACAGATTACATAGACACATGTTTTGTCTTACCGCGACTCATCAATATACCTCGTCTGTTTGACACCCCAGTGGAATGAACCAGCTACCCTAAGACGATCTGTCTGGGTTATGTTGTGGTGAACCCATAAAATTAAAAAAACAATTTAAAAGACAAAGAACCTCTGTACGCAAACACTGATGCAAGGGTTACCCCAAAGGACATTTGGGTGGGAAGCCAAGTTTTAAGAAAATACAAAATCACGCATGCAAACACAATGCAGATCACCCCAGAATGTTATGCTGGTTCAACTTTAAGCAGAATTGCATGGTGCAGAAAGGCCTTTTACACAGCTTGCAAAGGGTGCTAACAGATGACATAAACATGTGTTTAGTCCAACCAGGACTCATCAGAATGCCTCGTCTGTTTGACACTCCAGTAGAATGAACCAGCTACACTAAGACGATCTGTCTGGGTTATGTTGTGGTGAACCCATTAAAATAAAAAAACTATTTAAAAAACAAAGAACCTCTGTGAACAAACACTGAGGCAAGGGTTACAACATAGGGCATTGGGGTGGGAAGCTAAGTTACAAGAAAATAGAAAATCACACATGCTCACACAATGCAAAGCATCATGGGCTGCATATGTAAATCACCACAGAATGTTATGCTGGTTCAACTTTAAGCTGAATTGCATGGTGCCAAAAGGCCTGTCACACAGTTTGCAAAGGGTCCTACCATGGCTCATCGGTATGCCTCGTCTGTTTGACAATCCAGTGGAATGAACCTGCTACCCTAAAATGGTATGTTTGAGTTATGTTGTGGTGAACCCATTAAAATAAAAAACTATTTAAAAGACAAAGAACCACTGTGCACAAACACTGAGGCAAGGGTTACCCAAAAGGGCATTAGGCTTAGAAGCTAAGTTTCAAGAAAATACCGAATCACACATGCTCACACAATGCAAAGCATCATGGGCGGCATAAGCAAAGCACCACAGAATGTTATGCTGGTTCAACTTTATGCAGAATTGCTTGGTGCCGAAAGGAATCTCACACAGTTTGCAAGGGGTCCTACCAGGGCTCATCGGTATGCCTCGTCTGTTTGACAATCCAGTGATGTGACCCTGCTACCCTAAAATGGTCTGTCTGAGTTATGTTGTGGTGAACGCATTAAAATCAAAAAAACTATTTAAAAGACAAAGCACCTCTGTGCACAAACACAGAGGCAAGGGTTACCCCCAAGGGCCTTTGACTGGGAAGCCAAGTTTCAAGAAAATACAAAATCACACATGCCCACACCATGCAAAGCATCATGGGCTGCATATGCAAATCACCGCAGAATGTTATGCTGATTCAACTTTAAGCAGAATTTCATGGTGCCAAAAGGCCTGTCACACAGTTTGCAAAGGTGCTAACAGATGACATAGACACATGTTTTGTCCACGCAGGACTCACCAGTATGCCTTTGTCTGTTTGACACCCCATGGAATGAACCAGCTACCTAAGACGGTCTGTCTGGGTTATATTGTGGTGAGCCCATTAAAATGAAAACAATTTAAAGACAAAGAACCTCTGTGCACAAACACTGAGGCAAAGGTTACCCAAAAGGCATTTGGCTGGGAAGCCAAGTTTCAAGAAAATACAAAATCACACATGCCCACACAATGCAAAACATCATCGACTGCAAATGCAAAACACCACAGAATGTTATGCTGGTTTAACTTTAAGCAGAATTGCATTATGCCGAAAGGCCTCTCACACAGTTTGCAAAGGGTGCTAATAGATGACATAGACACATGTTTCATCCTAGCAGGACTCATCAGTATGCCTTGTCTGTTTGACACCCCAGTGGAATGAACCAGCTACCCTAAGATGGTCTGACTGGTTATGTTATGGTGAACCTATTAAAATAAAAACTATTTAAAGACAAAGAACCTCTGTGCGCAATCACTGAGGCAAGGTTATCCACAGGGCATTTGGCTGGGAAGCCAAGTTTCAAGAAAATACGAAATCACACATGCCCTCATAATGCAAGCATCATGGGCTGCATATGCAGGTCACCACAGAATGTTATGCTGGTTCAACTTTAAGCAGAATTGTGTGGTGCTGAAAGGCCTCTCACACAGTTTGCAAATGGTTCTACCAGGACTCATCAGTATGCCTCGTCTGTTTGACACCGTAGTGGAATGAACCAGCTACCCTAAGACTGTCTGTCTGTGTTATGTTGTGGTGAACCCATTAAAATAAAAAGCTATTTAAAAGACAAGAACCTCTGTGCACAAACACTGAGGCAAGGGTTACCCCATTGGGCATTTGGCTGGGGAAGCCAAGTTTCAAGAAAATACAAAATCACACATGCAAACACAATGCAAATCACCCCAGAATGTTATGCTGGTTCAACTTTAAGCAGAATTGCATGGTGCAGAAAGGCCTTTCACACAGTTTGCAAAGGGTGCTAACAGATGACATAGACGTGTTTCGTCCAACCAGGACTCATCAGAATGCCTCGTCTGTTTGACACTCCAGTGGAATAAACCAGCTACCTTAAGACGATCTGTCTGGGTTATGTTGTGGTGAATCCATTAAAATAAAAAAACTGTTTAAAAGATAAAGAACCTGTGTGCACAAACACTGAGGCAAGGGTTACCCCAAAGGGCACTTGGGTGGGAAGCTAAGTTTCAAGAAAATACAAAATCACACATGCTCACACAATGTAAAGCATGATGGGCTGCATATGAAAATCACCACAGAATGTTATGCTGGTTCAACTTTAAGCAGAATTGCATGGTGCCAAAAGGCCTCTCACACAGTTTGGAAAGGGTCCTACCACGGCTCATCTTATGCCTCGCCTGCTTGACAATCCAGTGGAATGAACCTGCTAGCCTAAAATGGTCTGTCTGAGTTATTTTGTGGTGAACCCATTAAAATAAAAACTATTTAAAAGACAAAGAACCACTGTGCACAAACACTGAGGCAAGGTTTACCCAAAGGGCATTTGGCTGGGAAGCTAAGTTTCAAGAAAATACCAAATCACACAAGAGCACACAATGCAAAACATCATGGGCTACATAAGCAAATCACCACAGAATGTTATGCAGGTTCATCTTTAAGCAGAATTGCATGGTGCCAAAAGGCCTCTCACACAGTTTGGAAAGGTCCTACCACGGCTCATCATTATGCCTCGCCTGCTTGACAATCCAGTGGAATGAACCTGCTACCCTAAAATGGTCTGTCTGAGTTATGTTGTGGTGAACCCATTAAAATAAAAAACTATTTAAAAGGCAAAGAACCTCTGTGCACAAACACTGAGGCAAGGGTTACCCCCAAGGGCATTTGACTGGGAAGCCAATTTTCAAGAAAATACAAAATCACACATGCCCACACCGTGCAAAGCATCATGGGCTGCATATGCAAATCACCTCAGAATGTTATGCTGGTTCAACTTTAAGCAGTATTGCATGGTGCCAAAAGCCTCTCACAGTTTGCAAGGGTGCTAACAGATGACATAGACACGTGTTTTGTCCTAGCAGGACTCATCAGTATGCCTTGTCTGTTTGACACCCCTGGAATGAACCAGCTACCCTAAGACGGTCTGTCTGATTTATGTTGTGGTGAGCCCATTAAAATAAAAAACAATTTAAAAGACAAAGAACCTCTGTGCACAAACACTGAGGCAAGGGTTACCCCAAAGGGCATTTGGCTGGGAAGCCAAGTTTCAAGAAAATACAAAATCACACATGACCACACAATGCAAAACATCATCGACTGCAAATGCAAATCACCAAAGAGTGTTATGCTGGTTTAACTTTAAGCAGAATTGCATTATGCCGATAGGCCTCACACTCAGTTTGCAAAGGGTGCTAACAGATGAAATAGAAACATGTTTCATCCTAGCAGGACTCATCATTATGCCTTGTCTGTTTGACACCCCAGTAGAATGAAGCAGCTACCCTAAGATGGTCTGTCTGGGTTATGTTATGGTGAACCCATTAAAATAAAAAACTATTTAAAAGACAAAGAACCTCTGTGCACAAACACTGATGCAAGGGTTACCACAGGGGCATTTCCTGGGAAGCCAAGATTCAAGAATATACAAAATGACACATTCCCTCACAATGCAAAGCATCATGGGCTGCATATGCAGATCACAACAGAATGTTATGCTGATTCAACTTTAAGCAGAATTGCATGCTGCTGAAAGGCATCTAACACAGTTTGCAAATGTTCCTACCAGGACTCATCAGTATGCCTCGTCTGTTTGATACCGTAGTGTAATGAACCAGCTACCCTAAGACGGTCTGTCTGGGTTATGTTGTGGAGAACCCATTAAAAAAAAAAAGCTATTTAAAGAGAAGAACCTCTGTGCACAAACACTGAGACAAGGGTTACCCCATTGGCCATTTGGCTGGGAAACCAAGTTTCAAGAAAATACAAAATCACACATGCAAATCACTTCAGAATGTTATGCTGGTTCAACTTTAAGCAGAAATGCATGGTGCCGAAAGGCCACTAACACAGTTTGAAAAGGGTGCTAACAGATGACATAGACATGTGTTTCATCCAACCAGGACTCATCAGAATGCCTCGTCTGATTGACACCCCAGTGGAATGGAACAGCTACCCAAAAACGGTCTGTTTGGGTTATGTTGTGGTGAACCCATTAAAATAAAAAACTGTTTAAAAGAAAAAGAACTTCTGTGCACAAACACTGAGGCAAGGGTTACCCCAATGGGCATTTGGCTGGGAAGCCAAGTTTCAAGAAATGCAAAATCAAACATGCTCATGCAGTACAAAGCATCATGGGCTGCATATGCAAATAACCACAGAATGTTGTGCTTTGTCAACTTTAAGCAGAATTGCATGATGCCGAAAGGCCTCTCCACACAGTTTGCAAAGGTGCTAACAGATGACATAGACATGTGTTTCATCCTACCAGGACTCATCAATATGCCTCATCTGTTTGACAGCCCAGTGGAATGAACCAGCTACCCTAAGACGGTCTGTCTTGGTTACGTTTGCTGAACCCATTAAAAGAAAACTATTTAAAACACAAAGAAGCTCTGTGTGCAAACACTGATTCAAGGATAACCCAAGGGCATTTTCTGGGAAGCCAAGTTTCAAGAAAATACAAAATCACACATGCCCACACAATGCAAAGCATGATGGGCTGCATATGCAAATAACCACAGAATGTTATGCTGGTTCAACTTTAAGCTGAACTGCATGGTACCGAAAGGCCTCTCACACAGTTTGCAAAGGGTGCTAACAGATGACATAGACACATGTTTTGTCCTACCAGGACTCATCAATATCCCTCGTCTGTTTGACAGCCCAGTGGAATGAACCAGCTTCCCTAAGACGATCTGTCTGGGTTATGTTGTGGTGAACCCATTAAAATAAAAAAACAATTTAAAAGACAAAGAACCTCTGTGCGCAATCACTGAGGCAAGAGTTACCCCAAAGGACATTTGTCTGGGAAGCCAAGTTTCAAGAAAATACAAAATCACACATGCAAAACACAATGCAAATCTCCCCAGAATGTTATGCTGGTTCAACTTTATGCAGAATTGCATGGTGAAAAGGCCTTTCACACAGTTTGCAAAGTGTGCTAACAGATGACATAGACATGTGTTTTGTCCAACCAGGACTCATCAGAATGCCTCGTCTGTTTGACACTCCAGTGGAATTAAACAGCTACCCAAAGACGATCTGTCTGGGTTATGTTGTGGTTTACCCATTAAAATAAAAAACTATTTAAAGACAAAGAACCTCTGTGCACAAACACTGAGGTAAGGGTTACCCCATAAGGCATTATGGTGGGAATAAGTTTCAAGAAAATACAAAATCACATGCTCAAACAATGCAAAGCATCATGGGCTGCATATGTAAATCACCACAGAATGTTATGCTGGTTCAACTTTAAGCTGAATTGCATGGTGCCAAAAGTTCTCTCACACAGTTTGCAAAGGGTCCTTCCATGGCTCATCGGTATGTCTCGTCTGTTTGACAATCCAGTGGAATGAACCTGCTACCCAAAATGGTCTGTCTTAGTTACGATGTGGTGAACCCATTAAAATAAAAAACTGTTTAAAAGACAAAGAACCACTGTGCACAAACACTGAGGCAAGGTTACCCAAAGGGCATTTGGCTGGGAAGCTAAGTTTCAAGAAAATACCAAATCACACATGCTCACACAATGCAAAGCATCATGGGCTGCATAAGCAATGCACCACAGAATGTTATGCTGGTTTAACTTTAAGCAGAATTGCATTATGCCGATAGGCCTCACATTGAGTTTGCAAAGGTGCTAACAGATGACATAGACACATGTTTCATCCTAGCAGGACTCATCATTATGCCTGGTCTGTTTGACACCCCAATGGAATGAACCAGCTACCCTAAGATGGTCTGTCTGGGTTATGTATGGTGAACCCATTAAAATAAAAAACTATTTAAAGAGAAAAGAACCTCTGTCGCAAACACTGAGGCAAGGTTACCCAGAAGGCATTTGGCTGGGAAGCCAAGTTTCAAGAATATACAAAATGACACATTCCTTCACAATAAGCATCATTAGCTGCACATGCAGATCACCACAGAATGTTATGCTGGTTCAACTTTAAGCAGAATTGCATGCTGCTGAAAGGCCTCTCACACAGTTTGCAAATGGTCTACCAGGACTCATCAGTATGCCTGCCTGTTTGACACCGTAGTGGAATGAACCAGCAACCCTAAGACGGTCTGTCTAGGTTATGTTGTGGAGAACCCATTAAAAAGCTATTGTAAAGAAGAACCTCTGTGCACAAACACTGAGGCATGGGTTACCCATTGGGCATTTGGCTGAAACCAAGTTTCAAGAAAATACAAAATCACACATGCAAATCACTTCAGAATGTTAAGCTGGTTCAACTTTAAGCAGAATTGCATGGTGCCGAAAGCCTCACACAGTTTACAAAGTGTGCTAACAGATGACATAGACATGTTTCGTCCAACCAGGACTCATCAGAATGAATTGTCTGTTTGACACCCCATTGGAATGAACCAGCTACCCTAAGATGGTCTGTCTGGGTTATATTGTGGTGAGCCCATTAAAATAAAAACTATTTAAAAGACAAAGAACCTCATGGCAAACACTGAGGCAAGGTTTACACAGAGAGCATTTGGCTGGGAAGCCAAGTTTCAAGAAAATACAAAATCACACATGCCCACACAATGCAAAACATTATCGACTGCAAATGCAATTCACCACAGAATGTTATGCTTGTTTAACTTTAAGTAAAATTGCATTATCCGATAGGCCTCACACTGAGTCTGCAATGGGTGCTAACAGATGACATAGACACATGTTTCAACCTAGCAGGACTCATCAGTATGCCTTGTCTGTTTGACACCCCAGTGGAATGAACCAGCTACCCTAAGATGGTCTGTCTGGGTTATGTTATGGTGAACCCATTAAAGTAAAAAACTATTTAAAAGACAAAGAACCTCTGTGCGCAAACACTGAGGCAAGGGTTACCACAGAGGGCATTTGGCTGGGAAGCCAAGTTTCAAGAAAATACAAAAACACACATGCCCTCACAATGCAAGCATCATGGGCTGCATATGCAGATCACTGCAGAATGTTATGCTGGTTCAACTTTAAGCAGAATTGCTTGGTGCTGAAAGGCCTCTCACACAGTTTGCAAAGGGTCCATCCAGGACTCATCAGAATGCCTCGTCTGTTGGACACCGTAGTGGAATGAACCAGCTACCCTAAGACTGTCTGTCTGGGTTATGTTGTGGTGAACCCATTAAAATAAAAAGCTATTTATAAGACAAGAAAGTCAGTGCACAAACACTGAGGCAAGGTTACCCATTGGACATTTGGCTGGAAGCCAAGTTTCAAGAATATACAAAATCACACATGCAAACACAATGCAGATCACCACAGAATGTTATGCTGGTTCAACTTTAAGCAGAATTGCATGGTGCCGAAAGGCCTCTCACACAGTTTGCAAAGGGTGCTAACAGATGACATAGACATGTGTTTCGTCCAACCAGGACTCATCAGAATGCCTCGTCTGATTGACACCCCAGTGGAATGATCCAGCTACCCAAAAATGGTCTGTCTGGGTTATGTTGTGGTGAACCCATTAAAATGAAAAACTATTTAAAAGACAAAGAACCTCTGTGCACAAACACGAGGCAAGGTTACCCAATGGGCATTTGGCTGGGAAGGCAGGTTTCAAGAAAATACAAAATCAAACATACTCACACAGTGCAAAGCATCATGGGCTGCATGTGCAAATCACCAGAAAGTGTTATGCTGGTTCAAATTTAAGCAGAATTGCATGGTGCGAAGCCTCTCACACAGTTGCAAAGGGTGCTGACAGATGACATAGACATCTGTTTCATCCAACCAGGACTCATCAGAATGCCTCATATGATTGACACCCCAGTGGAATGAACCTGCTACCCAAATACGGTCTGTCTGGGTTATGTTGCGGTGAACCCATTAAAATTAAAAACTATTTAAAGACAAAGAACCTCTGTGCACAAACACTGAGGCAAGGGTTACCCAATGGGCATTTGGCTGGGAAGCCAATTTTCAAGAAAATACAATCAAACATGCTCACACAGTGCAAAGCATCATGGGCTGCATATGCAAATCACCACAGAGTGTTATGCTGGTTCAAATTTAAGCAGAATTGCATGGTGCCAGGCCTCTCACACAGATTGCAAAGGGTGCTAACAGATGACATAGACATGTGTTTCATCCGACCAGGACTCATCAGTATGCCTCGTCTGTTTGACACCCCAGTGGAATGAACCAGCTACCCTAAGGCGGTCTATCTTGAGTTACGTTTTGGTGAACCATTAAAATAAAAACTATTTAAAGACAAAGAACCTCTGTGCGAAAACACTGAGGCAAGGGATACCCAAAGGACATTTGGCTGGGAAGCCAAGTTTCAAGAAAATACAAAATCACACATGCCACACAATGCAAAGCATGATGGGCTGCATATACTAATCACCACAGAATGTTATGCTGATTCAACTAAAGCTGAATTGCATGGTGCTGAAAGGCCTCTCACACAGTTTACAAGGGTGCTAACAGATGACATAGACACATGTTTTGTCCTAAAAGACTCATCAGTATGCCTCATATGTGACACCCCAGTGGAATGAACCAGCTAGCCTAAGACGATCTGTCTGGGTTATGTTGTGGTGAACCCATTAAAATGAAAAATTATTTAAAGACAAAGAACCTCTGTGCACAAACACTGAGGCAAGGTTATCCCAAAGGCATTTGGCTGGAAAGCCAAGTTTCAAGAAAATACAAAATCCATGTCACAATACAAAACATCACGGGCTGCATATGCAAATCTTAGCAGAATGTTATACTGGTTTAACTTTAAGCAGAATTGCATGCTGTAAAAAAATCTCACACAGGTTGCAAAGGGTGCTAACAGATGACATAGACACGTGTTTCGTCCTAGAAGGACTCATCAGTATGCCTCTTCTGTTTGACACCCCAGTGGAATGAACCAGCTACCCTAAGATGTTCTGTCTAGGTTATGTTGTGGTGAACCCATTAAAATAAAAACTATTTAAAGACAAATTACCTCTGTGCACAAACACTGAGGCAAGGATTACCCAAAGGGCATTTGGATGGGAAGCCAAGTTTCAAGAAAATACAACTACACATGCCCACACAATGCAAAGCATCATGGGCTGCATATTGAGATCACCACAGAATGTTATGCTGGTTCAGCTTTAAGCAGGATTGTATGGTGCCGAAAGGCCACTCACACAGCTTGCAAAGGTGCTAACAGATGACATAGATACGTGTTTAATCCTTCCAGGACCCATCAGCATGCCTGGTCTGTTTGACAGGCCAGTGGAATGAACCAGCTACCCTATGACTGTCTTTCTGGATTATGTTGTGGTGAACCCATTAAAAAAAAAACTATTTAAAGACAAGAACCTCTGTGCGTAAACACTGAGGCAGGGTTACTCAAAGGGCATTTGGCTGGGAAGCCAAGTTTCAAGAAAATACAAAATCACACATGCAAACACAATGCAAATCACCCCAGAATGTTATGTTGGTTCAGCTTTAACAGAATTGCATGGTGCAGAAAGGCCTTTCACACAGTTTGCAAAGGGTGCTAACAGATGACATAGACATGTGTTCGCCAACCAGGACACATCAGATGCCTCATCTGTTTGACACGCCAGTGGAATGAACCAGCTACCCTGTGACGTCTGACTGGGTTATGTTGTGGTAAACCCATTAAAATAAAAACTATTTAAAAGACAAAGAACCTCTGTGCACAAACACTGAGGCAAGGGTTACCCTAAAGGGCATTTGGCTGGGAAGCCAAGTTTCAAGAAAATACAAAATCAAACATGCTCACACAGTGCAAAGCATCATGGGCTGCATATGCAAATCACCACAGAATGTTATGCTGGTTCAAATTTAAGCAGAATGCATGGTGCAGAAAGGCCTCTCACAAAGTTTGCAAAGGAGTTAACAGATGACATAGACATGTGTTTCATCCTACCAGGACTCATCAGTATGCCTCGTCTGTTTGACACCCAAGTGGAATGAACCAGCTACCTAAGGCAGTCTGTCTTGGATAAGTTTTGGTGAACCCATTAAAATAAAAAACTATTTAAAAGACAAAGAACCTCTGTAGACAACACTGAGAAAGGGTTACCCCATAGTACATTTGGCTAGAAGCCAAGTTTCAAGAAAATACAAAATCAACATGCAAACACAATGCAAATCACCCCAGAATGTTATGCTGGTTCAACTTTAAGCAAATTGCATGGTGCAGAAAGGCCTTTCACACGTTTGCAAAGGGTGCTAACAGATGACATAGACGTGTTTCATTCCAACCAGGATCATCAGAATGCCTCCTCTGTTTGACACTCCAGTGGAATAAACCAGCTACCTTAAGACGATCTGTCTGGGTTATGTTGTGGTGAATCCATTAAAATAAAAACTGTTTAAAAGATAAAGAACCTGTGTGTACAAACACTGAGGCAAGGGTTACCCAAAGGGCACTTGGGTGGGAAGCTAAGTTTCAAGAAAATACAAAATCACACATGCTCACACAATGTAAAGCATGATGGGCTGCATATGAAAATCACCACAGAATGTTATGCTGGTTCAACTTTAAGCAGAATTGCATGGTGCCAAAGGCCTCTCACACAGTTTGAAAGGTCCTACCACGGCTCATCGATATGCCTCGTCTGCTTGACAATCCAGTGGAATGAACCTGCTAGCCTAAAATGGTCTGTCTGAGTTATTTTGTGGTGAACCCATTAAAATAAAAAACTATTTAAAAGACAAAGAACCTCTGTGCGCAAACACTGAGGCAAGGGTTACCCCCAAGGGCATTTGACTGGGAAGCCAATTTTCAAGAAAATACAAAATCACACATGCCCACACCGTGCAAAGCATCATGGGCTGCATATGCAAATCACCTCAGAATGTTATGCTGGTTCAACTTTAAGCAGTATTGCATGGTGCCAAAAGCCTCTCACACAGTTTGCAAAGGGTGCTAACAGATGACATAGACACGTGTTTTGTCCTAGCAGGACTCATCAGTATGCCTTGTCTGTTTGACACCCCCCTGGAATGAACCAGCTACCCTAAGACGGTCTGTCTGATTTATGTTGTGGTGAGCCCATTAAAATAAAAAACAATTTAAAAGACAAAGAACCTCTGTGCACAAACACTGAGGCAAGGGTTACCTAAAGGGCATTGGCTGGGAAGCCAAGTTTCAAGAAAATACAAAATCACACATGACCACACAATGCAAAACATCATCGACTGCAAATGCAAATCACCAAAGAGTGTTATGCTGGTTTAACTTTAAGCAGAATTGCATTATGCCGATAGGCCTCACACTCAGTTTGCAAAGGGTGCTAACAGATGAAATAGAAACATGTTTCATCCTAGCAGGACTCATCATTATGCCTTGTCTGTTTGACACCCCAGTAGAATGAAGCAGCTACCCTAAGATGGTCTGTCTGGGTTATGTTATGGTGAACCCATTAAAATAAAAACTATTTAAAGACAAAGAACCTCTGTGCACAAACACTGATGCAAGGGTTACCACAGAGGGCATTTCCTGAGGAAGCCAAGATTCAAGAATATACAAAATGACACATTCCCTCACAATGCAAAGCATCATGGGCTGCATATGCAGATCACAACAGAATGTTATGCTGATTCAACTTTAAGCAGAATTGCATGCTGAAAGGCATCTAACACAGTTTGCAAATGTTCCTACCAGGACTCATCAGTATGCCTCGTCTGTTTGATACCGTAGTGTAATGAACCAGCTACCCTAAGACGGTCTGTCTGGGTTATGTTGTGGAGAACCCATTAAAAAAAAAAAGCTATTTAAAAGAGAAGAACCTCTGTGCACAAACACTGAGACAAGGGTTACCCCATTGGCCATTTGGCTGGGAAACCAAGTTTCAAGAAAATACAAATCACACATGCAAATCACTTCAGAATGTTATGCTGGTTCAACTTTAAGCAGAAATGCATGGTGCCGAAAGGCCACTAACACAGTTTGAAAAGGGTGCTAACAGATGACATAGACATGTGTTTCATCCAACCAGGACTCATCAGAATGCCTCGTCTGATTGACACCCCAGTGGAATGGAACAGCTACCCAAAAACGGTCTGTTTGGGTTATGTTGTGGTGAACCCATTAAAATAAAAAACTGTTTAAAAGAAAAAGAACTTCTGTGCACAAACACTGAGGCAAGGGTTACCCCAATGGGCATTTGGCTGGGAAGCCAGTTTCAAGAAAATGCAAAATCAAACATGCTCATGCAGTACAAAGCATCATGGGCTGCATATGCAAATAACCACAGAATGTTGTGCTTTGTCAACTTTAAGCAGAATTGCATGATGCCGAAGGCCTCTCACACAGTTTGCAAAGGGTGCTAACAGATGACATAGACATGTTTTCATCCTACCAGGACTCATCAATATGCCTCATCTGTTTGACAGCCCAGTGGAATGAACCAGCTACCCTAAGGCGGTCTGTCTTGGTTACGTTTGCTGAACCCATTAAAAGAAAAAACTATTTAAAACACAAAGAAGCTCTGTGTGCAAACACTGATTCAAGGGATAACCCAAAGGGCATTTTCTGGGAAGCCAAGTTTCAAGAAAATACAAAATCACATGCCCACACAATGCAAAGCATGATGGGCTGCATATCAAATAACCACAGAATGTTATGCTGGTTCAACTTTAAGCTGAACTGCATGGTACGAAAGGCCTCTCACACAGTTGCAAAGGGTGCTAACAGATGACATAGACACATGTTTTGTCCTACCAGGACTCATCAATATCCTAGTCTGTTTGACAGCCCAGTGGAATGAACCAGCTTCCTAAGACGATCTGTCTGGGTTATGTTGTGGTGAACCCATTAAAATAAAAAACAATTTAAAAGACAAAGAACCTCTGTGTGCAATCACTGAGGCAAGAGTTACCCAAAGGACATTTGTCTGGGAAGCCAAGTTTCAAGAAAATACAAAATCACACATGCAAACACAATGCAAATCTCCCCAGAATGTTATACTGGTTCAACTTTATGCAGAATTGCATGGTGAAGAAAGGCCTTTCACACAGTTTGCAAAGTGTGCTAACAGATGACATAGACATGTGTTTTGTCCAACCAGGACTCATCAGAATGCCTCGTCTGTTTGACACTCCAGTGGGAATTAAACAGCTACCCAAAGACGATCTGTCTGGGTTATGTTGTGTTTACCCATTAAAATAAAAAACTATTTAAAGACAAAGAACCTCTGTGCACAAACACTGAGGCAAGGGTTACCCATAAGGCATTATGGTGGGAAGCTAAGTTTCAAGAAAATACAAAATCACACATGCTCAAACAATGCAAAGCATCATGGGCTGCATATGTAAATCACCACAGAATGTTGCTGGTTCAACTTTAAGCTAATTGCATGGTGCCAAAAGTTCTCTCACACAGTTTGCAAAGGGTCCTTCCATGGCTCATCGGTATGTCTCGTCTGTTTGACAATCCAGTGGAATGAACCTGCTACCCCAAAATAGGTCTGTCTTAGTTACGATGTGGTGAACCCATTAAAATAAAAACTGTTTAAAGACAAAGAACCATCAGTCAAACACTGAGGCAAGGGTTACCCTAAAGGGCATTTGGCTGGGAAGCTAAGTTTCAAGAAAATACCAAATCACACATGCTCACACAATGCAAAGCATCATGGGCTGCATAAGCAATGCACCACAGAATGTTATGCTGGTTTAACTTTAAGCAGAATTGCATTATGCCGATAGGCCTCACATTGAGTTTGCAAAGGGTGCTAACAGATGACATAGACACATGTTTCATCCTAGCAGGACTCATCTTATGCCTGGTCTGTTTGACACCCCAATGGAATGAACCAGCTACCCTAAGATGGTCTGTCTGGGTTATGTTATGGTGAACCCATTAAAATAAAAAACTATTTAAAAGAGAAAGAACCTCTGTGCGCAAACACTGAGGCAAGGGTTACCCCAGAAGGCATTTGGCTGGGAAGCCAAGTTTCAAGAATATACAAAATGACACATTCCTTCACAATGCAAAGCATCATTAGCTGCACATGCAGATCACCACAGAATGTTATGCTGGTTCAACTTTAAGCAGAATTGCATGCTGCTGAAAGGCCTCTCACACAGTTTGCAAATGGTCCTACCAGGACTCATCAGTATGCCTCGTCTGTTTGACACCGTAGTGGAATGAACCAGCAACCCTAAGACGGTCTGTCTAGGTTATGTTGTGGAGAACCCATTAAAAAAGCTATTGTAAAGAAAGAACCTCTGTGCACAAACACTGAGGCATGGGTTACCATTGGGCATTTGGCTGGGAAACCAAGTTTCAAGAAAATACAAAATCACACATGCAAATCACTTCAGAATGTTAAGCTGGTTCAACTTTAAGCAGAATTGCATGGTGCCGAAACCTCTCACACAGTTTACAAAGTGTGCTAACAGATGACATAGACATGTGTTTCGTCCAACCAGGACTCATCAGAATGAATTGTCTGTTTGACACCCCATTGGAATGAACCAGCTACCCTAAGATGGTCTGTCTGGGTTATATTGTGGTGAGCCCATTAAAATAAAAAACTATTTAAAAGACAAAGAACCTCTGTGCGCAAACACTGAGGCAAGGGTTACCACAGAGAGCATTTGGCTGGGAAGCCAAGTTTCAAGAAAATACAAAATCACACATGCCCACACAATGCAAAACATTATCGACTGCAAATGCAATTCACCACAGAATGTTATGCTTGTTTAACTTTAAGTAAAATTGCATTATGCCGATAGGCCTCACACACAGTCTGCAATGGGTGCTAACAGATGACATAGACACATGTTTCAACCTAGCAGGACTCATCAGTATGCCTTGTCTGTTTGACACCCCAGTGGAATGAACCAGCTACCCTAAGATGGTCTGTCTGGGTTATGTTATGGTGAACCCATTAAAGTAAAAACTATTTAAAGACAAAAGAACCTCTGTGTGCAAACACTGAGGCAAGGGTTACCACAGAGGGCATTTGGCTGGGAAGCCAAGTTTCAAGAAAATACAAAACACACATGCCCTCACAATGCAAGCATCATGGCTGCATATGCAGATCACTGCAGAATGTTATGCTGGTTCAACTTTAAGCAGAATTGCTTGGTGCTGAAAGGCCTCTCACACAGTTTGCAAGAGGTCCATCAGGACTCATCAGAATGCCTCGTCTGTTGGACACCGTAGTGGAATGAACCAGCTACCCTAAGACTGTCTGTCTGGGTTATGTTGTAGTGAACCCATTAAAATAAAAAGCTATTTATAAGACAAGAAAGTCTGTGCACAAACACTGAGGCAAGGGTTACCCATTGGACATTTGGCTGGAAGCCAAGTTTCAAGAATATACAAATCACACATGCAAACACAATGCAGATCACCACAGAATGTTATGCTGGTTCAACTTTAAGCAGAATTGCATGGTGCGAAAGGCCTCTCACACAGTTTGCAAAGGGTGCTAACAGATGACATAGACATGTGTTTAGTCCAACCAGGACTCATCAGAATGCCTCGTCTGATTGACACCCCAGTGGAATGATCCAGCTACCAAAAATGGTCTGTCTGGGTTATGTTGTGGTGAACCCATTAAAATGAAAAACTATTTAAAAGACAAAGAACCTCTGTGCACAAACACCGAGGCAAGGGTTACCCCAATGGGCATTTGGCTGGGAAGGCAGGTTTCAAGAAAATACAAAATCAAACATACTCACACAGTGCAAAGCATCATGGGCTGCATGTGCAAATCACCAGAGAGTGTTATGCTGGTTCAAATTTAAGCAGAATTGCATGGTGCCGAAAGGCCTCTCACACAGTTTGCAAAGGGTGCTAACAGATGACATAGACATCTGTTTCATCCAACCAGGACTCATCAGAATGCCTCATATGATTGACACCCCAGTGGAATGAACCTGCTACCCAAATACGGTCTGTCTGGGTTATGTTGCGGTGAACCCATTAAAATTAAAAACTATTTAAAGACAAAGAACCTCTGTGCACAAACACTGAGGCAAGGGTTACCCAATGGGCATTTGGCTGGGAAGCCAATTTTCAAGAAAATACAAAATCAAACATGCTCACACAGTGCAAAGCATCATGGGCTGCATATGCAAATCACCACAGAGTGTTATGCTGGTTCAAATTTAAGCAGAATTGCATGGTGCCAAAGGCCTCTCACACAGATTGCAAAGGGTGCTAACAGATGACATAGACATGTGTTTCATCCGACCAGGACTCATCAGTATGCCTCGTCTGTTTGACACCCCAGTGGAATGAACCAGCTACCCTAAGACGGTCTATCTTGGTTACGTTTTGGTGAACCATTAAAATAAAAAACTATTTAAAAGACAAAGAACCTCTGTGCGAAAACACTGAGGCAAGGGATACCCCAAAGGACATTTGGCTGGGAAGCCAAGTTTCAAGAAAATACAAAATCACACATGCCCACACAATGCAAAGCATGATGGGCTGCATATGCTAATCACCACAGAATGTTATGCTGATTCAACTTAAAGCTGAATTGCATGGTGCTGAAAGGCCTCTCACACAGTTTACAAAGGGTGCTAACAGATGACATAGACACATGTTTTGTCCTAAAAAGACTCATCAGTATGCCTCATATTTGACACCCAGTGGAATGAACCAGCTAGCCTAAGACGATCTGTCTGGGTTATGTTGTAGGTGAACCCATTAAAATGAAAAAATTATTTAAAGACAAAGAACCTCTGTGCACAAACACTGAGGCAAGGTTATCCCAAAGGGCATTTGGCTGGAAAGCCAAGTTTCAAGAAAATACAAAATCACACATGTCCACACAATACAAAACATCACAGGGCTGCATATGCAAATCTTATGAGAATGTTATACTGGTTTAACTTTAAGCAGAATTGCATGCTGCCAAAAACCTCTCACACAGGTTGCAAAGGGTGCTAACAGATGACATAGACACGTGTTTCGTCCTAGAAGGACTCATCAGTATGCCTCTTCTGTTTGACACCCCAGTGGAATGAACCAGCTACCCTAAGATGTTCTGTCTAGGTTATGTTGTGGTGAACCCATTAAAATAAAAACTATTTAAAGACAAATTACCTCTGTGCACAAACACTGAGGCAAGGATTACTCCAAGGGCATTTGGATGGGAAGCCAAGTTTCAAGAAAATACAAATTCACATGCCCACACAATGCAAAGCATCATGGGCTGCATATTGAGATCACCACAGAATGTTATGCTGGTTCAGCTTTAAGCAGAGTGTATGGTGCCGAAAGGCCACTCACACAGCTTGCAAAGGGTGCTAACAGATGACATAGATACGTGTTTAATCCTTCCAGGACCCATCAGCATGCCTGGTCTGTTTGACAGGCCAGTGGAATGAACCAGCTACCCTATGACTGTCTTTCTGGATTATGTTGTGGTGAACCCATTAAAATAAAAACTATTTAAAGACAAGAACCTCTGTGCGTAAACACTGAGGCAGGGGTTACTCAAAGGGCATTTGGCTGGGAAGCCAAGTTTCAAGAAAATACAAAATCACACATGCAAACACAATGCAAATCACCCCAGAATGTTATGTTGGTTCAGCTTTAACAGAATTGCATGGTGCAGAAAGGCCTTTCACACAGTTTGCAAAGGTGCTAACAGATGACATAGACATGTGTTCGTCCAACCAGGACACATCAGAATGCCTCATCTGTTTGACACGCCAGTGGAATGAACCAACTACCCTGTGACGATCTGACTGGGTTATGTTGTGGTGAACCCATTAAAATAAAAACTATTTAAAAGACAAAGAACCTCTGTGCACAAACACTGAGGCAAGGTTACTCCATAGGGCATTTGGGTGGGAAGCTAAGTTTCAAGAAAATAAAAAATCAAACATGCTCACACAGTGCAAAGCATCATGGGCTGCATATGCAAATCACCACAGAATGTTATGCTGGTTCAAATTTAAGCAGAATTGCATGGTGCAGAAAGGCCTCTCACAAAGTTTGCAAAGGGAGTTAACAGATGACATAGACATGTGTTTCATCCTACCAGGACTCATCAGTATGCCTCGTCTGTTTGACACCCAAGTGGAATGAACCAGCTACCTTAAGGCAGTCTGTCTTGGATAAGTTTTGGTGAACCCATTAAAATAAAAACTATTTAAAGACAAAAGAACCTCAGTGCAAACACTGAAGCAAAGGGTTACCCCATAGTACATTTGGCTGGGAAGCCAAGTTTCAAGAAAATACAAAATCACACATGCAAACACAATGCAAATCACCCCAGAATGTTATGCTGGTTCAACTTAAGCAGAATTGCATGGTGCAGAAAGGCCTTTCACACAGTTTGCAAAGGGTGCTAACAGATGACATAGACGTGTTTTCATCCAACCAGGACCCATCAGAATGCCTCGTCTGTTTGACACTCCAGTGGAATAAACCAGCTACCTTAAGACGATCTGTCTGGGTTATGTTGTGGTGAATCCATTAAAATAAAAAACTGTTTAAAAGATAAAGAACCTGTGTGCACAAACACTGAGGCAAGGGTTACCCCAAAGGGCACTTGGGTGGGAAGCTAAGTTTCAAGAAAATACAAAATCACACATGCTCACACAATGTAAAGCATGATGGGCTGCATATGAAAATCACCACAGAATGTTATGCTGGTTCAACTTTAAGCAGAATTGCATGGTGCCAAAAGGCCTCTCACACAGTTTGGAAAGGGTCCTACCACGGCTCATCATTATGCCTCGTCTGCTTGACAATCCAGTGGAATGAACCTGCTAGCCTAAATGGTCTGTCTGAGTTATTTTGTGGTGAACCCATTAAAATAAAAAACTATTTAAAGACAAAGAACCACTGTGCACAAACACTGAGGCAAGGGTTACCCCAAGGGCATTTGACTGGGAAGCCAATTTTCAAGAAAATACAAAATCACACATGCCCACACCGTGCAAAGCATCGGCGGATGCATATGCAAATCACCTCAGAATGTTATGCTGGTTCAACTTTAAGCAGTATTGCATGGTGCCAAAAGCCTCTCACACAGTTTGCAAGTGTAGCTAACAGATGACATAGACACGTGTTTTGTCCTAGCAGGACTCATCAGTATGCCTTGTCTGTTTGACACCCCCCTGGAATGAACCAGCTACCCTAAGACGGTCTGTCTGATTTATGTTGTGGTGAGCCCATTAAAATAAAAAACAATTTAAAAGACAAAGAACCTCTGTGCACAAACACTGAGGCAAGGGTTACCCCAAAGGGCATTTGGCTGGGAAGCCAAGTTTCAAGAAAATACAAAATCACACATGACCACACAATGCAAAACATCATCGACTGCAAATGCAAATCACCAAAGAGTGTTATGCTGGTTTAACTTTAAGCAGAATTGCATTATGCCGATAGGCTCACACTCAGTTTGCAAAGGGTGCTAACAGATGAAATAGAAACATGTTTCATCCTAGCAGGACTCATCATTATGCCTTGTCTGTTTGACACCCCAGTAGAATGAAGCAGCTACCCTAAGATGGTCTGTCTGGGTTATGTTATGGTGAACCCATTAAAATAAAAAACTATTTAAAAGACAAAGAACCTCTGTGCACAAACACTGATGCAAGGGTTACCACAGAGGGCATTTCCCTGGGAAGCCAAGATTCAAGAATATACAAAATGACACATTCCCTCACAATGCAAAGCATCATGGGCTGCATATGCAGATCACAACAGAATGTTATGCTGATTCAACTTTAAGCAGAATTGCATGCTGCTGAAAGGCATCTAACACAGTTTGCAAATGTTCCTACCAGGACTCATCAGTATGCCTCGTCTGTTTGATACCGTAGTGTAATGAACCAGCTACCCTAAGACGGTCTGTCTGGGTTATGTTGTGGAGAACCCATTAAAAAAAAAAATATTTAAAGAGAAGAACCTCTGTGCACAAACACTGAGACAAGGGTTACCCATTGGCCATTTGGCTGGGAAACCAAGTTTCAAGAAAATACAAAATCACACATGCAAATCACTTCAGAATGTTATGCTGGTTCAACTTTAAGCAGAAATGCATGGTGCCGAAAGGCCACTAACACAGTTTGAAAAGCTAACAGATGACATAGACATGTGTTTCATCCAACCAGGACTCATCAGAATGCCTCGCCTGATTGACACCCCAGTGGAATGGAACAGCTACCCAAAAACGGTCTGTTTGGGTTATGTTGTGGTGAACCCATTAAAATAAAAAACTGTTTAAAAGAAAAAGAACTTCTGTGCACAAACACTGAGGCAAGGGTTACCCCAATGGGCATTTGGCTGGGAAGCCAAGTTTCAAGAAAATGCAAAATCAAACATGCTCATGCAGTGCAAAGCATCATGGGCTGCATATGCAAATAACCACAGAATGTTGTGCTTTGTCAACTTTAAGCAGAATTGCATGATGCCGAAAGGCCTCTCACACAGTTTGCAAAGGGTGCTAACAGATGACATAGACATGTGTTTCATCCTACCAGGACTCATCAATATGCCTCATCTGTTTGACAGCCCAGTGGAATGAACCAGCTACCCTAAGACGGTCTGTCTTGGTTACGTTTGCTGAACCCATTAAAAGAAAAACTATTTAAAACACAAAGAAGCTCTGTGTGCAAACACTGATTCAAGGGATAACCCAAAGGGCATTTTCTGGGAAGCCAAGTTTCAAGAAAATACAAAATCACACATGCCCACACAATGCAAAGCATGATGGGCTGCATATGCAATAACCACAGAATGTTATGCTGGTTCAACTTTAGCTGAACTGCATGGTACCGAAGGGCCTCTCACACAGTTTGCAAAGGTGCTAACAGATGACATAGACACATGTTTTGTCCTACCAGGACTATCAATATCCTCGCCTGTTTGACAGCCCAGTGGAAATGAACCAGCTTCCTAAGACGATCTGTCTAGGTTATGGTTGTGTGAACCCATTAAAATAAAAACAATTTAAAAGACAAAGAACCTCTGTGCGCAATCACTGAGGCAAGAGTTACCCCAAAGGACATTTGTCTGGGAAGCCAAGTTTCAAGAAAATACAAATCACACATGCAAACACAATGCAAATCTCCCCAGAATGTTATGCTGGTTCAACTTTATGCAGAATTGCATGGTGAAGAAAGGCCTTTCACACAGTTTGCAAAGTGTGCTAACAGATGACATAGACATGTGTTTGTCCAACCAGGACTCATCAGAATGCCTCGTCTGTTTGACACTCCAGTGGAATTAAACAGCTACCCAAAGACGATCTGTCTAGGTTATGTTGTGGTTTACCCATTAAAATAAAAACTATTTAAAGACAAAGAACCTCTGTGCACAAACACTGAGGCAAGGGTTACCCATAAGGCATTATGGTGGGAAGCTAAGTTTCAAGAAAATACAAAATCACACATGCTCAAACAATGCAAAGCATCATGGGCTGCATATGTAAATCACCACAGAATGTTATGCTGGTTCAACTTTAAGCTGAATTGCATGGTGCCAAAAGTTCTCTCACACAGTTTGCAAAGGGTCCTTCCATGGCTCATCGGTATGTCTCGTCTGTTTGACAATCCAGTGGAATGAACCTGCTACCCAAAATGGTCTGTCTTAGTTACGATGTGGTGAACCCATTAAAATAAAAAACTGTTTAAAGACAAAGAACCACTGTGCACAAACACTGAGGCAAGGGTTACCCCAAAGGGCATTTGGCTGGGAAGCTAAGTTTCAAGAAAATACCAAATCACACATGCTCACACAATGCAAAGCATCATGGGCTGCATAAGCAATGCACCACAGAATGTTATGCTGGTTTAACTTTAAGCAGAATTGCATTATGCCGATAGGCCTCACATTGAGTTTGCAAAGGGTGCTAACAGATGACATAGACACATGTTTCATCCTAGCAGGACTCATCATTATGCCTGGTCTGTTTGACACCCCAATGGAATGAACCAGCTACCCTAAGATGGTCTGTCTGGTTATGTTATGGTGAACCCATTAAAATAAAAACTATTTAAAGGAAAAGAACCTCCAGCGCAAACACTGAGGCAAGGGTTACCCTGAAGGCATTTGGTTGGGAAGCCAAGTTTCAAGAATATACAAATGACACATTCCTTCACAATGCAAAGCATCATTAGCTGCACATGCAGATCACCACAGAATGTTATGCTGGTTCAACTTTAAGCAGAATTGCATGCTGCTGAAAGGCCTCTCACACAGTTTGCAAATGGTCCTACCAGGACTCATCAGTATGCCTCGCCTGTTTGACACGTAGTGGAATGAACCAGCAACCCTAAGACGGTCTGTCTAGGTTATGTTGTGGAGAACCCATTAAAAAAAAGCTATTGTAAAGAGAAGAACCTCTGTGCACAAACACTGAGGCATGGGTTACCCCATTGGGCATTTGGCTGGGAAACCAAGTTTCAAGAAAATACAAAATCACACATGCAAATCACTTCAGAATGTTAAGCTGGTTCAACTTTAAGCAGAATTGCATGGTGCCGAAAGGCCTCTCACACAGTTTACAAAGTGTGCTAACAGATGACATAGACATGTGTTTCGTCCAACCAGGACTCATCAGAATGAATTGTCTGTTTGACACCCCATTGGAATGAACCAGCTACCCTAAGATGGTCTGTCTGGGTTATATTGTGGTGAGCCCATTAAAATAAAAAACTATTTAAAGACAAAGAACCTCTGTGCGCAAACACTGAGGGGTTACCACAGAGAGCATTTGGCTGGAAGCCAAGTTTCAAGAAAATACAAAATCACATGCCCACACAATGCAAAACATTATCGACTGCAAATGCAATTCACCACAGAATGTTATGCTTGTTTAACTTTAAGTAAAATTGCATTATGCCGAGAGGCCTCTCCACACAGTCTGCAATGGTGCTAACAGATGACATAGAAACATGTTTCAACCTAGCAGGACTCATCAGTATGCCTTGTCTGTTTGACACCCCAGTGGAATGAACCAGCTACCCTAAGATGGTCTGTCTGGGTTATGTTATGGTGAACCCATTAAAGTAAAAACTATTTAAAAGACAAAGAACCTCTGTGCGCAAACACTGAGGCAAGGGTTACCACAGAGGGCATTTGGTGGGAAGCCAAGTTTCAAGAAAATACAAAACACACATGCCCTCACAATGCAAGCATCATGGGCTGCATATGCAGATCACTGCAGAATGTTATGCTGGTTCAACTTTAAGCAGAATTGCTTGGTGCTGAAAGGCCTCTCACACAGTTTGCAAAGGGTCCATCCAGGACTCATCAGTATGCCTCGCCTGTTGGACACCGAGTGGAATGAACCAGCTTACCCTAAGACTGTCTGTCTGGGTTATGTTGGTGAACCCATTAAAATAAAAAGCTATTTATAAGACAAGAAAGTCTGTGCACAAACACTGAGGCAAGGGTTACCCCATTGACATTTGCTGGAAGCCAAGTTTCAAGAATATACAAAATCACACATGCAAACACAATGCAGATCACCACAGAATGTTATGCTGGTTCAACTTTAAGCAGAATTGCATGGTGCCGAAAGGCTCTCACACAGTTTGCAAAGGGTGCTAACAGATGACATAGACATGTGTTTCGTCCAACCAGGACTCATCAGAATGCCTCGTCTGATTGACACCCCAGTGGAATGATCCAGCTACCAAAAATGGTCTGTCTGGGTTATGTTGTGGTGAACCCATTAAAATGAAAAACTATTTAAAGACAAAGAACCTCTGTGCACAAACACCGAGGCAAGGGTTACCCAATGGGCATTTGGCTGGGAAGGCAGGTTTCAAGAAAATACAAAATCAAACATACTCACACAGTGCAAAGCATCATGGGCTGCATGTGCAAATCACCAGAGAGTGTTATGCTGGTTCAAATTTAAGCAGAATTGCATGGTGCCGAGGCCTCTCACACAGTTGCAAAGGGTGCTAACAGATGACATAGACATCTGTTTCATCCAACCAGGACTCATCAGAATGCCTCATATGATTGACACCCCAGTGGAATGAACCTGCTACCCAAATACGGTCTGTCTGGGTTATGTTGCGGTGAACCCATTAAAATTAAAAACTATTTAAAAGACAAAGAACCTCTGTGCACAAACACTGAGGCAAGGGTTACCCAATGGGCATTTGGCTGGGAAGCCAATTTTCAAGAAAATACAAAATCAAACATGCTCCACACAGTGCAAAGCATCATGGCTGCATATGCAAATCACCACAGAGTGTTATGCTGGTTCAAATTTAAGCAGAATTGCATGGTGCAAAGGCCTCTCACACAGATTGCAAAGGGTGCTAACAGATGACATAGACATGTGTTTCATCCGACCAGGACTCATCAGTATGCCTCGTCTGTTTGACACCCCAGTGGAATGAACCAGCTACCCTAAGACGGTCTATCTTGGTTACGTTTGGTGAACCATTAAAATAAAAACTATTTAAAGACAAGAACCTCTGTGCGAAAACACTGAGGCAAGGGATACCCCAAAGGACATTTGGCTGGGAAGCCAAGTTTCAAGAAAATACAAAATCACACATGCCCACACAATGCAAAGCATGATGGGCTGCATATGCTAATCACCACAGAATGTTATGCTGATTCAACTTAAAAGCTGAATTGCATGGTGCTGAAAGGCCTCTCACACAGTTTACAAAGGGTGCTAACAGATGACATAGACACATGTTTTGTCCTAAAAAGACTCATCAGTATGCCTCATATGTTTGACACCCCAGTGGAATGAACCAGCTAGCCTAAGACGATCTGTCTGGGTTATGTTGTGGTGAACCCATTAAAATGAAAAAATTATTTAAAAGACAAAGAACCTCTGTGCACAAACACTGAGGCAAGGGTTATCCCAAAGGGCATTTGGCTGGAAAGCCAAGTTTCAAGAAAATACAAAATCACACATGTCCACACAATACAAAACATCACGGGCTGCATATGCAAATCTTCGCAGAATGTTATACTGGTTTAACTTTAAGCAGAATTGCATGCTGCCAAAAGGCCTCTCACACAGGTTGCAAAGGGTGCTAACAGATGACATAGACACGTGTTTCGTCCTAGAAGGACTCATCAGTATGCCTCTTCTGTTTGACACCCCAGTGGAATGAACCAGCTACCCTAAGATGTTCTGTCTAGGTTATGTTGTGGTGAACCCATTAAAATAAAAAACTATTTAAAGACAAATTACCTCTGTGCACAAACACTGAGGCAAGGATTACTCAAAGGGCATTTGGATGGGAAGCCAAGTTTCAAGAAAATACAAAATCACATGCCCACAAATGCAAAACATCACGGGCTGCATATTGAGATCACCACGAGAATGTTATGCTGGTTCAGCTTTAAGCAGAATTGTATGGTGCGAAAGGCCACTCACACAGCTTGCAAAGGGTGCTAACAGATGACATAGATACGTGTTTAATCCTTCCAGGACCCATCAGCATGCCTCTTCTGTTTGACAGCCAGTGGAATGAACCAGCTACCCTAAGACTGTCTTTCTGGATTATGTTGTGGTGAACCCATTAAAATAAAAACTATTTAAAGACAAGAACCTCTGTGCGAAAACACTGAGGCAGGGGATTACTCAAGGGCATTTGGCTGGGAAGCCAAGTTTCAAGAAAATACAATTCACATGCCACACAATGCAAAGCACATGGCTGCATAGATCACCACAGAATGTTATGTTGGTTCAGCTTTAAGCAGAATTGTATGGTGCCGAAAGGCCTCTCACACAGTTTGCAAAGGGTGCTAACAGATGACATAGACATGTGTTTAATCCTTCCAGGACCCATCAGCATGCCTGGTCTGTTTGACAAGCCAGTGGAATGAACCAGCTACCCTATGACTGTCTTTCTGGATTATGTTGTGGTGAACCCATTAAAATAAAAACTATTTAAAAGACAAGAACCTCTGCAGTAAACACTGAGGCAGGGTTACTCAAAGGGCATTTGGCTGGGAAGCCAAGTTTCAAAGAAAATACAAAATCACATGCCAAACACAATGCAAATCACCCCAGAATGTTATGTTGGTTCAGCTTTAAGCAGAATTGCATGTGCAGAAAGGCCTTTCACACAGTTTGCAAAGGGTGCTAACAGATGACATAGACATGTTTTCGTCCTACCAGGACACATCAGAATGCCTCATCTGTTTGACACGCCAGTGGAATGAACCAGCTACCCTAAGGACGATCTGACTGGTTATGTTGTGGTGAACCCATTAAAATAAAAAACTATTTAAAAGACAAAAGAACCTCTGTGCACAAACACTGAGAGATGGGTTACCCAAAGGGCATTTGGCTGGAAGCCAAGTTTCAAGAAAATACAAATCAAACATGCTCCACAGTGCAAAGTCTGCTCATGCTGCATATGCAAATCACCACAGAATGTTATGCTGGTTCAAATTTAAGCAGAATTGCATGTGCAGAAAGGCCTCACAAAGTTTTGCAAAGGAGTTAACAGATGATATAGACATGTGTTTCATCCTACCAGGACTCATCAGTATGCTCGCCTGTTTGACACCTAAGTGGAATGAACCAGCTACCTTAAGGCAGTCTGTCTTGGATAAGTTTTGGTGAACCCATTAAAATAAAAAACTATTTAAAAGACAAAGAACCTCTGTTGAAACACTGAGACGGGTTACCCGATAGTACATTTGGCTGGGAAGCCAAGTTTCAAGAAAATACAAAATCACATGCAAACACCAATGCAAATCACCCCAGAATGTTATGCTGGTTCAGCTTTAAGCAGAATTGCATGGTGCAAAAAGGCCTTTCACACAGTTTGCAAAGGGTGCTAACAGATGACGATGAGTTGTCTTGTCCAACCAGGACTCATCAGAATGCCTCGTCTGTTTGACACTCCAGTGGAATAAACCAGCTACCTTAAGACAGTCTGTCTGGGTTATGTTGTGGTGAATCCATTAAAATAAAAACTGTTTAAAAGATAAAGAACCTGTGTGTACAAACACTGAGGCAAGGGTTACCCCAAAGGGCACTTGGGTGGGAAGCTAAGTTTCAAGAAAATACAAAATCACATGCTCACACAATGTAAAGCATCGATGGGCTGCATATGTAAATCACCACAGAATGTTATGCTGGTTCAACTTTAGCAGAATTGCATGGTGCCAAAAGGCCTCTCACACAGTTTGCGAAAGGGTCCTACCTGGCTCCATCATTATTCCTCGTCTGCTTGACAATCCAGTGGAATGAACCTGCTAGCCTAAAATGGTCTGTCTGAGTTATTTTGTGGTGAACCCATTAAAATAAAAACTATTTAAAGAACAAAGAACCACTGTGCACAAACACTGAGGCAAGGGTTATCCCCAAGGGCATTTGACTGGGAAGCCAATTTTCAAGAAAATACAAAATCACACATGCCCACACGTGCAAAGCATCATGGGCTGCATATGCAAATCACCTCAGAATGTTATGCTGGTTCAACTTTAGCAGTATTGCATGGTGCCAAAGCCTCTCACTACAGTTCGCAGGTGCTAAGGAAGCAATAGACATAGACACTTGTTTTGTCCTAGCAGGACTCATCAGTATGCCTTGTCTGTTTGACACCCCCTGGAATGAACCAGCTACCTAAGACGGTTCTGTCTGATTTATGTTGTGGTGAGCCCATTAAAATAAAAAACAATTTAAAGACAAAGAACTCTGTGCACAAACACTGAGGCAAGGTTACCCAAAGGGCATTTGGCTGGGAGCCAAGTTTCAAGAAAATACAAAATCACACATGACCACACAATGCAAAACATCATCGACTGCAAATGCAAATCACCAAAGAGTGTTATGTTGGTTTAACTTTAGCAGAATTGCATTATGCCGATAGGGCCTCTCAGTTGTAAAGGGTGCTAACAGATGAAATAGAAACATGTTTCATCCTAGCAGGACTCATCATTATGCCTTGTCTGTTTGACACCCCAGTAGAATGAAGCAGCTACCCTAAGATGGTCTGTTCTGGGTTATGTTATGGTGAACCCATTAAAATAAAAAACTATTTAAAAGACAAAGAACCTTCATGCACAAACACTGATGCAAGGGTTACCACAGAGGGCATTTCCCTGGGAAGCCAAGATTCAAGAATATACAAAATGACACATTCTCACAATGCAAAGCATCATGGGCTGTATGCGGGTCATCGGAACAGAATGTTATGCTGATTCAACTTTAAGCAGAATTGCATGCTGCTGAAAGGCATCTAACACAGTTTGCAATGTTCCTACCAGGACTCATCAGTATGCCTCGTCTGTTTGATAACCGTAGTGTAATGAACCAGCTACCCTAAGACGGTCTGTCTGGTTATGTTGCGAGAACCCATTAAAAAAAGCTATTTAAAAGAGAAGAACCTCTGTGCACAAATTACTGAGACAAGGGTTACCCCATTGGCCATTTGGCTGGGAAACCAAGTTTCAAGAAAATACAAAATCACACACATGCAAATCACTTCAGAATGTTATGCTGGTTCAACTTTAAGCAGAAATGCATGGTGCCGAAAGTGCCACTAACACAGTTTGAAAAGGGTGCTAACAGATGACATAGACATGTGTTTATCCAACCAGGACTCATCAGAATGCCTCGCCTGATTGACACCCCAGTGGAATGGAACAGCTACCCAAAACGGTCTGTTTGGGTTATGTTGTGGTGAAACCCATTAAAATAAAACTGTTTAAAAGAAAAGAACTTGTGCACAAACACTGAGGCAAGGGTTACCCCAATGGGCATTTGGCTGGAGCCAAGTTTCAAGAAAATGCAAATCAAACATGCTCATGCAGTGCAAAGCATCATGGGCTGCATATGCAAATAACCACAGAATGTTGTGCTTTGTCAACTTTAAGTAGAATTGCATGATGAAGGCCTTCTCACACAGTTTGCAAAGGGTGCTAACAGATGACATAGACATGTGTTTCATCCTACCAGGACTCATCAATATGCCTCATCTGTTTGATAGCTCAGTGGAATGAACTCAGCTACCCAAGACGGTCTGTCTTGGTTACGTTTTGCTGAACCCATTAAAAGAAAAAAAAACTATTTAAAACACAAAGAAGCTCTGTGTGCAAACACTGATTCAAGGGATAACCCAAAGGGCATTTTTCTGGGAAGCCAAGTTTCAAGAAAATACAAATCACACATGCCCACACAATGCAAAGCATGATGGGCTGCATATGTCAAATAACCACAGAATGTTATGCTGGTTCAACTTTAAGCTGAACTGCATGGTACCGAAGGCTCTCTCACAGTTTGCAAAGGGTGCTAACAGATGACATAGACACATGTTTTGTCCTACCAGGACTCATCAATATCCTCGCCTGTTTGACAGCCCAGTGGAATGAACCAGCTTCCCTAAGACGATCTGTCTGGGTTATGTTGTGGTGAACCCATTAAAATAAAAACAATATTTAAAGACAAAGAACCTTCTGTGAATCACTGAGGCAAGAGTTACCCAAAGGACATTTGTCTGGAAGCCAAGTTTCAAGAAAATACAAATCACACATGCAAACACAATGCAAATCTCCCCAGAATGTTATGCTGGTTCAACTTTATGCAGAATTGCATGGTGAAGAAAGGCCTTTCACACAGTTTGCAAAGTGTGCTAACAGATGACATAGACATGTGTTTTGTCCAACCAGGACTCATCAGAATGCCTCGTCTGTTTGACACTCCAGTGGAATTAAACAGCTACCCAAAGACGATCTGTCTCAGGTTATGTTGTGGTTTACCATTAAAATAAAAAACTATTTAAAGACAAAGAACCCTCTGTGCACAAACACTGAGGGAAGGTTACCCCATAAGGCATTATGGTGGGGAAGCTGAGTTTCAAGAAAATACAAAATCACACATGCTCAAACAATGCAAAGCATCATGGGCTGTATATGTAAATCACCACAGAATGTTATGCTGGTTCAACTTTAAGCTGAATTGCATGTGTGCCAAAAGTTCTCTCACACAGTTTGCAAAGGGTCCTTCCATGGCTCATCGGTATGTCTCGTCTGTTTGACAATCCAGTGGAATGACCTGCTACCCCAAAATGGTCTGTCTTAGTTACGATGTGGTGAACCCATTAAAATAAAAAAACTGTTTAAAAGACAAAGAACCACTGTGCACAAACACTGAGGCAAGGGTTACTAAAGGGCATTTGGCTGGGAAGCTAAGTTTTCGAAAAATACCAAATCACACATGCTCACACAATGCAAAGCATCATGGGCTGCATAAGCAATGCACCACAGAATGTTACTGGTTTAACTTTAAGCAGAATTGCATTATGCCGATAGGCCTCACTTGAGTTTGCAAAGGGTGCTAACAGATGACATAGACACATGTTTCATCCTAGCAGGACTCATCATTATGCCTGGTCTGTTTGATTCCCCAATGGAATGAACCAGCTACCCTAAGATGGTCTGTCTGGGTTATGTTATGGTGAACCCATTAAAATAAAAACTATTTAAAAGAGAAAAGAACCTCTGAGCGCAAACACTGAGGCAAGGGTTACCCTAGAAGGCATTTGGAAGCCAAGTTTCAAGAATATAAAATGACACATTCCTTCACAATGCAAAGCATCATGGTTTTGCACATGCAGATCACCACAGAATGTTATGCTGGTTCAACTTTAAGCAGAATTGCATGCTGCTGAAAGCGCTCTCCCACAGTTTGCAATGGTCCTCACCAGGACTCATCAGTATGCCTCGTCTGCTTTGACAACTTGTAGTGGAATGAACCAGCAAACTCAAGACGGTCTGTCTAGGTTATGTTGTGAGAACCCATTAAAAAGCTATTGTAAAAGAGAAGAACCTCGTGCACAAACACTCGAGGCATGGGTTACCCCATTGGCATTTGGCTGGGAAACCAAGTTTCAAGAAAATACAAAATCACACATGCAAATCATCAGAATGTTATTGGTTCAACTTTTACAGAATTGCATGGTGCCGAAAAGCCTCTCTCACACAGTTTACAAAGTGTGCTAACAGATGACATAGACATGTGTTGTCTCCAACCAGGACTCATAGAATGAATTGTCTGTTTGACACCCCATTGGAATGAACCAGCTACCCTAAGATGGTCTGTCTGGAGTTATATTGTGGTGAGCCCATTAAAATAAAAAACTATTTAAAGACAAAGAACTCATAGCGCAAACACTGAGGCAAGGGTTACCACAGAGAGCATTTGGCTGGAAGCCAAGTTTCAAGAAATACAAAATCACATGCCCACACAATGCAAAACATTATCGACTGCAAATGCAATTCACCACAGAATGTTAGTCTTGTTTAACTTAAGTAAAATTGCATTGTGCCGAGTAGGCCTCACACTAGTTCTGCAATGGGTGCTAACAGATGCATATATACACTGTTTCAACCTAGCAGGACTCATCAGTATGCCTTGTCTGTTTGACACCCCAGTGGAATGAACCAGCTACCCTAAGATGGTCTGCTCTGGAGTTATGTTATGGTGAACCCATTAAAAGTAAAAAAACTATTTAAAAGACAAAGAACCTCTGTGTGCAAACACTGAGGCAAGGGTTACCAGAGGGTATTTTGGCTGGGAAGCCAAGTTTCAATGAAAATACAAAACACACATGCCTCACAATGCAAGCATCATGGGCTGCATATGCAGATCACTGCAGAATGTTATGCTGGTTCAACTTTAAGCAGAATTGCTTGGTGCTGAAAGGCCTCACACAGTTTGCAAAGGGTCCATCCAGGACTCATCAGTATGCCTGCTCATACACCGAGTGGAATGAACCAGCTTACCCTAAGACTGTCTGTCTGGGTTATGTTGTGAACCCATTAAAATAAAAAGCTATTTATAAGACAAGAAAGTCTGCACAAACACTGAGGCAAGGGTTACCCTATTGGACATTTGGCTGGGAAGCCAAGTTTCAAGAATATACAAAATCACACATGCAAACACAATGCAGATCACCACAGAATGTTATGGTTGGTTCAACTTTAAAGCAGAATGCATGGTGCCGAAGGGCTTCACACAGTTTGCAAGGGTGCTAACAGATGACATAGACATGTGTTTGCTTCCAACCAGGACTCATCAGAATGCCTCGTCTGATTGACACCCCAGTGGAATGATCCAGCTACCAAAAATGGTCTGTCTGGGTTATGTTGTGGTGAACCCATTAAAATGAAAAACTATTTAAAGACAAAGAACCTCTGTGCACAAAACACTGAGGCAAGGTTACCCTATGGGCATTTGGCTGGGAAGGCAGGTTTCAAGAAAATACAAAATCAAACATACTCACATAGTGCAAAGCATCATGGGCTGCATGTGCAAATCACCAGAGAGTGTTATGCTGGTTCAAATTTAAGCAGAATTGCATGGTGCAAGGCTCCTCACACAGTTGCAAAGGGTGCTAACAGATGACATAGACATCTGTTTCATCCAGCTCAGGACTCATCAGAATGCCTCAATGATTGACACCCCAGTGAGATGAACCTGCTACTTAAATACCGGTCTGTCACAGGTTATGTTGCAGGTGAACCCATTAAAATTAAAAACTATTTAAAAGACAAAGAACCTCTGTGCACAAACACTGAGGCAAGGGATACCCAATGGGCATTTGGCTGAAGCCAATTTTCAAGAAAATACAAAATCAAACATGCTCACACAGTGCAAGCATCATGGCTGCATATGCAAATCACCACAGAGTGTTATGCTGGTTCAAATTTAAGCAGAAATTGCATGGTGCTAAAAGGCCTCTCACACAGATTGCAAAGGGTGCTACTAGATGACATAGACATGTGTTTCATCCGACCAGGACTCATCAGTATGCCTCGCCTGTTTGACACCCCAGTGGAATGAACCAGCTACCCTAAGGCGGTCTATCTTGGTTACGTTTTGGTGAACCATTAAAATAAAAAACTATTTAAAGACAAAGAACCTCTGTGCGAAAACACTGGGGCAAGGATACTAAAAGGACATTTGGCTGGAAGCCAAGTTTCAAGAAAATACAAAATCACACATGCCCACACAATGCAAAGCATGATGGGCTGCATATAATCACCACAGAATGTTATGCTGATTCAACTTAAAGCTGAATTGCATGGTGCTGGAAAGGCTCTCACACAGTTTACAAAGGGTGCTAACAGATGACATAGACACATGTTTTGTCCTAAAAGACTCATCAGTATGCCTCATATGTTTGACACCCCAGTGGGAATGAACCAGCTAGCCTAAGACGATCTGTCTGGGTTATGTTGTGGTGAACCCATTAAAATGAAAAAATTATTTAAAGACAAAGAACCTCTGTGCACAAACACTGAGGCAAGGTTATCCCAAAGGCATTTGGCTGGAAAGCCAAGTTTCAAGAAAATACAAAATCACACATGTCACACAATACAAAACATCACGGGCTGCATATGCAAATCTTCTAGAGAATGTTATACTGGTTTAACTTTAAGCAGAATTGCATGCTGCCAAAAAGCCTCTCACACAGGTTGCAAGGGTGCTAACAGATGACATAGATCCGTGTTTTTGTCCTAGAAGGACTCATCAGTATGCCTCTTCTGTTTGACACCCAGTGGAATGAACCAGCTACCTAAGATGTTCTGTCTAGGTTATGTTGTGGTGAACCCATTAAAATAAAAACTATTTAAAGACAATTACCTCTGTGCACAAACACTGAGGCAAGGATTACTCCAAAGGGCATTTGGATGGGAAGCCAAGTTTCAAGAAAATAAATTCACACATGCCCACACAATGCAAAGCATCATGGGCTGCATATTGAGATCACCACAGAATGTTATGCTGGTTCAGCTTTTAGCAGAATTGTATGGGCCGAAAGGCCACTCACACAGCTTGCAAAGGGTGCTAACAGATGACATAGATACGTGTTTAATCCTTCCAGGACCCATCAGCATGCCTGGTCTGTTTGACAGGCCAGTGGAATGAACCAGCTACCCATGACTGTCTTTCTGGATTATGTTGTGGTGAACCCATTAAAATAAAAACTATTTAAAGACAAGAACCTCTGTGCGTAAACACTGAGGCAGGGTTACTCAAAGGGCATTTGGCTGGGAAGCCAAGTTTCAAGAAAATACAAAATCACATGCAAACACAATGCAAATCACCCCAGAATGTTTGTTGGTTCAGCTTTAAGCAGAACTGTATGGTGCAGAAAGGCCTTTCACACAGTTTTGCAAGGTGCTACCAGATGACATAGACATGTGTTTCGTCCAACCAGGACACATCAGAATGCCTCATCTGTTTGACACGCCAGTGAGAATGAACCATCTATTTGCCAGCTTTTATCTGACTGGTTATGTTGTGGTGAACTCCATTAAAATAAAAACTATTTAAAAGACAAAGAACCTCTGTGCACAAACACTGAGGCAAGGATTACCCCATAGGGCATTTGGGTGGGAAGCTTGGTTTCAGAAAATTAAAATCACACAAGCTCACACAATGCAAAGGCATCATGGGCTGCATATGTAAATCACCACAGAATGTTCTGTTGGTTCAACTTTAAGCAGAACTGCATGGTGCCGAAATGCCTCCAACACAGTTTGCAAGGGGTCCTACCAGGGCTCTTCGGTATGCCTCGTCTTTTTGACAATACAGTGGAATGAACCTGCTACCCTAAAATGGTCTGTCTGAGTTATGTTGTGGTGAACCCATTAAAATAAAAAACTATTTTAAAAGACAAAGAACCTCTGTGCACAAACACAGAGGCAAGGGTTACCCCAAAGGGCATATGACTGGGAAGCCAAGTTTAAAGAAAATGCAAAATCACATATGCCCACACCGTGTAAAGCATCATGGGCTTCATATGCAAAATCACTGCAGAATGTTATGCTGGTTCAACCTTAAGCAGAATTGCATGGTGCCAAAAGGCCTCCTCTACACAGTTTGCAAAGGGTGCTAACAGATGACATAGACACATGTGTTTTGTCTGCAGGACTCATCAGTATGCCTTGTCTGTTTGACACCCCACTGGAATGAACCTGCTACCCTAAGATGGTCTGACTGCGTTATGTTGTGGTGAGCACATTAAAATAAAAACTTTTAAAGACCAAGAACCTCTGTGCGCAAACACTGAGGGGCAAGGGTTACTCAAAGGGCATTTGGCGGAAGCCAAGTTTCAAGAAAATATAAAATCACACTTGCAAACACAATGCAAATCACCCCAGAATGTTATGCTGGTTCAACTTTACAGCAAGTGCATAGGGTGCAGAAAGGCCTTCTCACACAGTTTGCAAAGGGTGCAAACAGATAACATAGACATGAGTTTCATCCAACCAGGACTCATCAGAATGCTTCACCTGATTGACACCGCAGTGGAATGAACCAGCTATTATAAAACGGTCTGTCTGGATTATTTTGAGGTGAACTATTAATATAAAAAAACTATTTAAAAGACAAGAAACTCTGTAGTAAACATTGAGGCAAGAGTTAACCTAAAGGGTATTTGGCTGGAAGCCAAGTTTCAAGAAAATACAATATCACTTATGCCCACACAATGCAAAGCATCATGGACTGCATGTAAATCACCACAGAATGTTATGTTGGTTCAACTTTTGCAGAATTGTGCATGGTGTCAAAAGGCCCTCACACAGTTTGCAAAGGTCCTACCAGGACTCACTCAGTATGCCTCGTCTGTTTGATACCCCAGTGGAATGAACCAGCTACCTTAAGACGGTCTGTCTGGGTTGGCGCTTTAAGTTGTGCCCATTAAATAAAAAAAACTATATAAAGACAAAGAACCTCTTGCGCAAACATCTGAGGCAAGGATTACCCTAAAGGGCAATTGGCTGGGAAGCCAAGTTTCAAGAAAGTACAAAATCACACATGCCCACAGAATGCAAAGGCAATATGGGTTGCATAAGCAAATCACCAGAGAATTTTATGCTGGTTCAACTTTAAGCAGAACTGCATGATGCCGAAAGGCCTCTCAATAGATTTGCAAAGGTGCTACCAGATGACATAGACATGTGTTTCTTCCACCCAGGACTCATCAGAATGCCTCGTCTGATTGACACCCTAAGTGGAATGAACCAGTTACCTGGTATCGGTCTGTCTGGGTTATGTTGAGGTGAACCCATTAAAATAAAAAACTATTTAAAATACAAAGGAACCTCTGTGCACATAAACTGAGGCAAGGGTTACTTCTAAAGGGGCATTTCGCTGGAAAGCCAAGTTTCATGAAAATAGAAAAATCACACATGCCCACAAAAGCAAAGCATCACGGGCTGCATATGCAAATCACCACAGAATGTTATGCTGGTTCCACTTTAAGCAGAATTGCATGCTGAAAGGCTCTCACACAATTCTGCAAAGGTGCTAATAGATGAGACATTGATATGTGTTTCATTCCCTAGCAGGACTCATCAGTATGCTCCGTCTATTTGACTCCCCAGAGGAATGAACCAGCTACCCAAAGACAGTCTGTCCTTGGTTACCTTGTGGTGAACCCATTAAAATAAAAACTATTCAAACACAACGAACCTCTGTGCAGAAACATTAAGGCAAGGGTTACCCCAATGGCATTTGCAGGAAAGCTAAGTTTCAAGAAAATACAATATTACACATGCTCACACAATGCTAAGCATCGTGGGCTGCTATATGCAAATCACCACAGAATGTTATGCTAGTTCAACTTTAAGCAGAATTGCATGGTGCCGAAAGGCCTCTCACACAGTTTGCAAAGGGTCCACCAGGCTCATCGGTATGCCTCGTCTGTTTGACAATGCAGTGAAATGAACCTGCTACCCTAAGATGGTCTGTCTGGGTTATGTTTTGTGGTGTACCTATTAAAATAAAAACTATTTAAAGACAAAGTCCTCTGTGCGCAAACACTGGAGGCAAGGGTTACCCTAAAACGGCATTTGGCTGGGATGCCAATTTTCAAGAAAATACAAAATCACACATGCCCACACAATGCAAAGTATCATGGCTGCATATCTAATCACCACAGAACGTTATGCTGATTCAATTTTAAGCAGAATTGCATGGTGTTGAAAGGCCTATCACACAGTTTGCAAGGGCTAACAGATAACATAGACACATGTTTCATCGTATCTGTGATTCACTGTAGTATGCCTCATCTGTTTGAGGCCCCAGTGGAATGAACCAGCTACCCTAAGACGGTCTGTCTGGGTTATGTTGTGGTGAACCCATTAAAATAAAAGAGATTTAAAGACAAGAACCTCTGTGCGCAAACACTGAGGCAAGGGTTACCCCATAGGGCATTTGGCTGGAAGCCAAGTTTCAGAAAATACAAAATCATGTGTGCAACACAATGCAAAGCATCATAGGCTGCATATGCTAATCACAACAGAATGTTATGCTGATTCAACTTTAAGAAGAATTGCATGGTGCCGAAAGGCTTCTGCACAGTTTACAAAGGTGCTAATAGATGACATAGACATGTGTTTCTTCCAACCAGGACTCATCAGAATGCCTTGTCTGTTTGACACCCCACTGGAATGAACCAGCTACCCTAAGACGGCTGTCTGGTCGTTATGTTGTGGTGAGCCCATTAAAATAAAAATCTATTTAAAGACAAAGAACCTCTGTGCAAACACTGAGGAAAGGGTTGCTACAGAGGGCATTTAACTGGAACTCAAGTTTAAAGAAAATACAAAATCACAAATGCCCACACAATGCAAAACATCATGGCTGTATATGCATGATCACCGCGAGAATGTTGTGCTGGTTCAACTTAAGCAGAATTGTGTGTTGTTGGAAAGGCCTCTCACACAGTTTGCAAATGGTCCTCCAGGACTCATCAGTATGCCTCGCCTGTTTGACACCGTAGTGGAATGAACCAGCTACCCTAAGACTGTCTGACTGATTTGTGGTGAATCCATTAAAATAAAAAGCTGATTAAAGACAAGAACTCTTGTGCACAAATACTGAGGCAAGGGTTACCACATTGGGATTTGGCTGTAGCCAAGTTTCAAGAAAATACAAAATCACACATGCAAACACAATGCAAATCACCACATCATGTTATGCTGGTTCAACTTAAGCAGAATTGCTGGTGCCAAAAACCTCTACACAGTTTGCAAGGTGCTAATAGATGATATAGACATGTGTTTCGGCCCAACCAGGACTCATGAGAATGCCTCGTCTGATTGACACCCCAGTGGAATGAAACCAGCTACCCGGAAATAGTCTGTCTGTGTTATGTTGTGGTGAGCCCATTAAATGAAAACTTTTAAAAGACAAAGATCCTCTAGTGCACAACATTGAGGCAAGGGTTTCTGCAGGGCATTTTGGCTAGAAGCCAGTTTCAAGAAAAATACAAAATCAAACATGCTCACATTGCAAAGCGCCATTGAGCTGCATATGCAAATCACCACAGAATGTTATGTTGGTTCTACAATTTAAGCTTGAATTGTATGGTGTCATAGGTCTCTCACACAGTTTGCAAGGGTGCTAACAGATGACATAGACATGTGTTTCATCCCTACCAGGACTCATCAGTATGTCTCTGCCTGTTTGACACCCAAGTGGAATGAACCAGCTACCTTAAGATGGTCTGTCTTGTTTACGCTTGGTGAACCCATAAAATAAAAACTATTTAAAGACAAGAACCTCTGTGCACAAACACTGAGGCAAAGGGTTACCCCAAAGGACATTTGGCTGGGAAGCCAATTTTTCAAGAAAATAGAAAATCACACATGCCCACACAGCAAAGCATGATGTGCTGCATATTAAATCACTACAGAATGTTATGCTGGTTCAACATTAAGCTGAATTGCATGGTTGCTGAAGGCCTCTCACACAGTTTGCAAAGGGTGCTAACAGATGACATAGACACGTGTTTCGTCCTAGCAGGACTCGTAGTATCGTCCTCGCCTGTTTGACTCCCCAGAGGAATGAACCAGCTACCCAAAGATGGTCTGGTCTTGGTTATGTTGTGGTGAACCCATTAAAATAAAAACTATTTAAAAACACAAAGAACCTCTGTGCACAAACACTAAGGGCAAGGGTTACTCCATAGGGTATTTGGCAGGGAAGCTTAAGTTTCAGGAAAATACAAATCATCACATGCTCACACAATGCAAAGCATCATGTGGGTTGCATATGCAAATCACTCACAGAATGTTATGCTGGTTCAACTTTAAGCAGAATTGCATGGTGCCTGAAAGGCCTCTCACAGAGTTTGCAAAAGGGTCCTATCAGGGTTTATTGTATGCCTCATCTGTTTGATACATGTAGTGAATGACCTAACTACCCTAAGATGGTCTGTCTGGGTTATGTTGTGGTGTACCTATTAAAATAAAAACTATTTTGAAAAGATAAAGTCCATCTTGTGTGTGCAACACTTGAGACAAGGGTTACCCTAAACAGCATTTATCTGGGAAGCTTGTTTCAAGAAAATACAAAATCACACATGCCCCACACAATGCAAAGTATCATGGGCTTATATAATCACCACAGAATGTTATGCTGATTCAAATTTAAGCAGAATTGCATGGTGTTGAAAGGCCTCTCGACAGTTTGCAATGGGTGCTAACAGATAACTATAGACACATGTTTCATCGCATCAGGATCTCATCAGTATGCCTCATCTGTTTGACACCCAGTGGAATGAACCAGCTACTCTAAGACGGTCTGTCTGCTATGCTTGTAATGAACCCATTAAAATAAAGAAGCAGCATTTAAAGAGAAGAACCTCTGTGCACAAACACTGAGGCAAGGGTTACCCCATAGGGCATTTGGCTGGGAAGCCAAGTTTCAAGAAAATACAAAATCATACATGCTCACACATTGCAAAGCATCATGGGCTGCATATGCTAATCATCACAGAAAGTTATGCTTGTTCAACTTTAAGTAAAATTGCATTGCGCGAAAGGCCTCTCACATAGTGTCTACAAAGGGTGCTAACAGATGATGGTAGACATATGTTTTTTCCAACCAGGACTCATCAGAATGCCTTGTCTGTTTGACACCCCACTGGATGAGAACCAGCTACCCTAAGACGGTCTGTCTGGGTTATGTTGTGGTGAGCCCATTAAAATAAAAACTATTTAAAAGACAAAGAACCTCTGTGCGTAAACACTGAGGAAAGGTTACCTCAGAGGGCATTTATTGGGAAGCCAAGTTTTAAGAAAATACAAATCACAATGCTCACACAATGCAAAACATCTTTGGCAGTATATGCATGATCACCGTGAGAATGTTGTGCTGGTTCAACTTTTAAGCAGAATTGCTGGGTGCTGGTGCTGCCTCTCACATAGTTTGTAAATGGTCCTACTTCAGGACCTATTTAGTATGCCTCTGCTGTTTGACAATCCGAGTGGAATGAACTAGCTACCCTAAGACTGTCTCGTCTGGATTATGTTCTGCGAATCCTATTAAAATAAAACGCTTATTTGAAAAGACAAATCTCTGTGCACAAATACTGAGGCAAAGGTTACCCCATTGGGTATTTGGCTGGAAGCTAAGTTTCAAGAAAATACAAAAATCACACACATGCAAACACAATGCAAATCACCACAGAATGTTATGCTGGTTCAACTTTGCGAGAATTGCATGGTGCCGAAAAGCTTCCTCAGAGTTTGCAAAAGGTGCCTATAATGACATATATACGTGTTCGTCCATCCAGGACTCAATGAGAATGCCTCATCTGATTGATAACCTTAGTGGAATGAACAAGTTACCCAAAAATATTCGTCTGCTATGTTGTGGTGAGCCCATTAAAATGAAAACTATTTAAAAGACAAAGATCCTCTGTGCACAAATATTGAGGCAAGGGTTACCCTAGAGGGCATTTGGCTTGGGAAGCCAAGTTTCAAGAAATACAAAATCAAACATGCTCACATTGTAAAGCATCATGGCTGCATGTGCTAAATCACCACAGAATGTTATGCGTTGGTTCAAATTCTAAGCTGAATTGCATGGTGTTGAAAGGCTTCTCACACAGTTTGCAAAGGGTGCTGCATGATGACATATACATGTGTTTCATCCTACCAGGACTCATCAGTATGCCTCGTTTGTTTGACACCTCAGTGGAAATGAACCAGCTACCCTTAGATGGTCTGTCTTGTTTACGTTTTGTGAACCTATTAAATAAAAACTATTTAAAGACAAAGAACCTCCTGCACAAACACTGAGACAAGGGTTACCCTGAAGGACATTTGGCTGGGAAGCCAAGTTTCAAGAAAATAGAAAATCACACATGCCGAAACAATGTATAGCATGATGTGCTCGTATATGCAAATCACCACAGAATGTTATGCTGGTCTCAACTTTACAGAATACTGTATGGTGCAGAAAAGGCCTTTCACACAGTTCTGGTAAAAGGGTGCTAACAGATGACATAGACATGTGTTTCATCCAACCAGACTCACTCAGAATGCCCTGTCTGTTTGACACCCAGTGGAATGAACCAGCTACCCTAAGACGATTCTCTAAGCAGGTTGTGTATGAACCCATTAAAATAAAAAACTATTTTAAGAGACAAAGAACCTCCTGTGCACAAACACTAAAACAAGGATTAACCCATAGGGTATTTGAGTGGGAAGCTAAGTTTGAAGAAAATATAAATCACACATGCTCACACAATGCAAAGCATCATGGGCTGCATATAGCAAATCAACACAGAATGTTATGCTGTTTCAAATTCAAGCATAATTGCATGGCGCCGAAAGGCCTCTCATTGACAGTTTGCAAGGGTCCTACCAGGGCTCTCATCGGGTATGCTCTGGCCTGTTTGACAATCCAGTGAATGAACATGCAACCCTAAATGGTCTGTCTGAGTTTTGTTGTGGGTGAACCCATTAAAATAAAAACTATTTAAAGACAAAGAACTCCTGTGCACAAACACTGAGGCAAGGGTTACCCAAAGGCATATGACTGGGATGCCAAGTTTAAAGAAAATACAAAATCACACATGCCCACAATTGCTAAAGTATCATGGCTGCATATGCAGATCACCGGAGAATGTTATGCTTGAGTTCAACTTCTAAGCAGAATTGCATGGTAGCTGAAAGGCCTCTCACACAGTTTTCAAATGGTCCTGCCAGGGCTCACTCAGTAGGCCTCGGTCTGTTTGACACCGTAGTAGGAAATGTACCAATTGAACCTTTTAAGATGGTCTGTCTGCTATGTTGTGGTGAACCCATTAAAATAAAAAAGCTTATTTAAAAGACAAGAACCTCTGTGCACAAACACTGAGGTAAGGGTTAATTCCCTATTGGGCATTTGTCTGGGAAGCCAAGTTTCAAGAAAATACAAAATCACACATGCAAAACACAATTCAAATCACTACAGAATGTTATGCTGGCTCAACTTTAAGGAGAATTGCATGGTTGCCGAAGGCCTCTCACACATTTGCTTGTAAGGTGCTAATAGATGATATAGATATGTGTTTCATCCAACTCAGGACTCATAAGAATGCTCTAGTCTGATTGATACCTCCAGTGGAATGAACCAGCTACTGGAAAACGCGTCAGTCTGTTATGTTGTGGTGAACCCATTAAAATGAAAAACTATTTAAAACACAAAGAACCTCTGTGCCCAAAACTGAGGCAAGAGTTACCCGAAGGGCATTTGGCTGGGAAGCCAAGTTTCAAGAAAATACAATATCAAACATGCTCACACAGTGCAAAGCATCATGGACTGCATATGCAAATCACACAGAATGTTATAGCTGGTTCAAATTAAGCAGAATTGTATGGTGCCGAAGACTCTCTCACATCAGTTTGCAAGGTGCTAATAGATGACATAGACATGTGTTTCCATCCTACCAGGATTCCATCAGTATGCTCTGCCTGTTTGATACCCCAGTAGAATGAACTAGCTACCCATAGACGGTCTGTCTTGTTACGCTTTTGATGAACCCATTAAAATAAAAAATTATTTAAAAGACAAAGAACTACTGTGCACAAACACTGAGACAAGGGTTTCTAAGGGGTATGGCTGTGAAGCCAAGTTTCAAGAAAAAATCACACATGCCCACACAATGCAAAAGCAGCATGATTGCTGCATATGCAAATCACCACAGAATGTTATGCTGGTCTCAACTTTAAGCTTGAATCTGCATGGTGCTGAAAAGGTCTTCACTGTTTGCTCAAGGGTGCTAATAGATGACATAGACATACGTTTTGTCCTACCAGGACTCATCAATATCCCTTGTCTGTTTGATACACCCAACTGGAATGAACCAGCTACCCTAAGACAATCTGTCTGGTTATGTCCTGGTGAACCCATTAAAATAAAAAACTATTTAAAGACAAAGAACCTCTGTGCAAACACTGAGGTAAGGGTTAACATATAGGGCATTTGGCCTAGGAAGCCAAGTTTTAAGAAAATACAAAATCACACATGCAAACACAATGCAAATCACCCTTAGAATGTTAGGTGCTGTTCACTTTACAGAATTGCATGGTGCAGAAAAGGCCTTTCACATCAGTTTGGAAAAGGGTGCTAGCAGATGACATAGATATGTGTTTCATTCCAACCAGGACTCAGTTATAATGCTCCTCTGTTTGACACTCCAGTGGAATGGAACCAGCTACTCTAAGACGGATCTGCCTGGGTTATGTTGTGGAGAATATATTAAAATAAAAACTATTTAAAGACAAAGAACCTCTGTGCACAAACACTGAGGCTAGGGTTACTCTATAGGGCATTGGGGTGGGAAGCTGTTTCAAGAAAATAGAAATCACACATGCTCACACAATGCAAAGCATCATGGGCTGCATATGTAAATCACCACAGAATGTTATGCTGGTTCAACTTTAAGCAGAATTGCATGGTGCCAAAAGGCCTCTCACACAGTTTGCAAAGGGTCCTACCACGGCTCATCGGTATGCCTCGTCTGTTTGACAATCCAGTGGAATGAACCTGCTACCTGAAAATGGTCTGTCTGAGTTATGTTGTGGTGAACCCATTAAAATAAAAAACTATTTAAAAGACAAAGAACTACTGTGCGCAAACATTGAGACAAGGGTTACCCCAAAGGGCATTTGGCTGGAAAGCCAAGTTTCAAGAAAATAAAAAATCACACATGCCCACACAATGCAAAGCATGATGGGCTGCATATGCAAATCACCACAGAATGTTATGCTGGTTCAACTTTAAGCTGAATTGCATGGTGCCGAAAGGACTCTCACACTGTTTGCAAGGGGTCCTACCAGGGCTCATCGGTATGCCTTGTCTGTTTGACAATCCAGTGGAATGAACCTGCTAACCTAAAATGGTCTGTCTGAGTAATGTTGTGGTGAACGCATTAAAATAAAAAACTATTTAAAAGACAAAGAACCTATGTGCACAAACAGAGAGGCAATAGTTACCCCCAAGGGCTTTTGACTGGGATGCCAAGTTTCAAGAAAATACAAAATCACACATGCCCACACCGTGCAAAGCATCATGGGCTGCATATGCAAATCACCACAGAATGTTATGCTGGTTCAACTTTAAGCAGAATTGCATGGTTCCAAACGGCCTCTCACACAGTTTGCAAAGGATCCTACCATGGCTCATCGGTATGCCCGGCCTGTTTGATACCCCAGTAGAATGAACCAGCTACCCTAAGACGGTCTGTCTTGGTTACGTTTGGTGAACCCATTAAAATAAAAAAACTATTTAAAAGACAAAGAACTACAGTGCGCAAACACTGAGACAAGGGTTACCCCAAAGGGCATTTGGCTGGGAAGCCAAGTTTCAAGAAAATACAAAATCACACATGCAAACACAATGCAAATCACCCCAGAATGTTATGCTGGTTCAACTTTAAGCAGAATTGCATGGTGCAGAAAGGCCTTTCACACAGTTTGCAAAGGGTGCTAACAGATGACATAGACTTGTGTTTCGTCCAACCAGGACACATCAGAATGCCCTCTGTTTGACACTCCAGTGGAATGAAGCAGCTACCCTAAGATGATCTGCCTGTGTTATGTTGTGGTGAACCCATTAAAATAAAAAACTATTTAAAGACAAAGAACCTCGTGCACAAACACTGAGGTAAGGGGTTACCCCATAGGGCAAGGGTGGGAAGCTAAGTTTCAAGAAAATACAAATAACACATGCTCACACAATGCAAAGCATCATGGCTGCATATGTAAATCACCACAGAATGTTATGCTGGTTCAACTTTAAGCAGAATTGCATGGTGCCAAAAGGCCTCTCACACAGTTTGCAAAGGGTCCTACCATGGCTCATCGGTATGCCTAGTCTGTTACACAATCCAGTGGAATGAACCTGCTAACCTAAAATGGTCTGTCTGAGTTATGTTGTGGTGAACGCATTAAAATAAAAAACTGTTTAAAAGACAAAGAACCTATGTGCACAAACAGAGAGGCAATGGTTACCCCCAAGGGCTTTTGACTGGGAAGCCAAGTTTCAAGAAAATACAAAATCACACATGCCCACACCGTGAAAAGCATCATGGGCTACATATGCAAATCACTGCAGAATGTTATGCTGGTTCAACTTTAAGCAGAATTGCATGGTGCCAAAACGCCTCTCACACAGTTTGCAAAGGGTGCTAACAGATGACATAGACACGTGTTTTGTCCTAGCAGGACTCATCAGTATGCCTTGTCTGTTTGACTCACCCCTGGAATGAACCAGCTACCCTAAGACGGTCTGTCTGGGTTATGTTGTGGTGAGCCCATTAAAATAAATAACAATTTAAAAGACAAAGAACCTCTGTGCACAAACACTGAGGCAAAGGTTACCCTAAAAGGCATTTGGCTGGAAGCCAAGTTTCAAGAAAATACAAAATCACACATGCCCACACAATGCTAAACATCATCGACTGCAAATGCAAATCACCACAGAATGTTATGCTGGTATAACTTTAAGCAGAATTGCATTATGCCGATAGGCCTCACACACAGTTTGCAAAGGGTGCTAACAGATGACATAGACACATGTTTCATCCTAGCAGGACTCATCATTATGCCTTGTCTGTTTGACACCCGTAGTAGAATGAACCAGCTTCCTAAGATGGTCTGTCTGGGTTATGTTATGTGAACCCATTAAAATAAAAACTATTTAAAGACAAAGAACCTCTCAGCGCAAACACTGAGGCAAGGGTTATCCCAGAAGGCATTTGGCTGGGAAGCCAAGTTCAAGAATATACAAAATGACACATTCCTCACAATGCAAAGCATCATGGGCTGATATGCAGATCACAAAGAATGTTATGCTGGTTTAACTTTAAACAGAATTGCATGCTGCTGAAAGGACTCCTACACAGTTTGCAAATGGTCCTACCAGGACTCATCAGTATGCCTCGTCTGTCTGACACTGTAGTGGAATGAACCAGCTACCCTAAGACGGTCTGTCTGGATTATGTTGTGGAGAACCCATTAAAGAAAAGCTATTTAAAAGAGAAGAACCTCTGTGCACAAACACTGAGGTAAGGGTTACCCCATTGGGCATTTGGCTGGGAAACCAAGTTTCAAGAAAATACAAAATCACACATGCAAATCACTTCAGAATGTTATGCTGGGTCAACTTTAAGCAGAAATGCATGGTGCCGAAAGGCCTCTAACACAGTTTGTAAAGGGTGCTAACAGATGACATAGACATGTGTTTCGTCCAACCAGGACTCATCAGAATGCCTCGTCTGATTGACACCCCAGTGGAATGAAACAGCTACCCGAAATGGTCTGTCTGGGTTGCGTTGTGGTGAACCCATTAAAATAAAAAACTATTTAAAAGACAAAGAACCTCTGTGCACAAACACTGAGGCAAGGGTTACCCCAAAGGGCATTTGGCTGGGAAGCCAAGTTTCAAGAAAATACAAAATCAAACATGCTCACACAGTGCAAAGCATCATGGGCTGCATATGCAAATAACCACTGAATGTTATGCTGGTTCAACTTTAAGCAGAATTGCATGGTGCCAAAAGGTCTCTCACACAGTTTGCAAAGGGTGCTAACAGATGACATAGACACATGTTTTGTCCTAGCAGGACTCATCAGTATGCCTTGTATCTTTGACACCCCACTGGAATGAACTAGCTACCCTAAGATGGTCTGTATGGGTTATGTTGTGGTGAGCCCATTAAAATAAAAAACTTTTTAAAAGACAAAGAACCTCTGTGCACAAACACTTAGGCAAGGGTTACACCAAAGGGCATTTTGCTGAGAAGCCAAGTTTCAAGAAAATACAAAATCACTCATGCCCACACAATGCAAAACATCATCGACTGCAAATGCAAATCACCACAGAATGTTATGCTCGTTTAACTTTAAGCAGAATTGCATTATGCCGATTGGCCTCTCACACGTTTGCAAAGGGTGCTAACAGATGACATAGACACATGTTTCATCCTAACAGGACTCATCAGTATGCCTTGTCTGTTTGACACCCCAGTGGAATGAACCAGCTATCCTAAGATGGTCTGTCTGGGTTATGTAATGGTGAACCCATTAAAATAAAAAACTATTTAAAAGACAAAGAACCTCTGTGCACAAACACTGAGGCAAGCGCTACCACAGAGGGCATTGGCTGGGAAGCCAAGTTTCAAGAAATACAAAATCAAACATGCCATCACAATGCAAAGCATCATGGGCTGCATATGCAGATCACCGCAGAATGTATGCTGGTTCAACTTTAAGCAGAATTGCATGGTGCTGAAAGGCCTCTCACACAGTTTGCAAATGGTCCTACCAGGACTCATCAGTATGCCTCGTCTGTTTGACAACGTAGTGGAATATACCAGCTACCCTAAGATGGTCTGTCTGGGTTATGTTGTGGTGAACCCATTAAAATAGAAAGCGATTTAAAGGCAAGAACCTCTGTGCACAAACACTGAGGCAAGGGTTTCCTATTGGGCATGGCTAGGAAGCCAAGTTTCAAGAAAATACAAAATCACACATGCAAACACAATGCAAATCACCACAGAATGTTATGCTGGTTCAACTTTAAGCAGAATTGCATGGTGCCGAAAGGCCTCTCACACAGTTTGCAAAGGGTGCTAACAGATGACATAGACATGTGTTTCATCCTAGCAGGACTCATCAGTATGCCTCATCTGTTTGACACCCTAGTGGAATGATCCAGCTACCCTAAGACGGTCTGTCTTGGTTATGTTTTGGTGAACCCATTAAAAGAAAAAACTATTTAAAACACAAAGAACCTCTGTGCGCAAACACTGAGGCAAGGGTTACCCCAAAGGGCATTTGGCTGGGAAGCCAAGTTTCAAGAAAATACAAAATCACACATGCCCACACAATGCAAAGCATGATGGGCTGCATATGCAAATCACCACAGAATGTTATGTTGGTTCAACTTTAAGCTGAATTGCTTGGTGCCAAAGGCCTCACACAAGTTTGCAAAGGGTGCTAACAGATGATCACAGACACATGTTTTGTCCTACCAGGACTCATCAATATGCCTCATCTGTTTGACACCCTAGTGGAAATGTACCAGCTACCCTAAGACGATCTGTCTGGGATATGTTGTGGTGAACCCATTAAAATAAAAAAACTATTTAAAAGACAAAGAACTACAGTGCGCAAACACTGAGACAAGGGTTACCCCAAAGGGCATTTGGCTGGGAAGCCAAGTTTCAAGAAAATACAAAATCACACATGCAAACACAATGCAAATCACCCCAGAATGTTATGCTGGTTCAACTTTAAGCAGAATTGCATGGTGCAGAAAGGCCTTTCACACAGTTTGCAAAGGGTGCTAACAGATGACATAGACTGTGTTTCAGTCAACCAGGACACATCAGAATGCCTCTCTGTTTGACACTCCAGTGGAATGAAGCAGCTACCCTAAGATGATCTGCCTGTGTTATGTTGTGGTGAACCCATTAAAATAAAAAAAACTATTTAAAAGACAAAGAACCTCTGTGCACAAACACTGAGGCAAGGGTTACCCCATAGGGCAATGGGGTGGGAAGCTAAGTTTCAAGAAAATACAAAATAACACATGCTCACACAATGCAAAGCATCATGGGCTGCATATGTAAATCACCACAGAATGTTATGCTGGTTCAACTTTAAGCAGAATTGCATGGTGCCAAAAGGCCTCTCACACAGTTTGCAAAGGGTCCTACCATGGCTCATCGGTATGCCTAGTCTGTTACACAATCCAGTGGAATGAACCTGCTAACCTAAAATGGTCTGTCTGAGTTATGTTGTGGTGAACGCATAAAAATAAAAACTGTTTAAAAGACAAAGAACCTATGTGCACAAACAGAGAGGCAATGGTTACCCCAAGGGCTTTTGACTGGGAAGCCAAGTTTCAAGAAAATACAAAATCACACATGCCCACACCGTGAAAAGCATCATGGGCTACATATGCAAATCACTGCTCAGAATGTTATGCTGGTTCAACTTAAGCAGAATTGCATGGTGCCAAAACGCTCTCACACAGTTTGCAAGAGTGCTAACAGATGACATAGACACGTGTTTTGTCCTAGCAGGACTCATCAGTATGCCTTGTCTGTTTGACTCACCCCTGGAATGAACCAGCTACCCTAAGACGGTCTGTCTGGGTTATGTTGTGGTGAGCCCATTAATATAATTAACAATTTAAAAGACAAAGAACCTCTGTGCACAAACACTGAGGCAAAGGTTACCCCAAAAGGCATTTGGCTGGGAAGCCAAGTTTCAAGAAAATACAAAATCACACATGCCCACACAATGCTAAACATCATCGACTGCAAATGCAAATCACCACAGAATGTTATGCTGGTATAACTTTAAGCAGAATTGCATTATGCCGATAGGCCTCACACACAGTTTGCAAAGGGTGCTAACAGATGACATAGACACATGTTTCATCCTAGCAGGACTCATCATTATGCCTTGTCTGTTTGACACCGAAGTGGAATGAACCAGCTTCCCTAAGATGGTCTGTCTGGGTTATGTTATGGTGAACCCATTAAAATAAAAAACTATTTAAAAGACAAAGAACCTCTGTGCGCAAACACTGAGGCAAGGGTTATCCCAGAAGGCATTTGGCTGGGAAGCCAAGTTTCAAGAATATACAAAATGACACATTCCTCACAAGGCAAAGCATCATGGGCTGCATATGCAGATCACCAAAGAATGTTATGCTGGTTTAACTTTAAACAGAATTGCATGCTGCTGAAAGGACTCCCACACAGTTTGCAAATGGTCCTACCAGGACTCATCAGTATGCCTCGTCTGTCTGACACTGTAGTGGAATGAACCAGCTACCCTAAGACGGTCTGTCTGGATTATGTTGTGGAGAACCCATTAAAGAAAAGCTATTTAAAAAGAGAAGAACCTCTGTGCACAAACACTGAGGTAAGGGTTACCCCATTGGGCATTTGGCTGGGAAACCAAGTTTCAAGAAAATACAAAATCACACATGCAAATCACTTCAGAATGTTATGCTGGGTCAACTTTAAGCAGAAATGCATGGTGCCCGAAAGGCCTCTAACACAGTTTGTAAAGGGTGCTAACAGATGACATAGACATGTGTTTCGTCCAACCAGGACTCATCAGAATGCCTCGTCTGATTGACACCCCAGTGGAATGAAACAGCTACCCGAAAATGGTCTGTCTGGGTTATGTTGTGGTGAACCCATTAAAATAAAAAACTATTTAAAAGACAAAGAACCTCTGTGCACAAACACTGAGGCAAGGGTTACCCCAAAGGGCATTTGGCTGGGAAGCCAAGTTTCAAGAAAATACAAAATCAAACATGCTCACACAGTGCAAAGCATCATGGGCTGCATATGCAAATAACCACTGAATGTTATGCTGGTTCAACTTTAAGCAGAATTGCATGGTGCCAAAAGGTCTCTCACACAGTTTGCAAAGGGTGCTAACAGATGACATAGACACATGTTTTGTCCTAGCAGGACTCATCAGTATGCCTTGTATCTTTGACACCCCACTGGAATGAACTAGCTACCCTAAGATGGTCTGTATGGGTTATGTTGTGGTGAGCCCATTAAAATAAAAAACTTTTAAAGACAAAGAACCTCTGTGCACAAACACTTAGGCAAGGGTTACACCAGGGCATTTGGCTGGGAAGCCAAGTTTCAAGAAAATACAAAATCACTCATGCCCACACAATGCAAAACATCATCGACTGCAAATGCAAATCACCACAGAATGTTATGCTCGTTTAACTTTAAGCAGAATTGCATTATGCCGATTGGCCTCTCACACAGTTTGCAAAGGGTGCTAACAGATGACATAGACACATGTTTCATCCTAACAGGACTCATCAGTATGCCTTGTCTGTTTGACACCCCAGTGGAATGAACCAGCTATCCTAAGATGGTCTGTCTGGGTTATGTAATGGTGAACCCATTAAAATAAAAAAACTATTTAAAAGACAAAGAACCTCTGTGCACAAACACTGAGGCAAGCGTTACCACAGAGGGCATTCGGCTGGGAAGCCAAGTTTCAAGAAAATACAAAATCAAACATGCCATCACAATGCAAAGCATCATGGGCTGCATATGCAGATCACCGCAGAATGTTAAGCTGGTTCAACTTTAAGCAGAATTGCATGGTGCTGAAAGGCCTCTCACACAGTTTGCAAATGGTCCTACCAGGACTCATCAGTATGCCTCGTCTGTTTGACACCGTAGTGGAATATACCAGCTACCCTAAGATGGTCTGTCTGGGTTATGTTGTGGTGAACCCATTAAAATAGAAAGCGATTTAAAAGGCAAGAACCTCTGTGCACAAACACTGAGGCAAGGGTTTCCCTATTGGGCATTTGGCTGGGAAGCCAAGTTTCAAGAAAATACAAAATCACACATGCAAACACAATGCAAATCACCACAGAATGTTATGCTGGTTCAACTTTAAGCAGAATTGCATGGTGCCGAAAGGCCTCTCACACAGTTTGCAAAGGGTGCTAACAGATGACATAGACATGTGTTTCATCCTAGCAGGACTCATCAGTATGCCTCGTCTGTTTGACACCCTAGTGGAATGATCCAGCTACCCTAAGACGGTCTGTCTTGGTTATGTTTTGGTGAACCCATTAAAAGAAAAACTATTTAAAACACAAAGAACCTCTGTGTGCAAACACTGAGGCAAGGGTTACCCAAAGGGCATTTGGCTGGGAAGCCAAGTTTCAAGAAAATACAAATCACACATGCCCACACAATGCAAAGCATGATGGGCTGCATATGCAAATCACCACAGAATGTTATGTTGGTTCAACTTTAAGCTGAATTGCTTGGTGCCAAAAGGCCTCTCACACAGTTTGCAAAGGGTGCTAACAGATGATCACAGACACATGTTTTGTCCTACCAGGACTCATCAATATGCCTCATCTGTTTGACACCCTAGTGGAATGTACCAGCTACCCTAAGACGATCTGTCTGGGATATGTTGTGGTGAACCCATTAAAATAAAAAAACTATTTAAAAGACAAAGAACCACTGTGCACAAACACTGAGGCAATGGTTACCCCAAAAAGCATTTGGCTGGAAAGCCAAGTTTCAAGAAAATACAAAATCACACCTGCCCACACAATGCAAAGCATCATGGGCGTCATATGCAGATCACCACAGAATGTTATGCTGGTTTAACTTTAAGCAGAATTGCATGGTGCCGAAAGGCCTCTCACACAGCTTGCAAAGGGTGCTAACAGATGACATAGACACGTGTTTCATCCTACCAGGACTCATCAGTATGCCTCGTCTGTTTGACACCCATGTGGAATGAACCAGCTACCCTAAGACGGTCTTTCTGGGTTATGTTGTGGTGAACCCATTAAAATAAAAACTATTTAAAAGACAAGAACCTCTGTGCGCAAACATTGAGGCAAGGTTAACCAAAGGGCATTTGGCTAGGAAGCCAAGTTTCAAAAAATACAATATCACACATGCCCACACAATGCAAAGCATCATGGACTGCATATGCAAATCACCACAGAATGTTATGTTGGTTCAACTTTAAGCAGAATTGCATGGTGTCAAAAGGCCTCTCACACTGTTTGCAAAGGGACCTACTAGGACTCATCAGTATGCCTCGTCTGTTTGATACCCCAGTGGAATGAACCAGCTACCCTAAGACGGTCTGTCTGGGTTATGTTGTTTTGAACCCATTAAAATAAAAAAACTATTTAAAAGACAAAGAACCTCTATGCGCAAACACTGAGGCAAGGATTACCCAAAAGGGCATTTGGCTGGGAAGCCAAGTTTCAAGAAAATACAAAATCACACATGCCCATACAATGCAAAGCATCATGGGTTGCATAAGCAAATCACCAGAGAATGTTATGCTGGTTCAACTTAAAGCAGAACTGCATGATGCCGAAAGGCCTCTCACACAGTTTGCAAAGGGTGCTAACAGATGACATAGACATGTGTTTCTTCCAAACAGGACTCATCAGAATGCCTCGTCTGATTGACACCCCAGTGGAATGAACCAGCCTCCTTAAAATGGTCTGTCTGGGTTATGTTGAGGTGAACCCAATAAAATAAAAAACAATTTAAAAGACAAAGTACCTCTGTGCACAAACACTGAGGCAAGGGTTACCCCAAAGGGCATTTGGCTGGAAAGCCAAGTTTCAAGAAAATACAAAATCAAACATGCTCACACAGTGCAAAGCATCATGGGCTGCATATGCAAATCACCACAGAATATTATGCTGGTTCAAATTTAAGCAGAATTGCATGGTGCCGAAAGGCCTCTCACACAGTTTGCAAAGGGTGCTAACAGATGACATAGACATGCGTTTCATCCTACCAGGACTCATCAGTATGCCTCGTCTGTTTGACACCCCAGTGGAATAAACCAGCTACCCTAAGACAGTCTGTCTTGGTTACGTTTTGGTGAACCCATTAAAATAAAAAACTATTTAAAAGACAAAGAACTTCTGTGCGCAAACACTGAGACAAGGATTACCCCAAAGGGCATTTGGCTGGGAAGCCAAGTTTCAAGAAAATACAAAATCACACATGCCCACACAATGCAAAGCATGATGGGCTGCATATGCAAATCACCACAGAATGTTATGCTGGTTCAACTTTAAGCTGAATTGCATGGTACCGAAAGGCCTCTCACACAGTTTGCAAAGGGTGCTAACCGATGACATAGACACATATTTTGTCCTACCAGGACTCATCAGTATGCCTCGTCTGTTTGACACCCCAGTGGAATTAACCAGCTACCCTAAGACGATCTGTCTGGGTTATGTTCTGGTGAACCCATTAAAATAAAAAAACTATTTAAAAGACAAATAACCTCTGTGCACAAACACTGAGGCTAGGATTACCCCAAAGGGCATTTGGCTGGGAAGCCAAGTTTCAAGAAAATACAAATTCACACATGCCCACTCAATGCAAAGCATGATGGGCTGCATATGCAAATCACCACAGAATGCTATGCTGGTTCAACTTTAAGCAGAATTGCATGGTGCCGAAAGGCCTCTCACACAGCTTGTAAAGGGTGCTAACAGATGACTTAGACACGTGTTTCATCCTACCAGGACTCTTCAGTATGCCCTGTCTGTTTGACACCCCAGTGGAATGAACCAGCTACCCTAAGACAGTCTTTCTGGGTTATGTTGTGGTGAACCCATTAAAATAAAAACTATTTAAAGACAAGAACCTCTTGCGTAAACACTGAGGCAAGGGTTACCCAAAGGGCATTTGGCTGGGAAGCCAAGTTTCAAGAAAATACAAAATCACACATGCAAACACAATGCAAATCACCCCAGAATGTTATGCTGGTTCAACTTTAAGCAGAATTGCATGGTGAACAAAGGCCTCTCACACAGTTTGCAAAGGGTGCTAACAGATGGCATAGACATGTGTTTCGTCCAACCAGGACTCATCAGAATGCCTCGTCTGATTGACACCCCAGTGGAATGAGCCAGCTACCCTAAAACGGTCTGTCTGAGTTATGTTGTGGTGAACCTATTAAAATAAAAAACTATTTAAAAGACAACAACCTCTGTGCGCAAGCATTGAGTCAAGGGTTAACCCAAAGGGCATTTGGCTGGGAAGCCAAGTTTTAAAAAAATACTAAATCACACATGCCCACACAATGCAAAGCATCATGGACTGCATATGCAAATCACCACAGAATGTTATGCTGGTTCAACTTTAAGCAGAATTGCGTGGTGCCAAAAGGTCTCTCACACAGTTTGCAAAGGGTCCTACCAGGACTCATCAGTATGCCTCGTCTGTTTGACACTCCAGTGGAATGAACCAGCTACCCTAAGACGATCTGTCTGGGTTATGTTGTGGTGAACCCATTAAAATAAAAAAACTATTTAAAAGACAAAGAACCTCTGTGCACATACACTGAGGCAAGGGTTACCCCAAAGTGCATTTGGCTGGGAAGCTAAGTTTCAAGAAAACACAAAATCACACATGCTCACACAATGCAAAGCATCATGGGCTGCAAATGCAAATCACCCAGAATGTTATGCTGGTTCAACTTTAAGCAGAATTGCATGGTGCCAAAAGGCCTCTCACACAGTTTGCGTAAGGGTCCCACTAGGCTCATCGGTATGCCTCATTGTTTGACAATCCAGTGGAATGAACCTGCTACCCTAAAATGGTCTGTCTGAGTTATGTTGTGGTGAACCCATTAAAATAAAAAACTATTTAAAAGACAAAGAACCTCTGTGCACAAACACTGAGGCAAGGGTTACCCCAAAGGGCATTTGACTGGGAAGCCAAGTTTTAAGAAAATACAAGAGGTCACGTGAAGCGCATGGAGGAGTAGCTGCAGCTTCTAGGGTCTCCCTCTCCGAACGAGTGCATCTACATTGAAACGGAGGGTTTAACGTTCAGTTTTGAATTGCTCCGGTCGTTTAATATCTGGAGGTGACACCAGAAGGCTTATTCGAGCTAATCGCCGGTTTGAAATGCAAGCGTCCGATCAAGAGCTTGGAGGCCTGGCGCGTGCCGCTACCGGATCACTGCCAGCCAACGCACCAGAGGGAATTACTCTCACCAAGATTTATGAGGACTTAACGAACGATAAAAGGCGCCTTATTTAAGCTAATTGAAGATGTAGCCAAATCAAGCCGGCACTAATCTCAGCTAGCCTTCGCCGGTGACGGATGCTGAAGCCAGGATTTCGTCAATTGAGCGAGCCTTTGAGAAAGCTGGGCCTACAACTAGAGAGTGTAAACGGGGTCTGGAGAAGCTGGAAGATTGCCTCGACGATTTAGAGGGCAGAAGTAGGCGCAACAATTTGGTTCTGCTAGGCCTCCCCAAGGGAGAAGAGGGGCCCAACACAATCTCCTTTTTGCAGAAGCTGCTGAAAAAATCTGCTGGCCCCTCTCCTAACGGTCCCGAGTACATCATTGAAAGGGGCCACCGAGCATTGAGAGCCAAACCTTCGCCCTCTGACCCACCGAGACCCATCATCTTCAAGTTACTAAACTACTTGGACAGAGAACATATCTTGAAAGAGATTAGAAAGCTGGCTGCTTTTCAGTGGGAGGGCAAGAATTTGCGTTTGGTCCCAGACTTAACATGGAAAATGCGCCAGGCTCGGGCAGCTTTTCGACCTATCACTTCCAAGTTATGGGCGGCCGGGATCCGCCATCGCATGTTATACCCGGCAAGACTAGAGGTCTCATCCAAGGAGGGGAACAAGCATTATGATTCGGCTGAGGAAGCTTTAACTTCACTAGAGACTTTGTTTCCAGAGCTTTTTGCTAAAAAATGATGACTTTGATACCTGTTTCTCTCTGGTGTCAAAAGTAGGCTGCTATATGGAGCAACGATTTGGGAGTTTAAGATTTATTATTTGATCCGTCTGTTGTGGACTACTAAGAGTAGAAAGAGGCCAAGTTTAAATAGATTTGTTTTTTTTTCTTTTTCTATGGACACATGGACTTAAAAGGAGGACCTTTAACTGATGGTTTCCTATCTTTTTGGCCTCTGATTTTATTTTGGCTTAACCTCACGAGTGTTTGGGAGGGTGTAGTACAGATCTTGACCTCAAGAGGGAGCTATTAGCTCATTAATACCAGGCTATTATTATCCATTACCAATATTTTATTTTTGTGAAGCCTCAAATAGTGCTAGCTTACCAAGTCTGTCTGTGCAGTATAAGTTGAATGATGTAAGGTGACCAAACACTGGAAAAGTCACTTCAGGCAGGGTTATAGCTCTTGGGTCTTCAAAGTTAGTGTGTAGCTACAGGTTGCTGTCTTATAAATTACATATATTTGTATACACAGTCTCGTTCTTTCTCTACCAAGGAATGCCTCGGTATCGTGGCTGCTTTTTCAGTTAACTAACTCTCCTTCAGCCACATGCAAGCCACCTTTACTTTATATAAAGCCTTCCCTTTCCTCTTATTAGTATAAGTAGGCACAGGACTGAATTAATAATTACAATATTTTATCCTAATTTGTTAAGGAGTGGGGACCCTGCCTCTATGGCGCACCATGAACCATTGGCTGTGGAGTGGGCTACGGGCTGGGGTGCTAGTTTTAGGGAATCTTTTGAGGGGTGTGTGTTTTTCTTTTTAGAAGAGGGTTTTTACCATTTATTTTATTAATTTTTGTAGGGTCTTAGTCAGTAGGTGGACAGCTATCCTTGCCTTTCGTAGAAGATTAGTACTTATTTATGGCTAGTGGGCTGAATATTCTCTGTGGAATATTAAAGGGGAAGGACAACTGTAAAAATTTGTCATATTAAATCATTTGACTCATTACAATCCTAGTGTAGTGTTTCTACAAGAAACTCATGTTCTCTCAGATCGTTTATTCCACTTCAAGAAAAAGTGGGTTGGTCAGGTCTTCGAGCCGCTTCTCCTAGTAGTCGGGTGGCTATTGATTGTGCAGAGGGGTTCCATTTATCCACTCGGAAATAATTTCTGACCCAAATGGCAGGTATATATTTGTTTCTGGTAGTCTTAATGGGTCTAATTTAGTGCTGGGATCAGTGTATGGACCTAATCAAGAGTCTCCACCTTTTGTCCAGTTGGCATTGATATTGGCCTCCTTCAAAGAAATTCCAATCGTATTGGGGGAGACTGGAATTTAGTTCAGTCCAACAAGCTGGATCGTTCTTGGAACAGAGGGACGCAATATTCTTCAGCCCAAAGTGCCTTAGTGGAATTTACCTCCTCCTTAGGTTTAGTAGATCCTTGAGGTTATTTAACCCATCTTCTAGAGACTATACTTTTTCTCTCCGGTCCACAGATCATATTCAAGAATCGATTACTTTTTGATAAGTAAGACTTGCTTAACCGTATTTTGAAACAACGATTTTACCCAGAGTTATTTCTGATCACTCCCTGATAAAAATGTCCTGGTTACCGTTATTTACTCCCTCGAGATCATATTCTTGGTCATTAAATAACAATTTATTAAAAGATTCTAGTACTTTGACTCGCTTTAAAGAATTTTTGACCACTTCAATTGAAGCTAATTGGGGGTCTATCGAAGCCGTGGATCATACCTGGGCGCACTCAAATCAGTATGGAGGGGGGAGTTAATACGATTAGCATCTAAGCGTAAGGCCAAAGAAGCAGCACATCTGGATAGTTGTTTGGGGAAAATTAGGGCGTTGGAGGGCATCCATGAGAACATAAGGTCAGAGAGCCAGGAACTAGAGCTAACGACTTTAAGAACGTGGTATGACATTCTAGCAGATGCTCTCAGCAGGATTTCCCAGGGTCACCACGAATGAACCTTGTCATTAAAGTCATTTTCAGGAGATGGGGCACCCCAGAGATAAATAACTTTGCAGCCCCGGACAATCATCAACTCCCTCTTTATTGTTGCAGACCACCCCTTCTGGGTTCTGTTACCCAGGATGCTCTTCTACTAAATTGGACAAGCAGGTTTCTGTATGCATTTCCTCCGATATTCAGGGTCCTGATAAAAATCTGGTCTCAACCTTGCAAGGTGATTCTGGTGGCTCAGACTGGGCCAGACAACCTTGGTATCCTCTACTGTTGTCCCTGTCAGTAACACTGCCCTTGTGTCTTCCAGGCAGTACAATCTTCTCACTTCCTTTCAAGGAGGATTCTGTACCCCAGCCTTCAGACTCTCAGGCTCAAAGCTTGGCTCTTGAAGTGCTAGAATATGCAAGTTTGCATCTTTCCCAATCAGTTTTGGATATTTTCAAAGTTAGTAGGAAGCCTGCTACTAGGAGACTTACAACTCCAAATGGAAAGGTTTGGTTTTGGTGTTCTAGTAGGCATACTAAACCAGAGTTGGCTGCGTTGCCACTGTTTTGACTATTGGGTACATGTTAACAGTTTAGGCCTCCTGCCTACTACTCTTAAAGTGCATTTGGCAGCTGTGTCTGCCTTTCTTTTAGCTGGTTAGGGCTCTTCTCTAGCTTCTCATCCAGTTTTCAAGACATTCTTCAAAGGATTAGTCCATGTCAGCCTCCTTTAGGGAGCCTGCTCCTTCCTGGGATCTGAACATCTGTATTGCACAGCTCATGCAGCCCCCTTTTGAGCTTTTATCTTCAGCTGAGCTGAAATATTTGACTTGAAAACTGTATTCTTGGTCATTACTCTGCTAGAGGATAAGTGAACTACAGGCCTTATCAGTGGAACCTGATTTAATTTCCTTCATAAGGATAAGGTGGTCTCTCACACCAATAGAAAGTTCCTTCCCAAGGTAGTGTCTGACTTTCATCTGAACCAGTCTAAGTCTCTGCCTGTCTTTTTCACTGATCATTCTTCCTCTGGAGATAGGAGGTTACACAGTTTGGATGTGAAAAGGGCTCTTGGTTACTATTTTGAGCATACTAAGGCCCATAGGAAGGATTGTTCTCAGTTGTTTCTCACTTATGGTGAGGTGGGGAAAGGGCAAGCCTGCTACCAAGAGGTCTGTTGCCAGGTGGATTGTCTCTTGTGTTCAGTTCTGCTACTCTAAACTTGGGAAGGAGCCTCCCTCAGGCCTGAGGGCTCATTCTACCAGAGGGTACAGCTGCTTCGGTCGTAGTAGCTAGAGATATACCATTAGTGGATATATGTACAGCAGCTACCTGGAAATCTGTTCAGACCTTCAACGAGAGCATTACTGTTTGGGCATTCAGTCACAAAGTGATGCTAGGGTTTGCACAGCTGTGCTGCAGGGCCTGTTCCCAAAATAGGTTCTGTAAACTCCTCCTCCAAGGGGGTACTGCTTGGTAGTCTGCATATAGTCAGAATACAGCAAGACTTGGTGTTTGAGGAAAAATTACTCACTATAGTAATGTTGATCTTACTTGAGATACAGCTCTTGTGGCAGGTTACACCATTAGGACTGGAGCTCGGCAGGCCAGGACTAACAGAAATTTTCTATCTGCAGTCTTCAGCGCGGACCGCCCCAGACGTCGGGCGTAGTACATAAGGCGGTCCCCCCGTAATCCTCAGTTCTTTCATAAATCAACTACTTGATATCGGCCTCTCGGTCTCCTTTCTAGCGCATGACTACAGAACCACGACAAATTCCATCTCTTTTTGGCTCTGATCAACTGATGTCCCTCTCCAACTCCATCTTTAGAGGGTCACCACTCGAAGTGTGCCTGCAGCAAACAGATCCCCTTCAGAGGATCCCCATTCAGGACTTCGGTAGCGTCATGAGAAGTGAACAACTCGACGCGAGAGGCTTACTTAAGTGAATAAAAAACCCTCAAAACTGCAGAATAAAAAAGCAAAATTAAGATACCTAGAGTGAATAAGAGGGGGATAATGCCGAAAAGAAAAGGAACTGAAAAAACAGAGTTTTCAACACACGCGGATTCCGATAGATTGCAGGAGGATTCAGACAGTGGGGACTCGAGGACCTCCTCGACCTCCCGCCGCGGTGCAACTCAGTCCGATCAGGTCCCCAACTCAATATTGCAACGGCAGATGGCCCAGATGCTTGCCGAGATCCGAGACTTTAGAAAGGAGATGAGATCTACGGTGACAGGGCTGAGGACCGACCTGAACAAATTGGAGAAACGGCAGGAGGATGCCGAAGAACAGCTTACAAAGATGGACCAGAGGGTGGATGAGGCCGCGAGGGCCCTCTCCCAACTGTACTCCCAGGTCTCGGCCTTGCAACAACGAGCGGAGGACGCAGAGTGCAGAAGTCGACGGAACAATATACGCCTATCGGGGCTCCCGGAGGGCACTGAACTCGGCAGAGTTTATTCCATACATGCAAAAATTGTTGAGAGAAACCCTCACCTTACCCAGAGATATCACGCTGGAAATGGAGCGTGTTCATCGTTCCCTGGGCCCAAAACCATCGGCTGGTGCCAGACCAAGATCCATACTCATTAAGTTCCTCCGTTATCAGGAAAAGGAAACAGTGCTGCATACTGCATGGAAGCAAGGAAGGTCTTGTTTGGGAACAGCAGGCTTTTCTTTGAAAACGACTTCGCACCAGAAGTGATGTCTCGTCGGAAGACGTTTTTTCTGGTTATGAAAGCACTTAAAGGGGCAGGGGTACGATTCCGCTCCTTATACCCAGCGAAACTGCTGATTTATTTTAAGGAAGGCCCAAAGGTTTTTGAGTCTGCTGCGGAGGCGAAGACAGAGCTACAGTCCAGGAAGATAGAGGTTCAAGGGCAGAATATCAACAGCAGAACCCCACTCGCAGCAAGACTGGCACAAAAAGTCTGGTCAGTGGAACAAAGAGAGGCGAGGAGAAAACAGGGAGCTGAAGTAATTCAGTCGGTTGCTAAGGCACTGAGAGCTGACTCACAGGAACTTTCAGACCCTGATCAAGGAAAGGATACCGCACGAACCTGAGGACTTGGTCGGCTGTGAATGGAACTTTCCCCTCGAGTGCCTGGGCTGATGGCCCCTCGGACTAGCAAGTTCGTTTAATGTTACACTTTGTCCCCCTCCCCTCATTTTTTTTTTTCTCTCCCTTGCTGGAGGTCGCCTCTTCCCTTCTCCCTTCTTGTTTCTTTATTCTCCCCGTCCATCTGTCTTTCGGTTGTTCTCGGGGACCAGCAGAACCAATAGGATGTATTGAGAGGGTCGGGGTGGGAGGCCGGTGGATAGACGGAGCACACTGTGATCCGATGCCCGCCAACCGCCCGGACAATAGCAGTAGACTAGAGGGTTGCACCCCGGCTCTGGGTCTGCCAGCTGATCTGATGCGCCTCACGGGCGGAGGGGTGGAGGATCGGTGCGCAAGTCTGTGACTGTGTCCGGAAGGGGGCCCGATCCGCCTCAGTCAGTGTTAGACCAGGCAGACTCATACAATACTGCTACAGCGAAGATAAGGCCTATGGACCTAGGGACTCGGGGTCTTGGAACGGGCGGTGGGGGGGGAAGGGGAAAGGGTATATTGAGAATAAATAAGTCATGGCCTGGAGACTGTGAATTCTTGGTTGCTGGGGAGTGGTGGGGGTGGGTAAGGATATGCCCGGGCTGAGTTTTGGACCGGGGGACAGTATTCTCCACTAAACCCGGGTTGACCCGCTTCCCTAGACCTTCCCAGATGTGGCTGGGGTGCGGAGAGGAGGGATCGCACGAGTGGATGTGGTCGAGGTCCCCCCCCCCCAGTCCTGGGCATCTTTACCAAATAATGGGGGATGTCTGATGGGTGGGGTGGATGGGGGGGGAGGACAACAGATAAATAGGGCGGTCCCCCGCAATCAGGTGGATGGGACTTGGAGATTGGTGCCCCAACTGGAGGATAGTGAGACGAAGCTGATATGCAGGCTAAATGACTTCATTTTAATATGGAGCCATGGCAATATACGGTCTGCTCTGTCCCCTAGGGGCCTCCCTCCTATTAAGTTGGTAGAGGGAGAAGCAATTATCAAACAAAGCGTGCCTTACGACGTACGGGGTTGGGGCCTAGATAGGGTATGGTGGTGTATGAGACCCACTGTGTCCCTGCATACCTAATAGGTAGTACTCGGAGGACTGGATCCCCACTTAGAAGTGGAACTGCTAGCCCTGGAAGGCATTAATATTACCCCAGGAAAGCTTTGAACATTGATCCCACAGAATAAACGGGCTCCAAGAGCATTTAGTAATAGGGGGACCTGTGATTCCTGTGACAACTTAGGATGCCTCGGTCTGAATCACTGGAATTCGTGGGGGTGGGTTGGTGGCCGCTTATGCAGCATTTATGGGTCGTGGCCCCACCTTCCTCCACTAGGAAGAGGGTCCTTTACATGAATATTCTTTTGGGAGCCTATAGTCTTGTTCCTTGACTAAAGTCACCAAACCCAACTACCCTTATCCCTTTGGTACTAGTTGCCCACGGTCCTCAGACAAAAAGAGGACCCTCTGAGGTAGGACTCGTGATCCTACTGTCGATCCAGGTACAACCTGAATCGGTGGAAGTACCAAAAAGTTTCACACTGTTACTGTGGCCATGTTGGTCTGTAGGCTGTTTGTATTTGGTGTTATATGTCTCTTAGAAATAGTTATGTGCTTTTGATATCTGTTTCTCTACTAGGTCATCAAGTTCACTCTGTCACTAGTCTTGATGAAAATTTGGGTTTTGATGCACCTAGCAGGGGATGGGGTGCCTAGGTCCCGTTTCCTCACCTCCGATATGTCGCAGTGCATCAAAGCTAAAACTGCTCTCTAAATGTAAATGGGTTGGCCTCCCCAATAAAAAGATCCAAAACATTGGCGACTCTTAAAAGAACTAAATCAGATATAATTTTTTACAGGAGACTCATATGAGTTCACTGGAGCATGCCAAGATGCTAAATTAATAGGGTACAGGTGTTGGAGTGCCTCATATAAAGGTGGAAGAAGGGGGGGTTGCTATTATCATTCCTTCCCACACTTCATACTAACTGGAGCCGAATCTGGTCAGACCCTGAAGGCCGCTCTGGTTCTAACTCGTGGAGGCTTAACGATAAGGAGGTCACGCTGGTTAATGATATCTCCTCCGGGATCACAACTTGAGCTGAAACCTTTTGCTGGACAGAGTGGTGAGCTTTACTAAAGGTGTTTTATTAATGGTTGGTGATTTTAATATGCTTGTGAATCCAAGTTTAGACTCACAAAGGGAAGCTACAGAGACCATCTGGGACCTAAAGCTTTTAAAAGATTTGTCACAGAAATTGGGTGGTGGATGTCTGGAGTCAAGTTGCATCCACATACAAAAAATTACTCATACTACTCCTGTACATCACATATACTCCCGGATAGATCTTACATTTACGTAAGTGGAAAATATGCAGATGGTAAGTAACGCTCAGATCGGGATATAGCTATCCTCGGATCATGCCCCCGTGAGTACATTATGGGATTTAGGGGGACCAAATCCTAAAAGCACTAATGGAGGTTAAACCCATTCTACCTACGATAAAAGAATTTAGGGAGTTTATCTCCTGACAAGATCTCAGAGATCACTGAGCAACCCTACTCCTGACACAATCCCTCGGTCCACTGGGACACAATAAAAGTGGTCCTATGGGGCATATAATTAAGTATTCAGCGCGAGAAGAAACGGCATGCCAAGAGCGCAGAGCCGACCTGAAGAAACTCTCCATTTCCTACAACTGGCACATAAGCAGGGAGACAGCTCCCTCCTCCCTCAGATACAGCACACCAAGCAAGAGCTAATAAACTTGCAATACAACAAACCGAAATTGCCCTAAGCTTTCCTGAGGCAAAGGTATTATGAGGTTGGGCACGGCAACTGCGGCTTGCTCGCATACCAAGCACGGAAGAAGAAAAGCAGCAACAATTGGTAATATTAGAGACCCAGTAGGGGACAGCCCTCTCTAAAACACACAATGTAGCAGAAGCATTTCAGACCTATTATAAGAGATTGTACACTCAGAGGCAGTTCCATCCCAGAGAGTACTGCAACATACATTGGGGCTCTTATTTGCCTACCCTAAATGACCAAAGTAAAGAGGCCCTTATGCAGCCTATAACTGCCACTGAAATAATACAAGTTATTACAATTCTAAATCTCAAAGCCCCAGGACCCGATGGATATGGAGCAGAATTCTATAAGACTGCTGGGCCTTCGATCCTCCTCACTACATTGCTGTTGTCTTTAATTCAGTACTTCAGGTGACCTCCCCAGTTTCTTGGTCTTATGCAACCATATCGGTGATCCCTAAACCAGGGAAGAACCTCACAGGACTGTGCATCGTACAGACCGATATCAGTATTAAATCAGGACTATAAAATATTCATGAGCATTTTAGCTCACCGAATGGATCAAGTACTCCTTTACACTAATACATAAAGATCAAACTGGTTTTGTGAGAGCCCGCCTACTACTGATAATATCAGGCTCCCTTTATCTGGTCAACCAGATGAGCGACACAGATAATCTCCAGCTGGTGCTCATTAGTCTTGACGCTGAGAAGGCCTTTGATAGAGTGGCATGGCTGTTCCTATACTCCACTCTACATAGATTTGGTTTTCCTCAGGTCTCATTCAGGTCCTGCAAAATATATATTCCTCACCCCAGGCCTGTGTAAGAGTCAATGGGCACCACTCTAAATATTTTCACTAAACTAGGCACCCATCAGGGCTGTCTGTTGTCCCACTATTATTTGCAGTAACTATAGAACCTTTGACGAGAGCATCAGGGAGCACCTTAATATTAGAGGAGTCTCTGGGGGAACTGAACACCGAATGGGCTTTTATATGGATGACATCCTCCTATATCTACAAGATCCAGAGCAGTCTATTTCAACGGTATGCTAGGTCTTAGATTTAATATGGAAGTTTGTCAGATATAAATTAAACCTAACTAAAACTGAATTGCTTACATTCAATTATACCCCTACAAGCAACACTGGACGCCCTTCCGGTAGATGGAACCTGATGTAGCTAAAATATTTAGGCGTGTATATCCCCCGGGAGGGAGCCCATTACTACAAGTATAATTATTCCCCCTTTATGATACAACTGAAGCAGGACTTGCAGGCCTGGTCGGTAATTCCATTGAGCTTATTGAAACGAATAGAACTAATTAGGATGATAATCCTCCCTAGAGCACTATATCTGTTCCAAAATATCCCCCTTTTTGTAACCCAAGGGTTCTTTAAAGAGATTAATCGCCTAGATTCGAACTTCATCTGGGGGAGCGAACCTGGTGAACCTTAAGGTGTTGGCGCTTTCCGACTGATGGAGGTCTTATGCCCAGACTTAAACATTACCAACAAGCAATAACTATGATGTACATAATGGCAAGACAAAACAGAAGTTCAAGCCCACATTGGTTGGACATAGAGAAAGTATTAAGTGATATTCCCTACTTCCGGACAATATATAGTCCAGACTTGAGAGTGGGGGCCTCCTCAACCACGAACCCATGGTTGACAGCGCAATTTAAAAATTGGAATGTAATTAAAAAAATCACATAAATTGTCATCTAGCCTGCCCCTCCTATGCCCGATACAGGCTCTTCCGGAGTTCTCTCCCAATACTCTAGACTCTGGATTTGGCGGGTGGGACTGCTTGACCTCATGATACTTCACTTCAAATAATGACTCAAGGAGTCACCTGGTCATTTGCAGAAATTCAGACAAAGTTTCACCTGCCACATAGAGATTTTTTTCGTTACCTACAACTTCGACATTATATAGAGAGTTTACCTTTAAGCTCGCGAGACCCAGAAAACTATTCAGCATTAATCAAATGTCAGATCTCTTTGAATGACTCGGGGAAGAGGGAACACTTAATATCCACATACTACCACTCTTTAGATTCTCAGGGGGAGAGAACCACTGAAACTGTCTGCATGTAATGGCAGATGGAGTCTGGTTGCCAACTGACTATGGCAGACTGACGGCTGGCATGTAATTATTCCTCTAAGGTCACAAGCTCACATCATTGGCGAGAATTCGCCTGGAAAGTTTTGATAAGATATTTTAGATCGCCTAGAGTAACTAAGCACTATTCACAGGACAGGTCAGCAGAATGCTGGCGAAGGTGTGGAGAGCAGGAGGCCAGTCTGACACATATCTTCTGGACATGCCCGGTGCTCTCTAGCTTTTTTCAACAACTGGAAGAGCAGTTGCAGCAGTTTATTGACCCACACTTTCAGTTAATGCCAGAGGTTTACTTGTTCCTTATGCTCCCTAAACCCTATAGAGGCCCGAATACAAGATATCTGCTTACACTGCTTATCACAGCAGCCAAAAAAGTGATAACTAAACTATGGCTGTCAGTGCATCCCCCAACCATTCGTGACTGGTGGGACACCACTCGACAAATTCATGACATGGAAAAGATTACATTTTGTGTAAATGAGCGAGGAGAGCATTTTACTGTAAAATGGGTACGTTGGCAACTATACTATATGTTGATCGATCCCACTTTCTGCCCTAGTTTTCCTTTTTTTTTTCTCTCTCCCTAAGGGTGGTTCATGAGTTTAACCATGGAGGGATGATCCCTCCCTCTCTGTGGGAGCCCTTTCCTGGTGCACCCCCCCAACACCATGCAATATCTGGAACCCAAAAAGTGACTGGAGTGTTCTAGTGGTAGTGGCAGGGGAAGTTTTGAAGACCTTAAAGAGCAATTAAAACTTGCATATTAGGTGCAATATATGTGGATTGCTGTGTGGGGACCAGAGATGTAAGGGTAATACTTATGAGAGAGCAATGAAAAATATATGAAAAATATATGGGAAATGCTGAATATTGGACTGGGAATGCATTTGAATCCTTAGAGCTGTTGACGACAATGTGCCAGTTATCGATGTACTGTATAAGGCAATAACTGTAGACCTATCTGTATATAAGTTAAAATATGAACAATAAAAAGAATAATTTAAAAAAAAAGGATCCCCATTCATCCTGTGTGCGCTGCCTAGGCCCGGACCACGACACCAAGGCCTGCTCCTTTTGCCAGGGTTTTAACAGCCGCACCAGGATCCGCCATCAGAAGGCACTTCAAGCATTTCTTCTAGAAGAGAAGCTGAAAAGCATGGACCAGGAACCTTCCTCCTGGGGAGAACCTTCAAGCAAATCCCATAAACTCCGGGACAAGCACAGGGGAAAAGGTGAGGTCCAGGTCTCCTGCAAGGGCCTCAGACTCCCAAAGCTCCGGTTCTAAATTGGACCGCTCTCCCTCCAGGGCTTGGTCGCAGCCTTGTTCGGTCCAGGTCAGGTCCTCTAGCAGTGGTTCTTCACTCCAGCCTCTGAAGACTTCGAGGCCCTCGGCTTCCTCAACACCTTCCACTGCCTCTTCGAAGTCGGGTGAACGCCACAAATCTTCCTCCCGTCGCTGGGATACCGACTCCAGGTCAGTCTCCCAGCTACCCTGAGGTCCAGATCTGGCGCCCTGCAAAACTAAGGACCTGACGTCCCTCAAACAGATGTTGGACCCGACGTCTGCCAAGCATCATCGGCGCTCACAGGAGCTGACACCCAGACACCCATGCGCTGGCCAGGCGTTCGACTCCGAAGATGTCGGCTACCGCGGAGCAGAAGACTGCACCCCCGTTGCTGGCAGACCTTGTCAGAGGGGCTCTACAGAGGAGGACGCCACACAACCCGAAGACCAGGCGGGCGACATCGAGGACGCCAGGCTCCCAAGGGAATCCTCCCTGGAGCGGGAGACCCCCGGGGACCCGCCACCCAGCGACAGGCCCGTCGGGCATGAATCTTGCGGAGGTAAAGGAGCTTTTTACCTTCTGGTGGGACGCCATCAAAGATGTGGTCCCCGCACGTTCTCCTCCCACTACGCCTGCTACTCCTCCTCCTCCTACTCCTTCACCGCCTACGCCCCCTCCTCCACCTAAGGGGCCCGTAGGACGACCTCCATCCCCCAAGGAGCAAACGCCAGATCCTAGGGGTAGATCTTCAGACAGGAGAAGGCCTCCCTCCAGATCCCCCTCAGGGTCACCCAGCCCCAAGAGACCCAGACGATGCTGGTACACTCCGGGGGAGAATTCCAGGTTGGATACGTCATAGTATTCCAGATCACCTTCTCCTCTCAGCATTCCCTCTCCTGACCCACACGACCTACCCAGGTCCCCTCCAGATGATCCCTCCTTCGCTGAGATCATGAGGCATATCCAGGAGAACATGGGGTGGGATGCTGAGGAGCTTGACCCCAAGCGACAACGCCTTGCCCGCTACCTTCGGCAAAAAGACCCGAAGCCTGTGGTAGTGCCGCCCTTGGTAGATACCTTCGCAGACGTCACCAAGGCTGCGTGGAAACGTCCATTCCACTCCCGCGGTGCCGAAGAAGGCTGACCGCCTATACAAGGCCCCTAGGGAGGACCAGTATTTGGCGAACCACCCTCTGGCTGATTCCCTGGTCATCACTGCTTCACACGACCGGTCTCAGAGACTCAGCATATGAGCACACTACCACGGACCAGGAATCCAAGCAATTGGGCGCCTTGGGAAGGCGCACGTACGCGGCTGCTACTTGCGCCATCAGGTTACTGAACTATCTGACCCATATGGTTCAGTTCCAGAACGCCCTGTGGGAACAGGGTCAAAACCTGATCGAGAAGCTGCCCGATGGCAACCAGAAAGGGGAGCTCTTAAACCTCCTCCGCACGGGTTCAGATGTCGGGACCCAAGTGCTCAGAGCCGCATATGATTCTGTGGACTCTTCAGCCAGAGCTGCAGCCTCAGGCGTTTGTCTCCGGAGACGCTCTTGGCTCCGTGTCTCCGGATTTACCCCGGATGTCCAGAAAAACATTGTAGACGTCCCATATAACAGCGAGGTCCTGTTTGGCGAAGCCTCTGAGAGAGTGATCACTAAACTCCAAGACTCAGGGAAGGCAGTCAGATCTGTACAAGCTATGTACAGGTCTCAGCCTAGTACCTTTCATAGGAACCTGAGCCGTTTTCGCGGCCGGCTACAAAGACAACAGCAACGTTCCAGCCAGCAGCAGTGGGGCACTTTTTCACGCAAGGCCCAGGCCAAGTCGTCCCCAGGCAGAGGCCAACTATTCTCAAAGTCGGCCCAGCCCGCAGGGACAAACGCTGCTGCAGCATGACTCCTTCCCGGCCGCCGCCTCTCCCCAGGATCAACGGGCAAAGAAAGTTGGGGGTCTCATCGCTCGCCACTTTCCAGGGTGGCAATCGATCACTACCGACAGGTGGGTTCTACAGCTGGTCAAAAAGGGCCATTGCATAAAGTTTGTAGGCAACCCACCTACAAGGGCGTCCCTGCTTTCCTGCTATTCGGTCAGCATGCCCTGCTCATACAGCAAGAAGTGCTTGTGCTTCTGGAAAGGAAGCTCTTAGAGATCGCATTAGGGAACCAGAAAGGACTAGGGTACTATTCTCACTTCTTCCTGGTTCCAAAGAAAACAGAGGACCTCCGTCCAGTACTGGACCTCAGCAACCTCAACCATTCAGTTGCTTACAAGTGCTTCCGCATGGTGACCTTCCGGGCCTAATTCCCATGTTGAAGCAAAGGTGCCTTTCTGGCGTCCCTGGACATGCAGGAAGCCTACCTGCACATTCCTATTGCTCAGGCGCGCCAGAGGTTCCTGCGCCTGATTTTCAGGGCCGCCATTATCAGTTCCAAGCTCTTCCCTTCGGGCAGTCATCAGCACCTTGCGTGTTCACGAAGTGCATGGCTGTTGTAGCCGCGTCTCTGAGGAGACATGGCCACTACGTGTTCCCATACCTGGACGACTGGCTTCTCATGGCGCCCTCCCGGGAGGACTTGATGGGTGCCATCCACTGCACCCAGTCTCTGAGACTCTGGGCATTCTCATCAATTACAAGAAGTCACGCCTGGTTCCGTCCCAGAAGCTGCAGTTTATCGGAGCAGTTCTGGACACCATCGGAGGGAAAGCTTTCCTTCCCATGGACAGAGCGGAACACATCAAATCCCTCATCAGGGAGTTGTCGACGAAGAAGGCTGTCCCAGCCAGACTGGTCCTTTGCCTGCTCGGACATATGGCTGCGGCCATTGCCACAGTCCCGCTAGCCCGTCTCCACATGCGGGTAACCCAGTGGATGTTACGGGTACAATGGGACCAAAGGCAAGACCATCTGCAGCATCCAGTCCGAATCATGAAGACCGTAATTCGAGATTGGCAATGGTGGCTACATCCAGGGAACTTCTTGGTGTGGGGGTCCCCTTCACGGCGCCGTCCCTGATTGTGACTCTCTCCACACACACCTCAGGGCTCGGGTGGGGAGCGCATCTCGATGGTGTTCGGTCTCAGGGCCTGTGGACAGCCCAGGAGTCTTATCTCCACATAAACTTACTAGAAATGAGGGCAGTTCTTTACGCTCTGCAGGCTTTCCAGTCGGAGATTCCACCGGGTACACTTCTGTTACAAACAGACAATTCCACGGTGATATATTGTCTCAGCAAACAAGGAGGCACCCACTCCTACCCACTTTACAGGGAGGCCATGAGAGTGTGGGATTGGGTCTTGCAACAGGTGCAAACCTTATTGCAGTTCATGTTCCCGGAGTGGACAACATCATCGCAGACAACCTGAGCCGCTCTCAGGCCAGAGTCCACGAATGAGAGCTACTGCAGGAGGTGGCAGAGGATCTGTTTCACAGATGGTGTACTCCAGAACTAGACCTTTTTGCGTCCCCATCCAACGCAAAACTGCCCAATTTTTGCTCGCTAGATCCAGGGCCTGGTGTTTTCTGGCGAGACACGTTGTCCCTCTCCTGGGTGGGCAGATTCCTCTATGCCTTTCCTCCTTTCCCATTGATCCAGAGAGTTCTTTTAAAACTTCGCATGGAGTAAGCAACGCCATCCTGATCGCACCCTTCTGGCCCAGACAGATCTGGTTCCTCTCTTGCACCAGCTATCCTGGGAACCTCCAGTGCCTTGCCAATCAGCTCCCATCTATTGTCTCAGGAGGCGGGTTCCTTAGTCCATCCGGACTCGCTCATTGAACCTGCACACTTGGCTCCTAGAGACATAGCCATGATGCGATCTGGTCTCACAAGAAGTGGCAGATGTGCTTTCTGCTGGCTACACCTTTCACAAGGACATTAACTAAATTGAGGCAGTCCAGAGAAGGGCAACCAAATGGTGCAGGGACTACAGCAGAAGACATATGAGGACAGATTAACGGAGCTCAATATGTATACCCTTGAGCAAAGGAGGGAGAGAGGTGATATGATCGAGACATTTAAACACCTTAAGGGCATAAACAAGGTGAAAGAGTCTAACATGTTTAAATATAAGAAAAATAGCAGGACAAGAGGACACAGCATGAGATTAGAGGGAGGCCGATTAAGGGGGAATGTGAGGAAATTCTTTTTCACAGAAAGGGTGGTAGATGCATGGAATGGCTTACACAAGAAGTAGTGGCTATGAATACAGTGCAGGGCTTCAAACAGGCATGGATAGGCATAAGGGAGCAATACAAATGACTATGAATAGATAGGTCACTGACATAGCAAAGGCCGATGGCACATTTATAAGGTAGAAAAGAAATGGGCAGACTGGATGGGCCTTGGGTCCTTATCTGCCGTCAACTTCTATGTTCTATGTTTCTATGCCCAGAAAACCGGCTACCCTCGCAACTTGCATGCATGAATACGTAGAAGAGTTCTACTTGTGGGCTCAAGCGTTGCTGCTTTCCGCTTTTGACTGTCCAGAAAAGCTGGCACTGGACTACCTGCTTTCCCTTTTCCACTCCGACTTGGCTTACTCCTCAATTAAAGTGTTCCTTTGTGCCATTTCAGCCTACCATGCCCCCGTATGCCATTGGACTGTGGCCCAGCTGGACACTACTTGTGCCTTTTTGAGGGGTGTACTCCATCTTAGGCCTCCAATTAAGGATCCAATCCCTTCGTGGGATTTACCTTTTGTCCTGGAGCAGCTCACGCTGCCACCTTTTGAACCAGCCGTGGATTGCGAGCTATGTTTTCTCTCTTGGAAAACGTTATTTTTAGTTGCAGTTGCTTCCGCCAGAAGAATTTCGGAAATGCACGCTCTTATGTGCAAAGAGCCTTATTTGGTTTTCCACCAGGACAGGATATCCTTAGGACAAACCCCAAATTTTTGTATAGGTGGTCTCAGCTCTCACCCTTAATCAGGACATCGATCTACCAGTGTATTTTCCAAAATACTCTAATCAAGGAGAAGCCCTTCTGCACACCTTAGATGTGCACAGGTGCCTCAGATACTACCTGACTAAAACCAAACAGCACCAAAAGTCGGACTAACTTTCGTCCCTTTGCCCACATGATGAAAGGAGCTTCTGTTTCTAAGCAGTCACTATCCAGGTGGCTCATCCAGTGCATTACTTTCTGTTATGAGAAGTGCAATAAACCTTACCGAGGCGCGGTCAAGGGTCATTCCACTAGAGGGTGGCTACTTCCTTTGTATGCGTTGAAAACGTCTCCACCTCAGCTATTTGCGCTGCAGCTACTTGAGCTCTGCATACCTTTATCAGGCATTACAGTCTGGACATTGCATCGAGGCGAAGAGCGGGATTCGATCTAGCTGTCCTTCAGGGACTTCTGTCCTAGGCTCGAGTTATCTCGAGGTCTCTACCTTTCCTCCTCCCGATGGTGCATGATTGCCATTACTGCTTGGAAATCAGTCCTAATGGTGTAACTTGCTGCAAGAGCTGTATCTCGAAGTAAGACAGTACAGTTATGTAAGAACTCATCGTAACAGTAGATCTTCGAGAACAGCTTTTGCAGCAGGTGCTTTCCCTCCCACCATCCCCGCTGGAGGTAGGTTGGAGTCAAGCACCCATCTCATTGGATGGGACATTCCTATTTCCTTGTTTTGCCACCTGATGGCGGATCCTCGGTCTCCCCTTCTGATGTCATCCAGGGGCCGGGAGTCTCCGGCGGGAGAACTGAGGATTATGGGGGGACCGCCTCCTTATGTACTGCACCCGATGTCGGGGGAGGTCCCCGCTGAAGACTGCTAGCTAGAAAATTTCCGTGGGGTTCTGGCGCCTGCCGGCTTCAGTCCTAATGGTGTAACCTGCTGCAAGAGCTGTTCTTGAAGATCTACTGTTATGGTAAGTTCTTATGTAACTGTACTTTTCTTCTGATGGAGTCTTGCTGTATTCTGACCTCCCTCCCTGCCTCCTCTCCTGGAACCTAGTAGTTTTGGGATGTAGTGGGGCAGGCACAGTGCTGCATCCCAGAGGTGCTCTATACATGCCTCTGTCTCTTAGGGTTTTTTTCTTTTAGTTTGGTGAATCACTACCTGTTGTGTTCTTTTGGGGTTTTCTCAACTTGAGGCTTGACCCAAAAACCTTGTTTTGCCACTTGGCACAAAAATTTTGAAAATTTCTTACTTTGAGATAGTTTAGTGCTCATAAGAATCTGACAGTTACACTACAGAGTACCACAGACAGAGGTTTGAAAACCAAGCTCGAGCTCAACGTTCTTTGCCTTTGTATAGTTAACCCTTTACTCTCCAGAGCAGTTCAAGTGCTGGGGCTAACTGCATATAGTCAGAATACAGCAAGACTCCATTAGAAGAAACGTTACTATGGTGAGTAATTTTTCTTGCTGGCCAGTCTGATGTAGACTGTGTAGTAACCAGTGCTGCCCATGATAGGTCAAGGGCACACAAACGCATTAGATCCCTTCCTCCAGATAAAGAATCCAGGAGGTTGGATGTGCTAGGTGAAAGGACTTTTCCCTCAGCCTTCCTGGGCCTTAGAATTGCGGACTATCAGGCCCACATGATCAAATACCAGAATACACTGTGGAGAAAGGCCAAATCAGCTACACAGGACTTGCCAGAGGGTGCATCCACACAGGAACATCTAAAAAGCTGTCACTGCTGGGGCTGATGTAGGAAAACATGTACTTCGTATGGCTTATGATGTTTCTGATGCCTCAACCAGGGCTGCTGCCTCATTAATATGTCTGAGGAGGTACTTCGGGCTTAGGGTGGCAGGGTTTGCAAATGACGTACAGCAGTCCATTCTTAGTGCCCCTTCATAGAGGATACAGATTATTTGGTTCAGATGTCCAGTATATCCTCTTTACTCTTCAGGCCTCAGGTACAACCCTGAAGTCAGTACACTCTTTCTATCATATTCAGAGTAGGCAGAGGATACCTTTTCGTCTGATGTGTGCTAGACACTGTCCTGCCACCAGACAGATCACTGTCAAAATCGCGCATGCAATATCGCGCGTGTTATTACAGCGTGTACATTTTAGCGCTCCTTCACAATAGCGTAGTGAAATAACAGCTTGTATTTTATAGCGCAGTAATGAAATGTCCGCTTACTTTACGCTTTAACCTGTCCTTTTGAATTTAAAAGCCTTACATCCCAATTCTCGCTGCTGTTGTAGTCACTAAAATTTTCTGGTGTTGCAGCCACACTACCATGACCAGCTCTGCATGTTGAGTCACACTCCATCTTAGCACATGATATACATGCCTCTCAAGAGTTGCTTACATATTTATTATATTTTTGAGGGCTGTGGCACATGCTATGTCCAAGTACATAAAAGGAAAAAGTAGCTGTTGACAGCTGGTGTGCAGTATCTCGGGAGACGTTTACACATTGGCGAGGCTTGATACAGCGAGTTTGAGCATGGCAGTGTGTGCAATACTGGACAGAAAAATAGTTTCGAATCGAACAGAATAACAAAGAAATAAAAATTAACGGTGCATATTGCTGCTTAAAATGATTGTGCTGTTTGCTTGCAGCCACGTTACTCCATACTGATTCAAACTATACCCTTGACCTAGCACAAAATGGACCAGTCTTTAACACCTTGGGATAACATGTTTCCACTCCTTTAAAGAAGGAGACTTAGTGTAATTATATTTTAACTGAGCATGAGACATTGGAGACTGTGTATTTCAGTTCATTTGTCCCTTGTTTTTGTTCATCAAAATGGCTCATGAGACATGTTTCCAGATTTAAGTTCCCTCTAAGCTATGTTTTTATGAATAATGATTTAGCGCTATTTCATTAGAGCCATATTGGGAACACGCTATAATGTAGTAGCACTATTATGTACACGCAGTTATTGCTCACGCGATTTCATCCGCGCTATTATGACCGGATACCCCACCAGACAGAGTAAGGCAAGGGAACAGGAGCCTTGCCCACCCCAGGGGCCACACCGAGTGCACATTCAGAAGCCCCTAGAGGTGGTAGCACAGCAGGAGCTGCCACAACTAGTTCTGCCTGACTCCTTGTACACCCCCAACCACCATTAATTCCAGGGGTGGTTGTAGGGGGTTGCCTCTCCCTCCACCTCAGTCAGTGGAAGGAGGTGACATCAGATGCCTGGGTCCACGAATTCATAGCACAAGGTGAGGCTCTGGAACTTTTGGACAGACCTCCACATCATCTTCCAGACCACATTCCTCTGCTCTGGGAGGAAATACAGACTTTGCTTCAGAAGAAAGCCATAGAACCTGTGCCCTTAGAAAAAGCAACACAGGGTTCTGTTCTCAGTACTACCTAGTCCCAAAATGGACAGGAGACCTATGGCCTACTCTGGATCTCAGGAACCAAACTTCTTTGTATAGAGTACAAAAAGTACAGAATGGTCATTCTGTAGGGCCTGTTTCTGCTGCTGCAAGCAGGGGACTGCATCTGTTCCCTCAACATGAAGGGTGCTTACCTTCATATCAAAATTCTCAAACCTCACAGAAAGTGTTTGAATTGGTAGTGCTCCCCTTGAAACTGGAACTTCTGAGTATTGCCCTTTGGCTTGTCCTCTGTGCCATGGGTCTTTACCAAATGCTTGGCAGTAATGACAGCAGCCCTTCACAGGGAAGGCCTCTGTCTTCCCACTGGCTACTGAAAGCCCACTCCAGGGATCAGCTCCTGCACACCCTAGCTCGAATAAGACAAATGGTTAATGCTGTAGGGTTACTTTCAACATACCCAAGTCTGTCTTGACACCTTATCAACGCCAGCAGTACTTAGGGGCTAGTCTTGGACATGGCTCAGGACTCAGTCTTCTGCTTCTGGACAGGGCCGAACATCTGATTGCACAGGCCCAGCTGATGCAAGACGGCCAGTATGTCTCAGCCAGGACATATGTGCGGCTCTTGGGCCTCATGGCAGCGGCCATTGTCGCAGTACCTCTGACCAGGCATATGAGGATCCCTTCCATGGACCCTAAGAATCCAGTGGGACCAGCATACCGATCTAGAACAGTGTTCTAGTAATCTCCCCTGTACGCAAAGTGCTTCAGTGGAGGGTGTAACCCAGCATCCTTCTTAATTAGGTTCCTTTCCTGTTCCCCTTCCCTCTTCAGATTCTAACAGATGCCTCGGGTGGTCTGGGGGGCACAATTAGGGCCCCATCAGATGAGGGGTACATGGAGATCAACCTGCATATAAATGTGCTAGAGATGCAAGCTGATCTTACTTCGAGATACAGCTCTTGCAGCAGGTTACACCATTAGGACTGAAGCCGCCAGGCGCCAGGACCCCACGGAAATTTTCTAGCTAGCTATCTTCATGGGACCCTGACGTCGGTCCCGCCCCGCCTCCGGCGTCAGGCGGTGGTACAAAGGGGGGTGTCCCGCAGAATCTCCAGTTCTTTCCCCGCCGCCGAATTGCATGCCTCGACCCTTCGGTCACTGTCTAACGCGCGACGGGTGGTTTCGGAACTTCTTTCCGGAAAATTGAGAATTTTCAAAATCGATCGTCGCTGATGTCCTCTCCGACCTCCGGACATAATTCCAAGTATGCGTGTGGAAAACAGATCCCCTTCAAAGACCCGCATTCTGCGTGCGTTCGGTGCCTGGGCCCAGACCACGACATCAAGGCCTGCTCCCTGTGCCAACGGTTCAACAGCCGCACCAGAATCCGCTGACAGAAGGCCCTCCAAGCGTTCTTGTTGGAAGAAAAACTACGGGCCATGTCTTCGAAAGGGGAATCTTCCCAAAAACATGCGGAGAAGAAGAGGAGAGAGAAGGATCTTCCCAGGTCGCCGGCTCGGGCCTCCGAGTCCCGCAGCTCCGGTTCGAGATCGGACCGGTCCCCGTCCAGGGCTTCTTCCCTTCCCCCGGCTGCGGTTCCAGCATCCAAGTCGTCTCAGGCTCCCACCGCCAGGCCGTCGGCTTCTTCCACCCCGAAGGCCGTGGCGAAGTCCTTGAACGCCACCACCATCATCGTCATAAGTCGGACTCCCGCTCCTCGGCCCCGGCGCCCGGTCCTCCTCGGTGCCCCGGAAGACTCTTGAACTTCGCCCTTGAAGAGACCGGTGGACCCGGCGTCAGCTGAACCGCCGTCTGCCATTCGTCGCGTTCCTCGGGCCTCTCGGCCTCGTCTTCCCGCATCGGACGTCGATGGGGGGCCCGGCGTCCGCCTTGCCTGAGCCGGGGGCTCCTGTGCCTCCGACCGCCGTCGGGCAGGAGTCCCTCATGGAGGAGGAATCGACACAGCCCGAAGACCAGACGGGCGTTCCCGGCCTCGAGCAGTCTCCCAGGGCTCCCTCGCGCCGAGGTCCCTGTGGAGCCGTCGCTCGGAGCAGACGTCGGGACTGTCGCTTTCGGAGGTGAAGGATCTCTTTACGTATTGGTGGGACACCATTAGGAAGGATGTGGCACCCGCAGTCCTTCCTCCTCCTCCTCCTCCTCCTCCTCCTCCTCCTCAAACTTCGGGCCCGGCTCCACCTTCACCTGGGAGGTCGGTCGCCCGTTCCGTCCCTAGGGAGCCTGAATCCCCTCCCAGGGCTCGACATTATAAGAGAAGACCTCCGTCGAGATCTTCCTCTTCTGGATCACCGAGCCCCAAGAGATCCAGAAGACGCCATCGTTCGCCGTTGACGGAGGACACGGGATCAGTTTATTCTACTTCGAGATCCCCGTCTCCAGTCTCGATTCCTTCACCGGACCCACGTGAGACTCCACGGTCTCCTCCGGATGACCCCTCGTTCATGGATATTTTACGTCATATCCAGGAGAACATGGGGTGGGAAGCTGAGGAATTGGACCCCGAGAGGTTACGCCTGGCCAAATATCTTCGGCAGAAGGACCCTAAGCCTGTGGTGGTGCCACCCTTGGTGGACACCTTTGTGGACGTCACCAAGGCTGCGTGGAAGCGTCCACACTCGTTACCGGCGGTGCCGAAGAAGGCTGAACTGCTTGTACAGGGCTCCCAGGAGGACCAGTACCTGTCACAACATCCTCTGGCCGATTCTCTGGTCATAACAGCCTCACATGACCGGGTCTCAAAGGCCAGCAACATCTGAGCACCCTGCCATCGACCCAGAGTCAAGCAGTTGGACTCCTTGGGTAGGCGCACGACGCATCCGCTACTTGTGCCATTAGGTCCCTGAATTATCTGACCCACATGGTGCAGTTTCAGAACGCCCTGTGGGAGCAGGGTCTGAGGCGCTGAAAGCTGCCTGATGGTGAGCAGAAGGAGGAGATGCCTCAGCTTCTCCATGCACGGGTTCAAACGTGGGGACCCAGGTGCTTAGACGCATGCCACTCTATGGACTCCTCGCCAGAACGGCAGCTTCAGGCGCTTGCCTCTGGAGGCACTCATGGCTCCGTGTCTCCGGCTTCACCCCGGACGTCCAGAAAAATATTATGGACGCCCCCTTTCAGGGAGAAGTTTTGTTTGGTAACCCATCCGAAAGGATCATTACCAAGCTCCAAGAGGCCGGAAAGGCGGTTCGGTCGGTCCAGGCAATATACCGGCCGAAGCTTGGTTCCTTTCGCAGGCACCAAGGCCGTTTTCGTGGACGGACTCAGAGGCAACAACCCCATTCCGCCACACAACAGAGGGGCTCTGGTTTCCGAAGAACCCAGGGGAAACAGCCCGCCAGCAGGGGTCAGCGTATTAAAGGCTTTCCCAGCCAGCGGGCCTTCGCCCGCCACAGCATGATTTCCTTTCCCCCCCGCCTCAGGATCAATGGGATGTTATGGTCGGGGGTTGCATTGCGAACTTCCTGTCGGGATGGCAGGCGATTACCTCCGACAGGTGGGTGCTTCAGTTGGTCAGCATCGGCCACTTTTTAGAGTTCGCAGAACAGCCACCCTCGAGGCCTCCTCTGCTCTCCCGGTATTCGGGTCAGCACGGCGCCTTAATTTGGCGAGAAGTGATCGCGCTCCTAAACAAGGGGGCGATACAGCATGTCCTGGGAAACCAGAGAGGACAAGGGTACTATTCCCACTTCTTCCTGGTTCCCAAGAAAACAGGGAACCTCGTCCTATTCTGGACCTGAGCGACCTCAACTTATCAGTCACATACAAAAGATTCCGCATGGTGACCCTTCCGGGTCTCATTCCCATGCTAAAACAAGGCGCTTATTTAGCGTCCTTAGACATGCAGGGCGCCTACCTGCACATCCCATAGCTCGGCGCATCAGAGGTTCCTGCGCTCGAGTTCTTAGGCCACCATTTTCAGTTCCGGGCTCTCCTTTCGACTGTCTCCGCCCCAAGGGTCTTTACCAAGTGCATGGCAGTCGTGGCAGCTGCTCTGAGGAGAAAGGGCCACTGTGTGTTCCCGTACCTCGACGATTGGCTTCTCATGGCCGTCTCCAGAGAGGCGCTTCTGAAGGCGATCCAGGACACTCAGTATCTGTTCGGATTGCTAGGAATTCTCATAAACCAGGAGAAGTCTGTCTTGGTACCGTCGCAGAACCTGCAGTTTATAGGCGCAGTACTGGACAGGGTCCAGGGAAGGGCTTTCCTTCCAACCGACAGGGCGGAACACATCAGGTCTCTTATAGGGGACCTATCAGCGAACCAGACCACTCCGGCCAGATTGGTCCTTCATCTGCTCGGACACATGGCTGCGGCCATTCCTACGGTCCCTCTCGCGCGACTCCACATGCGAATAACGCAGTGGATGCTCAAGGCGCAGTGGGACCAGAGGCAAGACCATTTGCAGCATCCAGTCAGGATCACGAAATGTGTGATTCGGGATTGGCAATGGTGGTTAGCCCCCGGGTCGCTCTCCAAGGGCGTCCTGTTTGCAGCGCCGTCCCCAGAGATAACCCTCACCACGGACGCCTCAGGTCTTGGGTGGGGAGCACACCTGGATGGGGTGAAGTCTCAGGGTGTGTGGAGCCCGCTGGAGGCTCATCTCCACATCAGTGTCCTAGAGATGAGAGCGGTTCTCTACGCACTCCAGGCTTTCCAGTCCATGATTCCGCCGTGCACTATCCTGCTTCAGACATACAACACGGCGGTGATGTATTACCTCAACAAACAAGGAGGCGCTCACTCTTACCCCCTTTGCAGGGAGGCCATGAGAGTGTGGGATGGGGTAATCTGACACGGCGCAAGCTTGATTGCTGTACACGTTCCCGGGATGGACAACACGATCGCAGACGGTCTGAGTCGCTCCCAGGCCAGAGTCCACGAATGGGAACTTCTTCAGGAGGTGGCAGGATCTGTTCCTTCGATGGGGAACTCAGAGCTGGATTTATTTGCATCCCCATCCAGCATAAAACTGCTCAATTTTTCTCGCTAGATCCAGGGCCTGGTGTTTTCTGGCGAGGCGCGTTGTCCCTCTCCTGGGTGAACAATTCCTTTGCCTTCCCTCCCTTCCGTTGATCCAGAGAGTTCTTCTCAAACTGCGAGGGAGTATGCACGATGATTCTGGTGGCCTGTTTTTGGCCCAGACAGATTTGGTTCCCATTGCTGGCTCAGCTATCTCGGGAACCACCGCCCTGCTGCCGCCAGCTCCCACCTTCTGTCTCAGGAGAAAGGTTCATTGCTGCATCCGATCTTCGCTCTTTGAACCTGCATGCATGGCTCCTAGAGACATAGCCATTTTGCGACACGGGTCTCGTAAGAGGTTGCTGAGGTCCTCTCTGCAGCCAGAAAGCCGGCAATGCATGCTACATACGCCATGAAATGGCGTTTTTGTTTATGGTCACGGGCTCGTGATCTTTCCCCTTTAGGTTGTCCCGTTGGGGCAGTCTTGGACTACCTCCTTTCCCTATTCCATTCGGGCTGGCCTATTCTCTATTAAAGTGCACCTGTGCGCTATTTCTCGCCTACACCTGCCGGGTGGGCAGCGACTGTTGCTCAGCTGGACGCTTCGGGAGTTTCTGAGAGGAGTGTTACACCCAGGCCTCCTATCAAGGACCCGGTTCCTCCATGGGATCTCCTTTTGTCTTGGAACAGCTCACGCCTCCCTTTGAACCAGCCGAGATTAAGTAGCCACGCTTTCTGTCGTGGAAAACGTTGTTTTAGTTGGCTTACTTCAGCCAGAAGGATTTCTGAGCTCATGCTCTCATGTGTAAAGAGCCTTATTTGGTTTTCACTGGGACAGGGTATCTCTGAGGGACCTAACTCAAGTTTTTGCCTAAGGTGGTTTCGACACTCACTTTAAATCAAGACATCGACCTCCGGTCTACTTCCGAGTTATTCGAATAGAGGGAGGCTTTGCTCCACACTCTGGATGTTCACCGCAGCCTGAGGTATTACTCAGTAGAACTAAGCTCTTCGGGCTTCTGACCAGCTCTTCGTCTCTTTGTGCAGAGAATGAGAGGCAGGCGCCTAAGCAATCCTTATCCCGCTGACTTGTGCAGTGTATCTCGTACTGTTATCAGTCTCAGGCAAAAGCCCCTCCGGTTCCATCCGGGGTCATTCTACCAGGGTGTGGCCACTTCCTTTGCAGCACTCAAAATGTCTCAATTTCTTCCATTTAACGCAGCTACTTGGAGCTCTGTGCATACCTTTATCAGACATTACAGTCTGGATATAGCCTCTAGGCGAAGGCGGTTTAGGCTAGCCGTGTTGCAAGGCCTCTTGTCCTGAGTCAGGATTTGGTTTGATTTTCTTCTACTTCTTCTCTTCCTCCTCCCAGGTTTTTGGGCAAGAGTTACTGCTTGGGAATCAGTCCTATGGTGTAACCTGCTGCAAGAGCTGTCTCGGAAGTAAGATAGTACAGTTACGTAAGAACTTACCGTAACAGTAGATCTTCGAGACAGCTCTTGCAGCAGGAACTTCCGCCCACCATATCCCCTTGAAGAGGCATGGCTCGTTAAAAAAAAAAAAAAAATTTTAAATAACGAAGAAGTTTGGGATTCATTGGGAAAATGAGTGAATTTATATTGATCCAGTTGGGAATTTGTTCCTTATTGCCTTCTGATGGTAGATCCTCGGTCTTCCTTCTGATGTCATCGTCTTGACGGGAGTCTTGATGGAGGAGAACTGGGGATTCTGGGCGGGACCGCCCCTTTTGTACCACGCCTGACGTCGGAGGCGGACCGACGCGGGGCGTGTTCCCGCTGAAGATAGCTAGCTAGAGTATTCTGGGGTCCTGGAGCCTGGTGGCTTCAGTCCTAATGGTGTAACCTGCTGCAAGAGCTGTTCTCGAAGATCTACTGTTACGGTAAGTTCTTACGTAACTGTACTTTCTGTAGGGCCTACAAGCCTTCCAGGCTCATTTCTCCCCAGGTCCTCTGTTAGAGGAGACCGACAAACATCAGTGTGATATCAACAAGCAAGGGGTCACTCTTACCTCTGTGCAGGGAAGTGATGAGAGTCTGGTGTTGGTCTCTAGAATGTGGTCTGGAACTACCAGTGGTACATGTTCCAGGTGCTCAAAACGCATCGACAGGCTAAGCAGGTCCCAGTACAGCATGCACGAGAGGAACTGCTGACCTCAGTAGTAGCAGACCTGTTTGGCAGGTAGGATCATCCAGAGCTGGACCCTTTGTGTCCCACACAATGCAAACTGCCGCTTTTCTGCTCCGGGCCTGGAGTTTTGTGGCTAGACGCATTGTCCCTCTCTTGGGGTGGGGTGGGGGTCCTGTACGCCTTCCCTCTAATTCAGAGCGCTATTCAAGCTCCAGATGGAGTGGGCAACTCTTTGATTCTTATTGCTTCCCTATGGCCTTGCCAGATCTGGTTCCCTCTGCAGCAGCAGTTGGTGTGATCACCCGTGCCTCTGCCCTTATGCCAGGGCCTACTGTCACAGGAACAGGGAACCCTGATCCATCCAAACCTCAGATCGCTTCATCTTCATGCATGGCTCCTGAAAACCCAGCCATTGCCAGGTTTGGGATTTCGCAAAACGTGGCTTATGTCCTGGTGGCTGCCAGAAAGCCTTCCACCAGATCCATTTATTCCATTAAGTGGAAGCGGTTTGCTTTGTGGACCCCTTATCATCACTTAGATTTGTTCACCTGTCCAGTTAATCATGTTCTAGAGTACCCACTCTCCTTGTCAGATGCAAGCCTGCAGTATTCCTCTAACAAAGTGCACTTGGTTGCCATGTCATCTTTCCATGAGCCTATTGAGGATCGTATGGTTGCCCAGCTGGAGGTGGCCCAGACGTTCTTGAGAGGCAGTCTGCACTTGAAGCCTCCTATCCACTCCTGAGGTGGGACCTGGATTTTTCTGGAAAAGCTTATTTGGCTCCTTTTGAGCTAGTCAGACTTTTGGCTTATGCTTTCTTTCTTGGAAAGCATTATTTTTAGTTGCTATTACTTAAAGAATTTCAGAGCTACAGACTCTAATGTATGAGCCTCCGTATTTTTTTTACCAGAGGTGGTGTCTGAATTTACTTGAAATCAAACCATCCACTTGCCAGTTTATTTTCCTGAGCACGCCAATCCAAGGAAAGCATTGCTCCATACTCTAGAAGTACACAGAATATTCTGTTACTTTATACACCGTTTGAAGGACTGCAAAAAGTCCTCGCAGCATTTTGTTTGCCCATGGGAAAGGGGGCACTCCAGTTTCTAAACAGTGCTTATTCAAATGGCTAACAAACTGTATTTTCTGCTACAGGAAGTACGGTAAGGAACTTCGGGGGGATGTGGTCATTCCACAATAGGCATGGCCACCATTGTTGCCTGTTCCAAGAATGTATCTGCTGCAGAGATCTGTGCAGCTGCCACCTGGAATAATGTCCATACTTTCACTAAGCACTGCAGTCTGAACATTGCCTGTTGAAAAAGGGCAGACTTTGGCCTTGCTGTGCTTAAAAGGCCTCCTTTCTTAAGCCTGTAGACTCTAGTGACCCAGACTGTTCACTGTCAGTACTGCATGATGCTCGTTCCTTAGGATTGGCCTGATGAAAGCAGTACCGTCGAAGAAGACAGAACCGGTACATACTTATGTACTGTAACAGTAGATATTCAAGAGAATCTCTTTCATCAGGCCATGCTGTCCCATCCTCCTTCCCACTAATGGGTTCTGAGACCCTAGATAGACTGTCTCCTTCTCCTTGAGGTTCTGCTGGTTGCTGTGTGCCTTGACTGACTGGCACAGTCCTAGGTTCTCTCCTGGTTTCCTTGAGGGTGGTTCTCTGAGCTTGATCTCCAGCTGAGAACTGAGGAGGGAAGGGGACCACCCATGTTTATATGGCAGCCGACGTCGGATGTAGTGATGGTCAGCCCCCTGGTGGACTGCTTGCAGAAAGTTTCCGTGTGGCCCTAGCCCCTGGTGCTATAAGTTCCTTAGAGATGGCCTGATGTAAGAGATTCTCGATTTACTATTACGGTAAGTATGTAACTGTTCTTTTTTTAAACTAGGGACATTGTGAGGCCTAAAGGGTATGACAGTGTCCCTTTAAATGGACTTTTGGTAAAAAGTAGAAGTTGGGGTATTCAACTAAGAATGCTTTTTAGTTGAACCCTGGCTTTTATTGTTAGCAAAAGTCCGTTTAAGATAAAATAAATAAAAAAAATTAAGCATTCAAGAAGACTCTGTATAGAGTGGTATGGAGGATGCCCACATGCTCAAACATCTGAATGCAGCAGTGGAGATGGCTGATGGAACTGGAAGGGACTGCACAGCCAGCCCTCTAGGACAAATTATGATCCCTTCCTTCCTAAGGGTGGAATTATTAAAATTTCAAAACTGTTACTGAAGAACTCCCATACAGCTAAAGGAGCTTCTGGTTTGTTTAGTATCCACGAGAAGGGTTGTCTTTAAGCTCCAATCTTTTTTTTTTTTTTTTTTTAACGTTAGTGTTCCTAAATAAAAACACTCACCAGTATCTTTTTTTCCTATTCGATTTACTGTTCGTTGCACAGCAAGTTCCAGAATAATGGATTTTACAGTAAAGTCTTTGCTTTTATAAGTGGTGAATTGAATATAGAAAATACATATCGGTGAGTTTAGTTTTATTTATTGCACAGAGCTGCAGCCTCCCAGAAAACCGACCTGTTGAGTGGCTCTTAAGAATCCTTATGGGCAGCTAGTCATTCTTACCATAAGTGACTATTGGAGCAGTGCATGTTGGGCCCAGTGACTCCTTTATTGATGGATATAGTCCATTTAGTCACATTGGTGTGAGAAAGGACAATAGAATGAAAGATAGCTCAGCAGAAGAAGAATAAATGTCCTGTGCTCTTCGTGTCACTCTCCCGCTTGCTTTGTATATTGGAGCTATTTCAAGCTCTGGTATGATGGTTGCTACTTTTTCCTTGAGGCTAGATACAGGAATATGAAATATATATATATATATATATATATATTTTTTTTAGTCTTTGGCAACCGGGTAAATATCCCTGGTACACCAATCCAAAAGTGCATGCATTGCAGATGTGTTCATCCTCTGCTCAAAGTTTTGAGCTAAGAATGCATAGAAAACTTCTCCTGGGAATGGAGGGAGCAAGACAAAATACAGAGGATCAAGAAAACTTGAGAGTATCAAGAGCCAGACTGTAGAGGGTCATTTTTGTCAGTAATAGCACATTGAAGTTGATGCAAGGCACAACCAGAAGTGCAGCGTTGAGTGCCCTGACTGTGCTGCATCCAACTCTTGGAATATCCTAGGTGTTCTGGCCGAGGGAAATTGTATAGGGTGTTTTGTTATATTCTGCAGGTTTGGTGGAGTGCTGTTCAGGGATTCAGAAACTTCAGTTCATGCCTGATTACAAAGCTTCACAATTTTTTTATTTGAAAAGGTTTCAGTAGGAAAGACAACATGAGCTGTAAACAGCTCGTTTTCAGAACCGTCCTGGGGGGAGGGGTTACATATGGGGAGAAATAAGCAAAAACGTAATAAAATAAGATACATACAGTGCAAAATTCAAATACGTAAGAATTGAGGTACCAGTACAGTACATCGCAGTTTTAGACAACAGACAGTTCTGTGTTGAAGAAAGTGTTGTATAGCAAAGTAAAAAGCCAGAGACAGTGGGTGGGACATAACAGGGGTAAACAGAACAGTATGCAGGTGTAACATATAAAGTAGCAATCCTGGGAAAGGTAACCTGTACGGTATAGGCCAGGTGGAGAACAAAAGTACCAGGCAGAGCACATGAATTACTAAGTGCAATTAGATCTAGAGAGGTAACTTAGTGCTAAGAAGGATTTAGAAGCAAGGGAGTTGAAACACAAGTAGTGGAGGTGGTGGGGGAAGGGGGGGAAAGGAATGAGGGGGAGAGGCAAACCAAGAACTAATTCCCTTCAGTTGAAGCATGATCATGATGTTACTGGTTCACAGAAGGAGATGACAAATCATAAGGAAAATATTATGAATTCTGTAGTTTGCTTTAAACAATCACCAAAATACCTTCAGAAATGTATGCAAGTTTTTATACTTTAAAGAAATATTTGGGCTAAAGTATTAGTATTTGTATCCACATAGTACATCTTAGGACTAGAATGCAGTTGCAAGCTTGTAATGACGTTGAATCAGGAAAGACGGATTCTGAATCTGTTTGTTTTGTAGAGGTGTTGGTGACTTTTTAACAGGTTTGTTCTTTCTTTCAGGGTATTTCAGATGTTGCCTGGTCATCAGACTCTAACCTGCTTGTATCTGCTTCCGATGATAAAACTCTGAAAATATGGGATGTCAGCTCGGTAAGGAACAGCAGCTGATAGCACATGAAACCTTCTGGCTTTGATGTTTCTGTAACAACAAAGGAGGGGAAAAAAAATCTTAGCATAAATAGCACATGAAATCTTCCGGCATTGGCATTTTGGGAAAAAAGTAGCATATTAGATGGTAGCTGATACTGTTCAGTCCCAGCTTTGGTATTTGGAGCCAGTCTCAGACTGTTTATTTAGGATGTCCCTTGAGATGAATCCATTTTGTTAGGTGGCTCTGTTTTTTTTTTTTTTTTTTGTTTGCAAACAGTTCTTTGATTTGGTGTTGCAGCATCAGTCCTGCCATGGTCTCAGTCCCTTTATATGACGTTATGGTGCCACATAGGCATCCACACTGTTAACCTATTTATTTGATCTCTGGGGGTATCTCAGTCATTGGGTCACACTGTAGGAACATCAACGTCGATGAATCAGGATCCACACGGAAGATTTTCAGCAATAAACTAGGGCCATCCACGCCGTCGCTGTCTCATCAACACGATAAAGGAGAGAGCAGCTCCACTTCCTCGGTTCTTCCCCGCCGTTGTCTCGCTCGCATGGGTCTCCACGGAAGCTCCGACGCAGTATTCACACCTTTTTTTCTCCTACAGCTTTTTCTTCAGTTCTTTTTCAGAATCTTTTATTAAAGAGATTCCTCCAACTTATGTCCAAGAAATGTAGAAAGTCAAAGCAGTTTGTTTCCTTTGCCCCAGTAGAGAGGGCGCTTCAGTTTCCAAGCAGTGTTTATCCAAATGGTTGGCAAATTGCACTGTGTTCTGCTACAACAAATATGGCAAAGAATTGCCTGGAGCTGTAAAAGCTCACTCCACAAGAGGCTTGGCTACCTCTGTGGCTTGTTTCCTGTGCGGCTGCCACCTGGAGTACCGTCCACACTTTCACCAAGCACTACAGTCTGGACATTGCCTCAAGAGCCCGTGCAGGTTTTGGCACGGCTGTGCTGCAGGGTCTCCTCTCTTTAAGGTTGACCTTCCTCCCCGAACTGTCTGGTTTGCACCTGTAACTGCTTGGGTCTCGTTCCTATGGTGTGATCTGATGAATGAGATACTCACGAAGAAGATGGAACAGTTACACAAGAACTTACCACAACAGTAGATCTTCGAGGGGATCTCGGTCATTAGGTCTGCTTTCCCTTCCACCATCCCCCTTCTTGGGGCTCTTGTCTAGGAACTGACTGTCTGGTGTATCCAGCTTTTGTATAGGCCTGGGCACCGCCTCTATCCTCGGTCCCCCATGGCACGAGCTTTGCTTCCTTAGTCTCCGGGAAGAAAACTGAGGAGGAGCGGGGCCACCTCGCCTGTATAGGTTGGTGACATTGACGTGAGCAGCATCAGTTGTACTGCTGAAAATCTTCCGTGTGGATCCTGTTTCACCAACTGTGAAGTTCCTCGCGGTGTGACCTGATGACTGAAATCCCCTTGAAGATCTGATGTTACGGTAAGTTCTTATGTTACTGTTCTTTCCTCACCTTGCCTCCTCTGCCGCCGCTCATGTCGGTGAGTCCCCATCTCCTGTGGTGATAACACATCCCAGGCTATGTCCTGTGCAAGTGTCCAAGAGGTCCCTTCTGCCCCAGGTCCCCTTTCCATCCCTAATAGGGGCTGCTAGACAGGAGAAGAAGGAGGTGGCTTGCCTGTGGCAGCCTGGGACATTGAGAGACCTTTGTGATCGTGGACTATTTTGATGAGGATGGGTCAAGGCACCCATCATTCGACAAGAGGGCTGTCCTTTTCCCTCCGCTTTCAACCTCCCCCCCAGCTCTTGACACAGCAACATGTTCCAGTGAACACCAGATATCCTCTGCGGAACTCTTTCCCCCTGTCAAACTGAAATGTCAGACTGGTGTCTTCTGCCAAACTCCAGTAGGTAACTGCATAGTGCGCCCCCCCCACCCATGATTGTGGTTTACTAGATTTACTGTCCCTTCATGCTGGCCTCAACTACATTCCATGCAGTCTCCTACTGCTCAATGCAGCAGAGCCATCTGAGGACATTTTATTTATTTATTTTTATCTTCCCTTGTGCAGGCCTTGACTCATCTCAGAGTCCCATGCAGCCCCAGCTTCGTCACCCTCGCCACCTCCTAGGACTTGCCTGTCTCCTCGGGTGGTGCCCTGTGGTATCCCCTCCCTATGGTTGAGATTGTCCTCCAGATGGGCCAGGTCCTTCAGAACGCTGTAGTTTGGACCCGCGAGTGTTTGTGGTCAGCGAAGAAACCGTGGTTCGCGGCTGCATGAGGTCATTATGGTGCTCGGCCGCACTTTCAGTTTCTCCATCACTGCCTCCCTCCTCCCCCAGGGATGCTGGCTCAGACGGTGTTGTCATGCAAGGCATGAGTGCCCGCCCAGCCAATCAGCAGTCCCATAGTCCACTTACTAAACTACATCTGCACCATCACCTGTGGTCGCCCAGTTGGCAGTCGTGCAGCAGCAGTGATCCCCGAGGAGAGAGCCCCCCGGCTGGCCCTTTGATCTAAGCTCGTTTCCCCAAACCTGGATCGTTGTCGGCCCTTAAGCAGTAGCGTTACTGCTACACCTGCGTGCGACTATGGCAGTTATTTTAAGTTTTCTGATATACTGACTCTTATTTAAAAGCTGTTTAGACAAACACTATATTTTAGTTTCAGAAATATTCTCTACTGTACTGTTTTACTGTGTGTAGCTGTAATAGCTAAAACTTCTGATATGTTGGGTGAGGATTGCTGTAGCTAATTACTTTTTCAAGGCTTAAACGTGTTTATCTCAACTCATACTAATTATGTATTTCTTCAAAATACTTCCAGGGCAAATGTTTAAAAACATTAAAGGGCCACAGTAACTACGTCTTCTGCTGTAACTTCAATCCTCAATCAAATCTCATAGTTTCCGGATCGGTAAGTGTCTCTTATCTGTTGTGACTATACCCCTAGCATTTACAGGCATTTTCATTTCGGTTGCAGTGACTGGCATAGCTTTAAGTACTATTAAGAGACTGTGTGCTTCAGTGTCTGTTTTTCTTCACAATGAGATTCCTTTTAAGAAAGGTTTTAAAATGTAGCAGCTGTATAAACAGACAGTTGAGGAACTAAAAAAAATCCTTACCCACTTAAACAGTTTGTCTGAGGCTCAGCTTTTCAGCACAGCGGCAGCCTTGCTGCTCGTGTTGCAGGCAGTCTGGATGCATGCTCTCCCTTGGATTTGTTGGGTCAGTTGGAGGAGGTTTGGACATCCCAGAGGACATCTCCTGAAGTCAGATAGTATGAAACCTTGCAGAAGTTTTACCACCTGAATGACCACTGCTGGCATTGCAGCAGAGTGTCTGCAGCGCTAGAGGTGGGGTTTCCTGCCTGAGCACCGTGTCTGCACTCTGAGTGGTGTGCACGCACATAGAGCTTCAGATGCCAACACTACATGGAAGAAACAGGACAAAAACTCTGATTCTCCATGTGATACCTCCAATCCTCTTGGTATCTGCTCTTCTGCTTGCAGACTTCAGACATATTGAGTGTCTGAAGGGGTCATGTTTCCAGGATCCCAGTGGTCCCACCATGGAGTGAAAGCCTTGGGGAAACATGGGGCTCAGGTATGGAGGTGTTGGAGTGGGAAATTGCCACCCTGGACGACAGTGAAATGGTGATGGGAGGGGATTATAAATAGTAAATTCAGAAAAGTAATTCCTCTATAATAAGTTTGGGCAGGGTATACAGAGTCAAATCAAGATTTTTTTTTTCCCGAACTCCATTGGTGCTCCTTCACTGGACCCATAGATCTCTCTCCTGTGAGATCTCTGTGCAGTCGAATCCCTCCCAGCCTGAGACCCTTCCCAGTCTGGTCACTGCTCCCGAGAGTGCCTCCTACCACTGCCAGTGACCACCCTGCCCCTCGACTCTGAGCCCACTGGGGTGGGACTGCCCTGACTCCTCCTGCGCTTTATCTAGAATCTAGAAGGGCAGTCGGGGAGTGGAGGTGACAAACTGCGACCAGCTGGAGATGGATCAGGCTGAGGACCTGGGGCGACCACTGGAACCACTTTCACCAGTCTGGGTGCCAGGGTCCATTTTCCTTGTTTCCTGGAGGCGGTGTGCAGTGGCGCCCAACACACAGGGCATGCTCCGCACCCGACTACAGGACATCTACACGCCTCAGTCCCCCAATGAGGCTCCCGTCAGCTGCACTGCTCCCCAGCCTCCACTGAGGAGCCACAAGGGCAGCGGGAGTTGCAACCCACCCTCCCCCAGGAGAGGAAAGCTGTGCTACGGACACGCGATCCTTTGCTGACCCTGATGACCTGAGTCCTTTACCGAACCCTGGTCACTGGCATGGTGCGAGGTGTGGCGTCCAGCGCCACCAGGCCAGCTGTCAGATCAAGATTAAGAACTTATAACTCCTTAACTAAGAAAAAAACTTAAGACATTTTGAATTTAATGCATTTTTATTTCTTGAATGGGAACTGTCATCACTAAAAGTCCCCCAACCAAATGTGGGGCTGGTCCCGATTTCCACTTTGTGTGCAAACACTTTTTACTTATTGTTGACTATGGTAGACTGCATTCTATCTGGTTGGTCCTGCCAACTCCTATCCCCAACATTTGCCTGTACCTGGAATCCCAGAATCGCTTGCAGTTGATGTCAGAGCTGGGTTGCAGCCAAAGAAGATTCATTACAGTTAGTATTGGAGCTTTTAGAAGCTCTGATCATCTGTAAACAATGAGTAAAAATATTATTCCTTTTACACCAATGACATATCAGGACTAGTCACACACTTGGCTGTAGTGCTTTTAAGTGATGACTGTTCTACTTTAAAACAAAGTTGCTTCTTCAGTGCATGGTGATGTGTTGTTACTATACAAGTAAAACCTTTATTTTTATCCTGGCTTGCGCATTATATTGCCATGTGAGAGGCAAGGGTTTGAGCTGTCTGATACCTTCTCTCCTCAGGCCAGTATAGCGTGTGGGAGGGCTGTGAGCAACCAGCACAGACTGCTGTGGTAGGCCTTGCTCATCCTACTGCACAAGGGCTTCCTTTTGCAGTGTTGTGAGCATTGTAGGATGTTGTAGATGACATGATATCTTGCCTCCCTTCTGTGAGACATGGTTTGGGTGTTTAGGAATGTGGGTGGGATGAAATCTGGAAAATAAATCAGAGGTGCGGGATGACATCTTAGGGCCTGGTTGTAGAATACACCCACTGAAGGAGGACGTGAGGTCTGAAGTGCTGGGATACCTATGGATTGAGGCAGGCTCCCGGGTACCTTTGTATCACTGTGAACTTGATTTTCTTGCACAAAAAAATGTACTGTATGAACTTTTTCCTGAATTTTACCTGACCAGAATATGGATTTGCACGTAGAGGTAACTAGTAAATTTGCAGAGCTCATGGCTTTGGCCAGCTGCTAGAAAATGTATGTAGCATAGCTTCTATTTGTCAGCCATTTTATATGAGCACTGTGGTAATGTATTACATTTGTATTTTTACAGCTGCAATTTTGTTCCAGTAAATTACTGGCACCACTGCAAAAAGCTGTTTTTGATTCTTCCTTTTGAATACTGGTCGAGGGTTTAGCAGGTTTAACTCGGTACATGCTTAGCGTGAGTACGTATTTAAAATTACCAGGTTTTTCAGCAGATTTAAAGGTAGGGAACAGTTTTCCTGTGGGCTATAGGATAATTGTCTGCCCTCGTATTGGGACTTCGTGTCTGGCAAATAATGTCCGAGGGGGGTCTGCAATGATGTCTTGCTGCAGGGATGCACTTGGATGGGCTCTGAGTTGGAGAACCTGGCAATGAGGATAGTTGGAGAGCAGCCTGGAGCAAGGTACACCAAGCCCCATCCCGGCGGGGTGGAAAGACACTAAAAAAATAAATACATCCCCTTACAAACCATCAAGCCAATATTAAAATTCTTTTTTTTTTGTAAATATGTTTGTATTAACATCTTTAACATTTAATACAACACATGGTTGTACAGTATTATATTTTTTGCAGTATACTTACATTACATAGTTGAGAGACAGTGACACTTTGTTCATAAGAAAAATGATAACCCTCTGAGCTCAGCTCCCAATGCAGCAGTGGGGCTGCATTGATCCCAACAAGTGCACTTTGATGATCGTGACCCTGTCTGTACAGAGATGTGCATGGGGAGCATTACATGGAGGCGGGGTAGTTGGCCTAACACCCATTGTCTTCCACCCACGAGTCCTGGTTCATTAATCTTTGCGCTCTTTCCCCATTTCAGTTATCTAATGGACAGAAGGAGAACATGTTGCATGACATATAAAATCCACTTACTCCACCTGGACATAAACTGCTCTTTCTGTCATTTAAGTCAAACACATGTTTCTCCATAGTATATATGCTGTTCCTCTGTGTTCCACCATTGTTGAAAGGGTAGGCTGATCGGGAGTAAGTCACCTCCTGCTGATACACTTATATGCAGCCACTAGCATAATGACCAGTAGGTATTTATCTTGTGACCCTTGAACTGTCTGGGTATTGAAACAGAAGACGTATTTCTGGGCACAACCTTACCTCGGTTCCGTACTTCGAGATGGCTGCCTCCAGATCCTGAAGAAAAGCTGTCAGGAAAGGTCATGTCCATGGACGTGAGTGTGGGTCACCCTGGCTTCCCACAGTATCTCCTGCAAGCAGCGCTGGATCTCTGCCCAAATTTGGCCATGACCACGGAGTCCTAAAATACCTCATCAGGTGCTTCCACTTCGATTCTCTCCAAATATGGGATGAGGTGACCCTACCCACTTTGGAACAGCCATTGTTCCATAATTTAAGCCCTAGTACCTGCCCCAGCTCTGTACCCCACTTGTCAGCAAGAGACTGTGTGGACTGTCATGTGCCTTGAATAGCTTGGTAAATAAGTGAAATGAGATGTCTGAGGTGGTAGGTGACCTGAACTGCCAACAGTGTAATCAGAGATGAGAGCTCAGTGGAATCCTTGACAGCAGTGGGACGAGATTTCAGTTAATGTGTTACCTACAAGGTAGCTTTAAAACGTATGCTGTCTGAACAGTGACAGTTACACAGCGAATGACATTAGTGGCAATTCGCTGTTGCCGCTGTAATGTACCCACGGTACCCTGGCACTGCTTTAACCAAGTATTGCACCCCACCCTGAAATCAATACTCTGAGTTTATAATTCTGAAGGACAGAGGGTGCGGAGGGCAGAGCCTCCTGCAAGCAGTTTCGGGGGGCAGTGCTCCCTGAAAAAAAGACAGTTTACCTGACTGATTTATGCAGACTGCAACTTGCAGTCGACATAAATCTGTTGCTTTAACATTGGTCGACAACACTGTTGTAGAACCGGTGTCATAGAGCCGCAGTAAAAGTCCCATTATTCCAGGCCATACTGGGCTTGCATCTCGGAAGGTCTTTATCATTGTTCTCCTCGATCTGTCCTCAGCATTCGACACTGTGGACCATGCGGTGCTACTGGGTCAACTAAGGGAGCTCTGTGGACCCACCGGTACGGTCATCAACTGGTTTGAGTTCTTTCTTACAGGCAGGACGCAGCAGGTGGTGATGGGAAATTTCTCATCCTGCCTGAAGCCTCTGCCTAGTGGAGTTCCCTAGGGTTCAGTACTGTCGCCTGCATTGAGTCCTCTTGATGACTTGCCCTCACTAATGCACTCTTGTGACATCCCGGCTCAACTACTGCAACACTTTGTACCTTTGGGTCACTGGCGGGGTTCTCCGGCACCTACAGCTGGTGCAAAATGCAGCAGCCAGGTTACTGAAAGGCCTTCCTAGGTCCTGTCACATGACCCCAGTTTTGTGTGAACCGCACTGATTGCCAGATGGGTGGAGAATAATCTTCAAGGTAGGCTTGCTCACCTGTAAGGCCCTACTTGGATCAGGCCCTGGTTACCTAAATGACCTCCTGACTCTAGCCTGTCCTGTGTGCTCGCTCTGCTCCTCGCCAAGGGCCTCCTTGTGATGCCTAGGACATGCCTCAAATCCTCTGGCGATCATGCATTTGAGGTGGCAGGCCTAATATTGTGGAAATTGTTGCCAGGAGGCCCCTTCGGTGGTGGTCTTTAAGCAGGGCCTAAAGGCACATCTTTTGAAGAAAGCATATTCAGACTGCTAATATTTATTAAATTGCTATAATTTCTGTATACATGTTTTTGCTTATTTTATATTGATTATAATTTATTCTGTTTTTAATGAATGCTCTTCCTTGGTTGTACAGTGCCCAGAGCCTCCGGATGGAGCTGGAAAATACACTTTTACTTATTTATTTGCTGGCCATCACAAATTATGTAAGATGTACCATATCTCTGGAATGTAGGATCCTGAGTAGCTGGAACCTTATCCCTCCAGGTAGGCTATAGAGCTGATCCAAATAAGAACTAGAGTGCAGTTCAGTGGGGACAGTGCCTCTTTCTGTACCCATCCCACCTCCTTCATCCAGGGGTTCTGAGGCAGTAATGCATCTTCCCCTGTGTGAGTCCTGTAAAGAAACTGGGCCCTGTGCCAGCAGGGGAAGGCCTTCCATTCTGTGTCCAGCCACTGTGGGCCTGGCCCTTCTGTATGCCAGTGGAAGAGGACCTGTACATGGGTGGCTGAGTAGATCTTACTTCAAGGGTATCTCTTACATAGATACATAGATACATAGACAGTGTCGGCAGATAAGGGCCTATGGCCCACCCAGTCTGCCCATTTGAGCTTGTAAGTTCAGTTTGTTTTCCTAGAAGTCTGTTTCCCCTTACCCCTGACCTCTAGAATTCCTTTATGTCTATCCCATGCATTCTTAAATCCCGTGATTGTTTCGGCCCCCACCACTTCCTCTGGCAGGGTGTTCCACTTGTTCACCACCTGTTCTGTGAAGAAATTCTTTCTCATGTTTCCTCTGAATCGTCCTCCTCCAACTTCATCCCATGCCCTCTAGTCCTGGAACATCTTTTTCGCTTAAAATAGTGTTTTCCTGCACCCTGTTCCTCCCTGTAAGATACTTGTATGTCTCTATCATATCCTCTCTCTCCTCTCCTCCAGGAGTACATGTTCAGTTCCTTCAACCTGTCTTCATAGGACTTGTGATGCAATCCATGCACCATCTTTGTTGCCCTCCTCTGAACCTTCTCTACCCTGTCTATGTCCTTACGTAGGTATGGTCTCCAGAACTGTACACTGTACTCCAGGTGGGGCCTCACTAGTGTCTTGTATAGCGGAATTATGACCTCCTTTTCCTGCTGGTGATGCCCCTGCTTATACATCCCAGCATCCTATTTGCTTTACCTGATGCCTGTCACACTGTTTCCTCACTGAGGTCATCAGAGATGACAACCCCAAGATCCCTTTCCTGCTTGGTGCATGCTATTCCTCACCCCAACTGATATATGTAGCAGGCTATCACCAGTAGACTTTAGCCATCAGTGCCAGGACCACACAGAAACCTTTCTGGCTAGCAGTGTACCAAGGTGGCTGCCCACATCAGATGTCAGCAGCTGGCGTTAGCCTATCCTGTATAAGCGGGCAGCCCATGCCCTCCTAGTTCTTTCCTGCCGTCGTCGACCAGTGCACGTTGTACTCGGACCGCCACAACTACAGTCAATTCACGATTTTCTTGCTTTTCACGCTTTCTCTCCATTTTTAGTTAAACATATACATTTTTCGATGTTTCTTCATCACATTTGTCTTCACCACCTTCCTCTTCTTCCGACTGCTCCACTCAAGTATGCCAAGTGCAAACAGATCCCGGACAAGGATGGCCACTTTGCTTGCCTCTTCTGCCCAGGCCCAGACCACGACATTAAGGCCTGCCAAGTTTAACCCGCCACCAGAGAACCCTTGAAAGCCATCTCCTCCAGCAGAAGGTCACCCAGATCGAATGGGAGCTGCAGGCCCAGAGCTCTTCTGCTTTCCTGGCCCAGTACTCAGGCTCCTCTTTGTCAAGGAAAATCAGGTAGCTAAAAATACCGAGATCGGCCCTAGTCTTCCTCCGCTTGTAGTCTTTACATGCAGCACCAAAAACAACCGCGTCAAGGTTCTCCCTTGGGGTCAGCCTCAGTCCACATGCCCCACTACTTTTAAGGGCTGCTGGTGCCTGCCACTCTCCCAGATCTCTGTGACCAGAGGCGGCCCTTCGGGGCAGGGTCTCTCTCATCCTGCACCCCAGCCCCTGCTCTTTCAGCCTTTGTTTTCCATGGGCTCTTCATCAGGTGGCTCGACTTGGGCTTATTTGGCCGGCGCATGTGCTGCTGGCACCAGTACTCTATCTGCTGCCCCGTCACATGCACCCCTGATGCCAGTCTCGAACTCCAGGACCTCCGGTTCTGTTGCTGCTTCACAGTGGCAGATGCAGCTGAGCGCCAGTGCTCCTCAGACACTGGTTTCCCCCAGCCTTCGCCGGAGGGACCCTCTTCCCTGGCGCTGGCCTCTCCTAACACAGCACCTAAAGAACCCACCCCGGTGTCGCCTAGACAGGCACCTGTCTGCCCACAGCCTGCAGGCCCTTCGCTGGTCCTGCCCCCGGTGCCGACTGTGCTTTTGCCGGCCCTCCTCCTGCTTATGCCCACAGAGCCTACACCTGGCCTGCCACTGCTAGGACCGACACTGGTTCTGCTTCCCTCTCCAGTGGGACCACAGCCATGGTATCGGACATGGGGGGGGGGTGTCCAGCGCAGGCCTATCCCTAGCCGATGCTGGGAGGACCGACACCAGCTTACCCCTATTCTGTGCCTGTGGGACCTCTACCACTCTACAACTGTCCCACGCCAGGGGGTCCAGTGCTGGCACCAGTGGAGTACCACGGCCTGATCTCTGTGCTGTGGGCCTTTGTGTAATTGCAGGCCTCAAACCCCGGTGCGCTGCCTCAACTGCACTCTTCAGGGCCTTCTCGGGCTCTGCCCCGACCCACCCAGGACAGAGTGCTCCTCCTACCTCTAGGAGCCCTACCGACACAGGTACCCACATTCACCCGGTTGTCCGCCATCCCAGTGACAGTGGGGACGAGGATTCTGCTACTGACTGTCAGTTCGGAGTATTCCTTCTTTGAAGGGGTCTCTCAGGAGAAGATGAAGGGAGCTCTAATGTCCCCAGATCACCTCCTGATGACACCACCTTCAAGGAATATAATGAGGCATATGCGGCAACGATGAGGTGGGAGGCTGAGGAGCAGGACCCGAGCTGTCGCTGACTGGCAGTCTACCTTCATCAGTGCGACACCAACACTTCTTCTTTGGTAGTCTGTCTCCATTCAGTCATGAGGGACGTTACCAAGGCCACGTGGGCTCCATCCCCATACTGTGCTTGTGGTCTCTAAGAAGGCTGACAGACTCACCACGCCAGCTGGCAGATCCTTTTGGTGAGCACCCCAAAGCTGACTCTGTAATCATTAATGCAGCCCACAACCGCACTAAGAGACCAAAACACATCTGTGCCCTTCCTTCTGACAGTCGAGGCAGCTGGGCCACATGGTCAGGCATTCCTTTGCCTCAGCCACCCTTGCCATCTGGGCTCTTAACTACTTGGCCTATATGGTGCAGTACCAAAACTTGCTGTGGGACCAGGCTAGAGAGGCAGTCGCAGCAATGCCAGACAACCCCTCCAAACAGCAAACTCTTCAGTCCCCAAAGACCGGGTCAAACTTCGGTACCTCCATCCTCCGGGCAGCTCATGATGCCCTGGATGCTTCGTGCTGGATGGCTGCCGCAGGTATTAGCATGAGGTGCCATGCCTGGCTTAGTCCCGGGTTTTGCCCCAATGTCCTAGCCAACATTATGGATGCCCCCTGTCAGGGGCCCAAGCTGTTTGGGGGTGATGTTCAGGATATTATTTCTGAGCTCCAAATCTCCGGGAGGGCCTTGAAGTTGGTCCACTCCATGTACTACAGCCAAAGTCTGGTTGCAGAGCCCCTTTTCGCCACTCTTCCATAGATGAGCACGACCTCTCCCATGGCCCAGGGTAAACGAAACAAATGCTGCCCTCCTGCATCCACCTCAGCTCCCTCCCCAGGCCCTTTAGGCATATCCGAGCCCAGACAGGGGCTGCTCCCAGCTCCTGACTCCTTGCTGGCCCCCACTCTTCCACAGGAGTTCAGGAGGTGGTGATAGGGGGTCACTTCTCCCTCCATCTGGACAGGTGGAGGGACGTCACTACAGACACCTGGGTGCTACCGCTTATAGAGCACAACCACACTCTGAAGTTTCTGGAGTGGCCCCCAGAAAATCTGCCAAGCCAGTCTGCATATCCTCCAGGCCACGTCCCCCTTATACGGGCTGAAATCCAAGCTTTACTGCAAAAAAGGCCATAGAGCCCGTTACCTAATCCCAGCTGGTAAGAGAGTACTATTCCCACTTCTTCCAAGTCCCCAAGAAGACCGGGGAGCTCGGTCACATCCCAAATCTGAGCAACCTCACCTTGTACACAGAGTACAAATGCTCCTGGATGGTAACCCTCAGAGAGCACTGCTCTGCTTCACCAGTGGGACTGGCTTTGCTCTTTGATATGCAGGATGCTTACCTGAACATCAAAGTTTTGCATCATGCATGCACTCCTTTGCTTTCAGCTCATGGGGAGCACTACCTGTTTCAGGCTGTGCCTTTTAGCCAGTCCCTAGCCCCAGAGTTTTTACCAGTGCCTGTCAGTGGTGGCTGCTGCCTTGAGGAGACGAGGCTTTATGTCTTTCCCTGCCTGAATGACTGGCTGTTGGCAGCTCTGTCCCGGACCGTCTGCTGCAACTCCGCCAGAACCTGCAGCCTGTTCAGTCCTTAGGCATTACCATCAATCTGTCCAGGTCCTTCCTTACCTCCTGTACATGAGGCGATCCTGGACACAGCTCAAACAAAACCTTCTTACTCTGAGACAGAGCAGAGTGCCTCATGGCTCAGGCCCACCTTCTTTTCTCCAGTTACCATGTTCAGGTGAGGGAATTCTACGGCTCTGGGCCCTCATGACCGCAGCCATTGTGACAGTGCCCTAAACCAGGCTGCACATGAGATCCTCAGTGGACACGGAGTTCAGTGGGACCGGTGCTTGGATGCCCTGGATCACCCTGTGCTTGTCATGTGGTTGTCAGGAAGGTACTGCTGTGGTGGCTGGAACCCAGCAACCTGTTTCGGGAGTACCTTGTCATTACCCCCCAAGCAGATTCTTACGACTGACACTTCAGGCCTGGGCTGGTTTGCCCATATGGGACCGTACAAACCCAAAGGACTTGGTCAGAGATTGAGAGAGCTCTCACATCAGTGTCCTGAAATGCATGCAGTGTTGTATGCCCTTCAGTGCTTCCAGATTCCGCCTCGGTTCAGATGGATGTGTAGTTTATTTACATGAACAAGCGGGGGTGCTCATTCCTATCCCCTGGGCAGGGAAGCAATGAAGTCTGGTGTTGGGCCATCGAACATGGCCTGGAGCTCTTGGCTGCCCATGTTTCTGGTGACCAAAACATCCTGGCGGATGGCCTATGCCGCTTGTGGTCCAGAGCCCATGAGTGGGAACTTCTGACCTCAGTGGCAGAAGACCTGTTCGACAGATGGGGTCGGCCCGAGCTGGACCTTTTTGCGTCCCTATACAACGTAAAACTGATGCTTTTTTGCTTGCTAGATCCAGGACCCAGAGTTTTCTGGGGAGACTAATTGTCCCATTCCTGGACAGGGAGGTTTATGCATGCCTTCCTCCCTTCAACGAGTTTGATCAAACTCCATATAGAAGGGGCTTCAGTGATCCCCATCGCTCCTTCTGGCCTCTTCATATGTGGTTCCCCTTTCTGCAACAGCTGGCAGTGGAACCTCCACTGTCCCAGCCCCTGTGCACAGGCCTGCTGTCCCAGGAACAGGGCACCGTGGTCCATCAGACATCGTCTCTCCATCTTCATGCATAGCTCCTGAGGACATAGCCATAGATTTGGAGTCTCCCCCAGAGTGGCGGATGTCTTGGTGGTGGCCAGGTAGCCCTCCACCAGGGTCACTTACTCTACGAAATGGAAACACTTTGCTCTTTGGTCTGCATTGCAGCATTTAGATCCATTCACCTGTCCAGTGGATCAGTTTTCGGAGTACCTTCTGTCCCTCTCACTCAGGTTTGCGGTACTCCTCTATTAAGGTACATCTCTCTCTGCCATCTCTGGATATCATATACCTGTGGATGGGCACTCAGTGGCCCAACTTGATGTCTCCCGGACATTCTTGTGGAGCATCCTGCATTTAAAGCCCCCAGTCAAGGGACCCTGTCCCACCTTGGGACATTAAGTTTGTGTTGGAAAAGTTTACGCTGCATCGCTTTGAACCAGCTGCGTCCTGTGAGCTACGTTTCCTGTTGTGGAAAGTATTATTTTTAGTTGCCATTGCTTCTGCTCAAAGGATTTCCGAGCTTCAGTCCCACATGTATAAGGAGCCTTATTTGGTTTTTCACAGAGACATGGTGTCTTTGTGTACAAATCCTAAGTTTCTTCCCAAAGTGGTGTCGGAGTTTACTTTAAATCAGTCCCTCCACCTGCCTGTTTATTATCTGGAGCATTTCAGTCAAGGGGAGACATTGCTCCATATCTTGGATGTGCATAGAATCTTGAGGTGCTATATACACTCGACTAAGTACTCCCGGAAATCCACTCAGTTGTTCATTTTGTTCGCCCCCTGTGAAAGAGGGCGCCTCAGTGTCCAAACAGTGTTTGACCTAATGGTTAGCCAGTTGCATTGTCTGTTACCAGAAGTACAACGAGGAACTTCTTGAAGGGGTTAAAGGCCATTCCAACAGAGGTATGGCCGTATCAGTAGCTTGCATCCATAATGTGTTGGCTGCTGATATTTGCACTGCTGCCATCTGGAGCACTGTTCACACTTCTACCAAGCATTACAGTGTGGACATCGCCTCTAGGCATAGGGCCGAATTTGGCCTAGCTGTCCTCCAGGGCCTACTTTCATAGGCTATTTCTTTTGCCTACCTCCCAGACTGACACTCTGTCTGTAGTGCCAGAACTGCTTCGGACTAGGTCCTACCTGTGATGGCCTGCTGCAAGAGATATTCGAAGTAAGATAGTACAGTTACATAAGAACTTACTGCAACAGTAGATCTTGGAGAGGCTCTCTTGTAGCAGGCCCTGCTTTCTCTTCCCCCTCTCCTGTCTCTTTCCCCTTCCATAGAGGCGAGCCTTCTGCGTTTTAGGTCTGGATCCACACTCTTGGTTAAGCAGAAACTCATTCTCAAGTTTAAAAGACTTGGTCTTCTTTATCACTGGCTGCGATGGACCGTCGACTCCCGGTTTTGTCGGTGCCCTGTGGGTCAGAAGATGTCGGACGATCCGCAGTCCATTTGCGTTTATTGCCCTTGGACTTGGCCATGACTCACAGGCATGTGAGTTATGCAAATCCTTTTCGGCTTCGGTCTTAGAGGACCGAGCTGCCCGGTTGCTCTTGGGGCGACCTGAAATATGTTATCCTCTAGTCAAGTCGAAGGAGGCCTGTTGGATGGTGTCCGGTGGTAGGCTCGGCAGAACAGCTAGAGCAGATGATCGCCCTCGAAGAGGAGGTGGCCCAGGCCGCATCATCATCATCCTTGGTCGCAGCATTTATCCTGCTCTCCTTGGGCTCTTTCTATACAGCTTCTTTTAAGGAACTTTGCCAATCCCTCTCCACCAAGGGAGAAGGGCCATCGGGACATTCCTCTTGGTCCAAAAGAACTCCTCCAAGGTAAGTCCCACCGTCAGTGTTCGTGAGGCGGGATAGGTCCCTTCCCGGATAGTCGACTACTCGACTTGTCGAGTTGCGGCTAAGACCAGCTGGCTTGCAGAGTCCCGTCGGGTCAGCCGGCGAGACAACCGTCGACATCGTCGAGATTTTTCTCAACCCGTCGGACGGTTTGTCGACTGGAGAAGCAGACAGCCCTTCTTCACCGGGTTCCCCCGGTGGAAACCAAGGACTTGTCTGTGCCTCCTGTGCCGGAGTCCCCGGTTAAGGTTCCTGAGCAGAGGGAAGGAGCGGGTTTCCCCTGCCCCCTCTCTGACCCACCCTCGGAATCCCCGAATGTCTTAGACCTCTTCCAGGTCCAGCCAGTCCCGCCGTCGGCTCCATGGAAAGCGGCGGCGCCGCACATCCTCATCTTCATAGGATAGGCTCCGACGCAGATTGCGTCAGCGCTACGAGGATCTAATATGGCAGCAGCTCTTGTTGTCCGGGAATAAGCCGACTCCGCCTTCCCCGGCCATTAAGTGGCTGTCACTGGAGCGACTGAAACAACCCCTCGTAGTGGTTGAGGAGCCGCCGGCACCGGTTGTTTGGTCAAACGCTGGCGCCACCCATTGTGGTGGAACCACCGTCTCCACAACTGAAGACTGGGGCCCACAACCAAGGATTCTCGGTCGGGTCAGGGTTTACCCTGAGGTTGTCTGTCACCCTCACTCCCAATCGACCTTGGCAGGTGGAGTGTGGCTCAGGCATTCGGCAGCTGTTCAGACTCCTCAGAGTCTGGCGGCGATGACTCCTTGTTCTCAGGCCGCTTGACTTGGAGTCTTCTGGGGTCAGTTGGTGGACGAGCCCATCCTCGTTCCTTAGAATGCTTAGACTCATCTCAAGAGTCCACTGGGATGAAAGCTCAAACCCGTTTCAAAACTGGCCAGTATCCCTCACGGAGATGCGGACGAGATTCCCCTCGGAGGCCTTCCAGTGACCAAGCCATTGTTGGCCTGACCCTGGTGCTGTGGCACTGGCCAGCTTCTTGTCCAGCACCTTGGCCAGGATGGCTCGGAGTATGCTGTCCTACGGTTCACTCTCTGGTTTCTCGGGCACCCTCTGTGGAGGGTTAGTGACAGCGTTTTCAGCGTTCTCCGGCGTTCCGGGCAACGCTCGGGATGTCGACAAACCACCTGATAAGAGTCCAGAAATTGGACTACTCTGGGAAAGTCTATGCTGCTCCTCCCTAGGCCTTCATCAGGATATCTCAGCCGTCCTGATGGCACACTTTTACGCCCTTTTGGGCTCCTGGGTGAGGTGATTCACATCTCCGGCTGACCTTCAGGCAGCCACGGTCAAGCAGGTGCGGGATCAGGGAAGGGTGATGGCCAAACAGCAGCTCAAACTTCCTTAGACATCGCTGACTCGTGTGCTCGGTCAGTAGCGGCCCCAGTGGCCATGCACACCACAGAGCTTGGCTGCGGATCTCCACCTTCAGGCGGATACCAGCACAAGCTGGCAGGCGTTACCTTCTTGGGTCACGACTTGTTCGGTCCAGGGTTGGAGGTCATCTTCAAAGGATCGAAGTCAATGCCTACCTTGGACTCGGTCACATCTGCCCAGGACACAGGCCGCCAGCAGCAACATAAGCACTTTCGTCCTTCAGCCCCTGCGGCACATCCGGCTCAGCAACAGCAGCATTAGGGTCAGCAGGCTCGCACTTGGCACCCCAAAGCCAAGCCTGCTGCTTGCTCCAGCAGGAAGCCGGGAGGGAAAGGTCCAGGCAGCTCCTCGGCCGGCCCTTCTTCCAAGCCTGCCCAGTGACGGGTTGAGTGGTGTCGCCCCCAACCTCGTCACTCCTCCCCGGGTTCCCCCGAGAGGGGACGGCTCCACCACTTCCTTTCCGCCTGGCCCGTTATCACCATGGACGCTGGGTGTTGGAAGTGGTAGGCAAGGATCTGCCTCTGGAATTTGACAGTCCCCACCCTATCGAGCCGATACCGCCCGCTGAGCTACGAGTTCTGCAACCTCTGTTGGCTCGTTGAGCCGACATTACCCTGCTCCTCCAGAAGGAAGTGGTCAGGGAGGTGGTGGACCCTCCTCCAGACCCAGGGTTTGTGTCCAGGTACTTCCTGCTCCCAAAACGGACGGGGGGCTGTGCCCCATTCTTGACCTACACGACCTAAACAAGTTCCTAAAGTCTCACACCTTCAGGATGGTCACTCTGGCTCAGATCATTCCATCCTTGGAACAAGGCGTGTGGTTCTGTTCTCTGGACCTCCGGGACATGTTCTTTCACGTCCCAATCTGTCCGTCTCACCAGCGATTCCTCCGCTTCAGGGCAGAGGGATCCCTTTATGAGCTCCGGGCCATGCCCTTCGGCCTCTCTCCAGTTCCCAGGGTCTTCACCAAATGCATGGCAGTGGTGACAGCATTCCTGTGGCACCGAGGGGTCTGGGTGTACCCTTACCTGGACGACTGGCTGATTGCAGCCCTCTCCAGGTTGGAGGTGGAGAGTTCCAGGGATCTGGCCCTCCAGGTCTGCTCTCATATTGGCCTCCTCATCAACGAGGCCAAATCGGAACCCCGTGCCATCGCAGGTGATTCTGTTCATCGGGGCAGAGCTCGACTCTCTTCAAGCCAGAGCACAGCTCCCAGAGGACAGGACCGATGTCCTTTCCTCCTTTGCTCATTCATTTCTGGTTGGGCAATTGCGCCCTGCCCGGGACTTCCTGCGCCTTCTGGGCCTCATGGCGGCCTGCACCAGCGTGGTCCGTTGGGCCCGCTGGCATATGTGTCCCCTGCAATGGGGGCTGGCTCGCCAGTGGTCACAGCGCTCCGGTCCTCTGTACCAGCCAGTGACAGTGACCCAGGAGATGTGGAACGGCCTCCAGTGGTGGCTCGTTCCAGCTCATCTGCAGGAGGGTATCCCGTTTGTCCGCCCCGACACTCTGACGACTGACTCCTCTCTGATGGGTTGGGGTGCCCATCTGGGGGAGCTCAGAGCTCATGGTCTCTGGTCCCCTCAGGAGTCTCGATGCCACATCAACCTGCTGGAGCTTCGAGCAGTCCAACTAGCCTCACCGCCTTCGCTCCATTTGTAAGGATCAAGTGTTCCAGGTCCAGACGGACAACACCATGACCATGTACTACCTCAATCGTCAGGGCGGGATGCACTCCTGCCTCTGTCCAGGAGGCTCTCCATTTGATCTCTCGTGATCAGCCTGGGCGGATCTCCCTAGCCATCCATGTGGCAGGAGCCTCCAACACTCTGGCCAATGCCCTCAGCCGGATAGGTGCTGCATCTCACAGTGGTCTCTCCTGCCGGAGGTAGTACAAGATCTGTTCTCCCACTGGGGCACCCCTCAGGTGGACGGTTTGCCTCAGGGAGACTGCGAGCTGAGGCTGTTTCATGCCCGCCCCTCAGCAGGGCTCTCTGCAGGGGATGCCTTGCGAGGCCGTGGACTCCGGCCTCTTCTCGCCTTCCCTCCATTTCCCTGATCCACAAGGTGCTTCTGCAGGCGAAGAGGACAAGGCACAGGTGATTCTAGCCCCAGACTGGCCCTGTCGGTTCTGGTATCCAGATCTCCTCAGCCTCAGCTCCAGGTTCCCGAGGCGGCTTCCAGCCCACCTGGACCTGATCTCAGTCAACAAGGGGAAGGTACTCCAACCGGACCTTCAATCCCTGCACTTGATGGCCTGGTTCCTGAGTGGCTAGAGTTCCAGGCCTTGGATCTTTCTGATGAGGTCCTCAGTGTTGTTGAGGCATCCCGTAAGGAGTCGAGCAGAAAAGCTATGCCTTCAAATGGAAGAGATTCTCCATTTGGTGTCAGGATAAGGGGTTGGACCCTTCCTCCTGTTCTTTGGCTAGCATTCTGGACTACCTGTGGTCCCTTTCTCAGCTAGGGCTTCAGTCGACGACCCATAAGGTGCACCTGGCAGCCATCTCTGCTTACCGGACACAGGTCGGGAAGCAGTCGGTGGCGCAGGAGAAGGTGATCGGGCGCTTTTTCCAAGGCCTTGATCATATATCCTCTCCAGTGCGAGTACCTCCACCTCCGTGGGATCTACTGCTGGTATTGGCTAAGCTCATGGGCAAGCCATTCGAACCGATGCACAGGTCGTGGAAGACTGCCTTCTTGGAGGCTATCACGTCAGCCAGAAGGATGGGAGAGCTCCAGGCGCTTTCCATCAATTTTCCTTATTTGGTCTTCCACAGGGACAAGGTTGTCCTGCGCCCCCACCCGAAATTCCTTCCAAGGTGGTGTCTGCTCACCTTAACCAGGTGTTAACTCTGCGTGTTCTACCCAGTCACACTCGGAGGTGTTAATATAGGCTCCATACTCTGGACCTGAAGAGAGCTCTCTTATTATAAGGAGCGAGCAGCAAGTTCAGGCAGAGGTTCGCCAGCTGTTTGTCTCCTACGCTGAAGCCGCACCTGGCAAACCTGCAGCCAAGCGGACAATAGCAGGTGGATCACCTCCTGCATAGATCTCTGCTATAGGTTGGTGGGCATGGAGCCTCCCAAAGGGATAAGAGCTCATTCTACCCGCCATACTGCTGCTTCAGTGCTTCCAGGGACGTCCCTATCCAGGAAATCTGAAGGGCTGCTACCTGGAAGTCAGCACACACCTTCATTACCCACTACCACATCGACCTTGAGTCATGCCGGGATGCTGGTTTTGGAACCTCGGTTCTCCAGTCCTTGTTTCCCAAGTAAGTATAGGGGGTGCGCGCCTTGCCTCCCTCCTCCCGGAGAACTGCTAGGAGTCTGCCAGTAAGTGTAGATTGAACAACATATCCACATCCCTAGAAATACAGGTTACTCACCTGTAACAGGAGTTCTAGGAGTGGTATATGTTGTTCATCCACACAACCCACCCGACCTCCCCAGCTTTGACGCTCAACCTGGCTTCCAGCGGGCTAGATCTGGCGTCATGGGGCGGAGCCAAGAGTTTTACCACCTGGGTGGGAGGAGCCAGCTTGAGATCTATGGCAAGGAACTGCGTTAGTAGTGTGATGAACAACATATACCACTCCTAGAGCTCCTGTTACAGGTGAGTAACCTGTATTTCTAGGACATGGATATGTTGTTCATCCATACTCATCAGTATCCTTACCGCTTGCAAATCTTGCCGAAGGTCTTCAGCTTGCTCCTCCCACCCACCCGGTGGTGAGAACTCCTGCCCGCCCATGACGCAGATCTTCCTACGCTTGAAGCTCAGGTTCCCTCACTTAACGCTCCGCGCTTGCGACTGGTTCCCTATTTCTCCGCTTATGGATTTAAAAATAATATTTTGCAAAAGACTTCAGTCTTCGATCCGCTGGCGCGATGGACAAATCGACTCCTGGATTTCGGAGATGCCCATGCGGGCAGATGATGTCTCGGACGGATCACACTCCACGTGTGTCTACTGCTTAGGCCTTGAGCACAACCCGCAGGCTTGCGACCTGTGCTCATCTTTTCGGCCTACGTCCCCGAAGACCTGTTTGCCTGATTGCAACTGGGCGTCCCGAGAAGCGCTTCCCTCCGTGAAGTCCAAGGAGGCCCGGTTGGCGTGTCCGGCGGGCGGCTGGGCGGATCAGCTCAGCGGATGGTGCCTCGAAGAGGGGGCGCGGTCAGATCTTTCCTCGGCCATGCATTTATCCCGCCTCTCTGGGTTCTTCCTACACGGCTTCCTTTAAGGAGCTTTGTCTGTCCCTCTCCACTAAAGGAGAAGGCTCGCGCCTGCTGGACCTTTTCTCGGTCCAAAGAGGGACAGGGTAAGTCCCTCCGTCGACGCTCTTGGGAGCGGGAAAGGTCCCTCCCGGCCGTCGACCGTCGGCTGTCGATCAGCTGCTTGGGCCACTGGCCTCACGGTGTCCCGTCACAGTCAGTTGACCGAGACTCCCACTGATGAAGTCAGGATTTTCTCGACCCATTGACGGGCTGTCGCCTTTAGCAGCCGAATTCCCCTCTCCCGGTTCCCCGGGAGGAGTTGAGATCCCGTGGGCTCGCCTGTGCCTCCGGTTCCGGAGCCCCTCGGATGGACCTTCCGAGCAGGCGGGAGTGCCGTTCGGCCGGCACCTCCTGCACCGACCCGGAAATTCCGGGACTCTGGGTCCGGACCTCTTCGCGGTCCAGCCGTTCCCACCGTCATAGGCGGTCTCGGTCTCCGGCTTTTTGTGATAGCGGCGTCGCCTTCGTCTCGTCCTCCTCCTCGGATGAGGGTAGGCGTAAGTTCGTCCGAGCGGTGCACGAGACCTTGTGTTGCAACAAGTCCTCCTGGCCGGAATAAGCCGACCCGGCGCCTTCCCGGCCATTAAGTGGCTGTCACCGAACGGCCGACACAACCCCTCGACTTGTCCGAGGAGCTACACCCAGGCCGGTTGTTCGGCCAAAACCAGCTGCTCACAGATTCGGTGGAACCTCCGCCCACAGCCACCAGCTGGGGCTCCGACCAAGATTCTCGTCTGGCTAGGGTTTACCCCATCGCTGTCAGTTACCCTCACTCCCAACCCGACCTCGGCAGGTGAAGGGAGGCTCAGGCCAGAGGTAGCTCTTTGAGGACTCTTCCGAGTCGAGACGATTCCTCCTTCTTCTCCAAGCGACTGGACTTGGAGTCTTCAGGAGGTCAGCCAATGACGATAGCCGTCGTCCTTCCTAGGACTGCTTCGCTCATCTCGGAGTCTACGGGATGGAGCTCAACCCGTTCCAACGGGCCAGGTATCCCCTCACGGAGATTCTGGACCGAGGGATTCTCCGGACGGAGGCCTTTCCGTGGCCGAGGCCATAGTGGGTCGGCACTGGAACTTTGGCAGCGCCCGCTTCCTGCCCTGCGCCCGGCCAGGATGGCCAGGAAGTATGCGGTCCCACGGTTCCTTGTCCGTTTTTGAACACCCTCTGCTGAGGGGTTGGTTACCGACAGCGTTTTCCGGCGCGCGCGCCAGGGTTGTGGACAAACCTCCTGACAAGGAGTCCAAGGATTGAACTATGTCGGGCGCAAAGTCTACGCTCGCGCCCTCTCTCGCCTTCGCCAGGCCAGTCTCGCCCCTCATGGCACATTTTCTCATGCCCTGTTGGGCTCCCTGGATGAGGTCATCCCTCATCTTCCCGCCGATCTGCAGACTACGGTTAAGCAGGTGCGGGACCAGGGCGGGGCAGTGGCCAAACAGCAGCTCAGACTGCTTTGGATGTAGGGACTCATGTGCCAGATCGGTGGCGGCCAGTGTGTTGGCGCGTCAAGGGCTTGGCTGAGGATATCCACCTTTACTGGATACCCAGCACAAGTTGGCGGATGTTCCTTTTGGGACTGACCTCTTCGGCCCTGGGGTGGAAGGTCACCTGCAGAGGATCGGAAGTCCAATGCCACCTTGGACTCGTCTCTTCCGCTCAGAAGACAAAGGCGCAAACCACAGCCTAAGCCCTTTCGTCCTCTCTGGCCCCGCGCGCCCGGCCCAGCACGCAGGCCAGCAGGCTCGGCCTGGCATCCCAAACCCAAGCCACGGCTCCTCTAACAGGAGGCAGGAGGTAAGGGCCCAGGAGGTCCCTCGGCCGGTCCCTCCTCCAAGCCTGCCCAGTGGCGGGCTGAGGGTGTCGCGCCCCCATCCCCGTCACCTTACCCCTGGGTCCCCGTGGGGGCGGCTCCAGCACACTTCCGTTTCCGCTTGGTCCGCTGTTACCACGGACAGGTGGGTCTTGGAGGTGGTGGGAAGAGGCCTGCCTCTGGAATTCGAGCAGGCACCACCCTTCAGAGCCGTGGCCCCTCGGGGCTTCTGGGATCCCCAGCCTCACTGGCTGCCTGCCGAGCCGACATCACCTCCTCCAGAAGGAGGTGGTAAGAGGTGGTGGACCCTCCTTCAGACCCAGGGTTTGTGTCCAGGTACTTCCTGGTTCGCAAGGACGGACGGGGCTGGCGCCCCATTCTCGACCTACACGACCTAAACAAGTTCCTAAGGTCTCGAACCTTCAGGATGGTCACTCTGGCTCAGATTATACCATCCTTGGAGCAGCGTGGTGGTTCTGCTCTCTGGACTTGCAGGACGCGCTTTTCCGTCCCTATCCGTCCGTCTCACCAGAGATTCCTTCGCTTCGAGCGGAAGGATCCCCTCTTTCGAGTTCCAAGCCATGCCCTTCGGCTTGTCTCCAGCTCCCAGGGTCTTCACCAAATGCATGGCAGTGGTGACAGCATTCTCTGGCGCCGAGGGTCCGGTGTACCCTTACCTGGGCGACTGGCTGATAGCAGCTCCCTCCAGGAAGGAGGCGGAGTGGTCCAGAGATCTGGCCCTCCAGGTCTGCTCTCAACTGGGCCTCCTTATCAACGAGGCCAAGTCGAACTCGAGCGAGCAGGTGATTTTATTCATCGAGGCGCAGCTCGACTCTCTTGAGCAGGCGCGGCTCCGGCGGACAGGGCCGAGGTTCTTTCCTCCTTTGCCCGATCATTTCTGGTTGGGCAATTGCGCCCTGCCCGGGACTTCCTCTGCCTCCTGGGTCTCATGGCGGCCTGTACCAGCGTGGTCCGTTGGGCCCGCTGGAACATGCGTCCCCTTCAGTGGGGACTGGCCAGCCAGTGGTCACAACGCTGCGATCCCTTGGACCAGCTTGTGTCGGTGACACAGGGGATGTGGAATGCTCTCCAGTGGTGGACCGTTCCAGATCATTTGCAGGAGGGCATCCCGTTCGTCCGCCCCGAGCCGACGGTCTCTCTGTCGACCGATGCCTCTCTGATGGGTTGGGGTGCCCATCTGGGGGAACACCGGGCTCATGGCCTCTGGTCCCCGCGGGAGTCCCGATGCCACATCAACCTGCTGGAGCTCCGGGCGGTCCGCCTAGCTCTCACCGCCTTTGCTCCGTTCCTCCGGGGTCAAGTGGTCCGAGTCAGGCGGACAATACCCACGACCATGTACTATCTAAACCGCCAGAGGCGGGGCGCGCCCATGCTTCTATGCAAGGAAGCTCTCCGCATTTGGTCACTCGTGCAGCCTGGGGCGGATCTCTAGCCATTCACGTGGCAGGAGCCTCCAACACCCTGGCCGATGCCCTGAGCGGATAGGGCTGCATCCCACAGTGGTCTCTCCTGCCGAGGTAGTACAGCATCTGTTCTCCCACTGGGGACACCTCAGGTGGACCTGTTTGCCTCCATGGAGAGCGAGCTGAGTCTGTTCCATGCCGCCCCCCTCAGCAGGGCTCGCTGCAGGGGGATGCCTTCTCGAGGCAATGGACCCCGGGCCTTTTACGCCTTTCCCCCATTTCCCTTGATCCACAAGGTGCTTCTCAAGGCGAGGAGGGACAAGGCGCAGGTGATTCTGATAGCCCCAGACTGGCCTCGCCAGTTCTGGTACCAGATCTCCTCAGTCTCAGCTCCAGGACTCCGCGGCAGCTTCCAGCTCGCCCGGACCTGCTCTCAGTCAATCAGGGGAAGGTGTTCCATCCGGACCTTCAATCCCTGCACCTGACGGCCTGGTTCCTGAGCGGCTAGAGTTCCAGGCTTTGGGTCTTTCCGACGAGGTCCTCAATGTAGTTGAGGCGTCCCGTAAGGAGTCGACCAGAAAATGCTATGCCTTCAAATGGAAAAGGTTTTCCATTTGGTGTCAGGACAAGGGCTTGGACCCTTCCTCCTGTTCCTTGGCAAGCATCTTGGACTATTTATGGTCCCTTTCTAGTCAAGGGCTTAGGTCGACGACCCTAAGGGTGCACCTGGCAGCCATCTCTGCTTACCGGGCGCGGGCTGGGAAGCAGTCGGTGGCGCAGGAGAAGGTGGTCTGGCGCTTTTTCAAAGGCCTTGATCACATTTCCCCTCCAGTCGGGAACCCCACCTCCGTGGGATCTACTGCTGGTACTGGCAAAGCTCATGGGCAAGCCATTCGAACCTATGCACAGGTGTGCTCTCTCTCACCTGTCGTGGAAGACCGCCTTCTTGGTGGTCTCCGTCAGCCAGAAGGATGGGAGAGCTCCAGGCGCTTTCCATCGAGTCTCCTTACCTGGTCTTCCACAGGGACAAGGTTGTCCTGCGCCCCACCGAAATTCCTTCCGAAGGTGGTGTCGGAGTTTCACCTTAACCAGGTGTTGACTCTGCCGGTGTTCTACCCCAATCACACCTCGGAGGCCGAATATAGGCTCCATACTCTGGATCCTAGAAGGGCGCTCGCTTATTATAAGGAGCGCACGGCTGATATTCGGGGAGAGGTTCGCCAGCTGTTTGTCACCTACGCTGAAGCCGCATCTGGCAGACCTGCAGCTAAGCGGACGATAAGCAGGTGGGAACCTCCTGCATAGATCTCTGCTATAAGTTAGCGGGCATGGAGCCTCCCAGAGGGATAAGAGCTCATTCTACCGCCATACTGCTGCAACGGTGGCTGCTTCCAGGGACGTCCCTATCCAGGAAATCTGCAGGGCTGCTACCTGGAAGTCAGCAACACCTTCATTACCCACTACCACATCGACCTTGAGTCACGCCGGGATGCTGGTTTTGGGGCCTCGGTTCTCAGTCCTCTTTCCCAAGTAAGTATATGGGGTGTGCGTCTTGCCTCCTCCTCCCGGAGAACTGCTAGGAGTCTGCAATGAGTGTGGATGAACAACATATCCATGTCCTAGAAATACAGGTTACTCACCTGTAACAGGAGTTCTAGGAATGGTATATGTTGTTCATCCACAGACCCACCGACCTCCCGGCTTGACGCAAACAACCTGAGCTTCCAGCGGCCAGATCTCTGCTGCGAAGTGGAGCGAGTTATACCACCCGGTGGGTGGGAGGAGCAAGCTTGAAGACCTTCCGGCAAGATTTAAAGCGGCAAGGATACTGCCAATGAGTGTGGATGAACAACATATACCATTCCTAGAACTCCTGTTACAGGTGAGTAACCTGTATTTTCTGTTGTTAGAATTTACTAGAGAATACTTGTTTTTCATTTTCAGTGTTCCTTTCCAAGATTTGCAGCACGTCTTGGTAGTCTGTATAGAAAGTATCTGAAAACATTTTGCCTCTCCTGCTAACCTCACAGTGCCTTTGTTTATGACATCATAGTAAGACTTAGTCAGATTGCTGCATTATCTAGAATATTTAGTGGACCAACTACAGGGGAAAGTTTAAAAAAAAAAAAAAAAAAAGTAACTAGAAAACAATAGTTAAAATATAATTGGTGTAAATCTAGAGATCTTACTTCAAGGAAGGCTCTTGCAGCAGGCCACACCAATAGGAATCGGGCGCCAGGACCACACGGAAAACTTATACCTAGCAGTCTGCCATGGGGGACCGCCCACGTCAGACAGCTGACGTCAGCCTAGCCTATATAGGTGGACGGTCCCCCACATCTGCCTCCCAACCTGTGCATGTTGGACCTTAGTGGATGCCGCAGCTACAGTCGACCGTCCTTACCCGTGCCTTTTTTTTTCCTAGTTTCTTTCAGTACTAATTTGCTTAAACATCAAATTTTTTGGTGTTTTTCTTTGAGTTTGTCATCTTCCTGTGTCATTCTTCACCATTCATCACTGTTGGGTGACTGGCTGGAGAATGGCACACTCTTGGGAAGAAATTTATTTATTTTTTGGTTGGAGGAGCCTGCGCCGTTGGCACCCGCCAGCAGGCTGACTCATTGCGTGGGCGCTCACGGGTTGGCCAGTAGCTGCTGTTGGAGCCTCCTCCACCTCAGTTCTGCTTCTCCTGCTGTTGAGGCCGGCACCGCTCAATTTCTGTGCGTGGCCCTAGCTCGACGATGCCTCTGAGCCGTTTGACTCAGTCCTTCAGCTTCTCCACTGCGACTCCGCCTCAGTTCTGCTGCCTACTCTGCGCTGTTTACAATCTAGTAAGATCTTTCCTTTTTATTAAGTGGCGTATAGTCTTTTCTATCTTGTGTTTTTAGTTACTGTTTGCATCATGCTTGGTCCTCGGGACAAGAAACGGCCAAAGAAAAAAAAATGGGTCAGCCTCATAACGCTTCAGTGTCTCTTTAGCCGACAGATCTTCGTTACTGACCAGCATTACATTTACCTTACCTGCCTTGGACCTCAACACGTCATGGATTCCTGTGACGCCTGCTTCTTGATGGACAGCTGCATTCTGGAGCACCATGCATTAAAGTTGGCAGGGCTCCGCCAACTTTTGAGGGCGGCGCCACTTGTGTTGGTCAAGCGCAGGACACTTGGCCCCTCCTCTGGGTCCATTCCCAGGCCTGCATGGTCTGGTGAAGAGGGGACCTCTTCTTCATGCTTTGCCATAGATGAGGTTCCTACTGTGGTGCCAGAGGTCCAGTCCAGCACCGTTTGGTGCTGGGCCCGGAGCACCACTCTGGCAGTCAACTGCTCGGAGATGCAGGCTTCCCCGTTGTCGGGGCCCATGGCTGCGGGTCCCAGTCGGGGCATTCTTGGCATGCCGCGATGGCACCTTCCTAGATCCAGAGACCGTGCCGTGGCTCTGGTGATCGGGAGGCGGTGCCGCGGGGATGCTGGGTCTGCTCTGGTGCCGCAGTGGGAGAGTCCCAGGGCTGTCAGTCCCGAGCTACCTGATCCTTTTCTCTTTGGAGCCAGATGATTCGGAGGCTGATCTGGACTGGAGGTCTGGCTCTTGAGTCTGGATTCTCCCGACCTAGTACCTTGCGCCTCCCAAGTGCCCTCTGGCAGCCCCGTGGCTGTGACTCATGCAGACTCTCAAGCCAGTGGTGGCTTGGTGGGTTGGCTGCAGGTTGCCGGTCCCACTGCTGCAGGAGTGGCAGTCGGGATCTTGGGGAGGGGTGGTTGCCATCCTCGGTGCCATCCCTTCTTTCAGGATCAAGACCCCCCATGGCTCCTCTCGGGAGTCATCAGAGAATTCAAGTTCTTTGGCACAGGGTGACGAGGGAAGGGCTTTCTCTGAGGCGTCGAGGGTTGAGGGAACAGAGTGGCCCTCTGGGGTGAGAGGGAGAGCCGCAGTGCTGAACCCTGTTTCTTCCATCGGCCCTCCTAGGGAGGTCTCATTGGGTGGGGCTGGGGACTGCTCTTCTGGATGCATGTGGCCACGGTCCCCTCATAGGGTAGCTCACTCTACAGGGTTAAGTCCCTACCAGTTTGTGTTCCTTAACAGGTCGGTGAATTTACAGACCTGCGAATTCCCGCTTATGCCAGGTTCTCCTGTAGATTCTTCTAGCCCTGACAGAGACGCATCACGTCTGGTGACAGGCTCGCCCATGCCTCTACATCCAGCTCCCTTCTCCCATGCCATGTGGGTCCCTGGGACCTTTGATCTGGGAACAGTTAAGATCTCAGGCTGAAGATTTCCCCAGTATGTTGGGGCCATGGACTAGCAGGTCTTTGATCGGTTACCCTTTGCAGCCAGAATTTGACTGTACAAGTTCCTTGGCCGCCGCCTCCTCCTCATCTTCCTCCACAGAGGAAGAGGAGCCGTCTGTCTGTCTGTTCTCAGACACTGATTAGGCTCAGTATCAGTGCTTCCTAGTGAGGCTGATCAGAGACTTGCACATTTCCCATTACGCTTGATACAATACGAGTGTGCTACAAGCCTCCTTAGCTGTAATCTGGGCACACCATTTGGTGGTCTGTGCCTGGCAGCTTCCATATTCCTCAGAACCAGTCCCCATGGACTGCTGGAGATGGTATTGTGCAACCCGAGGGTCTCCAGGCTCTCTGCCTCATCCCACTTGGGACTGATGGCTTGGACACCGCTCGGCATAGACGCCTGGTCCACGACCAGCCCCTGACCCTGACTCTCAGAGTCCGACGGCTGGGGCGGAGAGTTTTCTCCTCTAGGCGGATGTTGCTTTCTATTTCACATCAGGTGCACCACGCTGCGCAGAACATGCATCTGTGGGCGATGCTGGGCCAGGCGCTAGCATCGCTGCCTTGATTCGGAGGCTACCTGGCAAGCTATAGCCCTCTCTGCGATAGGTCTGGAGTTGGCAGGGCGCCAGGCAAGGCCATCTTACAATGCCAGTGAAGTGACTTCACGGCTTGCAGAGACAGTGATCTGCATTAGGTGAACAGCATGGCTTCGCCCTTAGAGATTGTCCTTTTGGCCCCTCGCGTGGAGTTGCGCCTCCTCTTTCCAGGGGACCAATCTCTTCCAAGCAGGGCTTAGATGGGAACAACAGGGCGCCCTTTCCTTCTCTAGGGGTCGGGGACCCCACTTGTCCTGATCAGTCCCAGGCCTAACTGGCTAGTGGAGGATCCCCTCCCCATTTTCCTTGGGGCCTGAGGGATGTTATTCTCTCAGGATTCTTTAGGTTCTCTCTTCGGGAGTTCGCATTACCCAGCAGTGATGAATAGTGAAGACTGACACAGGGAATATATGAAAATTACATACCTACCGTAATTCTTGATCTTCATGTCTATCTTCACCATTCATCACTGAATCCCTCCCACCTTCCCCTCACAAGGCCTCGGTCCCTGAACCGTGCCGCCCCTCTACTCGCCCCCCCTTCTCTCCTATGGATTATATTCCACTCCTCTCTGGCAGGTGCCAAGCGGCCTCCGAGGGGGTGTTTGAGGTGGGCGAGTAGGGCCCTGTCGGGGTTTTCATAGGGTCTTCTGTGGCCCCTCCCTTATCCTGAGCTACTCTGTGGGGTCCAGCTATCTACTGAGTTTCCAACCTTGAGTCATCTAGGACGAGGAGGTTCTGGGGCTGGCCATAACTCCTTTGCCCCTTGTTTCTTCCTTCACTTACCTTCCGTGAGAATGGAATTATTAACTAGGGGTTCCTTCTCTCCTCCCCCAAAAAAACTTTGGTTTCTAGGGACATGGATATGTTGTTCATCCACACTCATTGGCAGTATCCTTGCCTTTAAATCTTGCCGGAAGGTCTTTAAGTTGCTCCTCCACCCACCGGGTGGTATAACTCTCGGCTCCACCCCATGCGCAGATCTTCCTTACCGCTTGGAAGCTCAGGTTCCCTCCTTAACGCTCTGGCGCTTGTGACTAGTCCCTATTTCCGCCATGATTCTCTGGAAAATAAAATTTTGCAAAAGACTTCAGTCTTCTATCCCGCCATGGCGGACAAACGACTCTCGGATTTCGGAGATGCCCATGCGGCAGAAGATGTCTCGGACGGATCCACACTCCACGTGTGTCTACTGCTTAGGCCTTGAGCACGACCCGCAGAGCTTGCGACCTGTGCTCATCTTTCTCGGCCCTCGTCCTCGAAGAACCGTGCTGCCGATTGCAGCTGGGCCGTCGAGAAAGCGTTTCCCTCCGGTGAAGTCCAAGGAGGCCGGTTGGCGGTGTCCGCGGGCGGCGGGCTGGAAGGATCAGTTCCCGAGCGGATGGTCGCTTCTCGGCGAGGAGGCGGCGGGTCAGATCTTCTCGGCCGTGCATTTATCCCGCCCTCTCTGGGTTCTTCCTACACGGCTTCTTTATGAGCTTTGTCTGTCCCTTCCACTAAAGGAGAAGGGCTCTCCTGCTGGACCTTATTCTCGGTCCAAAAGAGGGACAGGGGTAAGTCCCTCCGTCGGCGCTCTTGGGAGCGGGAAAGGTCCCTCTCCCGGGCCGTCGACCGTCGGCCTGTCGACTGCAATCAGCCGCCACTGGCCCCACGGTGTCCCCTGCACAGGTCAGTTGACCGAGACTCCTGACCGGCTTAGTCGAGATTTTTTCTACCTATTGGACGGGCTGTCGCCTTTAGCAGCCGAGATTCCTCTCCCCGGGTTCCCCCGGAGGAGTTGGAGGATCCCGTGGCTCGGGCCTGTGCCTCCGTTCCGGAGCCCTCGATGGACCATCCGAGCCGAAGGGAGTGCTGTCCGGCCGACACCTCCCCGCACCGACCTCGAAATTCCGGGACTCGGTCTCGGTCTCGACCATAGGTCCAGCCGATCCCACCGGCTACAGGCGGTTCCTGCCCGCATCGTGGTAAGCGGCGCCGGGCTGCCCTCGCCCTCCCCAGATGAGGGAGGTCATGTGAATTACGCCGACTTGCACGAGGACCTATGTTGCAACAGTTCTCCTGGCTGGAATAAGCCGACCGGCCGCCCCGCCATTAGTGGCTGTCACCGAACGGCCGACACAACCCCTCGACTTATCCGAGGAGCTCATACCCAGGCCGGTTGTTCTGCCAAACCAGCTGCTCCAACCGATTCGTGGAACCTCCGCCCACAGCCACCACTGGGGCTCCCACCAAGGATTCTCGGTCTGGCAAGGGTCTACCCATCGCTGTCAGTTACCCCCACTCCCGACCACCTCGCAGGTGCAGGGTGCTAGGCCAGAGGCAGTTTTCGAGGACTCTTCCGAGTCCGAGATGATTCCTCCTTTTCTCCAAGCGACTGGACTTGGAGTCTTCAGGAGGTCAGTCAATGGACGATAGCCCGTCGTCCTTCCTAGGACTGCTTCGCTCATCTCAGAGTCTACCGGATGGAAGCTCAACCCGCTTCAAATGGGCCAGGTATCCCTCACGGAGATTCTGGACCGAGGGATTCTCCGACGGAGGCTTTCCGTGGCCGAGGCCATAGTGGGTCCGCACTGGAACTTTGGCAGCCTGCTTCCTGCTCCCGCGCTTCGGCCAGGATGGCCAGGAAGTATGCGGTCCCTACGTTCCTTGTCCGTTTTTGAACACCCTCTGCTGAGGGGTTGGTTACCGACAGCGCCCGCCACGCAACGCCAGGGATGTGGACAAACCTCCTGACAAGGAGTCCAAGAAATTGACTATGTCGGCAACAGTACGCCATGGCCCTCTCTCTGCCTTCGCCAGGCCAGTTCGCCGTCCTCATGGCACATTTTTCTCATGCCCTGTTGGGCTCCCTGGATGAGGTCATCCCTCATCTTCCCGCCGATCTGCAGACTACGGTTAAGCAGGTGCGGGACCAGGGCAGGGCAGTGGCCAAACAGCAGCTCCAGACTGCTTTGGATATAGGGGACTCATGCGCCAGATCGGTGGCGGCCGCAGTGGCTATGCGTCGGAGGGCTTGGCTGAGGATATCCACCTTTACTTCGGATACCCAGCACAAGTTGGCGGATGTTCCCTTTTTGGGGACTGACCTCTTCGGCCCTGGGGTGGAAGGTCACCTGCAGAGGATCGAGAAGTCCAATGCCACCTTGGACTCGGTCTCTTCCGCTCAGAAGGACAAAGGCCGCAAACCACAGCCTAAGCCCTTTCGTCTTTCTGTGCCCCGGCGCCGCCGCCCAGTAACGTCAGGGCCAGCAGGCTCGGCCTTGGCATCCCAAACCCAAGCCGCCGGCTTCCTCTAACAGGAGGCAGGAGGAAAGGGCCCAGGAGGTCCTCGCCGGTCCTCCTCCAAGCCTGCCCAGTGACGGGCTGAGGGGTGTCGCCCCATCCCCGCACCTTACCCCTGGGTCCCCTGGGGACGGCCCGCACTTCCGTCTCCGCCTGGTCGCTGTTACCACGGACAGGTGGGTCTTGGAGGTGGTGGGAAGAGGCCTGCCTCTGGAATTCGAGCAGGCACCACCTTCAGAGCCGCCGCCTCGGGGGCTTCGGGATCCCCAGCTCACTGGCGGCTCTGCCGAGCCGACATCGCCTCCTCCTCCAGAAGGAGGTGGTAAGAGAGGTGGTGGACCCTCCTTCAGACCCAGGGTTTGTGTCCAGGTACTTCCTGGTTCCGAAACGGACGGGGGGCTGGCGCCCCATTCTCGACCTACACGACCTAAACAAGTTCCTAAGGTCTCGAACCTTCAGGATGGTCACTCTGACTCAGATAATACCATCCTTGGAACGCGGCGTGTGGTTCTGCTCTCTGGACTTGCAGGACGCGTTTTTTCACGTCCCTATCCGTCCGTCTCACCAGAGATTCCTTCGCTTCCGAGCGGAAGGATCCCTCTTCGAGTTCCAAGCCATGCCCTTCGGCTTGTCTCCAGCTCCCAGGGTCTTCACCAAATGCATGGCAGTGGTGACAGCATTCTTGCGGCGCCGAGGGGTCCGGGTGTACCCTTACCTGGACGACTGGCTGATAGCAGCTCCTCCAGGAAGGAGGCGGAGTGGTCCAGAGATCTGGCCTCCAGGTCTGCTCTCAACTGGGCCTCCTTATCAACGAGGCCAAGTCGGAACTCGAGCCAAGCAGGTGATTCTATTCATCGGGCGCAGCTCGACTCTCTTCGAGCCAGAGCGTGCTCCCGGCGGACAGGGCCGAGGTTCTTCCTCCTTTGCCCGATCATTTCTGGTTGAGCACTGCGCCTGCCCGGGACTTCCTGGCCTCCCTGGGTCTCATGGCGGCCTGCACCAGCGTGGTCCGTTGGGCCCGCTTGGAACATGCGCCCCTTCAGTGGGGACTGGCCAGCCAGTGGTCACAACGCCTGCATCCTTGACCAGCTTGGTCGGAGACAGGGGATGTGGAACGCCTCCAGTGGTGGACCGCTCCAGATCATTTGCAGGAGGGCATCCCGTCGTCGCCCGAGCCGACGGTCTCTCTGTCGACCGATGCCTCTCTGATGGGTTGGTGCCCATCTGGGGAACACGGCTCATGGCCTCTGGTCCCCGCGGGAGTCCCGATGCCACATCAACCTGCTGGAGTCTCGAGCGGTCCGCCTAGCTCTCACCCGCTTTGCTCCGCTCCTCCGGGTCAAGTGGTCCGAGTCCAGACGGACAATACCACCACCATGTACTATCTGAACCGCCAGGAGGGACGCGGCCCATGCTTCTATGCAAGGAAGCCTCCGCATTTGGTCACTCGTGGCGCAGCCTGGAGGCGGATCTCTAGCCATTCACGTGGCAGGAGCCTCCAACACCCTGGCCGATGCCCTGAGCCGGATAGGGGCTGCATCCCACGAGTGGTCTCTCCTGCCGGAGGTAGTACAGCATCTGTTCTCCCTTTGGGGCACACCTCAGGTGGACCTGTTTGCCTCCATGGAGAACGCAGGCTGAGTCTGTTCCATGCCCGCCTCAGCAGGGCTCGCTGCAGGGGATGCCTTCTCGAGGCAATGGACCCCGGCCTCTTTACGCTTTCCCCATTTCCCTTGATCCACAAGGTGCTTCTCAAGGCGAGGAGGGACAAGGCGCAGGTGATTCTGATAGCCCCAGACTGGCCTCGCCAGTTCTGGTACCCAGATCTCCTCAGTCTCAGCTCCAGGACTCATGGCAGCTTCCAGCTCGCCCGACCTGCTCTCAGTCAATCAGGGAAGGTGTTCCATCCGGACCTTCAATCCCTGCACCTGGACGCCTGGTTCCTGAGCTGCTAGAGTTCCAGGCCTTGGGTCTTTCCGACGAGGTCCTCAATGTAGTTGAGGCGTCCGTGAAGAGTCGACCAGAAAATGCTATGCCTTCAAATGGAAAAGGTTTTCCATTTGGTGTCAGGGCAAGGGCTTGGACCCTTCCTCCTGTTCCTTGGCAAGCATCTTGGACTATTTATGGTCCCTTTCTAGTCAAGGGCTTAGGTCGACGACCCTAAGGGTGCACCTGGCAGCCATCTCTGCTTACCGGGCGGGCCGGGAAGCAGTCGTGGCGAGGAGAAGGTGGTCTGCGCTTTTCAAAGGCCTTGATCACTTTCCTCCAGTCGGGAACCCCACCTCCGTGGGATCTACTGCTGGTACTGGCAAAGCTCATGGGCAAGCCATTCGAACCTATGCACAGGTGTGCTCTCTCTCACCTGTCGTGGAAGACCGCCTTCTTGGTGGCTATCACATCAGCCAGAAGGATGGGAGAGCTCCAGGCGCTTTCCATCGAGTCTCCTTACCTGGTCTTCCACAGGGACAAGGTTGTCCTGCGCCCCCACCCGAAATTCCTTCCGAAGGTGGTGTCGGAGTTTCACCTTAACCAGGTGTTGACTCTGCCGGTGTTCTACCCCAATCACACCTCGGAGGCCGAATATAGGCTCCATACTCTGGACCCTAGAAGGGCGCTCGCTTATTATAAGGAGCTGACGGCTGAAATTGGGAGAGGTTCGCCAGCTGTTTGTCACCCACGCTGAAGCCGCATCTGGCAGACCTGCAGCCAAGCGACGATAAGCAGGTGGGTAACCTCCTGCATAGATCTCTCTATAAGTTGGCGGGCATGGAGCCTCCCAGAGGGATAAGAGCTCATTCTACCCGCCATACTGCTGCAACGGTGGCTGCTTCCAGGGACGTCCCTATCCAGGAAATCTGCAGGGCTGCTACCTGGAAGTCAGCAAACACCTTCATTACCCACTACCACATCGACCTTGAGTCACGCCGGGATGCTGGTTTTGGGGCCTCGGTTCTCCAGTCTCTTTCCCAAGTAAGTATTGGGGTGTGCGTCTTGCCTCCCTCCTCCCGGAGAACTGCTAGAGTCTGCCAATGAGTGTGGATGAACAACATATCCATGTCCCTAGAAATACAGGTTACTCACCTGTAACAGGAGTTCTAGGAATGGTATATGTTGTTCATCCACACTACTCCACCGATTTCTCCGCTTCGACGCTACAACCTGAGCTTCCAGCGGGCCAGATCTGGCGCCATGGGCGGAGCTAAGAGTTATACCACCCGGTGGGTGGGAGGAGCAAGCTTGAAGACCTTCCGCAAGATTTAAAGCGGCAAGGATACTGCCAATGAGTGTGGATGAACAACATATACCATTCCTAGAACTCCTGTTACAGGTGAGTAACCTGTATTTTCTCCGTATGGTAACTATGGGGGGGGGGGGCATGGTAAATTGGGACCAGAGGGAGGGAGGGAGAGCTTTACCCATTTTCGGGATTCTTCGAATCCTCGGAATCTGCCTTGAGAACATGCCTTAAATGATCTCCATATCAGCCTTTATCCTTGATAGGTCTTGGACTTCCTCTCTCCTCCTGCTCCCCCTGAAATCTCTTCTCTATCTCTTTCGCTTTCTTACCTTCCTGCCCTTTCCCCGTCCAGGGACTCTGGGACTTTCTTTAACCCATAACCTCCCAGGTCCCTCTCCTTCTCTGTCCTCTGGTCGGCTTATTCTTTCAGTTGTTTCCTTTCCTTTTGCTGTCTCTTGGCTCCCTTGCCCCACCCTTATTTTCTCTATACCTCCTTTCCTTCCGTCTCCCCAGCGTGCAGAACTGAGGTGGAGGTCGAATGGCATTACTGCCAACCCTGTGAGTGCCACACAGTTGTCGGCAGCGCCGACTCCTTCCTCCAAAAAAAAAAAACCTCTCCCGTAGGGTTCCTCTCTCTGGCCAGTCACCCAACAGTGACAAACGGTGAAGATACACAGGAAGATCAAGAATTACGGTAGGTATGTAATTTTCATTTCTCTACCAGCCTCGTCTTCCAGCCGCTCCACAAAGTGTACCTGCAGCAAACAGATCACTGGAAAGGACGGCCACTCTGCATGTCTGTTCTGTCGGTCCCAACCATGACACTGAAGCCTGCCAGCATTGCCAGAAATTCAACCAGGCCACCCGAAGACGTCCTTTAAAAGCGCTGGAGAGCCATCTTTTGAAGCTGAAGTTGGTTGCGATGGAGAAGGAGCTGCAGGCCAAGAGCTCCTCTGCCTCGCTAGCACTATCCTCCTTTGCCTCTTCTCTTTCCCACAAGGAGAATTCTGGGAAGCACAAACACTGGATCCGGTCAGGATCCTGTTCATGATTGCTGCTTATGCCTCCAGCCACATCTGGGTTGTCCTCTCTTGGGGCCGATTCAGCCCTCTGTCAGCCGCCTCTTCCTCTGGGCTTTTGGTGGCTCTGCTGCCTCTCCTTATCTCCATATCAGGTGGTGGCTTAGTCTCCTGCCCCTGAAGCTCAGGCCCATATCCTCCACGAGCTCTTAACCAGGTGGCTTGGCCGGTGTAGGTGGCTTGGGCGTCAGTTCTACCACATCACCCCCCCTGCTGCTACCTATGCCTGTCAGGCCAAAGCTGGAACCTCAACTGACAAAGGGCAGCCCTTCACCTGTGTACCGTTTGCCGTCTCCTGGTGATTCTTCTGAGGGGGAGGACCAACCTAACGAGGTGTCAAGTTTTCTGTCCTTTCCCCGGATCCATTCTTTATGGATGTGATGTGCCACATCCAGTCCATTATGGGCTGGGAGATGGAGGAGTAGGACCCGGAGAGATGCCGGTTGGCCCAGCCCTTCCAGTGGTTGTGCCCCCCTTGATCAAATCCTGTGAAGATGTCACCAGGGCGGCATGGAACCACCCTTCACCACTCTTCCTCTGCCCAAAAAGGCAGACGGCCTTTACCATGCCCCAGCGGGCAAACCCTTTCTTGGGACTCACCCTAAGGCGGAGTCTGTGGTCATTTCACATTTCACATGAGCATACTAAAAAGCCCAAACACCTTTAGTACACCCTCAGCCCCCCACCATGAGTCAAACATTTGACCATCTCGGCAAATGGGTATTTGCCTCTACCACCCTGGTGATTCGGGCCATCAGGTGTCTGGCCCACATGGTCCAATACCAGAATGTTCTTTGGGACCAAGCCAGAGATTTGGTGCAACTCTACCTGAGGACTTTACTAAGACACACAGCTTGCCCAACTGATGAAGTTCGGCTCAGACGCTTTGGTAGTCGCCTTCAAGCCTCTCATGATGCAGATGCCTCAGGGTGCAGGGCAGCTGCTGGGTTTGTCTGCAGCCATTCTTAGCTCCAGGTTTCAGGCTTAGTCTCTGTGCAAGCCAGCATTTTAGACGTCCCCTTCTGGGGTCTGTCCTTTTCAGTGGAAATGTCCAGGACATCATCTCTACCTTGCAGGAGTTTGGGTGGGTCCTCAAGTCAGTCCACTCACTTTATCACACCCAGCCTAGAGCGAGCCAGTGTCAGTCCTTTCATAGGTCCTCCTGCAAGCAGTCTCTTACCCAGCCTGCCAAGGGTCAGCACAGACGTAGGCCCCAGCATCCCTGTTGCTGCCGCCGCCATAGCCTCTGGGCCCCCGTGGCTGCACTGCCTGTGCCCGCCCCCACCTCCTGACTCCTTGGCTGTCCTCTCCCCTCTGGCCAAGAACCTGAAGGAGGCGGTCAGAGGTTGGTTCTCCCTACACCTGGAACAGTGGCAGGGGTCACCACAGACAACTAGGTGATGCAGATCATAGAACACAGTCACACTCTAGAATTCCTAGGTGGCCACCAGAAAACCCTCCAGTTTCCTCCACATACCCTCATCGCACACCTGTCTCTGGTTTGGGAGGAAATTCAGGCTCTTCAAAAAAGAGCCGTAGAGCCAGTCCCTGAGGCTCAATGGGGAAGGGGGTTTTACTCCCACTTCTTCCTAAAGCCCAAAAAGACTGGGGATCTTCAGTACATCCTGGACCAGAGTCATCTGAATCTGTACATGGAGTACAAGCGCTTCAGGATGGTCACCCTTCAAGGACTGTTACCACTGTTGCACCAGGGGGACTGGCTCTGTTCTCTGGACCTGCAGGACGCTTGTCTGCACATCCAGGTCTTTCCTGCCAATTGTCGTTTCCTTCACTTTCAGGGAGCCCAATATCCTCGCACGCACCCCCCCCCCCCGGGGATTTTCCAAATGCCTGGCAGTGGTGGCTGCCACGTTGAGGAGGCAGGGCTTCTATGTGTTCCCCTACCTGTATGACTGGTTGCTTGCAGTCCCCTCCAGGGAATGTTGGTTCAAACCCTAGAATCAGCCTTCAGTTTTTTCCAGGCCTTGGGGATCACCATAAATCTGCCGAAGTACTGCCTGTCTCCTTGGCAGCATATCCAGTACTTAGGGGTGGTTCTAGACACCAGTCAGGCAAGGCCTTTCTGCCCGAGGACAGAGCAGGCGACTGATGGCACAGACCTGTCTGGTTTCTTCCAGTTGGCAGGTCCCAGCCAGGATCTTCCTACGCCTTTTGGGTCACGTGGCAGCGGCAGTTGCCATGGTCCACTTTGGTGATGTCTACATAAACGGATCCACCAGTGGACCTTGAGGGTCCAGTGGGGCCAACATACCGACGACCTGGACAGATTGGTCCTGGTCTCTGACCTAGTCTGGAGGACTCTGTCGTGGTGATTGGACTCAGCCAACCTCCTTCAGGGAGTTTCCTTTCAGCTGCTGATCCCCCCCCGACAGGTTCTCACAACAGATGCGTCTGGCCTGGGCTGGGATGCCCATCTGGCCGACCATCAGACCCAGTATATCTGGTCGCAAGTGGAGCAGGGTCTCCACATCAATGTCCTGGAGATGTGGGTGGTTCTTTACACCCTGCAGGCCTTTCAGACTCTTCTCCCCCATCCGCTGCCGGTGCAGATGGGGATAACATGCGTCATCTACTACATCAACAAGCAAGGGGGGACCCATTCTCACCCCGTGTCGGGAGGCGATGCGAGTCTGGTTCTAGGCCATCGAGCACAGTCTGGAGCCTCGACTGTGCACGCATCTGGTATGCTCAAACATCTTGGCCTGACAGTCCTCAGCTGCCCAAGTTGCGGCCCACAAGTGGAAACTTAACTTCTGTGGTCAAAGATCTCTTTGACAGGTGGGGCTGTCCAAGTTGGACCTCTTTACGTCCCCATTCAACGAAAACTGCTACTTTTCTGCTCGCTCGATCCAGAGCCTGGAGTTTTCTGGTGAGATGCATTGTTCCTCCTTGGAAGGGGATGTTTCTGTATCCCTTTCCCTCATTCCCATTCTTACAGAGGGGTTTCTTAAGCTCCAGTTGCCCCTGTGCACAGGCTTGTCATCCAGGACCAGGGCTTCCTGGTCCATCAGACCTCAGATCCCTGCATCTCCATGCATGGCTCCTGAGGACATAGCTATTTTGCTTTGGGGTATCCTCTAGGGTTGCTGATGTCCTGTTGGCAGTCATGAAGTCCTCCACCAGGGCCATTTATGATATGAAATGGAAGTGCTTCTCCATTTGGGCAGCTGTGCGCCATTTGGATCCTTTCACCTGCCTGGTGAATCAGGTGTTGTATGACCTCTTTTCCTTTTGGATTCAGGTTTGGGGTGCTTCTCCTTGCGGTGCACCTTTCTCCATCTCGTGCCATGCACCTATAGAGGCAAACTGTAGCTCAGCTTGAGGTGTCCCAAGACAGCTTGTGGGGCATTTTGCATCTGAAACCTCCCATTCGGGACCCAGTACCTCCATGGGACCTCAACTTTATGTTGGAGAAACTCACTTTACCTCCCTTTGAACTGGCTGCGAGTTGCGAGCTGTGCTTTCTGTCATGGAAAGCTGTCTTTTTAGTTGCTGTTGCTTCTGCTCGAAGGATTTCCGAGCTACAGGCTCTTATGTGTAAGGAGTCTTATTTGTTTTTTCACAAAGACAGGGTATCTTTGTGTACTAATCCAAAGTTTTTCCCTAAGGTGGTGTCAGTTTACTTTATAGCAATCCATCCACCTGCCAGTTTATTTTCCTCAATATTCTAATAAGGGGGTGGCATTGCTCCATACTTTGAATGTTCACAGAATGTTGCAGTATTACACGAACCGCACCAAGCCTTTGAGGAAAACTGACCAATTCTTTGTTTTGTTCGTCCTCAAGCCATAGGGCACTCTGTTTCAAACAGTACTTGTCTAGGTCGCTAGCTAAATTGCATTGTTTATTGCTACTGCAAGTACAAAAAAACCTTCTGGGGTAGTCAGGGCCACTCCACCAGGGGTGTGGCTGCCTCCACAGCTTGCTTCAGAAAATGTCTGCTGATGCTATCTCTGCAGCTGCTGCCTGGAGTTCTATCCACAGCTTCACCAAGCATTGCAGTCTGGACATCGCCTGTAGGCTTAGGGCCAATTTCAGCCTGGCAGTTCTTCAGGGCCTTCTGTCATGAGCTCTTGGCTGCTGACTTGTCCTCCTCCTGGTGGTGTCATCCTAGTGATGCTTAGTACTACTTAGAATTCAGTCCTATCAGTGTGGCCTGCTGCAAGAGCCTTCTTTGAAGTAAGATAGTACAGTTACATAAGAACTGTAGATCTTCGAGAGAAGCTCTTGCAGCAGGCCCTGCTTTCCCTCCTTCCTTCCCACTGCTACTCTTTTTCTCTTGTACTACTTCTGCATTTCTCTTGGTTCTTGGAAAACCTCCTTATTTTTCCTTTAGCTGCCTGTATGGGGTTTCTGGCGGGAGAACTGAGGCTAGTACTGCTTAGAACTCAGTCCTGTCAGTGTGGCCTGCTGCAAGAGCCTTCTTTGAAGTAAGATAGTACAGTTACATAAGGACTGTAGATCTTCGAGAGAAGCTCTTGCAGCAGGCCCTGCTTTCCCTCCCTCCCTCATTCCTTCCTTCCCACTGCTACTCTTTCTCTTGTACTACTTTTGCATTTCTCTTGGCTCTTAGAAAATCTCCTCATTTCTCCTTTAGCTGCCTGTATGGGGTTTCTGGCGGGAGAACTGAGGCTGGTGTGGGGGACTACCCACCTGTATAGACTAGGCTGACGTCAGCTGACTGACGTTGGCGGTGGGCAGTCCTCCGTGGTAGACTGCTAGCTAGAAATTTTACATGTGGTCCTGGTGGCTTAGTCCTATTGGTATGGCCTGCTGCAAGAGCTTCTCTCGAAGATCTACTGTTACTGTAAGTTCTTACGTATCTGTACTTTTTTTAAAGCTTTTTATTATAATAGAGTTGCTCTTTAACTCAGAGTATAGCCTTGAGTGTTACTCAGACTCCTTTGCATGGTTGGCTTTACTTTTTAATAGCTTGCACAGTGCTTTATAATACATATTTCAAAGATGCTATAGAAACCAAATGAGCTTTTTCCTTAGTGACTGCATGTATGACTGCATGACTGAGTATGTTTCTTTATTTGACTGTGCCTCTGTGAACGTGTTTCTCTGTTTGGCTGTGCTTCTGTGCACTGCCCCATGTCCCATTACTGAGAAAACAGACTAGAATCAAAGTTACTGTCAGTTTTCGAGTGTCTGTATCAACAGAGAATAGCTGCACTAATAACTTCTTGTGATGCTATATGCTAATACCACCAGCAGTATTTCAGTACACTTGTAATGGGAGCAGATTTTAGAAGGGCAAAGATAAAAAGAAAAGGTGATGGTGTTTAAAAAAAAAAAAAAAAAAGATACCACTTTTCCTTGCTTCAAAGCTGCGTTCATTTTATCCTGGCAAACATTTACTGTTCAGATATCAAATAAAAGAAAATAACGTTGAACATAAGATGGAAAGTAGTGCATGTTGACTGTGTAATGTTGGGTTAATTAAGTTACTTGCATTTTTTGTGCTGTAAATACTTACGTGCTTGGAAACTTTCTTTTTCCCTTCAACCTCAGTTTGATGAAAGTGTGAGGATATGGGATGTGAAAACAGGGAAGTGTCTCAAGACTTTGCCCGCTCATTCAGATCCGGTTTCGCTGTAAGTTTTTCATTTATTGCTACCAGATGCTAAACTGTAATAGAAAAGTCTTGTTTTCATTAGTTTAAATATACAGACAATGAAAATTCAGGGTGAACAAATGTGACTCTAGCAAAACTTAGGCAGACCACTTGTTAACAGCCCGATTCTCATCTTCTTAAAATCCAGATAAAATAATATCTCCTGTTACAGTAACCATTTTGGAGGATATTTCTTAAACTGTTCTTGTTGATGCCCACCCATAACTGAGGTGGCCCTTCTTACTATTAGTAGCCTTGTGGTCAAAATTGGTAAATTTATTTTTGTGTATGTGAATCTAGCATGCAGTATGGTACAGTAGTAATGAAACGAGAAATATACCAGACCCAGCTAAGATCATATGACAATTCCATCCATTTCTGTTGCACTCACTGTTGTCACTGGATGGTTATGTACATTCCTACTTTGGACATTGGCACACGTCAGTGAGAAAAAAGTGTAAAAGGACTGTAGTACGTAAGATCCAAATGTCATTATTCAATTTTGTACATCGGGAGAGGTCAACAAAGTTTCAGAGTAGTTGATAATGGGATAAGAAAGGAGTCCAGAACAACCGTCTGACTTGTTTGCCAGTGTAAAATGTTAAATTTTCAAAAGAACATGATCATTTCTTTGCTTCACATCTGACTAATGGGTTTTATATGGCCTTTCATTGAGCTTGGCATAGGCTGAAGCACATTGGCACCACTGCATTTCATGCCCCCCCCCCTTTCTGTTCACGAAAAGATGCCCAGCAGGCAGACTTTGGGAGAGAAGGGGATTTTATAACCAAGGAGCTACAACCTATTCTCCAATAACACTTTCTAGATGCTCTCAGCTCGGTATCACTTCAATTCAGTGCAAACATTACAGCGTAAACAACTCGGCGCATCAAAGTGAGCTAAAAAGCATTACCACTAACAGTATAATACAGCGCACAACAATTTTGGCGATAGCGCTGCAGCATACCTCCAGCAACTACATATGATTTTGACTTCACACAGTGTTTACATGGACCGGCATGTCTCTGGGTTAGTGCAGCGGAAATAAAAGCCGCAAAGTTAGCCTAACCTAGTCATTCAGGTGCAGGATTTGCGCGTAAAAAGAGAGAACATTTTGTCTGGACTGAAAGCAAATGGACACTTTAGTTAGCCGCAGAGGAAAAACTTTTGCTGTCCGCTTGTGTGAGGGTACGTTGTCAGCTCCTGGAAGTATGCCAGAGTCCACCTCTCCACCACTCCGTACTTTGCCCCAGAACTGCTCACAAGGAGCGCTGAAATAAACACTGTAGGAAACTAAGCAAACGCTGTAGAAAATGAGCAAAATGTACTTATGTGCTGTATTGCAATTGGTTTCCTGAGCTGGACATAGCACTCCAATACTGTTAACATGAGCGCCAAGCCCAAAATAATTTGTACTGCTCAACTAAGGGAAGAAACAATAGAACAAAACTAGCATTTGCTTTTTCTTACCCTTGAAGGTATTCTCAGCTCAGACTTTGAGGCTTTTTGGGTTTTCAGCTCCATTCCTTGTTTTTAGGTCCTTCACAAGTGCCTTCCAGTGTTACTATAGGAGCTAGCCTGCCTTGTCTTCACTATTCCTATACACTGAACAGCACTGTGGAAGGAGCCTAAACTGAGAATGTTTTACTCAACTCAAGGCTCATTTACTTGCATAAAGAAAAAACAGAATGATAATAAAAATAATTTTTTTGCGGTGAACACAGTAGCGCTGAAAAAATGCACATGAGTAATTATGGGTGCTAAAATCTACGTATGTAAATGACAGCGAAGGTTTGGTCGCGATTGACATGGAACATCTCAGCTCTAGCAGTCATTCGACCTATGCATAAAGGTACTTATTTGGCAGTTGCAAGTCAGATACATATCAGCAGTGTGCAGGTGCAGTGAGGTCCAGTGGGTTCTGTGGCAGAGTTGTGATATTTTTCCGCTTTAGCATTTTATTTAAAAATATTGCAGCAGGCTGACTCTGTGATGCTGGGTGATCTGGGATTGCTCGGTCAGCTTGACAACCCAGGTTTGCAGTCCGCGCCTGGGATGTCTGGAGCAGAGGCCAGGCAAGGAGGGCTTATTGCAGGGTTCGATTTTAACATTAATTTACTTTCCCTGGGTATAGTGCAAACTGGCTGGGGCCATTGTGACTCTCCCTTGACTTTCCCATTCGGGCTAGTATAAAAAAAAATAAAAAAAACTCTCCCTCCAACCGTCTAAGGCCCACTACCCATGTCCCCTTAATCAGAAAACTCACTCACAACTTAAGTATTAGGAAGAAAAATCACACCACCAATCCCATTTTACCAGTCCCACTGCCAGGCCTAAATATCAGCAGTCTCTCCCTCACACTTTATCGCAAAACTCCTTTGGGAGAGATTGCTGGTATTCAGGCCCGGTGGTGAGACTGTTATGTTAGGATCAGTGACGTGCTGCTTTAGGACTTTTTTATACTGATACTTGTCACCTTGTGGGTGAGTTTTTGAGTAAGGAAACATGGGGGGTGGGGCTGAGATTAGTGGGGAAGGGTATTAATTACTGTAGGATTGCAGTTGCCACTAATTATATGGTGGTTGGCTGAGGAGGTGAGCAGAGGGTTTGTGCCAGTCGTCATCAGGGACCAGGATTGTGGGGTTGGTCTGCTCTGGTGGGTGGGGGGTGGCACTGGACAACAGAGAATGTTTGGGGATGAGGAAAGGCTGGGGGTGCCACTGGACACCAGTGATGGCTTACGGGGAGAGGGAGGGGTGCCAGTGGACAGCAGCAAGAAACTGAGGATGGGTGAGAGGGTACCACTGGAAACCAGAGAGTAACTGGAAATTGATGAGTTTCTTCCCTGTACAGATTGGTACCATTTTCCCAGCTGGACCAGTGCAAAGAAGTTGTGACCCCTATTATAGTGGCCTTCACATACTCTTCTGTCCAGTGGGGGTGGGTGGGTCTTAATGTTCTGCTGTAGTTAAGGTTAGTGTTAGTGGCACAGTTAAGGTGCTTTTGACAGCATGGGCGACTCACGCTTAATGAGGCACCAGACCAGGCCAGCTGCAAGTATGTGCATGCTGTTGAGTGAGCTGAAGAAAAGGAGGAAATGGTGTACCTGGTGACAGACTCCTGTGGTTCCTCCTCTCCCCCAACTTACAGAGTTGGGTCCCTCCAGCCAAGCATCCCAACTAGTTCATTCTCTTGGAGTGACAGAGGCTTCCGTAAGGAGAAAGTAGCAAAAATGGTGTGTCAATAGAAAGACGTGCTCCTTCATAGGCTAAAGAAGGCCTCCAGAAGGGATATGCCATTCCTCAGGATGTTGAGCAGGCTAGAGGTCTGGAAAGATCCTCCGTGGCAGTTGGGGGTGGGGTGAGTTTGACGCGTGGTAGAGGAGGTAATGGGAGACACAGTAGGAAAATAAAAAGGGAGGGGGATGTTGCAACATAGACTGCATCCAAGTGCTACGGTCCAACAGTTGATGTTTCTTTTGATTTGAAACCTAGGGTTGTGGGTGTAGGCTTAGCACTATCCCCATTGAATGGAAAATGTCTCTGAGGAGCGACCACCTGTAGTGGCCAGGGAATGGAATCTGGGCATTATCTGCCTTCCTGTAGGTTAGTATCTTCCTTCCTTGTTAGCCTCTCCCTCAGTGTTGGGTGGTGATTGGCATGGACCAAAGGTGGTCCACAGCCTGTCCGTCAGATTAGCAATAAGCAAAGGAATTTGTGTCATTGGGTCATCCTGACTTGATTGATTTGTTGATTGAATTTTTACCAGCAAAGAAATACTGAACTGGTTAAAAGCTTGTTTCAGGATGCATACTTTGGGGGGGCGTGTATGGAAGATTGTGCAAGATGAGAAAAAATGATTAGCAATTAACAGCATTACAAAATAGTCAAATACAGCAGTATGGTACATCAAAGGCATAATCATAAACCTTGCAAGGCAATAAAAGTACAGCAGGTGCATGTGGTAGATAAAATAGAGTTTGATAGGCAAGGGAAATTACCTCTACAGGTATGGGGGGCAGAGCAACATAGCCAGGGCAGTATGTGTAAGGGAAGGAAGTCAGAGTTAGGGGTCATGGACCATTGCAGATGGGAGTAGAAAAGTTACAAATACACGCTTTGTTCCTGTATAGTGCACCAGGTTTGAGGTGGAGCTTATGGTGTACGGTATCATTGTGCACTGAGAAATCAAGATGACAGTCCAGCCAGATACTAAGGTACTACTCATTACCTCCTGGGTGGCCATTTTTGTCAGGTAAACAGTGGATAGTTCGGCTTCATATGGAGTTATTGGAGGTAATGAGTTGAAGGAGGCTACATCCTCAGTTGCAACACCATCAAGGGTGTGGAATAATGGGAGAGAAGGTAGTTGGTATGCCTTTGACTGGTGTCAAAAGTCATGGAAACCTTTTTTTATTTAACATTAAAGGACAGTTGGTTAAACTGAAACCAGCACCGAATATTGTCAGAATCCACATGTAGCTGGAAAGTTCATGGGAAGAGGAACCAGATGCTGAAAGTACTTGTATCATCAGCATACATATGAATGGAAGCAAAGGAACAAGTAGGGGTGAGGTTGTTCAGAGAATGGAGTTCAGGACAGATCCTTGAGGGACCCATGAACATATGGGGAGTGGAGGGGATGGGGAGCTTCCAGTTCAGAGTGTTTGACAACTGAGCTCAAGGTAGGAGTGGAAGCAACTGACTGAGAAGGCAGAGAGGCCCGCTGGCTTTAAGCTTGTCTGGGGGGGTGGGTGAGCCATAGTGTCGAAAGTTTTAACAAGATTGACAAAGATAGCGGTGGTGATCAGACACTGGTCCATACCTGAAATGACATACAGCTGGTTCCATTTCTCTGCAGGTACCCTCACCTTGCTTGGATAGTCTGGCTCCATGAGCTTCACTAGATTGTGGGAAGAGGCAGCTTTAATTGGACTAAGCCTGTAGCAGAGGGGTACCAGAATAGAGCTAATGAGCTCACTTGTTAACTAATGCATCTGACCAAAAAAAAAAAAAAAATCCTAACACTAGATCTGAGCTGCAGCTGTAGATTTTAGCCTTATGCCAGCACAAGAAAAATAAAAGTCCAGTATTTTCAAGAGGATCTGGAACACCTTGAGCCTTTGCAATTTCTGTTTTTCAACCACTACTCATTGCGTGGAGAAGTGTTGTAAATAACCACAAATACAGATGGCTGGCTATCATAAAGCTTCCCGTAAAGGGTAACTTGAATTTTAATAACTTGATTCATCTTTGATCATGAGTATATGCTAAAAATATACACCTCCCCAAAAGCCAATTCTGTGTTGTTCCACATTGTCACTGGGTATTCATTTACCACTGGGTTACATATACTCCTTATTATAGCGAACACACTCCAGAGCTGTGACGTTATAATAAAACTTGGCTCCTCCCCTGCTCTAGGCATTTGACTTTGTTTTGTCTGTTTCAGTGTGTAAGTCAAAGGTGCAGGCGTGTACCTAGGCGACTCCAGCTTGTCAACTTTAGTTAAAACTTTCATTGCTTTCTCCCACTGCAGTAACACGCAGCAGAAAATCTTGCTTTACAGACAGAATTCTAAATATATCGGGCCTATTGTTTGCTTAAGTGATTCCTGTTTTAATGCCAGATTCCAGTTGCAGACTGGGTGTCTTGCCATTCTGACTGAATTCTGATAGCATTCTTCAAAGAGTGTAAGATAAGTATTTAAGGTCTTGCTGTTGTGGTCTCATGCTTAGCATGGTGCCTATGTGTTTTATTCTTTTCTCCCCAGTTGTTTGTTTTTTTCTTTCCCCAGTCATAGTTTCTCCTGCCATCAAGCTTTGTCGGTCCACTGCTGATGAAGAATGCCATTGAACTATGCTAATATCGCTAATGCTGCTGCTTCTGGTTTATTTTGAAACTCTAGGGCATAGATATAGTTCACTACCCACACTCTGGCATTTCCACTGAAAGTGCTGATTAGTTGGACGTCTTGAAGCTAAGCTCCTCCTGCCACCCAGGCAGAATGTCCTCTGACTCGGCCATGTAACATCAGATTTATTTCCACTGGAAGAAAAGGTCACCTCCTTCGCAACTCTTAGTTAGGATTCAGTGCTCCATTGCCAACCTGTATTTTGAAGTTTTTGAACTTTCTATTTCTCTGTCGGCTCCTTCGACTTTGCTCAGCTATCGAGAATGAAGCAATGCAAGCCAGAGCCAGCAGATGATGTCTGCCGCCTATCTGCATGACGTGCCTGTACTGCCTAGGCGGGCAACATAATATAGCCAGGTGCTGCCTTTGCCTTTTGATGCTCACAGAGTTCCTAGCAAACAGAAAGCATTGGCTTGGCCTTTACGGCTGCCAGTTCTGCTCTCCAGCTTGCAGCCCTTGAAAAGGAAGCGGCAGTCACTGTGGAGGGCACCTCATTGGTCTCTTCACTGCTCCCGCCCGGCTGGAGTGAGCGTCAGAGGGTCATTCACAGACTTGTTCTGTGAAATATGTGTGGCCCTCCTGGGGAGAGCCATGCCCACCACATCAAGTAACACAGGCACCACCAGCGATGGTCACGGGACTGGGAGAGGTTCGAGATCCTCCCGATCCCTTGAGTTCCCTGACTGCTAGACTCTGCTCGAGACCCCTTCAGTCAAGGGGAATATAGAGAAACACTCGGTACTCTGCTGGGCTTGTCAACCTTGACTCCAGTCGAGCAGGCTGTGGAAGCCTTCCTCAAGCCTGTTAACCGGCTGTTGAATGAGATTGAGGAGTCGATCTTGCAGTCCCTGGTGCTCCCAGGCATCACTTGGACGGAAGTGGACTGGTTGGTGACCCTAACTGGTTCACTTCAGGAGCGCCTCCACCAGCAGTTGAGCCTTCAAATCCTGTCCTGGTCAGTAGTGCCAGTCATGTGGTGTACCATAACCTGCCAGAAGGCTCACCTCTTTGTTGTTCTAGTCGACAACTGAAGGCTTGATTGAGGTACTCTCTGTGACGTAGACAGCCAGTTCTGAGTGCCTCAGCACGAACTTAACTCAGGCATCTTCCTTTTTCCCTAGTCGGACCAGGGGAGTTGCCCCTGGAAACAGGCTGATTCCTTCCCCCTCATCCCCGCAGGGATAGGGCCTTGAACCACTGAAAGCGGTCTCTACCACTTCACTGGGCTGCTCTTGTGTTCCTCTTCAGGTGAGAACACACACCATACAAAAAAAAGTTTTTGACAGAGCTTAGAGCTTTGAGACCTGCTTACAGCAGAGTATCTCCTACTACAGACTGCAACAGACTCTTAGACTGACTTCAAATTCCCAGCGTTCTACTCTAACCTCTAACTGCAACATTCCAGTGTGGCTTATGCAGCTGCAACAGTTCTAAATGTCATCCTCAGTCTCAGCTGAGACTGAGAACAGAGTGAGACAGTGTGAAATTCATTTAACTGAGTTTCACAAGCTGCCTTCCCTGCCTACCGCTAGGTCTTACTGGGATTCTTAGTAACACCGGGTAACGGGGGTTACATAAGGTTTATTGGGAAAATGGACGTATGTATACACAGACAGTACAGACAGGAGGAGGGATGCTAGGCAGGGAGCTTGTCGCTCCTCAGGGGTATCGTGAGCAGTTGCTCAAAATTGCACATGATATCTCTTGTCTGGTCATCTGGGAATCACATGTACAATGCAGTGGTTGGCCCAGAATTTCTACTGGCCTAACTTCACCCAGCAGGTGAAGGAGTATTGCAGGTCTTATCACCGGTGCCAAGAAATAGGAAAGGCGGGCAAGAAAACCCAAGCTGTCCTGATCCCTTTGCCCATGGTGGAGGAGCCATTCCAGAGGGTGGGAATGAATATTGTGGGACCTTTATATACCCCCAGCTCCTCAGGGAAGAGATTCATCCTGACTGTGATGGATTATGTCACTGTGTACCCAGAGGCAGTCGCCCTATTCTCACTGAGGATGGACAAAATGGCAGATGCCTTACTTGGGATTTTCTCCCGTGTTGGGTTTCCGCAGGAGGTAATCGCTGAATGAGGGGGTTCCTTCATGTCAGACCTGATGAAATGTTTATGGGAGAAGTGTGGGGTGGTGCAGAGATGCACAACCCCATATCACCCACAAGCCAGTGCACTTGTGGAATGATTCAATGGTACCCTAAAGTCAATGCTCCGGGCGTTTGCTGAACAGCATTGGAGGGACTGGGAGAAATACCTTCCCCACCTGTTTGCATACAGGGAGGTGCCCCAAGAGTTGACAGGATTTTCCCCCTTCAAACTCTTATATGGATGCCGGGTACGTGGGCCCCTAGACTTAAACAGGGAGGACTGGGAAGGCAAGCACGCCACCCATGGAACCCCCATTGTGGATTATGTCCTTAGGTTTAGGGAAAGGCTGAAGGAGCTTATGGGGACAGCCCAGAGGAGCCTGGCAGCTGCCCAACAGAAACAAAAGGTGTGATACTACTGGAGAGCCAGAGCTTGCTTGTACATTTTGGGTCGGGAAGTCATGATCCTTATTCCGGTCCGGAAAGACAAGCTTCAAGCTGAGTGGGCAGGACCGTACAAAGTGGTTAGGAAGGTAAATGACGGGAACTACATTGTGGAGTTACTTGACCATAGACAGACTGAAAGGATGTACCATGTCAACATGATGAAGCCATATGCAAACAGGGCTGACATGGTGTTCGTAGTATGTAGTCATGGGGAGGGGACGGACAAAGGAGACCCCCTTCTGGACTTGCTGGAAGTGAGTAAGCGGGGAGTCCTCACTGGAGGCAGTAAAATTGTCTCCCCAGCAGAACCTTGACCAGGTCCATAAATTAAGGGAGGTTTTAGCAGACTTTGCCCCTTGTTTAGCGCCAAGCCTGGACTAACCCCTAGCGACACACTATGTGGAGACAGGGGACACAGACACCCATATGGCGTAACAGCATATCGGTGTCAGAGGCTGTCCAAAAGGACATTAGGAGGGAAGTGGAGGAGATGCTGGATTTAGGGGTAATCCAGAGATCCCACAGCCCCTGGGCCTCACCCGTAGTCCTTGTGCCCAAGCCAGATGACTCAACTCATTTCTGTGTGGACTGCCGTGGACTGAATGCAGTCACAATGCCCACTCGATGCCCCGGACGGACGAACTCCTGGACAAGTTGGGGCGACCTACCTTACGACTAGTGACCTGACCAGGGGGTATTGGCAGGAAGAATTGACAGACAGAGCTAGGGAGAGGTCGGCCTTCATCACTCCGATAGGGTTATTTGAGTTTAAAGTAATGCCTTTCGGAATGAAGAATGCCCTGGCCACTTTCCAAAGGTTGGTGAACCAGGTGTTGAATGGTGCTGAGGGGTATGCTGTAGCGTACCTGGATGACATTGCCATCTTCAGTACCAACTGGGAGGAACACCTTTCACACCTTAGGGAAGTGCTGGGCAGGATACAGAGGGCTGGGCTCACTGTCAAAGCCGAAAAGTGCCAGGTGACCATGGGGGAAGTGGCATCCCTCTGGCATGTGGTAGGCCGGGGACAGCTCCATCCTAACCAAATAAAGATAGAGGTGATTCAGGCATGGCCCAGACCAGAAACCCAGAAGCAGGTCAGGAGTTTTCTAGGGACAGCAGGGTACTACAGAAAGTTTGTACCCAATTACAGTGCCCTGGTTGCTCCCCTATCTGACCTGACAAAGAAAAAGATGCCAAAGAAAATTACCTGGGGCCCAGCCTGTGAGGAAGCCTTTACCAGACTGAAGGAGGCACTGCGCAGTGCTCATGTTTTGACAAGTGCGGACTATACCAAAACGTTTATAGTTCAGACGGATGCCTCAGACGTGGGTATTGGGGCAGTACTTAGCCAGATGTTTAGCCAAGGGACAGACCACCCAGTTGTGTACCTGAGCAGGAAGCTTATTCCCAGGGAGCAAGCATACTCCACGGTGGAAAAGGTGTCTTACGATAGTGTGGGCCCTGAAGAAATTAGAGCCATGCTTGTATGGGCAGCATTTGTGGTGCAGACTGACCACAAGCCCCTGATTTGGCTGATGCAGATGGGGAAAACAATGACAGACTACTAAGATGGAGTCTTGCTTTACTCTAAAATTGTATGTAGGGCTGGAGCGAAGAACAAGAACTCAGATGGGCTGTCTAGGGTCTATGAGGGAGGAACTGATTTGGGAAGCTCATCCCATGGAGGATAGATCCTCCAAATTCAGTTTAGGTGGGAGGAGTGTGACATAGACAGCCAGTTCTGAGTGCTGTATTATATTTTTAATATAAAATGTATTAATGTCTGTGCTGAAAATTCAGATGTTTCAGGAATGACCTCACTGACACCCCCCCACGGATTCCAGCTGAGAGATGAAAACCATGGGAAACGGCTGGCAGTATGTGAGTTCACGCACACTCAGTTTTTAGAGACAGTGTGCTACATGGAAGACTTTTATTAAGGATCCTATCCTGTTTCTCTGAGCTAATTACAGACTTGTTTAAGTTAATTTTGTTAAGAGCAAAATCATAAACTAGGTTCATGACATTAGAAAGGGAAGCTAGGATGTTACATAGAGGTGTAAGGTTGTAAATGACCCTGTGAAGCCTGTGTGAGGAGGGTACAGCATGAGATCAAAGAAGGTGTCATTTGAAACTGAGTTATGCTAAGGTTGCAGAATTAATACTTTGAAATTGCATCCTGTGGTTGTATAGAAATGTATATTTTTTAGATATTTTGACAGAGGAGGAGCTGGATGACGTCATCCATAAGGGGTTGGCAAATACTATTTAGAAAGCTAGACAAAATCTAAATATAGTTGTAGGAATTGCACTGTTCTAAACCTTGTTTTGTTTAAAGATATATAGGTCTTGGGATATAAGAGTTCTATATTGTATGTTTGACGTATTGTTATATATTTTAGTAAAAAAACTCTAATTTTAGAGCAAACCTGGTCTGTCTTTGAATTGCTTTCTTTTGCTAAGAAATATTTATGGTTATAGCAGACATAAGCTTGTAGGGTGGTACCAAACTGGAAAGAGAAGCGTTTTAAATCTGAGGTCTTTATTAAAGTTTTAAAGGGTTCCTCTCTGAATACCTGGTTAGGTGCCTGTAGACAAAGATATCTGCCCCCCGGAGACAGATATATATGAGCCTGTGGATTGGGTATGCTAGCAAGAGTTTGAATCCCTCCAGAACTGAGACCAAAGGTTGATCCGAACTCTCAGACAAGAGGGTTACCTTGTCTGTTACACTGTTCACAAGACTTCGCTCAGAGGTTGCCACTTTGGGAGTAGAGGGCCTGACCTGCTGAGTGAATCTGTGACGCACTCTATCCTGATCAACCAGGAAGCTTCACAGTCAACGCTTCTTGACCTCCTCGGGCAAGGAGAGACACCACCACAAGATGCACTACTGCTACAAGAAGCTCGTCTGGCAACAGTGGGCCATCAGAGCGGGGTAGGTGTCTAACCACTGAACTACCGGTCCCTTGGCAGCAGTCATGCCCTCACCAGTCCACCGTACACAGGTGCTCCCCACAAATACTTCTCTACTCCTCCGTGTGGAGCTGCCACCACCACTGCAGTAGAAGGTGGGTGCTCTGACAAAGGAGGCTTGTATAGCCAACTGCTTGCCAGAATGGTTCAGTGCAGATCACCCAAGCAGAGGATACTCAGGTGGTCCGTGGTGAGAAACAGTTGAGGGTAGTTTCAAGCTGGCCTCAGATGATTCATACCTTGAGTTCATAGCCTCCTCTGGGACTGTACTCCTCGACTGGGGCTCTGTCGAGGAGCTGACTACCGACCATGGGCAGTTGTCTTTTGGAGCTCATTAAATTTAATGAGTCCATGAATGTCCCATTAGCTCCAGTTCAGAAAAGGACCAAGTACCCTTTCACAGACACTTTGTACCAGGATGATTTCCAGGGGTTGCCTTTCCCATGGCTGAGGCCATATTGGGACTGGCCCTGGAGCTTAGACAGCATCCAGTATCCTGCCCGGCATATTCTACTTGCATGGTCTGCAGGTACATGGTCCCCACTAGTTTACTATCTGGGTTCTCGGGCCCCCCTCTGCCGAGGAGTTGGTGTTTGATTCAGCCTTCTGCAGTCTGAAGGCCAGGGGACATGGACAAGCTTCCAGACAAGAAGTCCAGGAAGATTGACCACACCACTGAAAAGGTACACACTGTTGCATCCTTTGGTCTGTCAGGTGAGCTATGCCGTGATGGCTAACTTAGGCTGCTCCTGATGGAAGTCTTTGATATCATCCTTCTCACCTCCCTGCTGACCAGCATTCGGTGAAGATCAGAGACCAGAGTCAGTTGCTGGCTAAACACCAGCTCCAGATGGCCTTAGACACAGACAGCTTTTGTGCCTGTGCTGTGGCAGCCGACATCTGTATGTGTTGCAGGGCCTGGCTGCATCTTTCCACCTTGACGATGGACATGGAGCATAAGCTAGACAATGTCCCTTTCCTGGGAACCAACCTCTTTGGCCCTGGGATGGAAGGACATATTACCCGTGTCAAGTCTGCCATTACCCTTGACTCTGAGGTGGTATCCCAGAAGGACCAGAAGAAGAGGCCTAAGAAAGAGGCTTTTCAGTATTGGTTCTTCCAGCCAGAATCTCCCCAGCAAGAGTCCCAGCAGGGGAAGTACTAGGCCTGGCGTCCCAAGCCCAAGTTCGGGGTCCAGGGCCTTAAGAAAAATGGGAGCAGGGGGTGGTGGTGATGCCCTTCCAGCCACAGCGGGCGGTGCCCCAGCAAAAACTGTACAGTGACAGTTTGGGGGGCATCGTCCCTTCACCCATCCTGTCTGCGCTCCTGGTCGGGGGTTGGTTGAGTCACTTCTTGCTACATTGGTCCACTTTCACAATGGACAAGTGAGTGGTAGAAGTGGTAGACAGAGGGTTGGCTCCAGACTTCAAGGCTATCCTGCCTTACTGACTTGATCTGCCTCTGGAGTCCAGGATGTCACAGGGCATGCCGTGGCCAGTCAGGGCTACGTGCCCAGGTACTTCTGGGTTCCGAAACGAACAGTGGCTGATGTCCCACACTGGCTCTGCATGATCTGAACCAGTTTTTGTGAAAGCGCAAGTTCTGGATAGTCACTCTAAACCAGATCATTCCATCTCTGGAGAACATGTGGTTCTGCACCCTGGACCTCCAGGACATGTTCTTCCACATCCCAGTCCATCCATCCCTCCACTGGTACCTTTGGTTCAGAGTAGAGGGGATCATGTATCAATTCTAGGTAATGCCCTTTGGTCTCTAATCGGCATCCAGGTTTTCACCAAGTGCATGGCAGTGGTGGCAGCCTTCTGCAGCGCCAGGGTGTTGGTGTATCCCTACCTGAACAACTGGCTGCTGACTGGTCCCTCCAAGGTGACTTTCGAAAGGTCCAGAGATCTGGCTGTCCAGACCTGCCGAGACTTTGGCCTGCTGGTCAACCCAGTGAAGTCCGAGCTGATACCTTTGCAGGTGATCATGTTCATTGGGGCAGAATTTGACTCCCTGCTGGCCAAGGCCTACTTCCCTGTGTACCGGGCATTGGATCTTGCCTCCTTTGCTTAATCATTTCAGGTTGGGCACTCGTGCCTTATCCAGGATTTACTGCAGCTACTGGGGTACATGGCATCCTGCTCCAGCATGGTCCATTGAGCCCACTGGCATATGTGCCACCTGCAGTGGGAGTTGGCCATCAGTGGTCCCAGCACCTAGGCCACTTGGACTAGCCAGTCCCAGTGACTGAGCTGATGAGAAACCATGCAGAGGTGGCCGATCTCTAAACATCTGGAGGAATGAATCCCATTTGTTCTCCCAGAACCGACCATCACGCTCACAATGTATGCATCTATGGTGGGGTGGGAGCCCACAGATTCTGCTCACGCAGGAAGTCTGACCACATTAACCTGCTGGAGCTCCATGCAGTGCAGCTTGCTCTGACGGAATTTGCTCCTCTAGTCAGGGGTCAGGTCGTGGAGGTCTAGACGAACACCACCACATTCATGTTCTACTTGAACAGGCAGGGCGGAACACACTTCCCTGCCCTTGTGTCAGGAGGCCCTGCACACCTGGACCTTTGTGAGCAGCCTGAGTGCAGATCTTGTGGCGATCAGTGTCGCAGGAGTTAAGTCAGCAGACACACTTTGCCTAGTGGGAGAGACATTGCATGAGTGGTTGCTGAATCAGAAGGTGGTGAGCCACCTGTTCTTCCTGTGGGGCACACCTCTGGTGGATCGATTTGTCTCCAGTGAGTACGCAGAACTGAGGCTGTTTTGTGTCTCCCCCATTGGGGTCAATGCTGGGGGATGCTTTCGCGAAGCCCTGGACCCCAGGTTTCATGTACACTTTCCTCCCTTCCCCTTGATACCTAAAACGATCTTCAAGGCTTAGATGATCCTGATAGTCCCAGACTGGCCAAGGCAGTTCTGGTACCCATATCTCCTCAGCAGCAAGTCTCTATGGGGGTTGCCTCTTTGCGTGGACTTGCTAACCAGACAACCAAGGCATGTCCTGCATTTCGACCTCACATCCCTGCACCTCTCGAGCTGGTTCCTGAGTGGCTAGAATTCCAGGCCTTGGGTCTTTCAGAAGCTGTACTTCACATTGTGGAGGCCTCCCGAAGAGTCTAGTCGTAGATGCTGTACATTTAAATGGAAGAAGTTCTCCATTTGGCGCCACAGGAAGGAGTTTGATCCCCTTGCCTGCCCTGTGGTGAGCATCTTGGAATACCTCTGGTCCTTCTCAGTTGGGACTGAGATGGATGACCCTTAAAGTGCATGTGGCAGTCATCTCTGTTTATCAGGCATGGGCTGTTAAGCCAACAGTGGTGCAGGAGAAGGTGGTTGGGCACTTTTCCAAGTGCCTGGATCCACAGTCTACCGGTACATGAACCACCACCATCATGAAGCGTGCTGCTGTTGCTGACTGGGCTCATGGGCAAGCCATTCAAGCCTGTGCACAGGTGTGAGATGTCTCGGCTGTTGTGGAAGACTGCCTTCTTGCTGGCCATCACATCAGTCAGAAGGAGATTAGTGAACTTGGGTGCTATTTGTGGAGCCTGGTTCTTATTCACAATTGTACTGTTGTTCAAAATGAGCTCTTTCTTGCTGTGCAGTCCACGTACTGGCATGGAGTGTGTAGTGGTGGAACTTTGAGGCCATTTTCTGTAAATAAACATACAAGTCCCAAGTTACTATTCTGTAATTTGACTGAGATTTGGCTTTAAACACACTGCAACAGTTCTTTAACAAGCTGCTTGACTTTGCATTTTGTTCCACAACTTTAGCACAACCACTTCAAACTTTTCTTCATTTGAGACACTAGTCCAAGATGGTGCTGCTTGTTTACCTTTGCTGACCATACCCTAAAGTGGTGGCTGTAACTTTTGTCCATCACACACACAGTTCAGAATTGCTAGAGCACTTCTCCAATCTTCCATTTAACTTTTTTTACTTAAGGAACAACTTAAATTTCACTTATAGCACAATTCAGCACATTCATACTGTCTCTACGTTTCTCTGGACCTGTTGGATCAGTACTGCCCTGGAGCTCTCTCTTGAAACAGTCACTGCACACACAGTCCACTTTTAAATGTTCACAAAGTATTTCTGTCACTTTGCTGCATTTCTTTTACAGTTCTCAGGCTTTTAGCTACAGTTCACTTTACTTTGCACTTGGTACTTGCAGGCAGTAGCTGATTCCCTCTGCTGATGGTAAACAGATTGCTGCCGGTTTTGTTGGGCCTTTCCGATGATCAGGCTGGCAGACCCGCGGATCGGTCACAGAACACACTGCGATTGCTGCTACTTGCGGTCGGAAAACTGGTTGGGTCTGGATTTTACTGTGTAAAGTTCAAAAATGCTGTTTTTTTGGAATGCTTCTCTCCCCTCGGCGATTCCTCCTCCTGCTGCTTAGACTAGCACACTGCTCTCTCTACCCTTCTCGATTACTCCACAACACTGAGACTGACAAAGGGCGGGGCTTGGCATCGCTGAACCAATCATACAACACCATGCAAATGAGCTGTCTCTCTCAGCCACACTCCTGCATGGTGATCGTCGAGCAGGCATATTTAAAAAACAAACTGTCACTTTTCTTCTCGGCTGGCAATTTTGGTGGGGCAAAGCACTTTTAAGGCAGTTTAACACAGTTCTTTGTGCACTTTCTTTAGTGACTCCCCCAGTTTTTACTGTACACACACACAACTTTCTGGGCACTAAAAATTGCTGTTAAAGTCCACAAATACTTTTTTCTAGGAATTTGCAACTGTTAACAGTTTCTCAAGCACTTAAAATGGCAAGGCAAGACTATCATTGCTCAGCTCAACCGTTCATTTTTTTCTGTTTAAACACACACACAGTACATTTTTTTCCACTTTCTTTCACAGATCCATAGACACCAGAATATTCTCAGATGGCGTTTTCCTTGGCACAGACTTTTTCTCTTGGCAACTATCTTCTGTTTGGGTGCACCGCCACAGGAAGGTCCTAGACATACCCTCAGCATTTTACCTCTCACTCAAAAACATATTCCTTGGATGATCCCCCACGTTTTTGTAACCCCCATGCCACATTTGGCAAGTTGGCACCCCCATCAAAAGAACTACTACCCACATATGGCATACCATTTACTTTTGGCAGAAATACTCAGATTGGTACCACACCTAGCTTTAGAGTGTATACCAGGCACATTATCTAAAGGAAAGGAGGTGGGGGTACAGTTGCCAAAATGAACCTTTACATGTACAACCAGGTCCAGGGGAGAGGATGCTAGGCATATGCTAGACCTAACTGCTAAGGGGGGCCCCAATAACTCCACACAGAAAGCAATGATCAGAATGTCCAGTGCAGCTGCTGGGATTGTTCAGTATGGCTTTATTCACAAATGTTACTAAAGCACAAGTGGATCCCCAAATGGTTGATCATGGCAAGCAAGTACATTCCTTTTCCAAAAACGCTTTGCTAAGTAGTACAGTTTTCCACAGAAACTTATCTAGCCATGGTATATGCTTGTGGACTGTTGCCACACACCTTGAAACATCTTCCTGTGGCAATGGCCTTTGTCCAGGGAAACTTAGTGCCATCAACGAACCAGTTAGCCCTGCCTTGTACACTCCAGATGGCATTCCTCCCACCCTTTGCCCCAACCAACATTCTCTGCTATTCCTTCAAGATTACACCAAAATGATCCTCCAATCCCCACTGAATTGCTAAAGACTCTAACTTTAAACTTTAAATTGACACTGAAGTGCATGAGGGGTCCTGACAGGTGTGATCTCGCCTTATCCTGGGCATACACACCTCAGCCAACTCCCTAATGAGAACAGTTACTGCATTTATACTCGTATCTTTGCTCCTTCCTTAAGGCATGGAAAACCCAGAATGCACCCTTTTTCTATGGTAGCTTGTCAGAAATTCACACAAATGTCCTCCTCAAAGGCAACTGTACACAGTCTAGGACCTTCAGGGGATTGCTCCTTGGATCCACTGAACTGGAAGTCCCTCTCACTACCCCCTGGAGTGAAATCATAGAATCCTGCTGCAAAAAGGTCTCCACCACTTCACTGGCAACTGTACATTTAATCCAAACTAGAGTGAGAAACACAGAGCTCTCTGTGACAGAGCCCCAACTGGCAGACCTCCTGTCACTCTGACTTCCAAACTCAGACTAACTGAACATTCTAAACTCCCCCACCCCGAGCAGCTGATTAAAAAATGGTTATGCTGCTGCAATAGTTCTAAATGACATGATCATTCCCATTCAGGCTAGCTGAGTAAACAATGATGTCATGTAAAAAGCCCTTAATGAGCTCCTTACCAACTGCCTTTTCACCTGCTTGTAGACTAGTACTAATGGGATTCTAGTAACCCCAGCGGACTGGGTGGTTACATGCTACTGTATATTAGACTCACTGATATATAACTAAACTTTGAAACCCCCACAAAGTCTCCATTGACTTCATGGTAGCCATTTCTTCCTGGGAGTCATCAAAGGACAGTTAAACTCTGAAGTGTTGCAGCATCCCGCAACAGCACCAGGAAAAGACAGTTTTCTTGGGATAAAATCAAATGGCAATCCTAAAGAGAGAACTTTATGCATAAGTCAAAAGAAACTGCTTTATACGGAAATGTTTCTTTAAATCACTGTCTTCTCACAAATCTTTTTTGTTTGCATATATAACACTGTGTGGTTTAGTATCATGCTGGAAAGGCAGTGCTTAATTGCAAGAACAGTAGTCTTGGATCTCAGAAGAGCAGATTTCGGAAAGGTGGGGCAGTTAATTCAGAAGAAACTTGGGTGGGGTGACTGAGGGAAGTGGAGGGAGTTGAGGCCAAGTGGGAATTACAAAGCAGGGAATTACAGAAGCAGCTAGCTTTTGTTTGAGGCAGGTAGAAAAGTAAATAAGACAATTTTTGGTTCTGTAAGGAATTGGTAGAAAAGCCAGCCCAGTGGTGTGGAGGGCTAAGGCACTGGTGCCTTTCCTTCTGCCACACTGGTGACCCACGTTGGATGGTGAATGCAGGTTGCTGGGGTCTGCCAGGAGGGAGAGGACTGAGCATCCAGAGGACAGCCTCTCTCCTGGGGAGGGTGGACTGGTGTTCCTGCCGATTGACTGCCACCAGGTGGAGGCCTGAGGGTAGTGCGATAAGGACCAGGACTCTGCAGCATGAGCACGCCTCCACATGCGCATGCTGATGTGCGCACCCAGCAGTGGGGAAAGGTAGAAAATGTTAAATGGTTGGCTCGGGCCATAGCCCTTCCTGCCTGCCTGCCTCATCCTGTACCATTGCCCAGTCTCTGGCCTGATTTGGAAATATCTCTGGGTGGGGATGGACCTTCCTTCCTGGACCCGCCTTATGGGGCAAACCATGGGGATTCTGAGGCCCGAGATATGGGATAGATGAGCTGCCAGGCAAGAGGAGGCGGGGACTTGGTTGAGAGCCTGCCCAAGCCAGCCAGAGAGGAGAAAAGCTATATGGCAATTGTTGGAATGAAGGATGTAGAGGACAGCTTTCAGAAAGTACAAGGGAGAGCAGCAAGTGACAAATGGGGGAACTCCTATGCTATAGGCTGCACCCTTAACAGCCCTATTCAGCAACTCACTGGAAACAGGAGTGGTTACAGAGGACTGGAGGAGGGCAGATGTTGTTCCACTTCATAAAAGTGGTAACAGGGAGGAGGCTCCTCCCCCTAGAACTTTCTTGTGCTCCAGGGTGCTGGCTGGCCTTTCAGCACCATCTCCCCCAGGTCTTACTTGCCTTGTTCCCCCGCAGCTTTGTGCCCTTCTCCCCCCCCCCCCAATAGCAGGACTGTGGGAGGGCCATCCTATCCACCCCCCAGAGACTGAATCTGGTTGGTAAGGCCTGGGGCAGTGGTGCAGCTTGAGGCAGACGAGCAGGGCTTCCTCACTGCACAGCCCCCGCTTTTCCCATTTTCAGGCAACATGAAGTCTTGCTGTATTCTGACAAGTTGCAGTTAGCTCCAGCTCTTGAACTGCCCCAGAGAGTGAAGGGTTAAAATTTAATGCCAGGCATAGAACGTTGGTCTTGAGCTCAGTTGAAAACTCTGTCTGTGTCCTTTTGAAACCCAACCGTCAGATTCTTTACTCCGCCTCACTGAACGATCGCTCCGGAGATTTCTCCTTCTGCTAGGTTCTGTCGAGGTTAAAGTTTCGGTTTTAGTCCGATTTTCGTTCCGTTTTTCAGTTCGAGACTGTCTGTGGTACCATAAGTACTTAGATTAGTAGCGGTTGTGTTGAAATTGTAAAATTTTTCCGATCGGTTTGGCTGAACCGATCTTGTAGTAAGATCTTTAAAAAGAAAAAGTTAGTGTGTGGTTACCAGTCTGTATCGGTTTAAAAAAAAAAAAAAACACATTTTAGTAGTTTTTTTCCATCACCCGTGACACGGTGAGAAACAGATAGGGGAGTCTTGCCTAGTGGTTGCCATATAAAGGGTAGGTTGATTAGGTTGGCCATGTCTGAGAAACCCAAGAAAAAATAAACGGGCCCACTGGGTTTCAACACTGCAGTGTGTGTGTGGGGAGGTCTTTGCTAAGGCTGATCCCCACACCACCTGTGTTTACTGTCTGGGGTTTGAACACCTCGATTCAGACTGCCAAATTTGTAAGAATTTCCCTAAGTCTACCCTGGAGAAAAAGTTAGGTAGACTTGGGGATAAAGAGGCCAAGAAATCCGCTGACCCGGAAGGCCAGCCCGGTTCGATTCCTACCGAACCAGAAGGAGTGCCCTCTGACCAGGGCGATACTACTTCGGGCAAGAGGAGAGCCGATCCTGAGGGATCAGTTCCTACAAAAAACCAAAGGATAAATCAGCGGTTCAGATCCATAGCTGCGTGTTCTGACCGCCGAAGAAATAGCCAAAGGGATTTGGATTGTGGAATCGCTTTGTCCGGTTCCAACCGATCCGGCACCTTCTGGCAGGGGTTCGGTTCCCCCGGTTCAGGATTATTCCCCTGAAGATTTTTACGAACCGGAGTTTGATGAGGAGGGGGATTTTGAAGAGGATGATTATGACGGTGAAAGTCTAGATGTGCCTGTGGAACGGACATCTCCCCAGACGGACCTTTTGGTGTTTCCCCCTCCTAGGCTTTCTGAGTCCCCTTCCTCCCCACTTTCTGTTCTACAGAAAAGTGGCTCAAACCCTCCAGCTTCTTATTGAGGAGTCTGTAGAGGATCAAGAGGAGCCTGACTACATAGAGATGATGGATATCCCAGAGTCTGAGACTCTGTTCCCCTTCATAGGTCATTTGGGAAGCGGACACAAAAATTCTTAGATCTCCCAACTCTGTACCTCCTGTTGACAAGAGAATGGACAAGAGGTACACCTTGTCAGACTCGGATACAGAATTTCTTTACCAATAATGCAGCCATGTTGGGGTAGTGCAGGCTGCTGCCTGTGACAAGGCAAACATCCCCTTGGCTTCGCACCCCCTAGACAAAGATTCCAGGAAGATAGATGCCATGGCAAAGAAACAGTACTTAGCATCATCTTTAGGACTCAAGCAGGTTAATTATATGGCCTACACAGCCAGGTACCAGAAGTCCAGGTGGGACACTATACTGGCACTGGCTAAACAGGCCTCCCCCCAGCTAGCCAAGGAGCTGGACGGGGTGGCTGCTGATGGGATTGAGGCATCAAAGTGCACCTTTCATGCTGCTGTGGACTCCAGTGATGTGTCAAGAGTCATGGCTACATCTGTGGCTCTTCGGAGAATGGCTTGTCTCAGATGTACTAGTCTTTCGCAGGACACTCAGGCTAAGGCCATGGATTTCCCTGTAGTGGGTAATTCTCTGTTTGGGGAGCAGACAGAGAATTACGTGAAGAAAATGGATGAGTACAGGACCACTTATGGGAGTGCACAGGCCAAGGAGAGGCAGGCAGCTCCTCAGAGGCAGCAAGCTAGGGGCAGGTCTTTTCACAGGCCTTTCTACCAGGCGCAGGCCTCCTCTTCCTTTTCTCGGAGGGGGTTCTTCAGAGGGAGAGGCAGAAGGGAGATGAGCAGGGCTGCATCCACCCCTCAGCCTAAGGCTCCTGCCAAGCAGACACCCTGATGTGTCAGCCCGGGTCGATTCCCCAATTCCAGTAGGAGGCAGGCTGGCTTACTTTGTCCAGGACTGGATGTCTGTTACCTCAGACAAGTGAGTCCTGGAGATTGTAGCTTAGGCTGGTTCTCAGTTTCAAAAATTTTCCGAAACTGAGACCCAGATCCTTTCCACCTGCAAATACTTCAGAAACCCTTGCTCTAGAGGCAGATTTTTTCTCTACTGGCTTTAAAGGCCATAGAGAGAGTTCCTACTCCAGACAGGGGCCAAGGTCTGTACTCCAGGTACTTCCTTACCCCAAAAAAGACAGGGAACTGGTGACCCATCCTAGATCAAAGATACCTAAACAAGCGCCTAATAAAGCCAAAATTCAAAATGGTGACTCTGGGAACAATTCTTCCCTCTGTAAGGCCAGGAGACTGGCTAGCCTCCCTGGACCTCAAGGATGCCTATTTTCACATTCCCATCAGGTGCTCCCACAGAAAGTACCTCAGGTTCGGATTGCCCTCAGGCCATTATCAGTTCAGAGCAATGCCCTTTGGTCTAACTTCAGCTCAATGGGTGTTCACAAAGTGCCTAGCAGTAGTGGTGGCCTTTTTAAGAAGAAAAAGGATTTCTATTTTTCCATACCTTGACGACTGGCTTCTTGTTGGCCAGTCTCCAGACCAAGTCAAGTCAGATCTGCAAGTCACCCAGCAAGTTCTCACTTCCCTGGGGTTCCTTCTCAATCTTCCCAAGTCAGTCTTCGAACCAGTACAGCTCCTCACTTTTATAGGTGCAGAACCGGACACCCTCAAAGCAAGAGCCTTCCTTCCTTTGGAAAGGGCAAAAGCCACCTCTCAGCTGGCCTCTTCCTTTCTCACTCTGGTTTCTCGACCAGCAAGACATTTTCTGCAGCTTTTGGGCCACATGGCAGCTTCCACAGCAGTGGTCCAAAGGGCCAGGTTTCAGGTGAGGGACATTCAGTTCCATCTGAGAACTTTTTGGTCCCAAAGGAAAGATCCTCTTACCAAGCTTGTTCCTGTTACTCAGACCTTAATTCATGCCCTTCAGTAGTGGCAGGATCTGAGCAATCTGAGGCAAGGTGTTCCATTTGTCTCTGACTCACTCTGTGGTTCTCACCACAGATGCTTCCCTTTTGGGGTGGGGAGCCCATCTGGGGGCTCTCACGGCCCAGGGACTGTGGTCTCTCAGGAATCCCTTCTTCACATCAACCTCCTGGAGCTCAGGGCAGTACTTCTTGCCCTACAAGCTTTCTGTCAGTCAATACAGAACAAGGTGGTTCGGGTCAGGACGGACAACACTACCACCACCATGTGGTATATCAGCGGGCAGGGAGGCACTCGGTCCACGGCCTTGTGCACGGAGGCCATGAAAGTATGGTCCCTGGCATTTTCCCTGCAGACCTCTCTAACAGCAGTCCATCTCCCAGCAAAGGACAATGTGATAGCAGATGCAATGAGCAGGATTTGCCAGGGCCATCACAAATGGTCTCTGGACCCTTTGGAGTTGAAGGTGATTTTCTCAAGGTGGGGCACTCCGAGATGGATCACTTTGCAGCCCCAGACAATCACCAACTTCCTCTGTTCTGTTGCAGTCCCCCAGTCTTGGGTTCAGTCCCTCTGGATGCTCTGATTTTGAACTGGGAAGGGAAGTTTCTTTATGCCTTCCCTCCTTTCCCTCTGTCCAAGGTTCTAGTCAAGGTAAGGTCACAACCATGCAAAGTGATTCTGATTGCTCCAGACTGGGTCAGGCAGCCTTGGTTGCTGTCGTTAGCAGTTCATCTTCCCCTATCTCTTCCCAGGAATTACAATCTGCTAACCTTCTCTCAGGGGAGGATTTGTTACCCCAATCTCTAGTCACTCAATCTCAAGGCATGACTCTTGAAGAGTTGGAGAATGCAGATTTACATCTGTCCCAAGGGGTTCTGGATATCCTCAAGGCTTCTCCAAAGCCTGCCACCAGAAAAACCTACAAATCCAAATGGAAAAGGTTCAGTATTTGGTGTTCCAAGAAGCACATTTCTCTAGACACTGCCGGGTTATCCACAGTTCTGGATTACATAGTTTACCTTAATGGCCTATGCCTCAAATCAGCTACTCTCAAAGGGCATTTATCAGCTATCTCTGCTTTCCTGTCAGTGGGGAAGTCTTCCTCTTTGTCATCTCACCCTGTGTTCTGTAAATTTTTCAAAGGGTTGCTTCATACCAATCCCCATTTTAGGTACCCTGCTGCTGCCTGGGATTTGAATATATGTATTGCTCAGCTGATGCAACCCCACTTCGAGCCTGTGTCCTCAGCAGAGCTCAAGTACTTGACTTGGAAAATTGTTTTTGGTTGCTGTTACTTCTGCCAGACGTATCGGTGAATTGCAAGCCTTGTCAGTGGAGCCTGACTTCATTTCTTTCCATAGAGATAAGATGGTCCTTAGAACCAATAGAAGGTTCCTACTAAAGTGGTTTCTCATTTCCACTTAAACCAATCTGTCTCTTCCTGTGTTCTTCACTGATCACACCTCCTCAGGGAAACGGAAGCTACACAGTTTAGATGTTAAATGGGCCCTTAGTTACTACATAGAGCGTACAAAGGGTCACAGGTTTGACTCCCTTCAGGTTTTCCTCACTTATAGGGAAGTAGGTAGGCGAAAACCTACCACCAAGAGAACCATTGCCAGGTGGATTGTGTCCTGTATTCAATTTTGCTATGAAAAACTGGGAAAAACTGCACCCTCAGGCCTGAGGGCTCATTCCACTAGAGATACAGCTGCATCTCTGGCTGCAGCTAGGGATACCCCCTTGTTGGAGATCTGTCAAGCAACCACCTGGAAAACAGTTCTTACCTTCACCAAGCATTACTCTCTGGATATCCAGGCTAGGGGTGATGCTAAGTTTGGCACAGCAATACTTCAGAGCCTATTCCCAAAGCAGGTTCTGTCCCTCCTTGGAGGTACTGCTTGTAGTCTGTATTATCAGAATACAGCAAGACTTCATGTTGTTTGAAGAAAAATTACTCACCTTAGTAATTGTGTTTCTTCTAATGGAGTCTTGCTATATTCTGACCGTCCTCCCTGCCTTCCTCTCAGAACCTGTTTTGGGAAGTGGGTGGGCAGGTGCAGTGTTGCACCACAGGTGTCTTTAGCCCACTCCTGTTGTGTTGGGTGCTTTGTGTTTAAGAATTTTTAGTTCTTATTGCCTGATTTTTGTTCTTTGGGTTTCCTGACTTGAGTCTTTTAGGGAATCCAAAGTCTCTCTTGCCAGTTGGCTACTAGGAATTTACAATTTCCACATTATATAGTCAGTTTTTAGCTCGTAGGAATCTGAAGGTTGGGTTTCAAAAGGACACAGAGTTTTCAACCGATCTCGAGCCCAACGTTCTATGCCTGGCATAGAATTTTAACCGTTCACTCTCTGGGGCAGTTCAAGAGCTGTAGCTAACTGCAGCTTGTCAGAATACAGCAAGACTCCATTAGAAGAAACACAGTTACTAAGGTGAGTAATTTTTTCTTCTGGTCCCTGCCCCAAGGTTGGCATGCGTGCAGTGGTATGGGCGTATGACATGAAGACACACCACACGCATGACACTTACACCAGCCCTTAGAGAGGCAGCCACCTGCAGTACTACTCAGCCTCTGCTGTCTAGCAGTCAAGCAGCAGCATGTGCTGTCCCCCCTTCCTGAAGGAGAGCCATCTATGGATGCTGAGTTCCACCACCCCCCCCAAAGTGATCATAGTCTGTACCCAAACCCAGGTTGCTGGTGTGGCAGGAGGTAAGTCACCCAGCGCCTCAGTCCTCCACGCCACTGGGCTCTGTCTGACTGACCTCTTTAACTGCTTCATCGAAACATGGGTGGTTCCAGTGAATTAGAGGGAAATCAGTGTAACCCCACTTGGCAAGAGTAGGAGTAGAGAGGACCCAGGGAACTACAGGCCAGTCAGAATGACCTCAGCCCGCAGGCTCCAGGCAAGAAACAGCATGGATTTATGCAAGGGAGATCATGTCACAGACTTTTTTTTTGGTATTATATTTGTTTATTAAGCTTTTATAGCAGGGTAAACTTACAAAAGTTATACATTCGTAATCCTAGAGTTCAGTAAATAAAAAAAAAAAATTGAAAGGGTACAAAATACAGACATAAGTCATACGTAAGTATTACATCCACTACAGATATTAGGTACTCTCTAGATACCGCAGCATGGGGAAGTAGCTAATGGTTAACATATAGATCCATAAGCCTACAGCCCAGAGAGAGCCTCGAGGGAAGAGACACTACTAGCTGGCCCTTGCTCAGAGCGCCGACCAGTGAGTGGGCCAGGCCCACTACTCCCCGAACATCCCCAACAGGGCGTCTCAAAAAAACAGAGATAACAGCCCTAGATAATAATCCCCACTCTAACTCCACCAAAGCAGGTATATATGCAGTCTTACCCCAACAACTGGAGCAATGAAACGTGTGCTAAACAGAGTTAACTTTAAAACCAGTTCCAGTCATCCCCACATTAACTTAATAAAGCTATGGGTGGTAAAAGGATTCAGATCGCAAAATCAAGACTTTAATATGATTACAGCTAAGAAAGTTTATGTCCATGCATTAGAGGCCAGAGCCCCCTTTCACAAAATTAACAGTTCAGGTCCATTCAATATACTCCTTAATTCAGTCTCAAGAAATTCAGTGCAAGGCATCGCCAGGACCCAGACTATAGTTAGAGACCCCTTTAAATTCAAAAATGCTGTATTCACAGAATAGGCCACCCAGAACCAGCCTATAAGTCATAAAGAATACTTATTGCTGAAAACAATCTTTATGAAATACATTATAGTTCCGTTTTTAAGTCCATGAAATGCTCTTTCTCCTTGAGTGTCCCCCCAGCGTCAGGCTTCTTGCACACCTCCTGCTCAATACTACAAAGCACCTTCTCCACTTCTTTTGGATCATTAAACAAGTAGAGCTTATCATTCCAGGAAAGTCTGTCAGGCAGGAAATAACAGCTGGTGGGGAACATTTAGATGTCTCAGATGACTCTGAACCCCATCAAATGATTTACGGCGCTGCCTAGTCCCGTAGGATAGATCGGGAAAGATGGAGAGGTCTGAATCGCCATATTTGAGATGTCAGTGCCTTCTCACCGCAGACAAAATTCTGTCCCTTCCCCTACTCCAGTGCATACCAGGACAGATGTCCAAGGACTGTTAGTCTCATGTGGCGCCCTGCATACCAGGACAGATGTCCAAGGACTGTTAGTCTCATGTGGCGCCCTGCAAGGAACAAGTCTGAAGACCTGCTCCAGTTACAGTGGCAGCTCATCTTCGCGATTCCCAGCAACTCTGGCAGAGAATGCGGCAAATTCTAGAGGGTCCTCTGCCGACTCTGGTAAGCCCAAAATTCAACTGTTATGCCCTTATTTGGTTCTCCAGTGCTTCCATATGTCGGCACATAGAAGTAGAGTCCCCAATTAATTTAGTTGAAACATCCATGGTTTTGTTCAGATTCTCTCCAGTTTGGCAACAGTTTGTTGGTGACGTCCTTCTTTGCCTCGAGAGCCACAACTCTGGGAGTTGGTAGATCAAACTCGCGTCCAAATCTTGGACCGAGCGTGCCAACTGCTGCACCGTGGAATTTACCATCTCTAAAAGGATACCTCGTTTGGGTTAGCAGAACCATAGGTTCCTGTTGCACTGTTCCGGGAAGGTCCACCATTTTTCTGCTTCTGTGTTGAAAATACCGAGCAACTGCTGCACCCTTATTTTTCCCATTTTCATAGTTCGTGTAAGCTCTGCTAATCTAAGTAAGATTTTGTCGAAGATGGGGCACAAATATAAGACAATATAATGAAAATATTTTATCTCTGGAGCATCTAATTTGTGCTGCCTCCCGCATGGCTGCTCAGCAGCGCCCCCATGTCAGACAGAGTTAATGGATTTATTTGATTAGGTCATGAAGGCAGTTGATAAGGGTCATTCAGTAGACTTACGATAATCTGGATTTTTAGCAAGGCCTTCGATTCCGTGTCCCATAGGAGACGTGTGAAAAAGCTGAGGGATCTGAAGATGGAAGGCAAATTAACTAGGTGGATTGGTAACTGACTGGGGGTAATAACTCATAGGGCAGCTGTCAGCAGGGAATGCAAATGAGCTCGCTCAATGGTGTTCCACCTAGTTAAATAAAGACTGACTGACTGACTTTGGGGATTAGACTGGTCACTAGTGGGTTCCACGTGTTTGTCCTGGAACCAGTCCTTTTTAATGTATTAATCTGTGATTTAGGGAGGAATCCAGGGTAACATCAGTCTCTTTGCAGATGATGCCAAAATTGGAGCGTAGTGGATATTGCTGAGGGAACAGTGATTATTAATGGATCTGGATAGCTTGGAAAAGTGGTTCAAAATATGGCAACTCGGATTTAATGTAAGAAAGTGTAAGATCATGCATATTGATCAAAGAAATCTAAAAACAAGAGTACTAGTTTCAGGGGGAGTGAGGTTGGAGCAGACATCGAAAGAAAGTGACCTGTAAATCATTATTAGCACTAGTCCAGAGTCCAAGCCCAGTGCCACAAAACTGCAGGGAATGTTGATAGGATATTGGGGTATAAAGGGAGGGGTTTGCTAGCAGAAGGAAGGAGGTGATTCTTCCTCTGTACAGTTCCTTTCGGACCTCACTTGAAATACTGTGCAAATATCTTCCATGAATCGTACTTCACCAGTGATTCATACATACATTTTGGCCAGAATTAGGAAACTGAAACTGGATGCTACAGGAGGTTTTTCTCAATAGTAAGGAAATTGATAAAGTAAGAAAGGGTCAGGTTCACTATTCACTGGGCCAGTCAAGTAAACGTGCGGACCATACAACAGATAGTAAGGGCTGACTAGTAGCAATAACATTAAAGTTTGAAGGACTGGAAATAGTTTGCTGTTCCATTTATGCATCTTTCAGTGGTTATGGAATTTTTTTTTGGCTAAAATTAACAAAATTCTGATTGGGTGTGACTGTAACAATATAATCATTGGGAGAGATTTTATCTGCTCCATTAATGACCCCTTAGATAAAACTACTAGTTTCTCCAAATTGGATATGTATAAAGCTGTTATTCCACACTTTTCTAGATATTAATAATCTGCTGGATTCTTGGAGAGAAATGCATGAGAACATTAGACTATACCTTTTTTCCACTCACCATAAAATGTATTGTAGGATAGACTACATTTTCATATCTAAAGATCTTATAACTAATATTTTAAATTTACAAGCTAATATTGAACCCCTACTGATGTCGGACCATAATATGGTCAGCTACGACCTAGTTATAGATGCCCAAAAAAATCAGTACATGGAGACTTAATAACTTATTAAAGATCAAAAATACATAAAATTACTTCAGTCATATCAGACTTTATAGTAGATAATAGAATTATAAACAGTAATATTATTGGAAGCTAGGACGCTGTGAAAGCCAGGTTGAGGCTATTTTATTTCTGAAGCTTCATGGAAAAATAAAATGACAACAAGGTCTTCAGCAGATAGAACAAAAACTTATTTAGAATTAGAAATTAAAAATGGAGATCAAAGTAAAATACAGGAACTAACAGAATTAAGAAAATCTATTACACCAACGAAATCTACCAGACAAAGCATGCCTGGGCTAAAGGAAATAAGAGATGGAAACAACAAAGAACAAGTAGGGAATTTATTGGCTAAAAGAATACAGGAGCAGGAAAAAGTAGATATAACTTTAATCAAAACCTCAGGAATGTCATACACATGTTAAACAAGATAAAATTATGCAGGCATGTTATGATTTTATTCATTACTTTATACATCAGAATGTAATCCCACAAATGAGATGGCCCATTATGAGATAATCTGTGCAAGAAAAATCTCAGAACTGATTGGGAGGATACACTAAGCCTATAACAATTACAGAAGTTTGACAGATTCAAAATATGAAAAAGGCAAAAGTCCTGGTATGGATGGATTTACTTTTTGAATTTTATGAAGCAATTAAACACCCTGTTTAGAGATCTTATTTAATAAGATAAAAAAAAAACTCATAAGCTTCCACCTGCCTTTCAATCACGCTTGTATATCTTTGATTCCTAAACAATGAATGGATACTTCTAAAGTTGAGAATTACAGGCCAATTGCTATTCTTAATGTTGATTATAAAATTTAAACTAAAATATTGAACAATGTCCAGCCCAGTGGCACTGAGGGTTGAGGCACTGGGCGCCATGCGGTGACCGGGTTTGTTCCCACCTTGGGGGTCGGCTGGGGTGGGTGAGAAGCTGATTGAACTGTCAGCAGGCAACTCTCCTCCTCTGGAGCAGCTCGAGGGTCTCCTTAGCACTTGATTGCCTCCTGGTGGAGGCTGGGGGGGCGGCATCACTTCGAGGAGCCCTGGTGCTCGGCCAAGGGGCAGACGGAAGGGGCCATCACTGGAGCTGCAGTGCACATGCACGTTTCCACACTCATGCGCATCCGTGTTCTGGAGCCTCAAGGTTAAGAGGAACAAATGGGGAAATACAGGTGTTGCAGGAGGATGACTGCTCCGGGGGATCCGCTGGGACACGCAAGGTATCTGTAAGATCCTGAAAGACCCCCGGAGACCGATGAGGGTGGCCGCAGGCAGCAGCCCGCTGTGGAGGATAAAAAGCAATATGGAAAAAATATATATATTGAACAATAGAATTCTGTTACAGTTGGATAAAATTAAAAACATAAATCAATCAGGTTTCATCCCTATCAGGAATATACACTTGGGGTTGCACAGAATTCAGTTTGTAATGGACTATCTCATCAACTCGGGTACACCAGCCGCTTTTCTTTCACTTGATGCTACTAACGATTTGATACGTTAGAATAGAGGTTTTGTTTGGGGCTATGAAGATGTTCAACTTTCCAGATCAATTCATAGACTATATAAAACAATTTACAACAGACCTAGTGCGCAATTAAAATAAGTGGATATTTTCAGGGCGTTAGTTTTGCACATGGGGTGAGACAGGGTTGCCCTTTGTCTCCATCCTCATTTGTAATTGGACTTGAAATGTTATTGGGGAGATGAGGGAAAATCATAAAATAACTGGCATAAAATTGCTCCCATAGAATTAAAATTGAATGCATATGCAGACGATCTGTTACTTTTAATACAAACCGAAACAAAGCTTAAAGGAACTTCAAATTTTGATCAGACGTTTTTCAACTCTTGCTGGTTATAGAGTAAATAAGTCGAAATCAGAACTGTTGACTTTTAACATAGAACATCCAGAGGCCGTGAAAAATATTATGAACATTATAATACAGGAAAAGGGAATGAGATATTTGGATGATATAGCAAATAAGATGGAGGACCTGTATACCATGAATCATGCTCAACTGTTTGCTTCCTTTAAAGACAAATTCATAGATTGGGGGAATTTCCTCTTTCTATCTGGGGGAAAATTCAACTTATTAAAATGGTGGTTGTCCCCATACTTGCATATACATTACAAGTCCATACTAGTCCAGTCCCTTCTAATTGGTTTAAAAAATAGCCTCTTTCGAAATTTCATATGGCACAATGAAGCTCCAAGAATTTCTTAGGGGAAAAGAACTCTGCACGTCTAAAGAGCAAGGAGGTCTTGCCTGTCCCGATATAGGAATATGTCATCATGCCTTTTTGATAAAATCAGTTATAAACTGGGGCTTAAACCAAGAGAAAGAGCCCAATCTGGAATTAGAGAACTTTTTACACCAGTAGTCCTTTAGCATCAGTAACAATAGCAGTTAGCTGGCTAGGTGGAACTGCCGGTGTGTCTTTGGCTAATTTCCACAAGCTCATTATCTAATCAGAAATGAGCAAGGGACTTTTCTGTGAGAGCAGCCCGAGGAGCTTCAGAATTTTTCTCCGGCTACTGAGCAACATTGTCTCAGGAGGAGTCTCTGCTTCCCTTGTAAAAAGCCCTGTTCTTGCTTTTCTTAGTAAAGTTTTCATCAGAATCTTAATATTTTAGTGTGCTGTATTCATTTTGACTGTCTCTTCTTGGTTCCTGGGAACCGGGTTTTTCGGCTGGTTCACCACGGTTCCCTGTGCTATTTTAAACTATATTTTAACCACAGCTGAGTGTTTTTTCGCGGTTCCTCTCTAGTTAATTGCGGTTCCCTTTTTCATAAGGGAACTGACAGTTCCAGTATTTTTTACCGCTTTTACCTTAGAAACGCAGTCTTACTGCAGGGAACTAAACCTTTCTTCATATTTGCACTATTTCTACTGGGTTCCTCTTAATTAGCATGCCAGAGATAAGAAAGAGGACTGGACCTACAGGTTTTTAAAATTATATTAAATGTCACAGCATTTTTGCTAAAGCAGATTCTCACAATCTGTGCATACATCCAGTATCAGCCAATTTAAAGTTGATCTTCAGACTTTCCTAATTTCAGCACCCTGTGACTGTAGTTAAAGTAAATAACTTGTTTCCAATACCACTTAGATGGATACCCCCCCATCCTCCTAGCACCCGTGTCTAGCCCCAAGCTAGTATCCTCAATCCCCCTTTATCATATAGTGACTCAGGGCCTAGCATATAAGAACCTCCGGAACTCAGATACTGTCTTGAGAACCAGAGTGTAGACCCAGGACCTCCTTTAAGTTTCCCAGATGATGTAACCATACTTATACACTTCACCAAATGTGTAATCTTCTATCTATGTTTTTTAAGCTATGATCCTTAGTGTATGTTTCTTACTGACGTGGAGCCTTGCAAAGGAGTCTGACTCAAAGGATTGTAATTCGATATCTTTCAATAAATAAAATAAAGATGTTTAGGTCCAGATCATTCCTGCTCTCTGTGTAAAAAATTTGGTAAGAAAACTTTCAAAACAGAGCTAAAAGATTAAAGAAAATCATGGCTAGACTGGAAGAGACCCAAGGCTACCAATGATTGGCCTTCAAAAATAAAAATAATAAAAATTCAAATAAGGGTGCTGATGAAGTATCCTTAAAATCTCAGCCAGGCGCTGATGACATGCCAAAAAGAAAAAAATAAATCTAAATGATGCGGTCCCAAAGAATAAAGCTTCCAAAGGGGCTGATGAAGTTCCTTCAAAATCTAAATATAACAATGGTAAAAAAGGTACTGATGAAGTGTCTTCATTAAAAAGGAAAGAAGATAAAGCTACTGATGAAGTGGCTTCAAAAAAATTGTGTAAAGACAAAAATGCTCCTGTTCCTTCTGGGAAAGCCAATAGCGAGACAATAGGTGGCATAAAGAACAAAAATCATTTACAACCACAGACTGCCAGCCCACCAGATTTCAGTGCAGAGCTGCCTTCTGTGGAACAGATGGCAAAAGCATGGCATGTATTTCAGACCTTGCAAAGCATGGGGTCTGTTTTTTTATTTTCAGCTTTTTCTAGTAAACCTCCCTCTGCTGTCCCCTCCCTGGCAGGCGTTCACGATGGGAGGAGGAGTAATATTTTGATGCTCATTACATGGATTCAGAGGGCCTATAGCCAGATGGGTCCCCTGATACTCATTTGGCTGCATCCCCTTTATGCCGACCTCCGTTAAAAATATGGTGGACACCCTGGACCTCCCCTCACAGGAGACCAACCTTGATGTTGATGAGGACCGTGATTATAGGGAAATGAAAGGTCTTCACCCACTAAAAAGCTGGTCCTCCCTATTTACAGTGCTTTCAGAAAAAATACTATGAAGCTGCTTCAAACTCCCACTTCCCTGGCAGGGGTTGACAAGCGCTATGACAAAAAGTACCAGTTATCAAACCATGACACAGAATTCCTGACTGTAAACCCTAGCCATGAGAATATTGTACAGCAGGCTGCATGTGAAAAAGCTGGGGTGTCCTTGGCCTCTCTCCCTCCGTACAAAGATTCCAGAAAAATAGATTTTATTGCAAAGAAAATGTATACTACAGCTTCTATGCTGATCCGCTTTTCCTCATACATGGGTTTTGCAGCCAAGTATCAGAATGCTTTATGGAATTCAGTCCTGGCCATTGCTCAAAGTGACTCTTGACACAGTGGTTCAGGACCTTACTGACACTGCAAAATCTGCCTGGAAGCTACCAAGTACCAGTTTCTTATGGCAGATGTCAACAATGATGTAGACTCTAGGGCCATGGCCCATGTCATTTCTTTGAGGCATTTTGCTTGGCTCAGAGCTACTAGCCTATCATAAGACACCCAGTCAAAAGCTATGGGTTTCCTTGTGACCAAAATATGTTGTTTGATTCCAGAGCTGTGGATTACATGAAAAAGTGGATGAGTACAAGCTTTTGGCAGAGACACTCACTAAACCCAAGCCTCCTGCACCTGCAGAAAACCCAGCCCTGGGGTGGCAGGGCTACTTTCCTAGGCCTTATCCTCCTTATCCACGATTTGATTTCTCTCAGTGCAGGGGGTGTTGTAGGGGAGGGGCAGAAGGGGTCAAAGAAGAGCCACCTCTGCCCAGCCAGCAGCCTCTCAGCCTAAGCCCTGATGTGAGTGTCCAGGTCACCTCCCCTCTGCCTGTGGGAGGCAGGCTCTCTGACTACCTCCAAAATTGGACCCTTATTATAGACAGATGGGTCCTGGAAATAGTGGAAAAGGGTCTGCCACATCAATTCAGAAAGAGGCCAGACCTCGGGCTTACCCAGGTGTCAAAGCCTTTTATCTCAACAGAAGCGATCCTGTTGGAGTTAGCAGTAAAAAACCTTTTGGCTCTAAGAGCAGTGGAGAGGGTCTCTGCTCAGGAGACTGGCGAGGGTCCCTACTCCAGGTATTTTCTGACACAAAAGAAAACTGGGGAGTAGCGACCTATTTTTGGATAGCAGATATTTGAACAAACATCTGCTAAAACCAAAATTCAGAATGGTCACTCTGTCCTTACAGGAGGGAGACTGGCTAGCCTCCCTAGACTTGAAGGACACCTATTTTCACATACCTATAAGGAAGTCTCACAGACAGCATCTCAGATTCAAGCTTTCCTTGGGTCATTACCGGTTCGCTGCCATGCCTTTCGGCCTGTTCTCTGCTCCAAGAGTTTTTACCAGATGCTTAGCAATGGTAGCAGCACACCTCAGAAAGCTGGGTGTTTCAGTCTACCCTTACTTGGACAACTGGCTCGTGGTGGCAAAGTCTCCTCATCAGGTCAAGGAGTTGCTTTTCCTCACAGAGCATACTCTAAAATCTCTGGGCTTCCTGGTAAATCTAAAGAAACCCCACCTGGAGCCCACTCACTTACTTTCATTGGAGCTCAGCTGGAAACCCGAAAGGGTCTGCCTCTCCCCCAGAGAGGATTCAGAATTTCCTGTCAGTGGCAGATTCTTTCTTCCAGGGACAGCTAAGACCAGCCAGACACTTTCTCAAGCTCTTGGGACACACGGCATCAATGACTGCAGTGGTCCCAGGGGTCAGGTACAGGTTAGAGACCTCCAGTTTTGTCTCAGAGCTCACTGGTCTCAAAAGAGCAATGCCTTGTCAAACTGATACCTGTGACAGAACAGTTTCTGCAGGCTGTGCTTTGGTGGAAGGACCCCACAAATCTGACAGTCGGGGTCTCCTTCCAGGACCCTCTTCCCACAAAAGTGATTATCACAGATGCCTCCCTCCCTCCTAGGCTGGGGAGCTCATCTAGATAGTGCCTCAGTAAGTGGTACGTGGACTCCTCAGGAGTCACAGCTGCACATAAACCTTATGGAGCTCAGAACCATTTTTCTGGCACTCAAGGTCAGTGCTCCTGTCGTAAGGGGACAGACTGTACAGATAAGGACACTGCAATATTTTACATAAACAAGCAGGGTGGTACCAGATCAGGGATGCTCTGTTCGGAGGCTCTAAAGATTTGGCCTCGCCTCCTCTCCCTAGGGGTCAGCCTTTCGCTGTCTACCTCCTAGGCAAGGACAACACCCTGGCAGATGCTGTGAGCCGCATCAGTCAGGGCCAAAGCAAGTGGACTCTGAAGCAAGTGCTAGCCACAGTCTTCAGGCAGTGGGCACACCAGAAGTAGATCTGTTTGCTTCCCTCAATTCCCAGCTTCCCCAGTACTGCTGCAGGCCTTCACTCCTGGAAATACTTCCACTGGATGCCCTCATCCTGGACTGGTCAAGGAGGTTCCTATACGCATTCCTTCCCTTTCCTCTGATACTCAGGGTGTTGCTGAAACTCAGACAACAACATGCATGGATGATTCTGGTGGCCCCAGATTGGCCCAGGCAAGCCTGGTACCTTCTCCTTTTGTCGCTGTCCTTCAGCAGGCCCAATCGCCTGCCACCAACTACTCCCTGCTGACCCTTCTCCAGACATGCATTCTCTTCACCTCAAAGCCTGGCTCTTGAGCAGATAGAATTTCCAGCTTCTCAGTACTCTGAACTGGTTCTTAAGATCCTGCGAATGGCTAAAAAACCTAATGTAAAAATGACTTACGCAGCCAAATAGAAAAGGTTTCCCCTCTGGTGCAAGGACAAAAAAATCAAGCCTCTTACAGCTTCAGAATCTCAGCTGTTGGATTACCTGGTGCACCTACTGGTCTCTGGCTCGAAGCCCTCCTTTCTCAAGCTGCACTTGGCTGCAGTTTCAGCCTACCTTTTGGTGGGAAAGAAGTCTGATCTTACTTCGAGAGGGTTCCTGCAGTAGGTCTTCACATATTGGAATGCACCCCCTTGTGTCAGGTTCCAGCGGCAAACTTGTAGCTAGCAATCATCAGCGGGGATCGCCCCTTGGCATCAGGTGACGCGACGTCAGCCTGACTATAAAAGGGGCCGTCCCGCGCCCGCCCTCCAGTTCTTTCCCACCGTTGTCGTTCATTTGACAGATGTGGTAGAACAGCGATCAGTCACCTGCTTAGTATTCAGCATTTTCCATCTTATTCTCTTCTGCTGCCTCCTCTGCCTGGGGCCTAAGCACAACTTGGCTGAGTATGCCATTTGCCAGGGGTTCAACCAGGCCACACGGACCTGACGCAGGCAGACCCTCGAGGCCCACCTTCTCTCCCCCAAAGGCTAGCTTCTATGGAAAAGGAGCTCCAGGAGCTTAGGGAGCGGTCATCATCTCCGGCCCCAGAAAAACTAAAGGACAAGAAGTGCTGGGAGAGAAGCCCGTCGCCGCAAGGGAGGCCTTCCACTCTAAAACCATGAGTACCAGCACTCTGTCCGCTTCTGTGGGCCTGACGCCTTCTCTCCCTACTGCTGAGGTGTGCGAGCAGACGGGGGTTCCCTCAATCAAGGATTCTATCAGTTCTCCCACTCATAGCGCCGCTGATAAGTCACCCTCTGTCCCTGCCGCCGGGCACCCGACCCAGACCAATAAGCCTGACTGCGATCCTTCTGCAGCCAACCCGGTCGCGACTGATAAGCCAGACAACAGATCCTCTGTGGACCGCACAGACGCATCTACTCTGTCGGGCTCCCTTGAGGACCCTGACGCCAGGACGAGTTTGCTCATGGGGGACACTTCATCCTTGCCGATCTCTATCCCCAGGGATTCGCCACCTGCCCTGTCTTTCCCTTCCATAAGGATTGTTACCAGACCTGTTGTTGGGGTCTCTTCCAGAGCTTCCCCCTTCGCCTGGTTCTTTTCCGCCTATGGATTCCTGCTCTCCCAGTGATCAGTCACCGGACCGGGATCTTTTAGGCATGGAGCCCCCTCCTTCAGGACCCTCAGGCACTACACCTGATCCCTTGCCGCTGCCCAATGGCCCTTCTGCACCTCCCCCAGCAGGGTCTTCTGCTCTCCCTGCGGGACCCTCTGGTGGTTTTCCGGGGCCTGTCCCCCATGTTCCGCCGGGCAGCCCTCCACCGGACCCTTATTATCCAGCGCCAGGCACGGTGCCTCTAACGCCAGGATATCTGACGCCTGGATATGCCTCTGGCTTGCCAGGATACCAGTACCCCTTCTGGCATCATCCTGCTTACCAGTCCTTGGCCGGGTATCCCGGATACCAGCCGCCACCTCCTTCACCACCACCGCCTGATTGTGAATCTATCCCGGCATGGTGGCAGGACACTAGGACTCGACACCAAACCGAACTTAGACAGTCCCAACCGATCGGAGGAATTCCTCACCTAGAGCACCACCTCCCTTCCAGTTCCTGTGGGACTGCGGCGGTTCTCTGCCAGTGGGTGACACCGGATGGACCCTTCCCAGTGGCTCAGAGCCCTTGGATTCGGATATCGACCACTCTGAACCTCGTTCACCAGTCGAAAGTCATCCCAAAGAATCCTCAAAATCCTTCTTTTTGGGATCTGTTGAGAGCCATTCAAACGGCATGGGGCTGGCCACCCTCAGCGCAAAAGGCTGGCGGAACATTTGGACTTGTCCTCCACAGACCCTTTGCCCATCCCCCCTTTGGATGGCTCCGCACAAGGATCTAGTCACGACAATCTGGCATCAGCCCTCTTCCATACCGGCTGTTTCCAGAAAGGCAGATAGAACCTGCTTCCCCCTGGAAGAGATCTCTCACCTCACCACCCACCCTAAAGCCAACTCCATGATCATCACGGCCGAGCATGACTGCTCGGCTCAGCCTAAGCACTTGAGTTCTTCCCAACCAGACAAGGACCCAAGACAGCTTGACCAGTTCGGTGGGAAGGTCTATTTGTCCACCTCCTGCGCCATCCAGTCATTGAATTACGTATCCCATATGGTAGCTTTTCAGAAGTCCTCCCTCTCGGAACTGGAGAGGGACCTTCAGGATATCCCGGATGAAAATCTCGGGGCGAAACTGCTAGACATGCTTCACATGAGCCAATCTTCCTGCCGTCATGTCCTCCGGCCACTTATGGTTCTGTGGGACTCCATGGCCCGGCTGTGGCCTCAGGATTCTGCCTTCGGCACCTAACATGGGTGTGCCTGCAGGCTTGGCACAGGATGGTCAATCATCCCTCTTGGTCGCACCTTTCAGGGCTGCATCCTGTTAGCGGCAGTGTGAAAGACATCATTACAGGGCTGCAGGAGAGGGTAGATCTCTGAGACGTGCGCTCTATGTATCGGAAGGGTCAAAAGAAACAGCCCTTTCTTGCCAGAGAAGATGGAACAAGAACCAGAACAAGCGCCAAGGTAAGAGACCGCCACTGGTTCTGGAGCCCAAGCCCCTCAGGCTAAATTACGCCAAAACAGCCTCAGGATTTAAGGCTCAGCTCCCCTCAGCGTCCTGACTCACTCCCCCTCCTCCCGCTCCCTCCGTTTCCCTTGGAGGAACCGGTAGGAGGGATGTTCAGCCTCCACCTGGAAGGGTGGAAGTCCGTCACCGTAGACGTATGGGGGGCTTCCAACTCCTACAAAGAGGTCTGTCGAGTTCCTGGAGATCCCACCTCCAAACCTTCCAGGAAGGTCCTTTTACCCGTCGGATCAGGTCCCCGTCGTCCACCAGGAGATTCAGGCCCTGCTACGAAAAGCGGCCATAGAACCCGTCCCTCAAAATCAACTAGGAAGGGGATTCTACTCCCACTTCTTCCTAGTTCCAAAAAAGATGGGGGATCTGTGACCTATCCTGGGTCTCAGCACGCTCAACCTCTGTGTGGAGTAAGGTACCACCGCATGCTTACTCTTCAGGGACTCCTTCCCTTGCCCCAGTCAAGCACATGGCTGTGCTCCTGGATGTGCAGGATGCTTATCTTCATATCCTCATCGTCTGGCTCAGTGCTGCCTCCTTCTGGGAGAACCATTTCCAATTCAAGGCACTTCCTTTGCCTGTCCTCAGCGCCTCTGGTTTTCACCAAGTGCCTCGTGGTGGTAGTGGCTTTTCTCCACTGCAGGGACATATATGTGTTCCCATATCTGGATGACTGGCTCTTTTCAGCCCCATCTCTGGCCAGCCTGAAGGAGTCTCTCACCTTCACTCTTGATCTGTTTGCCCAGCTGGGCATCTCGGTCAAGCGCCCCAACTCCCAGCTAGTACCCTCTCAGCACCTCCAATTCATTGGAGCGGTACTGGATACAGTCCAGAGCAAGATCTTCTTGCCGCTGGATTGAGCCGAGACCTTGGCTTCTAAGACCACTTTGCTGGCCAAAGCTCGATGGACCTCAGCGCACTCGGTGCTCCATCTTTTGAGTCTTATGGCAGCAACCATTCCTACCGTCCCCCTGGCCAGCCTGCAAATGAGGGTTACCCAGTGGTCTCCTTGAGTCCAATGGGATCAAGCGAGTGGGCGACATGAACCAACTGGTCATTATTTAGCAACCTTCAAATTTACCTCTGGTGGCAGGACCTCCCAACTTGTTGGTGGAAACTCCCTTCCACTCTCGGGCTCCCTCCCAGACCCTCACATCGGATGCCTCCGATATGGGTTGGGGAGCCCATTTGGGGGATCACAGAACTCTAGATTCGTGGTCTTCTCAGGAGCAACACCTTCACATCAACATCCTGGAGACCAGAGCAGTCCTCTGTGCTCTCCAGGCCTTCCAGTCGTTACTCTTTCCGGGAACACTTTTGGTCCAGACAGACAACATGGCGACTGTCTGGTACCTCAACACACAGGGAGGTACCCAGTCATACCCTCTTTGCAGGGAAGCAATAAGAGTATGGTATTGGGCTCTTCAGCAAGGCCTGTTTCTGACAGCAGTCCATGTTCCAGGCGTACACAACACCCTGGTGGACAGTCTCGGCTGATCAGTGGCCAGGACTCACGAGTGGGAACCAAAGCAGGAGGTAGTCGAAGACCTGTTTCTTCGGTGGGGTCGGCCAGACCTAGATCTGTTCGCCTCCCCATTCAGCGCAAACTATCCAACTTTTGCTCGCTTGTTCCTGGGCATGGTGCTTTTTGGCGAGACACACTGTCTCTCTCTTGGACAGGGAGGTTTCTATACACATTTCCTGCCTTTCCTGTCATTCAGAAGGTTCTGTTGAAACTCCAGGCAGAAGGGGCCCACTTGATTTTGATTGCCCCTCTATGGTCCCGGCAGATTTGGTTCCCACTGTTACAACTAAGCTTAGAACCCGCGTCCTTCTGCAACTGTCTCATGACCTTCTGTCTCAGTAGCAGGCACCCTGGTACATCCAAGCCTTCAGTCTCTCCATCTTCATGTGTGGCACCTGTGGACATAGCGGTTTCTCGCTATGGAGTCTCCTCTCAGGTTGCTAAGTTCCTTGTGAAAAGCAAGAAAATCCTCCACCAGATCCACCTACGCCATGAAGTGGAAGAGATTTTGTATATGGGCCACAGCCAAATGCTTGGACCCTTTATCTTGCTCGGCTTCCCACGTGTTTGAGTACCTCGTACATCTTTCTGAGTTGGGCCTTAATTACTCCTCTATTAAGGTCCATCTTTCTGTAGTCGGCCTCACCACCTTCCGGTGGAGGGCAAAACCATAGCACAGCTAGAGGTTTCTAGAACTTTCTTGAAGGGTATCCTTCACATCAAACCTCCAGTTGGAACCCTCTCTTTGCTGGGATCTTAATTGTATGTTGGAGAAACTTACTTTGCCCCCTTTTGAACCAGCAGCAAGTTGTGATATGCGCTTCCTGTCCTGGAAGACGACTCTGTTTTTGGTTGCAGTTACTTCAGCTCGAAGGATTTCAGAGCTTCAGGCGTTTGTTTGCAGAGAGCCTTATTTGATTTTCCACAAGGACTGGGTGGTCCTGAGGACTAATCCGTCCTTTCTTCCGAAAGTGGATTCGGAGACAACTGTTAATCAGAGCGTTGAACCGCCGGTCTGTTATCCTCGGCATTCCAACAGGGGGGATTATCTTTTGCACACCTTGGATGTGCATCAGATTTTGAGGTACTATACCTCCTGGACTAAAGTCGAACCAACACTTTGTGGCCTTTGCCTCCCAGTGCCAGGGCAAGACCATCTCTAAACAGACTTTTTCTAGGTGGCTGGCTAACTGTATTCATTACACTTACCAGAAGTACAGGAAAACCCTTCCAGGAGCGGTTAAAGGCTATTCCACTAGAAGTGTGGCCACTTCTACCGCTTTTTTCAGGAATGTGTCCACTGCGGAGATCTGCACAGTGGCCACTTGATCTTCCGTCCACACCTTCACTAAGCATTACAGTCTGGACATTGCCTCTAGGCGTAAAGCTGGTTTCGGCCTTGCAGTCTTGCAAGGTCTTCTGTCTTAAGGCAGACATTTTTCCTCCTTCCGGAACCTCGTCTCAGATTCCTTCTCTTTTCTTAGACTGCTTGGAATTCAGTCCTATATGTGAAGACCTACTGCAGGAACCCTCTCGAAGTAAGATATAGCAGTTATGTAAGAAACTACCATAACAGTTGAACTTCGAGAGGGGTTCCTGCAGTAGGTCTAGTTTCCCTCCCACCTTTACTCAGCTCCTGGAAGCTTCCCTTTTTTATTATGTCTAGCCCTCAGGTCTAACCAGGGCACAGGGTCTCAGGAGTTGTTAATCCTTTCTTTCTACTATCCTCTCTCTAGGTCTCCAGTGGAAAAAGAACCGGAAGGTGGACGTGGACCGCCCTTTATAGTCTGGCTGATGTTGCATCACCTGATACCGGGGCGGTCCTCGCTATGATTGCTAACTACAAGTTTGCCGTTGGAACCTGGACGCCAGGGGCGAGTCCTATATGTGAAAACCTACTGTAGGAACCTCTCTCTCAGATCTACTGTTATGGTAAGTTCTTACGTAACTGTTTTTTTTTTCCTCACTCATGCTCGAACAGTTTTTCAAAGGCCTTTTGCACCTTCAGCTTCCAGTCAGGGAACCTTTTCTCCTTGGAGCCTGAACCTCTGCATTGCCAGGCTCATGGAACCAACCTTGAACCTATGGCCACTGCCCATCTCAAGTTTGTAACGTGGAAAACTGTTTTCTCAGTGGCCATTACCTCTGCCAGGAGGATCTAAGTTACAGGCCCTGGGCACTGAGCACAATTGCATCATTCCTCAGAGAGACAAAATTGAACTCAGGACAAATAGGAAAGTCCTGCCTAAAGTGGTTTTAGGGTTTCTCCTTAACCAGTCCATCACTCTACTTGTTTTCTTTACTGCTTTACTGAGCAGTCCCCCCCCCGGCAAGCAAAAGCTTCACAGTCTGGATGTCAAAAGAGCTCTCTTTTACTACCTTGAGCATACTAGGCAGTTCAGAGGTGCTTCCACTCAGCTGTTCCTCACCTATGGGGAAGTAGGCAGAAGAAAACCAGCTACCAAGAGAACTGTTTCCCGTTGGTTAGTCGCTTGCATCAGATTCTGCTATGAAAAAGCTGGTCAACAGCTTCCTCAAGGCCTCTGAGCCCATTCTGTAAGGGGTAATGCAGCCTCTGTGGCAGCTGCAAGGAGGCGTACCCCTTCTGGATGTCTGCAAGCCAGCTACCTGGAAAACCCGTGGTACACATGCGTACATACATTCATCAAGCATTTCTGCCTGGATGTGAAGTCCAGATCTGATGGCAAATTTGGCATGGCAGTCCTGCAGAACCTCTTTCCTAAGTAGGGTCTCTGCCCACCTCCCCTTTTGTACTGCTTTGAAATCTGCTATTGTAACTGATGCTAAAGGACTTCTGGGGTTAAGAAGGAAAAATTACTCACCGTAGTAATCTTCTTTCTTCTAAGGGTCCTTTAGCATCATAACCTCCCACCCTCCTCACCGGTTCACCTTTTAGGAGAAGGGCTCAGTTCTCAGTTTTATTTCCAAATTTGAGACTACATTTCAAATGCTTTTTACTGAGGCTGTTGAAATTTGTTTTGTAGTTTTGGACATTTGCATGTTTTTGGATCCTGTTGGCTCACTCTCTAGGCATGTGCCCATTTACCTTGAAAAAATTCTGAAGCCCTTCAGGCTGCTCTCACAGCACACTCCTTGCTCTTTTCTGATTGGCTAATTCCCTAAATCTCATTATCTAAAGAAACACCTCAGGGCACTTGCACCTAGCCAGCTAACTGCTGCCGTTACTGATGCTAAAGAAGAAGATAACTACGTAATTTTTCTTGATTCTTAAGGAATACTACAAAGAAGACAAATATAAAAATTAGCTTTTGGCTAACAAATGTGTAAACTCTAAAAACATAATTATAATGAATTTATCACTAGTAGTACAGAATTTTCTTTTTTTTGCAAGTTTGAGAACAAAACTTACAATAAAAGTACACATGAAGGGATACAGTCTATTAGAGACATATTCCACTTACTAAGGCATAGTGTGACACCCTCCCATAAGATACATCATTGGGGAAGTAACCATATTATAACAGTAATGATCTCATAGCTTATAGCAGCACAGAGCGATTACTGGGACTAAAATGAACCAGAAACAGTAAAAAAAAAACCAAAAAAAAGAGAGATCCAATTTTACCATGCTAGTGTAGTGCCTTCTAGTATCCCATATATGGATACACAGAATCTAGCAAATATAGAAACTTTATCCCAGGACGAGCCACAAATAAAGTATAATAAAACAAAGAATTTTCCCCACATTGAACCATATAGAGGAAATAGCGAACACCCTCATATTTACACATTTAAATAAACTGGAAGTAACATTAATTTACTAGAACTTCACATGACTGTGTGAGTCCCACGCTCCTGCCAAATCGAGTTCTTCATAACCGCAGCATTAATTAAATAAATACAGTTCCGTTGTGATCCCAGAAAAGATTAAACTATAAACCAAGCTCTCCACGTAAGGAAACGGTTCCAAAGGGAATACTTCCGACAGTTCTGTGTAAATCAGAAGCACCGTGCTCCCACAGTACTCTCATCAAGGCCTGAACAGGCGGTGTAGGCAATAAATATTAACCCCCTGAATTATATTTGGTATAATTCAAATGACACTATGCAGGGAAAACCCTATTTTAAAAAATCTTGGTGAAATCGGTATAAAGAAATGGGAGGGTTTATATGAAAAGGAAGTAAAATGTCTTGGGAGGCCTTCAGGGACAAATTTCATTTACAAAACTATCAATATTTCTAGTTTACTCGACTGAGCAGTTTATTTACAAAGATTATAAAAGATGGAAAGAGCCCCAAATAATAGAAATGGAAATGGAGCAGGGTAAAATTTGCTGGTGCCAAACTTTACCCATAGATAACTCATTATCAAGGTTCAGTACAAACAGTATTTAAGAATACGATAGAAAAATGGGAAAAAGACGTAGAACACCATATGACTGAACAACCGTGGAAACTGGCTCTCGCCCAAATACAAAAATGCAAACTATCATGAGATGGAGCAATTCAATTTAAAGTAATTAATAGGGCCTATTATACCCCACACAGATTCTATAAAATGAAACTCGCACAATCAAATGAATGCTGTCAATATGGAACTTTGGATGCAGATTTTTTCCATATTTTTTGGGACTGCAAACGCAGTATGGTTTGGTGGGAACAGTCCTTTGCTCTCTTGGCAAAAATTGGATTTCCATATCAATACTGGAGAAATTCTAAATTTTTAATATTAGAAATGTTTAATGACTTATCTATAGACGCCAATTATCAGTTGATCTTTTTTGGCAATAAAAAGACTAATCTTAAAAAACTGGAAAACATCCAAATCTCTAGTGTTTCCTGAACTAGAATAGAAGCAACTTTTTGTGAGTGCACTTTACAACAATAACCACTTCATAGATTATGAGCCGTTTTGGAAGTTGTATAACAAGAGGAAAAAGGATTGGAGCAAAGAAGATTTTGTAAACACACATAGTAAAATACAGTTAATCAAATGTATGTAAATAATGCATTTAACTTGTGTTAACCATGAATAATTTTCCCTTTAAAAGGAAAAATAATCTAAGATTGTATTTAATATACAATCCCTCTGAATATGATATATTGATTTATCTAAATCATAAGTATAGAATGGTATTTATGACTATGCACGTTGTATGAAATAAGATTCAAATGATTCCTAAAACTAACAATTTTCATTGCAAAAAAAACAAACAGCGATTCATACCTATGGGTCTGGGATAGAGGCACTAGGACCCTGCAGGAGCACTTTTCTTCTAGGGAGGGAGTTGTCTTCAGCTACTGACACTTTTCGCATGCAGCATGTGCCTACATGGTATTACACGCTGGCCTAAAATCGTCGACTCCCTCACACACCTCGTTTCTGTTCGTCCTGCCATTAAGTGCACGCCGTGAGAGCGATAGCACCTCTGTTCAACAGTCGTTTAATTTTCTTTTGTGCCACCACTGAATTTCTTCTGTTTCATGTTATCGACTTAGTTTTTGTTGTTTTTGTATGTGATGTCGGAGTCTGAGAAAAAGGGGCCGAAAGAAGCCCCTATCATGGCAGTGTTCCAGTGGAAAGTTGATCATGATGAAGGAACAACATCAGGTTTGTTGGACCTGTCTTGGCCCTGAACATAATATAGATTCCTGCGATGCCTGCTTCACCCTCGAAGTACATGTGCTGAAGTTGGGTCGTCTGATTCCCACATTTGGCGACGGGCATCGAACCTGTGTTGCCAAGCACAGGTCTCTAGATCTTTTCCCAGTCCCCTGGTACTGTGGAAGAGTAGGGTTCTCCTCATCTTCATCGAGGTGTCGTAGGCCCTGGGGGGTGGGTCTGGTGGACAGCCGTCTCTTTCTGGGCAGCCAGCTGAGTGCCTTCCCCAGTCCGTCTGCCCTGGGTAGCAGACATCTGTGGTGGTGAGGTTGAATCTATGTGTTTGATCTGCACCAGAGGACACCTCAGTGTTGCAGCCTGGAGCTTTCCTGGCTCCTGACACCACCCACAGTGTTAGTGAGTGGGTGGTGCCGGCCGTGACATCGAGCCCCCTCTTGGTACTGTTCATGGTACTGGGTGTGGGACTGACACAGGGTCCAGGTGACATCCAGAAGTGGAGGTGTGGATTGCTGACTCGAGCAGCCTATGGGGCTCTGAGGAGAAGGCAGGCGCCAAGCCTTGCAACAGATGCAGCACCAGTTCTGGTGTTGATTCTGGGGGGATGGACTTGGGACAAGCACCAGAACCATCACTGTGACTAGGTTTTTCTCAGACCTTGAGTTTAGTACTGGAGGCAGCGCCAGCTCAGGGTCAGGGGTGCGGCCGAGTCGTGGAACTCTCCTCTTACCTAATGGCTGAACCCAACTTTGGTGAGGACCACAGTTGCCCCGAGGGAATTGAAGAGCTCCACTTTCCTCACCTGGGGTCTCTTCATGGGGTTTGACATAACCTCACCTAGGGCGAGGTGCACTGAACGTTACCACAGGCCAGGTGTAGACCCTAGAGCTTCAAGCTCTTCTCACCATCCTGGGTCTGTGCCATCCCTGCCTGAACTTCCTGGGATCATGGGCCCTCTTGGGCCCCTTCACTTGGCATCTGCAGAGTACCGTACTAGTGCTAACTGTGTCCAGATCATGCACAGCCTGCATCTTCCACCCTCTTCCAGGTCCAGTGTCTGCTGTTCTTCTTCTACGTCCTCCTCAGAGGGCACGGAATCCTCACAACCCTTGTCCTCTGTCCCTGAGTAATCTCTATACCAGATATTCCTGATGGACATGCTGCAGGCGCTGGATGTTGGCACCATAGCCACTCGTGATACCCTGTCCGTACAGCTGGAAATTGTAGGAACTTTCAGCAGTGACCACTGTGTCATTCCTCCCTGGCTTAGGGTCTTCGAGGAATGCTCTGGGACAGTTTGGATACGTCCCTTAGCTCTTCCTCGAACTCCCAGGGATGTCTACCAGAGGTATTGTGCATCCACAGTTTATGCTGGCACAGTACCTCACCCCATTGCGGGACTTCAGGTCTTGCAGACCACAGACAGGCCTCGTTGCATGGTGCATGACCGGCCTCCTGATGCTGATTCTGTGCTGAGATAGGTTGGGTAGGAAGGTTTTCATTTTGGCTTGCACCATGATATGCATTTTGGCAGATAAGGCACACTTGGCATCTTACATCAAGCAGCTGTGGGCACAGCTAGGTCAGCTCCTAGCTGATCTGCCACTCTCTGAGTTGGTCAGGCAAGTCATTTGCGTTTCTGCCAAGGGCCTGGAGTTGGCAAGGTACCAGACAAGGACATCTTATGACGCCATTGAGGTGGTCTTCAGGTGGTGGGAACTGGAGTCTGTATTTGTCAGACAGCGTAATTTGCCTCTGTCGACTTGCACCTCTGGCCTGGTGAAAGGTGCTAAACTACCAGTTGCAGGGAACTCACTTTTTTCCCTATAATCAGGCGGGAACTTGGGTATGTTTTACCTTTCATCTGACTCTGAACATTCTTGGGTCACACCAGACCTGTGAGGAGTCCCTGCCCTCAGGTGTTCCCCCACGCAGAGAGTTGAGGGTGAGCATTACCTTCAGGGTGATCCAGCTCCTCCCTAATTGGGAAGATTGGTACTCAGACCCAAATGCATGAATCAGTGGTGAAGATTAATTCACGGAAGATATAGAAATGATGTACTCATTGTGATTGTTGGTCTTTAGAATATCTTCACCATACATTCAGACGACCACCCACCATCCCCCCCACTCAGCTGACAGCCAGGACCTCTGACAGCTCACCTTCTGGGTGCTGGCAGCATTGCTACTTATATTTCCTCTGCCATGGCTGTTTATTTTATTTAAAGAAGAAAAAGAGGGTTGGGCATTCCGCTGCCAACCTCTTCTCCCCTCCCTCACCTCATGCACACACCAAAAACAAAGGGATTGGGGGGCTCTTGCCCCTAACAAAAACACACACACACAGCCACAAAAAAAAAGCGTTTTAGCCGTTTTAATGTTTCTCATTGAGTGGGTAGGTTGCCACCTTTCCTCCATTTTTCTTCCTCCTCCCTACCCAGGGTGTATCCCTGATATTTGGTGTATGCAACACATGCCCTTGGCACTATCCAGTCTGACTTTGCTGAGCAGATGCTTTGTTTCTGGAGAAGTGTTACGCACTTTGTTTGTATCAATGTACTAGCGTCACACAGGGTACATCCCTGTGGTAGTAGGGAATGTTCTTACTCTCATGTGGACATTTTTTGGTTGGTGTCCGTTCACTTCTGTCTGTGCTTTGAGCTTCGCCCACTCTGTCTGGAGCATGCCAGAGCAGATAGCCACATCTTGCTTCCCTAGGAGTCCTAGTCCTGCAACTACTATGCTCCTCAACCTCCTTTTCTCTCCAGTCTTCATAGAGAAAACAGGATTGTGAGTTTATTCTTGAGTGTACTCAAGCTTTATCTGGAAGCATGGAGCAGGGTGTTAAATAAGCTTGAAAAATTGATATGCAGTTTTGCATGTGAAAGTGCTAACCAGTTGTGAAAATGCACGGTACTTGCCTTAAATTGATTAGCAAAATTAAAAATGCTTAATTCGCATACATGCATGCATTTTTAAAACCTGTATTTTAACCTGAATAAAATCCTCTGTGCTTGCTTCATGTTTAAATACTGAGTGCTCCAGAAAACAAACACACACACACACACACACACACACACACACACACACACACACACACCTCACTCTACCTTTTTTCAGGGAGATACAGACTGCTTTCCTGTACCTCACCAAATCTGGTGAGGCACCAGCTGATAACAGCCCCGATCTCATGTATGGTAAAACCCTCCCACCACCTTGTGGATGAGTGAGTGCGTCTACGGGACATGGGTGGGGAGAGTGGTGGGGCTGAGAAGGGGGAGGATTGCATACAATTGATCGCAATTTTTTGCCATCCTAAAATAAGAATGCATCACATGAGCAGCCAGTTTGCATCCTGAAGTGCAGTGCAGTACCAGCTTTTTAATACCCTGTGGAAATATTGTTTTTGGGAGTCCAGATGTCATTTTTTGGCATTTGTTGCACACTCATTAGCAAGGGGGGTCGAAAATCGGACTTTCCTTTTTGCTACTTCTGCCAGTCATTTGCTCAGAGCTGCTGTCCTATAACAATACATACTCTGTCTGGCTCTGGCACCATTTTAGACCCACTTCCTTTGTACCACTTATTATGCCCACTCCTTAGTCTTTAAGCTGGTAGTCCAGTTCTAATGGGTTGTTGTTTGTTATATCCTGTATCCTTTTGCTATCCCTTTTGGGCTAGAAAGTATCTAGTTCTGTCTGTTTTCGCTCCACTTTGTTTCTCTCCTGGCGAACAGAACTGAGTTGTGTGAGGGAGTCTAACGATTGACTGGCATGTGGCACCATGTGGGCATGTGTGGCATACGAGTGGTGTCTAGTCAACATCCGCTCCCTCCCAAAAAGCTTCTGCGGGGTCCTAGTGCCTTGGCTCCAGACCCTTATGTATAAATCAATGGTGACGATACTCTGGAAGATCTACAGTTATGTTGAGTACACGATTTTCATTTCTGTAGCCCATATCTGAAGGAGAGGGACCTCTCTCTGAATCTATGCAGAGGAGTGCTGTGAAGAGAGGATTTGGTGGCAGCAGGGGAACACTTATGAGGAGAAGCTGGAGAGTCTTCCTATGTACACACTGAAGAACAGGAAGGAGAGGAGTCATGATAGAGACCCTAAGTACCTATGGGATAAAGTGGACAGCAATGCCTTGTTCACAAGAAGTGAGGGGAGGTTAACAAGTGGCCATGAATGGAAGTTGGGTGGAAAGCTTTAAGGGGAATGAAAGGAAGTTCCTTACAGAAAGGGTTGCAAAGAAGTGAAATGCTTTGCCATAAGAAGTGATCCAACACAGAGTCCATTGCTGGCTTCAAACACGGGTGTGATAGGCACAGGGGAATTGTCTAAACTGGAAGAGAAAGGGAGTGTGGGCAGTCAAGAGAAGGGGAGGAGTAGACTATGGAGCTCTGGTGTCTAATTACAGTCAGAGCCATCGGCAGACTAGCTCCGGTCCAGCATTAAGCTGGCTGTGGATGCAGGCAGATACTGGCCAGACTCGATGGGCTGTTGGGCCTTTTTCTAATGTCAGCATTTATGTTTCTATGTAGAGCACGGACCCAGGAGAAGAGAATTTTTGTAACCATCTGCAAACTAGCATGAAACTGATAACAGTAAATTGCATTTGTATTTACTTTAAGTGCATTCCTTAATGTTGTGTCATTGCACATACAGGCATTTTTTTACCTTTATTATCATGATCTCTACTTTTAGATCAAGTGACTGCTAAGAGAGCAGTTTTCTTTGTGCTGCTTTAATGTAGGGACATGCATTAGTTAGGCTGTAAAACTCTTGTTCGTTGTTGTGTTGTTGCAGGTCCACTTTAATAGAGATGGGTCATTGATTGTCTCAAGCAGTTACGATGGTCTTTGGTAAGTGTACAGTCTCCAGAATGTGGTCTTGATTGGCAGTTTTAGGAAAAGATCATTTTCAGGTTGTCGCTATATGTTGATTTGTTTGCCCTTACTCGTGTATTATACAAGTACACTGACAGTATATTTATATTGCTTTGATTAATCACTTTCCTGTACTGCTTGGTTAGGCTACTCAGGGCTGGCATTAAAGAGCATTTACCACCAGGCACCAAAAGTGGCATGAACCTACAAGTTTTGTGGCACTGAGATTTAAAGTAAAGGTGCAAGATGTACCTTTGGGCTTCATAGCCCGCTGCCCTGGGGTGCCGATAGTCCATGTGTGTTAAAATTATAATTTGTAATGTATTCCTGTAAAGAATGGAAGGGAAGGGATCGTAATGCTGGCCAAACTGCCTGCTGATCCTTTCTACTTACCAGTCCACCTGCTTCGCCCCTGTGCTCCCACGATTTGTGACAATTAACCAGGGAGAGCATGGGGACGCACCCCATACAAGCCTATGAGGCTCGTTTACAGAACAATTTTACAGAACTTTAAGCAACCTTTTTTTTATTCCAAAGTTTATTGAAAGTATTTCAATACTGGCATGCATCAACCATTGTACAATATATAATTATAAACACTAGGTAAACAATAAGCAGAAGGAAGGAAAAAAGAACAAGAAACAAATACACACAGCAGGCACCATCTCAAGTCACTGATATTAGATTAAAACCCCAGGCCTCCAGTGTACTAGTTATAAAAATGATATGCCTTATCACGCCAGTCAGAGATGCCCTGTATTGGCTAATTTACTTGGGTAAATACCCTTTAGGTTAACAGAGAGGTGATCTGTAGGAGGTTATCTAGTGGACAGAATCAGAGTTCGTTTCACTCTAGTAAAACAGACATCGTCTCCACATTTCTTCTGCTGTAGGCTATTTGTCCCTAACTGAGGCTGTAAAATGCTCCATCCTATAAATATTAACCAAAGTAATCCATTGAGACCTTTGTGGGGTGTCCTCAGTTTAAGACTCTTTGAGAAAAATTAAAGCCACTGCTCAACTATTAGGGACCCTATAGGTCCCTATTGTTGAGTGGTGGCTTTCATTTTTCTCAAAAGGTTGCTTGAAGTTCTGTGAAATTGTTCTGAAACAAGCCTCATAGACTAATACCTGTGGTCTCCCTGGTTAAACGTCACAATACGTGGGAGCATGGGGGCGGAGCAGGCAGACTGGGAAGTGGAAAGGGATCGGCTGGCTGGCAGTTTGGCCAGCGTTACCATCCATTCCCTTCCTTACAGAAGTGCATTAAAATTTTAAATTTTAACACACAGGGCAAAACTGTTTTAAAAAATTTCACACCTTTACTTTAAGCAGTAAAACCCAAACAAACCGGCATTTCCACAGGATTTACACGCAGCTGGGAAGTGTTCTCCGAGGGCTATTAGCCCCAGACCGGGTGCAGCTCCTCAGCAGATGACCCCTTTTGAAGGTGCCTGTCAGTGTCTAACTTCTTGTTTGTCTGGAAAAACAGCATTTTATAAAGATAGATGTGCTTTACACGATTGTTCGCCATGCTGCTGTCTGCTGTAGTGCTGAAGTTAAGGAGCTGCTCAGGCTGCTTGTGTTCTCTTCCAAGAGCCCAAGAGAAATTCTGGGGGCCTCAGGCTCAACTGTTGCTTTTCATATTTACTTGGTTTAATCTGTTCGGTAAAATTAGTTCAATATATTTAATCCAGTAGTGCACGATAGTGGTGAAAATTTTGACCTGTACTTTTTTTTGTTTTATTTTAGATTTCCCCTTATCTCCTGACTTGCATGATGCCCTTTTTTACCCCATGCTGAGTCTGATTTACCACTTATTTTTACAGGTGAAATAGAGTGTTTTTTTTAGTACGGCCAGGATCCAGTTTTCATCACTATTCTGTTCTTTTTGAATACCAAGTGTTTAAGATCACTTTTCTTGTGACAAGTATGAACTAGCATATAATAGTTACTGCTCACTGACCTTATGGGACAGCAGGTGTACAAATACAGCTGAATACTGATGAAAACCTGGTTCGAGCCATATTAAAATGAGCGCTCCTGTTATTTCAAATGTGGAGAAAAAAGTGCTAAAGCAGACTCAAAATGGGGAAAGAAGGGTATCATAAAAGTCAGGCGAGAAAGAGCAGTCTAAAATACAATAAAAAGGTATAGGTAATTTTTTTTTCTGCTGTCATGCATTGCTGCTTTAAATAAGATAGGAAATTATTTTCTACTGTTATTAATAAATAAATTATAAATAACAAGCAGTGACCTCCATGTGCAAAATGTTTTTTTTTTTTTTTTTTCATATTTTAAATATATGGAATTAACATTTAGTCATATGCTTGTTCTGTTGAACCCACCATTGGCCTGACAGTCTGTGTTTTATATTGGGAGTCAGCACGTGGCAAGCTTTGAAATGCCCACGTCACAGACTCCCGATACAACATTCAGTTACTTGCAGTGTTGGATGGCATGTAGTTCTTGAGTTACCAATATGTGCAGCCTCTGGAGTGCCGGAGCAGAAGTCCTTTCTTCAGTGGCTGCGCTGCTTGTGTCTTCACTCCTGTCTGTCTCTGTCATGAACTGCATCTAGGCCAGGGAACACTGGAAAAAAATCTGCTCCATTTCATCTATGGAGCGAGTCGCCTGAGGAGTACATTCTCTTGGCATCTTCCACACCCCAAACTCAGCAATTTTGGGCCAGGGAAGATGCAGCATACCACCTCTTGGTGGCCAGGATAACTGCAGATTGTCTCGCTCCCCTGCTTCAAAGACATTCCAGCATCAGGGCAGGGGAACATGCAGTGCACCACTAGCTCTTCACGCTCATAATGCGCCCATGGATCTGCATGTTCTCCAGATGTTAGCCTCCCTCAAGAGGCAGCACAGTGGAGCGGGAAGCGCATCAAACCAGTGCAGTAAATTTACTTCAGTTGCTAGTGAGTGCCTACAGATTTTTCCTTGGCGTCCCACAAAAGTAAGGACTTCTGCACTCCGGAGGCTACACATGGCATGAATGGTAAATTACAGAGCTTCCTTGGGAGGAAATGGGATGGCTGGGTTACACAAAAGAGGATAGGGTGGGACCAATGCAATACCAGGGAGAATAATGTTTCTTTTTCCTGCACAACTAAAAAGTTTAAATTAGAAGCTTTTCTATTACCTGCATGACGATCAGGGGGGTGGGCATGATCATAAAATGGTAATAGATGTTAGTAAGGCCCCGGAAGTGAAGTATGATACTGCATCTGCACCAGTCTTTACTGTTGAAGTTGTTGACAAGCCCAGTGTGAAACACTGCAAATAACTGAATGTTGTATCGGAGTCTGTGACGTGGCATTTCAAAGCTTGCCACGGTTGACTCCCAATACAAAACACAGACTGTCAGGCCAATGGTGGGTTCAGCAGAACAAGCATGTAACTAAATGTTCATTCCAGACATTTAAAATACAAAAAAATCACACACACAGGCCACTGCTTGTTATTTATAATTTATTTAACTATTAATAGTAGAAAATTATTTCTGGTCTCCTTCAGGGGACAGCAAGTTTGAATCCTGCTGCATTTTTGTTGTTGTTAGGGAGTCAGAATTCCTGTCCACGGTAAGTTTCTTGATCACATTAGACTGGTTTGCTTTTAGAGAAAGGAAGAAATGGAGTGCTGACCATCTCAGCTATACAGAACTGTCATACGTTGACAATAGCCGTAGCTGGCACTGGCTGTGGTGCATTTGTGTTGGGACACATTTGCAGACCTTGGTGCCTCACCTTGTTGTTGCTGTGAGCTCCAGTAGATATTTAATCAAGAAAGTTGGGGGGGAAAATATAGGAGCATGTACGTACTGATTTTTATATTTGTCTGTTACAGTCGAATTTGGGATACAGCATCAGGGCAGTGCTTGAAAACACTGATTGGTAAGTAAAATAGATACATAATATTCTTGGGTTGTTATGTTAAAGTTGTTGCAATAAGTTTTCCTTTAAAGTGAAAATCGCCTTATGGATAATTTGCATTCACTGAATTTGAGATTATTCAACCACAGTGCTTTTTCAGATGCCACTTTCTGAAGACTGAATTTTATTGCCTGGTGTCCAGTGATTCCCTCCTGAAACGTCGTCCATCACTTACCCTCTGCTTACCTCCCTGGCACACCACCATCTGCCCTACACAAAGCCTTTATCATTGTACAGTACTGTATAGTGATACTGGACTTTGCTGTCTTGGGGGAGGGGAGAGTTGGTGTAAAGCACACCTGGAGGTTCATTTCTTTTTACATTTTTTTCCCCTCTACCTTGGTCACGTTAAAAGCTTTTCTTCACCAAACTTTGGCCAAAGCTCTGCCCACCCCACCTCTTTTGTGATGACTTGTAACTGCTGCCGAAAAATAGGTGTTTGGCAGGCACCTTTTTGTTTAAGATTTAAGAGTCATCACTAAATTGTCTTTTGAGGGGGGTGCAAAAGCTATCACCCAAGTTTGATTTGCATGGGGGACTTTTAATCTGGCCAACTTAGAGGTAAAGAAAACATTTGCAAATAAAGTTTGCTCACATGCACTTCATGCTGACTTCATTTATGTTCTGACATCATGTCCTGTATTACTGTACAGCGCTGTATAGCGATACAGGACTTATGCAAGGCAGATGGCGTCTGGCCAGGGAGGTAAATGGAGTGTCAATACTGCCTGCTTGAGGAGATGGATTTTTTCAATGCCAGTGTGGATTATGCAAGGGGAGATGAAGTAACATTGGACAGCAGGAAATCATTTTCCAGTGCCAGCGGGGATCAAGTGAGGGAGGGGGGTACCCACCAGGGATTGATTTATTTTTGTCAGTGCCAATAGGATTGGGTGAGGGAGGGGGTACAGTTGGACACTAAGGAATAATTTCTCAGTGCTAGGCACCTAGCACTTGGTTAGGGAGAGGGACCACTAGACTACCAGGGAATATGCTCAACATGAAAATGGGCAGAGGGTTAGGGAGGGGGCACGTTCAGTCCAGTTGCTTTAACAACATGCTATCATTAGCGCATTGTTAAAACGCAGTTCCTGGAAGCTTAACTAGCACTGCACCAGCAGCCTGTTACTTCTAGGACTCATTGAAGATACCAGTGTGGGCCACTCCAGTACACACCGGGTTGCCACATCTGGGTGCAGGCCCAGCTGAAGTAGATGTCACTCGGCAATGCACCTCAGCCTTTTGGCACCACTGGGATCCCATAGCTGGCTCAGGATGCTTGCTTCTCACTGTAGAAATGTAGTGACATCTTGGCCAATGGAGACATGGGCTGCGTCACTGGGGTGGTCACCCATGTGGCAGCTCTGCAGCAGAGGCTCCTCCCCTTTCCTTCCGGAGTGAGGTGTGTTCCTCTGGGGGACACAATCCTCCATCTGCCGACCCCCCCCAATCCCAAAATCCCAGGCCCGTTCCTGCTTCTGGGTTGCATGTGGTGCAAGCAGCAGTACAGCTGCCTCATCCTCGGGCCTGCTGAGACACACTTTTTTTTTTTTTTTTTTTAACTTTTATTCACACAACAGAGAACATGAATACGTAAACAATCTGGTACACAAGGTAGTGTAGAATTCAAATCAAGAAAAAAGAATAGGGGAATTCACCCCTTTACTCATTGTAGATGGCAAATGTAAACATATAAAAATTGAGTAAAATAAAACTATCTGAAAATATTCAGACATATCACTATGGGGGGAGGGGGCACCACAGCACAGGCAGTCAACCAACACAAGAAAACGAAAAGAATAAAGCTTTATGCAGAAAAAGAAACACATTATCATATACCCCCTTCAAAATGGAAACCAACCATGGGTCCAGAACTTCTGCATGGTCTTGTTCATCCACAGAGGTGTGATAATTAAAAAAAAAAAAAAAAGGTGTTTCCGGCGTATCTCAGACTGCTCCAGGCATTTCTGTTAAGCTGCTATAAATTTTTCCGTAAGATATAGCTAACATAATAGAATGCCACATCTCTAGCGTCGGCGAAGCAGGTTTCATCCATAAGTGAGTAATTGTTTTTTTTAGCAGCCAATATGTATATCCAAAGTAAGGACTTTCAGGGTAAACGCTGATTAGGAGGGAGTACTGACATCAAAATAAATTCAGGAGCTTTCTCAAAGGATCCGGCAGTCAGCAAATTTATCAGAGTCAGCACAGATGACCAGAAAGGGTGCAGAATGGGACAAAAATAAAAAATGTGAGCTCGGTCAGTAGGATTACACCCGCAGCGCCACCAACAGTCCCCAGAATATTAAGGAACATACTAAGGAGCGTGAGGAGCGAGAAGGCAAGTCTGCCCATAAGTGCTCTTTTAGTTTACATGGAATATAATTGCAATTTCTAAGGACATTGACATATTCTATCCACACTTACTGGCAGTGTCCTTTCCCTTTAAGAGGTGCTGGAACGTCTTCAAGCTGGCTCCTCCCACCCACCTGAGTGGTATATCTCTCGGCTCCTCCCCATGACGCCAGATATTCCTTTCTGGAACCGCTCCAACATTGCGTAGGCCCTAGCGCTACAGTCTTTGGATTTATTTCCCAAACTTTAAACTCTTATGTGTTTTCATCTTCGTTTCAATCTTCGATCGTGACCGCGGGCAGAAGATGTCACGCACCAACCTTCAGGCCACATGCATCTACTTCCTGGGCCGTGATCACGATACCCAGGCCTGCGACATTTGCCGGTCGTTTCACGCGACAGTCCTTGAGAACCGCCTCACCTGCCTTAAGTTGGGCCACCTGTAAAAATGACATCCGCCGGTCAAATATAAAGATGCACGTTGGGTGGTCTCCGTGGCTGCGGGGGCCGACGAACAGCTGGAACAGCTTACGGCCTTCGAGGAGGAGGAGGTGGCTCAGGCCACCACGCAGTCCTCCTCAGCTTCTGCCTTCGTTCCGCTCCAGTTGGGCTCTAGCTCCTTCAAGGAGCTGGGCCAGTCCCTTCTGACTAAGGGGCAGGGCCCTTTTGGTTTGTACAGCTCCCGCTCTCGCAAGGAGGAGTCGAAGACAGAAAAAGAGAAGACTCACCATCTATGTTCCTGGGACCGGGAACATTCTCTGTCTCAGGACTCCCAGGTTTTGACCATGGTCAAAACCGCAGCCTTGGCCAATGGCTTCACGAAGACCCCGTCGGGCCAGTTGGTCGAGACGCTGGCCGATGATGCGACTGACATTTTTCTTTGCCCTATCAACTTGTCATCCAAAGAGGCCGACAGTTCTCTTTTCAGGACTGTGGTCCTGCTCATGACCTTAAAAGGCGCTGCTCAGTCTGCTGAGCAGAACCCTCCGGTCCCCAACCCAGACCAGGAGGAGTCGTGGCACTCCCCAGCTCCCTCCGAGATCCCCTGGCAGCCGAGATCTTGTGGATTGAGCAGTTTCGCCTCATTGGCACTCCCACTCTTGATGCCACAGGAAGCAGCGGCGCTGCCGCTGTTCTTCATTTTCATCCTCAGTTGAGGAGAGGCTTTGGTGCAAGTTGCATCGACGCTACAAAGACCATGTGGCAACAGTTGGTGCTGGCCGGTCTGAAGCTGACCCTGGCTCCCACATCGGCCATCACTTGGCAGGCCGACACAGACTCCCCCTGTGGGGTCGGTCAATGTCGTAGGGTGTGGGATTTCACAAAAACATCTACATGATGTCAGACACAGGCAGGCAATTATGTGCGTAAAAAAACGCTCAGGAAGCGTTTATCATTTTATTTTTCAGCATAAATTCAAACAGAAATCAAAAAGAAACAGTGTTAGCCATTTCATGCTATGCTGAGAGCACCCTCTCACGAGGTCTTGCACCTCTCACAGTCAGTTCTTCACTGACTACCCTATCCTAATTCTACCCCTGGTGGTAGGCTTTTATACAATCATACTGGTGACATCACTTCCTTAGGTCATTTAACTAAAAGCATATTCCTGTGAGGCTCATATCCCGACCTATACAAAAAAATGAAAAGGATATTTCTAAGCCTTGGTTAATAGGAGTCCTAACAACATCAACGTAATATTCATTTTGCATGGGTACACAATTTTACAGCTATGAGGAGCTTAATTACCCCTAGCTGAGCCTCTTTGGCAGTGACCTCACTACCTGGGAGTTCCATAAATATAGGCAGTTGGAAGGCTGTCAGCCCTATAGTACAATTCCTGGGCTCCTAGTACAGCTGCACAGGTAAAGAACCCTTTTTATTCATGATTTTTAAACCCAGACTGGTACTAAACACCTTGTGAGACCCTGCCTAACTTCAGCAAGTCCCTCTTCTTATCCTGAGGGTTGAAGTTACAGCCTTCAGTAAAACAATTCATTTTTGCCCTTCTGTTTTACTTTTGCAGCCCTCTGTTTTCTGCTTTATTCACTACCAGGCTGTTTACATTTTGTTTAGTTAATACTGGGGCTAATGCAAGTTTATACGGTAGTGTGTATAAACAGGGACTTTCCTGTCACTTTTATTGTGAACCATAGCCATAGCACAGCAGAGCAGCAGCAGTCTTTCGTGTCATTATGTAGCTGCTTCTGCTGTGGGCTTTTACTGGCTTGTGTTAATGAGGAGGCTTCCCTGTCCCTTTAGACCCCAATGGGTCTTGTTTTACACTTCTTTTGCAAACTCTGCAACACTAGGCAGGAAACAGCAGGGGATGGGAACAGAACACAAGGGGACTTGCTGTTTCTGTCCTGCACTTTTATTTTATTTGTTCCTGTGCTTCCTAAACATTTTATTCAGTCTTTTTTGGGGCTGCAGAAACCTCAGGGCACCCTTCAATGACAGGGGTCACCCTGTCACAGTGAAGACTGTCCTCCCCAGCAGAGCCTGTCAAGACTGCCTCTGTTCAGCCAGGCCGGCCTCTCCACTCCACTGGTGGGAAGCCCGCATTCAGACTATGGGAGTCTTGGCCGGCCAAGGCTTCCCCATTGGCTGTCGGCCACTTGCACACATGACTGTCCACGGAGGGTTGATGGTGACTCGGGTGGTCGGCCGTACACGTACTCCTCTGAGTCAAGGATTCCTCACTGCACTCCCGTCTGGTTGACGTGTTTAGTCTGTAGGGGATCTGTCGACGGAGGAAGGGCCCACTTCCTTCATGGGCATCCTCCACCTCATCTCTAGTCCACAGGGATGAAACTGGAGCCCGTCCCGAAGTGGGCTCACTATTCCCTAACAGAGATTCTGGACAAAGGGGACTCTCAGCGACTTTCCCAGTGGCCAAGGCCATTGTCTACCCAGCCCTGGAGCTTTGGCAGTGCCCTGTATTTCTGCCCTGTGCCTTCGGCCCGGATGGCCCACAAATATGTGGTGCCCACTGGTACCCTCTCGGGTTTCATGGAGCACCCCTTGGCCAAGGGGTTGGTGCCAGATGCTGTGTTTTAGCGCTGAAGCAATACTGGGGCTGTCGACGAGCCGCCGGACAAGGAGTCCAAGAAATTGGACCACGCCGCTATGCTGCCTCCTCACTTGGCCTCCGCCAGGTGAGCTCAGCCGTAATAATGGCACACTTCTCCCATGCCCTCTTGGGCTCTTTGGATGAGGTGATTCCTCACCTACCGGCTGAACTCCAGACTACGGTCAAGCAGATCCGAGATCAGGGCCAGGCTGTGGCCAAGCAGAAACTTCAAATGGTTCTGGATCTGGGGGATTCCTGGTCCCGCTTAGTGGTGGCCGCAGTTACCATGCACCGTAGGACCTGGCTGCTGATCTTGACCTTTACTGCAGACACTCTGCACAAGATGGCTGATGTTCCATTCCTGGGCACCTACCTGTTTGGACCCAGTGTGGAGGGTCGCCTCCAGCGTATCGAAGTCCAGTGCCACCTTGGATTCCATGACATCTGTGCAGAAGGATCCCAAGGGCTCCAGGTAGCAGAAGTGAAAGCCCTTTCGGTCCTCCACTCTTGCGGCAAAATCTGCCCAGCATCAGCAGGCTCAGCCCTGGCGCCCCAAGCCCAAGTCAGTTGCCTCAGTGGTCTGTAAGCCCAGAGGGAAAGGACTCAGTGGCTCCTCAGCTGGGTCCTCCTCCTCCAAGCCTGCTCAGTGATGGAATAGGGGGTGTCAGCCTCATGCCCGTCACATCTCCCCCTGGGTCATCCTGTGGGGTGCAGACTCTGCCACTTCCTTTCTGCCTGGTCCGCTGTCACCATGGACAGGTGGGTTCTGGAAGTGGTCGGTCAGTGTCTGCCTCTGGAATTTGAGCAGTACTTTTCAAGTCGAGCCCACGCTCCACGGTAGGACTTGGTATTCGCAGATGCTTGGTCGGCTCTTCAAGATGACATAACCCAGTTCCTCCACAAGGAGGTCGTGGTCAGAGTAGTGGATCCTCTGGAACATCCAGGGTTTGCCTCCAGGTACTTCCTGGTGCCAAAGCGGATGGAGGGCTGTTACCCCATTCTAGATCTGAACGACCTGAACAAGTTCCTCAGGTCTCGCACCTTCAGGATGGTTACTCTATCTCAGATCATACCAGCTCTAGAGCAAGACATGCGCGGTTTTGATCCCTGGATCATCAGGACACGTTCTTTCACATCCTGATCCATCCATCCCACCGAAGGTTCCTCCACTTTAGAGCCGAGGGAACCCTCTAAGAGTTCTGGGTCATGCCATTCGGCCTCTTCTCAGCCCCTAGGGTATTCACCAAATGCATAACAGTGGTGGCAGCTTACCTGAGGCACCGAGGGGTCTGGGTGTACCCCTACCTGGACGACTGGCTGATTGCAGGTCCTCCAGGCAGGAGGTGGAGCGGTCCAGAGACCTGGCCCTCCAGACCTGCACTTCCCTTGGTCTCTTGGTCAACGAGGCCAAGTCGGAACTCGTGCCCTCACAGGTAATCAGCTTCATTGGGCAGAGCGAGACTCTTGCCGAGCCAGAGCCCTGCTCCCGGTGGACAGGGCGGAGGTTCTCTCCTCCTTTGCCCAATCATTTCAGGTTGGGCAATTGCGCCCTGCCCAGGACTTCTTGCACCTTCTGGGTTACATGCAGCCCGCACAAGCGTGGTCTGTTGGGCTCGATGGAATATGTCCTCCCTGCAATGGAAGTTGGCCAGCCAGTGGTCTCAGCGCAAAGGTCACTTCGACCAGCTGGTCACTGTGACCCAGAAGATGTGGGACACCCTCCAGTGGTGGCTAGTCCCAGAGCATCTTCGGGAAGGGATCCCATTTGTCCGCCCTGAGCCGATGGTCATCCTGATGACCAACACCTCTCTTACAGGCTGGGGTGCCCATATGGGGGAACAGAGTCCACAGGCTCTGGACCCCCGAGGAATCCTGATGGCAAATCAGTCTGATGGAGCTCCGGGTAGTTCAGCTGGTGCTGACTGCATTTGCTCCATATGTTTGGGTCAAGTGGTCGAAGTCCAGATGGACAACACCACGACCATATACTACCTCAACAAGCAGGGCAGGACTCACTCCCTGCCTTTGTGCAAGGAAGCTCTCCGCGTATGGACCCTCGCACGCAGCCTGGAGGCGGATCTCCTAGCCATCCATGTGGCAGGAGCCTACAGTCAGCTGGTGGACTCCCTCAGCTGGGTAGGCGAGGCATCTTATGAATAGTTTCTCCCATCCAGAGGTAGTTCACAGTCTGTTCTCCCAGTGGGACACCCTCAGGTGGACCTGTTCGCCTCCAGGGAGAATGCAAAGCTGAGACTGTTCTGTGCCCGCCCCTCTCTGCAGGGGGGGATGCCTTCTCGAGGCCTTGGACCCCAGGCCTCTTCTATGCCTTTACTTGATCCACAAGGTGCTGCTCGAGGTCAGGAGGGACAAGGTGCAGGTAATCCTGGTGGCTCCGGACTGGCCACACCAGTTTTGGAACCCTGATCTTCTCAACCTCAGCTACAGGCTCCCGAGGCATCTTCCATTACGCTCAGACCTGCTCTCCATCAGTCAGGGGGAAGGTACTACATCTGTTCGTTCAATCCCTGCACCTGACAGCCTGGTTCCTGAGTGGGTAGAGTTCCAGGCTTTGGGTCTCTCCGTAAATGTCCTCACCATAGTGGAGGTATCTAGAAAGGAATCAACCAGAAAATGCTATGTCTTCAAATGGAAGAGATTCTCTATTTGGTGTCTAGGCAAGGGGCTGGACCTTTTGTTCTGTCTGGTGACCAGCATTTTGGACTACCTGTGGTCCCTCTCCAAAGGGGGACTTCGGTCGACGACCCTGAAGGTGCACCTGGCAGCCATCTCTGCTTACCGGGCATGGGCTGGTCAGCATTTGGCAGAGGAGAAGGTGGTCTGGTGCTTTTTCAAAGGCTTAGATCATATTTCCCCTCCGGTGCATGAACCACCACCACCGTGGGACTTGTTGCTGGTTTTTGGCAAAGCTCATGGGCAAGCCATTCGAACCAATGCAGAGGTGTGACATGTCTCACCTGTCATGGAAGACCGCCTTCCTGGTGGCTATCATGTCAGCCAGAAGGATCAGTGAGTTCCAGGTGCTTTCGGTGGAGTCTCCTTACCTGGTCTTCCACAGGGACAAGGTTGTCCTGCGCCCCAACCCGAAGTTTCTCCTGAAGGTTGTGTTGAAGTTTCATCTGAATCACATGATGACTCTTCCGGTGTTCTTCCCGAATGACACCTCAGAGGCCGAACACAGGCTCCATACTCTGGACCTGAGGCGAGTGCTCGCTTACTACAAAGAGTTGGAGTTTGGGGAAAGGTTCGCCAGCTGTTTGTCACCTACACTGAAGGCAGACCTGCAGCCAAGCGGATGATTAGCAGGTGGATCACATCCTGCATTGATCTCTGCTATAGGTTGGTGGGTAGGGAGCATCAAGGAGGGCTAAGGGCTCATTCTGCCTGCCATACCACTGTCGGTGGCTGCTTTGGGGACTCCATACTTGATCCCATAATCTTTTCATTATACATGAATTTCACTCCCCAAATTTGTCAGAAGTCTCAAATGATTTTATTTGTTGATGATGCTGTCATTTTTCACTCTAATAGTGACCCATCAGTTGCAACTAATATTGTTCAAAGTGATTTTTTTGTCATTTCATGATTGGTTCAAACAACATGAAGTCTTGCTGTATTCTGACTATTGCAGTTAGCTCCAGCACTTAAACTGCCCCAGAGAGAGAAGGGTTAAAATTCTATGCCAGGCATAGAACGTTGAGCTCAAGCTAGGTTGAAAACTCTGTCTGTAGTACTTTGAAACCCAACCGTCAGATTCTTTACTCCGCCTCACTGAACAGTCTCTCCGGAGATTTCTCCTTCTGCTCAGTTCAGAGTTGGTTAAAGTTGTCGGTTTTAGTCCGATTTATTCTGCAATAAGTTCCGTTTGTCGGTTCAGGACTCTGTCTGTGGTACTGTAAGTACTTAGGATAGTTCTTTTGTGGAAATTGATAAAACTTATTTTTCGGTCAGTTCAGCTGAACCGATTCTCTAGTAAAATCTTTTGTGGAAAAGTTAGTGTGGTTACCAGTCCGTATCGGTTTAAAAAAAAAAAAACCCCAGTGATTTGAAAGTTTTTTTCCAACACCTGTAACACTGTGAGAAACCGATAGGGGAGTCTTGCCTGGCGGTTGCCGAATAAAGGGTAAGTTTGTTAGGTTGGCCATGTCTGAGAAACCCAAGAAAAAACTGGGCCCACTGGGTTTCAACACTGCATTGTGTGTGGGGAGGTATTTGCTAAGCCCGATCCCCACACCACTTGTGTTTACTGTCTGGGGTTTCACCACCTCGATTCAGACTGCCAAATTTGCAAGAATTTCCCTAAGTCTACTTTGGATAAAAGGTTAGGTAGTCTGAAAGATAAGGAGGCTAAGAAATCCGCTGACCTGGAAGGCCAGCCCGGTTCGGTTCCTACCGAACCAGAAGGAGTGCCCTCTGACCAAGGCAGTACTACTTCGAGCAAGAGGAGAGCCGATCCTGAGGGATTGGTTCCTACTAAACGAAAGTGCAAGGATAAGTCGGCCAGTTCGGATCTAGGCCTTCATGTTCCGACCGCCGAAGAGCTAGCCAGAGTGATTCGGGTTGTTGAATTGCTTCGTCCGTTCCGACTGATCTGGCCTTCTGGCAGGGGCTCGGTTCGGGTCAGTTCCCTGGTTCAAGATTAGTCCCTGAAGACTTTTACAAACGGAGTTTGATGAGGAGGGGATCTTGAAGAGGATGATGACAATGGTGAAAGTCTGGATGTGCCTGTGGAACCAGACATCTCCCCAGACAGACCTTCTGGTGTTTCCCCTCTTAGGCTTTTTGAGTCCCCTCCTCACTATCTGTTTTACAGAAAAGTGGCTGAAACCCTCCAGCTTCCCATGGAGGAGGCTGTGGAGGATCAGGAGGAGCCTGATTTTGTTGAGATGATGGACATCCCAGAGTTTGAGACTGTCTATTCCCCTCGATAAGTCCTTTGGGAAACAGACACAACAAATTTTAAGGTCTCCTAACTCTGTACCTCCTGTTGACAGGAGAATGGACAAGAGGTACACCTTATCAGGCTCAGATACTGAGTTTTTCTATCAGCAATGCAGCCATGTTGGGGTAGTGCAGGCTACAGCCTGTGGCAAGGCAAACATTCCCTTGGCTTCACACTCCCCAGACAAAGACTCCAGGAAGATAGATGCCATGGCAAAGAAACAGTACATAGCATCATCTTTGGGACTTAGGTAGGCTAACTATATGGCCTATACAGCCAGGTACCAGAAGTCCAGGTGGGACACTGTACTGACACTAGCTAAGCAGGCTTCCTCCCAGCTAGCCAAGGAGCTGGAGGAGGTGGCTGCTGATGGGATTGAGGCATCAAAGGTGCAATTTCATGCTGCTGTGGACTCCAGTGATGTGTCATCAAGAGTCATGGCTACATCTGTGGCTCTTCGGAGAACGACTTGGCTCAGATGTACTAGCCTTTCACAGGACACCCAAGCTAAGGCCATGGATTTCCCTGTGTTGGGTAATTCTCTGTTTGGGGAGCAGACAGAGAATTACATGAAGAAAATGGATGAGTACAGGACCACTTATAGGAGTGACCAGGCCAAAGAGAGGCAGGCAACTCCTCAAAGGCAGCAAGCTAGGGGCAGGCCTTTTCACAGGCCTTTCTACCAAGCGCAGGCCTCTTCTCCCTTTTTCTCAGGGGGTTCTTCAGAGGGAGAGGCAGAAGGGGGATGAGCAGGGCTGCATCCACCCCTCAGCCTAAGGCTCCTGCCAAGCAGACACCCTGATGTGTCAGCCCGGTCGACTCCCCCATTCCAGTAGGAGGCAGGCTGGCTTACTTTGTCCAGGACTGGATGTCTGTTACCTCAGACAAGTGGGTCCTGGAGGTTGTAAGCCAGGGGCTGGTTCTCGGTTTCAAAATTTTCCGAAACTGAGACCCAGATCCTTTCCACCTGCAAATACATCAGAAACCCTTGCTCTAGAGGCAGAGGTTTCGTCTCTGCTGGCCTTAAGAGCCATAGAGAGAGTTCCTACCCCATACAGTGGCAAAGGTCTGTACTCCAGGTACTTCCTTACCCCAAAAAAGACAGGGGAGTGGTGACCCATCCTAGATCTAAGATACCTAAACAAGCACCTACTAAAGCCAAAATTCAAAATGGTGAGACTGGGAACAATTCTTCCCTCTGTAAGGCCAGGAGACTGGCTAGCCTCCCTGGACCTCAAGGATGCCTATTTTCACATTCCCATCAGGTGCTCCCACAGAAAGAACCTCAGGTTCGAATTGCCCTCAGGCCATTACCAGTTCAGAGCAATACCCTTTGGCCTAACTTCAGCCCCAAGGGTGTTCACAAAGTGCCTAGCAGTAGTGGTGGCCTTTTTAAGAAGAAAAAGGATTTACATTTTTCCATATCTGGACGATTGGCTCCTTGTGGGCCAGTCCCCAGACCAAGTCAAGTCAGATCTGCAGGTTACCCAGCAAGTTCTCACTTCCCTGGGGTTTCTTCTCAATCTTCCCAAGTCAGTTCTTGAGCCTGTACCGCTCCTTACTTTTATAGGAGCAGAGCTGGACACGATCAAGGCAAGAGCTTTCCTTCCTCTGGAAAGGGCAACAGCCATCTCTCAGCTGGCCTCTTCCTTCCTTCCTTTCTCCCTCTGGTTTCTCACCAGCAAGGCATTTTCTTCAGCTTTTGGGCCACATGGCAGCTTCCGCGGCAGTGGTCCAAGGGACCAGGTTTCAGATGAGGGACATTCAGTTCCATCTGAAGACTTTTTGGTCCCAAAGGAAGGATCCTCTTACCAAACTAGTTCCTTTTACTCAGACCCTATTTCAGGCCCTTCACTGGTGGCAGGACCTGGACAATCTGAGGCAAGGTGTTCCATTTGTCACTCAGACTCACTTTGTGGTCCTTACCACAGATGCTTCCCTTTTGGGGTGGGGAGCCCATCTGGGGGCTCTCACAGCCCAGGGGCTGTGGTCCCCTCAGGAATCCCTTCTTCATATCAACCTCCTGGAGCTCAGGGCAGTACTTCTGGCCCTGCAAGCTTTGTCAGTTAGTACAGAACAAGGTGGTTCAGGTTAGGACGGACACTACTACTACCATGTGGTACATCAACAAGCAGGGAGGCACTCGGTCCACGGCCTTGTGCACGGAGGCCATGAAAATATGGTCCCTGGCTTATTCCCTGTAGACCTCTTTGGTAGCAGTCCACCTCCCAGGAAAGGACAGTGTGCTCGATGATGCATTGAGCAGGATTTCCCAGGGCCATCTCGAATGGTCTCTGGATCCTTTGGTGTTGAAAGTGATTTTTTTTCAAGGTGGGGCACTCCAGAGATAGATCTCTTTGCAGCCCCAGACAATCACCAACTTCCTCTGTTTTGTTGCAGACCCCCCAGTCTTGGGCTCAGTTCCTCTGGATGCTCTTGATTTTGAACTGGGAAGGGAAATTTCTTTATTCCTTGCCTCCCTTTCCTCTACTGTTCAAGGTTCTAGTCAAGGTAAGGTCATAACCTTGCAAAGTGATTCTGATTGCTCCAAACTGGGCCATGCAGCCTTGGTGCCCCCTGTTATTGTCTCTGGCAGTCCATTTTCCCCTGTCTCTTTCCCAGGAATTACAACCTGTTAACCTCCTTTCAGGGGAGGATTTGGTACCCAAATCTTTGGTCACTCAATCTCAAGGCATGGCTCTTGAAGAGTTTGAGTATGCAGACTTGCATTTGTCCCAAGGGGTTCAGGATATTCTCAAAGCTTCTAGAAAGCCTGCCACCAGAAAAAACTTACAGCTCCAAATGGAAAAGATTCAGCATTTGGTGTTCCAAGAAGCAAATATCCCCAGACACCGCTGAATTGTCTACAGTTCTGGATTATATGGTTCACCTTAATGGCCTAGGCCTCAGACCAGCTACTCTGAGTTCATTTGTCAGCTGTTTCTGCTTTCCTGTCAGTGGGGAAGCCTTCCTCTCTATCATCTCACCCTGTATTCTGTAAATTTTTTAAAGGATTGCTTCATACCAATCCCCCTTTTAGGAATCCTGTTCCTGCCTGGGATTTGAATGTTTGCATTGCTCAGCTTATGCAACCCTCTTTGAGCCTATGTCCTCAGCAGAGCTCAAGTACTTGACTTGGAAAACTGTGTTTTTGGTTGCGGTTACCTCTGCCAGACGTATCAGTGAATTGCAAGCCCTGTCAGTTGAACCTGACTTCATTTCATTCCATAGAGATAAGGTGGTCCTTAGAACCAATAGAAGGTTCTTACCCAGAGTGGTTTCTGATTTCCACTTAAACCAATCTATGTCTCTTCCTGTGTTCTTCACTGATCATACTTCCTCAGGAGAGCGGAGGTTACACAGTTTAGATGTTAAAAGAGCCCTTAGTTACTACATAGAACGTACAAAGGGTCACAGGTTTGACTTCCTCCAGTTCCTCACTTATGGGGAAGTAGGTAAGGGAAAACCTGCCACCAAGAGAACTATTGCCAGGTGGATTCTGTCCCGTATCCAATTCTGCTATGAGAAACTGGGAAAAATTCCACCCTCAGGCCTGAGGGCTCATTCCACGAAAGGCATAGCTGCATCTTTGGCTGCGGCCAGGGATATTCCTTTGTTAGAAATTTGCCAAGCAGCCACTTGGAAAACAGTTCATACCTCCACCAAGCATTACTCTCTGGATATCCAGGCTAGGAGTGATGCTAGGTTTGGCACAGCAGTACTTCATAGCCTATTCCCAAAGTAGGTTCTGTCCCTCCTCCTTGGAGGTATGCTTGGTAGTCTGCAATAGTCAGAATACAGCAAGACTTCATGTTGTTTGAAGAAAAAATTACTTGCCTTAGTAATTATGTTTCTTCTAATGGAGTCTTGCTGTATTCTGACCTGCCTCCCCGCTCAGAACCTGTTTTGGGAAGTGGGTGGGCAGGTGCAGTGTTGCACCCCAGGGGTGTCTTCAGCCCATTTTATGTTGTGTTGTGTGCTTTGTTTTTCATTAGTTAAGAATTTTTATGCTTTATTACCTGGTTTTTGGGTTTCCTAACTTGAGTCTTTTAGGAATCTAAAACCTTTGTTGCCAGTTGGCTAGTAGAAATGTTACAATTTCTGCATTATTTAAGTCAGTGAGTTTAGCTCGTAAGAATCTGGCAGTTGGGTTTCAAAGTACTACAGACAGAGTTTTCAACGTTCTATGCCTGGCATAGAATTTTAACCCTTATCTCTCCGGGGCAGTTCAAGTGCTGGAGCTAACTGCAATAGTCAGAATACAGCAAAACTCCATTAGAAGAAACATAATTACTAAGGTGAGTAATTTTTTTCTTAGTTTCTAAACAGATGATACTAAACGTCAGAAAAAACAAGTACATGGTGTTTTCCGGTTCCAAAAAACAGGTTAGTGTCCTTCCCCCGATGGTAGATCTGTATAGGAATATGGTAGAAAAAGTCGAGCATTTTAAATACCTTGGGTTAATTTTAGACTCTAAATTAACATTTGAAACCCATATTTCTACAACAATAAAAACCCTTCATCAGAGATTAGGGGCCTTACACAGAACTTTACAACAGTTTTTGTCTCCGCAATCAAGGATACAGCTTACGCATGATTTTCTTCTAGGTGTACTGGATTACGGTATTCTCGTATATTCATCTACCAGTCAAAAATGTCTCTCAAGACTTAGTTACATATAATAGTATATTGAGGTTTTGCCCCAGAACTTCCTTGCAAGACTCTGATGTGACCTTTTAAGAACTGCTAATTTCCCCTCATTGAAAAATAGAATAAAGATTAAATTATGTATTTTGCTTTTTAAGTTCTCCAAGGGCCTTCTTCCTTCTACTCTAGTTTCTCTTTTTCCCAGAGACATTAATTCCTTTGGGACTAGGTCCCAGAGCAAAATTCGTACATAATTCCCAAAGTACAGAACCTTTGGTCAGCTATCCTTTCCATACAGGGCTATATTATTATTCAAGTTCCATTCCGGCAGATATAAGTAATTGTCTTTCTCTTACCATCTTCAAAACAAGACTCAGAGTATGGCTGGAAAGTCATTCATCATGTTCCTGTACAAACAGTATTTCCAGGATTTAGTTTTTTGTTTGTAATGTTTTTATTGTGTAATGAAGTTATACATGTATTAATTTGTTTTGTATTGTATGCATGCATTTTTTTATGTATTACTTGCCACATGTGAACACGGGCAGTGATGCTCATCAGGTTATCGAGTATAAAAAATTGAAATTTTTTTTTTTTTATTTATTGAATTTTGTTGACCCGGTAAGCCCACTGGGCCTAGAAGCTCCTTTTTCAGGGGGGAGGGGGATACAGATGGTAAGCAACTGAAATTGAAGCAGAGTAAGCTGTTGGTGGTATTTTTAGTGCATGGGAGAAATTTGGCCAGGACACCAGGGAAATTCTCCTACTCTTTTTTTCGATAAGTGCCATGGGATCTTTAACATCCACCTGAACTACCACCAATCCAGGTAGATGGGACCTCGGTTTAACGTCTCATCCGAAAGACGGCACCTCAGAAATGCAGCATCTCCCTCATGCTGCACTACAGTGTCAGTATTGGGATATTAACCCAAGTGCCAGTTGTGGGAACTGAACCCACAGCCCTCTGATCTCCCGGCCTCAGAGGCGAGTGTGCTACCGACTGAGCCACTGACACTAATGACATCCCTATCCAGGAAATCTGCAGGTCTGCTTCCTTGAAGTCGGCACACACCTTCATTTCCCATTACCACATTGACCTCGAGTTATGCCACGATGCTAGTTTTGGGGCCTCAGTTCTCCAATCTCTGTTCCCTAAATAGGGGTTGTGCACCTTGCCTCCCTCCTACTGGAGAACTGCTAGGAGTCTGCCAGTAAGTGTGGATAGAACAGCATATCCACATCCCTTGAAACACAGGTTACTCACCTGTAACAGTAGTTCTAGGAGTGGTATATGATGGTCATCTACACAGATCCACCCGACCTCCCCAGGCTCAGGCGCACAACCTCTGCTTCCAGTAGGTAAGATCTGACATCATGGGGCTGAGTTGAGAAATATACCACCAAGGTGGGTGGGAGGAGCCAGCTTGAAGACTTTCCGGCACCTCTTAATGGGAAAGGACACTGCTAGTAAGTGTGGATGAACAACATATACCACTCTTAGAACTACTGTTACAGGTGAGTAACCTGTGTTTGCCCCCTGAGAGTATGAAGTCATCCGAATGTTTCTTAAATTCATGCTTTGTTTTGCTAATAACAACCTCCAAGGGTAACTGATTCCAAGGGTTTGCCACTTTCTCTCTAAGGTATTAAACTGTTTCCCAGTAATTTGTAAAGGATGACCTCTGGTGTCCCTTAAGTTAATTTTAAACTCCATCCCCAATTCAGACATTGGAGATGGGTCATTTTATAATATCATACAGTAGTAGCAAGTGATATTAGCTTTAGTGATTTTTAGCCTTTCCTCGTACGGCATGTTGTGTAAGCCGTAAATATGTTTGGTACATCTATGCTGAACTGTCTCCATATGTTTACAATTGGATTTCCTTACGGGACACCACAACTGGGCGGCATACTCCAAATGTGATCTTGCATAGGACCGAAACATGGCATCAGTACTTTGGCATCCTTTGAATGGATAGTTTGCTTGATTGCCCAGATAACTTTATTTTATTCATTGGTTCATTTACCTGCTTAGTGTTACTTAAATTTTGTGATATGAAAACACCAAGGTCCTTTTCATTACCAGTTATAGCAAGTGTTGTACCTCCCATCACATAGGAAACGTTTGGGTTATGCCTGCCAAAGTGCATAACCTTACACTCATTTGTGTCAAGTTTCATGCCCCATTTGTTTACCCATTCTGGTATCTTGTCAAGGTCTCTCTGAAGTTCATGGGCTTGTTGGACTGTTCTACATGGGCCTCCTATTTTGACATCCAGCGACCTTTACAGAGGGAGATAGTCTCACTAGTCATGTCAGAGATAAAAGCTTGAAAGAGGGTTGAGCCCAAAACAGAGCCATGTGACACTCCACTAGTAAGACACCCTACATGCGAGACCGCAAACAAGGATAGGCTTATGGGCAGACTGGATGGGCCTAATGGTCCTTATCTGCTGACAATTTCTTTGTTTCTACATTGGATAAGTAACCATTTATCATTACCCTCTGTGTTCTTTCTGTCAGTCAACTTCTAATCCACTTTATGATGGTACTGTTGATGTTTAGATTTATTTTTTTTTTTTACTTTTCTGAATTTCTAAAATGATGCAGAAAAAGGTGTCAAAGAATAGCAGGGGTACGGAAATAACGTGAGTGACATTTCCACGCAAATTCACACCATAGGAGAGATGAGGTAATCTTGTCGGCTGCGATAGCCTAACTCTCCCATTGAGTGTAATCGATGGAAACTTGATGTTCTTGGTTCCGTTTGTCTAAGATCGACTGAGTTGATACGGTATTGAATTCTTGCAACTCCTTATATACGTTCCCAATCACATGTTCCCAGGAGCCATCATTCTGAAAATCAATTATCAAGGCTAATATAGGAAGTATGATGGGAAGTTTAGTATATTCTTTACGTTTATGTAACGGGTATCGCGCACTGCAAGTATCGCTAATGTTTCTGTTGGAAAGACCATATGTCTGTTGAAGTTTTTCAAAAGGGACCACCCCTTGATTTTCTAAAAATTGTTGTGTGAGACCACTGCATCTCCGTCTATGAAATGTAAGATCCATAGCAGAGGGGAGAAATTCCTCTCCTGTAGCCACAATTCTACAAAAATAAAAAATCAAGGCAAAAGAAGGGTGATGCTTATGCTAAACCAGACCTTCAGGGTTTGAGCAGTGAAAAAGGTAAAAGGAGTGCCGGCCCGGTGGTGCTGAGGGCTGTGGTTCTGGTCGCCGTACCTCATGCCATGCCAGCGACCTGGGTTCAGGAGCGAGCTCGGGTTGCTGGGGAAAGGCAGGGGAGGGTGAGGATGGAGCGTCCGATGGACAGCCTTCCACTCCCGGGGAGGTTGGGGCACAGAGACCAGCGTAGTCTGACACCTAGCAGAGGCTAGGTGTTGACATGTCTGGCCTGTTAGATTGGGGTGGTAGGTGGGGCAGATGGTGGGCGTGCTACGTGCGGATGCATGCGCAGTACGCCCCCTGCCAGCACTGCACGCCCTGCCTCTGAGACAGAACAAGGAAAAAGGGGCGCCCCAGTCGTTGCAGCTTGATGGCTGTCCGAGATGTACCTGCGCCGGCTCCGGAGGGGACCACCAAGTGCAGATCTGGTTCGGTGGGGGAGTTGGTCAACCCCCGCCACCCCGGGTTAAGCCATGGGGTAGTTGGGTGGTTGCCCTCCCTAAGGAGACGATGCGGAGTCGGGACGGCTGCTGAAAGGAAGGATGCGGTGACACCAAGGCCGACCAGGGGCCTAGGGAGAAAGAAATACAAAAAAAAAAAAAGTAAAAGGAGTGGGGGGGATAGGACCCAAATCAAACAGATTATTTATGGTCTGTTCTATATTTTCAGGCACGTAGCCTGGGGAGAAGCACGTGAAGATAATATTTAAAATGAGCAGCCCTTGCATAAAAAAGATGATTTTGAAGATTCAGACCTTCTTTGACAAAGGGAGTTGAAAGACAAAGTAAGCGAAGTCGACGACCCCCCCCCAAAGAAATCTGGAACCGCTTATCCAAAAAGAAAAATAATAAGGTTCGGGAAAAGTGGAGAGTTTGAAAGAAGTAGAAGCGGAAGAACATTCATACGAATTATTTCTATTTTAGAGGAAAAAAGGAAGAATTAATCTACCCCAAGTATCTAAGTCTTCTTTCATCTGTTCCATAAGGGGTTCATAATTTAAAAGGCTAAGATTTTGCAAGTCTAGGGGGATGGTAATCCCGATATATTTAAGTTTAGTCTTCTGCCAGTTCCAGGGAAAGGACTCCCGGACATGGGAGGAAGGGGAAGGGAAATAATTATAAAGTAAAGTTTCCATTTTGTGCAGGTTGAGCTTAAACCCCAAGAAGGCCCCAAAAGTTTGTATAAGAGACCATGTACCTGGGATAGAGCAATCTGGGTCCAATAATGTGAGAAGAATATCATCTGTGTATAATGCAATTTTATAAATCGTACCCCCTAGCGGGACACCTTCAACCTCTTCACTAATACTTAAGGCTATGTCTAGTGGTTCCAGGAATAAAGCAAATAATGGAGACATCGGACAACACTACCAAGTCTCCCGTTGTAAAACAATAGGGGAAGAATAGGCTCCGTTAATATGAATGTAGGCAGAAGGATAGGAGTAAAGCTGCTGAAGCCATAGCAAAACAGACAGGGTACCCAAAGAAAACTCCAGGAGACCCTGTCGAATGCCTTCTCAGCATTTAAACTAAGTAAAGCTGTAGGAATTTGATGGGAAACATGCTTAATAAAGAGGAGAGTACGGCGGATGTCATCTAGGGTGTGTCTTTTACAAATTTATTTATTTGGTATATCGGAATTACAAACCTTTGAGTCAGACTCTTTTCCAAAGGCTCCACGTCAAACCAACAATGACAATCATGGCAGACTAACAGCAATACAGATATGAGGCATTTTGATACAATCAGCGCAGTTATACGATTACAGGCATAAAGTTGAGTCTTATACAGAGAGGTAGCTAAGAGTATATTTGAATGTAGAGAACAGTTGTCATATACAGCGAAGTAGCTAAGAGAAAAGGAAGTGAAACAGTACAATAGATATGCTGAGTGCAAAGGGGATAAGCAGTCTTATGACAGACTTTGTCAGTGCAATCGGCCTAGTGAGCATGATCAGGGTGAATAATGGTTGGAAGAATTCTTTCTAGTTGTTTTGCCCAAATGGCCACATAAAATTTGTAATCTGTATTCAAAACTGAAATGGGCATATAGGACGAAGGGTTAGAGGGGTCCCTTGCCTGGTTTAGGAATGGGACTAATAGTAGCAAGGAGCCAAGATGGTGGAGGGGCTTCTGATGCCGTAACCACATGGAATAAAGATGACACCAAGATCTGCAAGAGAGTGGACACACGGGAATGGATGGAAAGAATGAGAAAGGACTTAAGCCTATTAGAGGAGTGGCCAGGTGTTTGGCAGTTGAGTTTCAGTGCTAAAATGTGCAAGATCGTGCACCTGGGTCACAGGAATCCAAGGGAGGAGTACAAGATGGATGGGGAAATTCTAGCCACCACAAGTCAGGAGAGAGACCTGGGGGTTATATCTGACGACCTGAAGGTGACCAAACAGTGGGGAGAGCAAACAGAATGTTGGGGGTACATAGGGAAGGGCATAACAAGCAGGAGGAAAAAGGTGATGTCACTGTACAGATCACTGGTGAGGCCTCAGCTGGAGTACTGTGTCCAGTTCTGGAAACCACTTCTCCACAAGGACATTGAAAAATTGAGGCAGTCCAGAAAAGGGCAGTGAAGATGGTACATGGACTGCACCAGAAGCCCTACGAAGAAAGACTTAAGGACCTTAATATCTGCTCACTGGAGGAAAGAAGGGAGAGGGGAGATATGATAGACACTTTTAAGTACCTTGGGGGGAATAAACAGGGTACAGGTGGAAATCCTATTTCAAAGAAAACTATGCACAAAGGCAAGGGGGCATGATATGAGGCTGAAGGGTGAAAGGCTCAGGGGTAATGTTAGGAAGTACTTTTTCACTGAAAGGGTGGTGGAGCCATGGATCAGCCTTCCAACAGAAGTGGTGGGTGTGAAAACAATATGGGGGTTCAAGAGTGCATGGAATAGATACAAGGATACCCTGGAGATGTGCAGAGCAGGAGAGACGCAGATCAAATAGGATCTGGGGCTGCTGCAGTGAGTAGGGAAATGGACAGACTAGGTGGGCCGTATGGTCCTTATCTGCCAACAGATTCTGTTTCTATGAAAACAGGAAGTAAATAAGGACAAAGAGTCAGAAAAGATTTTGTACCATTCATCAGGGCCATGACATTTTCTTGATTTCAAGGATTTTAATTGGGTGAGAAGTCCTTCATTAGTAATAGGAGTTGAGATGCTCTGTTGAGCAGCAGTCCGTTTACAAAGGGGAAGAGTGCTTAAAAAGTGTCTAATAGGTTCAGGGTCAGCCGAAGTGGAGGTACTGTATAAGTCCACATAGCAGTTTTTAAACATTTGCTGAATTTTAGGTTTCTTCTGTCCCGTAGCGGGGTCCCGAATTTGTGCTGCACGGCGTTGTGCCCATAGCTTACAGGCCAACATGCGAGAGCCTTTAGCCTTAGCCCCCCCCCCCAAAAAAATATGATGTGTCATGCAAAGGTATTCAAGGGCCTGTTGAACCTTATAGTCCATTATTGATTGAACGAATGTTTTCACCGACTTAATCCGGGTGTTAGGGTGGGTATCATATCTCTGTAAAGGGCTTGTAGGGATTGCAGTTGGTCCATAAGTGCAAGATATTCCCGTACCAGTTGACATTTTTTATAAGAAGCATAAGAAATAATTTCTCCCTGTAGTATTGCCTTTAAAGTATCCCCCAGTGTGGAAGCTGAAACTGAGGGGGAGCATGTTCTGCCATTTGCTGTATGCAATTATTAATAAGATCAATAAAGTGATCATCGTGCAATAATGAGTTATTCAGACGTCAAATGGAGTGGGAAGGTTCCTTATCCAAGTTAAGCTTAAAAAGTAAAGGATGGTGGTCAGAAATCATTCGAGGCCCTTAAGACAAATCTTTTACCAGGGAGAAATTCTCACACGTAGTGAAAAAGTCAGTTCTTGAGTAACTATAATGCTGGGTAGAGAAAAAAGTGTAGGCACGCTGCAAGTGATAAAGGCAACGCCTTATATCTATATTACCCAGGTGGGCTATATTCGCATGAAAAAGTGTGTGCCATAGAAGAACATTGTTTGCTAGGGTTAGATCTATCAAGATCAACGGACAAGGCAAAATTCAAGTCTCCACCCATAAGTAACATGCCCTGGCAGGTGGTCCAAGAGAATGCCCAGAAAACGACGCAACACTTGAATCGCCACCTTAGGTGGAAAATAAACATTGGTCAGGGTCACCTCTTGTTGGTACAGTGTCCCTAGGAGAATCGCGTATCTACCTTGGGAATCAACATAAGTCTTTTTTACAGTCAGGGGAGTCATCGCTGGGGTCAAGATGCCAACCTTCCATTTCTTCCCAGTGGGGCAAGAGGTGGCATACACATGGTATCTTCACCTCACTGCAACTTAAGGTGTTCTGCAGCAGATAAGTGTGTTTCCTGAAGGAAATAGAGATTTGCTGGAGTTTTCTTAAGATATTGCATGGTTCTGGCCCTCTTTATGGGATTATTCATCCCATTAAAATTTTGGGAAAAGATCTTAACCAGGATTACTTGTATAATGAAAAAGGAAAAATGACAAATTACGGCAGATGCCCTGTGCCAGAGAGACACCCCACTCCTGCACATACCTACAGAATACATGAGTGGGACCAACACCAGAGCCCCCTTCCCACCACCCGTCTCGAGGGACCCAACGCAGCAGGATGGCAGAGCAGAGGCACCTCGGGGCTGGCCCACAGTAACTTTCAACATGATGGAACCATCGTGATATATAAAGTACCTATTTGAAGTAAAAAGTCGTCTCTGCGTGACTTTGTTTGCATCATAAAAAGCAAAAACAGTGATATCATTATATTGCAAGAAACTGAATAACGCTATGAAAAAATAATACAGACAGACGAGCTATAAGAAAACCCAAATAAGTGACCTTGTAAAACTCTAGAGACACTAATAAATCAAAAACTATTGTTAACAGCCGACAAGGCAGAACTATATACAAAAAGACTGCCAAACTTGGGGGGGGGGGGGGCAGCTGCCACGCCGGAGCCCAAAATTGGGGTTCCACACCAAAAGACCCACTTTAAGGGTAGGAAGAAATGCCAGAACAAAAAAAAGATCTGGGCCTCTAACGGGACAGGTAGGTCCCAAAGGAAAAGATATAGTAGGAAAAAATATAAAACCCTGATGGGGAAGGGGGGAAAATGGTTGACAGTGGCCTTAATATGGGCATGCCCAAAGGGCTTTGCTGCCCTTCCCTGTAGACATCTTAGTGGACCCTTGGAGGAAACAAGTTGGGCCTCATACATTCTGTTAAAACTCCAAATGAAAGGGAGACTATAAGAATCGACGCCTTCCTGAAGCCAGATATAGGGTGTGAAATATTTGGGAAAAGGCGGAGAACAACCTACTAAATGAGACAGACTTCTTGAATGAGAGGGCTGAGGGGTAGAGCTCTATGATGAACATCTTAGTCTAGCTGCATAATAGCAGTGTTATTGAAGAAAAGTTGTGCAGGGGAATTGTGAATCTGCTCTTAATCATTTACTAGACTGCAGTAGGTCGAGCCAGTTGTGCTGTTGACTATTCAAAGCCAATAACCTCAACATCAGCACATTGCAGTGCATCTTATTCAAAGCCGTGACAAAATTGGTATAAGGGGTTGGAAATATATTAAAATGCCTTTTTAATATCTTACATACAGATGATGACAACCCTCCAGTGTCCTTTGTGAAGTTTTCTCCTAACGGTAAATACATTCTGGCAGCAACTTTGGACAAGTAAGTGAAAGCCTTACATTCCATTTCTTCGGATAAATATAAAGGGCAAAATCTTTTTACATTTTATTTTAGAGTAACAGAAGACCCGTTGAGAATGTAACAGCAAGTTCCAGCTTGAAAACCTCCAATTTTTTCTTGCGTATTTATGCATTCAGTATAGTTAAACTGAGCTGGAGTGTCATTTACTATGGGGTCCTGCTTATACCAATTTTATATGTGGGAGGACTGAAACACAAGGATGGTTTACCAGGAATCCCAAACCAAGTCTTGGATTTGTACAGCAGCCTCCTAGATAACAGTTCTGTACTCTAAATAGTGGTGCTTTTTTTTTTTTTTTTTTTGCAGTAAGATCTGTAAGGGGCAAATCAGGAATGAGCTGAACTTGTGTTCACAATACATTCTCACTGTTGGTCACATGTTCTGCATCATTTATCCTCACTATCTCCCACTCTTGAGTGCATTTGTGCTGTCTGCCAGCATCCACACATACACTGTTTATGTTCATTCTTGCACAAGGTGAACATGTTGCTGTGATAGTGGATTTGAGGTGTGTCATTGTTGGTCCAGTGAGGACAGTGTGCAAGGGGCTCAACAGTGTCAGACCTGTCATCCACCAGGCTGATGATAGCGTTCTTCAGTGTTTGCTGGGCAGAAACTTTGTGAAGTTCAAAGAAAAGAGCCACCCGAATCACAGAGCGACTTTCTTTTGATCTGCATAATTCCACCCAGCAATCGGAGCTGATTTGCGTCATTATCAGCCTGCTGTTGTCCCCCACCCCACAGTAAAAAAAAAAAAAAAATCCCACCCTCTGCCAACTATCCCTCCCTCCTCCCTCCCATTGCTTTCCATGCCCATTCTGAATTTTCTGACACCAGGTGCACACTCGTGGTGCCTGCTAGTACCCCTCCACCCGTTTCAACTGTCTGACAATGGGCAGCCTACCCCCAGTGCCGCCAAACATGGCATCGACACTGTGATGCCCAACCCCACCGTCAGTACCTGAGATAAAGAAAACTACTACTCGTAGTGTTTTAATTTTTAAAATTATGTAAAAAAAAAAAAGTATCTGTCTGTTGCCACTGCGCTCTGCCCCACACACACACACACTATCCCCACCCCTTACTTACCTACTGGAGGTTCAACACCATACTCCCCTCTGATCAGATCATCAGAGACATGTCCTCTCCAACGCCGGACAGGGAACTGAGGAAATTAGCTATGCAATCTGTGTACTTCAGTGTGTTTTGAGCTTGTACTCATAACTTTGTCACATTTGTATTATTTTTCTCCCAAATTTTCACCACAGCCTTTTTGGGACCACACCTCATTTATAAGGTAGGTGAAATTCTTAAAATCTAGCCCACAATGTGATTTCGCAGTCACTCCATGAAGTCGCCTTTCAAGCAGAATTTGAGAATTTTCACCTACTGGGTTCACGAGATGGGGTCATAAGAAAACTATGTTGAAAATTTTGAGTAATATTATACAATACAGTTATGAAGGTACATTGATTGTAATTTGCAGTAGTTTGACTGCAGATTTTCAGCATATCCATTTTTTTTCACACTGTCGCATGAACGTGACTGGCGTAGTTTTTAAAATCTTGGCAAAAATGTGTTTGTACTTGAGTAGTGAAATGACATTTCTGCCAGTATTTTATAAATAACACTTATCGTGTTTTTTTAACAGAAGGGGTTATAAAAAGACTGTTTTGAAAGTCTGGGGTCAGAATGTCTCAAAACTCACCGGTCTAGTGACGGGGAGGACTGAGGTGCTATAAGCGCCCTACCTCCTGCCACGCTGGTGACTCATGTTTATGAATGGACATGGGTTGGCCTGGGGGGAGGAAAGATTGAGCATCCGAAGAACAGCTGTCCTTCCTCAGGGAGGGCGGTGTCTGACACCCGCCACTCTACCACCACTGGAGGAGTCCTGGTGGAGGCACATGCATGGTATATTGTGAGGGAAGGCTCCAGGTCCAGAGCACGGGAGGGGCATCTCTGCGGAGGCAGAGCTCGCAAAATGTGTTCATTGCATGTTTGTGGTAGCCAAGAGGAGAAGACAGAAGGGAAAAGATGGAGGATGGGCTTCATGAAGCCCTGTCAGGTGTGCCACAACATGCTCAGTCACTCCCATCCAAGGGGCCAATCTGGATGCGTAGCGAGGGTGGTAGCCATCACCCTCAGGTCCTGCCATATATGTGTGTGTGTGTGTGTGTGTGTGTGTGTGTGTGTGTGTGTGTGTGTGTGTGTGTGTGTGTAGGGGGTGACCTGTGGGGAATTTGGGCCCTAGAAGTCAGAGGAGGCTGGAGATTGTGGTGGCTGCCAGAACAGGGCTGCTGTAAGTCGCCCTGCCATAGGAGGATAAAAATCTTTTATGAAGGGAAAAGTCACAAAACAAAGTAACAGACGTTTAATTTTTTTCAACATTTACTCATGACATTGCGATATGTGCTGATTTTGGCCCCCAGTTTTCAACATAACGCTCCTTTTTTTTTTAGCCCCACCTCATGTGCCTGACAGGCATCATCATCCCAATCTCCTCAGAAACGTGTTTTTGCGTTAGCTCTGCAAAGTCACCTTTCGAACAGGATTTAAAAAATTCCACCTGCCACGCCACTAGCTCCTGCGATTGTTACATCTAATTCCCTGTTTTTACTATCTCTTCCTGCCACTGTGATATGACACCCATCACATGTTCCAATCCCCCTGACAAGTCTCTTTTTATACCCCTTGTTTTTCCTCCTGTCCTAAACCCTCTACTTTTCCCCTCTTCCTTTCTGTACTCCATCTGTACCAGGCTCTCCCATCTGTACTCAAGCCAACTCCTCAGGATCTCTCCCTTCTCATTCCCCAACTACATGCACTTGCTAGTTAATCTCCCTCATGACAAATGCCTTTGGCTGCCTGTGTCCTCACACCACCTCCCCCATTGGTTAGTTGCTATTTGTTGTTATGTTGTAACCACCTTGTGTTGGTTTTCCTCGCCTTCTTTTTTTCTTTGTCTTGAAATGTTGTCTCTGACGTGGAACCTTTGTAAAATAGCCTTGGCTCAAAGGTATTTTAATCCTAGACCTTATAAATAAATAAATGATCATAAGGTGGGGTCATAAAACAATGTTGAAAATTTGGGGTCAAAGAAAAACAGTTATGATGAAAAGTTGAATTTTTTCACCCTTTAATCAGAACTGTGATTTTGACAGATTTTGGCCCCAAATATGCAACATAGCCCTTTTTGTTACCCCACCTGATGAACATGACAGGTGTCATTTTTCAAAACCTTTTGTTCCCCATCCCCCACAGGGCGATGCTGAAAATAGGCAGAATTATCTAGCCTCCTTCAGTCAACAAAACTAATATAAAACATACTATTTTATTTAGTTTTTGTTGACCGGAAAGGAGGTGCTAGACAGTTCCGCTTATTTTCAGCCTTGTCCCGGGGAAGGGGGGAGATTCAGATGATAACCAGCTGAAACTTAACCAGATTAAGCTGTTGGTGGTATTTTTTGTGAATGGGGAAATTTGGCCAGGACACCAGGGAAGCTCCCCTGCCCTTTTTAGCAAGTGCCATGGGATCTTTAATGTCCACCTGAACAGGCAGACGGGACCTCAGTTTAACGTCTCATCTGAAAGACAGTACTTCAGGAGTGCAGCATCCCCCTCATGATGCACTATAGTGTCAGTATTGGGGTTTTACCCCAAGTGTCTGAAGTGGCGCTTGAAACTCCAGCCTTCCGGCCTCAGAGGCAAGTGTGCAGCCTGCTGAGCCACTGACTCATGTGTTTGTAGTCCCTCTGTTAAACCACCTTTCGGACAGGATTTTAAAAAAATCCACCTATCTTGTTTACAACATGGGGGTCATAAAAAGACTTAAAAATTGTGGTCAAAATGTGGGAAAAAAACTGATTTATGAAGAAACTTTGAATTGTTTCAATGTTTTCTCATGACTTAATTTTTGCAGATTTTGGCCCCTAATGTTCAGCGTATGTAATGTGTTTTCACACCTCATGAACATGACAGGTGTCCTTTTTCAGTCAGTCAATCATTCAGACTTTATTTAACCAGGCAGTTACATCATTGAGCAAGCCCATTTTCAAGATGGTCCTGGACACATAGGACAAAAACAATTTCAGTGCTATGACATAACATAGTACACCAGAGGTCATTACAGCATGTAGAAGAATATACTGTCAGTAGGAGCCGGAGCAAACTTACAAAGTCAATTACAAACCTACACACATACATACATAGTCATTTCAGCGTGTACTGGTAGAGATCTGTATAGCACATAGGTAGGATAGGATGAAGACACAATGGAGGGTAGGGGAACTGGGAAGACAATACACAAAGGGAGAGAGAAGAGAGCAGCCTATCTGTGTGGAAGGTTCCCAATGAAAATTCATTTGGGAAGGAGGGAGGAAGCTTAGGAAGGGGGGTAGTTACTTTAGTTAGGAGGCCAGCCAACAGGGGTATAAGAAGGCCAGGGTATATCCGGGGGGGGGGCTGAGGGTTTTCAAATCTTTTCCGAAACATGTTTTCATGGTCGCACTGCAAAATCTCTTTTCGGATGGGATTTAAAAAATTCAACCTGTCTTGATCATAACATTGAGTCACAAAAAGACAATGTTGGAAATTTGGGGTCAAAATGTGGGAGTCCACAGAAAATTAGATATTGCTTCTCGGCTAGCCTATCCTGGATAAACTAAAATTTGTGAAAGCAGGACACTACCGAAAATGGGGATATTGCAGCTCATCTGGTCTATCCTGGGTGAATATATAATAAAAATGCATAAAAGCTGGACCCCAGTACACCAGAGCCCCCACTGCTTTATCCTGGGAAAAATGCATTGTAAAAGCTGCACCCCACTGAACATGTAACCTACCTTTCCGCCGAGCTATCCTGAATAAAGACATTAAAAGATAAGTAAAAGAAGCCATTGGGCTGGCTGGTAGTTTTGGGAGCTTTCTCTGGGTCAGTGCCTCAGATGCTGCTAATGGTGCAATTGCCAGTTTCATCGGTGCTGGCTCAGCTGCATCAGCCATGTCTTTGGTGCAGCTTCCCCAGTGTACAGAGTTGGTCTGCTCAGACAGTCCGAAATCCTCATGAGGACCTCTCTTTTTAGTCGCTGTTGAAGAACATGCACAGAGCCCTTAACGTGGAGACAGTGGCTGTTGAGGAAGCTAAGAAGATACAGATGTAGTAGCTCAGTATACCTTCACTACCTGTATCTCTGATGCCACCTCTAGAGCCCACTCTAACGACCATGACTGAGGAGGTCTGGAGCAAACCTGCTTGCATTCCGGTAGTTCTCTTGGCTCCCGGATAAACGGTATAGGGTAATTCTCACCCCCAAAGGGGGGTTGGGGGTCTCATACTAAAAATCTTATTACTGAGTAGCACAACTGCAATATATTTTATTTAGTTGGGTAGCTTTGGCAAATAATTACTAGATACTTCAGAAACCCCACAATCTTTAAACACTATGAAGAGCATCCGTTGGATTTACTTTGGAGTCTGTGTAAGGGGTGGGCACCCATGAACACATTCCATGTGTGCCCAATCTTGCCAGAATTCTGGCAACATATTGGGGACTCATTTGAGCAAATCATGGGAACAGCGCTGCCTAGGACATTTAAGCACCTGGTATTGGGAATTATTCTCTGAAGAATACTCAAAGAGAAAGTGGAATTATTTGTACAATGTACTGTATTTGTGACAGCAACCTCCAGATCTGTTACTCCGAGATGGTTCACAGACCACCCCCATCATTAGGGGCTGGCGTAATGTGTTCAAAGCCATTCAGGGCATGGAGAGGATCATGGCCCTACTCCCAACACCAAACAAACAAATATAAGGTGAGGTAGCTCCCTTTTATGGACCATCTGGCAAAAATAGAAGGGGTAAATATACTAGATGCTATGGCTGCTGGCCTTGACTAGAACATCTGGGAATACTGAAACTAATGTTCATAGGTGAATTTTGAATGCTTGCAGGTAACACCTTGAATGTCAAAGATAACAACATATGATCCTGTCCAGAATACACTACCTTGGTGCTCTGTACAGGAACAAAGCAAGTATCCCGCTTCCTGTCCGCTGAGAGATTATCTTACAGATGATTCTTCCTATCCTTGATAATGGCGATTTGGCTTATAGTGGTGCACCTATATCCTCCCTTGCCTAAATCTTCTTTGCCATTTTTCTCTGGACTGTTTCCCTTGTACCCACCACCATTTTTTCTACTCTCTCTCCCTTCTATTGATGCCAGGTGCCTTTCCCATTGTGTTTCCATTATTTCTAAATTTTGGTTTGGTGCTCTTCCCTCCTACTTTTCATCCATTTTAACATATCCCCCGTTTCCAGCTACCCTCTGCAGTAGTACTTCACATTCTCTCCTTATTCCTTTCTTGAAAAACTACTGTTGGTTAATCTGCTTTTACTTACCGTTTCCCTAAGCTCTTGTCCTCTCTCCCCCATCTATTCGCTCTGCTGCTTCTGCATTCTCCTTAAAGTCTGTTCTTCGTGACTTATGCTCTCTCCATCTTGTAATTGTCTTTGACCCTCTTACTGTATGTCGCACTTTTTCTCCCCTTTCATCATTTTACCATGCACTTTATTCCTTAATTGAAATGTTTTCTCTCGTCCCCATGACTCTATCTATACCTGATTTTTATAGCTTTTTTTAATGCTGATTTTATGATTGTTCTTTTGGTTTTGCTTATGATCTTCCACATCCCCTATCCCCAGGATGCATCTGAAAACAAGCTATCGGCTCAGTGCGTCTCTCCTTGTGAAACTTTTGCAATGAATAAATACACTAACTTGTTGAGAATGTGTTTTTTTTAACTAGAATTTATCCAAATTTCTAATGAAATATTTGTTCATTGTACTCCCTTTACACTTTAACATTTGTTTATTTATTTTTATGTGTGTAAGTGTCTAAGAGAGATGATGTTAGTCTTGTCATTGTAGTGGTTCATATGTTGATGAAAATCAATAAAATTGTGTTTTGTTTTTTTTTGTTTTTTTTAGGAAGTATATAGTACTGTGGACAAAACTGGTTTACTGCGTGCAATTTGTAGCAGATGATATTGTAATCATGACTAATGATAATTCAGTCACTCCTAAGTAAATTGCTGCAGAGCCTCCTGATACAGTATTGTAATACTGACATTTTGGGAAAACAGGTGTTTGTGTCGGCCGCTCTAGGCCTTGCACGCTACCATTCCCATATTTCCAGGTACGCGTAATCCCTGTGGAATATGCTCCAAGATTTCACAGAGAGCCTGCTGGAGTTGTCCTTGAAGCAGGACCTCTTTGACAGTTCTCACACAGGGGTTTGAGTCTAATAACCACCAACTGAGGGCTGCTTTGGATGTCGCTGCAGGATTTGTATCTAGAAGCATGGTTACAAACAGCAGGATTCACCTGCGATGTCCAGCAGATTATGAATGTTCCATTTAACGGAACATATCTTTCTCACCAGCATGTGGAGGAGGCACAGTCAATTCAGGAGGAATATGGAGAACATCCATGCCCCTCACCCTGGAAGTGAAGTACATGGCTTCTTCCACTGGCAACAGCCATTTCATGGCAGGCCTACACAACAAGACTTTCACCAGCAGTTTAAGCAAAACCCTTCCAGTAGCAATAAAGTCAGAAGCCACAACCAGGGAATAAAAACTATCTGCGTAGCAGTTGCTGTGTTATAAAACTCCATTTGAGTAGTAGTAGGAAAAATTTGTGTAGCAATTTACAGATAACCTTGTGCATAACAATACAAAAAGATTTAGGATTGCAAGCCACTAGCCCCATATTTCCAGGTACATATACTCCCTATGGAACAGGCTTAGAGATCACACTGAGAGACTCCCAGAGTGCTGGTAAAGCAGAACCAGCCTAAATGTGTGGTAATTTGTGTATATATATCCTATGATGCCTTGCATTATGGGGTTGTGTGTGATTTTGTATTTCTTGAATACCTGGCTGTGTCAGTGACCTCTTTGGGTAGCCCTTGCCTCAATACCTTTGTGCTGAGGTTGTCTTTGTAGCTTGAGTAAAGCAGCTGCACAACTATTTTCTGAATGCAGATGAGTAGCAAGTGACTGATACGCATAAACAATTTTGTGTAGCAGTTGATACAAAATGTATAGTTTTTTTTGTTATGTGATGCCAGGTAAAATATTCCCTTGCCACAGGAGGAGTTGCAAATGTCAGAGGCACCTGCGCTGTCTCCACAAGATGCTAGCCCCATGTTGACCTTTAGATACCTGAAGTGGATCACTTGCATCTGGTTGGGGGGGAATGACTGACTAGCCCTATTCTATCAGCACTGGGAGACTATTTCCATGGACATGTGGATCTTGAAGATTATTTGGGACAGTTAACTACCTAGAGCCGTTAAAGCAACCTCTGGATCACCCTCCAGAGAACCGGCATCAGCTGACCGGCCTGATGGCAGACCTTTCCTTGGAGGTAGAGGGGTTTCTACAGAACACAGCAGTAGAGAGGAGAGTGCCATGTCAGAATAGGGCAGAGGTGTTTACTCCAGCACTTCCTCATGCCTGAGAAAACTAGTGGCATGTGCCTAGTCATAGACTTAAGACACCTGAACAGGTACACAATGCGCAAAAAATTCAGGATGGCATCTCTGGGATCTCTCCTTCCATACCTGAGATCCCAGAATTGTAAGGTATCCCTGCCAGGGCCAACCACTGCAAATATTCCTGCTTTTGTGTGGGCCTCTTACGTTACCAGTTCAGAGTCCTGCCATTTGTCCTTGCATCAGTGTTGCATGTCTTTACCAAGTGATTGGTATTGCTTGGGGCACATCACAGAAAGAAGGGACTACGAGTATTCCCTTACCAGGATGATTACTGATAGTCATTTCAAACAGCAGACAAAGATGGCAGTATCCATGAAATGCCAGTTTCTGACATTCATGGGAGTTCTACTCAGTCTTCAAAAGTCGCAGTTGATTCCCTCCCAGAGGCTGCATTTCATAGTGGGTGTTCTGAATTCCATTAAGACCAGTCCTTCCTCTCAGAGGGCAGGATGGAGTCTGTAGTACGTATGGCCTGCTATATATCATGCAGTGCACCCAGTTGACAACACACTTAATGCAGAGGATGTTGGGTCTCATGACAGCAACGGTATTCACAGTACCTTTCACAAGACTGCATATGAGGACCTCTCGGTGGATGCTCAGTGCACAGTTGTCACAAGCATTTCAAACCCTGAACCACCAGATACAGGTGAAGCCTCTGACTCTCTTCCCTCCTCTGGTGATTGAACAGATAGATCCTCCTTCAGTGCTTCTCCTTCTGCCTGCTGGAGCTGCAGGTTACTGCCCATGGGCGTACCTCTTGCTGAACCAGCTGGCGATTCAACAGCCACAGACCTTACCCATGAGAACGAACCTCCTGACCCAATTTCAGGGTAATCTAGTGTATCCTGATCTCCAGTCCTTACTCCAGGCATATTTCGTGGAAGAGATAAAAGTAGGTAGATTTGGGGTGCCTCAGTGGGTCTCCCAGATTCTTCTGGCAGCGTGTAAGTCTTCAACCAAAAAAGCTTATGGTGTGAAGTGAAAGCATTTTTTTATTTGGTGTTTTAAGGATTAAGTGCGGTCCACAGTACTCAGTAAAAATCCACTTGTTTGCCATCTTGGCCCACCATGAGCTTGTGGGGACTATTCCTTTAGCTCAACTTCCTCTCTTAAGATTTTGATTTCTGCTAGGTGTTCTGTGCAGACACCCTATGAAGTCGTCTGCCACCAGTGGGGGTCTCAGCCTGGTACTGGACATGCTCACCCATAAGCCACTTGAACCAGTGACTACCTGCAACATATCGTTCCTCGTATCAGTCATAACCATTCATTACTGGGGGGGTCTGTGCCAGCAGCGCTAGGATCCTGTGAGAGAGTACAGCTTTAAAATTTTAGAGCTAGGGGACAGATGTCGAGGACAGCGCTGCCCATAAGGCAGAAGCATTACGTGGCATTCATGGACTGGCCAGTAACAGACGCTAGCCCCCTGCTCTCTTCAGTTTTGTTCTTCCCGCCATCAAGGTTGCACTCCATGGGAGCATTCGCCGTTTTTTTTTAGCTGCACAGTTCTGTTCTTCACTGCTTGCTCGATGCTGTAACCCTTTTCTCGACCTTTTTCTGTTGCCACTTCTCTTTGCTGTTCTTTTATGGTGCCAAGCTCTTTTTTTTTTCCCCCCATAGTGAGTCGTTCCGCCCCACAAAATGTCTGTGTCCCTGTGGGAGAAATATGTCCATCCGGGACCAACATGCCCACTACGATTCCTGCTTCTCAGTGGACTTCTGAACCCTAGACATCTGTGCGATGAAGTGGGGTCAGTTAGCCCCCCACTTTTGGAGGTAGGTGTCGTACGAGGGACTCCGAGGTAATGTCCCTGGGCTGTTCTCCTGAGCCCCTGCCAAGTACTGTGTGCACTGAGGGAGACCAGCCTCTTCTGGTCCTCATCCTGCCAAGCCGAAGAGCCTGGAGGAGGAATCGATGGGACAGCTGGTCCCTTTTGCGCCCCTTCCAGTCCAGATGCCCCCAGCTGTGAGGTCAGAGCTATACGCTGGGCCTACACAGGTGGGCTCCTTGGTAGGTTATGGCCCGGCGCCACTTCAGCTCCTGACACGGGGGCTGGTGCCAGTGAGCGGAGCAGTGCCGTCTGCTTGACCGGGTTCCCTCCTGATGCCGCTTGCAGCACTAGGAGAGGAAAGGTTTCTGGAGCCTCTGCCCCAGTGGAGATTTTCTGGAACTCATCCCCTGAGCGGTCGGATGACCTGGGGGAAGGCGGAGCAGGATGATCCCAACTGACTTCCGGGCTCTGACAATGAAAGAAGCCTTTCTGGGCTTAGTCCTAGGCTTCCAATATCCTCAGCATCACTCCTGGCTGCTTCCCAGCCTGGTGCCAGGAGAGGGACCGGTGCCAGACACGGCACCGGATCGAGTTCTAGCACCGGGTCTGATTCTGGTGCCCTTCGCATTGCTGAGGGGGGTTCTTTTGCTGCTCATGGCGCAGGCTCCCCCTCAGCTCATGTTCCTGACATTGGTTTTGGTTTTTGGCCTAGTCCAAGGGCAGAACCGATTCTGGTGAGGTGGGGGCTGGTAGGTCTCAGTCAGCGCCTCGCTCCAAGCCCAAGGTTGCTGATGGCTGTGGAAGGAGATGCAGTGCTGACTCTGGTCCTCTGGCCTCCTTGGAAACATCTTGGTCTGCCATAGGTGGGGATGAGGCAGCCCTGTGGGACCACTACAGCTCCTGTCTCCTTGCCTGTGGGTTACCCTCCTTAAGGGCACCACCTAGACTGCCCCTCTGCAGTTGGGTGTTTCCTGGTAGACAAGTTGGTCAGGCCCTCCCATTGTGCAAGGTCTCCTGTATGCTCTCATAGCCCTGGCAGAGGATCTGGCCTAGCTCGCCAAGACTCTCTTCCTCCTCTGCCTACCCCTCCTGCTCTCCCGTACATTTTGGGTCCTGCAGGGCCATTGGCCTGGGGCCAATTTAGGGCATCAGCGAGTGCCTTCCCCACTTACCTTATGGCACTAGATGAGGCTATTTTCCAGCCTGAGAGCCTGACACCACCACCCCCTGAGTCCAGCTCCTCTTCTTCTTTGTCTTCCTTTTCTGATGAAGGGGTCGCTTCCCTTCATCTATCCTCAGACGCTGAGTACTGTCGATACCAGCAGTTCCTCGTGGAGATGTTGAGGGAGCTACAGTTACCCAACTTTTCAGGCCACAGTCCTGCTCTTCTGACTCTGTCCTTCCTTGTGGAATACAGTCATGACTATAGTCATACTTCCATGGCCTACGCTATTTGCAGAGGCATTTAGAAATGTCTGGCTCTGTCCCTCTGCCCCCTCTCCAGCTGTGAGGGTCAGCAAGTACAGGTACCGCGCACCCATGGGGTCTTCAGGAGCCATGCCACACTCCACTTCTGGGGTCCAGCTCCTGAACACCCCCTCCGGGCGCAGGCACCCAGCGTGTGACCGTCCCTGAGAGTTGGAATCTGCGAAGTTTGATTCCTGGGGTCAAAGAGTTTTTTTTTTTGGCGGCATGCACCGTGTTCTACATCTCGGCACACCCAGCATGCCAGGCATCCTAGGGTAGGCACCTGTGGGCACCACTGGGACAGCTCCTGGTGTCCATGCCAGACTGTGAACAAGCCAGACAAGCCATACGTCTTTCTCCACAGGGCCTGGAGCTGGTGAGGCACCAGGCAAGGGCATCCTATGATGCCAGTGAGCTAGCCTCCAGGTTGGTGGGAGCTGCATTCTGCATTAGGCGTATGGCGTAGCTTCGTCTCTCCAGTTTATCACCCTTAGCCTGGCATAGGGTGATTGCCTCTCAGTTCCAGGAGACCCACTTCTTCTCCTGCAGGGCCAGGCATGAGCTTGCAGTGTGCATTCCTGCTTCCAGGCCACAGGAGCCTCCGACTGCCCCCGACCAACTAGGCCTCACCAGGCCCATAAGGTGCCCCCACCTCTCTTGTGTTTTTCCCCCACAGGATGCTGAGGACACAACCATTTCCCCTTAGGGCTGGCCAACACTGCCCTTGGTGGTAAACTTGGCACTCTGACCCACCAGTAATGAATGGTGAAGATTGATTCTTGGAAGATATAAAAATGACATACTCACTGATATTCTTGATATTCCAGAATATCTTCAACATTCATCACTGCAGCCCACTCCCCCTTCCCCTCAATGGCCAGGCTTCTGGACAGTTTTTCTTCCTCTCCTCCTTTTTCTCACCTTTGCCTCCTTTGCTAGGTGTTCCTGTCCTCAAAACAAGAGGGAGGCACGTAGGGGGGAAAAACGCAATGGGGGACTCTCTTACATCTTTTGTGGTCCTCAAACATAGAATCATGGATGGCAGATAAGGGCTACTTAGCCCACCCAGTCTGTCCTTTTTCCCTGCCTACATTGCTGCTTCATGTGAGGCCCTACTCTGCCTCCGATTACCCCTTCACTTGCCTTTTTTCTAGGATTCCCCTATGTCTATCCCATGCACTCTTGAAACCCGCAACTGTCTCCGACCCCACCACCTCCTCCGGGAGGCCATTTCAAGCATTCACCGCCCTCTCAGTGAAGATCTTCCTTACATTTCCCCTAAGCTCCCCCCCAACTTCATAGAATGACCTCTTGTCCTTGAGTGTCCTTTACGATGGAAGATGCTCCCCCTTGTACTTTTATACATGTGAGATATTTGAAAGTCTGTCATGTCTCCCCTTCTGTCTTTCAGTGAGTACATGTTTAGTTCCCCAAGCCTTTCCTTGTAGGATCTCTGATTTGGGCCCAGCACCATTTTGGTTGCCCTCTTTTGGACTGCCTCCATCCTGTCTATATCCTTTCTAAGGTGGGGCCTCCAGAACTGGACACAGTACTCCAGATGAAGTCTCGCCAGTGATCTATACAGTGGTATTCTAACCTCCCTCTTCCTGCTGGTGATACCCCAGCCTATACATCCAAGCATCTTGTTAGCTTTTTCCATCACCTTGTCACACTGCCTAGCCACCTTCAAGTCATCAGATATGACTACCCTAAGTCCCTTTCTTGATTTGTTACTGCTATCTCTTCCTCCTCTAGTCGGTAATTTTCCATCTGGTTCCTGTGCCCCAGGTACATGATTTTGCACTTTTTTGTGTTGAACCTCAGTTGCCAGACTAGTGACCACTCCTCCAGCTTCTTTAGATCTTCTGTCATACCTTCTACCCCTCCTGGTGTGTCCACTCTGTTGCAGATTTTTGTATCATCCACAAACAGGCACACCCTTCCTCCTAGCCCCTCTGCAATGTTGCTGATAAAGATATTGAAGAGGACTGGGCCCAGTACCGACCCCTATGGCACCCCACTGGTCACTTTATTTTCCCCTGAATGAATGCCATTTACCACCACCCTCTGATACTGTTCTCTAGCCAGCTCTCCACCCACCTAACTAATTTAGGACCCGACCCAAGACTGCTCAGCTTGTTTACCAACCTTTTGTGGGGAACAGTGTCGAAGTCCTTACTGAAATCCAGGTAGGCCACATCCACTACACCCACTTGATCCACTATCTTAGTAACCCAATGGAATAATTCAATCAAGTTAGTCTGACAGGACCTCCCCCCGGAGCCATGTTGCCTTGGATCCTGCAGTCCATTGGCCATAAGGAATTCCACCAACCATTCCTTCAGTAGAGATGACATAACTTTCCCCACCACCAAGGTTAGTCTGACTGGCCTGTAGTTTCCTGGCTCCTCCCTGCCTCCACTTTTGTGGATTGGGGCTACATCTGCCTTAAAAATATATATATAAACTTTTTTTCCTCTAACTCCGTGTATGCTCCAACCCTTCTCCTTGTTGTATTAAAAAAGTTTAAAAAAAAAAAAAAATTACAAGATTTTTTTTTTTCACCCACCCCATCGTGGGGAGTCTGTAGCTGTTTGCTGTCAAAAAAGCTCCCCTTTCCTTTCTGCTTTTAAATGGAAAAGGCATGCAGGAGAGCAGGCATAGAAGAGGATCAAGAGACATATCCTGGAGTTCCAGCCAGACTCCTTCACCTGGTACAGCTCTCCCTTTTCCCTTGCAGTATGCCTCCTGCGCTTTCTTTCCAACCATCCTGCTGCATTTTTCTTTCTCTTGCTTACCTCTCTCTGGGGAATCTTTTAGTACGGAAAGGAGAAGATGTCAAGAATCATAGAATATCTTCGATTCTCTCAGTTGGTATCTGCCCTTCCTAGCGATGACCCCTCCTCCCGTTCTCCCCCTTCGGGGTTACTCCATTAGCTTTCGAACTCCTAGGTGTCTTCTCTGTTTGAGAACCTTGGCTAGTAGCACATTTCATGGGCCCTGGCTCTTCTGATTACCGAGCTTCGGGGAAACAGAACTCTTTCAGTAAATTGCATCCCATATTTTTGCATTGGTTACATGAGATCTCTGTTCCTCTGACCCTTCTGCAGTTCATGTTCTACAGGTGGAGTACCCTTGGTGGTAACACAGTTTCAGGGCTTATAGCTCCACTACCATTCCTGTGTCTTTCAGGGAAGTGGAACCTTCCTCAGAAATGTATCCCATACTTTTGCTTAGTCAAATGGGATTTCTGGGAGCTTTGGCTTCTCTTGGAAGTCGTATAATTTGCAAGGGAGCATATGTACATACATACATGCCAGCAGATTAGGCCCATTGGTCTGTCGAGTCTGCCTGTCAACAGTACACTGATATTACACAGTAGCTGCCTTCCCCCCCTTAACCTTACCCCAGAGCCTATCCCAGCCCCTCTTGAAACCATCCACAGTTCCCATTTTACCAGATCTGGCAGGGCATTCCAAGGCTCCACCACCCTGTCTGTGAAATAATGCCCTTTCACCTCACTTCTGTACCATCTCCCCTCTAACTTCAGGCTATGGCCCCTCATAGGCCCCCATCTCTCAATTTGAACAGACCCTCCTTATTCCCCTTGTTGAGCTCCTTCAAATACTTGAAGGTCTCTATCATGTTCCCTCTATCCTTCCTGTCCTCCAGAGAGTACAAGTTCAACTCCCTAAGTCTGTCCTTGTATGCCAACACCTCCAGGCCACTCATCTTCGTGGCCCTTCTCTGGACTCTCTCCAATAGTGCAGTGTCCTTTTTTAGGTGTGGTCGCCAGAACTGCCAACAGTACTCCAGATACAGCCTCACCAAGGTGGCGTACAAGGGTAGTATAATTTCCCTTCTGCTGGACGATATCCCCCTGGCAGTACACCCAAGCATCTTGTTAGCCTTAGCTGCTGCTGTCCTGCACTGCTCTGAGTGGTTCCCTTTAGTATCAGTCATCACTCCAAGGTCCTGTGCTACCGTCACGACAGTCAGCTGTATCCTTTCCAAGTGATAGGCATACCCAGGGTCCTAACACCTAGGTGCAGAACACACTACATTTGTGTGCATTAAACCCTAACTGCCACATGAGAACCCAGTTTTCCAGCAGTTGCTGGAAAACTGCAGTTGCAGGCAAGCCAGCTCTTCTGAAAGCACTGCTCTCTGGATGCTCAGGGTCCCCACTATCTTCTCTCGGCCTTCTCTCTCTCTCCTGTCCAGTTGTCCTGGTCATCTTTTAACCAACTACAGAGGCCCTCCCTCCCAACCTCCTCTTTCTCCTCTCTGGTAGCTGGGTTTTATTGCTTTGTTCTTTTTATATCCTAGATCCTTTTTCTATCCCTTGGGCAACCTTGCCCCATCTTCTCTTTTTTCTTACCCTATGTTTCCTCTCCTGGCGAACAGAACTTTGGACAGCAGGGGTCTGGCATCTATTGCTGGCCAGCCTGCGAGCGCCACATCATGCGTCGCCCTCATGGATGGTGCCATCCCTGACGTTGGTCCCCAAGCTCTAAAATCTTAAAGCTGTACACTGCCACGGGTTCTTAGCGCCTATGGCACAGACCCACCAGTAATAAATGGTAACGATATTCTGGAAGATCAGGAATTACAGTGAGTATGTAGTTTTCATTTTTTTGTGGCCATTACCTCTGCACACAATTTCTCAACTATGTACCCTGGTGATGGATCTTCCGTGCATGGTTTTCCACAAGAATAAGGTGATACTCTGCACAAATCCTAAATTACTGCCAAAGGTGGTGCTGGAGTTCCATCTTTCTTCTTCAAGCTGGAGAACCCAGGAGGAGTGGTGCAGCACTCTCTATGTTGGAAGAACCCTCAGCTTTTGCCTTGGTAGAACCAAAGACTACAGTCAAGCCTCTCAGCTGTTTGTCTCCTTTGATCCCAATGAAGTGGTGTTTCTGTTTCCAAAAAGTTCTTGTCTAATTGGATTGTCAGTTGCAGCCACCACTGCTACACACTAGCAGGACAGCAATGGAGGACTTTGCTAGAGCTCATTCATTCCTCCTGAGCAGTGACTACCTTAGAAACATAGAGGTTGACAGCAGATAAGGACCACTTGGCCCATCCAGTCTGCCCATTTCTCCCTACCTACACTTTTACATCAGACCATGCCAGATCCACAGCTCTTTCTCCCTCCACCCTTCCTTTCCGCTATGATTCCTTTGTGCTTATCCCATGCATTCTTGAGCCCCACCACCTTTGCTGGAAGGCTGTTCCAGGAATCCACCACCCTCTCTGTGAAGAAGTACTTCCTCACATCTCTCCCGAATCTACCCCCTTCCTGCTGCATAGCATGTCCCCTTGTTCTTGAGCACCTTTTCTTCTGAAAGATACTCCTCTCCTGTACCTTATTTACCCCCCCCCCCAAGGTATTTAAAGATCTCTGTCATGTCTCCCCTCTCACTCCTGTGTTCCAGGGTGTACATATTGAGGTCATTTAGTCTCTCCTCATAGGGCTTTTGATGCAAACCCTGCACCATTTTAGTTGCCCTCGTCTGGACTGCCTCCACTCTGTCTGTCTTTCCAGAGATGTGGGCTCCAAAACAGGAAACAATACTCTAGGTGGGTTCTTACCAGTGATCTATACAGAGACAACACCACCTCCCTCTTTCTGCTAGTGGTACCCCTCCCTATGCACCTCAGCATCCCACTTGCCCTCCCTACTGCCTTGTTGCACTGCCTGGCCACCTTTAGGTCATCCAATATGATTACCCCCAAGTCTCTGCTGCTTGGTGGACGTCATTACCCAAATCCATGACTGGGACATGACAGTTTCAGAGTACAGGCTATACCGAAAGAATAGAGAGAAGGGGAGGGATGGGGATGGGTGACGCTGTATGTAAAGGAAGGATTAAAGTTTGTACGGGAAGAGGGGGATGCAGAGGCTCTGTGGGTACAACTCCAGGATCCCAAAAAAAGATCACTGAGGTTGGGGTGGTGTACAGGCCACCATCCCAATCTGAATGGGAGGACAGGGTACTGGCAGAGCAGGTAAGAACTTTGGGAAGGGGGGAGTGGTGGTGGTAGAGGATTTCAATCTGCCAGGGGTAGAGTGGGAAACATCTACCACAATATGCAGAAGGGAGCGGGTAATGCTGGAAGCATTCCAGGATAATTTTGTGCACGGTTGGTCAGCAAACCAACTAGGAAAGGAACACCCTCAATCTAGTTAGAATAAATAGAAAAGAGATGTGGGTGGTGCAGACCCCCACATGGGGGGTATGGGAGGTTCAGCCCTGCAAAAGAAGAGAACAACATTACAGCTTGGTGCTGTAATGACCTGGTGCACAAACGCTTAGAGCTCTGAAGTGGTGGAACCATGGTCTACCCACATTCCAAAATCATGAAGTCATTTGAATGCCTCCAGCTTGAATTTAGCCTGCCCTCATCAGACCACTGGTCTCTCTCCAACTCCGCCATGCATTACAAACCTGGCTCAGGCTGGACTACAAGTACCTTCCTACAAAGATAGATCAGGGTATAGGATAGATGGTCTAAAGTGCAACAGCCTCGGGGGGGACCAATCTATCTCCACATGCAGCAACTCCATGAACCCACTTGGGACAGGCAGAGGCTTAAATGGATAGATGATCTCCATGAAGAAACTCTACAGGGGACATGGTGTGTCTGTTGCAAAATGGGACATCAGGGCTCACCTGACCTAATTTAGAAAACAAATTCAGGGCAGGTGGCATAGGACACCCTCCAAGTTATTAAGCATGGGTATCCAAATTAGAAATGAGTGTTGGAGGTACCAAGGCCCAGGGCACATTAGCCATATTATGTGGAGTTTGACCATTAATACAGACCTTCTGAACTGCTACCATTACTAGAGTGGAGAGATTCACAGGGAACAGGCTCCCAAAATCTTCTGTCTTTGGATTCTGTTGATCCTGGTGTCATCCCAGGGAAACCGAGTAAGTTGAGGCCATTGTTGCACACCAAGGCACTGAGGCGAAGAGAAAATACTCATTAGTTGAGGCAAAAGACCCTCCTTCACTGGTTGAATGGAGACAGGGGTCACTATGATGGTGTCCTACATGGGGGTTCACTATCGAGGAAGCAGGTCTAATGACTAGGTTTTAGTAGGCTTGGACCCCATGGTTTGGAACCTGGGACATGGGTAGTACTAAAGGGTCACTAAAAGCTGTCAGGGCTATGGAGACTTAGAGAAGCAAACCATAAAACCTCACTTGCAAATCCCCAAAGACCCAAGCATTCTCAACCCAGAGGAAAGAGGACACTATTAATACTGGTTTAAAACTTTTGTCCTGCCATCTATTCTCTTCTCTGCAATTCAGGCAGGTACCAACAAGATATAGTTGGAATCTCTGTTTTCCCATCTGGAGCAGCAAACAGAGCTGAAAGTAAGGTAACTGGGCATGTGCCCTGAAACTGTATGATATTATCTAGCAGTTCTTTATGTTTAGGGTAGAGGACTAGTCAATATACTGTATAATGCAGGGGCTATACAATGACTTTAAGGGCCCTACTGCAAAAATATTTTGTGCGGCTCTACCTCCCCACTAATACGCATAAAAAATATTGCTTCTTTTTAAGTCTAAAAATAAAATATTTTCTTAATGCTGACCTCTGAGGCAGTGGGCCCCTGACAGTGCAGGCCCCACGGCAACTGCATCTCTTGCACTTCCGGATCATGGCCCTTGAATAACACTCTTTTCTACTGTTTATGCTCAGACTGTTACTTGAACTTCATTTTTCTTCTTTTGTTTTGTTTGGTTTCTAAATGTTCAGTTGCATTAATTACAGTAGCTGACCTAAAATGAGGATTAGCTGCACAGAAGCAAGTAGCAACTGTTGGTGCTAGGAGCTTAGAACCACTTTATATTACTGTACAGAATATATCAAAAGTATTTGTAACTTTTCATTGTCCTTTTCCAGTTTTGTTTTAGTGCTGTACTTACGTACGATTTATTCACCCTGGTCAAGATTACTGTTTATGGAAATGTGTATGATGATTGTAATGTTTTTCTCTGTTCTAAAAGACAAAATACAAAACTCATATGCAAAAAAGGATTGCAAAGTTGTGTGACTATTCCTGAAAGAAGAGAACCATAGCAAAACGACTATATCTTTACCTTGTGATTCTAGTTTGCTATCTATTAAAGCAGTATTTTTCTGAGTCTGCTATTGAGTTGTTTAAATCATCTGAGGCATGGTCGGGCGCTGGGGTTTATTATGGTACAGGCACTGCCCGCTTCACTTGTATTGAAGTGAGCTGACAGCCAGCACTATTACACTTAATGGAGTCCCTAGCACCGGCCATACTTCCGGTTCATGGACGTTTACAAAATAAACTTAACTCTTTTGCGGTGCAAGAAAAATGCTACTTTTGTGGGCTAAAGCTAAACTGGAGGGTCAGCTTTACGGGGTAAGGAGATACTTGTTTGCTACGGTTCTCCTTTAAAATAATGTATCAATCTTTCACATTCTAGAGTGCATGTTTGAACTGGGATATGCAGAGTTCTCATATGGTTGAAGGCTTTCAGCTTCACCTTATGCCTTTTTGTAGTTCTAAACAGATGAAGCATCCATATATCCAAAAAAAATGTACAGGCTGCTGTGTGTTGTTGCTTAATTGTTGCCATTCACTCCACCTTTTAGCATCCAATGTGGGGAAATTACTGCCCACAAAAATAGAAGGGTTTCACCACTGCTGCTGCTACCTGCTTACAACCTTTTTGCACTGCAGTCTCATGTTTCCAAACTGAAGAACTTGGATTTGAACTTGGAAAGGTTACACTCCCAACCCAGGACTCTCATCACCAAAATGAAGAACTGCTCTCACCTTGCAGGTGATCCCTATATACCATAGCCTTGTTGCTTTGTTGCTCATTTCCTTCCACTTGTTACATCATCCTATCACAAACCCTCCAGCTCAGTTAGGAAGCAGTTTTCCTGAAGTTTTTATAAAATGTATAGGGAAAATGCTGCAGCCTGATTGGTCCACAGTCATGCATGGCAAGACTACCAACTGCAAAAAACAAGTGTTACAACAACAAAAGAACAGTGCACCTAGTGATAAAGCAAGGAATCCAAGTCAGCAGTGTGAATTCACATTTATTCCAAAGTCCACAAGAAAATGCCAACAGGCAGCACCAACACTTCAACCGTTAGGTCGGCATCAGGGGTGTAACACTAATAGTAAACCTACCAGCCCATCAGTGGCTCTCAATGGCGCGTGACTATTGTTCTTTAAATGTAAACATATTTTTCCTTTTTGTTGTTGCTCTAAATTGTATATTGTATCTAATTGCCCAATTTATATGTGCAATAAGACACTCCAGGGTGCTGGTTGTTCAGCCACAATCACACTTCTAGGAGTGGAAAGCACTCAGCCTGTAGCCCCATGCCTTATTACCCTCTGGGGCATGTGGTTATGGCACAACTACTAACACCCTGTTATGACTTCTTACATACTCTGTTTGCTCTCAGTATCCTAACACCATACAAGAGGGCTCCACCATTGATTCTATCAGCTGAGCACGCCATGCTACTATAAGCTCCTTTTCAAACCCAGTGGAACTTGACATTTGAACTTGTTACCATCTAGCACCCAACCAAACACTCAGTGAGTTCCAAGCTGAGCTAGTAGAAGACCTCAAAGAACTGTACTTTAGCCAAGTTGCCAATTTTTCTCTACATATAACACTTAGTCACACGGCATTGCTTTAAATATTAAAAACAGAAAGTGACAACACTGCATAAATCTGTATTAAATTTGAGATGTAGGTTGCACCACCCACCCAAATAGTAAAGTTGTTTTTGGAGGATTAGTTAGAAGTGTTCTGGAGTTCCTTTATCTATGGCTACAGGATGCCTTCACCATTTAGGTTATGATAGACAAGCTTATTACTGAGGGCCATCATTTTTTTCCTCCATTCAGATGGTATTGCATAGGAGTTTTTGTGCTCAGTCTGAGCAAAGTATGAATGTATATAAGTGAATGCAGCAGGTAGCAACCACCGAATAGTGTGGTTCTCCCTGGATATGGGTAGGAAGGGGATGTCTGCAAAAACCAAGACAGTGGACTTCAAAAGGGCTGAGTTCTGCAGGATGGCTGACATCCTCAGGGGACATTTGGCTCACATCACTCCTGACATGGACACCATCCAGAAATGGGCCATCCTGAAGAATGGCCTGTTAGCTGCCACAGACACCTGCACAAAGAAATGCAGTAAGAAGGCAGGGACAAAGAAGCCATGCTGGTGGTCAAAGGAGGTGCAGATAAGGGTGACAGAGAGAAAAGATGACCTTCAGAAGATGGAAGGGTCCAAAAGAGAGTAGGATGAGGAGGAGTACACAAGGAAAATCAGGGAGGCAAGCAGGGTTGTGAGGGCTGCCAAGGCTCAAGGCGCTAAGGCTAGCAGGGGGATTAAGGGAGGGGACAATGCCTTCTTCAAGTACATAAGGGAGAAGAGGAAGAGCAAGGAGCAAATCACCAAAGAAGGATGGAGGTTGGGTAGAGAAGGGTTGAACAGGCAGAGGTGCTCAAGGAGTACTTCTGCCTGGTTTTACCAGGGAGAGAGATGGGTCAATACTGCAGAGGCAGGGCAACACTGGTATGGGAGGAGATAGGATAATGGATGGGAGATCCCTGTGAGCAGAGTGCTTGTGGTCTTAAGTCACGGAACACAGACAAGGCTCCAGGGCCGGATGGGCTGCACCCTAGTGTCCTGAAGGAGTTGGCTGAGGTCCTGAAGGCACCACTGGCAGACTTGTTCAATACCTTCCTGCACATGGGGTGCATGCCTCAGGACTGGAGGATGGCACATGTGGTACCCTACCAAGAGCGGTCCCAAGGACAAGCTTGGTAACTATAGACCAGTCAGTTTGATATTCATTGTGGGTAAGCTCATGGAAACGATCCTAAAGGAAAGGTGGGTGACCTTCTTGGAGGTGAATGTTCTTATGGATGACAAACAGCATGGGTTCGTCTCCAGGAGATAATGTCAAACAAATCTGGTTTGCTTTTTTGACTGGGTGACAAAAGAACTAGACACCGGTCAGGACACAGATGTCCTGTATCTGGATTTCATCAAGGCCTTTGACTCTGTACCACATGGCAGATTAACTAGTAAATTGAGGAACCTGGAAGTAGGGGAGAAACTGGTTAAGTGAATTGGTAACTGGTTGGGGGGCAGACATCAGAGGGTGGTTGTGGGGACGGCCTCTCAACTCATAGAGCAAACACCAGTGGCGTCCCACAGGGTTCAGTGCTGGGGCCGGTGCTGTTTAACATCTTCATAGCAGACATAGCAATTGGAGTTAAGAGCAGAATCAGTCTATTCATGGATGACACCAAGACAGGGGCAGTTGTTGATGGGGTAAAGGAGGAAAAGACCTCAAGAAGATTTGGGAAGGCTTGAGCAGTGGTCAGACACTTGGCAGCTGGGTTTCAATGCTAAGAAGTGCAAGATCATGCACTTCAGAGCGAGGAAAACTGGGTACAGTTATCATCTGGGAGGGGTTCAGCTACCTGTCTCTAAGGAGGAAAAGATTTGGGGTAATGGTCACAAAAATATGAATCACTCATCTCAATGCAGGAAAGCAGCGGCAAAAGCCACAAGAATGCTGGGGTGCATTGCTATAGAATCACCTCTAGGAGGGAGGAGTCATTCTGCCACTGTACAGGTCACTGGTGAGTCCGCACTTGGGAGTACTGTGTACAGTTCTGGAACCCATACTTAAAGAAGGACATCAGGTTACTGGAGTGGGTTCAGTGCAGGATGACTAAAATGATCAGAGGTATGGAGGGGAAGCCTTACGAGGATAGGTTGAGGGATCTCAACATGTACTCATTGGAGGAGAGACAGGAAAGGGGTGATATGGTCGAAACCTTCAAGTACTTAAAGGGTATCAACAGGGTTAGTACAGAGGGCATGTTTCAATTAAAGGGAGAAGGGATTACTAGGGGGCACAGCTTGAAGTTGGTGAGGGGTAGAGTCAGGAGGGAGGAGAGGAAGCATCACTTGACAGAAAGGTTGGTAAGGGGATGGAACATGCTTCCTGAAGAAGTGGTATCTCTTAAAACAGTGGAGTGCTTTAAAAGGAGGTTGGATAGGGTTAAGGGCAAGATACTAGTCAGTGGATGATGAAGGGAGGAGAGGGGCAAGGGGTGAGGGGGGGCAAGAGTCTAACCTTTATGCTGCACAGTCGAGCAGATGAGACAGACCATCTGGCCTGTATCTGCAGGCAGTTTCTTATGTTCGAAGTTTTTGTTCATATTTACACATGGTTTGGATATACAACTGAGGTCAACATACAGTGGTATGCATGTAAATGTGGATGTAGTCAACAGTATTATGTATACCACTGGAGGGTATCAAACAGGTTTATGCATACAGCTGGGTGGCAAAGACTAGGTTATGTGTACAACTGGGGCCAACACAACACTGGACAATAAAAACGGTTATGGATGGTATACAAACTAATATACACTTCTTCTAGCTATACTTATGACTGTATCCCAATCAGCCTTACTTAAAGTGCCCTGAGACAATGTGACCACCCACCTACAGTTTGCAGCAGGTTTCAATGTCTGAACCATGTACAGCCAGAGGTTGCGGATGGAATGTGGTCCCCTTTGATTCAAAGGTCTCTTACCTCTTTGTTCTCTTAGATTCTTAGTTATCCTTTTCAGTGCTCCAGTCTTGCTCTGCTGCTCTCCTACTAAAGAGGCTCACCGAAAGGCCACTGTTTTGACATCACCACCTAACCAGGTACCATATGGTGTGAACCCAGAAAAGGGGACCCATCTATGTTTCTTGACTGTTCCCAGCAGAACTGTGAATGAAGGACCATTAAATGAAACTGACATCCTTTGTTGTGTTCAGGGCTGATCAAGCAGGAGCTCCCAACTAAAACCTACATACCACTTAATTATCAGTACATCTGGGTACCCAAAGCATAGTGACTCAGGCCAGGTTCAGTTTATCCTTGTACTCTGATCTGTCACTAAATTTTAAATACTTAACCCAGTGCTTTTTGTATCAGTTACGTGTTGTCTCTTTTTCTGTTCTCCCTATGTGTACACACTCATGTAATGACCTATTCTGTGCAGACAGGAACTGGCTTTTGATATAAAATGGAGCTGTTTTTCCATCACTCAGATGTCTGGTAGGACCTGGAATCAGTGCATTGTAAAATTCTGGTCAGTCACCTTCCAGTGCTGTGGCAAGAGAAAAAAACTGCACATTGTCCATATGTAACAGATTTTTATTACATTAAACAATAATAAATTGATACCAACAAGTTCAACATAGGCGCTTTGATCCCTGCACAAGCAAGAGACATGCCAAGAATTGAGAGCTGTACATGGTAGTCTTGCATGTACGCAGCTATATAAGAACTATGACCAGGAAAGCAATGCCAGTCACAATTCATTTAAACCCAGTGGGAGAAAAGAAACAGACTGAGTGACACAAGGAGCTTACAAGCGCAGCGTAGCTACAACCAATTTGCAAATCATAAACAAAACACTCGGAAAAAGAACTTGGTTTTCTTTTGCCAAAATGTGAACAGCTAACTTCAACCTAACAATCTCGCATGTGAACATGAACTGAGCCAGTCCCAGCTAAGCTAAAGGACACAAAGACACATAATTCACCAGCCACCCATCCCCCAAAGCATACCCTGCAGGCAGCCAAAGCAAGAGAAATGAACTTCCAGGTTTCAATGTTGTTTATTTTTTTTTTGGGGGGGGGCATACATTAAACTTCATTACAGATACGTATATCCCACAAAGTCTTTCCATTGTTACTTATTTTAAAAGGCAGCCTCCCCCCCAAAAAAAGTAAAATTGCTTAACAATTCAAAAGTGCAGTGTGTACTAAGTCCATATATAATATACCAAATAGGGGAGCTGCTCTTCAAGACAAATCACATCCCAACTAAGGCACCAAAGGTACTGTACAAAATGTAAATATCTTTTATTCCAGATAGTGCTCCATTCCATAAAAGCAGCAGCCCTACAGCATAGGGATCACCTCAACTGGTTTCGCACTCACGTGCATCTTCAGGAGGAATCCTCCTGAAAATGCACGTGAGTGCGTAACCGTTGAGTGATCCTCTATGCTGCAGGGCAGCCCTTTATGGAATGCAGCACTATCTACAATAAAAGATCTCATATTTTGTACAGCACCTCAGGAAAGCATAGTTTTTGGATGTGTTGAGTTTCTATCAGGCACGGGAGGTGAGGGAGCTGGGATTTTGGACTTTTCTTCAGAACAAATGTCCTCAAACTGGGAGATGTCATATATAGAGAATATAATGATGGCAAAGTGTGGTATAGGAGGAAATAATATGGGTTGAACAGCCATAAAGCCATGAGCCTGAAGGGCGAGTGGCCTTTAAGCCTGTTCAACCCTGAGATGGTATTATTTCTTCATATACCACACTTTGCCATCACTTTCTATATAATGCATAAGGTTGGACACTTTCTGCTGTGTCCTATATAGGCAGCTATTTAGAGTCATAATACTCTATTTGGCTACCATCATATATGGGGAAATGAATGGTGGATTTTTCAAGGGGAAAAGGGCCCAACCATGTAAAATATATATATATATATATATATATATATATATATATATATTTATACAACACGTGCATGCTGATAAACAGCAGGATAAAAAGTGATATCTTGACTCAACATACAAAGATATATGGAGTTGCTCACTGAGCATGCTCAGAAATATATTTTCACATGTGAGATCCTTGATATCTTTTGAAGTTGCTCACTGAGCATGCTCAGAAATATATCTTCACATGTGAGATCCCCAATATCTTTTGGATGCCACTGCCATTGCCATTGACTGTAAGCTCTGTATTCATCATTTCCTCTAATGCAGAACCACTGAATAGAGGGCACAGTTTGTGGCTTTTGGACTCGTGAGATACCATGATATCATTGGTCTCTTGTGAAGATAAATATGATATCTTCAGTCAGATCATGTTATATCCCTCTAGATACACACATATATATACTGTATATATATATATATATATATATATTTGAAAATTAGCGACTGGGAAAGGCACACTGAGTCAAGACTGCTTCCAGGTGCGGCTGGAGAAAGAGAACAAAACAGTATAGTCAAACAACAGCAATGGCAAAGCAATGTTCAAGCACCAGGTGGATGAGATGGCTGGTACAATATTAGCAGGGCAAACTGTAGATAGTCTGGATTAATTTTGGCCATTCTGTTGCACTAATGGCTTATCCTCCTGCAAAGTGCAACCACACCAGTTCATCTTGTTAGTGTTATACATTTGTATTCTACTGCAGCTTTTATTTTGAATTTTTCTAGCGGAATGACACAGATATTTCACAGTGACATCAGTAAAAACTTTCAAGCTGCCTTTTGCCATTCAATTTGGAAGGAACTTGTCTAGCAGACATCAGTTGGGCTCAATTTTGTGTCATCATGATGGGCATGGGAGGTAGGAGACAAGCAGCAATATCAATCAAAATTAAATTAAAAGAGCTTCAACTATCAATCTGCTGAACAGCTCAGCGTAGCAACATGCCCACCTCCAAAAGGAACGTGAAGTTCTTCTGCTTTGGCCACACCCAATTTATTTTAAGTGTTTAAGCCTTAATGATCCATGTTTTTAATCATTTTAATTTTAGATGATCTGTTTTTAGGTTGGACTTTCCACAGAGAAGCCATCAGTGCCATGAAGGAACATTATTAACTCAGCAGTCAAGTCGACCACCCCATGCATATCAAATGAACTGCTGCCCCTCAGACTGAATGATGGTGCGAGCACACTACTGCAGTCTCCACAGACAGAAGCAGCACATCTACTTAAGCTGCAAGAACAATCCATTTTCAATCCTGATACAGGAGAACTTGCCAGTGTTGCCCATCCAAATTCTGAAACACTGTAACATTCCCATTGCTAAGACAGTTTAGCCTTGCTGGAATGTCTTGTACATTTGTCAAAAAAAAAAAAAAAAAATTGTGGGAAGATTGACTCCAAACCAGAATCTGTGTTTTCCATCAAACAAATTCAAGGTTCAGTTTAGAAGGGGGTCGTCACACTATGATGAAGTGTAATGACTCACAAAAGTGAAACAAGAGGTCAGTTGCCACTGATGTATTTTCTAACTCCCCTTGCCATAATTATAGATTGCAAAAGTGCTAGGGCATGCAGTGAAGTCCCAGTTCTGTATTTGTGACATCACAGGTGTTTACATGGCAAAACTGTGCTATCACAGAAGATTATCTCACCGCATGCAACAGTAAGCGACAAGGGCATTATGAGCAACAGAATTCCATTTTCACCAAATATGTTCAATAATTAGAAATTACGGGTAAATATAAATTCATAACAAGGCTTTGGTTTGAGTGTCTCCCTTTTAAAATCAACTCTAGTGTGGCATCTTCTTTTAAATCCAGAGTGCAAACTGTCAGGCAGGCTGATAATTTCACAGCCATTTCTAAGGTTGTTGTCCCAGCACCTATGGGTTAAAAAGAAAGCTGAAAACCACAACAGGTTACAAAAAAAAAAAACATATTAACAATATATTTTAAAAACAACTTCTAACAGCCCCTTCATCATGCAGATAGGCTTCAGGATAAGCTGCAGGGTTAGGCTCAAAGGACTGGCCCAAGACAGTTGTGAGTGCCATTCTATAAAAATCTGAAAATATGGTTCACTGACACACAGCGTGAAATATAGCAACAGAACATCAAAGAACACCCATACAGAACATCAACAACAAGAAGAGACTTGAATGATATTTTCTTTTAAATGCTCATAATTACAGTTCTAATATTGTTCATCAAAACATTAGCATTTCTGACAGAATCTTGTAATGGCGTTTATGAGGGTAGGAAATATTTCACAGTAAATTAGGCCTGCAGAAATGCCAGATTACAAAAAAAAAAAACATAGAAAGAAAAACAGACAATAAAAATTACAAGGGAAAGGTACGTCCATTCAGTAACTATTCCTGCAATGATTCGATATACAGTCTTAAAATGTTTTTTTAAAAAAACCTCAGATTTTTTTTCTTTTAATTTTACTCAGAGTATCAACATTTACAGAGAGAATGTATACAACAATCCAAAGAAGGAAACCAAAAAAGTATTATCCAAGAATAGATGAGGGATAAAATTACATTTTGTACAAAAATAGAATTTTTTTTCTTTAGACACATTTTTTTTTCTTTTCTAAATTTAGCTATGTGTCCATAGCCAAAGGCATTACTACGTTCTGGGATAGGCTAAAGCTACATCAATCCAGTTGCCACCGAGGCATCTTAAAATAGATGTCTCTCTGGGCAATTTTTATTAGAGCCAAACTCCTGCCAATTAGTTTTTTTTTTCCTCCTTATTTAAGTGAAGCCCAAAGTACAAGAAAGAAATTACACAGTTATTAAAAAAAAAGCGAGCACTTGTAATTGGAAATTCTTATTGGAACCAAATAAGCAAATACTTTTTCCTAAATTTTGATAAACATATAATATGTATTTTAACTTATAGCATGCACTATATTCCAGCAATGGGGACTATATTGCCTAGTTAGCCACATGCTGGCAGCTGTACGCACTCAGTCTTTTATTTTAAGAAAAGATAATTGATATGCAGTATGTAACACATCAGTGCGTGGTCTGCATGGAGATAAACTACCAGATGGCCAGTCTGCTATGCATTATGCAGCGGACTCATCATGTGTGGTGCATCTGTACATAAACCACTGACTAGAAGTCATGCATCTGACTTATACTTGTCCACAGTTAGCACAGACTTACTGAGTGCTAGGAATGGCAATGAGTGCTTTGTGAGGAAATAAACTGCAGTTCTATGAGTTTTCTCAAGTGGTTTAAAACAAAATACAGGGAGAGGCCTGTGAGGAAAAGAAATGGTTGAAGGTGGAGGACATGTGGTCTCCAGACTGTTGCAGTGGAAGTGACAGCATTCTGAGAGGCTGATGTAAATGAACTGCTTCAGAAATGGATAAATAAATATCTGACTGCAAGTCTGGAATACAGATGAGAACTGTTCCAGCATAATACACACACACACATATACACGCACAAACTTAAAATGTACTTTAAAAACTTTTTAAAACAACTTTTAAGTGCTCATCTGAAACAGAAACTTGAACCCAGGCTCTTAGCATTGAGGTTAATAAAGAGGGTCCATTTTGTAATGTGCGTTTGGTTTATTAGTAAAAGAGGCCATTCTGTAATGTTATTTATTACTGTAGTAAAAGAGGCCATTTTGTAATGCATAATTTGACATTAGTGAAGGGGAACATTTTGTAATTTATAGTGTAGCTTGGAATTTGTAGAGGGGGCTATTTTGTAAAGTGTTTTTTGGTATTACTAAAAATGGGACCCTTTTATAATGTGTAATTTGATATGTTAAACAGAGCCTCAACAGAGCATAAAGAAACACAATTCTTCAATAAATGCTGTGACCCATAGACAGATGCATGAGTTCCTATAGTCTCTTCTGAATCCTGTATAGAATCAGAGATGAGGCAGGAAAAACAACTTTACATGGCTTCTAACATGTCCTGAGTGTGCTGCATCTCCCACAAGCCGGGATACATAGTGGTGTGATGAGACAGGCCTGAGAATGATCATGATCACATTAAAAACAGTCCCATCAAATGGAAAGGTAGCGATTTAAAGCAATCTAAAATCAGAGTACATAAGTATGGTATCTGATGAGGCATGCCAATGAAAACCTAGTGTTAAAAATCCTATCACATACAGTGCCCTGGGTTCTATGCCTCCGTCTTGAATGGAGTAAAAAAAAATCATCTTCATGTCTGATGACCCCCATACCAAAATGCTTTCGCAGCTAAAGCTTCTGTGACAACGGCCACTCAATGTCTTTGTTTTGGTCAAACAATGAAAAACACATGGCCATGAACCCACCTAAGTGTACTGACTAATGGTTACTGGAGATTTTTATGGGCCATTATCCTAGGCTGCCTGTTAGCACAGTGGTCAAGTTACTACTTATGACGCTGGCAACCCAGGTTTGGGAATGAGCGCAGGGAATTATAAGCTGGCCATGGTGGAGTGGAACTGAGCATCCCATGGACACTCTCCTCCTCAGGAGGAGGTAACAGATGCTACTGCTGAGCACCTCCTGAATGACTTACAGTGGACCTGCAAGCAACACTGCCACAGGGAGGGTAGATGTCGGCTGGTGCCACACTGCATCCTCACTGTTGACATCTGGGAGTGGGAGAAATGGAAAAACATATGGACTGATGCAGCTGGCCTCCAGAAAGCCCCACCCCAGCAACCCTGGCACCCACTCTACTGGATTCAGGCTCTGAAGGGGCTTCAGTAACCCCAAAGATTCTGCCATGCTGAGTATACCATGACGGCCAGATGCAGGGGTAAGTCTGGGAGAAGACTCTTGGTGATGGGGATGGTGAGACCAGCAGAAGAGATCAGGTAAGAGAAAAAAAGAAGGGGGCATAAATACAAACTAAAAAAAGTGACCATTGGCCCTGGACCACTGGAATTTTTATGCTCATCACTTGAGTTGTAACCTCAGCCAACAAGATGGAAGGATGTTCGGTCCCCCTAATGTTGTCCCATATAGCCTTTCGGCTTCATCAATACTTTGTTTCCTTGTGGTTTTGAGCCTAGCATCCACTGCTCAGTGACAAGTGCATAAATTCACCGTGCATTCCAGTCCTCTTCGCAGTTATGTCTGTGATCATTTTAAAGAAAAAAAAAAGCTTATTTAAACACATTCTGCCCTAAAACCATGGCTCCATCTCAGTATGTATTTCCTGTGTTTAACAATTAATAACTTCGCAATGGATTATTTCATGTGTATGGAAAATACTAACTTATTTCAACTGAAACAAAATAAAAAAAAAATGCTTCAAATGTCATCATGACCAGGCCTTTCTGTCCAAATTATGTTTCAACACAGAGGGATAAAATAATGTTGCTGTACATCTAAGGTCCAAATATCCTGTCCTAAATCTAAAAATACAGAATGCAAAGTGTTCCCATTTGTGATCTAGTCCATGGACCCCACACAACACTGTCACCTGTGAGTCAGCGGCATCACTCACTGAATTTTTGTAATATTCAATTGTCCCTACTGAACAGGTATACATACTGTACATTCAGACGTGGAACATGGCCAACTAGAGCTGCTACTGTACTTGTGCTGTCTACAGTAAAATATAAAGACTGTCCAACCACTGAAAAACAAAAAGAGCAGGACAGAATATTTAACATCTACTTAAAATAGCAAAACTAGGTGTCTATTGAATAATGTGCCATTTTACTTGGGTATCACCCCATCAAACATGCAGCATACCATTAACAAAAAAAATAATTCCAAATGCAACCCATGATTTGCTTCACCAAAATACATTCTGTTTCTGGCTGCAGGGTCAACTTAGCTGGCTCGTTCACGTTGATTTTACTGGAGGGCTATGAAATGCTAGTTTATACCTTTGCAGAGTAACAGGGTGAAGGAATTCCTTTGCTCCAAGGCCAGCACTAAGCTTTCTTTCCTAAATGGTCAATGGGAGGGAGGAGGAGCAAAAGCTGTGCAGATATATCCTGGAGGAAACTCCTGGGGCGCTGGTAAGCACAGTGGTACACATGTAAGGGAAAGTGTGCTCCCTTGAAGGAACAGTGCAGGTATTTTCATTGATCACTTGTTTAAAAATTCCATTTCATGGTTTGACCACTGAATTACTTAGAGAAACTATCTCAGATTATTTGGTTATAAAAAAGACATCTTAGTATGTATTGTATTCAATGCTTGTGAAGTGGGTGGGTATCTTCTTGATAAGCCATCTATGGAGGGGCACCCATCATACTACTTATCAGGAAGCTGGGAGATCTAGGGGTTGGGACAAACTAATTAGGTGGGTAGTAAATTAGCTAGGTAGAAGGACCCAAAGGGTGATTTTAAATGGGAAACATATAGAGGTCATGGAGGTCACACATGGGGTACCACAAGAGTCGGAGCCGGGACCAATACTGCTCAGTGCATTCATCTGCAACATAGATATAGAGAAAATTAATCTCTTTGCAGATGACACTAAACCCTGTGGCAGGGCACACTCCAAGGAGAAGGGCCAGGAACATGAAGAGGATCTAAAAAAATAGGAGGGGTGGTCCAAGACATGGCAACTGAAGTTTAATATGAAGAAGTGTAAAATTATACACATACATAAGGGTAACTAGAAGATGGGTTATTGGTTAGAAGAGAAAAAAGTTTGTCCATTGAGGAAAGGGATTTGAGGATCATCATCAGCAACAGTCTCAAGCAGAAATGGGTGAAGTTGTAAAATTAGCTCCATGAATTAATCTGTGAATTTCAGATCATGGAGCATGGATCGATCCACTAGTACAAAGTTTTCCACAAACTGTGGAATTTCACTTGCAAGGTGCGAAATTTCACAGGCAAATTTCCACACTTTGCTGCAAAACTCTGCACTTTGTGGTGAAAACTTCACGATTCAGACAGTGTCTCAGTTGCTGAGGTCTGGGAAACTTCACAAAGCTCTGCAAATCCAAATTTTCACCACTTCGCAGCAATTTCATCAGCGAATTAAAACTGCTCCACATCTTTAGTCTCAACTCAATAACCCAGTGCACCAGAGCACTTGAGAAGGCAAACACGATGCTGGGATGTATAGAGAGAGGGTTCTCCATAAGAGGTAATGTTACCCCTCTACTGATCACTGGTGAGGCCACACCTAAAGTACTATGTACAGTTCTGAAGCCTGCAGAGAATCCATCCAAAAAGGCAAAAAACAAAGAAGATATATGGGTCATCAGGGAAAGAAGAGGAGCATTTAGCCAAGGCGGAAGGCCTGAAGGTAGACTGAGGACATGACAGAAACTTTTAAGTATACGAAAGGGATAAACAGGGTACAGTGTCATGATCTGATTAAGCCTAGAGTGGGATCAGAAACTAGGGGATACAAGCATAAATTGATGTCGGGAGTTAATCAGTGAGGACATAAGAAAGTACTTCTTCACAGAAAGGACTGTGCATAAAACAGTTTGCCAAGGAGGGATACAAGCCAAGATGATGATAGGCTTAAATACTGTACCAAGCTGATACCTCAATCAATATGAAGTAAACAGACTCGACTGCAGATGCATCCAGTGCTTGTAGAAGGGTAAAAGAGAGTCAGTTCAGGGTAAGACAGAACTGGATGTCACGAGCAATAATTGTACCAATGTTGTCCAGTTTCCCAGGTTTCTGAAACCCAACTGTAGTCTGAAGGAGTGATGGGTAGGGAGGTAAGAGACTTACTTGGACACATAAAGTAAGTAAGTGGTTCTGGTTGAATTTGAACCCTTATGGTCATATATGGCCCTCTGTAGCCAGTAATTTGTAAAAACTCTTAATTTTGGTTTCAGAATGTTTGTTATGAATATGAGCAATGCCATTAGGCATCATGAAATGAAAGTATAATGCTAATGAAAGCTGAAACCATGCCACCAGCTCCTCCCCCATACAGGTAAGGAACAAGGATGCACTACATATCGATTTACACAGCTTTGTCAGTGCCCCTCAGTACGGACACGAAGGTAAGGAACACAGAGGGTGTCCTAAAATCTTCACTTGCTCTTCATTTACACTGCTCTGTCAGTGCCACTCAGTACGGGTATGAAGGTAAGGAACACAGAGGGTGTCCTAAAATCTTCACTTGCTCTTCATTTACACTGCTCTGTCAGTGCCACTCAGCTCACAGCGGGTATGGAGGTAAGGAACACAGAGGGTGTCCTAAAATCTTCACTTGCTCTTCATTTACACTGCTCTGTCAGTGCCACTCAGTACGGGTATGAAGGTAAGGAACACAGAGGGTGTCCTAAAATCTTCACTTGCTCTTCATTTACACTGCTCTGTCAGTGCCACTCAGTACGGGTATGGAGGTAAGGAACACAGAGGGTGTCCTAAAATCTTCACTTGCTCTTCATTTACACTGCTCTGTCAGTGCCACTCAGTACGGGTATGAAGGTAAGGAAAATGGTAGCAGGGAGGATGGGCAGGCCAGTCAGCTTGACATCAGTGGTGGGAAAGTTAATGGAGTCACTGCTGAAGGAAAGGATTATGGAATATCTTCAATCCAATGGATTACAAGACCCAGGCAGCATGGATTCATGGGGGGAGGTCATGTCAATGGAATCTGATAGATTTCTTTGACTGGGTGACCAAGGAATTAGATGAGGGTGGAGCAGGGAATGCAGCCTACCTAGATCTCAGTAACATTTTCTACACCATTCCACAAAGGAGGCTAGTAAACAAGCTGGGTAGCCTAGGAGTGGGTCCAAAGGTGGTGAACTGAGTAGGAAACTGGTTAGGGGATAGGTGGCAGAGGGTGGTGATAAACAGCATTCAACTTGAGGAATGGAGGGTGACCAGCAATGTGCTTCAGGGATCAGTGCTGGGACCAGTCCTCTTTAATGTCTTTGTAAGTGACACTGCAGAGGAATTGGAAGGGAAGGTCTGCCATTTTGCAGATGACACCAAAATCTGCAATTGGGTGGACACTCCAGGGGGTGGAAAGGGTGAGCAGAGCCCTGAGAAAACTCAAGGAGTGGTCAAAGGTATGGCAGCTGGGTTGAAACATGAAAATGTGCAAAGTAATGCATTTGGAGCACAGACACCCTGAGGCATAGCACAAAATGGGAGAAATGGTACTGACTACCACCAAGCAGGAAAGTGACCTAAGGTTAATCATATCAGATGACCACAAGGTGGCCAGGCCGTGTGACCAGGCAGTTGGGAGGACTACAGGGGCACTGGGGTGAATAGGAGGGTATCATAAGCAGGAAGAGGGAGATGGTACTGCCTTTGTATAGATCACTAGAAAGACTCACCTAGAGTGCTGTGTCCAGTTCTGGAGACCACATCTCTGGAAGGATATAGACAAGGGTGGAGGCAGTTCAAAGGAGAGGAACTAAAATGGTTCCGGGTCTGCACCAGAAGCCCTATGAGGAGAGAGAGAGAGGGAGGGGAGAGATAAGATAGAGACCTTTAAATACTTTGCAGGGGTAAATAAGATACAGGAGGGAAGCATTGTTCAGGAATAAAAGGTCCTGAAGGACAAGGAAGCATGATAAGAAGCTGGATGGGCAGATTCAGGAGAGATGTGAGGAAGTAGTTCTTCACAGAAAGTGTATTCCTGGAACAGTCTTACAGCAGAAGTGGCAGTGGCGAAAACAGTGGTATGGTTCAAGAATGCATGGGATAGGTGTATGAGAATCATAGGGAAAAGGAAGGGGGACAGAGATCAAGAAGGATCTGGGATGATACTACAGGCAGGGAAAAATTGGCAGACTTGTTGGGCCAAAAGGTGCTTATATGCTGGCAAATTCTATGCTTCCATGTAAGGAACATAGAAGACGCTATGCATCTTCACTTACACTGCTCTGTCAGTGCACCTCAGTGTGGGAATGGAGGTAAGGAACATGACAGATGTCCTACATGTACATCTTCTGTCAATGCACCTCTGTCAGCTCATGGAGGTAAGGAACACAGAGGATGCCCCACACGTGCATCTTCACTTACACGGCTCTGTCAGTGCCCCTCCATATGGCCATAGATGAACTGGATGTCTTGGTTCCATACTCATTCAGTCCAGAGTCCCCACCGAGGCAAAATGACTGTGTCACTCTTCAGCACACATATTGGGCAATACCCAGGTCTGAGACAAAGCAGGTAGAAATTCGCACTATTGTTAGCTAAGGCACTAAAGTTAGGAACTGGTTACCTCATGAATGTATCAAGCATTAGGGTCTTTAACACTCACCCTACTAGGTATCACAAGGGGGTCTGGTATGAGTAAAATGGGGAAACCTAAAAAACCGCAGTAGTTAATTCTGTGTTCATGGGGAAAACGTCACCATGTTAAGCAGGTAAGCATGGAAATCATAACCTTTAAAAACTGTGCCAGCCGTTGTTGTGTTTTTAGATGACCAAGAAATAAAAATTTCCATTGAAGGGGCACATTAAACTAAACATGGATGCAATTTTTTTGGCTCCCACCATACCAAGGCTGTCAATTTTATTTTATTTTATTTTTTTCCATTAAATCGAAGTCTCTAGGACTGGGTTCCTTGAAATACTACTCTGAAGTAAACACAAAAGTTCTAACTCAGAGTAAAGAACACAATGTACTTAAAAAAATTTCCTTTTTTAAAACACTACCAGATGCCACCAATTATGACACTTAAATATGATATGGCCCTTGTCTACATTTGGTTAAATGCCTCTCATAACTTACAAACCATTTAAGAGACACGCACACGAGTGGTAGCAAGAAAGTGTCAATTGTGATTTAATTTTTGATATATATTACATTTGCCTTGGAAACTAGCAAAATAATTCTGAAGAAGAGACTGGGCACCTACAATTGTGCTTTTATGTATATATATACACACACATATATATGTATGTGTGTATGTGTGTGTGTATATATATATATATATATATATATATATAGTATGTGTGGTGTGTATATATATATATATATGTATGTGTGTGTGTGTGTATATATATATATATATACACACACACACACACATATGTATGTATGTATGTATGTGTTTGGTGTGTGTGTGTATATATATATGTATATATATATATATATATATATGACACACACACACACACACTCTCTCAGAATTTAAATGCCAGTGGGGAGTCAACACTATCTTGGGGAATCCATAAAGCAAAAATAACTCCAGAAAAGCCTTGTAAGTAAAATGTTCAAACAATACCGAACAATTTTGATGCCCTAGCCCAAAGAAGAAACTGCACCTTACACGGATCTGAAACATGCACATTCTCATTGGCTCAAATTTTGATTGGTTAGCTCCATACTGAAGAAAGTTAACAATAAAATCTTTGGAGAATAATTATTAATGTTTTTACACTCTGTACTATACAACAAGGAAAGTAAAAACTCTGACACAAAGCGTGTGTGTATGTTGGTGTCACTTCAAAACAAGTCACTGCACACCAACATTACTGTCAAATACAGTGACAAGAAACCATAGACCTAAAGCTTGAAGTAATGCAGCAGGGCTAGAAATTCACCGATTTTTCCATCCAGCTGTTTTTCTTTCAAAACTGAACCCTCAGTGTACTAACACAAGTGTCAGTGAACACACACTGACCTCAGCCAAGCAGCATCTGCAGCCAACTGTCCACTGATGGGCGTGTGCAAACAAAAAAGATGATCTTAGGGTCAGTGTTTCTAATTTCAGGCACTGCCTTTCATTACAAATAAACCTTTTCAGATGTAATGTGGTGAAACTAATAAAGGCATGGGACACTGAAGAGAAACCAAGAGGTCTTTATCTGGGCAAATCAAGGAAATCAATATAGGAAAGAGAGAAAATGAACAGTCTCTCTCTCTCTCTCTGGGGATGCTGCACCTCTTTGCAGTCACAGGAACAGTTCTTTTCTTTTCATTTCCTTCGTTTATGTCAGTTGATGTGGGGCCTCCAGCATCTCCATGAGAAAGGTGTCAATGGGCGTGTCTCCTATTAGCTTGAAGAAAAAGAGGTGCTCTAGGCATTTCAGGCCGATCGAATCTAGTGCAGGAAGGCGGCAGAAGCTTAGCAAACCTGTGAGGTGGGAGAGGTAGGGGAGAAAACAAGAAATCACTACATTAAATAAATAAATATAATTAGTTACACTGGAACTGACACTTATCTGTAACTAGAGATGGCTAAATCTGCAAATTTTGCTCACGAAATATTTCGTGAGTGTGAAATGTGAAATTCCATCCATTAAATGCTGAATTTTGCTGTTCACAGCCAAAATTCCACATTTTGCACCCACAAAATATTTTGGAAATCGTGAAATATTTCACGGGTGAAATTCCCAATTTTGCTGGAATTTCAACAGCGAAATTAAATTTTGCTGCATCTCTAAGAGTAACCAAAGAATGGTTAGCTTTAAACCCCTACCAATATTGACTGGAACTGTGGAGGCAAGAAGAGGCTACCCAGTGTGAAGTCAAAAGGCCCACTTAAAAGTTTCTTTAAACACAATGCAGGTGAGTGGAGCAACTTGAAGACTGACCCAAGAAAACTACCTGAAAGTTAGGTCAAGTTAAAAAACGCTTTTAATTAACATAAACATATGAAAGCTGATTACGAACCAGCAGCACCCTTCCACCAACGTTTCTCGTAGCTCTTACACTTTATCAAGGCCTTGATAAAGCTGCATATTAATTAAAAGCGATTTTTAACTTGACCTTTCAGGTCATTTTCTTTGGTCAGTCGTCAAGTTGCTCTGTTCGCCTGCATTGACTGGAACTGCCTCAAAGTTCATCCTAAGTCCTATGCCCCTCCTCCCATTACACATGAAAACACATATTGTACGCACACAGACACACACACACATGTGCACACACACACACACACACACTTACTCATATTTTCTGGAGAAATGTTAAAAAGGATTAAGTAGTCCCATGCACGTTACAGAGTATGCTTAATCCAACCAGTCAAAGCAAAGTAGCTGAGGAACAATTACTGGCACCACTGCACAATAATACTCATGAACACACCATCCAGCTGGGCATCCACAGAAACTGGTACAAAATAAAGTCATCTGTAGACTCCTGGATGATATTACAAAAGATTTTTTAAAACAGACTAGCAGTTCAACATTTCATACCAGACCAGGTGCTTTTCAGGATCATTCTTGAAAAGCGCCTGGTCTCCACGTGAAAATGTTGGAAGGGTGTGGAGGTACTGCACTGCTGTTTGTTTTAAAAAATTTTGGAGTATTATCCAGGAGTCTCTGGATGACTTTATTTTGTGACAGTTTCTGCTCCTGCCTCGCCTGGAGGGTCTGCTTGTTTATGCAGCTGGTGGCGCCAGCAGTAATGCACTCTATTACCATGTAAGGGGTCCAAGTTTCTGCCTCAAACATGACTCTTGCTTCAGGTTATTTTGCCTTTTGGGAGCACTGTGGGGGCAGTGCACTTAGTCTTTGGGGAAAAGGAGGAAAGACATCCCCATTTACACTGCCACCTGCAGCAGCTACCAGCATGGCCTTATCAGTGTGGCTCACCGTACTCCATCGACTGGGGAACAAACACAGGTGAGGCATGGCATCTCCAACTGCAGGGTGGTGGGCAGAAGCTGCAGAGAAAGAGTCAGAAAACATAGCACCTGGCATTTATCTGCTGATGAAGACCTTCACCTTGTGTCAGAGCAGCCTCTGTTAGTCCAGGGCTTCTTTATGCAACCAGCATGTGTATCATATATACTCCCCTCCTGGCAGCAGGAAGGAGAGGTGATGGAGCATGGGGAAAAGATTCTACTCCCACCTACTACAAAAGTTGTGACTTAAATTACCAGGTCTTGTTACTTAAACTGCAACTGTGTTTCCACAAACACATGCATTCGCACACACAGCACAGCAAGATGTAGTACGTGAAAAGGGAGAAACACCAAAGACTGAGAGCGAGAGTGGAGAAAAATCACCTTTTATCTGAATCATTTTGAGGGGATGCTTACAGGCTTGTATCCTCCGGGCTCAATTCCATGGTGGAGGGACAACAATTAATGCACAGATAACCACTTCAGTTTATAATTTCTTAATTTTGATTCAGCCATTGCAAGTTCCTATAGAACACCTTGTTTTAAGGTGCATTTACACACACACACATATATACACACACACACACACTCACACACTGGGTTTGGCACCTCTACAATAACTGTGTGTGGATTACAGTACTGTAACCATTTCCAGGCCATCCATGCACAGCAGCTAGGAGCACTGCAGGTATCCGGTTCCTCCCAAAGAATGCAGTGTACCAAGGCCCTGCAGCAGCAGCAGAAGCCAGGCACTCCTGGATGTGTTCCAGGATGGCTTCTGGTCACAGGGCTCAGGAAGCCAACAAGGTAAGAAGTGACCCTGGGCCTCATGCTGACTAACAGTGACTATGCCAGGGACATCAGAATAGGAGACCTTTAGAAATAGCGACCACCTATTGGTGTGGTTTACTGTAGAGCTAAGCAAGGAGCACACCAACTCCAAAACATGTGTCCCAGATTTCAGAAGGGCTAATTTTAACAACATGAGAGGAAGCACAAGGAAAAATTGAAGTAAACAGAGGTGGCGGAAGGCAAAAATGGGTCATTATTAAGAACAGCCTTCAAGATGTCACCTGCCCTGCTTGAGACTGGTGGGAAAAAAAAGGTATAGGTAACTGATACGGTTTACAAAGCAGGTGAGGAGTGCAGTGAGGGGAAAAGAGAGGCCTTTAATTAATTTAAGGGAGTCAAAAGGAGGAGGACAGAGATGTTCATCTGGTTAAACAGAATGAGGCCAACAGTATGGTGAAACGGCCAAAGCGAATACAGACGTAATGCTAGCAGCTGTTAAGGAAGGTGAGAAGGTCTTTCAAAATATTAGCAGAAGAGGCACATGAAGCAAGGTATTGTCAAGCTGAAAAAGAGAGAGAGATAGGTGGAAGATATCAAAGGTAAGGAAGAAATAATTAACAATTACTTATGTTTAGTATTTATGAAGGAAAAGAGAGGCCACTACTGCAGGGAAGGGTTATGGTCTGGGGGGGCTAAAACTGTGTTTAGAACTAATTTTCATGGCTAGGGTACTGGAAACAGCCAGAGCCCTGAAAATTAATAAATCTGTAGACATAAGGAACCCTAGATGCGGGAACAGAGGTGAAAGCAGTGACCAAGTATGGGTTAGCAGCCACTGAAGCAGGGCAGGAATATGGGCAGACTAGGTGAGCCTAGTGGTCCATTCGATGTCAACTACTATGTTACTATGTAACTAGACAGGCAACACTCTAGGGTGTTTAGGAAATGTCACAGGTTCTAACTGCACCTTTAAATCAGCAGTACAATTAACCAGGAAGGGTATCACTTCCCAAATTTTTGCACTGCCTGGTAGTTTAAAGTTTCAGATTTAACTGTTCCTGTTTGCTACTCTTTCCTGATAATTGGTTCCCTTGATTTTAATACATTTATAATGTTGTGTGGATCCACAGGAAATATGGCAGCCCCATACCATTTCCTGTTTTTCACTCTTCTTTACACTACTTGTCCTATAAACACTCAGCAGGCAAAGGAAGGGTGGTGCAATCCAGTCACATAAGACAAAATAACCATTGAGAGAATGGCAGCACCATTCCCTCAGAATCCAATATGGCGCTGCTGGCAAGGGTCTGTGCTAAACTGTCAGAAAAAAAAAAGAATATAAAGAAAACAAAAAAAAATTAAAAGCAAAGGATTCAAGTTTTCACATTTGTGGGGGCTTGTTTGACATAACTACTGTAAAAAGCAAATTTTATTAACTAGCTCTTGCTGCTTTAAGAAACCTTTTCAATGGTTTCATAGAATTTGGAGTAGGCACAAGAGTCGGGACTGGATGAGCTAGGAAGTACAGCCCAGTTAGCTTTACATCATAGGCAGGCAAACTGATGGCAACTGTAGTTTAAGAAAGGCTGGTGGAGTTGCTAGCAGCAAACTGACTGCAAGATGGCAGGCAGCACAGATTTGTGCCAGGTAGGAAGGTCGTACCAAAAATATCTGAGTAACAAGGGCTGTTGATAAAGGACAGGCAGTTGACATGCTCTATCTGGACTTTACACAAAAGGCTGATGTAGAGGGGCTGGTCCTGTAGCACAGCTGTAGTGTTACTGCTAGCTGTGCTGGCGACCCAGGTATGAGAGTGGACAGGTCACTCGGAGGCCAGCAGTGGGAGAGAGGATCCAACATTACAGGGACAGCTCTCTACCTTGTGGAGGGGTACACTGCATCCTACTGCATTATCGCTGCCTAGAAGAAACCAGGTGATAGCACATCCACAGCCTATAGAAGGAGAGAGGGTAGCCACCAGATGCCACACACACACATATGCATGCATGTCAATGCATGCCAGCACCTTGGGGAGAAAACCAGGAGCTGGAGTAAAAAGCCCTGGTCCTCTGTTGTGTTGCACCAGTTTCACACCCACACATGACTGACATGGCATATCATGGTAGTGGGTAAATGGTGCATAACCAGTAAGTCCACGAGAAGTTTGGTAAAGGGGCTGAGGGTTGTCAGTGGGCAAGCTGGAGGGTGATAAAAAGCTTAATTTAAAACAAGCTAATCAAGAAACTGGGAGACTTTCCCATGAAGAACATACTGACAAGATAGGTGGGAAACTGGCTGGATGGGAGGACACAGAGGGCAGTGATTAACAGGGAAGCCATGTGGTAAGGGAGGGCTCTAATGAGGTCTAACAGGGATCTGTGCTTGGTCATGTACTTTTCAACATCTTCATTTGTGACACTGGAGTTGACATCAGGGGGAAATTCTGCCTTTTTTTTTTTTGCAGATGACAAGAAGCTCTGTGATAAGGCTGACTGTAAGGTAGGGATCTGAGACACAAGGGAGGATATGGAGAGGCTTGAGAGGTAGTCCAGGATCTGGCAGCTGAGCTTCCATGTCAAAAGGGCAAAGTTATGCATGTGGAACAAAAAATCTAGGAGTAGAGTACAGGTTTTGGAGAGTGACAGTCACAGTGACAAAGGAGGAAAGGGATCTGGTAGTGGTGATTTCAAACATCTTAATCATCTGTGCAATGCGGTAAAGCATTAGGAAAGGTGAACAGAATGCTGGGATGCATGGGTAGAATGTTTCAGCAGTAGAGGAAGGAGGTCATCTTACCTCTGTACAGAATCCTAATGAGGCTACACCTGGAGTACCATGCAATTTTGGAACCCTCATCGAAAAAGTACATTAACTGGCTGGAATCAGTGCAGAGGAGAATGGTCAAGACGATACAGGGCCAACATAGGAAGACATGCAAACAGAGGTTGGAGAGTCTCAACAAGTACTCATTGGAGACCAGAAGGGGGGAGAATAAAATGAAACGTTTAAATATGTGAAGGGTATTAATAAGGTGGACTCAAGCAGGCTGTTCAAGATCAATAGCAACAATACTACTTGGGAAGAGCAGTAAATTCAACAGGGGTGCTAGGAAGTACTACTTTATGGAAATGGTGTGGAGGGGGAACCAGTGAGACAGAGGGTGGGACAGACACGGGCAGCTGGTAAAGGTAACAGTAAAGGGTGGAGATGGATAGCCATGAGCCCTTTGCAGTGTCAGTGGCTCAGCAGGTTGCACACTTGCCTCTGAGGCCAGAAGATTGGCAGGTTGTGGGTTCTAGACCTCACCAGGCACTTGGGGTAAAATCCCAATACTGACACTAGAGTGCATCACGAGAGGGATGCTGCACCCTGAGGTGCCGTCATTCGGATGAGATGCTAAAACAAGGTCCCGCTCTGTCTGTCTGTTCTGGTGGTTGTTCAGGTGGACGTTAAAGATCCCATGGCACTGTTTCAAAAAGGGAATTTCCCCAGTGTCCTGGCCAAATTTCCCTTGCACTAAAAATAACACCAACAGCTTAATCTGGTTCAATTTCAGTAGGTTGGGTTACCATCTGTATCCCCCAACCAGGATGAGGCCGAAAATATGCAGAATTGTTCAGCCCTCCTTTCCCAGTCAACAAAACTAAATAAATAAAATAAAATAAATAGAGGGCATGCACTGCCACCCAGGGAAGACTAGATAAAGGCCTCCTGCTAGCAGATTTCTCTATTTCTATGTTTTATTTCCATCCCACTGCCAGCTTCCAATCCTGCAAGTGCACTGATGCAGGTGGTGGGGAATTTCTACACAATGACTGAAAAATCCTGCACCATTTCAGCTCTCCACCACTGCAGCATCTCACAGGAGCTGAAGTGGTTCACCGCGCATCGCCCCCAGGCTTGTCTGCATTTACTGTATCCTCTGGCAGTGGGTCATCAATTCTGTACCACTCACAGTGGTGCAGAATATTAAGTGTAAACACGCCTTTAAATTACAGTTATCGGTCCCAGATTTCCCAGTCCATGTTTGCTAGTGACTCATGAAGGATGAAACGAATGCATTCAACAAGATTTTCTGATTTCCTACTGCACTTGTTATGGCATCATGGTGCGCACCATAGCAAAAGACTGTGAAGTCACAAATAGTGCAATTGTGAGGTCAGTTAAGAGCAATCAGATATTTTGAGACAGACAGTGAAACATGTTATCGTTGATGTTAAAGTTTTAAGACTGGCCGACCCGTAGGCGCAGCAGTAGTGCCACTGCTCACAACCCGTGACCTGAGGTCCAGAATGAGCTGGAGTCATCGGGGGCCAGCCGAGGGGAGGATGCCTGAACATCCCAGCGGATGCTCTCCTCTGTGCTGGGAGAGTGCCATCTTCCGCTGTAATACTGCCACCTGGGGTACCACAGGTGATAGTATGGATGAAAAGGCAGTGGAAGGGAGGAGACTTCACTGACACCGGTGACTGGACACATGCACAGTGTTGGTAGAGTTGCCTTGGCATCCAAGAATGCAGTATAGTTCATGGTGGGCGTCGTTCTCCACGAAATCCATCGTTATCGAAACCTTGTAGTCACACACTAGTGGCGTTACAGTGCAGCAGAACGATTTCTTCTACTGCACTACTAACGCCACACACTGCATCCCCAGCAGCATTTGACAGTTAGGCTCACCCATAGACAGGACACGAGCGAAAGCAGCAATGTCGGCGGCAGTACTAATGTTTAGCATTAAAACGCTCAAAATGTAAAGTTCTTAAACAGTTAAAATGTCAAGCGCAAAACGTTCAAAATGTAAAGTTCTTTTCCTTCTGGCAACCCAGTAAAAATGTTTTGAAGCAGAAACATGCTGTAGTGATTTTTTCCCACAAAAGCGGCGTTCCACCATACACTATAAAGAAAAGTGTATGGAATAGTTGACAAAGGTTTAATTGGCAGCAGTGACAACGGATTACCAGCCGCGCCTCAAGGTAATCCGTCAGTCATAGTGCCAACTCGTGAAAGAACAGCCCTGTTGTCAACTGTTCCTCGCGCACTATCCTATATATCTCCTGGGGCAAGTGGAACTATGGAAAACAGCCCTGGCACCTCCATGATGAAGGTCCACGGAAGCTCCCGGGCCTGCACTTCTTCGGATCGTGTGCCTACTCACACAGAAACATAGAACTTGACGGCAGATAAAGACCGCCTGGCACACATAATCTGCCCATTTCCCTACCTACTGTTTAAGGTCCAGATCCTATTTGATCTGCGGCCTATCTCCTTCCTACCACTAGTTTCACCTTCTGTCTGTCCCATGCATTCTTGAATTAGACAACTGTTAATAGTTTAGGTTTTGCCTCTCAGGTCTTATATAAGTATATAATATATATATATATATTATTTTTACTTGTTTATAATACCTTCTCACTGGCTTCCCAAACCTTCAGGCCATGATGCCACATGCAATTTTGGGGAAATCTCCCACCATGACCCCACCTGGGGGCGAGCCAGAGCTCCATGGGGTGAGTGACCGTGATCAGGGAGGCTCGGGTGGGGTTGCTTGCTTGCTGGGCCTGAAGGTTTAGAAGAGGCCAGTGAGAAGGTGGCATAAACAGAAATATTAATATATATACATATCTGACCTGAGGGAGCAAAACCTAGAAAACATTAACAGCAATGGCTATAAGCAGCACTGTTACAAACATTCTATTTTAGTAGATTTCTGCTGCTTGCAAAGGAGCCCTAAGGCCCTAAGTGCAACCAAACACACAATCCTACTTCAGTGCTGAATATTGAGAATGATAAACCACCAAGCAGACATATGTACTGCTTCACTGAATCTTCTTGAAATAATCTGATTTTCAGCTTTATCAGAACCATTTTCCAGACACGTACTCCAGCCTCCCGGAGAGCAGCAGATGAAGAAAGGCAGCCATTCTGAACATCTGGGAACCAAGGGAGTGGTTTCCAAGGCAACTGTAACTATGTGATGCCTCCCAAGAAATAGCAACTCCTGCTCCACTGCCTAACTACAGGTAGAGAGACCTGAATGAATCAGATTTAGAACCATACTATTCTATCAGAAAGTTTAAGTGAGTTGATGCCTCTGTGAACACTCAAATCCCTGAACTGTTCACTGATCAGTGCATACCCAAAGTATGACACTATTTGAGTTTCTACTGGGAAGTTGCACAAGGCAGGAACTTGGAACTAATGCTGCCTCAAGAGGCAAGCCTGCCTCCTTGAGATGGGAGGTGACATTACAGTTAGGCTCGCTTCCGGCAGGGTTTCAGCATCTGCTAAAAGATAACAGTGTCACTGCTCATCCATCTTGGTGGCACAGGGGTAAGGTCTACAGCTTTATAAACAAGAGCCCATGGGTCCAATCCGGTCAACATCCCCTCGTTATATATTCAGCAAGGTGAATTTCATTACAGTGGTGATCAACTGCATCACGGAGCTAGAGTAGTACATATATTGTAGGCAAAGGGACTAGTTGAGAAAGAATAAGTGCAACAGTGAGGTGGTGCTGCCTCCAAGGAAAATGTGTTCGCAACTCGGTGTTTCTTGCTGGCAAATCAGAAACAACTTGTCATTGCAAAAGTGTACCTTCCAGGCTGGTCAGGGTACTTCTGTTTGCAGTAGGCCTCTAGTGATGCGTACACCTTCTCACGCAATGCTTCCACCTCTGCGGGATTCGACAACCCCTTGGAATCTGAAACAAGGAACGAGAAAAAAAATTACTGTCATTTTAAAAGGACTGCTACGGATGTAAAACTAAAACAGATGAGGAAAAAAATTTAATTTCAGAATGGACTACTTCAGAGAGTGATTTTCATCAGCTGGTTGACTGCAGTTCAAAAAGTCATCAAATCCATTAGACCCCCTTTATATAGTTACAGGAATAAAACAACCTGGTCTCTGCAGCGGTATTAATATATTACTGATCAAGCGTGATCAACAATTTATTATTTTTTTAAAAACTTTCCTAGAACATGCCCATTTCAAGGGCATCTGCGAGTGAGACACACTTCATAGAATAAGACCGTCTCATGCACAGAGAAAAGGAGCACTCCGATTGATTGGGAGCACTTCCTCAATCTATAATCTGGATACTTTGGTCTGGCACAGTGGCTGTGGCACACTTCTGCTTCCAAGGTGCAGTCTAAACAGTCCCTCATTTTGGAAGGTGGAGTATACAGCAGTTTTGTTCCAATAAAGTGGACCAATGCTCACATAATGCAGGTATCTGATGCTGCTGCAGGGTTGCTAACCCCAGGCTACAAACAGAAAAGTCCAAAAGTTCAGCACATTTATGTAGCAACTTCAGCTGGCTTAGCTGTGTAAAACACTCTCAGTGAGGCGCTGGGGCACCTACACTCTGTCCACTGTATAAATATCACCTTGGATTTTGCCTGACGAAACAGAAGTGGTGAATAATTTGTAGTAATCCTGTCTCTGTGACTGTATCACTCAGTTAAGCCAGCTAAGGTTGTTACATGACTGCACTGAATTTTTGGACTTTTAACAGTCTCCAGTTCATAAAACGTACAAAATAAAACTACTGTCCTTCTGCCCCCAACACATACACAATATAAACAAATACATACACGAAGCAAGTTATCAGGTGGGGCATTATTAAGAATTAAATTAACCAGGTTTTGCCAATTTTAAGATCCTCCTATCCCAGTCAACAAAAATTAAATAAATAAATAAAATCAGTAAAGACTGTTTTATACTGAAGGCCTCTGTTCATCAGCAGACTGTGTTCCTTCACACTGCACTGACATGCCACTCAAATCCTGGCTTTGAAAGCCCAACCCTTATTCTCAAGTGCTCAAAGGCTCATTAAGTAGTATTCTGGAACACCATACTGTCACACTGGCAGGCGGTGATATTTGGGGGTGCAGAGCTCCCTGTACCACCACCCACCAAAACTGTAATACACAAAGGAACGTCTCTGTCTGAGGAGGGTGGAATGATCCCTGCAACAGTGGCACTGCATATGCAGATTGCAGTTCTAGATGTTAGTGGTTGAACATAGGCTATGTGACCACTACTTTCCAGAAAATGTAACTACTGCAGGGGTTGACCCACTGTATGGCACCATGAATTGGGTGACATGCCATGGTCTGCACTCCTGGAAACTTGGCGCTCCTCCAATGTCATCCTTCCACCCCTGACCCATATCTAGAGGCCCATATGTGGGTCAGGCTGAGTTTAATTATTGTGATCTCTCTCTGGTCTGCGCTAGGTTCAGTGGCCCCAACACACTCCTTTGTGTCTAAAATTATTCCCTGGCATCTGGTGGATCCCTCTGTCTAACCCCATCCGTGGCTATGTAGGGGTGCACTGGCTAACTCTTCCACTGGCTTGCATGGCAGCTACCCCTTGATGGACTGCTTTCAGAAGTTCCTCTGCCTATAGGGTCTCTGCATTCTGCAACTGGGGGTGAGGGTGCCAGCGAGCCACTGTGCATGGAACAGCACCTCCATGCATGTGGGTACCCTAATTACTGGGGTTCCCCCTATTATTTTCCCTATGCTATAGCGTACTGGCCTCTATGCTAGCACAGGGATATTTCTGTCACTCGTTATGTTTGGCAAAAAAGGCAGCACGGTAGTCACGTGGTGCAAAGTGGTCCCTGGGACCACTCAGCACCATTAATTAATGACTGAGTATGGGGGGCCCCTGGTGTGCACTATAGGGACAATGATTTTCCACACCAGTAAGAAATGAAATTTGCCATTTTTTTACACCGCTTTGTCATGCAAAAATCCCACTTTGCACCAGCTTTGGGGCAAACCACCCATTCTGAGACAAATTGTTGTTAAAATATATTGATTTCCCTAAATTTAGGGGAAATGGAAAAATGGATTTTAAGATTTTGCCAAACAGAACTGACCCTTTTAAAATGGAAAATCATTGTCTCTAGTATTGCCATACAACAGGATCTGATCTGAGACCACCAGGCCTGTATTCTGATCTACTGTATAAAGCAGGACACAACAGCTGTTGTATGGTGGTGAAACTACTTTACACCCAGGTTGCAAAGAGAGGACAAACAGAGTCCTACTGTACCTGGATTGAAGAGAACTATCGCTCGCAGGCAGCCCAGCTCAGTCTTGTCCATCTGCATGTCCCTCATTTTTGATACCAACTCTGTTAACACTCTAAGGAGAGACAGGAGAGAGAGTGAGCAGCAGCATAGAAGAGCTCAGTCGTCAAATATAACACAAGGAACTTGGGACACCAAATTAAACACAGACTCTAACATACAAGCAACTGCAGATGGGGTCAAGACAGTGATTAAAACCTACAAGTGTGTTCAGCTGCAGATGGGATCTGTCTGACCTATTAAAAGTGTATGAAGAAACCAACTTCACATACTGTATGTCGCCATCTCCTCTGTGGACCTCGTGTGCATGACGAACAAAAACATGCCATAACTAATAGGATTGTATAGCTGCAGAAGGTGTGACCTTCAGTTAGAGGACATGAACTGCAGACCTCTAGAGGGCTGACTACTCATCTTTTGATTTCTTTACCATCAAAAGGAGAACAATTAAAACTCAAAGGCATTGTGGGACAGCGGCTGAGCCAATATTTCTTTTAATTTTATAAGTTGGTTATTTGGGATTGCCCAGCTGAGATTAAACATCTTGACTCCAGTGGGGTCCTGCTTTCACCCATTTCTGCAGCTGAGTGGCCTGGTTAAGTGACTCACCCAAGGTCACACCCGAGCATTTGTCTCTGGGGAGTTTGAACCTGTGGTCTCCTGGCTATCCCCGGATAGGGTCTGCAGAGGCAGATTATACAGGGACAATGTGTGTAGACTCTTTGGACCAAGTGGTCCTTTTCTGCCAACAGATTCTATGCTTCTATGGTTCCCACGCCAGTGCATTAACCACTAGACTATACTGCCTCCCATTCACTGTGTTTGTGCCCAGTTAAAGGAGGCGTATCGTCATGAATGATCTGTGGGTGAGTCACGCTTCTCCCATAGGACAACTGCCAAGAAGAACAGAAAAGAAAGCCAGGCACTACCACTGTAATAAAATCTTCACTTCTCTTTACATGGGTTCACATTCAATAAATGGTGTTTTATATGACATTTTATTCCTGAAGATTTGGTCTGAAGGACTGTTAAGCTGCCATATGGTTTTCACATAATCGACACTATTTATACCACACCAGGAAGAATACTGTACATTGCTATATTTAAATCAACAACATTTGTTAGCTAGCAAAAATCACATCACGTAGTTTTTAAGCATTAAAATATTTCTGACATTAGATTAATCAGTATATTTTTATTTCTCATAGATTTTTTAAAACAGTGTTCATTACTAATGTTATAGTTAGTGACTCAAGTCATTAAAGATGGCTGCCGCTTGCAATAATTCCTTCCCTCAAGGTTTTATTTTGATTTTACATACTGGTTTCATACTGTGGATGCTTTGGGAGGGTGCTGGCATGCATTTCTGATGGTAAACAGCTCCACACTGCACCAAGATGTTTAATGTATTCATAGTGACGTAACCAATGAGCAGTTAATTTTAAAAGCTTTAAAACCCTTTTCTCAGTTCAGGAGAGAAACACAATGAAAGAAAACTGAACATATTTATGTTTCTGCCAGAAATGCATTATTACCAAACACTAGATGATGAATTTGTTATCCCCACTAACAAGTATTCTAACCAGGCACTATAATCAGAACCAGTGGAAACAAAATAAAATAAGAATGCTCCAAAAAGACCAAATCTGAAAGGTTTAATTTTAACAATGTGTGGCATAGACTAGACATGTAATGACTCAGCTCAGAATATGCCATTCATCATAACTCGTGAGAGGGCAGGACTGTTATACCGCAATGGTGGCTTTGCCACTCCTACGTTATGGCCTGCCTTCTCACTAATCAAGATAAATATTGTGTTCTAAGTCAGACTGTTGCATAATGTTGCATAGCACTGATGCTAATGCATATGCCTGGAGTCATGGCTATACTTTTCGAACATGAAAATTAGCTAAACCGCACATTTTAAGAGATACTTTGCCAAACTCAGGATACAAAATGCTATACAGAAATGTGTTCACCTCAACTTAATTGAAATATGAGGAACTCTTGCATGCAGGAGTTTACCAGTGCCAGTATGTGCCATACTGACATCATGAACACAAGGGTGGTGACAATGCGGGTCGAGCAATTTGCTCATAATACTATTTTTAGTGCTTTAAAAAAAACTCAATTTCTGCATAGGAAATTACACTTCTAACATATCACAGAACAAGGATGGCAACAGGAGAAGATATTCTAATGACAGCCTAAAAAAACATTCAGAAGCTGGCAGTGCCTCTTTAAGGAACAGCACAAGCCCCAGGGAGCACAATCTCAAATTGGAAGGAGGGGAAATTCTAGAAGGACACTTTAAAGAACTTCTTCAGGGAGCAGGTAGTGGCTAAGGGGAATGGCCTAGATTCATAGATTCTGTCGGCATATAAGGACTGCCAGGCCCATCCAGTCTGCCCGTTTATGCTAGCTCACAAAGTGGCCAGTGACCCTTATTGGTCACTGGCTAAGCTTTTTCTTCCTATCTCTATTATTTCTTTGCTTCTGTCCCATGCATGTTTAAAACCCACCATAGTACGGGCCGCCACCACCTCCTGAGGCAGGCTATTCCATGCAGCCACCATCCTTTCTGTGAAGCTGGACTTCTCCAACAAGTTTATGTGGAGATCTCGCTCCAGAGGGGTCCAAGTCCCTCTTGTCTGGTGGACTTCGAATGTGCCCCATCCCAGCCCCAAGGCATCCGTTGTCAGGATCTGCTGATGACTGGGACTTTGGAAGGAGCCCGGATTCTAACTGGGAAGGGTGCGCCACCACTCCAGAGTCTGACATACTGCCCTGGAGACTCAGACTGGCTGTTCAAGGTCGCCCAAGCACTGGTCCCATTGAACCCTGAGGTTCCACTAAAGAACCCTCATGTGCAGACGAGCTAAGTGAACAGTGACTATGGTGCTGCCATATGGCCTAGCAGCTGCAGTACCATTGTGGCTGGAACTTGATTTGTGGAGACAATTGTGCAAGCCAGCACCCTTAGTTGAGCTGCCTTGTATGAGGGGAGGAAAGCCCTCACTTGCACTGTGTCCAAGACAGCCCCTATGTATTGCAACCTCTAGGCAGGTTGGGGGATGACTTGGGAAGGTTTAAGGTGACCCCAGATCCTGGAACAGGTGAAAGGTGTCTGCCGGAGAGTGACACAGCTGGCTTCTTGTGGGAGCTGTTAGAAGCTAGTCGTCAAGGTAGGGGTAGAAATAATGTATCTGCCTCCTGAGAGCTGCTGCCTCTACCGCAAGGCACTTGGTGAACACCCTGGGTGCCGAAGAAAGGCAGAATGGCAGCGCTCTGAACTGGTAGTGCTCTTCCTGGAAGATAAAGTGGAGGTACTTTCTGTGGGACGGCAGGACCTTTATATGCATGTAGGCATCCTGCATGTCCAGGGAACAGAGTCAATCCCCTTGGTGAAGCATGGGTAGCAATCCTGGTAGTGTCAGCATTCTGAACTGTTCGTATTCTATGAAAGTGTTCAGCTGACTGAGGTCCAGGATGGGACGAAGGCCCCTGTCTTCTTCGGGATGAGGAAGAAGTGGGAGTAATATTCCTTTCCTCTTTGAGACAGTGGTACTGCCTGGATTGCTCTCTTGTCTAGGAGGGCTTGTCCTTCTGCCCTGATGAGACCTGCATGGGATGGGGAGCAATGGGAGGACACTGGTGTGTTGTCTGAGGATCTGGGTGAACTCCAGGGCACAGCCCTCTCTACTATTTGTAGCATCCACTGATCCGTGGTGATATTGGACCAGCCATTGAGGCCGAGGAGAATCTTCTGCCTATTGTCTCCCCTGCAACTCCGGCCTGGAGGAGGGGCTTTGCAAGTCATGCCGAGGCTGTGGAGGCAAGGGGAGCTCTGGTGTTCTTGGTTTTGGGTCCCTGAGCTCCTGCAGACAGGGGCCCTCTCTGAAACCCCTCTGTGTTGCTGTCTCCTTCTTGCTGGCCCTGCTGTTTATGAAAGGAGTGGCATCTGATGTGGCTGGTCTGGATTTGTACATTTTATGCACCTATGAGACTGCTTTGCCTGAATCCTGCAGGCCGGTAATCAACCTTTTGGCCTCCTGTCCAAAAAGGACCGGGCCCTGGAAAGGGGTATCCAGTATGGTGTCTTGAAGGTCCTGGCAGAAGCCTGAAACCCTAAGCCAGGAGTGACGCCTGAGACATATGTCGGTCGCTGTAGCCCTGGCGGCAGTGTCAGCTGAGCCGTATGAACATCTTAGGACATGCTTACCAACGTCAGCACTAGATTGGAGAACTGCCAGCAATTCTGACTTGTTGGCAGAGTCTAGCTGATTCTTGGCTAGGTCCATGGTCTTGTTCCTCAGCAATTTTTGTTACATCACCACGTGTGCCAAAAAATTTAGGGACCTGAGTGTACAGGTGGCCGAAGAATACATCTTGCGGCCCAACTGGTCCAATTTCTTGGACTCCTTATCTGGTGGCTGGGAACTCATATGCTTTGGCTGTTGGGCCCTCCCGTGGGCAGCCATGAGGATCATGGAGTCCACCTTCGGCTGCTCACTCAAATGTGGTTCTCTCCTGGGCATCCTACAGAGTCGGTCAGCTTTTTTAGGTACTGCCGAGGTCATGAAGGGGTGCTTCCAGGTTATTTTTGTAACATCCTGGAAGGGTTCCACTAAGGGTGGTATGATCAAAGGTTTTGGGTCAGTAGCTCTTAGAACTTTACAAACGGCACCTCTCAGGGTCCAACTCTGTCTCCCACTGGTTAAGGAACTGGATATGCCTCATATCCAGGAATGAGGTCATCTGGGGGACCGGAGAGTCCCTCTTAAGGTCTGGTGATGGCAGGGATAGGTCATCTTCTGAGGATTCACAGAAGGAGAAGCCTCCACACGATCCTTCTGAAGATGTATAGGGCTGTTCCCCGGAGGAGGACCTGGACAACTGGTGGCGATTGTGCCTCCTACATACAGGTGATCCTGGATCCTCATCCCCTGACATTGGACGGTCTGGCCTCGGGGGTGGAGGTGGCAGACGCTGGGGGGAAGGCTGTCTAGGTAGAGCCGGGATCCCTGCGGGGTTGGGGGTTGGCTCCCGTGGCCTAGGCAACAAATCCCTTTTAATGGTGCTCCACCAGCTGTTAAACAAGGCTCCAGCCTCTGCCAAAGGGACAACTGGACCTGGTTGAGGTGCTGGCATTGGGTTTGGGGTGCTAGGGGCCCATTGTGTTGGCCCCTGTGGCACCTCCCCTGACGTTGGGTCCAACAGAAGTTTCTTCTCTGGGGCGGCCCTTGTGGAACTGTGTCCTCTGGTGTTGAGTGCTTGGATGTCAAGTTGTCAGGCTCCAGAGGAGGAGGAGGAGGAGGTGCAGGCAGTGGTGTCCGGTCTCGGTTGTCCCCCGAGTCGAGCGTCAGATCCCCCGATATCTGGTCTGGAGTCAGGTTTTCAATTGGGCCCTGAGGAGCAGACAGCAGTTTAGGTGGTGGCGTCTGGTCCAACTCCACAGTGGAGTCCGAGGACAAGGAGACCTGACTTCGGTCCGAAGCTTCGGACGATGACCGCCTGTAAGGCGAGTGATGCTCTGACAGGCGCGCGCTATCCTGGCGTCTCCTTGAGCCATCGACCCTGTCACCCAGTCGGACGACCCAGTAATTGAGCTCTTGCACATGGCAGGTTCTGATCTGCCGCTGGACGCTGAGTGCGCCTGTCCTGCTGGTTGAGACCCTATCGTCTGTTTGTGGGGCCAGATAGCAGGGGACATGGGGGCTTTGGAAGGCCCGATCCCGAAAGACTCCCCACCGTGCACCTGGGAAGAGGCGGGGGGGGGGCTTCCTCAATTGTGACCCCGGGACAGCCAGTGAGACTGGGGGGGCTGAGTCTGACCTTGCACTGGAGGTCGAAGACTTAGCAGTACTGTGGGGAGACCTAGGACGGGACTCTGACATAGACCGTTCCTTGTCCAGATGATAGTGTTTCCCGCCTCGATTTCTTCTCTGGGGGAGGAGTCCTTCGCTGAGTAAGAAGACAAGTTGTGCTCCCAACCGCGCCGCCTGCATGGCGGCCACTTGTTCAATGAGATATGCTTTCAGAGTGTTGAGGCGGCAGATTCTGGTCTTCCTGTTGAAGCCTTGGCAGTGCGGGCAGTCGCCTGGCCTGTGGTTAAGACCTAGGCAGAGCAGGCAGGTCGAATGTCTGTCTTTAGCTGGATCTGCTTGCCGCATGCACACTTCGGGATTCCACCACTCTGAAGAGGAAGATGGCTAGGAAGACATACATGACAAACTGTAAATTGGAAGAAAAATGTTAACTGTGCTAAGTGCAAAATGGCAGTCGACTGAAAGCAGGAGGCATCTGTGGAGCCGATATGCATGGGTCACCAGCAGGAAAAAGAACTGAGGTGGTGTCTTAGACTAGCTAGAAATTTTTCCGCGGTCCTAGTGCCTGGCAGCATAGTCCTAATGGTGTTACCGGCTGCAAGCCCATCTGAAGAGAGATCAAATATTATTTCAGAATACCACTAATAATGCACTATTTATTATTTGATCCAAATAACGATAGTGTCACTATTCGTGAGGTATTCATATTATGGAAAGTGTCCCCTCCCCAGGTGGTCAGGCCGCCTTCTGGTCATCTGTCCTCCTCATTTTATGTTTACAATGTCTCAAACCGACCTCCCATATCCCACATTCCAAACAACTGCCATATTGGCAGTGGCACACTGCCAGAACTGACACCATCACTGCATTTTAAAAACTTTCCCAGTCCCACAAAATATTAGTCCCCTTCCCACGTGACTAAACATTAGTGTCCAACTAAATTGTGACACTCACCCCCCTTGCCATGATTGATTGAGGGGGCTAACAAAACTAAAGCCGGCTAGACAGTCAAACACCCTCACTGCAGTGCATCCTATGGTAATTATTTCCAATTATATAAAATACTTCAAAGTACAGAATTAACAGCACAATGTGGCTTTCAGTATACTATTCATACAATCAGTCTAAGAAATCATGACGGACAACTAGTAGTCCCTAAGGTAAACACTTGTAAAAGGGACAACTATTTTACAATCAGAGTAGCAACGGGCTGAAACCAACTGCCTCAGGAAATATCTGAAGTAATCAACTTTACTATGTTCAAATCCAGGTTAGATAAGTATCTGAAATGGACTGCCAATGGGGACTAATCTACTCACCAGGGAGTGGGAGACAATCCAGATTGGATGATGCCTACTTTTGTCTAAAATAAACTCGAGAAAGTACTTGAGGTGAACTTATATTTAATGAATGGAGTGAAGTCAAATGTAGTATACAATCACAAGGGAGGGGTCAGGGTAGGGGGAGCCTCATTAGTGATGCTAGGCAGCCTGAGCTAATCAGGTTGCCTAACATCACTAGTGATGCTCCTCCTACCCTGCCAGCCACTCCCTTGCGACTGTATACCACAACTGAACTCGCTCCATTCATCACGTTAGTAAAGCTCACACTCAAGTGGCTTACCGCAGGATGCACTGCACCAGGAGGCATCATCCAACTGGCTAGCCAGTTTTAGTTTTGCAAGCCCACCTCCCCCCAAATCAATGGTCAGGGCAAGGGGGGGGGGTAAGTACCAGAATGCAGTTGGACACTAGTGTATGGGCATGTGGGAAGGGAACTGATATTTTGTGAGACCAGGAAAGCTTTTAAAATGCAATGATGGTGTCGGCAGTTGGCAGTGTGCCAGGAGCCAGCGGCAATAAGTCATTGCCAATATGGCAGTTTGTATGGGACGTGGGATAAGGGAGAGGTGTGTGGGAGACCTTGTAAACATAAATTGGGGAGGATGGGTGGACAGGAGACTAGCCCTGTCCACCTGGGGAGAGAGAAAAGGTATTTTTTAGTGTGCTGGCAAATCAGCCAAATACTCAAATACCGAATGCCCGAATATTCAAGTACTGAATAATAATATTCGGGCAAATATTCAGGATAAGGTATTAGCACATCCCTACTGTCCTTGATATACACAACTTGTGTTTACTTGGAGATAGGTTTTTGCCCTTTTTATACACTCAGTCCCCCAAAAAAAAAAAAAAAACTATTTCTCCTGTATTTAATTGATATTTGCCCTAGGGCTCCATTTATCTATTAAGTATCATATATATATATATATATATATATATATAAAGTGTGAGGCCTTCGCACCATGCAATTTGCTTAAAGTTGGACCAGCATAACATTCTGTGGTGATCTGCATATGCAGCCCATGATGCTTTGCATTGTGGGGGTGTGTGATTTTGTATTTTCTTGAAACTTGGCTTCCCAGCCAAATGCCCTTTGGGTAACCCTTGCCTCAGTGTTTATGCACAGAGGTTCTTTGTCTATATATATATATATATATATATATATATATATATTAGTTAATAGATAACCCACTCTTAGGTATGCGGTCACACTCTGATATCACATGCTTTGGTGTGCGTTATGTGATGGGCCACAGGGGCAAAAACCAACCAAGATGTGCGATATCAGAGCCGACCGCACACCACAGAGTGGGTTATCTATCTTATAAAGTGGCAAAATTGTTTTTTAGTGGGGTAAAAGTGCAGGTGCGGTCCGCTTCTGATATACGCATGGTCACGTGATGGGATCCAACAAATCAGCTGACATAATTTTTCCTACCCATTTTATAAATACTGTGTGTATATATATATATATATATATATGTATATACACACACACACATATGCTGCTAACTGATTCTACTTGATTTCATAATGTGTAATCATATGTACTCTGTAACTGTATCTTGTTACTTTCATTATTACTTTGTACCTTTGTTCCTCTCCGTGGTCACCCATGAAATGAGCCTTGGCTCACTCACTGTGTCTCTCCAATTTACCAACTTTATAAAAAAAAAATCAATCTATTCTATGTTTATGTTTCTATGTGATCAATTGATCAATAAATAATAAACCTAATGGTGACATTCTGTGTCTACTCCCAGGGTAGACAGGCATTTGTGTACCTAGCTGCAGTTATCTGTAATTCATGACCAAAAAAAGTACATCCTGCTGTCTTTTGCCATTTTTAAGAAGAGGTCAGACATTTTAATTCTGATATTATGTTGCTGGATGTTCCACATTGTAGAGTTATGGTGGTGTATGTTTTATGATTGTAAATTGCTTTGAAACTTGTGAAACACGTTTAATAAATGTAACTATAAATAAATAGATAAATAATGATCATGCTCCATTAATTTGCACTAACGGATCTTATTCAGCGCACACATACACACACGCACACACACACACACACACCTTGTCACAAGCCCCATATTCACATGCCCACACATCCAATGTAAGCCCCCACCTGTCGAAGATGGCCCCAACTCCTGCACTGTGGGCACTGTTTCGATGGACGTGTAGCCCAGTCGCCAGAAGAATACCATCTTTCACAGATATAGAACGGTGGGAAAAAGAGGCTATAAGCAGCTCATTCCATCCTGGGAAAAACAAACAAAGAAAACTGTAGAGAAACGTTCATGATTTTTATTCTTACTATTTTGACTAGGATAATCTGATCAAAATAATTTCAGATGTACAAATAAATGCCAAGTCAGAAAAAAGGTAGACCATATATATTAGATGTATGTATATATATATATATATATATATATATATATTTTTTTACATCAGGAAAAGGGTTAGCCATTTAAAGGCATTGTTAAAATAGAGACAACTAGGTTTCAGCTCCCACCCCCACACCAGAGACATTCATGAAGCTGCACTGGACAGCTTTATAGGGCACAGGTAAGTTAGCACCCATTGTACATCCAAATACAGATGCAACACTTGTCACCAGTTCTCAAACTAACTGGTAGTGCTGGGAGCTAGGACCCAGTGTCTGGAAGTGCAGCAGGCTCTCATACGCTAGCCAACTGAAAATGCTAGGCAATGTTGCACTCCACTGAAAGGCTTCATGTGTCATCATATCACAGATTGCCTCCACTGTTCCAGAAATGCAGCGGTGCCAAATTAAAAATAAATACATGCTTTAAATTTTACATGCAGAAAAGATCTAACAATTTTGCCAAAATGACACTCTCTCGGACTACTAACTTTTTTTAATCCACCAAAAAATGATAGGTCCAAAAAGCAACAGCTCCCTTAGTCTTGCAGACACTACTCTGTCAAAGATGACCTTAGCTGATCAGTGCTCAAGCCTCATGGTCGCGCTTAGATAAATTCTATAATTTAAATATTTCATAAACAGCTGTTACTGAAGCATGCTCTCTGCTCTCAATAATGCACGAGGCCCTTGCTTAAAAATACTTCAGGAAACAGCATCGAGCCCTCTTGACAAAGCCAGTTGGGTTTAACAAATTTACCCATGCATACTTACACACTTATTAAAAGGCTGTTGTGTATGCTTATGCAATGCCTAAGCACGGCTCAGGCAACAGACCCACAGCCGATCTACTGAAAAACTTCTGGTTGCTGTGGACAACATCCCGATAGCACTGCCAAGGACACTGCTTGTTTAACAGTTTTCATTTTTATTTTTTAATTTCTCAGTTTTATTCTGTGCAGGTCAACAGGCATCTGTGATTCAAAAGTGGGTGTCAGCTTCAATGGAAAATGGTGGGTTACAGTTTGGCTGTGGCTCCTCACACTCTGAGATCTGCAAAGCCATGTCTGAACCAGATCCAGCAGTGACAGAGCATACGTGGAAGCCTGTGCTATGTCACTCTGTTCTGAGTTAGCTATCCTGAGGATTAACTGCAGTACTCGGTCACTTTCACTCAGATTCCGTCTGAAAAACAAACATGAGTAAATCCAGACTTCCCACCTCCATCTCTCCTTTACCTTCCTCCCTTAGGTACTGTTTTTGAATTTAGGACCTGAAAAGTATTTTACAGTTTATTAGGCATACTATAAAAAGAAGACATCCTATAATTGCATTTCTTCTTTGGACAGTAGATGTCAGCTGAATAGCATATACCACCTTTTCCAGTCTCCTCAACCAAAGTCACCTCAATAACCATTCTGCTTCAAATTTCTTGTTCTTTTTTAAAGGGACATAATGTAGTATAAATTTTAATATGACATTTAGTTGTTAAATTGTAAATTTATTTCATTTTTTTCTTAGAAATATTGAAACTACAAAGATATGTGTTCTAACAGTTATTCTTCAATGTTTTGCTCTGATGACGTGTAGAGTCAGTCATGCTAGAGAGAGAGACATGAGGCTGTCAGTCCTGGAAAAGAACAGTTACGTAAGAACTTACCATAGCAGTAGATCTTCGAGGGAATCTCTTTCATCAGGTCACATCTATGGAACATAAGCCATCAGGCTTTAGGACCACATGGAAACTTTTCCCAAATAGTACCACTGGGGGCCACCCATAATGTCTGATGTCAACTTCCCTACATAAACGTGGGCAGCCCCATCCATCCTCAGTTCTCCAACATAGGTCAAGCTCGGAGGACCTCCCTGTAGGGAACCTAAAGGGAAACTATAAGTCGGCCAAGAAGTCAAGGCAGAACGTAGTAACGAAGCCCAGAAGAGGAATAGGGCATCACTAGCATGGCCCTAAGGATCCCAGCAGAACGTACTCAGAGGGCCACCTCTTAAAATCAGTAAAGACCAAAGGGCTCCAATGACCAGGCAGAGCTGGGAACCCCCATGACCCGCCCCATAGAAAGAGTCAGGCCCAATGCCAAGAGATGGCGAAGGCAGATGCTCAAGTCTCCCTTTTAGAAAAAGAAGGACAGAGTAGATGTGTCCAGCGACCAGAAGAGGCTGGAACAACAGACAGTCTGTCCCAAAGAGGGAGACAGGAATTAAAGAGCACAGGATCCAAGGGGAGTGGAGGGTGCGTCGGCATGACCAGATGAAAGAGATTCCCTTGAAGATCTACTGTTATGGTAAGTTCTTGTGTAACTGTTCTGTCTTCTTCGGGGATATCTATTTCATCAAGTCACACCTATGGAATGATTCCCAAGTAGAAATGACAGAGAGACAGTCTAGGTGGCTGGAGGCTAGAGACCCAAGACAATAGAACTTGAAGCACAGCCCAGCCAAAGCCTGCCCTCTTCTAAAGGCAATGTCCAGACTGTAGTGCATTGTGAAAGTGTGGACACTACTCCAAGTTGCAGCAGCACAGATCTCTGCAGCAGACACATTCCTGAAACGGGCAAATAGAAATGGCCATGCCTCTGGTAGAAGGGCCACGAAGAACCCCAGGAAGTACCTTACCGTACTTTCTGTAACAAAAAGTAATACAGTTGGACAACCATTTGGACAAACATTTTTATAAACTGGAACACCCTCTTTCCCAGGGGCGAAAGAAGAAACAACTGTGAGGACTTGCTGCAGTCCTTCGTGCGATGTGTATAATATCTGAGAATGCTATACATCTAATGCATGGAGCAATGCTTCCCTTGGATTGACATGCTCTAGAAAATAAACTGGCAGGTGGATGGTTTGATTTAAAGTAAACTCAGATGCCACCTTCAGTAAGAACTTAGGGTTTGAGGCAAAGACAATCTGTCTTTGTGGAAAATCAAATAAAGAGGCTCACATTAGAGCCTGAAGCACAGAAATCTTCGAGCAGAAGTAACAGCAACTAAAACACTTTCCATAACAGAAAATGTAGCTCACAAGTCATGGCTGGCTCAAAGGAGCCAAAGTAAGCTTCTAATAAAAAATTCAAGTACCAAACCGGGACTGGATTGAGGATGGGAGACTTCAAGTGCAGAATGCTCCTTAAAAAACGTATGTGCCACCTCCAGCTGGGCCACAATACGGCTATCAAAAGGCACATGGAAAGCTGATAAAGCAGCCAAGTACACATTGATAGAATAATAATTACTGGTGACCCCCTTTAATACACGGACTAGAGCTGTGTTTCAAACACTGTGATAACCGGCAGAACCAGTTATTATGGTGGTTTGTGTCACTCTTCTTTAGTGCGCCACCTCATTGGCTCTTACTCTGTGTGTGAGTAGGCCAAACACACCCAACAAACATGGTGGCGGTTTCTCCGCTACCGAGGAGTTGGACCACACGTCTGTTAAGGTATTACTTTCTTAACAGTATTCATCTGATTGATCCTGCCTTTCTGTTTTTTAAAATCTATCTGGTTAGAACTCTCTAAAGTGAGCAATCCTGATGCGTTCAAAATCATGCATGAATTTAACAGAAGGGCTATAAGTTTATACTGTAGAACGCAATTTTCTATGGTTTCTTCTCAATGTTTTCTTCTACTGTCTTCTTTCCTTCCTTCTTGTTCTTGGATAGTTACCCTATAATAGTATTCTGCATTAATTGAATGTATCCTGTATGACTATGGATTGCTGTTCTTAACCCTGATATAGCCTAGTAGGAATATGTCTCTATGGGAAACTGTCACTGTATTGTTGTTTCTCTGCTGAAATACCAATAAAATTATTACACAAAAAATCTATCTGGTTGATCCTGGTGTTGCTTTGTTTTAGGTGGGGCTTGGAAACAGCCACTATAATCTGGAACAGTCCGTGGCTGACTACGTGTTTCCACAGTAATTAACAAAAAAGAAAAGAAAGAAATTATGCCAAGAATTTATGACGCTTTGAAATTACCATGTGTGTGTGTAGCAGGGGACTGAGTAGCAGCAGCAGGGATCACAGCGTAGCTCCTTCAGTAAATTCCTTTGACATTGACTGCCTTGCACCAGTAATTATAAAAATAATTCATGTGCAAGGTCTCAGTTATTGAGGATTTTCACACACCATTGGTGCATGATAAATCTCATAAACTCAGAGAGCATTTATGGATTATCGCACACCTCGGTGTGTGAAAATCCTCATAATACACACCTGCACAGGCATTATTTTCTATGTATTGCACTCCAGCATCTGACAAGGACAGCAAATATTCCAGAATCTGATTCACTGGACAAGTGAAGGGATCCAAGTGATGGGAAGTGGCCCACAAAGCAAGCTGCTTCCACTTCACGGAGTAAGTAGCCCTGGTGGAAGGCTTCCTAGCAGCCACCAGGGTATCAGCCACTTGTACTACTGAGGGGGCGACAGGTCATTGGCCAACAACTATCGGCCAATCTTCATCCTCCCTCCCCTCTCTAAAGCCCTGGAGAAAGTGGTGGCCATTCAAATCACTGTTTATCTGGCTAAGTATAACATTTTATGCCCAGAGCAACATGGCTTCCGTGCGGGTCACAGTACCAGCACTGCCCTTATTGAATTCTCCAACTTTCTACACTCCTCCTTGGATACCAGCTCCTAGCTGGTGCAGTGTTCATCGACCTCTCAAAGGCTTTTCGACACTGTCTCCCATCCACTTCTCTGCTGAATGCACTTTGCCACACTGGTCTCTCGGCTGGCCCTGGCATGGTGCGCTAGCTATCTTGACACTCGATCTCAGTGTGTAAAATTAATAGCACACTCTCCGATACCTGTCCCATTCTCTGGGGTCCCCTAGGCTCCATCCTGGGTCCCCTCTTCTCACTCTATCTGAACACCCTGCCCAGTGCATGCCCTGGCAAATTCTACTGTATGCAGACGACGCTGTCCTTTTTGCCACCCACATAATCCCATCTCCCTACAGGACTCCCTACAGCAGTCTTTCAACAGTGCCGAGGCTTGGTTTAAGGAGCGCAGACTCGTCATCAATCTTAATAAAACCAAAGCTATGCTCTTTTCCCACCCCCAAAACAAAGCTAGCAACTACCCACTCTATATCCTTCCAAGTACCAATCAGCCACTGGAACAAGTCTGCTCCTACAAATACCTTGGGGTCACCTTCGACTCAGCCCTCACTTTTCACAACCACATCGACGCCCTAACATCCGCCACTAACACATGGCTTGGCATCCTTTCCCGCCATAGAACCTGCTCTCCCCAAATGCTCTCCCGCTAGCTGTTACATCATCCGTTTGTCCCTTGTAGACTATGGTCTACCAGTATATGGTGCTACTGACACCACTGCACTCAACAAAATTCACCTAACCCTGAATAAAGCCTGCAGATTGATTACTGGTGCCCCCAGGCTCACACACACCTGTCAGCTGTATGTCGAGGCTAACCTGCTTACCCTGGATGAACGGCTCCAATACCAAACCTGTCTCCTCACAAAAACCCTACTGGCTCTCCGGGTAACGCAGCATCTATCCACCAGAGCCCTCCCACTATTGCAACACGGTCTTCCCACAAGACCACTTTAAAGGTCCCCAGATCAAGAACCAGCCGCTGCCAGAGGTCCTTCTGCTATAGAGCCCAACCTGGTTTAACTCTCTCCCTGCCCCCATCACCAATGCCACCACCATCTCCAAGTTCAAAACCACACTTTGGAACCACATCTTCAGCACTCGTAACTGCTCCTCTCTGAACATAGCCTCCACCTCTGCTTCTCTTGACAATGCCCCCCGGGCAGCTCTCCACCTAACCATCCCCTCCACCACTTCCCTGTACACCATGCCTATGTTTAACCTGGCCAGTGCCAGCTGTTTCAGTGTTTACCAACCAGATTGCTCACTTGATACCAACTTGTGTAACACCTGTTATCAATTACATGTACCCTGTACCCAATTGTATTTGTCTGACTACAATGTGACGTGCCTCTGTTGAACGCCTATTGTTTTGCAAATCTTGCTTATGTAACCAAAACACAATGTATGTCTTTATGTGACGATGTACTTTGGAAACGAGCCTCTGGCTCAAAGGTTGTAAACTGATTCTTAGAAATAAAATAAAATAAAAATAAGTTCAACTGCTAACTGCTGTAGTAAGGAACACCATACACAAGGCCAGAAGGGAGCGACAAGAATTACAGTAGCTCCCTCCATTAGGAGTTTCACTAGCACCCTCTGTAATAGAGGAAAGAGGGAATGGCATAAAGGAACCTCCGCTTCCAAGAAAAGGGACAACACGCCTTGCCAGAAAACTCCAGGCCCTGGATCGAGCGAGCAGAAAAGCGCAGTTTTGTGTTGAGTGGGGTGCTAAAAGTACTCACTCTGAAAAACCCACCTGTCAAACAGGTCTTCTGCTACTGAGGTCAACAGCTCCAATTTGTGCATACTAGACTGTGATGTGCTTAGTCTGTCTGCCAGGACATTTCTGACACCTGTGGCGCAGTTGACCAAAATATCCAGACCGTGTTCCAGAGCCCAGTACCACACCTCATCACCTCCCCAGATAAGTAAGAATGAGTCCCCCTTGCTTGTTTATGTAGTGTATCACACAGATGTTGTCCATCTACACCAGCAGAGGACCCGGGACAGATGGTTCTGGAAGGCTTTGAGAGCATATAGGACTGCTCTCAGCTCTAGAACACTACACTGGAAAGAAGTCTCTACTTTGGTCCATGTTTCTTGAGTCTGATAGGACCCAGATGTGGCCCCAGCCCATCCCCGAATTGTCTGTGATGAGAATCTGCTAAGGGGAGGGAATTAGGAAGGGAACCCCCTTTTAGCAAGTGACTGGGTTCCATCCACCACTGCCTTACAGACAGCAGAAGTTACTAGACCCTGCAGTTCTAGATTGTTGGTATGCTGATCCCACTGAACTGTCAAAGTCCACTGGGGATCTGCATGTGCAGCCGTGCCAGGGGCATAGTGACAAGAGCTGCCGCCAACAGGCTCAACAGTCTCAGGGATGTCCTGCTGTGATACACCTGGCTTGAGAAACCATGTGGACTTGAGCTATGAGGCATTCTGCCCTGTCCTGGGGCGGAGGTTAGGCCCTGGCCATGTCCAGTATTGCCCTGTGTACTGCAGGCACTAACCAGGAGGCAGGACTGGCTTGGGTAGTGACAGTGATCCCTAGGGCATTGAACAGTTGCCTGGAATGCACTAAGGTTTGAAAATTGCTCTTTTGAGTGAACTTGAGCAACTAGGCATTTAGAGAGGAGAAGACATACAGTCTGTCTCTCCTGAGAGCTGCTGGCACCACTGCCAAGCATTTGGTAAATACTCATGGCACAGATGACAAGCCAAAGGGCAATACCCTGAACTGTGAGTGCTCCCCAAACAGGAATGTGAAGTGCCACCTGATGTGCAGGTAAATGTGCTGTCCGTCCAGGAGCGTATCCAGTCCCTTTGTTTCAGAGGTTGCAGCAGGCCTTGAAGGGGGCCATTCAGAACTTTTGTATTGAAGGTAAAGTTCAGATTTCACATATCCAGAATACACCCAAGTCTTCCGTGGATATGGGTATGAGGGAGGAAGACAAATAGACCCTTGTGCTCCTGTATTCCTGAGGAACAGGTTCTCTGGCCCTCTTCCAATAGGTAGTGTTGACCTCAGAGCAGGAGCTAAAATAAGTGCCTGCAAGGGGGCAGAACATAGGTGACCAGAGTTGCCACTGCCATAATAAAATAGGCACCTCCCCCAGGACCACTGAAAGTGGGGCTGGACAGAAATCAGGAACACACGCCCCTAGTCATAGAGAGAGAGAGAAAAAGAGAGAGAGTGACAGAGAGAAAGAGACAGAGACAGAGACCTGGAACAGCGGCAGGGGTAGGCAAGATGGCAAGTACCCTACCCGGGTGCCGGTGCAGATCAACAGGTGACATGGCATACCTTGCTTCGGAGAACAAAGGTACACCTGCTGTGCCAGAGTGGGGGTGACCACAATGACCGAGAGATCGGGACCTCTATACCCCTAAGGCTAGGGGATAGAGTGGAGCCACCCTGTGAGCCCAAACTGGGTCCCAGGCCTTGGTGAGATATGGAGACTGGCCTGGAGTTCAGCAGATCCCAAGCCAAGGAAAGGGAGGTTAAGGTGTCAGAGCCCAAGCACCTGCAAGCCTCAAGCATAGCCCACCGTGACCACCAAAACCCAGGTGGGCATAGGACGAAGAAACCCCACTCTAGAGGAGGCGAGGGCCCTCCACTAGGTGAAGGAGGAGGAAAAGCCAGCCCACTGAGGGGGCAGTCCCAAAGAAGTAGACTGTGGTGCCCCCACAAAAGCCTTACCATACACGCTGGTCAAATGCCCGATGGTGAGGCATCATCCTTTCTTGGATCCTCAACCACAGGGCCGGATGGAAGCCCTAGGGATAAAAGTGGAGCTCTCTAGGGGAGGAAGGTTGCAGACTACATCGATGGTTAAACAAAGAAGGAGCATCGACGAGGCTGAGGAAAGACATAGCCTGATCCTGTGGGAAAACTCATAGCAGTGAGTGCCCAGCATCAATGTCTGTACACGTCGATGGGTCTGAGTTATGAGAAGATAGGGAGACAGCACCACCATCAGTCCAGGCACCTAACGCTGATGGCCAGAAGCAGTGTAGGGAACATCGATGAGACTCTGTGCCCACAAAGCCCGGTCCTAACAGAAGCGACCAAGGCTAGGGAGCACAGCATCAACATCCATGCTGCTGATGGGCTGAGAAAGTAGCTAACAGGGAGGCGTGAAAGGCGCCACCGTCAGAACAGGCAGTCCGGCCACCGCAGTGCGATGGGATGGAGAATGATGACAGGGAAGGCCCAGGGCGATGCCATTGACAGGACTGGGCCACCTCCGACTGGCCTGAAAGAATAGGTGCACTCCAACCACTGCAAAGAGTTGGATAGAAACACATCTAAGGGGGAGGCACAGGGCACCACCATTGATGGTCCTGGGCCAGCCATGACCTGCCCAGGAAAAATCCGCCCATGCCCCGCCTGTGAGAGAGATGGGTGGCAGAGAGGATGGGAGGAGCTCAGGCGTCACCATTCCCTGAAAGTGCCAGCTGCTGCTGGATCACTGAGACCAACCCCGAAACCCTCTACTCAGAAAATCCTGTCAATGAGAGTGGGGGGCAATGCTGGAAGAAGTACCCAAAAAAAGAAAAGTTTTCACACAAACAAACTGTAGTGAAGCGGGGAAAAGGAGAAGAAAATGCTGCCACAGCTCCCATGGAAGACCGCAGCTGCCAGCAGAATGGAGGCCCAACAGTCAGATTACAAAAGGGGCACGGCCTAGCATAGCACCCCAGAGTGACTGCAAAGGCTAGTGACAGGCCTGAACCATGGGCAATGGTATGGGAGTCGGCACTGACAATCTGGAAGACTGCTGTGAAGTATGTTCCACAGGAGCCGAGACAGGCCTCCCATACATTTATGTAGGGAAGTTGACATCAGACACCATCGTGGGTGGCACCGAAAGTGGTACCGCTTGGAGAAAAGTTTCGCTTGTCCTACAGCCTGATGGCTAATGTTCCACAGGTGTGACCTAATGAAAGAGATATCCCGAAGAAGATCTGAAACCACACAACAAATACAGCATAGGCTATATCCAGAAGAAAAAATTACTCATCATAGTAATGTTGTTTCTTCCAAAGGGATTCCTCATTATGTTTAACAACAGCAATAATTCCCTGAATGAACACTCCGGAGCTTTCAGAATTTTATGGAATTTGGAATGAAATTCAACCCTGTTTTTGGTCACACTCACCCCAGAATGTCACATTTATTTCTAAAGCTAGGTGAGCTGTGACCAGTAAAACTAACTAAATGGCTATCAAAAATTATAAAATGTGTATCAAAATATTTTTAAACAAACAAGGTGAAACAAATGTATTTGTTATGAAAAATAAAGCAATTTAGACCACTTAACAACAATTGTAAAGGCTCCATAACAAATAATACTCGTACAAGTAGAAAACAACTGATTCTTGTCTGAACCTTTTACCACGCTCTGGAAGGAGAGGCAGGGATTAGGGATTGTCAAACACAGTGAGAGATCCCTTTGGATGAAAGGCAATGCAAGGCAAGGCAACAATATTTCTATAGCGTCCTTTCCCGAAGGCTCAGGGCGCTTTACAATAAATACAGATAAACTTAAAAACAATTTATATAGAACAGGCAGTGGGTGCAAGTCATAATTTAAAGAAATTCAGACAAAGACTTTAGCAAAAAGAAAGGTTTTTAGATGGGACTTAAAAAGACCCTACAGTGCGGGCACATCCTTCCACACGGTAGGTGCTGCCACACAAAACGCTCTGTTCCCCTGAATGCCATAGCCTAGATACAGGGACAGAAAGCAAGCCCACACTGGAAGACCGAAGAGAAAAAACTGGGCAGTAAGGAACTAGGAGGTCTTTTGGGTGGTTTGGTCCTAGTCTATGTAGGACCTTGAATGCTGTCAAGCATATCTTGAAGGTTATGCGCCACAGCATAGGCAGCCAGTGCAGCACATGCAGTGCTGGCATTACATGGTCCTTTCAAAAGGAGTCTACAATCAGTCAGGCTGCAGCATCCTGGACCAGCTGCAGGCATTGCAAAAAACCTCCAGATAACCCTATGTATAAAGTGCTCCAATAATCGAGCCTAGAGGTGCCACAAGCATGCACTATTGTGCAGAAACAACATTAATACTGTATTTTTTTTCTTCAAACCCAGGAATCCCTCACTTAAGTTTAACAACAGCAGTACCTCGGGAGGCTGGGTACAGAACCTATCTAGGAAAAAGATTCTTCAAGATAGCAATGCCAAACCTGGCATCTCTTCTGGACTGTATATCCGGACAGTAGCGTTTTGTGAAAGTGGGTAGTGTTTTCCAAGTAGCTGTTTTACAGATTTCCTGCAGGGGGATAACCCTTGATGCTGCCACACAGGCAGAAGTACCTCTTGTAGAGTGTGCCCTGATGCCTCGAGGTGGCTGTTTACCAGCTTTGCTGGTTCTGGGTCCATTCATGACTTCCCTGGCTGATACTGCCCAGAGAGTCTGCTAGTACATTGTCTTTCCCTGGCAGGTATCCCATGGACAGCTGGACCTCCAGAGAGTAGGCTAGGTACCAGATCTTCATGACGCTTGTGTGTAACCCTCCCCCATTACCTGAGGTTACTAGAACCCTAGTCAGAGCTAGTGGAAGGCAGGGACAGGCAGCTAGTGAAACTCCAGTTAGACGGATTTCACTAAGTCTTGCTCTGTTTTCAGCCTCTGCTGAGCTGGGGCTATGACATCATTTAGAATTCTGCAGCAGCATAAGCCACAATGGAATGTTGCAGGGAATTAGGCTAGAACGTTGGGGTTTTTTGAATCAGTCTGAGTCAGTCTACTGAAGTCTGGAGTAGGCTCAAGAGAGAGAAGGATGTAGATCCTGTAGTGCAGTGGAGGGAGGGTGCCCTGCAGAAGCAGGCACACTGCCCTCAGCTCTGATACTGAGCTACCTTAGGTGTGTGATTCCACCATAAGAGAGGCACAAGGAACCAACTCCCAGGGGCAATCCCTGGCCTGGGAAAAGGAAGAAGCTGTTTGACTGAGAGTGCTGGGGCACTACAGATTTAGAGGAATGAGATTCATTCAGAGTTTTGGACACCTGCAACGTGGAGGGTGATGAAGCTGTGACAAAAGGCCAGTGTCATTCACCAAAACAGTGAGTAAATAAGTCTCTGGGGCTGTGGGTCAATCAGGATGCCAAGTACAGGGCTTATGGAACAGTGAGATGTAATGACTGTTGTATGTTTGGGGGGGGTCTTCAAGAGAAAGGCAGTTTCTGCATTACAAAGCCACGTACAGTCTGTACTACGGTAGCCAAGGAAGAGGCTTATGGAACAGTGAGATGTAATGACTGTTGTATGTGGGGGGTCTTCAGAGAAAGACAGTTACTGCATTACAACGCCATGTAAAGTCTGCACTACAGTAGCCATGGATGTGTGGGTGTAAACAAAGGAATGGCCGGGTATGGGTCTATGGAACAAAAGGTGGGAGACCCACCATCTGGCGCAACAGGGCTCACCTCTACGGATTCGCTTTGAGACACCAGACACCTTTCTGTCTTGTATTGGCCAGTGCCTGAAGAGGGTGCCCAGACATTGGGATGGGGTAAAGGGTGGTTGTATGCCACTAATTAAAGAGTCCATGACATATGGAAGTTTAGGATCCAAGAATGGATTGAGTCTGTGTCAGCACCTTATCTGCATTACTAGCAGTGTAGCCCCTTGGGGGTCCGTCTATGTTTTTATTCAGAGTCTTGTTGAATAAAGCCACACTTCAGAATCCCATCTCCTGGTATTGGACAATCTGTTATTGCTTCTAGTCTCTGGATTACTTGGGTGGCCCTGGTCAGAGTAGCCAATCCTAGCCAATAAGCCAAGTGACATGTTCTCCCTGACCCTAGGTTACATGTGAACAACTCTGAAGATCTTGTTCCTCCCTGCTTGTTTACATAGTTAGTACGCAGTTGTGATGTTGTCTGTTCTGATCTGGCCAGAATGAAAACTGATCTGGAAGGAAAGCCTGCACTGCCAGGTACACTGTATTGAAGTCCTGGAGATATGTGCTCCTTAACCTGAACCTATTGTTTGTGAGTTGGTATGACTGGTATGTGAAAGTAGGTGTCTTTCACATCCAATGCACCACCCAGTCTCCTATTTGTTCAGATGGAATGTCTGAATCCAGTGTTACCATGTTGACTTTTTCTTTCTTTAAATGTTTGGTTTGCTCTAGGTGTCTCTGGTCTAAAATGGGTCACCACTCCCCATTTTCTTGTTGCTCAGGAAGTATCTCGAATAAAGCCTCTTGACACATTGTGTGGCAGGTATTTTTGCCACTGCATTTGCTTGCAACTATTTCTTTACCTCCTTTCTCCAACAGAATTTTTCTGTTGGTGTGAAGCTGAAAATCTTTGGGTTCGTAGTTTGTGCATTTTCTGAACTGCAGAGACAAACCCTGGCTCACTAATTCAAGGACCCACTTGTCCGTGGTAATTTTTGTCCATTCTTGAAGTAGTAGTCAGTCCCCCTCGGCAACAGATGGGCAACCTGGGCAGACATGTCAGGAATTCTGCTTTGCCTGAGGTTTGGGAGCTGGTGTTACAGCTGCACGCCTAATGCCCTTCTACCCTGCCCCTATAGTTGCCCCTTGTGGAGGGTGCTCATAGAGAACATAAACACGAGGGTGGTATCTCCTACCTCCACCTCCCTTCCATAAAGCATGTAGGAAATGGTGGCCTTTAAATTCTCAGGATTGGTCATGTAGGTGGTTTCGTATCATCCACCTTTTCATGTAGGCTCTGTTTTGTCACCAAACAAGGAATTCCTCCTCACAGGGAAATTCACTGCTTTTGTTTGAGTGTCCTGGGATAGGCTGGTAGTTCTAAGCCGACAAACCTTCTTTAAGGAAACTGCATGGGCCATGACCCTAAATGCAGTATCCTTTTGTCCACTGCCATATGGAACTGGTACTTTGTGGCATCGAGGGCTTATCTTGCTGTGTTAGCAATATCCTATGCCATCTCCAGTATCAATCAAATCAAATCAGTCAGAGTTTATTGGATGGCAAGTTGAAAGCAAAGAGGTCTCTTTTTCAATTGCGTCCACTATAAAAGACAGAGACTGCATGGAACAGCAAGAACTGACATACAGTTCCAACACAAGTTTACAGTTGGCAATTGTTACAAATAAGTGCCCTGAGGAGGAGATGGATCAACCGTAACGTCCACAGCTGTAGTGCAGCAACCTACTTAAACCTGCCTTGAACTGAGAGAGTGGCACTTTGTTAGTCATCTGCAAGGTCTTTCTAATGGACTCCCAGGTATGCAGGACCATAGTTGCAAGAGCGTGCTCCATAGCCTTCATACTAAATTGGGGCAGTGTAAAATTTGATAGGGAGGAGGATCTGATATTGTAGGTGTTGAGAGATCTGGTATTTAGTTTACTCAGCAGGTAGGATGGGACTGAGTAGCCTCAGTGCCAGCATGGCATTTCATAGGATTTCTGGTACTGGGCTGTGTAAGCCACCAGCCTTAGGAGCAGGAAGCTGAAATATAACCTTTGCCAATACTATCCAGTTACCTGGAATCTTCCTCAGGAAGCTGGTAGGAAAGGGCACTTTAGCCTTATTACAGTCAGTAGTCTGGACCCACCTCATGATCAGGGTGGGAGTACAGGTACTCAACACCCTGTCTGTCCACTTGATATTGTTTCTCAATATTCTTGTCTAAGCCAGCAGCTGAGGTGGGTGCTGACATGATTTTGCATGTGGCTTTCAACTCATTTACTGAAAGCAAATTGAGAGTAAACTCTCCTTTACAATTGCATCCAACATTTAACAATAAAATACAATATGAAATACACATTAGACATGACATATAACAGCTTTTAAAACTCAGTTTTGTTAGTGAATTCATCCAAACCAGTCACATACATGGGTTACTACATTTTTAACACGCACTTTATAACATGATAAAGATAAAAGAGAACTCAATTAAATTTTTGGGGGATTATATTCCAAGCGTGACACAGTAACAGCCAAAATGTAATTACCAAATTTAGTCTTTTACTTAGGCATATGAACCTGAGACAGTTCAGAAGATCTTAATAAACGCTTACTAGGTTGTCTAAACTGAAGAAGTTCTAATATTAATGAGGGTAATGTTTTTATGACAAACTTGTAGATAAAATTAACCAGCAGAGTCAGTCTTTGGGCAGCCAGGGACTGCCACCCACTGCAGCATAAAGGCTGCCACGGTGAGTCTTTCATGGTAGGCTGAGACAAACCTCAAAGCACTATGATACAGTGGATCAAGCACTTTAAGGACCGTGATTGTGAAGTTTTCATGTAAATACAATCCCCATAGTCAATCTGGGACATAAATAAATAATTGACCAATTCCTGGGGGATTTATGGATGGGCAGCTCTATCCTCCTTATGTGTGCTAAACCCATCATATCCATGAATTCTACCTCACCCTCATCCTCCTCAGTCTCGTGGGAGGAGATGTTGAGGGTATTTACCATATGGCTTACAAAGGTACAGTGAGAAGTGTAGTCCTCTGAAGGCCTAGGAGAAGAGCCAAATTCTTGCTCATCTCATCCTCATAGTAAACTTCAGACTCCCTTCCACAGGCATTGGGAATGGAACTGGAGCCAGGGGGAGGGGGTCAGGCATATTCATGAAATTCTCCATAGCCTGGAAAGCCTGGAGGAATTGGCATGCCCTTATCATGTTCTCTACTGAGGGCATTTGCTTTAAGTCCACTAGCAGCTCATTTCCTTCTTCAAGGGGAGGGACAGCGACATGTTTTTCTGTTTTTTTCTCAGCAGGCACAATTTCCATAGTCTGCTCAGAGGTTCTCTTATTTTTACTGGATTCAGGGTCCCCCTTTCGGACACCCTGATTTCTGAACCATCTTTAGCAACTTTATCTTTCTTTTCTGTCCCCTTTGACAGTGATTGATGCTTACACCGAGGGGATAGACCGAGTCTTTTTGGTGATGTGGGACAGATTGAGAAGCCATTAAGTCTACCAATTTTTTAGCGCTTTTCTTTCGTCTTTTAGGACAAAACTTTTTAAATGTTTTACAGAGATCACAACTGGAAAAATCGTAATCTGGACCCAGGCACTTTATACACAGCCCACAGCAGTCTGCCTTTGCCAGGAACTAAAAACAAACTGTACAATTTTTTAAAGCCTGTAGGCCATAGTCTTCTTTTTGGGTCAGTCAGTCATGTAAAACACGGAAGACCCTAAAAACATATTTCGTTCCCAACAGAAAAATACTGAATTTAAAATAAACCCAAACTAGTTTTTTAAAAGGGCCTTTAAAAAACAAATGAAGTTCAGTAATTTGGTTCCTCAGAAAGAGAACCACAATTTTAGTTCACCTCAAAAGAGGTTAGGTGTACTGAAAACTAGATTGCACACTTAAATACTGTAAATAATATAAAACAATAAACTCTAAACTGGTAAGAAGCGTAGAGGAGGCTTGGGGGGGGACTGCTCTCTTCACACAGAGAAATAAATCTGATGTCAGAGTGCAGGGACGAGTGTGACCACATCGCAGAGTTTGAATTGCGTCCCAAATTCCATATTTTGCATAACATTCTACAAGATCTGCAGCTGCTCATTCCATGGGAATGATTGCTGTTGTTAAACATAAGTGAGGGATTCCTGGGGTTAGGAAGAATGTTTACCAATAGCCCCTCCCAGAGATGGCTTAAAGGATCCCAGTAGATATCAAAAGCCTCTCTTGAGTTGCTGTGTGCATGAGGGACCTCACTGTAAATAAGCCTTGGCTCAACTGGATTATCCTTTTTTTGAACTCTGAGAATAAACAATTACTACCACAACTACTAAAGTGATAAGATTTCCTTGGTAACGTCTGTTCAGGGCCTCTTGTAAGCCAGTGCTGCCAACAGTTCTATATAATGTGTGGTGGCTTTCAGGATAGGAGCAGCTGGGTACTAGAACCAAGTGGCAAACTGAAACCTGAATCCTGATCTCCCCGCCATGAAAGGCTCGAGCACCTATTATTTACTGCTTCACTCAATCCCTCCTAAAATCATTTAAAGAACGGAGGGAAACACTGCTGAACTTCCCCACAAGGCCTGTGTAAAACAAGTTGAGACTGCAAAGACACTTCTGTTTCCGTCCCACCTACCTGCCCGCAGCAGAATGACCTGGTCGTCAAGAGGCAGATCTGAGAAGTGAGGAATTCGCTTTGCCCACTCAACCAGAGTGAAGAGCTGTTTGTCAGCAGCTTGGCAAATGTTCGTTACAGGATCATTGGGCTTCCAAAGAAAATAAAAAAGAGTAAAAGAATTAAACAACAGAGGTACTCGCATTTCATTAACAAAGTCTTATCTACCTTACACTAAAGCTGGAGAATGCAGGTGCCAAAGCTTCAGGGCCACACATAGAAGTTACCAGCAGATAAGGACCATTTAGCCCACCTAGTCTGCCCTAAATTCCTTACCTATAGTGCCACTGGAGCCCCTACTTGGACTCCGGCTTACACCCCCTCTTACTTCTAGAATTCCTTGTGTCTCTCCTATGCAATCTTAAATCCTCTGACCATTCTAGACCCCACCACTTCTGCTGGGAGACTGTTCAAAGCATCCACCACCCTCTCTGTGGACAAATACTTCCTGACGTTTCTTCTGAGCCCCCCTTCCGGCTTCATAGTCCCTTGTCCTTGTGCATCTTTTTCTTTGGGAAATTGCTTCTTTCCTGTACCCTGTTTATTCCTATGACGTATTTGAATGTTTCTATCATATTCCCTATTCCTCCTTTCTTCTAGGAGTACATATTTCAGTCCTTAAGCCTTTCTTCATGGGGCTTCTGATGCAAGCACTGCACATTTGGCTACCCTCCTTTTCACCACCTCCACCCTATTTATGTCCTTTCAGAGATGGGCCTCCAGAACTGCACACAGCTCTTGGAGGTGGGTCTCACCAGCAATCTGCACAGGGATATTATTACCTCCTTCTTTCTACTAGTGATAACCCTCCCTATGCATCCGAGCATTCCGCTAGCCTTTCCCACTGCCTTGTCACACTGTTTTGCTACCTTCAGGTCATCAGAAATGATAACCCCCAGGTCTGTTTCCCATTTTGTGACTGGTAATACTGCCCCACCCCTAGGGTTGGTATGTTGCCCCTGGGTTTTTGTGCCCTAAGTGCATGATTTTGCACTTTTTTGCATTGAATCTTAGCTGCCAATCTCGTGACCATTCGTCTAACTTCTTTAGATCCTCCCTCATTCTTTCACCCCCCCCCGTGTGTCTACTCTGTTGCAGATTTTTGTATCATCCGCAAATAGGCACACCTTCCCCTCCAGTCCTTCAGCAATGTTGCTAATAAAGACACTGAAGAGGACCGGGCTGAATACTGACCCTTGCGGCACCCCGCTCCAAGCTCGGTGCCCTCCACACACTGGCCTGCATGTAAGCGAAAACAGTTGAGCTTCCAAGCTTTCACACCACACACACACATTTTCCTGGCACTCCCATTATGTGGTCCTTCCCAATTTGTTTTCCTGCATCTACCTCCAGCTCTTGATGACCCCTTTCACCACCCCCCCCGCCTATCCTCTAGTTTAAACTTCCCACCCACCCCCATTTCCTTATCTATTCTTCTGGCCAGTACCCCCACTCCTCCTACATGCAGGTGTGTGGTGGACAGGTATTCTCAGGTATCCTATACATATTTATGGTGATCGACGTTGTCATATCTTGTTTTTACGGTTGAAATTTGAGACTATCACTGGTAATTGCTACACTGATTTTCAGATTTTTATCAGGACTCTACTGTTGTGACATTTTTTAAAAAGCAACTCTGCACTTCAGCATGTACTTTCATAAATATGACATTTCAGCTATCGCAGTTTACTCCAGAAAATGTGTTCCTTCTCAAGGTTTATGGCACATCTTGGTAATCTGTCCAAAAAGTCTGTATAAAAAGAACTTGCCTCTCCTAAGTTAACTTAACAGTGATTTTGTTTGTGACACAATCGTGCTCGCCATGACAACAGACTATGATGTCACATACAGCAACTGTGAGGTCAGCAGGGTGAGTCAGAAACATTTGTAACCCCTAGATGGCGCTATCTCAGGGGCTACTACCCCGCCTGATTTGCCACTAACAGGTTGAGGCCTGGATCCAATGAGGGTGCCTCCACCCAGAGGTCAGGGTTTGCAATAGTTAAACTAACTTGGTCACAGCCTCTGGGACACTGCAACCCCCTTTCTTCCCACTAGTGGCCCACACAATATATCAGAATTACCTTCACAGTATACACTTACCCCCAAGTCTGGTTCGGCACTGGGACCTCCTGTGAAATGAGATGCAGTGCAGCGCGATCACAGTACAGTACTTTAACATAGACAAATACCTCAGGCAGTATAACTTTGCTGAAACAAGCAGCTCTGATTTATTTAGGGGATATAACAAGGACAGGAAATCAGGTTAATTAGCTTATCACTCTAATAATCTACCTATGGCTCTGTGCACAGGCCTATCCCTATCAGTTACTGTCCCTGGTACCCAAGCCCTAGTGGCTAGTCCAAACCGTGGCAGCTGGTAGGGGCCCTTTCACACAGAGAAAAGGAGAATTAAACAGTCAGCAGTACAGTAATTCCATTTGGATTTAATGTGGCAATTCAACAGGAGCGACCCTGAATTAGTACTCACGACCTCCAAATAAGATAGGGTCCTTCAATGTCAGCAGGGCTCACTTGAGGTACACAAACCTCTTCACACATCCATATAAGAAAGCACTATACCAGGCAGGCTGCATCTGTATCCCGATCGCAATTACTGCACAATACCGGGAGAACACACAGCAGATTCAGTTCCTGACAGACAGAGTGCAATTTCAGCAATTCCTCCAGTCTTCTACAGGGTGAGCCTGGTTTCTACTCTTCAGAGATCCTTTGATTCTTTTCACAGGACGGATTCAGTCCTAACAAGCTGTTACACAAGCTGCAGACCGAACTCTGGGCCTTACACACGTTTTGACTAAAACTGCACACTGAAAAAGCACAGGGCTCCTTCCTTCTTCACTGCCAAAGCTCAACTGAACTCCAACCGACAAAACCGGGCACTTCCTTTGAGTTCCTCCCAGTTCTTGACTGGATTGGCTGTCACTCACAATAGACTGCTGCTGTTGGTCCAAAAGGCACTGAAGTCTAAACTACATCTCCCAGAGTCACTGCCCATACAACCTCTTGTGGCTGGCTCAGATTATGAGTCCAAGTTCTGATTCGTCCAAGGCACCATTTTAGAGCTAGCTTACCCCACACTGATTGGTCCAGTTCAGCAGTTCAAAACTAGAATGGGAACTAGCAGACACAGTTCTGACTGCAAAGAAAGCAGGTTAGACAAACTGTAATTTCATTATTACTCTAAATAATTTCTGGCAAACAGTTACATCTTTCAGATAGGTTCCTTTGCACTCCTAGTGACTGCAAAAATGAAGTGAATTGGCAGCAGCTCGAGTGGTACTCAGAGAAGCACACAGTCCCCATACAACTAATTATGTCTGCAAGCAGACAGCTCTTAAAGAGACAGTACCAGAGGCTCTAAAACACTCACTGATAAATGGCTTAAATGCCAAACACCATTTAGGCTTGGAGCATTCAAGCAAGCTCCTGAAGTCTTTTGGGAACCCCCATTTGCAGGGGGTTACACATTTATAAGACTCAGTGAAGCAAGTACTGCATTATCAACAATATTTGGTAGACCAATAGGAACAAGTTAAAAAATAATAAAATAAAGAAAAAACACAGGAGTAAATCTAGTGGGTTTTAGCTTATTATTATAGAAGAGGGTTGTTTTTTAAGTGTATAAATATATAGAATAAAAGAAAAACTATACATAAAATAAAACAAAATGAAAATGCAGGAAATAATTTAAAGCAAAATGTGTATAATGAAGATACACTGCTTTGGAACAAGAAGTCAAATTCGATGAAATTCTAGGATTTGAACCATTATGCAGATTAAGGGTGCTCAGAATCCAATTTGTGGAATCACTTCCATTGGGGTCTGACCTTTATTTTTGTTAGGAATTAGGATTTTCATAATTAAACGCCAAAAATCCTAATTCTGAAAAGGAATCTAAAGTTGGATCTAATCCAATTCTGTATCTGAGTACTTTCTTAACCCCCCCACTACAGTATTGTAAAGCAGTCCCAGCCAGGGTTGCTCGCCCCCTTAAAACCATTACAAGCATAACTTCACTTCCTCCACCCTCATAGCACCATCCCCCCCACCACACACAGTACTTCCCACGGAACCTACTTGGATTTGGTGCTGTCTGCTGCACCACTGGGTCCAGCAAATCCTACCTGCACTCTTATGCTGCTTCTGCAGTACTGGGACAGGGCCCTTCTCCTAATTTATTTCCTTGTAGTCAGTCCTGTATGAAGTGTTTCACAGTGTCCATCACGGTGTCCATCACCATGCACAAACTGCCATACTGTGCATGTCCACCAACTCCATGCCGCCTTCCAAGTTGCCATCCCAAGTCGAGTCCCCACCTTAGGATTCCAACCACTGCCAGACACTCACACCATCCTCCCACCTCAGGCCCTTACATGTATATGGTGAAGTAAGGGGGCAACTGGCACAAACCCTGGGCCATCACCAGCCACTTCATTAAGTCCAAATCATCCAGCTGAGATGACGGCCCAGGGGTTTGTGCCAGTTGGTCCCCTTACTTCATCACATGCAAGCAGGAAGTGGAACATTAGCCACAAGGGCAAGCTGTCTGTTGTCAGGTGGTGAGAGGAAGCTGAACTCAACCTGAGAGTCTTGGAGAAGAAAGACAGATGGCATGCAATGGGTAGGTGGTCATGGGTAGCATAGCAGTGGGCACATAATGGCCGGCAGGGGTAAGAGCACATACTTTGTATTGGAGGACAACTGTACTGTACAGGACCAACTGGAAGAAAGGGTACTGGTAGAAGGATCCCATCCGTAATGCTGCAACATCAGCAGAAGAAAGAAGACTGCATGCAGGACCTAGTGGTGCAGCAGGGCACTAGGCCAAAACACAGTGAGTTATAGTGGGGTGGGAGAATGAGTGCCATGAGGGTGTGGGAAGAGAGATGTCTGTTTAATTGTGAAGGAGAGGAGGCCCATCTAGGAGCCTCATGGTGAGTGTTAACATCCTACAGTACTTTTAGCCTGGTGGGAGAGTTTTGAAAAGTGGTCAGATGCAGATGCAGAATGGAAATTTCAATTCTGTAACCGACACCAATGGCTTAACTGTCAATGGAATAAAATCAGATTCAGAACTGTAATTTCCAAAAATGTAATGGATGCCCAGTGAAACAAAGGCAACCAATTCCAAGCACCCCTAGTGCAGACTGTCAAATTCTTTAGAGGTGTTAAGAGCTTCTTTTAAACAGTACTGAGTTCCTCTTGGAACTAGCCTCACTTGTCTTAAAAGAAAGCTACTTCACATTTGATAAGAATTATTTTTTACAAACCAGAGGCATGGCAATGGGGGTTCATGATGACCCCAATGACCCCATCCTTTGCAAATTCATGTACAGTTTGAGTCAGATTTCATTATGAACGAGACAAACACATTCAAGGATAAAATTACTGTCTATAAAAGATACATTGATGATTTGTTTTTCTTATGGTCGGGCACAGAGAAGATGAAGCATTTTCATGCCTATCTGAATAGTGTGACTCCTAACATACAGTTCACCTTACAAACAAGTGAGGCTTGTATACCATATCTGGAAATCTTGAGAGGTAAGGACAAACTAGCCAGTACATTTTTTAGAAAACCAATTGCTAAAAACACTTTTTTGAGGTTTGAAAGTTCACACCCAAAGAGCCTTATACAAAATATACCCCACGTACAATTCCTTAGGGTAACACAAAAGTGTTTAAAAGAACTGGTGAGGGGGCAATGGATAATCTGGAAAACAGGTTTGAAAAATGTGTTTATGTACGACCACTTTTAAAACAGTCACACAGAGTCTCCCTGGTACCAAGAGAGGGCCTAATAAAATCTACACAGAGGAAAGACAGGACTGGGGTCCTAGTCTTTTCAACTGCTTTTAATAGTGCTTTTGGTCACATCTAGAAAAACAAATGGATTCCAGGATGCCAATTTGTAACTAAAGTTATTATTGGGTCAACCATCAGCACCAAAAATCATTCGATGTAACAAGAATGGATGAACACCATTGTAAATGTTGGTTTTTAATAAATTTCTTTATTCTCTTCTCACAAGATTTATTAAAAACACAACATTTACAGTGGTGTTCATTCTTTTTACATTGAATGCTTTTGGTCACATCAGGAGCATTATTTTTAGAAACTGGCACATTCATAAAGCTATGGAATGAGGCGAAAGGACCTTTAGAGAATTGTCATTGTTAGTGGCTAAAAGATGTGATACTTCGAACAATCGCCTGATGCAGTCAGAACACACAGCAGAGACAGAAGTAGAGACAGGGTTTTTTTTTTTCCCGGTTCCCTCTGTGGGAAATTATCCTTCTAGACATTGCACACAATGCAGAAATACACACAGGTTATTAGAAATACAACACCCACACAGAAATGAAAAAAATAATATAATAAAATTAGACAACACTCTGTTGCAGTACTACTCATGTAGTGTATCTTAGTAAGTGTAACTTGACAGGATATACATTGGGCGAACAAAAAGGGAATTACATTTACGTATTTCTGAACATAAATCTATGATTTGTAGAAAGGACTGTACGTCCAGTCTTGCCAGACGTTTTGTTGAAGCAGGGACTCAGGTTCCCTCGCTTAGATTTGATGGCACTGAACAAGTGAAACCTTTATCTGGGGGGTGACAAAGATCAGAGGTTACTTTTAAGGGAAGCCTATTGAAAAGAAAGGTTCAGAGCATTGAGTAAGGAACACGGCATGAACAGGGATACTGACTGGATTCCACTGCTTTGATTGTAATTTGAAATTACTGTTTTTAATATTATGTTTTGAAAAGGGAAATTAGTTACATGTGGCTCTCTTATTGTATTACATAGACTGCTCATGCCTAAGATCTTAAGCAGACACTCTGTTCACATTAGGGCCATATCGAGACGTTGTATTAGGATGGTATAAATTTTTTTGTTGTCAGATATTATAATGTTCTTAAATTACTTATTTTGGTATATTGTTTTCATTTTTTGGGACTATTTCATAGACTGACCTCTAGAATCTAACATTAGGTGTTACTGTGAGAAATATGGCTCTGCAATGCCGGTTCGACAAATATTTTGTCGACTGACGTTATAGCAACCGATTTATGTCGACCACAATTGTGGTCAGCATAAATCCGTCTGAAACACTGGGTTTTCTTCAGGGGCCTTTGCCCTCCACCCCCAGTACTTAAGATAATCAAATCCAAGTCAGAGTTGATTCGGGAGGGTGCAAGACCCCAAGAAAGCAGTGCTGGGTCACCGTGGTGACAGTACAGCAACCCGTCGTTGAGTCGCTGTACTGTCAGTTATGGTAGAGGTGTCGATGTTTGATCGGCACACGTGAGAAATACAATACTGGTTATCACTATTACACAGCAGGCTGACCTTGAGCCTCTGCTAGGTTGACCTCCCAGGACCCAAAATGTGTAAGTGGGGTTTAAATTAATTAGTTTTTAGATATAATAGATGTGGATAATGTAGTGGTGAGCAAACACACAACTAAAGAAACTAAAGAAAATCACAGTTCCATTATTAAGTTAACCCCTTTTTCTGAGTCCTGGGAGGTTGTGAGATGGAACCCATTCATCTCACTTGTGTTCCAAAGGCTAATTTGGTTCAATTTCAGCTGATTACCATCTGTACACCCCCCACCCATCGCCTCTGAAAATGGACTTTAGTCTCAGTGGCCCTACTCAGTCAACAAAATCAGTAATAATAATAATAGGTACAAGCTGGAAGCATGCAGCTAGATTAACACTTCTGGTTGCATGTTTCCCTGAGACACACAGCTTCGTGTGTGTTAACCGCAGATTTGATTACAACTTGCAAACCCTTTGATGACTGGGTAAGCTTGATACTTCAATATCTGTGTTCACTTTTGGAGAATATGTATATTACTAAGCTTAAAATGTATTTTGAGAAAAAATGCTGTTGTTATGTTTAATGTTGCACAACAATTATACTGAAAATGTGCTTTGTATGTTTACGAATTACTGGACCACTACCCCTTGATAAAGCTGGCGGGGACCAATGAAAATGTTTGAGCAAAAGTTTGGTGACTAGAGCAATTTAATAAAAATTTGATGAAAATTTTAACAAGATGGTGTTCTCTGGTGATTCATTCTTCTGCTGTTTGGAGTGACTGGTCCATTTTGAATAATTTCAGTGGACTTAACAAGCCTAGCTTGGGACTGCTAGATGTTTTCACATTGTTTGGATTGAGTTTCAACTGCCAAACCTTTGACCACCTATCTAGCTTTTGCACGTTTCTCAGCATTTCCCTAACCACCTCCCCACTATGTATCCTGCCATAGAGCTTGGTGTCCTCTGCAAAGAGACACATCTTGCCCTGGATTCCTTCTCCCATGTTGCTAAAGAACATAATGAAAAGGACTGGACCCAGGACTAATCATTGGGGCACTCCACTGGTGACCTCCTTCTCTTCTGATTTGACTATGTTAACCACAGCCTTCTTCGTCTCCTTCCAACCAGTTTCTCACCCATCTGTGTCTTTCCTCTACCCAGATTCTCTAGCTCCTTCAACAACTTTCTGTGAAGCACAGAGTCCAAAGCCTTGCTGAAATCAAAGTAGTGTAAATCCATAGCATGGCCCTTATCCATTACACTACCCTCGTTACCCAGTCAGAGAATACCATCAGGTCGGTCAGACAAGACCTTCCAGCCATGAACCTGTGCTGTTTATCTTGGAGTCCACTCCTCTCCACGTAGGTTATAAGGTCCTCTTTCATTACTGTCTCCATCAGTTTACCCACAACAGAGGTAAGACTGGCAGGTCTGTAGTTACCTGGTTGCCCCTTGTCTCCCCTTATGGAGTGGGACTACGCCTGTTGCCCTCCAGTCTTTTGGAACTACTCCTGTCAGAACTGAGCTACTTGAACAGACCACCAAAGGTTCAGTTAGTTCCACTGCCAATTGCTTCAGCACCCTCAGATGCATACCAGCCTTACCTATGTCAAGCGCTGCAAGCCCTTTCCAAACTTTTCCACTAGTTAATACTTGCTGACTCATCTCAGGGATTCCCCTTACAGCTGCCTTAACACCACTCTCTGGCAGAGACCCACTGTCTTCCCTTGTGAACACAGAATAAAAGTAGTTAAGAACAGATACTTTCTGCCCGTCCCCCTCAATTATCCTACTTCCCTCTGTTAGCTTAACAATTCCTCCTCCCCCTTTTTTCTTTCTTCCCTAATATATCTAAAGAACTGTTCCTCCTCACCCTTCTCCTCTCCGCAGTACACAGCTCTGTGTCTGTCTTTGCTTCTCTGGTCGCCCTTTTGGTGTAATCTTTTGCAATAATTTTGCTGTAATCTTTCATGAATCTGTCCATACAGGCGCAGTGCTGGAGGGCTGGAAAGTGGTAACTGTTGTCCCGATACCAAGAAGGGAGCAAGATCAGACCTGGCAACTAAGGACCAGTCAGTCCGATGTTGGAGCTGGGCAAGGTCCGGGAATCAATTATCAAAGACAGAATAACAGACCTCTTGGTTGAGGACAAGAACTTTGCCCCCTATCAGCATACCTTTATGAGGAGTAGATCATGCTAAACCAATCTGATCACCTTCTCCACCTGTGAGGTGGACCGGCAGAGCCATGGACATAGTCTATCCATACTTTACAAAGGCCTGTGGCACTGCTATGCATAAGAAGCTTCTGAGCAAAGTACAACCACGCTGTCTTCATGAGGAATACACAAATTGGACCGCTATGTGACCTGGGGTGGGGAAGCAGGGGGTTGTGGTGGATGGGCACTACCCCAGTGAAGAAATACTCAACATTGTCCATCTGTTCAACCTTTTCAGCAATGATCTGGAGCTGAGTCTCCAGCAAACTGTTCCTTGTCTACTGTGACACTCGGCCTTGTTCCTTCTTCACTGCAGCAAGAGGAGCTGCTCCCATACAGTGTGCATACCTCCTGGTTTTCCTCCCAAGTGTAATATCATACATTTGACTGCATTTAATCCGAGACTCCAGGAGTCCAACCAACTGCCTAACTAGTTCAGGTCTTCCTGAAGTTTGTCCTATCCTTCAGGAAGACCACCAACTTGGCCAGCTTAGAGCCATCCGAGAATGTTCCAGATGAACATTTCAAAGCATAAAAAAGGGAATGAACTGACAAAAGACAGTCATGAAGAAGGAAAGAGGGCAAGACTAAATGTACATTTTTTAGCATGCTATTTATCTCCAAGGTAAATAAAAATATGCATATTTTTTCCGCATGGATAAATAAAGGCATGCAAAAGCATGTGTTCCTGGAAAATGCAGTTACTATCTCGAGACACCATATGGACAGAAACTGACTAGATCTCCTTTAGTCATGTAGTGTTGGGCTCTGGCAGTCAACAGCATGCAGTGGCACACGTTCCTGTCATATTCTGTGAAAAATCCTACAGTTGTGTAATAAGAGAATGTAAAATGTAGTCACCAGTCCCATACTGCTGTGCTATATGACAGCAGTTTGTAGAATCATGGTTCCCTGGTCCGGAGGACCTGTACTGACAAACTATTGCAGGTCCACTTCAGATCCACGGTACTATGCCCTACAGTAGTCTGCCAAGTGTGGGTGGCACATGTCTGTGCAACTTGCAGGGTGGCTCCTAAGGCATTCTCCTAGCAAACACAGCAGAATACATCTTCCCCAGTCCCACGCCATAATCAACAACAGTCTGCAGCGTGCATCTATGTTTCCTTTTTCTTCATTTATAAAGTCCACAGCTGCAGCACAGTGCAGGACTCAGCCTGGAACATGGCTCCACAGATCTGAGTCTAGTTATGTGGAATGCCAACCTCATCCGAAAATCTTAGCACACTGCTAACAATCTCCACTACAATGGCTCCAGTTAACTCAGTTCATCTTGTATCAAGGGCCTGTTTTGCTCTTCAAAAACAAAACAAAAAAAAAAAGTTCCATTGACTGAGATCTGTAGATCTGTAATGAAAAGACTTCTAATATGCCGCACGTCTCCTTTCAGACATGGGAAGTGTTCTTGTTCCGAATAATGTATGATGAATAATGCATTAACCAACATTCAATTTGCTACTAGTGGCTGGCAGTGTTTTTCTACCAACCCATTCCATTTACTGGCTCCCTCTGTGTTACTGTTGAGGCTGTAATTAGGAATTCCCTACAGTATATTCTTCGGTCTAGCCATATGTCATCTTTTCTTATATGTGGACCTAAAATAATCAAAGCTTTGTTTTCAGGAGCCTCTAGTAGCGCAGATTCATAAAATCATGCATTTGTATATATCTGTGTAAAGAAAACACTTCTTAATGATGTGGCAACATTAAGCAAACAGTTGTTAAAGAAATTCTAATGTCAACAAACCAGGACATAAGACCGTTTTAACCAAAGCAGGAGCTGCAATTACTATTACACATAAACGGTTTCAATGCAGTTACTTAAAAATATTGTTTTCCACATCAGCACATAAACAATGCTGGTTACACTTTCTATCCAGAAGTACCCACACTTGACAAGAAGTCCATGTTGTGTCTGAGGAAAGCCGAATTCTCTGCTGTGGGTGGCAATGCCGTTTTAAGGCATAACATTTCTTGAGGGTGCTCTTTCCTGCATTTGTGATGAATTAAGCTCTTGTAAAAGAGGGGTGACTTCCAACAACAAACCAGAGGATCGCTGTTCATCTACAGGTCAAGTGTAGTGAGGGCCACTGTAAATGTTCAGTACAAGTAAGCTGATGTGTTCAGGTCTATTTCTCTATTCTTCATGCTTGACTTTACTTTGAGGCAGGCTTCTCAACCTTCTCAGCTGCAACAACAATTGCTTACCACAGAAAAACCTAAGAGCCTAATCAACAAAAATGGCCCAGATACAAGTGATTTATGTGTAGCTAGGCTGTGCTTAGATTTTGAATGCTGGCGCACTTGGGGATGTGTCCAGGCCAGAGTCATGCCTGACACTGGGCATCCAATCAGATGCCCATGCCATCATCAGAGTGAAATTCTGTATTCCTGTACAGGGAGACAAGCCCCCCCCCCCATTCCATATGGGAGGGCTGGGGAAACATGCTGCAGGGATAACTGGACCCAAGAAATGTAATGGAAAAGAAGCCTAAGGGACAGCTTATACATTACTGAGTCAGACGAATCTCATAGATTTCTCTGACTGGGTGACCAAAGTAGTAGACCAGGGAGGGGCTGTGGACATGGCCTTCCTAGAATTTAGCAAGGCATTTGACACAGTCCCACACAAAATATTAATAATAATAATTATACGCTTATTTGTAAAGCCTTTCAGCATACCAAGGTGCTGAACACATTAAAACCACAACACCAAATATAAATCAGTAATACATATAAATAAAATCATATCGTAATAACATCAAATATTAAAATCAATTAATAAATACAAAATAAGATCTCAGCACAATAAAATTAACTTAACCATCTAAGAAGGCCATTTGCCACAGATAAGTCTTCAAATTCTTCTTGAATTCCTCCACGAAGGTGCACTCCCGTAACCGGCGTGGTAGAGAATTCCAAAGAGTGGGAGCTGCACGAGAGAATGCTCTGCTGCCAGAAGATTTTAAACTCACTCTCAGAATCTCTAGCAACCCCTCGATGGCCAAGCGGAGTGATCGGCTGGGGTAGTAAGGCACCAGAAGTTCTTTCAGATAGGCCGGACCCTGGTAACCTGGGTAAAGAATTGCCTGGACAACAGAACACAGAGGGTAATAGTAAACGGAGTCCATTCTGAAGAAAGGGGGGTTACTAGCGGGGTACCGCAGGGTTCAGTACTGGGACCGGTCCTCTTTAATGTCTTTCTAGGTGACATTGTGGAGGGACTGGAAGGAAAGTATGCCTATTTGCAAAGATCTGCAACACGGTTGATACACAAGGGGGGGGGTGGAAAGGATGAGAAGGGACTTGGCAAGGTTGGAGGAATGGTCAAAAGTATGGTCGCTTAGAATCAATGTAAAGAAGTACAAAGTAATGCACCCGGGAAACAAAAACCCAAGGGAAGTGTACACAATGTGGGATGGGGGTATTAATGACAACAAAAATGGAAAGGGACCTGGGGGTAGTCATATCCGATGACCTAATGTTAGGAAAGCAATGTGAGAAGGCAGTAAGGAGGGCTGGGGGATACTGGGATGCATAGGGAGAGGCATCACCAGTAGAAAACAGTAAGTTGTTATCCCTCTGTACAGACAGTTGGTGAGACCCCATCTGGAGTACTGCATGCAGTTCTGGAGACCCCATCTCTGCAAGGCCATAGACAGGATGGAGACAGTCCAGAGGAGGGCAACTAAAATGCTGCAGGGTCTGCACCAAAAGTCTTACAAAGAGAGACTAAAAGAGCTTAATATGTATACCCCCGAGGAAAGGAGGGAGAGGACAACATGATAGAAACTTTCAAGTACCTCAAGAGAATCACGAAAGTCCAAGAGGGTAGCATCTTTCAGAAAAAGAGATGTGCAAGAACAAGGGGGCACAATTTGAAGATAGAGGGGGAATGACTCGGGCAATGTGAGGAAGTATTTTTTCACAGAGAGGGTGGTGGATGCATGGGACAGCCTTCCTGAGGAGGTCATGGGGTCAAAAACAGAGGGGGAATTTAAGAATGCATGGGACAGACATAAGGCAATTCTAATGGGACGCAGGAGGAAGTAGGCTGTTGGTAAAACTAGGATCTGCAGCTTATCCAATAGGTAGAGAAACAGGCAGACTGGGTGGGCCAAGTGGACCTTATCCACCATCAAAGTCTATGTTTTTATGTTCTACCCCTGAGTAACAATGCCACCCTCTGCACCCTCTCTGTGGCATGTCTTCTTTTAGAAAATTCACACAGAAGTGCATACCCTACCCCATGCCCGCCCTGACCCAGACACCCAATGAGAAGCGCAGATGAAATAGAACATAATGTGAAGAGGGTGTGCATCTGCATCTGTGAATGCCCTGAAATGGTATGCATATGTGGAGGGGTGCTCTGCATGTGTGATGGGGCACTCCGCATGTAAGGAGGTGGCATTCCACAGCCATGCATGTCCCTTAGCACCTGCAGAGAGCAGAATATTCTTTTAGGGATCAGGCCCTATATACCTACTGAAAGGAATCAGGATGAAGTCCAAAACCCAAATAACAGCAGCAGACAATGCAGTGTCACTTTTAACGCAGATTCAGACTGATTGAGTTAAGTGTAGGAAGAGTTCCAGACTCCTGTCTACTTCTGTCCTGCCAGGAACAGCTCTAGAAACTAAGGATGGCAACAGCATAAGCAGGGAATGGTGGGCCTGTATCTGAGCAAGCAGGTGGATTTAAATCTGGACTGCGTTCTCAGCTATATATCATTGCTGGGGCACAGCAGATTTTTACCAGGGTATGTGCTGTCCCAAGCCTTGAGTTGCCCATGCCTCCAGCAATGCTAAGACCTCACTAGTTGTCCACATGTCATAAGCACGTGTGCTTGAACAAAATAAAGTCTTCTTTCTGTGCATCTAAGGGCTTTTAGTGGAAAAGAGAAAAAACACTGCTTTCTATAAGCCCTCTGTTGAACCACTACACTAATATATTAGACACTGTGAATGTAAAGTACTTGCACACAAACTATAAACATTGCGAGCAGGATTCACAAAAGGTTGCTGCAAGCTGTGACAATGGCAGCTTGTGGCAATAGCCCCTGCGTCCTGGACCCTGCGCCCAATTCAGTATCGGACAGGGTCCAGGAGTCTGCATTCAGTAGCTTGCGGCAGGTCCAAGGAGGTGCCCTTATGGGCTATCTGAACACCTCCCCAGCCCGATGCCCAAGTTCCATACCCGCACCCCATATCCCATCATCCATCCCTCCTTTACAACACACCCACAACATGCCCCATATATCCCTGGTGATCCAGTGGGCCCCCCACCTGACAGTGCGAGCCCACCCTGCTCCCCTCCACAAATACCCCGATGGTGACTGGCACAACCCACCTCTCACCACCACGGCCAGCCACCGACTGAGCTGTCTATGGACCGCGTACAGTTAATGTATGTGCTCCCTGAATGACAGCTGCTGTCATTCATGGAGCACGTATATTAACTGTACGGCCTCAATAGATGGCGCAGTTGGTGGCTGACCATGGTGGTGAGAATTGGCTGTGCCAGTCGCCAATGGGGTACTAATGGGTGGGGGGGCTACTTGTCAAGTGGGGCCAATGGATCACCACGGATATATGGGGCATTCTGTGGTGTGTTAGAAAGGGATGGATGGGATGGGTGCGGTTACTGAACTGGGCATCGGGGCTGGGGTTCAGATAGCCCATAAGGGCTTGTAACCTGGGCAATATTGGGATCAGGGATGGGGGTGATAGCTCACACTGGGCTTTTTGATGTCTACTGTGGGACTGCAGGTGGAGGGTGCACCACAGCCCACTTCTACTGGCACATCTGCCGCCTGCCCGCCCGTGACTTCTGCGGCATTATGGAGGGCTGCACCTTCCTTGGGCCATTGCCGCAAGCTGCAGAACGCAGACCCTGGACATTTTGAAGACTACTGTGGGACTTTGAGCATGTGGGTGGGTGGGGCAGCACTGTACACTAGGGGAACAGGGCTGTCGGGAGATATAGTGACCACGGGTTGTGCAGCACTGGCTGCATATTGGCAACCCTGGTGGATGGCAAAGACCATTTATGCCACCTCACAGCTGGCGAAGCGCTCTTTGACGGATGTTCACTGGGGGTTCTTTCTGAATTCCACTTTGGGAACTTTGCAGCCACCTTTCCTGAATAGGGTGCAGCTGCTGCATACAAACCCTTACACCATGTCGCAAGGGGGTTAATGGCGCATTGGTCCACTTAGGCACAGGCAGCCTGCAGCATGTCGCAGGCTGCCTTTCTGAATCCCAACATGATGCAACTCATGATGCAAGTGCTACTTGCACCATTTTTTTGGACGCAAGTTGTCTTGCGTCCTGAGTTGCCGTTTGTGAATCCAGCCCCGCATGTTTTGGAGCAGACTGTGGAGAAAAACAGAATTCTGGTACCATTAGGCTGGGCTTTACCACTGGAACCATATCCCACATCACTACAGTCATAGCCAGCAGTACCCTTTAGAAACTTGACGCAGATCACAGTGTTACAACTATCAGTGGAGGAGAAGGAGTCACAGTAAGCATCGGCACGGGAGGATCATAGAATGAATCTGAGGTAAATAAAATGTCACCTACCGAGCTTGGCGCCATTCCCATGTTTGCCTCAATGTACGTTTCTGTCTTTGGATCCACGGCGAGTTCTGCCTCCAGGATTTTCTCCACAGGCATGTCTTCATTAGCACTGCTCGTTGACTCCACCTCATTCTCGTTCCTGTCCTTCCCTCTCTGCCTCTCTTCTTGTACGGCTACATAAAGGCAAATAAATGCAAACACTGTTAGTATGTTTTTAAATGAGGACCAAGTTGTTACCATAGATCACAGGCCACTCAAAGTCATACTAAGTTTAAAAAATGCATAACCTAGAACATAACTAAAGTTGCACAAGTAGCTATGCTTTCCTGCTCATATTTCCCCTTTCTCTAAAATAAAGGGTATGTCAGAGGCAGTATGTTAAGAATGAAAGAAGCAAACCTAATGCAGATCCTGCCCTCACTGCACTAGCAACAGCCTGGCTGCCATGAAGGAGCTCACACTGATGCATTAGCCCCTTGTCTCCAGTAGGTGTCCCTGTATACTGGTACTTGGAAGCCACTTCAACAGCAACAAAACTGGTTAAAGAGCAGCTCAGCAGTTCTGCATGTGCTTCCATAAATAAGTTGTTTCAGCTGTTACAATTTACTAGAAAATACATTTTTTTTCCATTTTCAATGTTCCCTTCCAAGATTTACAGCACATCTTGGCAGCCCATCTGAAAAGCCTGTATAGAAAATATTTGAAAACATTTGCCTCTCCCCTGTTAATCTCACAGTGCTTTAAGACATCATAAGGCTCACCATGACAACAGACTGTGATGTCACAAACAGCCACTGTGTGGTTAGCAGGGACAATCAGATATATTTTGAAAGATTCAGTGAACTAGCTGCTGCATCATCTACAATATTTAGCAGACCAACTGCAGAGTGAAGTAAAAAAAATAAATAACTAGAAAACAATGAAAATAAACCATTAACTGGTTTGAATCTAGTGTTTTTAAGGTTTTTGTTATAACAGAGAGTTGCTCTTTAAATAGGAAACACACGAAATGGAAAATCCTTTCATTTTTTTTTTTTAAACCACAGACTTCACTAATGCCACCGATCATTTCTGTAACTGTAAACCAATGGGGTGTTGGTCGCTGTATTGTTTTCTCCATGATATTCTAATAAACTGCTCCTGCATCTACTATAACTACATTTTTTTCAGCCATCTGTTTAATGCATTTTTTCCTCTGGTGTTACCTAACAACATCACCTGCAAAGCTGATCTTCTAACAACTTCAAGAACTTAATTCCAAAACCAACTATACAAAGGTTATTTTAGTCACGGTCCAATAGACATAAACTGTAAGTGGCAACAATTCATGGGTGTAGGAACACATATGCCAAGTATGTCATGGCTTACAAGTTTTGGACAGGGGGGCAGCATTCTGGGCCCTGACCATTCATTTTGGTTAGCCCCACTGTCTGATCTCCACCTCCACTGGTGTTAGAATGTGACTGCTGTGCTCTGTTTGTATTAAACATAATGTGTAATATGTAAAACAAAGTAATATACTCTACATGCATCTTGTATTTTGTACATTTGTGTTCTACAGACTATTGTAAAAGTAATATAGTATATGGTTAGGGCTTATTGTGTATGGAAAACAAAGGTTTTCCAAATCTTGTTGTAGGACAGTTCAAAGGTCAAAAAAGTTGTACTATCGTTCTGACGTCACATCGATAGTACAACAACTTTTCCCCCTTGAGCTCCTACCTGACTGGTGGAAGCAGCAGTGATTCAAAAAATACACATTAAAATAGTGGACTCACTCAGTGAGTTGACAGGCGAGCAGTCAGTTTGGACACGGACTGCCATAGTCAGATCTGTGTGTCCAAACTATCAATTTGCAGGTTTTCTTTGTTTTTGTTTTTTTTCAAAATCTCTGGCACAGTTACAGGGAAAGCGGGCGAGGAGTACTGGTATATTCAGGGATGTGACTGGAGCAGAGCATGACCACAGTGAGGAGGACCAGTATCTTCGAGGACGGGACTCGAGTGGGGACTAGTGCAGGAGCCTGAACGCAAGGTATGAATCTTGTGTCCATTTTGGGGAACCATATACTATAGAAAACAGGTCTCTATGGCATCATCAACTCCCTCGATGGAAACACAGACTTCTTGTGGATGCTTACCCATCCACTCTTTTATATAGTGTGCACTTATCTGGTGCTGTTATGTACTGTTTCTCTGTACCGCCCCTTTTACCCTCCCCTGGGTCACCCCCTGAAAAAGGGAGATTCTGTCTCAGTGGGCCTACCCGGTTACCAAATTTCAAGTAAATAAATAAATATGGGGTGTACAATGGGGTCTGCGAAACTAATATGGGTATGTCTGCCATGTGAATGGTAGTGAAAAATAGCCACCAAAGGGTTGTGGCTTACAATTTTTATTTTCCCAGCTACACTACCGGGCAACATATTCCAAGTCCTCAATGATGGAGGGAGGATGGAACTCCACTCCAACCTGCTGATGAACACTGCACCAAAAACAAAATCTTCAACTCGACGCCTCCCCACAACTAAAGCTGGATCGGCATTTGTAAGTGGAATTACAGAACTAACAGAGTGGGTAGGGAACCTCTTTAGTAGACAGGGTAGGAACCCCCTTTGAATTGTTGTGTTTGCAGTTTCCTTTCCTGGTTTATTACATCTTGGTTGCAAACCTAAAACGACTGTTTAAAAAGTATTTGACTGTCCCTAACTGAACTCATAGTGCCTTTACTTATTTATTCAAATTTGTGAAGCTGCACAGAGCAAAGGCTCCTTTCCAGGTGTGACCCAGAGGAGGGGAACATGGTAGAAATACAATCACATAAATACCACCCAAGAAACATGACTGTGACAGGACCTCACCTAGAACCGCAGTACCCAAATCAATGCCCTGTATGTGAGGAGTAGATAGGAGACAAGATGGCAGATATCAGTACAAGAAATAAGGAGACAGTTGGGGAGGGGCCTAGGCTAAAAGTAAAACTGGCAACAGGTGCAGGAGAGGTTGGGGGAGCTGAAAGGAGATTGACGGAAGAGAGTGAAGAAGATGGACAAATGTGTAGAGGTTCCAGAGGTGAGGGACATGGATGGGGAAGGCTGACTGACCAGCTGAAATGTTTCAGTAAGGGATGGAGAAAGAGGAGGACTCAGAAGGGCAAAGGGTTTAGAAGGAGAGGATGGACAGAGAAAGGAATCTCAACAGATAAGTGTGCCACAATGTGCTGGACTGGTAGTGCAGAGGGCTGGGGCACTGGATGCCTTACCTTGCATCATGCCGGCAACCCAGGTTTGGGAATGACCTCAGGTTGTCGGAGAGCTGGCACAGGAGCAGGGCTGAGCAGCTGAAAGGCAGCTCTCCTCTCCTGGGGAGGTTTTCACCCCCCCAAAGTTCCGCTTCCATTGGTTGGAGGTCTGATGGGCAGCATAGGTGGCAGGGGGCGGCAAGTAGCGGGAGAGCACCTTGAGGCATGACATGTGTGTGCCTCCACATGCATGTGCACACCTGAGGCGTGGGGAAGGGCAAAAACAGGGGTAAAACCCGGGATTAAAATCTATAAAAAAAAAAAAAGTGTGCCACAATTTAGGAAGAAAGGGGAAGCAGTGAAGGAGACATCAAGACTTAAGGGGGAACAGAGTCGGCTACCTGAAAGAAGGAGGCGATAGTGGGACAGGATTTAAAGAGCACTTTTCCTTGCTGTTTGCAGTACTGCATTTAAACAAACAGGAGGCTCCCTTACCTGCATGGGAGTTCCTCCATTCCACTTTTAAAACAATCGGATCTGCCCCCTAAGGAAGGGAAGGGATCGTATTTTGCTTCCGGGGGGGGCTAGCTGCTCGATCCCTTCCACTTCCTGATCGCCGACGCCGTCCCTGTGCTTCCTAGTTTTGTGATGTCACTATAGGACCAGCACGGGGATGTGCTCCATGCAAGTCTATGGAGCATAATTTTAAAAGTTATTTTCATTGTTTTAATCGGACTTTTGGTACAAAACAAAGCCTGAATTCAAGTAACAAGGCTCTTTAAAAGATAGAGTGAAATAGGCACAATGGGCTCAATTCACTAAGACTACGCACTGCTAAAATGTGGCACGTACCATGGATAAGTGAAAGTGAAGTGTAAAGGGGGAGCAGAAAAGCCCCCGTCGCATACCCTACCACCCCTCTGGTGGACCTGCACACACCACCCGCCCACTTGATGCTGCAAAGCAATGTATCTAGACAGGTTGGGGGCATGCTAGAGTACAATTACTTAACGCAGCTTTTGTTAATCCACCTACGTGTGGTTTAGGATGGTCAGGGGTGTGCATAACCTATCCTGAAAGAAGGCTAACATAAATGCCTTTGCACTAGCAACTATGGGCACAAAAGTATGTGTTGAGGTGCTCCCCCCGGACTAAGACGCTAGTGCTGGAATTTAGGAGGGAGGATGGAGGGATCACTGCAAGTTAAGTTTAAGAAGCTTAAGAAGGTAAGGCAATTGAGTATGTGGTCGTAAAGTAGGAGGCCATAACGAGGGCTGTATTGGAAGCTTCCAAATGATGCATTTAAATTGTGGGGAAAGGCAAGAGACACAGGAAGCTTATATAATTCTCCAAGGAGGTGAGGGAAGCTGTAGAGGCTAAGACAGCAGCCTTCAAAAATTACAAATGTGACAGACTGCAGAGAGTAGGGAAGTTTACCAGAACAAGCTAAGTGCAATGGGAGCAGTGGTAAAAGAGGTTATTGCTGAGGCAGAGCGCAGGATGGTAGAGGAGGTAAAGGATGATGATAAGGCCTTCTTTAGGTATATTAGACAGTACCGGAATACTAAAGTGGGCACAGAAAGGCAGCACAAAGGAGGGGTGTGAGTAGTCAAGTTTGCAGGGAAGGCAAATCTACTCAATGACTACTTAAGCCTAGTGTTCACATTGGAAAAGGGGGGTCCTTTCTTGGAGTGCTTAACAAAGCCAAGGGAGGAGAACCAGGCAGAGGATATAAATGGGAAAAAATTACAGGGGACATTGTTCTCAAAAGGCTGAGGGGGACTGAAAGTAAAAAAGGCAATGGAGCTGAATATCCTCCAAACCAGGGTATTGAGAAAAGTGTGTGTGTGTGTGTGGCATAATTACAGAGCCACTGGCAGTGCTGTTTAACTGCTCTTGGGCGACAGGGGTGGTCCACAAAGACTGGAGGGTGGCATATGCCACTCCTCACAAGGGAGGTGACAAGGAGGACCAGGGAAGCTACAGGGCAGTTAGGATGACTTCCACTCTAGGGAAGTTGCTCAAGTCTATCATCACAGAACAGATAGTGGAATTCCTTGAAGCTAATGACCTACAGGATAAAAGGTAGTGCAGCTTTGTTAAGGGAAGCACATGCCAGACAAACCTTACTGATTTTTTCAACTCAGTGTCGCGGGCAGAGGACAAGGTCAGGCTGTGAAAATCCTCTACTTGGAATTCAGCAAGGCCTTCAACTCGGTGCCCCACTTCTGCGGAAGAAACAAGGTGGACAGCAACAAGCTATCTCCAATTTGAGTGGTAACATGGGTACCACGTGCAACTCCCTGAAACTGGCGAGGGGGAGGTTCAAGAACGATGTTAGGAAGTACATTTTTACAGAAAGAGTGGTGACGGTGTAGAACAAGTTTCCAGAGGTCATTGGGGCTGAAACAGTGGGAGGGTTTAAAAGGGGACAGGAGAAGGCATATAGGAATAATACACAAGGGGGCACACTGGGGAGGGTAGGGAGGACTGACAAAGGCACAGTCCAAAAATTAGACAGACTCAGGTAGACTAGATAGGCTACTAGGCTTTTATCTGCCATTGTTCTCTATGTTTCTATGTGCCCCAAAGGAAGCTAGTGAAGAACCTGAGGGACCTAGGAATGGGGAGAACTTATCCAATTGGATTAGCAACTGGCTAAGGGGAAAAGACACAGAGGATGGTAGTAAACAGGACTTACTTGAGGGACAGAAAGGTAGTGAGCGGTATGCTACAGGGTCTGGTCCTTGGACCAGTACTCTTCGATATGTTCGGCCACAGCATAAGTGAGGGCATACAGGGAAATATTACATTTCAGATGACACAAAAATATGTGGTAGAGTGTACGTGGAAGGGGATAAGGGGCATGTGATGGGACCTACAGCGGCTGGAAAAATGATCCAAGGTCTTGCAACTTAAATTCAATGTGAAAAAAATGCAAGGTTGCCGACCAGTCTGTGCAGCAGTAGAGCTACTGCTCACAAGGCTGGTGACCTGGGTTTGGAAACAAGCCTGGGTTGTCAAGGGCAAGACGGGGGAGGAGGATATAACCTCCCAGTGGATGCTCTTCTCCTCCAGAGGGGGAGGGCTGACTGCCTAACAGTACTGCCGCCACCTGTAGGAGTATAGGTGATGGAGCAGCTGCTGAGATACAGGAGGGATCACTGAGTTGCATTTGGGTGAAACATGTGTCTGCGGCTCTGCTGGGAACTTGATTCCACCAGCATTACTATGGGGTTGGGAAGTAAGAACCGGGCGGGGACTAAGTGGTAAATCCTAAATCCCCTCTGCCAGAGCTGTGTGAACAGTAAATCTGGCCTGATGGTGGTATTATCCACCATGGTGGATAGATGAGCTAAAAAAAAAAAAAGGATTACAAAAATGTAAAGTTAAGCTTATTGGCAAAAAGGAAAGGCAAGGCAAATGTTATTGATATAGTGCCCTATCCAGGGGCTCAGAGCGCTTCACAAAAAACATCCCCAAGAATTAAAATCAAATACATTCAAATAAAACTAAAGGCTTTCTCAAATAAGAATGTTTTTAAGGAGGCTTTAAAGGCCTCCACCGAGCTGGCCATGTGAATGTAGAGTGGAAGAGAGTTCCACAAAGATGGTGTAGCTATACCAAATGCTCTACTGACAGATCGCCTTAGGTGAGAGGAGGGTGCAACAAACAGGCCAGCACTGGTGGAGCATAGGGGGCGGATAGAATAAGAACCCTAAAGCAGAGTATTTAACAGTGGAGGAGAGGGACTGTGGGGTAATCATTAGCAAAACCCTCAAGACCCCAGCCCAGAGCAATAAGGCAAATGCTAAGACCAACAGAATGATGGGCTGCATTGGCAGGGGCTTCACCAGTAGGGAGCAGCAGGTGATCCTGACCTTCTACAGATCCTCAGCAAGGCAACCCCTAGAGACCTTTATGCAGTTTTGGGGCCCTCATCTTAAAACATACAGAGATTGCCTGGAAAACAGTGTAGAGGAGTGCCACCAAAATAATGCACAGTATGCAGGGAAGGCCATATCAGGAAAGGCTAAGTAAACTAAACTTCTGCTCACTTGAGGACAGAAGGAAAACGGGAGATGAGATAAGACAGATACATTTAAGTACACCAAGGGGATAAACATGGTTGTCTACAGTTGTTCAAATGCAGCAAAGAAACCTGTACTGGGGGGCACAGATACAAATTGGCTGGGGGTAAGTTCGTTAGAGATGTGAGAAAAATAATTCTTCATAGACTGGGTGGAGAACAAGTGGAATAGCTTGCCAAGGGAAGTAGTCAAGGCACAGATAGTGCAGAGATTCAAGGTGGATTAGGAGAGGTATGAAGGGGTGATACCAGTTGGAGCAGGGGAGATTGGAAGGTGTAAAGCAATTAACAGACTGAGCTAATATACTGTAGGGAACGCAGAATAAGCCCAACTAGATAGGTAGGTCCAAACAGACCGGATGGACCTTTGGTCTTTTTTTCTGCACGTAATCATTTCTATGTTTCTACAACCCCCATCAGGAAATGCTGGCCCAAGCACAACCCTCTACTTTGCCACAGGGACTAGGGCATGGGTAGGCAGTAAAGGAAATATTTTTTATTTCTGGTAAAACTTCCCGCTCGGTAGGGAATATGGCAGCCCCCTCCACAGCCTCCCATATTCCAGGGTGCCCTGAGGTTATGGAGCAGGGATCCACTGGTTAGCCAGTTTGGCCTTCCTACTGGAAGTCCAGTGACCTGTTTGGCTACTCCTGTCTGGCTGCCCCCACTCCCTTTGCAGTGCTTTACACAAATGTATGGGGCGGCCAGTGGCACTGAACATGATTTACAGAGTCCCTGTATGCTGCATGTTTTTTTCAAACAGTGTCATGCAATAAAGGCTGCAAGGCATAGGTAAGCTACTTTCCCAGTGGAAATGCAGACTGCACCAGATAATGTATAATGCAGAGGAGATGCCTCCCCCTCATATGGGCTTGTAAATCTTTTAAAATGCAAAAGACAGCGTCTACACCGCATTATCTGCTGTCTGTTACTGACCAAGCTGATCTACTACAGGATAAACTATGCACTATAAGCCAAGGACTATACCACAAAGCTATCAGAGGACAAATGCAGGGCATATTCTTTAACCTTTCAACAGCAGCTGTCCCAAACTCTCCCCCCAGCAAAGAGGGGATTTCAGTTCATTTTTAATCTCTGGAAAGGACTTGTTCCTGGTGGATTTTCCCAGAAAGCTTGCAAACCTATTTTCCTGAAACAGATGCTGTGCACTGCGTGCCAACCTACTTTAAGTTCGTCTCAAGGCTCCCATTACTCTAGTCAATCTACCAGTAACCCAAAGTACCTTCTGAGAGTTTGACCTTCAAAACTTCCAAGTGCTTTTTGGAGGCCGCATGCCACACACAACAATAATTTGCAAACTGTTATCGGTTTATGACCATTTATATGAGGATTAGGTGAATAGTTTTATTTTTATTTATTTTTAATTTTTTTTATTTATTTCTTCAGAAAAAAACCTTTGAGCAAGGTGGTCTTTTTCAAAGGTTCCACGTCAATTGAGAGCAATACTGTACACAGAAAAGGTGAGCACAATTGCGGGTTCACATATACATAGGCACAATAAAAGAACATTATCGGATACAAATTAATATGCAATGTGATTCCCAACTAGAAGCTAGGGAAAGCAGGCAGGAAAAGCTTTGTCTGGGCAGCAGTATGCTAGGGGAGGTGGGGAAGAGTGATATGGGCAATGGCACGGACCAGTATAGGAGATCAGTGCTAGTAGCTGGGATGTGAAAATTGTGGCAAGGGGTGGTAGGAAGAAAAGATGGAGTGTTGGAGGTGAGGGTACTCAGTGGGGGGGGGGGGTAGCGAGAGTAGGGAGGAGAAGCAGTGGACCAAGGTGTGGGGCTGCCAGGGGTGTTAAGTGTAGTAAGAGCTAACCAGAACAAATAAGCCTCATTAAGTTTAAAAGGGACTCTAAACTGGATTGGTCGCAGCAGGGCTGAGAGGACACCATATTTTTTACCATATTAATGTTTTGCCTTGCCAGTCAATAAAGGTGCAAGAGTCTCCAGAGCAGGCCCCACTTCAAAGATGTACAAGCTCCTTACTACCTCCAACCCTCAAACTGGCAAAGCGAGGTGATAACGGGAGGAGTGATGTCAGATGCCATCATTAATTTTAACTGAGAATGTTCTTTAATTAAAGAGGTAAAGTCAAAACCCCTCCCACAAAGACTTCCAAAATACTGTACAGGATATGAGATATAATTTCCCACCCTCTACGATTCCTCTCGTTCCAGTCCGACGGTGGGTCAGAGATGCATGACTGCTCTGTTAGACGTAACCACTGTCTGGCATAAGGGGGTTACCACTAAGGCAGTGACAGCATATTGATTATTCGATCAGTAATCAATATCATATCAATGAACAGCATTTCTCGTAACTGAATGTGTATTTCCAACATGGGGAACTCCTTTCCATGGCCAACATGCAGCTGTCCCCTCCTAGCAGTGGACTGTTTGAGTCATTAGACAAAACCTATTACAATTTACTAAGTGGAGGAGAAATAACAATAACAGGCATAAATGAAAAACTGGACATTTCGGGGTTTGTAGAAGTGCCATGCTCTACAGTGTCAATAGCTGAACTAGATCCCCAGGAGGAGGTCACGTCTTCCACCGTTATACACTAGAAAATGTCAACACAGTTCTCGTTTATTAAACTGGAACTTTGAGATTATCACATTTATTTGGTGAGCATGCTAGGGACAGATGACAACTTCTCTGTTACTTAAGCAATAAGGCACGACGAGGTGTGTGTTATCGTGTAATAACGTCACTCCTGGGGTGGGCTGAAGCACGAGGGGCAAAGCCGAAGTTTCCACCACCCCAGGAGTGACGTTATTACACAATAACACACCTTGGAGTGCTCTATATTGCAATTATACAATGGCTCGATGTTATAAAAAATTAAAAATGTTTTTAGTACATTTTTTGTGTTTCTGAAGAGACAACATCCAACAAATCAGCCAATAAATCAATACAGTGATGTTATTGTGTAATAACATCACTGTCTCAGGCACAAACTAACCAATCAGAATACAGGAAATTTCATTGCCATTGTATAATATAGCACAACCCCCAGCAGCAGCACCTATTGTACCAAGACCTTGCATTAGAAATTAAGCTGATACTGCAAGTGCAGTCTATTGGTTAAACTCAGGCCTGTGAACAAAGAGCAAGATTTTCAGTGGCTTGTACCCCACCCCATTCACGGTGCAACTGCTGATGAAATCTGAAGCCGTGGTCTAGCCCTGTCTGAACTTTGTACCAAAAAGTGAAGCTTGTGTCAAACAAAGTGATGCTTCCTTTATTTTTTTGTCATAAACTGCTGCAAACTGTAGAAAGTACTGCAGACACTCAGAGTCCTTTAAAAATATGGATCCCAAGTTTTGGCGCATGCAGGCTGTGGCAGATGGAACATGCGCTTGCATCTACGTCTACACCCTTTGAAAATCATGCCCCCAAACTTAAAATCCCAGGAGTCAAATCCTCTCTGTGTGACTTGGAACAAGTCACATAATCCTCTTATGCCCCAGTACTCCTATTCTGTTAAATGGGACTGCCGCGGAAACCCACCCAAAAAATAAATTTTATATCTCAGCTGGGTAATCCTGGGAAAATAAATCTGTGAGCAAAAATAAGCAAGTGTGCACGAGTGAGCGTGTGAGTTTCTGGATGTACGGTTGTGTGTAAGTACATGTGTGTGTTTGAGAGAGTGTGTATACGTAATACTCAGACCTGGAATACAGGCATCTAGTACAAGACATTCAGATCCTGCTGCCGGCTGATTAGTAACCACATTCACGCAAAGCTGCCTCATCGGATCCTCCGGAACTGGCACGTTTCCTCAGAACAGATGGCAGGAGAAACAGGGATGCTGGGCTCCTGTTCTCCATTACACCAGTTCCCAGAAGGTTTTCCAAATTCCGGGAATCACTATAGTGTAAATACATAGGAGACATTGTGTGCTGGGTCCTAAACCACAATGCAGTTATTTGCTCTCAGCAATTCTAGCTACATTTTGGTTGTCCTTTAACTGCTATGTATAGTAAACACCGTTCCCGGGGTCTAAGGAACAAAGTCATCCGATAAGCAGCCTGGGTGGGATGGAAGGTGCAACAGCAGAGCGACATGACAGCTCCTGAAGAAAGGAGGTTTCATTTTAAGTCACTCATCTTGATTTTCTTCAACCATCTTACACTTGTTAAAAACATTGGCCACTTTTTTGTGTTTGGTATTCCAAAGAAGTAAGGGCTAAGTCTGACATAATGTGACGAGGCAGCTGCATCAGTGGACGATCTGTTGCTGAAGGTGGTAGGGTCAGAAGAGATGAGAGCAGACTGGAGAGGTAATCTGTTCTGTCTGAAGATGAAGTGTCAGATGGTCTGCGCTATCGCACCACCTCCTAACAGGGACACATTGCAGCACTTGCTTCAGTGCAGGAAGTCACTCAGTTGCTCTCCCAAGCAGCACAATGTGCTGGTGCATTCAACCTATTACGGGACGAAGTAGAAGTAACAACCCTTGAGAAGTAAATCAAAGGCTGGGGCTTACTGTTCAGTTTACTCAGAAATATCCCCCAGTGAACCGGTCCTGGCTATGCACCCCAGTCAACATCTGCACGGGGTACTTCTTGGATGAGACGGGTTCTTCAGGGAAGGAGGAGGAAAGCGCATAAAAAAAGATAATATGGCACAAAAAAATGTTCTCAAAACTACTTTGCACCTAAAAAGAACGGCAAGGAATTTTTTTGTTCTAGCATCCTTACTCACACTCTTCACTCTCACTTTTGTTAAGCACACTGAGTTTCAGCAGGATGATGTGGAATATGAAACAAATTGCCTTTAGGACAATGATGTGTTGAAGGTAGATTGCCTCCTTGGGGAGCCCTGAGGAACTGCAGCAACCCTGGGGTTGTAGGATCATATTTTTAACACTCCAATAAGGTCCGATTAATTATAATGGGGTACCCTAAAGATGTTAATGTAGCAAGTAACCCTACCCCAACCCTCTTTTTTTGTTTTTATTTCTGATCCCCAGCTATCTTACAACCAGAAACAGTTTTACCTCACAGAGTGTCCTACTGAAACATACGGAGGTGTACCAGGATCAGTCACAAAATGGCGAAGTGGCTGCTGAACATTCAAAGAGAATGTGGTACCCATTTATTTCCCACTCACAAATTCTCTTCTAACACAACAAAACATCAGGCAATTCTGCCCTCCACAGCCCTGCAGCAGACGCTTAATTAATTAAGAGAGAGGTTGCTCCATTCACTTCGGTGATAAAAATTTTTATTCTGCCCAGAAACAGAGACCTCGTTTTCCACAATAAAAACTGCCTAGTAAAAGAACTTAAGCAGAAGGCAGAGCTCGGACCATCCACTGGCTGAACCACAAATCCTGGCTGTTCTGTTCTATTACTTGTTTGCAAGTTTTGGGAGAGACAAAAGGGGAAACAGTGTGGTCAGCTGGGTCTCAGAAATGAACACTGCTTCAAGAAAGGAAGACTGTGAAATATCGTTCTAAATGCAGATGTGTGTGTATGCTAGAGGGAGATGGACTAGGGGAGTAGCAATCACATAAAAGAGCTGACGAGCAAGAAAGAATGTTGGAACAGCTGTACGAAAGACCCTGTAAAGCTGTAGGGCCATTCTGGAAATCCAGTGTCCACCCGAAGAAGCCTGCCTCTGGAAGATGATGACTCTGGCAGCACTAACTCAGTAACAGAAACCCAAAACAACCAATGACCCCACCCAAAATCCAGTAAGCAATTTTAAAAAGTTCTTCTAAAGCCATACAACAGAGATGCAGAAGAAATCTTTAGTACCACAGCATGTAGAAGCTTGACTGAGTTATAGTCCCACTGCCTAATGAGTCGAATCCTGTGAGGATGACCACAGAGAAGTCTCGTTTGGGACTAACCAGATTCTCCTGGGAGCTCAGTGTACTACTTTCTGTGAACAGATGACCACCAGTGCCATAAAGTCAAGAAGATGCCAAAGGCCATTCTGCTACTTTTTTCTCACTTTACTTTTCTAGCCACCTAGATCTGGCCTGGGATCCTCCTTCTATCTCCCTAAAGGTTCCATTTCCACACGACTGAAATTCCCTTGGGACTGATACTCCTTTCCTGCCTTCACTAACTCATAACTCTGGAACCTGAACCACTTATCTGTGGCTCACAGATGGTACCTCGGGGGGGGGGGGGACCATGCCTCCACAGACATACTCTACTGAATGTGAAGACCAGAGAGAAGCAGCTGAGTGGGAGGTGGGTCACGGGCCCACGAAGGCACAGTGGGATGAGGGGACTTCCATTTGTTCAAGGTCCGCTCTCCATTTTTTGCCTCATATCTCCATCTCTTATCCCTCCCGCAGGGCATGCTCCAACTGAACAACACAGTATTCGGCCTATCAGGGGCATGGGAGCCCCACCACTATGACGGAACTCTCCTGCAAGCACTGCTATAAGGATTTGATGCCCCTGGGTCACATGCTAGGTAAACAGGTGCATGCATACATAAGGTCGCTCCTTCACGGACAACTTATTCCTTACCACATGACAACCCTTCCCATGGGCTACCAAGAGGTTGCCATGAGGCAGAAAGAGATGCCCTCCTTCCCCAAGGAAGGAGATGTCCAAGGTGGATGCCGGAACACTGCCTTGCAGGTTGGTAGCAGACATACTGGGCTCATGGCATGAACCCGGGTTATCTGGATAGCGAGCGATGGCTACAGCTGACTGGCCCCAGTCTGCTTTAAAGTCTAAATTATCCTGACCTCTCTGGGACCTGGTGTTTAAACTCCTATATCATAGACCCCGAACATGCTGGTGTCTGCACCATGGCATGATGTTTTAAGCTTGGTGGGAGGGGTAGTAATACATTAGACTGACAGAAAACTGGGGATAAAGCTTAAAACACTGTTTTATTGGTAGTGTGGGCTATATACAGCATGAAATACCATTATCACTGTCAAACGTAAAATGGATAAAAATGATAATTTATGGAGCTGCTGACCCCCAGCCCTTCCCCTAAATTTCAGTGCAGCACTGGGATCCCATGCTCTATTCTGCTGACCCACGATGAGATGTTAATGAGACACTGGAAGATCATCTCTGGTGCCACTGAACATCCCACCCCCCGATTAGTTAATGTGACATCCCCCAAGTTTAGTACAGCACCAGGAGCTCATCTGTGGTACCTCTCATCACTCTGTGCCAGATTAATGAATGCACCAATTGGAGCCCATCTCCAGTGCAGTGCAGCATCTTCGTTTTGTAAATATAAGTTTATTAATTTTTACAAAAACAAAGGCGCTTTGTATACATCAGACATGCAAGTACAGTACATCGTTCAATCAGATACATTACATCTCAATGATGCAGTATGACATGTGGGGCTTGACAGAGCAATGAGCCTCGGATCCAAGCAACAGCTGAATTCCCTGAGATAGTAAATCTTAGTGGCAGAAGCAAGGAAGATTCCCTCAGGCAGCCCTCTTGTACCCCTATCTCTGAGGCAACCCTTCCTTCCTTCCCAATCTGCATAGGTACCCTACCCCCCCTCGCAAGAGTTTCTCTAGGGGACACAATCAGGATCACGTTGCATCACATATAATACAAGTATTCAGCAGGTTGTAAAGGTATCAAGATTATCATTTAAACTAAAGGCAATTTGCTCCATCTTGTAGAGGTGATTAACAATCTCCAGCCATTGGGCCCTCCCTGGGACCTGATCTATTAACCAGTTTCTGGTGATACATTTCTTAGCTGCTGCTGAAAGGATGTCCAGAAGATATTTTCGCATGTCTGCCCCATGGGACCTTACAATATTGGTGAAGTAAGTATATTTCCGGAGTCAGAAAGAAGCCTGGGGTAGAAATGCCCCTAATCTCCTGCTCCAGATCCTTTAAAAAGTCTGACAACCTTGGGCATGCCCACATTATATATGTATGAGTAGCCCTCTCCATCATAATGTCTCCAGCATGCTTCCATTTGTCCCTGACAGTATTTGGCTATGATTACTGGGGTTTGGAAATAACAGACTACATGCTTCTGGGTGTATCCCTGGCAAATGTGGAATGAGGCGACATGGCCAGCTTCAGAGCACCCTAGTTCCCACTTTTTCTGTTGCTGTTCCTGCCCAAGTTCTGCTTTCCATTTATCTACAATGTAAGATGTGCTGTATGGTTGGGATCGCTGTATAGCCTGATAAAGAAGGGAGCTCAGATGTCTAGTAGTTTGGGACTGTGCATACAGGGGACCAGCCATGATCGTGGAAGGTGAGATACCCTCATCCTTGGCATCTCCAGCAATGGACTGTAAGATCGATACTCGCCGGCTGGAAGCTGGTGAGTTGGGCTACAGGACAGATCCAGATCAGGTGAGGAGCCAAATTCAGCTCCTCAATCAATGTATGCCAGGTTGTCTGGGCCAGTGCAATCCTGATGTTCTTGGACTGTTGGGGGAGAGTCAGTACTCTGGAGCCAAACAAACTCTGGGTCATACCCAAGAAGGGCAATAAAGTGTGTTCTATTTGCAGTAACTGCGGCCAACGGTAGCATCTAGTAGTTTGGGACTTTGCATACAGGGGACCAGCCATGATAGTGGAAGGGGATACCTCCCGGTCCCTGACCGCTGTTGGCTGAGATTCGAGGTAATGCCTCACCTGGAGGTATCTGAAAAAATCTCTGCGGTCAAGCACATGCTGTGTTTGCAGTTTTGTAAAAGACAATGTTGCAGGACCTGCACAGAACTGCAAGAGATAACCCTCATCCTTGGCATCTCCAACAATGGACTATAAGATCGATACTAGCCGGCTGGAAGCTGGGGAGTTGGGCTACAGGACAGATCCAGATCAGGTGAGGAGCCAAATTTAGCTCTTTGATCAACGTAAGGCAGGTTGTCTGGGCCAGTGCAATCCCGAGGTTCTTAGGCTGTTGAGGGCGAGTCAGTACTCTGGAGCCAAACAACCTCTGAGTCGTATCCAAGAAGGGCAATAAAGTGTGCTCTATTTGCAGTAACTGCAGGCCCATGGTAGCGTCATGCCAGAGTGTTATTAGCCTCATCTAGGTTGCTTGAAAGTATGTGCAGAGGTCTGGTAAGGCTAAGCCTCCCCGGGCTTTAGGGAGCATCAACGTGCAGAGTCTGATCCATGGCCTGTTTCTATTGCAGATAAATCAGGAGACAGCAGTTTGCCATTGCCACCGGTTTTGTGCAGGGATAGGGACAGGGATGTTCTGAAATTAAATACAGAGACATCGCAGAAGGGTCACCATGCAGACCATACCCACCCTGCATATGAGGCTAAGAGGCAAAGTATGCCATTGTTTCAGGTCAGCTACTAACTGCGAAGCCAGAGGGGCGACACTGGCATCATACAGTCTACTTAACTGTAGTGGGAATCTGATGCCCAGGTATGTAATTTTCTGCAGTCCCGACTGGAAAGGGAACTAAGCCTGTAACACTACCAATGGTTGCTAGTTACTCGGAAGTACCTCTGGTTTTGTGGTACTCAACATATAACCAGAGAACTCCCCAAACCTCTTGAGACTGGTAAAAATTTCTCTGAGGGAGGTGTCTGGACTAGCCAAACAATGGAGGACATCCTCCGCGTATAACACAACACGATGTTCCATGCCTCCAAGGATTCATCCCCCGTACTCTAGGGTTTTCCCTGAATGTCTGAGCCAAAGGCTCAATGTATGAGATGAAGAGGAGGGCAGACAACAGACAACCCTGCCGGGTGCCCCAAATGGAAACTCTGAGAGACAAGTCCATTCACCTTAAAGGCCTGAGAAGAGAAGTAGATACGCTGCAGTAGGGAGATGAAGTATGCTGAGAAGACCATTTTTTTTTTTTAAGCTGCAAATGGATAGGTCCAAGATACCCTGTCAAAGGCCTTCTTGGCATGCAAGCTAACCAGAATGAAGGGAGTAGGCACAGAATGGACCTGGTGTAGGATATGGAATGTGCTCCGGGTGTTGTCGCTCATCTGGCGAGCACGTACGAACCCCATTTGATCTGGGCTATCAATTTGAGCAGCAGAGTGCCCAGGCTGTTTGCCAGCATCTCCATGAATCATTTATAATCACAATCTAAGACTATCTTTCTTATATGCATGGCACTCTGTGGGGTCCTTCCCCAGTTTGGGGATTACAGAAATGGTCGCATACTGCCATGTTCTGGGGAGTTCTTCACCCACTGGTACTTCATTGTACACCCCCTCAGCTGGGGGAGGAGAAGGTCTTTCTGAGATTTGTAAAATTCAGTAATACACTCATCAGGGCCGGCGGCCTTCTGGGTGTCCATTTTTCAGAGGGCGAGGAGCAGTTCCTCATCGGAAACAGGGCGGGTAAGGCCCTCAGACTGTTCAGGAATGAGCTGTGGCAGTGAGAGAGGCACAAGGAATGCCTCTATTTGCTCCAGTTTATGAGGGCAATCCAGGGAATAAAGAGCAGTATAAAAAGTGCAAAAGGCTTCAGTAATGTCAAACATTTTGCTGACCTCCTGTCAGGTGGTGGGGTGCTGTATCCTAGTCACAGTTGCTCTGTTATTTTGCCATCTGACCTAGTGGGTCAGGAGCCAAGTCACCCTAGATCCCACCTCATAGTACTTAGACATAGGTAGGTTAAGGCTACTGCCATCTTATGCAGGCAAATAGCATCCAACTCAAGCTTAGTTTTATGCAGCTGAGGCTTTATAGAAATGTCACCCAGGATGTGGGCCTGCTGCAGAAATTGAAGAGTATCCTGCAACGCCTCCACACACTGTTGATGCTCTTAGTGTTTCTCATAGTATAACTGATTATAGATCCCTGAAGGATCATTTTTAAGGTATCCCAGATAATGGCCTCCAAGTGCCCTGCCCCCTGGCTGAGCTCCAGAATCTCTGGAATTTGTTTGCTCAAGAAGGTCCTAAATTCCTTTGAATGGAGAAAGAACGCATTTGAGTGCCAGTGAGTGCGGAGGCATGTTTTCACTAAGTGGAGATATGTCAGGACTGCAGCATGATCTGATAAGAAAATGTCTCCCGTCCTGCAGTCTCGGACATAATGCATATGCTTCTGTTGAACGTAACTATAATCAATACAACAACAGGCGGACTGTACGACTGAGGAATGGGAGTCCTGCCTCATGTGCAGGTGCAGAGCCCTCCAAAAATCTGTCCACTTGTGTGTTCAATGGATGACTGAGCAAGCTTTATGAGCTGCTGGTTGATGTGGGGGGGTTCCAGTTGACAGTGTCCCAAGCCATGGACCACAGCATATTAAAGTATCCAGTGAGAAGCAAAACTCCTACTGTGTTAACTAGAATCAAACCTAGGAGCTTTGTAACCATGACATAAGTGTGATGCATAAATTAGCTAGGGTGACTGGGACCTGACACAGTTCCTCTTGACAATTACTGACTGACCCTCCGGGTCCTTAATTACAGCTGTCTCCCAAATACTGAGGAGTGTGGGATGTACAGCAACCCCCATACATGTGCTCTGTGGCATCGGAGAACTACAGACAACAGAACCGACCTATGGAGCTTCCCATGCTCCGAAGTGCTCTGATGTGTCTCCTGTAAATATGTGAGTTCCAGGAATTCCATTTTAGACAGTACCTTCACCCTCTTCACTGGATTGTGGCTCCCCCCTTCCTGTTCCAAGAATGCTGCAACACATCATGTCCCACAGCATAACAGTAATATTGTGGTGTCACCCAACACCCTCCCCAAGCCACACCAATAAGCTGTACTATGTACAATGTCAAAATATAAGTGCCAAAAACAAGTATGTGATCAATAAACTGAGGACCAATAGGGACACTGTCTGTGGTGCCAAGTGGGCACCCATTATGGATGTATCAGAGCATAAGAAATGGGGAAAGTAAATGGAAGGAGTGCAAACTGGGCAGTCCAATCCAACAGGTAGCGAAATGGGCTTCCAAAGTAGGGGCCCCAGTGGGGACCCTGTGCCAGCAAAAAAAAATAAAAAACACAGCTAAGGGATATTCCTCCTAGGTGAGAGGGGCCCCCTGACAGCAGAATGCTATCCTACGGAAGGGTCAGGAATTAGGGAAACTGAATGTCACATAGCTGCCAGCCTGCAGCACCCCTCAGGTGCGACTCACACCTTCCACAGCAGGAGACAGAGTCAAAGGGAGGCCCTGTGACTTTTTCGATCTGGGGCCCCCAGTTACAGGTCTCAGCAAGGACTACATACTCAGGAGTGTAAGAACCCCTGACTGTGGAACTATGGGAAGGAGAATGACAGAAAAGGTATAAAGCAACATTAGTCCAACAATGCATTCAGAAGGGAACAGAGTCAAAGTTCAAATGGAGTCCAAAAGTTCCTGTAAACAGAAACAGATGCCAAAGTCAACAGTAAGTCAAAAATCCATATGAACTGGAACCTGCAAACCACAAAAAGGAGAGTTAGCAACCAATACATGATGTCCTCTTACATGAATTAGCACATGGTAATGGAGGAAAGCAGGCCGAATTGTCTGGAAAGGACATAGCAGGGACCAACCCCCGCAACAACTCGATGCTATACGTACTAGGGAACAATCCAGGGCAAGGAGCCAAACAAAAGGATGCTGTGCTGACAGGAAGTGGCCAATGCAAAGAGAGTTCTGAAAGTTCAGGAATCAGCCCCAGAACCTGAAGTCTCCAAAGGTGCGGAGGCAAGGTCTCTCTGGGCATATTTCAACCGCACAGAGCCCGCAGCAGCCCTCTCCCCGCAGCCCCTTCCAGTCCACTCCCCCAAGTCCAGCACCACCCAAGTCAGCGTAGCTTCCCCACCCCCAGCAAATCACCCCCCAGAGCATCAATCGGAAAAAAGGAGGGCCACCACACACCCTGGCAAAGTCCAGGCTCTCAGCCAGCAAGGGTAATATATCCAATCAGTAAAGAAGTGTTACAAGCAAATGAGCAGCTTCCCTTCCCCCAGCCAGAGCCAGTGGCCCATTCCAGAATTAAGTAAAAGCAGTCCTCACATCAGGGCAGAGAGGAGTCCCCCTTCCCCAGCCATAAACCAGTCTCTGAGAAGCAGCCCCAGGTGGGTGCCCCCCCCCCCAAAGCAGGAAAATACTTTGGGTACAAGTGGCTAAGCATATATGTAATTAAGCAGTATGCATGGGGGCGGGACAAACAGAGTCAGGAGAGGTGCTATTGTAGCACTCTGGCAAAGTATAAGGCCAGAGGGAGGAGGCCACACATCCCAGGGGCCAGGCGGGCACACCCGGAGAAAAAACAATCGGGGGTTAAGGCAAATAAAGGAGGGCTAACTATTGTAGGAGGAGAGGAGCTTACCTGAACTGCCAAAGACCTTCCTCAGGACTGGATCCCAGAAGATGGTGCTAAAACAAAACCCTGTTTAGTACTACATCGAGACGCTAGATGGTGCATCATGATCTGCTTGCAGGTGCTGTAGAATTTGTTGCATGGTATCAGCTTACTGTTTATGCCTGGCATCCTTCTTCTTCTTCTTCAAGGCTTGCTGTGCAATTTACAAGGTGATGGTGTGCAGCGGCTGTTTTCCTTCTGTATCACGTCACTTCATCGCAAACATTATATCGTGAAAAAGTCATCGTAAAAATTCCATCATAATAAACTTTATCGCATGCTACATTTCACCGCATGAAATTTCATCGCAAATCCATAATAATAATAGAAAAAAATATAAAAGTACTAGTACCTTTTCGAGTACTGGGTTGTAATATGCGTGATGTGTCATGCGTAATGCGTCTGGGTCAAAGGGCAAAGGTCATAGTAAACAAATCGCATGGAGTTTGTCGGGCAGGGGAAAATGATTTTGTGGGATCAGAAGAAGCATTTGCAAAGGTAAAGGCCATTATCATGAAGCACTATATAATCTTAATTGTGTGTCCTCTTGTTTGGTATGGTAGATGCTGCTTCACTGAAGGATTAAAGGGTTAAAACTTAAATCTTTATTGAGGGCAAATAAAAACAAATCTTGTCTTCTTCAGTACCACATCTAGACCTGCAGTTGCAAGTTATGAGCAATAGCTCGTAAGAAGTCCATCTTGTTTGTATCACAGTATGTTTCTACGACCTTGACAATTCTTTTTGCTGTGTCTTTGTATTTCTTTCTCTGAGCTGGAGGCTCCATACCAGCACGATATTGCTCCATTCGGTGCTCATTAAGGTTCTGTTCAACCTTTAGGGCATTAATGAACTTCCAAACAGTGGGATGGCATGCTCCAAGCAGACTATTAAAACTTCCGTGCCACCCCTCTACTGAGTTTATGGTTCTCGGGATCCCAGTACTGACTGCACAGCTGCAGTTCCAGAAATCGATAGCAAAATGTGGTCTTCGTCTACCACAGCGACCAACTGGCCTCCCTATCCATGTGTCTTCAAAGTAATCAATGACAGGAGCCAGTTGGTCGTCATTTGCAGTATAAAACTCAGTTGCACGTAGTTCCTCGAAGGCATCCACAACGTCAGCTGGTTCAACATATGCAAGTGCAAGAAGCATTCTTATTTGTAAAGCATAATCAGCATCCACTGTATAATTTTTATGAATGATTGAGTTTTCCTGCACTTTTCGCCACACAGCTTGGCAGAGGTGGAAAAAGCATCCCCTTGTTCTAGCCCCAGGAAACTCACTTGCAAATGCTTTTACTGCTGCTAGTTCAAAGTCTGTCATTACTGATGAAGGGCACAGTTCAGGACAAAGCTGTTTTAGTTTTTGCAGAACCCTTACATAACTGTCAGTGCCACAGTTTGACATTAATATGAAAACAGATGGGATAACTGCAGATTGGCGGACTCCGTGTATAGTGTAGAGCTGTGTGAAAAGTGTTGGTGCACATTTAAATGTCCCATCTGCATACCAGTGTGGCGTGGAGAGCATGTACTGCATGTTTTATGATGCTGCAAAAATGATAAAACGCTGGTTATCTTCAGACCCAGAATCATACTGCAGAAAGAGCTCTCCTCTCTCGGTGTTCCAGTACTCAGCTGGAATCAGTAAATCTACAAGAGATGTAGGCTGAATAGGGACTGCAGCGACTGTCTGGCGTGCTCTCTGTGCAGTGTGCTTAAGGCTTGCAACAGATGGCAACTGGGAACTGACTGCCTGGCTAAGCCCACTAATAGCACTTGCAACCAGATGCTGGGTGCTGTCCTGTGAAGAACTAGCTTTGTCCTTCAAATCAGATACTGCTTTTATTGCCATTGTGGAACCAGCATCAGGAACATGGTTATGTTCCTGTACATATTTTACTATGACATCATTACTAGTGTGCACTCTAGCAGGGCATTTAAACGTATCATATTGACGACACTTCCAGTATTGTTTACCCTCCTAAGTACGCTTCAGGTGGTATAGGAATCCAGCATCACACAGCATCGGCTGGCCTCTGATGCTTTTGACAAACTCTAATGGCATGGCTGTCAGAACTCAAATTGCACAGTAGGTGGCGGCGCAACAGAACAGCGAATTAATATACGCTGAACTGTCATGCGCTGTAGAGTCTAAGCGATGAAATGTATCACGCTCTAATTACCGCGCGGTAATTAACCTCGACGAAAAGTTTTGCGATGAAAAGACGTGGAACCGTTTTCCTTCTACCAGGTTCACTGGCAGATTCCTGGTTTCTAAGTCCTCCCTGGCCGGTTCAGCAGATGTGTAAATAGCTATCCCCTCAGGAAAGTGGACGACCAGTTTTGATGGCAGGGGTAAAGAACTTAATGGGCCAGATTTTCAAACAGCTAGAATTGCCGCAAGCTGTGGGTGTGCCAAATACAGTATATGGTGCCCTGGGCTTGTGGCAATCTAGAGGGATTTTCCATCCCTTATGACAAATCGATGCTCATGAGACCAACTATCTGTGGTCTAGCATTCGTCATTCTTGGGGACACCTACCATGCAACTTGCAGCTCAACTTTGCTGCAAGCTGCTGAAAAGTGGGAAAACTGTCACGACTGTATCTGATACTGTGAAATCACGTGCAGTTGCAGCATTCGGCAATGCCGCAGCTGCGGCAACACAAGGGACTGACACAGGACTTACTGCAAGCCCTGTGCCACCCTTTGAAAATCTGGCCCAAGGTCTCTGGATCACAGGACTTTCACTAAAGGAGCACAGGCTCTCCTTTCAGCCTGCAAGGATGTGGGGTAGTCATTATCAAAATGCATGCCGGTATCCTAGTAGCAGACCTCCTTGGACCACCACGCCTTAAGTAAAATGTCTTGTTTGAGAGTAAACCACAGAATTTTTGCTACGCTAGAGCATAACCGGGCATCTGGACCTGTGAGTTTACGGTCCAGAGCTTGGTGAGCCCACTCTACTTCCCAAGTTCAAGTCTGTGTCCAGTGCAGGGCACTGCATAGGAAAGTCTGTAAACAAAGTGGCCATGTTTGATCTCTACAGCCCCTCCATTATCCTGTAAAGCTGCAGATTGTTCCATTAAATATCAGACCTTGGAGTCCTCCAGCCTCTCTTCAATGTGCTACATTGTGACATGAAAGTAAAATGATTGTTTCTATGGTGTTCACCCTTTGATCCGTATGAGTGAGTGAACTTTCATGCTCCCCCGCTCATTTCTCCAACTTTATTATGTCCCTGTGTAGTGCCATAGTGGTATTCTTAACCTCCCTTCTAAAATCACAAGGCTCTGCTATTAGGGGGTCCCTTTTGCAATTGAGCTGCTCAGTCGGGGAGATTTATTTTTGTTCTTGGTTGCTGTTTTACAACAGCTGAAGCAGGAAGATGCCACCAAAGCTAGTGAGGCTTCACTGTCTGAGCCACCTGCTCGCAATCTGCTGCCATCCACTCTGTCCAAGTCAGAATTTCAAGCTCCTATTGCTGCCATCAATATTTGTAAGCAGCCCCACCTCACTGTCAAGGTGATTTCTTATTAGATTAATAATGGCTAAATGAGTGCGGATGCTCACAGACAGATGCTGCTAGAAATTCAGTGCACCACCCTGGGTGAGACGTCACCAGAAGTCCAGCACATCACCTTTGACACCCCCTATTTCTGCTGTAGACCCTGACTGCTGAATTGGGTGTGGCACCAGAAATGCAGCCATGCTGCTAGCAAGCACCTAAACATCCCCATCCTCTGATGGTAAGCATCACAGCCCACCACTTTCTTCCTCGGCCATCAACCATTTAAATAGCCATTTTCCTATTATTGCAAACCACATTATCACCACTGGACATGTGGGACTACTTGGCATGGGAAAGGGTGAGATCATTAGTGTCACTGGACACCAGGGATTACTTGGCATGGGACAGGGTGAGGGAGGGGTTCCTCTGGATACCAAGAACTACTTGACACATCACAAGTGGGGTGCCACAACCAGACAACTTTTCACACTCATCTGCAATGAGACTTCTTCTCAACTGCTGACAATTTCTTCTCACAACAAGGCAAATTCCATGATGATGGGCTGTTACTGTTACTGCTGCTGTACTTCTCTGAGAGCAGCTTCATTTATAACTCCTCTTTTTAATGTTGTAGTGGGAGGAACTAGCTGGCTAGCGGGATACAGAGACATTCACCTCTAAGTCACTGGTTCAAATCCAGCACAAGTTGGTAGTGCCTGAAAGCCATTATCACCTGAGGGCTGTTCAGTGGCCTATGTAAAATGAGTTGTGATCTCAGTACAGTCCCAAGTGGGTAGGTGTCCACATCACAAAACCACCAACACAATTGGCACCCTTGCTGGCAGTCTCACATGAAAGCCAAGGACTGAACGGACATGAAGTCTGAACTACCATCTCAACTACCTGGTGGTCCCTCCATGGCAGGGCTAAAGCACATGGGGGGGAGCAGTGTTGGGAGGCTTGTACTGTGATCGCCCGTGCTGTACCTGTTATGTGGATAAGCTGAGAACTTCAGGTTTCAGTGCTATCAAATCCAGAACCTTTCACAAGCATGTAAAAAAATGTTGCAGTGAGTGACTGAAAGAGGCGAAGTGAGAAAGAAGTTGATATGCACTGTAGGACGCATAAATGATACAAGAAGGCAGATTCTTTCCGATTCGTACGTTTTTTTGTAAACACATATAGTCAACAGCTTCACACCTAGCACAAAGGATAATGAGTATACAAGTTGCTGTGTGTTTCTGTGTGTGTGCGTGTGTGTGTGTGTGTGTTGCGGGGAGGTTAACTAACTAGAGAATTATTCAACTGGTGCTACATTCTGTTTGACATGTCACTTCTCAGGTTTCGCCACAACCAAGTCAAACACACTACATGTGACAATAATCTTTAAAATGTGCATAAAAGAGTATGCATGATAACTACTGGTTTGAAACTAAATAAAAATATTTGGGGGGAGGGGCACCTAGCCCTCAGACCCCAGGCCACTGCTACAGTTTAATTTTGCCCTCCCCCCCATACATTAAACTAAATTGAACTAACTCTGTCTAGAGGATGGTGGAAAATCTTCCTTTGGTTTTGTCTCTGCAGTTTTTTTGGAAGGAGGACTTCATGGTCCCCTACTAATGCTTCAGTCCATTTGATTCATTTTCTACCTTAAGGGTCTGCCACTGGCAGATGTTTTGGCCCTCTCCTTGGTAGAATAGTACTGCATGCATCCACCACATTCGATCTATGTTCCTGTCACTGGGCTGAGATCCATCAGGGACCACCAGGGCAAAACTCACACGGAGGGTGTCCCTTTAGCCACATGACTGAGCTCTCTGACATTTTGCAAGCGGGTCGTCCCAGTCATGGGTCAAGGAGATGGAGTAACAAAGCCTTTCTTATGGCTGCAGCCATTGGTGCAATCTTCTCTCTCTCTCCAGAGTTCCACATTGCCTTCCCCATGGCTCCTTTAGTCATATGAGGCTATGTTCCTTTAGCAGCTCCAAGGGTGGCACCTTCAGGGGTTATTCCAGTTATTTTTTGAGTAACAGCTCCGGCACCTTGAGGTGGTAGTCTTTGTTGCAAGACAGAGGGAGAGACAGAGAAACCAGTCCTAACTGTTTTACTTGCAGCCATACATCATTATTCTGCCATTTAGTGCTGTATATTTTGGGGGTATTATCTTTTTTCTTTAAATAATAAAAATGAATACTGTAATAATAAACATGATGTGACAGTGAACCTTGGATCCCCAGAGATCTCCTCCATAGGGAGGTTTTCCTTCCCTTGCTAACATCATCTGGAATTGGGTGGTGATCACAGAGGTGGTCGTTAGTGACATGGTTCTCTTCTCTCTTCTCTCTCCCTCTCTCTCAGTAACACCCAAAACACTCTACTAAGGTTCCTTTACCAATAGGGCCAAGTCGCTTTGGCACTTCCAAGGGTGGAACTCCTCTGGCTATATTAGTCTTGGTCGTGAGACAGAGGGAGTGAATGGCCAAACTAAAGGTACAACAAGCAATCAAAGTTACTCACTGCTGTCCACAGACCCACTGAACTTAAAGGAATATACCTCAGAGTTTGGGGTGGGTCAGAAGGCAACTGAAACTCTTCCCCCCATCTCCAGTGACATAAAAGGATGCTTCACTCTTTTTTGTAGCACCTCCTTTCTCCTTTTCTCTGAAAGCAGCTTTTTCTCTTTTCCCACCGGGAATGGCATCCAACACATATATAACAGCAGTCTGTGTCCCATTTGGGAAGTAGTCTTAGTCTTGAGACAGAGAGGGTGAAGGGCAAGCCAAATTATGTACAAGCATAAAAATGAGGTAGCCAGCCATCTCAAAGGCTTCCTGTGGATTTGTAACTCCACCTCTCAAACCTCCCCAGGCCACAACATGAAACAGAAAAAATGATTTCCAGAGTAGGCTTATTTGGGAATATCTTTGTATTATTTGGGTAGATTATCATGTTTGTTTCTGTGTATCTGTCATTCAATTAGTCATTTGATTACCTTAATATCAAGATAGTATCAAGGCAAGCTATTCTCTGCAGTCATAGAACTGAAGTGCAACTTGAGCCAAATATAGCAAAGGCAACGGGAGAGACCAAGTCAAACTAAAACCGCCAGGTTTAGTAATCCATCATGCTTTTTTATATTTTATTCACATCTACTTTTCCCAACATCCCTCCTACACTGCCTTCTTCAGTATCACTCCACCTGGTGTTCACATCTAGGCGATGGAATTAATAGCTAATCGGCACTTTTATTACAATTTGTAAAAATATACCCCCTCTCCCCCCCAAAAAAAACAATACAGAATTACAAAACTTAAGACAAGCAAGCAAAGTGAAACACATACACTGTACATGTCCGGGTAAAATTACAGCTCAGAAGATGACAGATATTAATTTATAGCTCACGTGTACAGTATACAGCAACTTCCAAGCACACCCACAAAAAAAATAACACAACTATATCAGAAGCAGTAAGAGATGGCAGCGACTGGAAGATAAATCAAAGAACAAAAAAAAAAAAAACAAGAAACTTAAACCACTCTAGCAATGGCAGTAATCAAAACCAGACTGGAACTGCTTTGTAACGGCATGTAACAAACAAAACACTCTTATGTAGTAATGATTTGCCCATGTAGAGCGTTGAGAAAATGAAAAAAAGGACAAGGGAACCACCCAAGAAGGGGAAATGTATGTTTTGAAGAATGCTGTCTTTCTTTTGTAGAAGGCCTGTCTAGCAGGCATATTTCTCTGAGTCTCAGTTCGAATGTCGTGGTTTGGCAGCCCCACCGTACTAGTACAAGATTAGGCCATGAAATTAACATGAGCCGCCCTACACAACAGCCAAGTCAATGCTGGCACCCAGGAACAAAGAAAGCACCAAGCACAGAGGTATCATACAAACTTATATCAGCTTAAGTGATTTTAGCCAATCAGCTTTCAGAACCATAGGTCATACAGCCTACAGCTGTCACCTCATACGGTAGCATTAAAGTGAAGCACTGCACTTCTTAGGCAGAGGAGGAGGAGCATTATAATCCCTTTTTTAAATTTTTAAATATTGGAACCTTAAAGATTATAAGACACTAGCTAAATGTTTTATAATAAGATTATATGTGCTGTGAAATGTGTTTCTTATGGTATACAAACATCATCTTGTTTAGTTTGGGCAGACAAAATCATTCGGCTTCTTTGCTTTACTGTCCTCACACCTAAACTGCACAAGACAAGACTCTTACTAGAACAGACAAATTCCTTGCCACATATAAACTTATAACCCATGTCAGAATCTGTGTCTCCCTCTGTTTCACTGTGCAAAAAACATATGCAATAAACAAAGTACCTTAGCGGTACCATAGGATTCTTTGTAGTGTTACAAGTCACTCCCATACGCTACCTTAATACCACCCTAGATTCTAGTGCAGTTTGTAACCTACTAGAGAAAAAAAGCACACAGACTACTGAATGACTCTTGGCTTCTTGGATGACATCAAAATTCCTCTGCTACTGTTGCCTTTTGACATTCAGTCCTGTGTGCCTTTCCATCTGTGAAGCCAACCCCCTTCAGATCTCAGACGCTAAGGTAGGTTTGGTCTGGGTCTGTAGTCAGGTGACTTCCCATGAACACCGGAAGTTACGTATGTGGTGTTGGTGGATGTGCAGGAGGCCTTCGCTTCTTGGTCACACGCAACCACAATGTTTATGCTAGCATGGTATGATGGAGACACTGTGCTGTCACGAGGTGGCCTCCTTCAGAAGAGATGCTAAACCAAGGTCCAGCACTTCTTGAAAAGAGTTGGGGAATTTTTCTAGTGCCCTGGCCAGATGTCCTCCATTTACTAATCTGCTAACAGATTATCCTGGTTTAATATCAGCCCTTCTTCCCTCTCCACTCACCGCCCCGGACAAAGCTGTAAACAACAAAATAGTTGTTAGCCCTCCTTTCCCAACCAACAAAAACAAACTAACAAGGTTATCTGCTCTTCTTAGTCAAAATACGATCTTTGCATACAAGATGCCATTTTCTTACAATGTAATTATAAAGGACAGCTCAAACGGCATTCGGCATCTCATTGATGATATTGTGAATAACTATTTCATACTGAATATAGCTGCAGTTATTCATCATGCCTGAAGTCAGGGCATATGTGGTCATTATCAGATGATAACTTCAGATGGGGAGGGACCATCACAATTACTTACATTTTTTTATAACATGCTACAAAATGGTAAATATTTGTCCCTGTTGAAGTCACATGCATTCTGGTCTAAAGGTCAAGTCCTGAACTGTAAAACTGACAACTAGATTCTACTTCTGATTGGCTTGAGATGGGCCCTTACATAATCACAGTATTTAAATCAATATACTGCATGAACGTGCTTATGTGGGCGGGTGGACAAAATACCATGATGTTCACAAATGCGTAAAGCTAAATGCCTGCCAGAAACTGATCTAACTGCCTAGTCTTGAGGGAATGTGAGGACAAAGCACAACCAGTCTGAGCCACCCTCCCAAGTCACAATGACATCTGTTTAAGAATTTATTTATATAAGTGTGTGTACATGTTGGGGTAAATATATTGCACAAAAGTCCTACTTCATATTTGATCCAAATCAAACTGTCCCATGGAGAGTTTCAGGCATTTTGGCGCATTAGACAGTTAGATACAACACTGGGATAGTATAATGCTGTTGTATTTAGGTATTTTAAAATGTTTTTGTAACTTCCAGTTTTTGGATTGCAATAATGTCAACCAACTGTGACTGTAACAAAATTTTTTTTACCTATCAGCAAAAAGGAAAAAAAGAGAGAGAGAGAAAATGGGCTAGTACAATCACAAAGGTAACATACACCATTTTGGTTGTATTTCTTAATATGACTGGAAATCTGGGTATGCTTAAAGTCTGCTGGATGACTTCCTTCCATCCACCCACACCGGGGTCTACGGATTTGTGTATTTGTTTTAAAACAGTCTTGCGTTTTACTTAGGCTCTATTTTTAATGCTGCCTTTTTTCACCTTGTATGTCAGTGCCACAGCAGGTAGCACTCTTGCCTCTGAGACTGTAAGATCGGAAGGCTGTGGGTTCTAGCACCACACCAGGAAACTGGTGCTAATCCCAATACTGACACTGTAGAACAGCATGGGGGTATGGGGGTGTTGCACTCCTGAGGGGCCCTCTTTCGGATGAGATTTAAAGAGAGGTCTTGTTTGCCTGTTCTGGTGGTTGTTCAGGTGGACGTTAAAGACCCCATGGCACTTCTCAAAAAGAGAGAGGAATTTTATTTCAAATAAAATATATTCACAAACATACAAAATTCACACCAGTGAAGTACATAGTTGAAACAAACAAAATATACAGCAAGAGAAAGTCATAAAGAAGGAAAACTAAACCACAGTATTCAAAGACAAACTATAAAGCTTCAGATGTGCTTTAAAATACAGTAGCTAGGAACACTATGTATACCTAGGTAAGTATTTTGGTTTAGAGACAATAAGAAGGAATGTACCTAAACGTGCTCTGAACTTTTAAAACAAAAACAAGTAGATGAATTTCCCTGGTGTCCTGGCCAAAGTTCCCTTATTTACTAAAAATACCACCAGCAGCATAACCTTACTCAGAAGTCTGTTTAACATTTGTATCTCCTCCAGGATGAGGATGAAAATAAGCAGAACTGACTACCCTCCTTTCCCGGTAAAAAACAAAAAAACACGAAATAAAAATAAATTATTTTTTTTTTAATTACAAATTAGATCCAAACCCAAATGACATCAGTTATGGAAGCCCAGTATGGAAGGCTTCAGTCTAGGCTTCCACTCAGTTGATGTCACCAAGTTCCAGAACTGATAAGTAATTAAGAGATGAATATCAGATGGGAAAAAGACAGCACTAAAGTGAACCATTCCTGCATTTAGTTTTGCTAAGAAGCATGGGGCTCCCTTAACTCAATGGGAGCTCCACCACGATGTTTAAATATTTTTTCTATTGGACCCCAAAGGAAGGGAAGGTATCGTAATTTGCCCCTGGGGAGGGGTAGCAGCATGATCCCTTTCCACTTCCTGGCTCTGTGATCCTCCCCCATGCTCTGACATTTTGTGATGACTCTAACATGATTCTTGTTAGTTGAACCCTGGCATCAATCAGTACCAAAACCCGATCTGAAATTGGGAAATTAGATTTGAGAAAGACGCTCCTTTTAAGTGAATGGAGTGCTCCCCTGCGCTCTCCCTATAAAGATGTCACAAAAGGTTGGAGCTTGGGGGCGGATCACAGAGTCAGAAAGTGGAATGGTACTGTGCTGCCAGCCCCTCAGAGGGAAATTACAATCCCTTCTCTTCCACAGGGGGCTAACAGAAACATTTTTTAAACATTGGGGTGGAGCTCCCGTTGAAGTAAGGAAGCTCCATGTTTCTGCTTTTTAGTACCAAGAAAGGTGCTTATTAACAAGGGACCCTAAATAAGGGAAAAATAAAACCATCTGAAAACAAAGACACAAAACAATACACGGTGGTGTGGTATAAGATGGACTTCATATACGTCGAACGTTCTAATTATGTTAAAAGACATGATGAAAAATCAAAAAAAGAAATCAAATTTCATCCTCCTTTAAACTTTAACTCAAATACAAAAGTCTTAAAACTCCAAAGTAACCCAAGCTAGTGAGACCAACAGAAAACATCCACCTAGTTAGGCAATGAAGACTCATACAGGCTCATGCTGGAACTTCGTTCCCTCACCAACCCAGACCAAAAATGGCAAACAGACTGTCCCGTCATAAAGCATCACACTATTTTCTAAGTTTTCCCCGTAGTCATTCCTCACAGACTCTTCTTCAATTACTGCAGTGCAACAATCACGAGTTTCCATGGGCTTGTGGGCTAAGAGTTCCTGACAATGCCACAAGATTTTCCATCAGCATGCTACAACTGCAGGGCTGATCCAGTGAAGTGGCGGTGGTGCCACAGTACTGCACTGCCCTGCAACTAAGAGACATTGTTATGCATGCGAGCCCAGGAATCCCACTAGGCTGGCTGCGGCCAAGCCAGCCACAGAGCAAAAGCTCTCTGCTCCAAGACAGAGAATGCACTCTCCCTGCTGGATGACCAATGGGTGACACTGGCGTTGACTGTGAAGCTGGAGAAGGGGGCAGCTGCAGGGGTCCCAACTGTCAGGTGGGGGTGACAGAAAATAGCTGAAAAAAAAAAAAACAACAGTGTTAGATTTACTGCTAGATGTGCATGGAACATGTCTAACAAAGACTCTTCCAACCCATCCTCCTCACTAACCTAATCACCAGGCCCTCTATGGGCACAAAAAAAATGCCAGCTCTGCTCTCCGATCCCAGAACACGATGTGCTTCTTTGGGATCCTCTATGGCAGTCTACCTAGGGTCACCCAATTAAACTACATAGGCCTGAGTCTCCTTCCTCCCCCCCCCCCCATCTATCCGAGTCTGATGATAAGCGGACACTCTTTTGGGAGTGAGGACTGAATGAATCGCTGGGATAAAGATATTATCCATGCTCCCCCCCCATCATGATCAGGTTGCTATCCCCACAGTAGGGTCAAACAACTCAAATGGTCAAGAGTTATATGTGTGATAATATGCAGGACAATGTGCAGGAAAGAAATGTATAGCCCCTCTAATACAAGAAAAAGAACAAAGAGATTTTCCAGCTGCTTGCAAAGAATTCACAGCTGTCATCAGCAAAACTCAAGATACAAAACCAAAAATCTGATTGTAAGATTTATTTAGCTAAAATCATGGAGTGGCGAGCAAACTTATTTTTTAATCCTACCACACCACCACTGCCACAGAGTCTTCCCCCTGTCCAGAGCACTCTATGGTGTTTAGTGTCCCTGCCTCTTTGTCCTTTACTAAGCACATCCTGGTGTCCTGCGACATCCCCTTCCACTTCCGTTTCAAACAATCCCTGATATCCCGTATCAACCCCCGTCCCCTCCCTCTTGTAACGTTTTCCCTGATGTCCGGTGACACCTTTCCTGCTTCCCTTACAAGTGCTCCCTGACATCCAGTGGCATCCCACGTCCTCTCCCTTCTGAGTGTTCCCTGTCATTCAGCCACACCCCAACCCTTTCCAAGGTCTCTTTGGTGTCTAGTGGCTCCTTCTCCCTCTTCCCATCACCTTACAAGTTTTCCCTGGTTTCTAGTGGCACACCCTTCCTCTCCCAGTCCCTTTCCAAGTACTCTCTGGCATCCATGGGCACTTTCTTCCCTCCACATATCACTTTCAAAGTATTCCCTGGCATCCAGGTGTACTCTCCCTTCCTCTCCCTGTCCCTTCTAAGTACAGTACTCCCTGATAGCCAGTAGCAACCCACCCTCTTCCCATCCCTTTCCAAGTACCTCCTGGCATCCAGTAGCACCCTTCCCTGTTCCTTTACAGGTACTCCCTGGTGTTCAGTTCCATCCCGTCCCTCATCCCATCTCTTTGCAACTACTCACTGGCATCAAGTTGCACTGCCCTCCTCTTCACAACCCCTTGCAAGATTTTCCTGGTGTCTAAAACCCTCACCTCTCCCTCTACCTGTCCCCTTGCAAGTTTTCTCTTGTGTCATTTGAAACCCCTTACCCAGAGCACACCAAATCACCACCTGGTCCCACGGTGGCACAACTCCACTGGTCAGCTCTCTGGCCAGCTGACGTCTGACCAATCAGACTACTAAACTGCTAGAGTAGCAGCTATATGGATTTATACGACAGCAGACAAATACAAAGTCAAACATATCAAGGTTATTTTTGCTTGATAGGAACCTACAGTGAGAATATCATGATATTCGCACTCTATGTGGATGATGAAGCAAATGTTCTTACTGTACTGCAGGTCCTTCAGAACAGAGACTGACTGCATTTCATTCAAAGACTTGACTGTATTCAGAAGGTTATTTTAAAAAAAATGTATGTGTATTAGTTTTATAAGAAATTTGTTACAAACAATTGGCCACGACTGACAAATTGCAGAAATTGATACAAGCCATGTACTTATGTTAGGCTATATGAAACTGCAGTCTAAGATTTGTCTCCATATGAGGGCTATACAGAATAAGGCAAAACATAATATATTTGTTCACCTCAGTGTCTTCTACATGAGCCTGTGTTGCCATAAACAGGCCTGACCTGTATCAAGAAATCTCTCATAGCGCAAAACAATTCTTAGGTAAACTGTGAAGGTCAATTGTAACCATAATGTACCTAACGTCATAGCATGCATCACTCTAGAAAGCCATGCATCCCAGTTAACTGTTGAGAGAAGCAAAAGGAAAAAGGACTGAAAGAAACCTTTTAAGTAACAGAGTGTTGTTAACCCACTAGTTCTCAGCTAGTAACAATAACTGCCCACTGCACCGTTCATTCATAAAGTTGATGTTTGCTTAAATTTATTTAACCAATTGTAACTCAGAACAGGCTATATATCCCACAAACATTTGCTACTATATATCCCACAAACATTTGCTACAGTAAGGCATGAGAACACAGTAGACAAATGTTTAAAATCAAGAAGTCTGCATCCAGGAAGGGGCAAGGGCAGAATTTACTACCGCGGTCAAAGAAAACAGCAGGTCATTCTACATACTGGCAGGCTTGTGAGAAGGACTATGCGATCAGTACCATTTTGACCCAGACTCTCAGCAGTGTTCGCCATTCAGATTTTCTGTGTTTGAATAAGGAGAATAAGTTTTTAATTTCAAACGGTCCAAGACGTATGGCAGTCAGTATATTGTCCTATGTGGATGACAACATCATTTGGTCACCTCTCCCTAATGCCCACCATAGCAGATTATGTACTCACAGTCCAGGTGCAGCATAGTCAGGGCTCGCAGTCCGAGTTGGTTGCTGCTTCCCAATTCCCAGTTTCAAAGTCTCTGGACGTTTTATCCACAAGCTCGCCAGCATGATGAGGAACACTGAACAGGTATGTTCTCCCTGAGGATACTATTTTTAACTTTGCAGGGTACTGGAGTGCCTACACTACTCCAAATGATCTAAATTTAGCTGTTCGGGCACCTTAAGGATTTGCATCTGTTTTCTAGTGGAATAGCTTAAATCTGGGTAAATAGACACCCATGTTCCATCCTCCAGGGAGACTGGACCTTTCTTTTTTGCTGCTTCAAGAATTTTATCCCTCTGATGCATAACCAACAAGACAATGAGGAAAGTTCTTGGTGTATCGGAATTATCCAGCCTCCTCCATGGGGTTATTCAGAAGGTTCAGCGAGCTGTTGGAGACTAATCTAGGCTTAAAAGTTCTTTTAACTATGAAGATGCAAAGTCTATAGGGGAAACCCATTCCAAGGTCCCTGGCAGTCCAAGCACCCTTAAGTTTGGCGCTCTGCTGTAGTTTTCAAGAGCCTCTAATCAGTACCTGAGGCTTGGTTTTCTTTTACTAGAGCCACTGTTGCATTTGCTGCTCACAATCCTGCCCTTGCCTCCTTTTTTGTTTCTCCCAGAGCCACCGACCACTGAAATATGCAAGTCGAAATGTGGGTTTGAAATTCAGTAAATGTTTGATCAAAAGTAACTGCAGGATACCGGAACTCATGGCCCCTGTAGCAGCTGGTGATCACAAGTTGAACTGAATCTGACAGAGGAAAATGCAGTTTTTAGGTCTGAATTTAGTGCTGCAGCTGGAACTCGAGGAAGACACCTCCTATCTCGATGACTGCTGGCTCCGCCCCCTTTTTCCAGAAAGTTCTTTCTCAGAATGCAGCTGTAATTTCATTGTAACAGCAGCTCATTGTGTTTTACCACACAAACCCATACCTTTGCATAAATCAAATATGGATCGTGCATAATAAAAATGTGCCTGTTATTTCTACTTGTGATCCACGATCCTTGTGACATCACGCACGGCTTCAACACTTCTGATTTCAGGAGGTCAAGGACCACTTGTAAAATATATGGCATATTTTCAGTAGGCCATGCCATATCATATACAGTAGTTATGAGACATCCTGTAATTTTCAATTAGATGTCTCTCAACAAGTGATATACCTACTGGTATATTATTATGGTAGTTTGCATGAATCTGATGGCAGCAGACCAAAGGGGTGAGTAGTGGGTTTGGGCTGGCCACCCTCTCAATACCAAGAAGGGGGTTGGGTGCTGGGGGAGGGAGCATGGAGGTTTCCCTAGACACAAGGGACTGCTTAATAGGACAGGGAGAAGGAGTAGGTGCTACTGAACAACAGGGAGTATTTCAACGGGATGGTGAGCGGGAGGACAAGGGAATGCAGCAGTGAATGCAAAGAAACTAAAATTTTTCCATTTTTGGGGGGGTTGTTTTCTTTATACAAAAAACCCATCCCAAAGATCAAGAAACTGATTTGCTAGGCCAGTCTGATGGCACAGCGGTAGCACTGCCACATACAATGCCAGTGACCCATGTTCGAGAACAAGCACAGGCCATCCGGGCAGAAAGGACTGAGTACCCAACACTTTTCCTCTCTTGGGAAGGGGGATCCTAATTTTTGCCAGCGAGTCATGTTCGGGAACAAGCACAAGTCATCAGAGCGAGTGGAGGATTCAGTGCCCAACAGCTCTCCTCTCTTGAGGAAGGGGGATTCTACTTTTTGTCAAAGACCCATGTTCAGAAACAAGCACAGGTCATCAGGGCCAGTGGACGATTGAGCACCCAACAGCTCTCCTCTCTTCGGGAAGGGGGATCCTACTTTCTGCCACTTGATTGTCACCTGAGGGAGACCAGATGGTAGTACCAGGACACCAGCAAAATGAGGGCAGGGCTGTTGGCAAACACTAGCATACTAATGCGTGTGTGCACATCACTGCAAGATGATGCCCTGGGAGAAAACCCAAAGAGGAAAATGCTCTTGCTTGCTCCAGCCCCCCAAGTACCACATGACTGAACTGGCATGCCATCCACCTACAAGGTTCTGTGTAAGGGGCTGTTAACTGGTAAGTCCACAAGAAGTTTGGTGACAGGGCTGGAGGGGGAGTGCTGCCAGGATCAGGGAACAGGAGTAGGAGAACCAAATGATGGAGAAAAAAAATTTTTCAACGAAGGCCCAGAGGACTGGAGGGCTAAGGTGTTGGGCGCCTTACCTGCCGCCATGCTGTGGCCTGAGTTTGGGAATGAATCAGGGTCACTTGGGGATTGGCAGGGGAAGTAGGATTGAGCACCCACTGATAGTTCTCATTCTTCTTGAGGGGACATTGGGCACCACAGTTTAGCTGCCATCTAGCGGAGTATAGGAGGTGCAGCAGTAGTCACCAGAATTGCAAGACAGAGATGGGCATCATTGACAGTGTTAGACATCTTCACATTGTACGTGTACCATTTCACACCACCAGCTTCAACACGGGGGAGGGGGTAAATGGAGGAAAATAACCCCTGTTGGCAGGTTGATACTGGGATCCAGCAGGCACCGTGCCAACACCATCCATGGCACCCACTCACCCAGTGAGGTAAGAAGGAGATGGGATAGGTCTTGGAAGTGGGGTGATGGCTGGAGGATGACAGCAGAATGGGGCTGGCAGGGAGGGGAAGGAGGATAAAGTGCACACAAAAAAGGCACAGTTATCTGCTGTGACTTTATACATAATGCCCCCATACTGCACATCTCAGGATCTTCTGCTTTTTATTACTGAACACATTTTCATTCCCTTAGAATTCACTTCTTAATGATTATTCCTGCCATGAAGTCACAATCCTCTGCTTATAATATCACAACCTGTTGCCATGGAAATAATTATTGATATCACAGGGGGATATGATTTACTGCAGTGAACAGCAGGAACAGCTGCAATCTAAGGGACAAAGAGCCTATTTCCAAGCAAACGTATTTAGTAATATCCTGGGATTCAATTTTTTTAATATTTTGAGATTTGAGTCCTGTTGGTGCCAACTGTAATATTTTTGCAAGACAGTGACATCACAACTGACCATGAAAAGCCACTCAGCTGCTGCCTGTCTGGTTACTTTTGCTGCCTCAATGAATGAGGACACAGTGATGATGAGGTATTAAAAGAAACAGAACTCGAGAAGTCAGCCTCTGGTTTACATGCTGCACTTTACATCATCTAATATGATTAGGTAGAAAACCTTCCAAGGAGCAAATAACTAAAGAAAAATACTTCAGAAATACAGTAAAAAGCTGATCCAGTGGTGCTGCTACCTACCATGCCGGGTCTGGGTGGACTCATGTTGCTGGGGTTGGCTGGGGAGAAGGGAGAGGATCAAGCATCCCAAGGACTGCTCTCCTCTCCCACAGAGGGGTGGTCAGTCATCACGACCTTTGACTGGCATCAGAGGCCCGGCAGTAGTGCAGACTGTGAGCGACTTGAAGGGAGGGGCCACAGTTCCCTGGTACATGCATGCCTCCACAGGCTTGCACCCACATTCTGCAGTGGTTAGGGAAAAGGGAAAAAATGGAAAAGTGCCAGGTAGGCTAAACGAAACCCTGCATGCTCCCTCTCGACCTGCACTGCCACCCAGTCCTGGGCAATTCTGGATATGTGCACTGGAGGGGGTGGCCTCTCTCCTCTGTTCCCCCATGGGGAAATCCTTGAGGGACTTGGCCTGGTGGATCGGGGAGGTGAACCACAGTTCAGGAGAAGCGGGGACGGGGCTAAGAGCTGCCTACCAGACTCACAGGGAAAAGAGCTTTATGGAAAAAAAATATAGTAAAATGTAACAACTGGCTACGTTTTAAATAAAAACCAGTTTCTGTCTGCTGTTTTGGGGTGACTTCCTCTTTAAGTTATAATGGGTATTATTTGTTAAGGAGCTCATCCATAAGGTTCATGTCATCTTAATAGTCTACATTCTTAGAAACGGCCTCATCGTAATATGGAATATCATTATCTCTGTGGTGTATAAGGAAAACTACAGACATAAAACTGACAGTGGTTCACAGGTCGGAGTTCAGTTATGGTTACCAAGATACTTATTGTCAAGTTTCAGGACGGAGTTGGCATGTTTTTTTTTTGTCCTGAAATCTGCTTCAGACTTGAATGCTGCAAAGAATCTGAAGCACAATGGGTGGGATGTACTCACCTACTACATGGACACTGTCAATCCTATTAGACCATTTAAGGTCTCTGAGCAGGTATTGTTACCTGTTTATATGGAACATTATTCAGGCTCAAAATATTGCCTTTCCGCATTTCCATGGAAATAATTCTTGATCATGACCACGTAGTCACGGGGCAGCAGCAAGTGCAAATCCTGCTTTACTGCACAGTCTCTGGTATCTCAGCTGGGGAGGTGGGGCGCTGACGTAAAAAAGAAAAAATCAGAAATAGCTCACCAGTGCTGAGGGGGCACAGAAATTGCTGAACTTAATACTAATGGAAGAGGCCCGAGCCAAGGTGTTTTTTGCCAGGCAACGGATATACGAGTAGGAAAAAAAAAGCTGGACCCCTCCTAGTACAGTTGCAGAAGGGAAGAGGCATAATGGGCCACAAAGCTAACATCAGAACTAAGTATGGGCAATTAACAAACGAAAGCACTCTTATTAGGAAGCGATTTTGTAAGTTCTACCAAGAACCATATATGGCTGAATGCCAGGGGATGGAACCTCAGGCTAAACAGTTCTTGGATGGGATTCACATTCCCCAATTGTTGGATGAGCACAAGGAAATGTTGGGTGCACCAGTCACCCAGGAGGAGGTGCTTAAAGCCATCAGTAGCCTTCAAAATGGGAACGCAGGGGTTCCAGATGGCTTTGTGGCCGAATGAACATGTACTCCCTGGAGGAGAGGAGGGAGAGAGGGGATATGATAGAGACATACAGGTATCTTACAGGGAGGAACGGGGTGCAGGAAAACACTATTTTTAAGCGAAAAAGATGTTCCAGGACTAGAGGGCATGGGATGAAGTTGGAGGGAGGACAATTCAGAGGAAACATGAGAAAGAATTTCTTCACAGAACGGGTGGTGGACAAGTGGAACACCCTGCCAGAGGAAGTGGTGGGGGCTGAAACAATCACGGGATTTAAGAATGCATGGGATAGACATAAAGGAATTCTGGAGGTCAGAGGTAAGGTGCAACAAACTTCTAGGGAAAACAAACTGAACTTACAAGCTCAAAAGGGCAGACTGGGTGGGCCATAGGCCCTTATCTGCCGACAATGTCTATGTATGTATCTATATTATAAAGAAATGAGAGAGGCCCCTTGCTGACCTCCTGTTCAAATTAACAAAGGAGGTGAGGGGAGAGAGAGGGCTCCCTAGCACTTGCTGTGCAGCCAATATTTGCGTCATTCCAAAGCCGGAGAAAGATGTGCAGGAGTGTGCAACCTATTGACCTATACCACTCCTCAGTTGTGACAGTAAGATTATTGCAGATGTGATGGTGAGGAGACTGGAGGGGGTGCTTCCGTCCATTGTCCACGGAGATCAAACTGGGTTTGTGCAAGGCAGAATGTCTTACCACAACATGAGGTGTCTTCTTAAGGCAATATGGTGGGGTTCTTGGCATCCTGGACATACTTATGTACTGTCCATGGACACCGGGAAGGTGTTCGATAGAATAGAATGGCCATATCTCTTTGAGGTATTACAGAGATTTGGAGTGGGGGAGGGATTTTTAGAAATCGTGAGAATGCGGTATTGAAATTCAGTGATGCGAGTATTGGTAAATGAAGCCCCGTCAGAGAAATTTCCTCTTCATCGAGGGACGAGGCAGGGCTTCTCCCTCTCCCCCCTCTTATCTGCTTTAGCGGTAGAACCACTAACTATTAAAATAAGGGCAGAAGCAGGTATCAGGGGTATCTGTGACAAGTGGGGACATCAGCATAAGCTTACGCTTTATGCGGACTTGCTGATCTTTGTTACAGATCCAGATAGGACAATGCCAGCCTTACTGGAAGTTTTAGCTTCCTTTTCCAGTTTTTCTGGATATAAACTAATCTCAGCAAGTCCCACCTTATAAATGTGACTAAGCAGGGCTGCATGGCAGCTCAGAAAACATGGGGACTGCAAGGGGTGAAGAGTCATATGACTTACTTAGGTGCACAGGTGGTGAGGGAACTGGATACTCTTTATACCCTGAACTACACGCCGCCCATTCAGGCTATTCTGAGGGACCTGCAGAGGTGGAGAGCCCTCCCTATTTCTTGGATGGGATGCATAAATTTAATAAAAATGAATATCCTACCTCGGATCACATATGTGATGCAAATGCTTCCCATGGGCCCAACAAGTACAGATCTTAAGAAGCTGGACAAGGGATTTACTGAGTTTATCTGGAGCGGTAAACACCCCGTATGAGTTTAATATGACAAATGGGAGAAAGAAAAGGGTGGCCTGGGTTTCCCAGACATACAGGGCTATTATTTAGCCATACAGGTCAGATACCTTCAGGACTGGGTAAATACAGGACAGGCAGTGAGCTGGGTTGCTTTGGAAGAGGAAGGTTGCCTGGGACGACTCTTGGCGTACCAGATGAATGGGGGAGGGCAGAAGGCATATAAACAACTCCTGGATTCGAATCCCCTAACACTTTGGGTGTACTGGAGGCATGGGGAAAAGATCAAAAAGCAAAGGGAAGCACTCAATGAGCAGATGCTCTTGCTACCCATGGCTCGGAATCCGGGTTTTTTGCCAGGCCTAGAGGACCGTGGGTTTGAACTCTGTCGGGAGAGGGGGATAAGATGTGTGGGGGATCTGTGTGGCAGGGAGGGCTTGGCATCATTTGAGGGCATATGAACAGCTCTGCGGATCCCAAGGGAGCACTTTTTCAGATTCCTGCAAGTGAGAGCCTATGTCTGAACACTTCAGAGAAAGACACCCGAAACTTCTAAACTGGCAGAAATAGACTCTGAGGTGAATAGAGCTAGGACGTCAGTCAAGGGTCTGGTTGGCTGGCTGGCCAAGTCAGATAGATCCCGTTTCCCAGATCTGACTAGTAAAGTAAAACAGCAATGGAAAACAGATATAGGATGAGAGATAGGGAGGAAGACTGGCAACTGCTGCTTGGTTCTCATATGGGGCTCCTAATTTGTAATAAGCACAAAGAAGCTCAATACAAATTCCTACACAGAATTTCCTGTCCACCCAGTATAGTTTACAAATTCCATCCATGGATCTCCCCAATGTGTGGACGATGCCACAGAGAGAGGGGGGTAAGTACGTCCACTATTTTTGGGAGTGTCATATCCTGCAAAGCTATTGGAATAGTATTGCTCAGGAAGTATCACAAATTTGGGGGCTCCAGATACAACTATCATCACTGTCACTACTTTCTGGAGTGGAAGGGAGAAATGAGGTAGAATGGAACATGTACCCCCGCTGGATCAGAATTTTGCTGGTGGTAGCCAGGCAAGGCATTCAAAATACGTGGGTGTCATGTAATATAGCCACCCTAGATCAATGGAAAAATCTTGTGATACAAGATGTGTCCGTAGATAGGCTGATTATATATTAAACAGGAAAACAGACGCATTCCTGCTGGAAAGGGGAACATTTCTGAATGCCTTGCCAATGGCAGAGGCTCAACTCCGGAGGGAAGGAGGTACCTGATAGGGGAAAGTGTGGTCAGGAGAGCCTCACAGATATGTTATAATGTATAGACTGTAAGCCATATATCCAGATATTGATGGAAGGCTCTATAGCCTAACATGAAATAAGTGGACCTGTTTATATGCTTGTAAGTTTTTCAAGTAGGTGAAATGAAATATGTATATCTGATATGTTTGATTTTCTTTGATTAAAATTGTAAACTTTACAGTATGATATAAGGACTGCGAATCTCAGCAGGATTAGCTTGGCTTTAAAATTTCTCACTGAACTGTTAGTGCTGAGAAATGCTGATGCTGTATTATATATCTGCTTATTTCTTTTAATAAAAAGATATAAAAAACTTGGAAACAGCTCACCATGCACAGGATGTCAGTGTCCTGCTTTGGAAATGAACACATATAGGACAGCTGGGTATGGTCCTTACGAGAGAAGTCAAGTCAGTGCACAGTTCCTAGGTCTAAAAAGACCAATGTGACAGGTTTTCCTCCTTGTGCTGTAGTGCAATCTAACGCCGCAGTCAGTTGAAAGTGAGACAGAGAGGACTGCTGATGCGCTCTTTATCTGGGTAGCTCATTTTTCTCAGTTCATTATGCATAGATAGCCTCTTCATTTGAGCTGAATAGTAGTTAGTAAGTGTGCAATGTGAGTGGAGATTATGGTCTAGCAGTGCCTGCCTGTACATCAGAAAATATTTACTGTATCACTTACTAGTGTTTATTAAAAAAACTAATAAAAGGATCACTGCAGCTGCCTGCAGTGCTGATTAACTGGGTTAACAGCAATTTGGGCAAAAACAATCAGCAGCCAACCTGAAAACAAAGAAAAACATCAGAGTGAACTAAATTTACAGACATCAGTTTGGTGCCAGTGTCTAAAGTGCCTTTTCATGATGTCAAGCCCCTTCCTATCCCACTTCTTTATGATCTGAGATATAGATATATATATATATATATATATATATTAGAGCAAAAACTCCGTTTAATGCATTAGTTAGGGTTGTTCCACAGCGACAAAAGTGAGAAAATTAACTATTAGGTTTGAAAACCCCTTGGACCCCGCCCACCCCCAACCGGCATTGGGATCGTCAGCCCTAACTCTCACCCCATGACATGTGTAAAGCAGCAGAAGTATAGGAGAATGGGGTGAGAGTTAGGACCCACGATCCCAATGCACACCCCAATGCCGGTTGGGGGAGTATGGGTCCAAGGGGTTTTCAACCCTAACAGTGAATTTCCTCACTTTTGTTGCTGTGAACAACCCTAACTAATGCATTAAACAGAGTTTTGCCTCTAATTTCCTTCTTTTGAGAATGATAACGAGAAATAGTGAATGTAATGCAGCAGCGGGGGCCTCACTCCCGCCACATGATGTCTTGTGGCATACTAACAGGGACAATAACGCAAACAGAAATGTTAACAGTGGCACACATGGTAACACAAGCTCGAATGAGAACAGAAAGGGTAACGCACATGGTGGCGTAGACGGGAACGGTCTGCCACATGATGTGTTGTCACATAGTAACATGGTGCCTGCAAACAGAAATGTCAATGGGCATGGTGACGTACAGTGAAACAGAAAGATAAACAGTACTGTAGACAGAAATGGCAAAAAATAACAGAAACGCAAGCGCAAATGAAAACACAAAGGATAACGCACATGGTGGCGCAGACGTCAACGGTAAGTGAAACGGGTACGGAACCGCAAGCGGAAAGGGCAACAGTAACAGTAATGTAAGCACACAGGCTGGTTTTCCCCAAAACCTGCATAGAGAAAGACAGTGAGTACAAACAATGTATGCATAATAATGAGTATCAGAGCAGAAAATGAGAACTTGGAATACTAAATATGTTATATCTCAGGAACCGTACAACGTGGAAAAAAAATTTAAAAGTTGTATGATTTACAACTGTCCTGGCTAATTATTTTTCCGACGAAAAGTCCGTATCTCGCACCGTTTCCGAGATACGGGCACTGAAAGGCGCGGCGAACGCCGTAATGTTATCCTATGGGGAAAAAAGAGAAGTTTGGAGTGCCACAACTTTGCCTCCCTGTAATATTTTTTCACCAAACCACTGAAAGGCACATCTGTGGACTGTTGGCTGTCTTCCCTCCAAATTTCAGGAAAAAAGACCAAACCATTATTTTGCAGCAGGGATCCAAATGATTTCTGTAAAGCGTCGGGTGCCGTAATGTTATCCTATGGGAAAAAACGTCAACTTTGGAGTGCCGTAACTTCGCCGCCGTGTAATATTTTTCCAAAACAACACTGAAAGGCACATCTGTGAGATGTCACCTGCGTTCTCTCCAAATTTCAGCCCAAAACTCCCAACCGTTCTTTTGCAGCGGAGTGCCAAAGAATTACTGTTAATTTGCGACACTTTCATGAGTGTGACACTACTTTGCGACACTACTTTTTCCAGAAATTTGAAAAACATATTTCTGGGGTCTTTTACCCCAAAATAAAGACATGGCTAGCATCCTCAGGGCCCGACTAGGTGAATACAAAAATAATTAGGTTGCTAGAGGGTCTCAATTTTAAATGCCAAGCATTTTTCTGATCACTAACTGAAAACAAGATGGCGGATTTGCGACAGCAACAGGGCCATTTGCGACACTAAAAGGTGCATTTGCGACACTGTCGAACTTTTTGTTAACTTTTCCCATTGACTTATAATGGGAAATTGTTTTTTGAATAACTTTTGAACCGTTTAATATTTTTTCACAAAATCTTCGAAAGGCACACCGGGAACCCCGGACGCACGTTCCCTGAAGATTTCGGGCTGGTCGCGCAAACCGTACGACCTGTAGACACGACCGTAGAAGTCCAGAAAAAGCGTAATCGCGCGCACAGATCACGCTTAATAACTCCGCAGCCGTATAACCGACCGGTACGAAACTTGGCGTTCCCAAGGCCTATGGTTCTTGACCGTGTATTCCAAAGTTCAGGCAAATCCGTCAAACGGTTGCAAAGTTATTAAGGTGCAAAGTTTTGGGGTTTAAACATGGCTCCTCAACCCTAACTATAGTGGCACTACCGTGCCACTATAATATATATATATATATATATATATATTGGTTGGGCCCTTGTCATCATAAAACAGCCATCATATATTTCCCCATATATGATACTAGCCAATTAGGGTATTATAACACCGATTAGTTAATTAAGGGGGAAATTGTTTAACCAGGAAAGGCACACTAAGACAGAACTTGTTTCCAGGTGTGACCTGGGAGCACAAGAAAGTTAAGTGACTTGCACAGGGTCACACAGTATGCAAATGGGGGCTGATGGGATTCAAACCCAGGTCTCCAGGTTTGCAGCTCAGTGCCCTTAACCACCATGCTAAATTGCCTCCTTTGCCAGAGGGCCCAGCAATTCCATTTCTCCCAAAAAGCAATTTATTTGCTTAGCAGTATGGCTTGTTAAACATTCAATGTTATCCTATGGTAATTTAGATTTTTTGGTTTTTTTAATACGGCCCCTAAATTTTTTTTGGAAGCAGGCATTGTGTGCTGTCCCTGTAGTACTCATTTAAACTTTTGTTTTAATATACAGATTGTTCCTTAACTGTAGATATTGAGAGACTTATGGCTTGTTGAAGTTGAAATGTGGAAAAAAAAAAAACTAAGTCCAAATTCTTTTTTCATATGAACGATACAACCTCACGAAAAAGGATCCTGTCATATGAAAAAAAAAAAAGAATGTGAAAAAACTAAGTCCAAATTCTTTTTTCGTATGAATGGATCCTTTTTCATGAGGTTTCTTTGTTCATACGAATGAGGATGCCTTCATACAACAGAGAATTTGGACTTTGTTTTTTTTTCACATTCTTTTTTTAATGAAAGATCCGTTTTCTTTGTGTTGTTTTATGAAAAAGTATGCCTTCATATGAAAAACATAAGTCCACATTGTCTTTTTGTATGAAGGAATCCTTTTTTGTATGGCCCAATTCCTTCTTCGTATGGCCATATGAAAAAAGAAAATTGAGTCACAAAAAAATATTTAAAAATGTATAAAACACACATTTATGGGGCATTTTCCAAAAAGTAATTCCAGAATCCACATAATGGGGTCCTGATTAGCAAGATACATGTGTTGGTATCTCTGAAGGATCTTATTTTTATGGGCTAAAATGGAAACAAGATGGTGGCCATATGAAAAAATGTGTTTCTCATGAAAAAGGATTACCCCATATGAAAAAGGATCTTTTTTTTTGTATGGACCAAATTCTTTTTTTCATTCCAAGTAGCTATCCAAAAAAACATACTGAGCATGCTCAGAAATGAAATTTTAAATTTTTTTAACTTTGGAAAGGATTAATATTTTTCACCAAACCAGCAAAAGGCACCACTGTGGCCCAAGCCCGTTCTACCCTGAAAATTTCAGAGTAAAATTCCAAACCATCTGGGTGCTAGGTGATGACACTATCTGGATCTTGGAATCCACACGTCTGTCCAGAATAAAACGTGGCAAGTCAAGAGATCTTGCCCCCCATGACAAATTTAGTGCACATCCGTTAAATGGTTAAAAAGCTATTCAAGTGCAAAGTTAGGGGTTTAACATAGAAACTCCTGCTCCACCCCAACTCTAGTGGTGCTACTGCACCACTATAATATAATAGAGGTGTAGTAGTGTCCCACAGTTAGGGTTGAGTAGGCTGTTTAATGTTAAACCCCAATTTTTGCATCTTAATAACTTTGTTCCCATTTGAAATAGCCAAAACTTGGCATGTGCAGTCAGGCTGTCAGAGTCACAAGACATGAACAGTTTTGTGATGGCATCTTGTTTGCTTTCTAAGATACAGAGCGCCATAAAATGGGAAAAATACCCTATACTTAACATTGCCTATATTTTGCTCTCAATTAAAACCTAGACAGTGTGATATTTTTTCATTAAATTTTCAGGGTTGAAGGGCCTGTGCCAAAGGTGTGCTTTTGGAAGATTTCTTGTGAAAATATTATATGGTTTTAAAGTCATGAAGATTTTTAAGTTACCAGAAAAATGTGAATGGTTAATAAAAAAATATAGTGACATGTAATTTGCGACTTGTACTTGTACTTGATTTGTACAGGGTGCAGGAATACACTATTTTTAAGCGAAAAAGATGTTCTTGGACTAGAGGGCATGGGATGAAGTTGGAGGGAGGACGATTCAGAGGAAACGTGAGGAAGAATTTCTTCACAGAACGGGTGGTGGACAAGTGGAACACCCTGCCAGAGGAAGTGGTGGGGGCTGAAACAATCACGGGATTTAAGAATGCATAGGATAGACATAAAGGAATTCTGGAGGTCAGGGTAAGGGGCAACAGACTTCTAGGAAAACATAAACTGAACTTACAAGCTCAAATGGGCAGACTGGGTGGGCCATAGGCCCTTATCTGCCGACACTGTCTATGTAACTATGTATCTACTTTGCAACATGTAATTTTATGTAAAGTAAGGCAAGTATAGTTCAATGCATTTCAAAAGGGTTTTGAACTTTGAGTCATAACTTTGTCACTTTTGCATATTTTAACCCCAAACTTTCAACATACCCTTTTTGGGATCCCACTCAATGGCAGTGGAATTATGCAAATAATGCCTAAAAGGTGATTTCACGGTTGCTTGACAAAATCACCTTCCAGGCAGGATACTGAAAATATACATCATCCTTGTTCATGAGTTGGGTCATAACATACAAACATACAAAACTGCCAGTAGAAACAGGCTATAATGGTCTATCTAGTCTGCTTGAGTGCACAGCTCAGTTAATACCCTTGAGCTGCCCCCCACTCCTCCTGGAGTCATACCCCTTCATCCCTCTTCCTTCCCCCATCCCCCTCCTGTAGCGTCCCCTTCTGTCCTAATCTTCTTCTTTACCCTGTCCCCCCCATGAAATTGGTCACTGTCTTTGCCGCCACCACCTCCTCTGGTAACTTGTTCCACCACTTCATCACCCTTTCGATGAAAAAGTGTCTCCTCATTTCCTTCTTGAATTTACCCCGCACCAATTTCAGGCTATGCCCCCTTGTTCTACCCTCCTTTATTAAGTTAAAGATGCCCTCTGTACCAACCCTGTTTATGCCCTTTAGGCACTTGAAGGTTTCAATCATATCCCCCTTCTCCCTCCTGTCCTCCAGGGAGTACATGTTTATCATCATCAACCTCTCCTCATATGTTCTGACCCCCTTGCCCTGGTTGCCCTCCATTGGAACCCCTCCAGTAGCTTGATATCCTCCTTCAGGTAAGGGCACCAGAACGTAACACAGTACACCAAGTGCGGTCTCACCAGTGACCTGTACAGCGGCAGAATAACTTCTTCCTTCCTACAGGTGATTCCCCAGGTGATGCAGCCCAGCATTTTATTCACTTTGGCTGCTGCCTTCCAGCACTGTGCTGTGTGTTTCATGTCACCCCTGACCACTACTCTCAGGTCCTGTTCCTCCACTGATACTGTCACCTGTATTCCCCCCGGCCAGTAACTGGCCTTTGGGATTCTGACTCCCATGTGTATCACCTTACATTTCTTAGCATTAAAACCCAACTGCCAGATGCCTGACAATTTCTCCAGCTTAGCCAGATCCTCCCTTAAATCCTGTCTCCCCCTCTCTGGGTCCACCCTCCCACAGAGCTTAGTATCATCTGGAGAAAGGCAGATCTTACACTTGACCCCCTCTGTTATGTCACTTATAAATATGTTGAACAACACAGGTCCGAGTACTGAGCCCTGTGGGACCCATCTGGTTACGGGCCTAGGTTTGGACAGTTCCCCCACCACCACCAGTCTCTGGTTCCTATCCCTTAGCCAGCTCCTGACCCACCCCAACATCTTTTCCCCTATTCCCAGGTCCCCCAGCTTGCTGATCAGCCTGCCATGTGGCACTGAATCGAACGCTTTGCTGAAGTCCAAGTATAGTATGTCCTCTGCCTGACCCCTGTCCAAGGTCCTCATAACCCAGTCAAAGAAGTCCACCATGTTAGTTTGACATGACCTCCCCCCGACAAACCCATGCTGTCTGTCATCTTGGAGACCATTTTCTTCAAGGAAAGCAACAAGCCTTTCTTTTAGAATTTTCTCCATTAACTTATCCATTATGGAGGTTAAGGTAACTGGCCTGTAATTTCCCGGCTCGTCCCTGGGTCCAGGTACCACATGAGCTGTCCTCTAGTCCAGAGGCACACACCCCTTCTCCAGGGAGGTGTTAAATAAATCTGTCAGTGGTGCTGCCAATACCCCCACCAGTTCCCTCAGGATCCTTGGGTGTACCCCATCCGGGCCAGGTGCCTTGTCCACCCACAGTTCCTTTAGACCCCTTAAGACCCTGTCTGCCCCCAATCTCCCCCTCATACTCCTTCCCCCCCCTCAAGGCTCACCTATATCCTCCTCTCTGGCATAGGCCCATCCGCTTCACTTGTGAAGATGGAGCAAAAGTACTCATTTAGTACCTCTGCTTGCTCTTCCCCCTTTTCTACCCACCCTTCCTCCCTCTTTATTCTAACTACCCCATCTCTTCTGTTTCTTCTCTCCTTAATGTACCAGAAGAAGTCCTTCTCACCTTTCTTAATCCCCTGTACCAGTCTTAGTTCTTTCTCCACCTTGGCTGCCCGGAGCTCTCTCTCCCTGCCTCCCGAGATTTTTCTTCAGTGTATGCCACCACTCTGTCCTCCTCCCTTGAGGTATGTTTGTACTTCAGGAAGGCTGCCCTCTATTCCTTTACCTTTTCAGCCACCTTCCTACTATACCAGCTTGGCCTCTTGGTTCTGGAATTCTTCTTACGAACCCTTGTGCAAGTGTTGGTGGCCTCTATTAACCCCATCTTAATGATGGTCCATTTCTGGTCTGCATCCATCTCGGTGGAGCATTGCCAGGTGTTCCTGAACTATGCTCCCTATCCTATCAAAGTCTGCCTTCCTAAAGTTCACTACCCTCATTTTAGACATGGCTGTTTCCTTCCCCATGTGGATGGAAAACCACACTGTGTGGTGGTCACTGCCTGCAAGGGGTTCTTTCACTTCTACATCCCAGACCTGCTCCCCATCTGATAGCACTAAGGCTAGTATGGCCTCTTCCCTTGTTGGCTCTGTGACACCCTGTGTCAGGAAACAGTCCTGGATAGCATACAGAAGGATCTGTTCCCAGCCACAGGTGGTAGTAGGGGTGCTCCAGTCTACTCCAGGTAGATTGAAGTCTCCAGGTATTATGGTGTTTCCTTTCCCCATACCCTCCTGTTCTGTTCCCCCAGCTCCCTATCCAGCTCTATTCCCTGTGAAGGTGGTCTGTACACCACCCCTACCTGAATCCTTCTACCAGCGGTGTTCTGGAGTACCACCCACAAGGCTTTGGTTATGCCCTCCTCAGCCTCCTTCCTGCTGCACTTTATCCCATCCCTTATATACAACGCCACTCCACCACCCCCTTTACTCTGTCCTTCCTATGCAGTTGTTATGCAGGGATTTCAAGGTCCCAGTCATGGAAATGAGTTGCCCACATCTCTTTGATGGCAGCTATATCCACATCCCCTCCGCCATCAGTACCTGTAGATCGGATGCCGTGCTAGCCTGGCTCTTCACATTCAAGGACAATACCTTCCAGAGCAACTCCTGGCCCTCATTGCTCCTGTTCCTAATGTGTCTCCTCTCTTCTCTTCCCCTGCCCCTACTATCCCTTGCCTTCCCATTTCCTTTGCTGTACCTCCTGAGGGGGCCTGGGCCCCCCCCCTCACCTGGTGCTGAGTGCCTTGCCGTCGGCTGCCCCCCTTTTTCAGTTTAAATGTAGTCTGTCCACCAAGTAACTTTCCAGTTTGCCTTTTAGGACCCCTTTGCCCTCCTTGCTTAGATGCAGCCTGTCTGGTGAATATAGGTCCCTTATTACCACATCCTACCCCACTCTCCACCCACCCACCCATACCCATCTGTTTCACATCATCCCCCAGCTATGAGTTGAATTCTTCAATCCTCCTTTTTCTATCAGTGCTGGCTCTCGGGACTGGCAATATCCCTGAGAAGGTTACTGATTGTCCCACCCCAATATAGATTTTTCCTTACTTTGAGAACCTATCCTGCACCTCCTTCACTTCTCAGCCTGCCAGATCATTCATGCCCAAGCGAACCAACAATGTGTGGTTTCCCCTGCCCCACACACTTGGACATTATTGCTGCCACCCTCCCTGTCATCATGCCTGGCATGCACTCCACCCTCTTGTTGCTTATCCTAGTATGCTGGTTATCCCATCTTACACTCTTCAGGATAGAGTCCCCTACTATTACAACTGACTCCTCCCTTCCCTGACTCTTTCTGCTAGATTGCCTACCCTGCTGTCTCTCTTCATCCGGTATTCTACTCTGTTATGATAACTACCCCCCATTGAGAACTCTCTTCCTTGCTCTCCCTGGATCCTCCCTGCTTTACCACCCCCTCTGGTCTGGCCTTCCCCCCCATGGACTCTTCACCTGGAGGTGCCCTTTCCTTGTTCATGCCACTTTCCTCCCCTTCCCCCTGCCCATGCTTGTCATGTATTCCCCCCTACATGGCTTTCCTGATTCCCTAACCCTGTCTCCCTTTCTGCCCTGAGTCCTGACCCTTCTCCTCTGACCCCCTTTACTCGGCTCTGTCTCTGCCTCTCCCTGTTTCCTGAGATCACCTCTTTCCTGTAGTTATCCAGATCCTGCAGAACTGCAAACCTATTTGAGATCTTCATCCCCTTATCTGAAATGCCTTCTGCTACCTTACCCTGTTCACCCAGCTTTCCTCTCTGACCTGTCTCTCCCCCTCCTCTGCCTCCCACCTCCACCACCTTCCAATTTCCTTCATTCTCCCCAGTTTCTGGGGCTCCAGTGATTTCTGGCCCTGAAACATCCTCCTAGAGTCCTGCCTTGGCCCACTCCCTGCCCTGTCTGGCACAACCTGCTGTCTCCCTTCCCCGGCCCATCTGCCCAACCTCCTCCCCTCCTCCTCCTTCCCAATTCTCACCTCAGCCACTTTATTTCTCCTTTAAGTTGTCTAAGTTATCTACAGACTAGCTATGTTGAATATCTGGGGTAACAATATGTAAAAATGACAAAGTTATGAGCGTACATTTACATTTTTATATGCTCACTTGTAATTTTGTTAATTTTAACTTGCATTCCCTGGTGGTGGGGGGCAGGTCCTGCACTTCTGTAGGCAGATGAAGTCTTCCCATGGCACAGGGCCCAAAGGGCCCTGCACATCTGCACCTGTTCATGCAGGTCCCAAAGGGACTTGCACAAATCAGGATACGAGTTCACTATCTCAAAAAGAAAGGAAATTCTTTGCAAAAAACTTTGTTACTGCACCAGTTCGTGTAACTTAACGCCACAAAAAGTAGGGAAATGTGGCATTAGGGTTTCAAACCCTATCTCCTCATCCCCCCACACAGCAAAAAAAGGAAAAAATATTAGGGTTTTCGGTCTCTGGAGTCTTCGCAAATCAGTGCTGGAGTCTTCCTTGGGGCTGTCAACCCTAATGCCCACCATGTTCCCTGAGCAACCAATGTCACACATGATCTCCTACAGGCCCTGCCTGAAGAAAGCTACAACAAATTGTGCTGGTAACATGTAGCAAGACATACTTCTCTACCTTTGCAGAGCATATCATTATGAGGCACTGGTTTGCAGCTCTACCTTGTGCTTCGTCAGGAGGCTGGTAAGGGGTGAGTATTAGGGTTGACAATCCACTGATTCACGAAGACTCCGGAGACCCAAAACCCTAATATTGTTTCCTTTTGCTGTTCAGGATGGGGGGTGGAGATTTTGTGGTGTTGAGTTACCCAACTGGTGCATTAATAAAGTTTTTTGTTTATATATATATATATATATATATTGCAAAGTACATACATATCTACACATATACACACTCAGGGCCTATTCACAAACAGGCCAGGGTGGCTGTGTCGCAGCTAACCAGGTGCCCGGAGCCCCTGCGTGATTCCGACTGTGCCCCCTTGTGGCATTCACTTTTACCTACACCCCGTCTGCACTGGATCCCTGGCGAGCATGGAGCTCCACGTATGTGTGGGCTGGGGTCTCCATGGAGGGGGCGGCACTCTGCACCATTCACAAAAGTGCAGACTGCCATACGTGAAGGCCAGTGGCTATGTGTCTGGAGGGCAGCTGTAATGGATACATGCCCCCCTCCAGATGCTGCCACCGGACCCGCTGGTGCGGGGGGTCATCAGACCCCCTCCAGATGTTGCTGCAGGTGTCAGGGACTGTGGTTGGGCTGGGGGCAGACAGCCAGCAAATGCCCTCCTGACAGCTTGACCAGCACTCTGCGCGCCCCCGCAAGATGGTGCCATACCAGCACAAGTGATCCACTGTGGATCCCCCTCCGCGAACCTCCGCACCGGGGGCGCAGAAGGGGAGCCAGGTGGGGACCACTGCTGTGAATGCGGTCCCCCACGTGGATCTTCAGGCTCTGAGCTGCGCTGGCTTTTATGCGCAGGATCGGCACCTATTAGTGAATAGTGCCCAATACCCATGTATAAATGTGTTATTGACACCTTAATAACACATTACTACCCAGCACCCTACAAACCACCCCAATAACACATGTAACAAGTCCCCCAAAACTCAAGTAACAAGCCTCCCCCTCCACACTACAGTAAAACACAGGACACAGCAAGAAGTGTACAACCTAATGCATTACATAAAATAAAAGATGGAAAAGTCCTGCATGCTGGTGAAATAATACCATCTCAAGGTCAAACAAGCTCATATAGGCCAGTCGCCCTTCAGGCAAGTGGCTTTATGGCTTATTAAACCCCTCAACGGTATTATTTCCTTGCATATCACACTCTGTCATCATTTTCAAATGTTTTTCATTTTTATGTGGAAATGTAACATTTTCCCCAGAAAGGTATGCTGCGCTACCATTTCCGGAGGAAATGTACCACCAAGTTCATTTTTTTGAAGCCCTGATTATGCCTTGTTTTCTTTGCTTAAAAAAAGGGGGCCTGTCCTAAGGGAGGAGTGCTATTTTCCCTAATTAATTAAACAAATGCAACCATCAAGCAGGGTAACAATAAGATCCCATACCAAGGTACTAGAAACTCCATTTTTCATAGTTCCCAGTTTGTAATCTCTAACATGGACAACAGTAAAACACACAGATGAACACACACACACACACACACACACACACACACACACATATACATAAAGTCACACAGCAATGTGCCTATTCCTGTACAGCTGCTTACACAATATACCACAACAGGGTGTGGGTTATGCTGGGATTTACCCACACCTGGTGTGGTTTGGTCACGAGGCCGCAGGCCGGGTGAGTAAACCACACCAGAAGTGGGTAAATCCCAGCATAACCCACACCCTGTCGTGGTATATCGCGATTATACAATGTCCCCTGAATTTTTTTTTGTATTATCTTGCCTCTTGAGTGGCCTCTCCTTCGAGCCACAAAGCACTGAGCTCACCTCCCCAGGGACCCCCGTAGCCAACTCCTGCCTCATACTGCAGCCAGTCCCAGGGTAACCCAATGTATCCCTTCGTCAGACGGTTTCTCTCCATCCAGAGAGAAAGTGCCTTACGGCTTATCTTCTTGGCCCTGGGTGCTGCTGGGGTCGGTCCTGTCTGACCGGGGGGTCAGTGGCAGCGAGGGTCTGGTCGGCCATCATCTGGTCACTCGAGACAACATTTTCTTTCTTTTCTTGGCCCAATTGTAGCTCTGCTCTGTAGAGCTCCTGGTCTCCACCAGAGGCCACTACAGAACGAGGCAAGCTCCCCAACCCACCACAGGCAAGGACAGCAGCCCTCCAGATGCTCAATCCTCTCCTTTCCCTGCCAACCCCTGGTGCCCTGAGTCCGTTTCCGAACCCAGGTCGTCAGTGTGGTGTGAGGTGTGGCGTCCAGTGCCTCAAGCTTCAGTGCCACTGGGCCTGCTCTGTATAGAAAAAATGTAAGGGAAAACACATTTTTTTTTTCAGTTTAAATGACTTTTTTTAGTTTATTCTTCCGCCACAAAGTATAGTTCCTTGCTACTAAGGCAGAATAGTGAGCATAATCTCAAGCTGAAACATATGCTGACAGGAATGTTACTTTCCTGAGGTTACTTTATTAGGTTTTATGTGATATTTAAGAATGTGACAGGGAGAAGAAGTGGAAGAGCGAGGTGTGACGGGGGGGGGGAGAGAGAAACAAGCAGCTTGGCTCAGCGCCATTTACTACAATTTGGCAGTGGCACTGAATTGGCAGCTGACTTTTTTTTTTATTTCTTTTGGTTGTGCTTAGAAACGGGGAGACTGAGAAGCATTTTATATTTTATTTTTTTTAGATTTAGACAGGGGCAACCAAAAGAGGGAAAGGCAGCGTTACAATATTATGTGGTATGTGACAGGGAGAAGTAGTGGAAGAATGAGGTGAAAAGGGTGGGAGAGAGCGAGAGAGAGAGAGACAGATAAGCAGCTTGACTGTCGGCACCATTTACTACAACTGGCAGTGGCACTGAATTGGGAGCTTTTTTAATTTCTTTTGGTTGTTCTTAAAACCGGGGAGCTTGAGATGCATTTTTTTAAGATACAGACGAGAGCAGCCATCTGTGACAGTAACATATTTTAGAAAATAACAAACCGGCGATATACAATTCCTATATTCCAATATGACCTGGGACTTCTATTTCCAAGAAAAGAAAAAGTGTTGCTCCTTACTGCTCAGTGACAGAAACTAAAGCGGTGCACGCTTTGATTTAATTAAATCACACTGCTGTCACGCTTTTTGGTTGTCCTTAGAAACGGAGAGACTGAGATGCGTTTTTTTTAGATACATACAGGAGCAACCGAGAGAGAGGGAAAGGCAGTGTGACAGCGGTGTGTTTTAATGAAATCAAAGTGTGTGCCGCTTACTGAGGAAGAAGGGGGTGATTGCTGTATTGTAGTCATTATTTATTTCAGGAAGGACATTTGACTTGATAAGCTCATTTTTGTTTGCCATAAAGACCGACCGGTTGCAGGAGTGTTTTTTTTTTTTTCAGTAATCCTTGTGTGCCGTTTATCGGGCTACCATCGGGGTCCTTAGATGTGGAGTACGGATTGGTGATACGTGGGGATGACTGGGGAGAGAGTCGCAGACTAACTATGGCCTGCATTCTTGAGTGAGTGCCAGCCAGGTACTATGGGATTGTAAAATGTTTTTTTCCCTCTGAAGATGAGCCGTTAGTGGGGAGAACTGACTGAAAACTGCTGCCTATTTTATATATTTTAGCACAGTCCAGGACTCCAGGGGTTGCGATCAGGTCGGTGACCTGGGACGGGTTTAGCGGCAATTCAAGATGGTGGGTTTAACATTTTTATTTCAGGGGGTCAGTTTGATTTCGGGAGATGCAGCTGACTGGCACCTTTTCCCGTGGGTTATGCCAGGATTTACCACAGGTAAAAGGTGCCAGTCAGCCATTCAGAATGTTTGATTCTCTGACCCCACTGTATAAGTAAAAAGATTCAATTACAGCAGGCAATCTCCTTTTGGGTTACTTTATGTTGTCTGTACCATGAGTATACTCATCAGACCCCTGTGTACCAAGTTTCAAAGCATAGTTACGTAGTAACACAGTACTGCAGTGTGGAAAGGACTTTGGGTTCATGGTGCCTGCCCTTCCTGTTGCACGGCAGTGACTACAGCCAATCTGAGTACTGTTATCAAAGCTTAATTGTTAGAAAAGTACTCCTACTTAAGCTGTGTAACCCTATGTGCTTATCTCTACCAGCAATCTGTCTAGTCCTGCTTTGAAAGCCTGAATGGTGGTTTCCACAACCTCATCAGGTAAGCCGTGAGAAGTAACTCTAATGCTTCTGCTCATCCACTCCCCCCAGAACAAGTGCAAACCTTTAGTTATGCATTTTTAACACCATTTGTATTCTAATGCAACAGTCTATAGTGAAAAGGCTCCATGTTATTCCAGCGAATCATTAACAGCGACTGCAATCTGAGCTAATTATTTATAGCGCAGAAAAAATGAGTGACCGGCACATCCAGTGAAGCACATTTCAGCCCATAATGTATACCTGGAAATTTAAATTATATGCTAAACCACAAAGATATTCCTATAAACAAAGCCACCGTACAGGAGCATGGGCATCCCCCTCTGGCTGCACAGGAACTCCACCGGCATCTGTCCCACCTTGCACCCACCCCATTATATCACCCTGCTACACCTGTGTCTAATCAGGCTGATTGCATGAAACTGTGCACAGGTGCAGCAAGGCACTCCTGAAGACACTAATGCATGTATTGTTATTTTGCAGGGGCTGTGCCCCCGCGTACCCCCCATCTTTATTATACTAACTCCGAGGTGCTCTTTGCCTCTGGAGATCGCTGAATGTTCATATTCACTCAAATTTGTCTTTTGAGCAATCGGTCTAAAGGCTTCATTGGCAAGCTTTTAAACTAGTCAAAGGGGGAGGCACTGACAAGCAGCAGGAAAATCCCAGCCTCTCCCTACAAAACAGGGTACTAAATGAGAAAAAGAGTGAGGTAGAACGGTCAGTGGGGGATGCTGCAACAGAAGGTAAAGCCATCAAAAAATGGACAGCAATGAGTACTAATGCCCGTAGTCTGGGTAACAAGCTTCCTGAATTAGTGGCCTTGATGGAGGAGGAACATCTGGATATCGTGGCAGTCACAGAAACATGGTACACACAAAACCATGACTGGGACATAAACATACCAGGATACACTGTCTACAGGAGGGACAGGAGGGTAAAAGAGAGTAGTAGTTCTTACATAAGGGAAGGAATAAAAGCAACAGAACAAAAGGGTAAACAGGGAGGAGAAGAAGCACTGTGGGTAAATTTGAGACAGGCAATGGCACCACAATACGTACAGGGTTAGTATCAGACCTTCTCTCAGGAGAGGAAATGGACAGGGAAATGATAGAAAGTATACTTAGAATGACAGAAAAAGGGGAGATATTGCTGATGGGTGATCTGAATACGCCAGATGTTTACTGGAGTGCAGTTGCAGCTGCCACTCCGAAGAGTGCAGTTATTCTAGATGCCCTACAGGGGGCATGCCTTAGACAACTAGTACTGGAGCCCACTCGAGAGGGAGCAATATTAGACTTGATTCTCTCAAACGGAGATGGAGAGAGGATCACAGATGTAGAAGTGGGTAGCTATCTGGGAACTAGCGACCATAGAACAGTATGGTTCACAATAAACACAGCAATAGAGTCAAGCCATACAAAGACAAAAGTATTGGACTTTAGGAGGGCTGACTTTGCCAAAATGGGTGAGTGCCTAAGGAATGCACTAGCAAATGGGCAGGAAGGAGGGGTGGAAGAACAATGGGGAATAATAAAAACTGCCATCACAGAGGTAACGAGCCTTGTGTGAAGCAAATAAACAAAACAAGACGATGTAAGAAACCACTATGGTTCTCAAAGGAAGTGGCAGTGAAGGTTCAAGAGAAAAGAAAGCATTCAGGAAGTACAAGGAATCGCAGAAGGAGCAGGACAGATAACTGTATCAGTTAAAGCAAAAGGAGGCTGGGAAGGCAGTCAGAACAGCAAAGGCCCAAACCGAGGAAAAGATAGCCAACTCAGTTAAGAAGGGGATAAAACCTTTATAGGTACATCAGGAGCAAAGGAAGACCAAGGGAGGGATGCATGAGGCTTAATAAAGGGAGGGAGGGTGGCAGCAGGAGACTGTGAAAAGGCAGAGATACTAAACAAATATTTTTGCTCAGTATTTATAAATGAAGAGGGGGAGGTACATAAAACAAACAGTAGTAACACTCTGGATACAGAAGTTGATACCAGCCCATTTACAGAAGAAAGGGTTCTGAAAAAACTCTTAAAACTGAAGGTGGACAAAGCAATGTGGCCTGATGGGATACATCCCAGAATTCTAAAAGAGCTAAGGGTAGAACTAGTGACACCACTGACTACCCTTTTTAACAAATCATGGGAGGATGGGGTGGTACCCGAGGACTGGAGGAGGGCAGATGTGATTCCCCTTCACAAAAGTGGGAGCAAGGCAGAAGCAGGAAACTACAGACCTGTTAGTTTAACCTCAGTGATAGGAAAAATGATGGAATCACTTCTGAAGGAAAGAACTGTCGAGTATCTAGAGGCCAGAGGGGCACAGGACCCTAGGCAGCATGGATTCACAGCGGGAAGGTCATGCCAGACAAATCTGATAGATTTCTTTGACTGGGTGACCAAAGTAGTAGATCAGGGAGGGGCTGTGACATGGCCTACCTAGACTTTAGTAAGGCATTTGACACAGTCCCACACAAAAGATTAATATACAAGTTAGCCAGCCTGGGAGTGGGTCCCAAGATGACAGCCTGGGTAAAGAATTGGCTGGAGAATAGGACACAGAGAGTAATAGTAAATGGAGTCCACTCAGAAGAAAGGAGGGTTACTAGTGGGTACCGCAGGGTTCAGTATTAGGACCGGTCCTCTTCAATGTCTTTATAAGCGACATTGCAGAAGGACTGGAAGGAAAAGTATGTCTCTTTGCAGATGACACTAAGATCTGCAACAGAGTTGATGCACAGGGTGGGGTGGATAGGATGAGAAGGGACTTGGCAAGGTTAGAGGAATGGTCAAATGTATGGCAGCTTAGATTCAATGCTAAGAAGTGCAAGGTAATGCACCTGGGAAACAAAAACCCAGGGGAAGAGTACACAATGGGCGTTGAGATACTAACAACAACAAAACTGGAAAGGGACCTGGGGGTAGTCATATCAGATGACCTAAAGGTGGGCAAGCAATGTGAGAGGGCAGCAAGGAGAGCTGAGGGGTTACTGGGATGCATAGGGAGAGGCATCACCAGTAGAAAACAGGAAGTTATTATCCCTCTGTACAGACAGCTGGTGAGACCCCATCTGGAGTACTGTGTGCAGTTCTGGAGACCCAATCTCCGCAAAGACATAGACAGGATGGAAGCTGTCCAGAGGAGGGCAACTAAAATGGTGCAGGGTCTGCACCGAAGACATATGAAGAGAGACTTAAGGAGCTTAATATGTATAGCCTCGAGGAAAGGAGGGAGAGGGGGGACATGATAGAAACTTTCAAGTACCTCAAGGGAATCAACAAAGTCCAAGAGGGTAGCATCTTTCAAAAAAAGAGGTGTGCAAGAACAAGAGGGTGCAATTTGAAGATGGGGGGGCAGCTCAGAGGTAATTTAAGGAAGTATTTTTTCACAGAGAGGGTTGTGGATGCATGGAACAGCCTTCCGGAGGAGGTTGTGGAGTCAAAATCAGTGGTGGAATTCAAGCATGCATGGGACAGTCATAAGGCAATTCTTGGGGGTGGGGGTAAGAAGAAGTAGGCTGCTGGTTAACTAGGATCTGCAGCTTATCCAGTAGGTAGGGAAATGGGCAGACTGGGTGGGCCAAGCGGTCCTTATCTGCCGTCAAATTCTATGTTTCTATGTAAATTGGCATGTCGCTGTATATTACCATTCGCTCATTTTGAAATCGCACTTCATCATTCGCGCAAATTAATTCACCCATTTTGATTAGCTTAAATGACGTGCTACCTAGCGAAAATCAATCTGATTATGTGGTTTTCGTTTATTCTTCTTTAGATGTTGGTATATTCAGGGAACGTATTTTCTTTGTTGGAACATTTTGTACAGTTTGTATAAAAAAAACTGATGGATTTGTATTTCTATATTTTGTAAAGGCAATAAGCTAAACAATAAACTTGACTAGTTCTGCATGTATTCGCTCATGTATGCAGCTATATGCCCCATCCCATTGGTAGGCTACTGATTTCAGAAGGTTTTCTTAGAGGAAAGTTGTCATAATTTGAATTACCTCACTCCCCCAACGCTTTACCTTTTTAGCCGTGGCTCTTTTTTTTTTTAAGCATTTTAACTTACTTTACTTGTAAACTCTGGGATTAGGCAACATGGCAGACGCAGCACAGTGCCACATCGTTCAATTCAACACAACAAGGAAGTAAAGTAAGTTAAAACACTTTAAAAAAAAATTTGGCTTGCAAAAAGCATAATCGGCGGGTAAAGCTTTGAGGGATGGGGAGATTCAGGTTATGACAGCTTTCCTCTTACATATATATTGTTGTTTTTTTTCTCTGTATACATTGCACATTTAGGATTGTTATGTATGATGTATATTATGTACAGGTAGTTGTATTTGTTTGGATATTAACTTCAAAATCAATAAAAACAGATTGATAAAAAAAAAGGGATTGTAGGTTGCTGTTAATGAGGGCTCTGGTCACCAGCAAACAAGCTGCAGCTTGCATCAGCTACATACAATTAAACAACATTATCTGCAAAATATAAATTTCCGGACATTCAGTTATTTATTGCTAAGGGCTTCTGCATGAAAACAGTATTCTTTGCCCGTTTGCGCTCCTTTGCACCTGATGCTTATTCCTAGTTAAGGTCAAAATTCTCAGTTTGTTCCATCACAATTGCTATAGCAACAGATGGTGATATCATAATCAGGAGATAATGCCCTCAGTAATAAATTTCAAAAATCTCTTCTTGTAAAAATATACGAACAGCTACACCTTACTCTAGCTAAAAGCACTTGAAGTAGCTGGGACTTGCACATGAATTCAGCAACGCAGTAACGTAACCTATGGTCCTGTGACTCTCCTACTACAGGCATTTGAGATTGTAGCACAGCAGGTAGTATACTTGTCTTGGCGTGCCACAGGGTGACAGAAATTACAAGCAATATAGAGTCACCAATGACTCATCATGTTCACTCCAGATCCTGGACAGCAGAATGGAAACTGGCACAGGACTGTGTGTACCACTGCACGAGTGGGGGGGGGGGAGATGGGGTGCTCTCCCACTATAGTCTTTCCTTCTATAACACTGTTTATCAGGGTGGGGGGATGGCCAGCAGCCAAGCTGAGAACATAATCTTCATGCAGCTCTCTACCTATTGCTAATTAAAGCCAATAATCACCCATTTAAAACTAATAATTTCTATCTTAAAGGGACACTGTCAGCTTTTCACCTCCATTCTGAGTGAAATGTGAGCCTTGTGCCACTAGGCACATAGTTAAATAACTTTTGCAGTAGAGTGCCCCTATAGATTACAAAAGGCAGCAGTTTACCTCATTTTTTAAATTTGATCATATGCAAGCAATAAGACACAAGGGGGTGTGCATTAGACATTTCTAATGCACAGTCAGAGGCGTAATAAGGCACGAGGCCCCAGGCCGAGTGCGTTTAGCCCATGACCGTGTGTTACAAATGCCTAATGCACACCCCCAGAGTGTCTTATTGCACTTATAAAATGGGAACCTGTATTTGTCATAACTGTGACAATCAAAATTCAGAGGTTTAATATAAAATAAAGTTACATGTTGTGTGAATTTTTAGATAAAATAGTCCTTCCGTCTGTAATGCTGCATTTGCATAATATAGTTTCTATACAACAATCATTAAAAAAAAACGCTAAAAATGTACTGGCAATTATGGGGTCACTGCAGAATCACATTTGAAAGTCGTAAGCCCTTAGTGAATAACCAAGCAAATAGCTGACAGGCTCTAGGAAACTGCGGCTCAGCAGACAGGAGAAAACATCAATTTCTGGTACTGAACATAAAACAGGAGGATTAATGTTCTACTGCTGTGTGTTTAACAGAGAAACAATCTCTGGTTATGAGGTACAGTCTTCTGCCAAACATGATTTGTCTAATTGGGATCAGAGGAAAAAAATGGTGTAAGCGAGTCGACAGGAAGGCACGCAGGCAAAGAATGAGCAGCAGATTGAGTGAGTGAACGGGCAGGCTGGCGGGAGAAATCCGCGAGCACAGCGATTTTAAAATGTTGAGGAGAACTGAAGCAAGTTAGTATATACAGCGGCTGAGAAATTATTGTGTAGGATTCTGAGCGCTACTTACTGTTTCCTGTTCAGTGCCAGAAATGTGAGGTTCCTGTTGAAATTGAAGGGGGTTGTGGAGATCTGAAAGAGACGAAGGGTCACAGATGAGTCAACGGATGTCTGGAGTCCCACCACTAGTGGGAGGGGGTGAGGGCTTGCAAGCGATCACAACTTTGCTGAGATGTATGTGATGTGAGAAGAAGGAAAGTAAAAATAATGGAGGTTTAACAACTTTCACACTAAAAGAAGTGTGCCGAAGAGCAATTGAGGTTTTGTCTGTATTAGGACCGCAAGAGAAACTCGCTAGTGTGTGAGCGGGCAGCAGCTGTAAGCATTTGAACGAGAAGCGGGTGGGTGCTGAATTAAATCTGATCACTAATGTGGGTGAAAATACAAGAAAATTGTTGCTCATAAGTGTGTTCTGCTGGAAAACAGGGCACTATGGAAGTATTTTTGACAATTTAGTGGGATTTATTCAGTTTAAAAAAACAAAGAAAATGGCGGTCATTAAGATTCTTAGCATTTCTTAACATTCTAAATGCTCATTTATATGTGATCTTTGGGCTGCTTTCAGATTGTCTGCACTTGTTTTTAGCTGTGCATTAGATGGATCTAATGCACAAGTACTAGCCAATCAGCATGCTGGATTTTTCTTTCCCATTTTATAATTCTGTTTAGAAGCGTCCCGTCTGAAATACAACACTCACCAGAAGCATCTGTTCACCCAGCGCTCTCCCGATATGGACTGTAATAAGGAATCAGTCCTGGCACGTTAGAGTTAAAAACGAGTAGTATTGTTACGAAAACCTTTCGTGCTATTTCTGGAAATCGCGCGGCATGTGCAAGACTGACGCGCTTCTGGCGATGCGCGTGATCTCGCTCCAGTTGCTCTTTGCGCATGCACGTGATTTTGGAGGCACTTTTCAAAAGGATTATGTGGCAATACTGCTGCTCGTTTTTAACTCTAACATGCCAGGACTGATTCCTTATTAGGATAGCTATTGAACAAACTAATTTGTCCACTATGTTTACAAAAAAATTCATATCGGGAGAGAGCTTGGTGGCAGACACGCGTCCTGGGTGAACAGATGCTTCCGGTGAGTGCCGTATTTCAGATGGGACGCTTCTAAACAGAAACATGACAAAATTTAAAAAATGAGATAAACTGGTGGCTTTTGTAATCTATGGGGCACTCTACTGCAAAAGTTATTTAACTATGTGCCTAGCGGCACAAGGCTCACATTTCACTCAGAATGGAGGGGAAAAGCTGATGGTGTCCCTTTAACATCAATTAGTGAATACAATTTTGCCTCCGGTACCTGTGGGACTAAGAATTTTTTCTAAGAAGTATTACATCCAGAGATATGGTGAGAGTGAATAAAGCAGCAGCAAATTCAGACGGAGCCCATGCCAAGGATCCAGGAATGGGCGGCAGCAAAGATCAACACCGTGGTGGTGGGGATCGTGCTGAGGCCCAGCCTTCCAATGCAGCCCTACTACGTACAATCCAAAGTTTGGATTTTTAGCTCCGAACTTAAAACAACTGCACACGAAAGTAGCAATCCTGACAGAAGAAACCAAAGGGGCGGCAAAACCAGCTGAGAAGGCGCTGGATGTAACTACGGGATCACAAATGAAAAAAAAGTGTATTAAGGAGGCGTCCCACGACATCTCGCCTCTCTGGGGGAGGGAAGGGGCCACTGCCCGCTACTTGCCTGACCCCAAGCGGAGTCTCAAAGTACAGCTAGGTGTACAGCTGCTTGCAGGGGAAGGCTGGCCACAGACATGCAGTGGACGTCGGCGTGCTGCACCCTGACATCAGAGTATGCTCTGTATGTGGGGAGGAAACCAGGAGGAAAATACCTGCTGGCCCCAGGGAGACAGAATTTTGGGAGCTAGCCCTAATCTGCAGCCACCTACCTGACTGCCTGGACCAACGGAAGTTGATTGTTGGGGTGTAGGAGCCCCACCTCGTCCCCACCCGGGGAACCGTGGCTTCATGGGGTACCAGTGACAGACTCAGGTAAGGTAGGCTTGCAGGGGTAGACTCCAGGGATCTCCTGAGGATGCGGGGCAGACAGGGTGTAGGAAGGGGATAAAAAGAATTTAAAAAAATAATGTTGATCTATCTAGCACATCCCCAAGTGAGGTAGCATTTGTGCAGGGGCATAATTTACTGATTTTGTTACTGTTAAAATGTTGTACTTGTATTTTACTAGGAATTATTCTTTTGTAATGCCTGCCTGTAAGTAACTATATGTAATGTATTGTTTACATAAACTCTAATAAACTGGAAGTAAAAAAAAAACACTTTATCAACACTGCTGCTCTATATCAACTACTGTTATCACTCTTTTTTTTTACATTTTTAATATTGCAGTGTTGCTTTCCACTCTCTACACTGCACTATATCAATTGGCAATCACTGCAATACTGCTTCACCATTATTTTAATTTACTATAATTACAATGTTGATTTTTCACTTGGGATCTTAGACCCTCAATGTTTCATATTCCTGGGTGTCTCTAGGCTTGGTCACATGCCCTGGTAAGAATCTGCTGTGCTCAAGCCGTGTCCTAGCAATGATATATACAGTGGCTAGCAACACAGCCCTCCAGATGTTAACTTACATACATGATCAGACAAAAGTGCCCCGTAGCCAGCATGTGTCATCCTTAATTCCTGGAGCCATCACTGTTCAAACTCTTTTTTGCCTGTTGCCAAGTCTGAAGGATTCTGCAGTACTTTCTGCATGAAATATACCACATAAAATAAAACTCAGAAGTAGTTATCGCTGCAGTGCCAGGACAAAACAGGAGTTTCTCTATCAAAATTCCTGAGCATCTACAGCACTGAGGATTTAGAAATGAGGTGATAAAATCCTCAGAAATCACCTAAATGTTGCAGTAAGTACTCTGTGCTGTGTACCTTTTGGCCTTTGAAACTGTCTTTATTTTCCGGAATGCCTTCCAACACATGAAAACATTTGAAATTAGCTGTAGGCCATCATTTACTGAATGGGACCTCTGTCCATCACATCCTTGTGGGCAGAAGGTGGCCAACACCCAATGTTGTTTTTCTAATCCTGCTGCAGTTTGCTTGCATTAACAAAGGTAAATATTTATTGTAAAAAAAAAAAACTTAAATTTTCCCTGATTTCTATCCCTGGACAACTTCCATGTCTCTGAAAGGATGTCTCCAATGACGACTTTCCCACACTGTCCCACCAATAAAATACCACCTTGGCCTGGAAGAATGTCCTTTGCTGGAGTAAAAGGGTAGTTCAAAGACTGTCTGCCACCCGTACTGAATCTTTTCTGCTATGTAGGGCAATGCCACCTGTACTGAATCTTTCCTGCTATGTAGGGCAACCAACCAAGAGACTACACACCTCTTTCAAAATGCTCAGAAGTAGAGAACTTGACACTACATGGCAGGACACCCAGATGCGAGTCCCAGCTCAGTCAACAAGTTGAAATTATTTGAACTTTTGCAGCAAAAAATTCTAATAAATTCAACATGGACTGAGCCGGGACTCGCTGCAGGATCCCCTGCTGTGTGCTGCCCAACTCTGCAGTTCTTCTCAGCATTATACCAACACAACTGCAGCACTAAATCTGTGTTTCCCTTATACCTCAGCGGTACAACAAAAAAACATATTTTGATACTTTTATTCCTTTCTTTTGGAATCCTCCTTAAAAAAGGCAGACAGAACAAAAAAAATACAGTTTATCAAGCTAAACCTGATCATTAAACAAAAAAAAAAAAAGTCTGTGTAAATTGGTTAGGCGAGTTGTTGTATATAACAAGCTTCATTACACTTACTGAGGTCACATGTCTGTTTCTAAGGAGTGGCTCTTTAGAAAGTTATAGCTCTGAAAGCTGACTGTAACTTTCTTGCAGTATAAAGATGATAAACATAAAGTCAGGGAGCCTCTGGCCAGGGTGGGGGTAATAAATGTGGGAAGAAAAACATGTTTCAAAGGTACAGTATTCCTGGTTCTAAGCAAAGAGTCTCTGGACGTCACCAACGACTATCCTTTAAACTAAGTCTGCCTCGCCACCTCATCCCACACCCCAATCTAATTGAAAATATTACCTTTAAAGTGGGAGCATGCAGCACAAAGGGCCTCCACACACAAGTGTGGGACTGTTCCCAATGTCCACTTTGTGTTCAAAATCATGTTGGTGTTTTGTGGTTTACTGTAGCATAGCAGATTGTATCAGACTAACTGTGCTTAGTTCTAGGCTGACATGTTCTGTTACTACAAATTCCAGATCCACTGCAGCTGACAACACAGCAATTGGCAGCAGTGGGAGCATCAACAGACTGCAGTGCATGTTAAAGAAATAAAGCACGACAAGGTGGGTGTTATGCTGGGATAACATCCCTTTTTGGGTGTTGGATGCCCCCACCCAAAGCGGGATGCTATCCCAGCATAACACCTACCCTGGAGTGCAGTATTCCTATTATGCAATGGCTCAGGAGTTAAAGAGAAGAAAAAAAAATGAAAAAGTTCATTTAAAAGTATCTTTTTCTGTGTTTTTTTTTTGTAAAGCGTAGGTTTACTTTTTTTAAAAAGTGCCTATTTCTTCTTTTGGCCAGCAGGTGGAGCTCCTGTAACTGCGGCTCTGCACTGGCGAGTCCTGACAGAAACATTTCCATGTTGTCTCCCATCTTTGTGCCACCTGAAATTTAAATGACCCCCCAAATGGTGCACTTCTGCCATTTGGTTTTACCTGTGTCGGTCTTTGTTCCCATTCTGTAGCCAGCTGTGCTGAGGGCAGTACTTCCTGGTTCCTCAGCCCCCACTCTGCTGACTCCCAGTTCGTATTACACTCAGAAACAAGTTGTAAGGGGAGAAAGTACATTTAAGAGCTATACCGCAGCCGTTGGAAAGGGTCTGTCTGTTGTGTTGTACTTTGAAATCTTAACAGCAGAACTGGGATGGTTGGCGGTCGGTGAATGTACAGCACGGTGATCATTACCTGTGCACGTGCTGTCTTACTGCAATGCCAAGCAGGAGACCGAAAAAAGAAAAGGGGTTTATAAAATGCACTGCCGTCAGTTTAGTTCGGGAGAAGTTCTCCCAGTACAGTTGTTGTGTGTACTGGCAGAAAGAAAGCTGCTCTAAATTGGTAAAGGAGAGGGGTCACGCTGTTGACTGGGACCAATGAAGCTGATCGCACTGATGGCTTGAGTTTTGTGGCATGATTTTTTTTGGTTTTAATATCTGATGTGGTCATGAGTGTGCTGGGACTAGAGCCGGGATGTCATGCTGGGATAACATCCCGGGTCCAGTCCCAACCTGACCAATCAGGGACAAGCATTCTTTCTTGCTATTTTATGATAAAGCTTAATCTCTGATCAGGTGTTTTCTGGGTCTGCTTTTCTCTAGAGGCTAAGTACAGTTCTCTGTGAGTGTACTTAGCCCAGGGAGGACAGCAGGACCAGCAAACAAATAATCAGAGCTTATACAAACTCTAATATGCACTGCAGGCTACTCAACCTCCCACTGCTGCCTACTGCTCTGATGTCAGCTGCAGGGGATTCTGGGATTTGTAGTAATGGAAGATATCAGCCTAGAATGAAGCAAAATTAGCCTGATACAGTCTACTACACAGCACTACAGCAAACCAAATCTACTATACAGTACTATAGTAAACAGTAAGTAAACCAAAATGTTTTTGAACGCAAAGTGCACACACTGGGACCAGCCCCACATTTGAGTGTGGGGCTCTTGGTACTAACCGTTTCCCCTTTAAGTTAAATGAAAAACAAAATTAATATTTGTGCCACTGCCTTTAACAACTACATATACAGTGTATTCATTGCATTAGGAAAATAAATCATAATTCCGCATTTTTGCCAAACATAGAATCAGACAGCAGATAAGGGCGACTTGGCCCACCCAGTCTGCCCTTTTCCCCCAACCTACATTTCCACCACAGACCCTACTTGATCTACAGCTATGCACATGTCAACTATACACAAAAGATTCAAGGAGCTCGATTTTCAAAGACCATAAATGATATCACTACAGAATGCTGAAACTCGGAATGCTGACACCCAAGATCCCGAGCCCGACATCCCATTTCCCTGATGGATCGGCATCCTGACAGTGGTAAGCCTGACTCCTGAACTTGCACCGACCCAGAGTTTGTTGTAATAATTGGGGCGGTAGTGAACATGGTGGATTAGGAGCGGAGTAGTAGCAGACTGTCGGGTGGGGGGCCACTAGACCACCAGGTTATTTATATACATATATATTGGGGACATTGGGCAGGGGGATACACTAGACCACCTTTATTCAGGGGACACTGGGGAGGGGGGCCACTAGACCACCAGGTCTTGTTATTTACATTATTTTGGGAACATCGGGATCAGGCAGGGGGAGCACTAGATCACCAGGGTCTAGAGCGGCGCACAGCCACCCTGCAGCTTGCAGCAAACCTCCCCATGCACCCTCTGTTTGATGCATGGCTGCAGTTGCCACTAGCTGCAGGACTTTGCCACCAGTACCCTGCCCGATACAGAATCGGGCGCAGGGTCCCTGTCACAAAAGGCAATGTCACAAGCTGCTGTTTGCTGCACCTTGCGCCGATGTAAGCCCTTTTGAAACGCGAGCCCCAAAACTCACTTACTACTAAAATACAAGTTAACAATGAGCTGATGCCAGATTTTCATTCTGTGAACATGCTGAAATTCAGCATTTTGGGACACTGGCAAAGCAGGTCTGAAAGAACTCGGTTCTCTTTGGATGCCATGATATAGCACTTTTCACATGGAGCACACACTAAGCACGTACAAGGTGGGGACAAGCCACATGACCAGCAGTAGCCAATCAGTGATGCTGGAGTTTGAACTCCTCATGCTGCACACATCCCAGTGCGCACGCTCGCTCTCTCTCTCTCTCCCCCCCCCTCACACACACACACACACACACACCGGTAGGATCTGGCTACTGAAGAAGCTCCTTTCATATGAAAAAGAGCATTTTTTTTTTAAATCATCAGAGACTCACGCACTATCATTCTATAGGAACACTGTAAGCTTTTATCTGACTTTTATAGTCCCAGTTGAAAACGATGCCTGCACACATCTGTATTACTGCACATAACATTATTTGGTCCTGCTCATCTTAAAATGCTCTTTAAAAATTTTTTTGGAATATTTTAGTATCTCCCCATCCTGAGTGATATCCTGGGTGGTCCACTGGTGCCACGTGCGCCCTTCTAACATGGTGCAGATGCACCAGTAAACTAATGCTTGAATGAGTCTGAATTTTATCAAGCCATTAAGTTAAAATGAATCTCTAATACAACAGACTTCCCTGAGCATGAAGAATTGGATGCACTGCTGAAACAACCACTCTAACTTGTCAAAATCCTTATTTGAAATATAAAGCTGTGACTCTGGGCATGCACATTAGCCTCGACGCTTCATAACATTTCATATCAGATTATCTTTTCATATGTCATATCCGCTGCCCTGCCTATCCTGCCTAATGCTATCCAAATCATGTCATTCCACGGTGACAGAAAAAGACAGCATCCTGCAATTGATACCATCACCAGTCCACTGTACCTAAGAAAACAACTGGATCCTGTGTGTGCACTGTTGGAGTATTTTATTGATGACACCACAAATCCACTGAAAGCACACTGCAATCAGTGTGCTAAACATTGTTCTGGCTCAGTGAAGTTTACTGAAACTTTGGGAACCAGTGTTCTGGTTGATGGTTTAAAATGTGAGCATGGTAACTTCCCAACAGCCATGTCCGCCCCCAGTCTCTAGTCAGGTCAGACAGATCAGTGGTAGTCGCAGCAGTAGCAGCTGCACCACAGCCGGGTCACATTAGGGATGGGAAGTGGTGAGATAAGACAGTTCATTCAAGTAATCCAGCCACCATGGATGGCAGCAGCCAGAGCTAACTGATTCATCCCTTGGTACCAGACCAGCAATGCATCACACTGGGTCAACAACCAAAACCAAGAGTTGGGCCCAGCACATGTACCGTAGCCGATGCTGAATTTATTCTAAAAAAATATATACATATGTTGTACGAGTCATTACATGTCAGCATTTAACTGCTACACTTTTCTCATGCTTCCTAAAGTGCAGTCAGTTCCAGGGACATCTTATCCAAGTCTTGCTTTTAAAAACAACACATCCTCTTCATCATCTTCCTCCTCCCTCCAACATGAATCACTTTTTCCTCTTCATGCATCACTGCAGCGTGTGGGTGACACCACCTTTTTCCTTAAGCGCTGCACAACCAATGGTACAGTAGGACTGGTATCTGTCACTATAGGAGGTGGTGACACCACTAGTTCATCTGCGTCATCACAGCAGCAGAAGGATGTAATGTTCATCGAAGAAGTGGCAGAGATGTTCTTGGCATAACCTGCAGACAGGCTTGACAGTATCAGAACAGACTATAAATTTGCATGTCAGCACTAATGGATCCGGAGATTTAAAGATGTGTTAATTCCATATGGACACTTGGAATATGTCAGCTAGAGACTGCTACATATACTTATCGTGGAGCAGCAAAGACAGCTTGAGAAAAACAGCAAGAATATGCATACACAACCTCCTGGTTGTACGTCTCCTTTTTTGTTGACGTCATGTCATGGTAGATCCTGAGAATCTTGAATTCTTAAGACTTTCTCAAACTCAGTGTACCAAGGATCAACTTTTAGTATGCATTTGACTGCTCGCACTTGATTATTCACATGTTCAACAAGTGGCATCTACTACTATTCCCACTCCTACATTTCCTAGTGACAAGCCTCCCTGGATTCCGCCCAACGTCACTGCATCACAGTCTTGCTCACCACTCACAGCAATAGCGGTGCAACTCCTCCTACTGATGACACCTACAACAACTTTCATACTGTCGTCACAAATAAGTTTAACATAATCACGAGTGCCACTGAGAACACAGAGCGCACAGTCAGGAGGAAGAGTACTGTCCCACTCGTATAATGGCTTTTGGTGGTGGCATGATGCTGGTGCCTTGGGTGCACTAGGGCCACCACGCACACCCTCAAGATGTTGACGGGGTATGCTAATGAGGGAAGAGGGAGTACACAGAAAACACAGACTGACAGGGTGCCTCAGATGGCGGTCTCCTGTCCTCCTCCCCATGCAAAAAGGCTCCTCTGTGCACTATGGCAATCCCTCACCACAGAAATCAGACCTCTCCCAGGAATGTCCACACTTTCCTTCCACCTAGCCCACACACTGGGGGGAGCTGCTAAGCAAGGAGTACTCTAAGATAGGATGTTATACTGAAAGACCTGAGGGAGCTAGGAGATCACTGACAAAAGGTGAGAGATGACTCTGGAAGACAAAATCGAGGGAGTTTGAATGACCTGAATCCTCAGAAGAGCATAAAAAATGACCATGTTTTGTGTTTACATATTATTAAAAGCCACACTCTGGTTAACTGGTGTAAAAAGGGTTGATGGCTTCAATTTAAAGATAAGGTGTCCCTTTTTTCCAAGGCAACAGTGGCCCTATTTTCAAAAAGGATAACCATTTATCTAAACTGTCAGATACCGCATTCTTTTTCTGCAGAGCACAACTTCATCAGAGACAGTAAGGCTACCACCAGAAAACTTATTAAATCCTGTCGTGACTCTATAGCCTCTGGGGAGGTATTTTTCTGCAGACCAATAGAATAAGTATCAGAAATAAGGACTTCAGTTCTAGAGTAAATTACATATTAAATTACATCCTTCCTGTGGGAAAAAGCTTATGGTTTTACTGTTCACTGATTTGTTTCTGTCTGTTTTTATAATATAGATTTCTGTATTTTCATCTTATTTATCTTATTGTGTTGCGCCTTGATATTTCAAAGGTGCAAAATAAAGTATTATTATTATTATTATATGCAAGTCTTAAGTCCATTTCTAGGATCAGACCCAGCAAATGTATTTAGTCAGCACAAAAACATCAGCTAGCAAAAAGCTAAGATCACCCTTACTTAAAATGTTACTTGCCAAGCTGGCCCAGTCCACTGAGGGTTGACATGCTGGATGCCGCGCCTTGTTCTAGGCAAGCGACCCATGTTCGGAAATGAGCATGGGTTGTCGGGGGTTGGCCTGGTTGGGGAGAGAATCAAGCATCCAAAGACTGCGGACTCCACTGAATGACTGCCACCAGGTGGCGGTCTGGTGTGGGATGGGAGAGCAGCAGAAGAACGGAGGTGCTGTGGGACCCTGCAGTGTGCCTCCACAGGTGCATGCTTGAGAAGCTCACCCCAGCATCGGGACGGCAGAAAAGGGGAGAAAAATGCTGCCAGAACAGGCTTGTATGAAGCCTGCCCTCTGATTGATCCCTCACACGCCACATCACCAGGACATGGAGGCCGAAGACCATGTGCCTCGGGGTGGGGGAGGCCAGCCTGCCCTAGCCATAGGAGGATAGACAGATTATGAAAAGGAAAAAAAAGTCACTAGCCAGAAGGAGGAAGTTCATGTCTCCCTTGGAGCTGTGACATAATTAAGTAATTAGAGAAATTCATTCATTCTTTCACTATAAACAAGCTGGACTAAATTCAGTAGCTAATGGTCGTGTAACAACAATGTACAGCAATGTCTTTGTGACAGAGGCATAAATGTGCTTCAAGAGGAAAAACGGCATGCTAAATCAATCTCTAACCACATTAAACAGCAGGAAAAACATTTTCTTTTGGCCTGGGGACAGTTGCTGCTGGCAGACGGATGCACAATGCTACCTGACCTGTTTTTCAAATGACTTCTGTGAGAGAATAAATAATCTATTAACCAGTTGTTCAACCCAAACTCCCTTCAGTGAGAAGACGTGAAGTCTGCTCACTTCCTGCTGCTGTTCCAGTTAACAGGTATGCTCTCTCACCTGGCCCTGAGGGAAAGTCAGACAGTATGCTTTAAACACAGATGTTAAAATGTTCTTAAAGCAATCATTTTAATTAAGGTGCACAGACTGCATTAACAGAATAAGTTGACTTTATTCATATTTTTGCCCACTGCATTTTAAAGCTTGTGGGTGGCTCAAGTGCACTGATCCTTACACCTGACCATAGTTTTGAGATGATAGCTCTATATATGAGGTAGTAGATCAAAGTGGAAAGCTGAAACACAGAAAAGTGAAGTCCTGTATTACAGTAATCTGCAAAGCATTTACAGTCCAGAAGAGGGCAGTGCATACTGCTCAAAATGATCCATGAACATGCCGGCCCTCAACAATAACCTGAAGGGAGCACCTTCTTCTGGAGACAAGAAGGAAATCCAGTCTCTCTACTAATCAAGGCCAAATTGAGCAAGAGCTGCTGACTGCATCAAGTACTAAAGAGTAGTTTTGCCATTTTAATACAGGTGTACAAAGACACAAGGAGGCTACATGAAGACAGGTATAATTATTTAAAGCATTTGTACAAAAATCAGTTAACCAACAGGCAGTCTTTAACCCATGCAAAGAAAAGGGTACAAACACATGTTTTTGAGGGGAGAGGGTGAAAGGTTAAACAAAAAGCAGGTATTTCCCAATGGCAATTTAAGTGGGGGACATTATACAAGTAGTATAAATGAGAGAATACAATTTCAAGGTCAGCATAACTGTAATAGTTTTGAACAAGCAACAATATGAACAAGTATTACATTTCAGTTCTTTTTCTGAATCAACATATTCCCTAGTTTCAACTGCATATTGATGTTTCTAATTAGGCTGTTAAATGTCCCACCTTTATTGCCATCTGTCTGTCTGCCTGCCTGTCTGTCTGTGTCTGTTGGTCTGTCTCTATCTATCTATGTCTATCCCTATGTCTGATATAAGCTTTGAAGTTGGCTGAAGCAATCTGTATTATTTCAAGAATCTGTGGCAACATTAAAATGTATTCCGTGTCTTTAGTGGTTTATGATAGCAGTATATCCCTCCGTATCAGGCACTAATATGAACTACAAGCCAATATGGCCTCTACTCCATGATAGTGTGCTCTATATGTCATGCCTCATTGCTTAAATATAATGGGCACTCCACCATGGGGTGTGTTTAATGTAGCTTAACCCGTATACTGCCTTGCTCTATTCCCCGTATTTTTGTATTTGTCTACTGATACAGATTATATCAACTGCTTATGAACTGAGAGGTAACATAAGAAGATGCAACTATGCCATCTTTCCTGTGCTCACTCATAGGTTGATGCAGTGGGTGATTGTGGCATCAGATAATCATATTTACAAAACAGGGAAAAGTGTGGTGTTCTTCCCATTGTGGTGGAATTACCTTTTATTCTAACCATTTCGGTCTCTGGCCTGCTGATTCTTGTCCTGTCCAACAATACATATCTTCAAGGCTACCAGCAGACAGCATAGCACTTTAATGTGTATATATGTTGCACACACGCACACACACACACACACACACACACACACACACACACACACACACTGTAAACATGCACCTGTATAAGCTATGTATACACACGGACTATATAGTGGTGCACTGTGTTTTCTGACAGATATGCACCCATAATGGCCATGGCAGTAATTGCCAAAAATAAAGGAATGATCAGTTCTTGGCCAAAAGGCAAACATGGTCACAGGAGATGTGCTGGCCGTACCCAATCAGAAGTCATGAGCTGCAGACATCTTTTGGGTTACTGAGATCTGCAGAATGGGAGGTACCAAAAATGCCGACACCACTGTATAGACACATGCATACACGTTTACACTGTAGATATGTATATTCATGAATACCTATATGAATAACTGTATTAATCCACACCCATATGCAGGGATATGTACATAGATAAACACACATATAGATGTATGCATGTATATACTCCTATGCATCAATATTTTTAAACTAGTATGGTGGCTGTTTTTAGATATTTAAATAAAAATACCTTGTATATCCTGCCTTCCCTGGTGTCTGGTGGACCGGGATGGATGGCGCTCCATCCCTGAAATAAAATAAATTTAAAAAAAAATTATTTTTTTTTTCATACATTAAAAATAATTTATTCTGCAGTTATGCCTATGGGGGAAGAACTCTTCCCACCCCAGTTTAAACGCTGGCCGAACATAAGCCAGGTTCATTGGAGGTGGTGTTGTTTTGTTTACAGCTGGTAGGATTTTATACCAGCTTAAAAAATTAACAGAACTTTGAGCCTCTACTTGTTTTCCACAGGGTACAGGGGGAAAGGATATTCCTGTTACTGGAGACAGCTAAGGTGCAACCCCCAGTATCAAGAGCCAAGGACGTTGGTAGTGGTGATTGCACTTTTCGCAGATGATGGTTGGGAAAAGCTGGGAAGGGGGGGAGAGGACTTCCCCTTATTTATGATGTACAGTATCATTTGGGAAAGGCTGCTGGTGCTAATCAGGATAGTGGTGAGCAGTAAGTTGGGATACATAGGAAATGCCTTAATTTGCCACCATTCTCATGGAAACACGGAAGTGACAGTCATATCTGCTTAGGTAATGCATATTTTAAACTGGCTGAAATTGCTATAAACCAACAGTTTTCCGTATTCAATTTATGAAAACAATATACAGACTATACACATAAACAAGGAATGGTGACCAGAGGAAGAGCTGGAGCGTGTTATGAAAATAAGAGACAGTCAATCCTCACTATGCCCTGAAGTATTTAAAGGTAAGTCTTTCAGAGAAATTAGGAGGCTTTCTGAAAAAGTAGGCATTGTGAGGTCCAATAGCATGAGCACTAACTCCTCTTTCTGACACTGGACCATAAACATTTTCAGCACCTTTTATGGCTGCTACAACATATGCCCTCCAGAGCGGAGTACTGTCTTCCCAGATCCCACCTCACAGCAGATCTGCAGATAGAGATCAGATATTCAGCCATATTATAAATAACCTGCATATCTTTTTGTCAGATGGCTACCAGAAGAAAACCTCTAATGGCCGAAACTGACATTATTATGACTAGAATAAGGAAAGGACATAAATCGAACATCCTAATCTATGTTTTAATTGGCCACTAGTTTTTATAGCCTGTAATCCAACCCAGCACCAGAACAACAGAATAGGACTAGTCAGACAGAACCCAGATAGCAAACCTAAACTTAGGAGGCCAGAACAGGACTAGTCAGATGGAACCCAGATATACAATAACGAGCCTGAACTCCAGATTGGAAGCCAGATATCTAGCCTAGATACAAAACTCTAGATTGGGACCCAGATGACGAACTAACATCCATAACTTCAAAATACTCTAGGTTCCAAGTTTCCAACCTAGATACAGGCATCTAGAATGGGAACCAGATATCCAGCCTGCATCCAGAACTCCAGAACAGGACTCATATATCCAATACATGACTAGTACTCCAGAAAGGACTAAGATATCCGCCCCAGATCCTGAATTCCTAAATAGGACCCAGACATCCAGTCTAGACCTAAAACTCTAGAATGTGACTCAGCTATCCAGTCAATATACAGAACTTCAGAACGGGACCCAGATATCCAACTCACATCCAGAACTCCACAATAGGACCCAACAAGACCTAGATATCCAGCCTAGCTACAGAACTCTAGAATGGAATCAGATATCCAGCTGAACATTGGAGTGGGACACAGATATCAGCTTAGATCCAAAACTCTAAAATGGGACCAAGACATAGAGCCCACATCCAGACCTACAGAATAGCACCCGTATATCCAATCCATATCCAGAACTCCAGAATAGGACCTAGATATCCAGTCCAGATCCAGAATATGACCCAGACATCCAGCCCAAATCCAGAATTCCAGAATGGGAGCCAGATATCCAGCCCAGATCAAGAAATCCAGAACAGCACCCAGATATCTAGCCTACTGCAGATCCAGAACTCCACAACAGGGCACAGATATCTAGCCTTCATACCAGAACTTGAAAATATGACCCAGATATCCAGCATGGTACCAGAACTCTATAATAGGTTGCAGATATCAAGCTTGATACCAGATTGCTAGCTATCAAGACTAGTGTCCAATCTCCACAATTAAAGCCCAATATGTATAGTACCTGGAACTGGAATTCTAGATAAGGATGATGCAGACACAGGTAATTTAAACCTTATCATCCATTCCACTTAGCTAGCATCAGACCTCTAAATAGTCAGTCTCCAGCCTAAAACTCAGCACCATCCTGAACTCAGATATCCAGGCTAGAATTAGTCAGCTTTGGTCAAGCTAAGCCTAGATCTCTAGCTACTGATTAGAATCCAGTCTGAACCTAGTTTTCAAGGCTATGCTCACTTAGAGTAAACCATACTGAACCCTGGTACGCAATCACAAATCAGATACACAAAAGGAACTTAAGCTGCCTACTTAAGCAAAGGCTACTATGCCAGGAAAAGTCAGCTCTGATTTGCCACCTTGGATCTTTCCAACTTGGAATACTGAGTGGTTCCGTAGAAATTTCTACTTATTGTAACTGGATGCAGTTTTAAAGGGCTATACTCCCAACCTCTGTTTAGCCTACTATCTTAGTTTTCTCCTTGAGGTATGGCTAAGTTGTTAGAAAATAAATCAAACAATGGCTGTTTTCATGCTCCTGTCCTGGTGAACTTATTTTGTACGGGGCGCAAAAATAATGACAGGGTGCATATCTTTTTTTAACTACAGTAGGTACAACTTTTCGTTTAAAAAACTAATACCCTGTATGAGTTTAACAGGGACTGAACACCCATTTTACTTAAAAAGACAACAAAGCAGAGATTGACAGAGCCCCCTTGTTAAAGTATAAGGGTCTTTAATATAGCATTCATCATTAAAACAAAACTCCATAGCTATTACTGATGTTAAGAGCATTCACTATTGTCTCTGTACCCCGTGTCAATAACTGATGTTAGGGGCATTCCCTGTTTTTTTCTGTACCCCACGTCAAATGTCCAATTTTTTGCTCTGCATATAATGGTCATCCAAAAACTAAAAATCCACAGAATGAACAATAGGTTTCCTGCTTGTTTTTTAGTTATATGGTGAGACTTACCCTCTTGATGGGCTAAATTAGTAATGGGTCAAATTATTTTTATTTGTTAAAAAAATAGTTTCAGGTGTCAACGTAAGTGCTAATGAAAAATAAACCAAGGACACAACATCTGCCATGATGTTTCCTTTCTTTTTTTCCACCAATGGAAAAATAAAGTATGAATTATTGTTCCCACACCCACCCCTTATACTAAAATTTAAAAAAAATTGGAAATATTTGTATGTTTTTATGCATAAAACCACGTAAGTCCCATGTCATTGTCATAAAATATTTTGTTAGATGCTGAATATGGTTGTGACTATGGCAAAAGAAAGAAATGCAGGGTTTGCCAGGTGTTTTTTAGATTATCTGCTTTTATCGTGGTATGTTCAGAGTTGACCAACTCAGAACAAAAGTAACTAGAAACATTAGAAAAAACTGTCCCAAATCCATTGAAACTGGCAAAAAAACATAATAAATAAAAAAGACTTTAATATAAAAAAAATAGTTACCCAAGACAGATAGACGTACACAGAGTGTCTTGAAAGATGCCAACTGCTAGCCCACCGACACAGTGGTAGCACTACCGCTTGCAACACCGATGACCCGAATTTGGTAGTGAGCGTAGGAGTCGGAGGGTTGGCCGGAGGGGGGAGGAGGATCAAGCCTCCAAGGGAGGCAGTATAGCGCAGTGGTTTAAGGCTCTGAGCTGCAAATCTGGTGACATCCAGCAGACCAGACTTGGGTTTGAATCCCACAGCTTCCACTTGCATACTGACCCTGAGCAAGTCACTTAACTTCCCTGTTCTCTCAGGTCGCTCCTGCAAAAAAGCTTTCAGCTTAGTGCGCTACTCCTGGTTAAACAACTAAATAATAAAATAATAAATAATAAGGGACTGCTTTCCTGCAGTGGCTGGAGGTCAGGAACACCAGGACTGCACACGGGAGAGGTGGAGGCGGGGCAGACACCCGGCATGCTGCACACGGGAGCATGCGCAGCTCGGCCACTGGCGCTATTGCACACCACTTCCTCCACACCAGGGACAGAACACGGAAAACACCTGCCGGTGGCAGGATGGCGTTCAGACCCTCACAGGCCTCACAGCTGACTAGCTGGCTTGTCAGACCAACTACTGGACCCTGTCGGCCCCTCCTGGAGGGCAAACTCAGGGGGTACAGGTTAACAGAAAAATCACGGTGGACATTGATCTGACAGGGATGGAGGTCCAAGCTGAGGAGAGCCATCCGGTGGAGAGAGGGGGATAAAGATAGACTGAAAAACCAAAAAGATGCCAACTGCTGCAACCATGGAAGCTTCTTTCCTCATGCTCATCATATTTAGGTCCTTGGCTGCACTGCATATAACCTTAAGAGGTAACTCATTAATCTAATAATGGTTCCACACATATATCAATATACATATATGAATTTACTTGTGTCAGTAAATAGCCTTAAAAACGTTTTTATACATATCAAAAAAATGTAACATCAGGGAACACCTTTAATAAGTAAGCTGAATGGCTGGCCTAGTGGCATTGAGGGTTGAGGTGCTGGATGCCACACCTTGCGCCACACCGGCGATCTGGGTTCAGGAACAGACTCAGGTCACTCAGGGGTTGGCAGGGGGAGGAAGGATTGAGTTACCATTGACAGCTCTCCTTCCTCAGGGAGGGAGGACAAGTGCTGCGTTCTGTAGACTGACACCCAGTGGTGGTTGAGTGTCGACACAGGTGTGTCACCCAGAAGAAGGAAGGGCATTCGTCCAGGGCATATGGCTGCTTCCGTGGAGGCAGGGGCACCTGCCTCACACACTGCATGGTTCAGCTGCCCAGGGGAGGAAAGCAGAAAAGGCCAGGAGTTGACGGGGTCCATGATGACCAGACACATTTGGGTCAGGAAACGAGTCCCTCCGAGGAAGGGCCAGAGCTACCCATCGGCTCTATGGAGGAGTGATAAAGTATAAATTAAAAAAAAAAAAAGAAGAAGCAAACTGAATGTTTTCCCTCAAGTGGTTTCAGTGAACAGATTTTTTTTTTTGTATTATCTGTTTTTCAACCCGCTCCATGACTTGCCACTCCTTCGAGCCACAGGTCTCCACCGGGGGCCACTGCAGAGCGAGGCTACCTTTCTACCCACCCTAGGAGAGGACAGCAGTCCTGCAGACACGCAATCCTCTCTTTCTCTTGCCAGCCCCCGGCATCCCGAGTCCGTTCCCGCACTCAGGTCGCCGGCGTGACGCGAGGTGTGGCATCCAGCGCCTTAACCCTCAGCACCACCAGGCCGGCATGTTAACAGATTTTGACGTCAGCAACAGCAAGGCCATGTCACTTCAGTAGAGTGAAACCCAAGCATGAAACATTTGAATCTTTTTCACCAGCCGGCCAGGTGGTGCCGAGGGCTGAAGCACTGTATTGCACCTTACCTCTCTCACACCAGTGACCCGAGTTTGGGAACCAGTCAGAAGATTGGGAGAGGAACGAGTGGCTGTCAGGCTGCTCTCCTCTCCTGAATTATGGACGTAAGCCTTCCCAGCTCTTAGCTGCCACCAAATGAAGGTACGGCGGTAGTGCAGATGCTCATGGGGGTGGCGTCACACTGGGTGGGTGGAGCATGGCAGGCGGTTCCGATGCACATAAACGTCTCCATGCACATGCGCAAACTGTGTTTGCTGTAGCACCCAGGCATAGAAGAAAACAGAAAATTAGCTGGTAGAGGATATATGAAGCCCTGTCCACCTACCACCATCGTGCGCATTTGCCTGACCACCAGACCCAATCTGGGTGAGTCACCAGGTTGGAGGAGGACAGCCCTCCTTTTCCCTGCCCCGCCACGGGTGGGGGGGGGGGTAATCTATGGGGGATCTCGGGCTCTGTGGTTCAGGGGAGGCGGGTACTGAACAGGAGGCGGTGGGGACAGAGCTGAAGATCTCATCTGCAGCCAAGCCAAGACTGAAAGAAAAGGCTTTATGGAAGACAAAAAAAAAAAAAAACCTTCTTCACAAAACCCACTACAATATTAACCTTTCCTAGGACTGGACTGTCTTTTTCTAATCACCAGATACTTTCATGACAAATGTTTCTATACATATAGTATAGACAAGTGTATTTTTCTTTTATATGGAAAGCTTCAATTTCCTATGGAATACACAGGATTTTTGAGCCCCAGCAATACCAACCCCTACCAAACAGACACACACACACACTATCTGGCAGATGCCAGGACTTGTCAGTCACCTGCAGGAACTCCCACGCTGCTACATCATCCATTTTGACTCCCTCATGCATCAGGTTTGCTGATGTTCAGTTTCCCCAAGCCATTAATAAGCACTAATGCTTATCTACCATTTTCTCTGAATTTCTTCCCAGAATAAAGCACAACTATTTAGCTACACAGCATAATTTGTACAATCAATTAAATTGTCTTCTCTTTATGGCAGACAAGACTGTAGTTGTCATACTGTCTTTTTGATTGCTTTTTTGGTCAGGGTCCTGATCAGGCCTGAACCCCTTTTCTTTGCTTGGGCCCAGCCCCGTCCTCGTGTGTCTGCCACTTACCTCCCCATTTATTCTCATGCTCCCCCACCCCACCACTGTGTCAAAGCCTGGCCAAGCCTTGCACCTCCTCCACAAGGGGCTTAAATTAGGTTCTGCAGCCACTAAACAGCAGGGCCAGTGACTGGGAAAATTCACAGGCCTGGAAATATTTTTTTATTGGCCCAACTAGTGTGCCTAATGAAATGTTGCCTTCTTCAATACAAGCAAGTAAGGCTAGTTGAAGGAAAATGTTACTAGCCCACTACAAAATCCACTAGCATTTGGATAGTTGGCAGGTGCCAATTTCAACCTCTGCACCAGAGTGCGGAGGCAGTAATTCCAAAGGTATGGAAACAGAGCTGAAATGGCAGAACTCGAACACAAGCATGCCTGGGATTATACTGTACAGCCAGGATGTTTCCTTATTCTGGTTCACCCAACCCTGGGATGACTGTGGTTTAGGGGCTCAACGTTTGCACATGCAAAGCATGCTTGAGTGGAGCATAGCCAACATTCCCCCTCCCCTCTGTACCTCCACTGCACTGCCACCCATGGTCCCCCAGGTGGCAGTGCTGAAGAAGAGGCAGCTACCCTCTATCAGCAGAGGAAGAGAGCATTCATCTGGAATGCCTGTTCTTCCTCTCACTGGACAGCAACCGACAGCTCACGCTTGCTCCCAAACTCGGGTAGTTAGTACCACAAGCAATAGCCCTACCACTGTGCAGATGGGCTGGCTATCTTTTAGATTTTTAAAGTATTTTCTGAATAAATATTCAGCATATGGCAACTGTGTCTTACAATCTTCCAGCAAGCATGGTTTGACTACACCAGATTTTATTAAACCCTCCCTCGGGCCATGCCTCATTTTCTTGTACAGACCACGTATAATGGAACTATCTTCCTATCTGAAATACTTATGCAGGTTCATTATACACTTTAAAAAAATTGCTCAAAGATCCTGTGAAACATATGTGTGGCAGTCTACCAAAATATTTGAAGAGCACCATTTTAGAGATACATAAAAATCATTACGATGCCCCACCACCCTACGGATCAGCTAGTTCTACTGCAATAATCTTTAGTTACGTCACAAAAGGAAAAGAAGGAATTATATTTTGACTCTAAGGAGCTGACAGCCCAATCTTTCCACTCCCCCGAGTCTGAAGCCCTACCCCCTGCATACAGACAGAGACATTTTCTGACTGAAGTGTCTTGAGAGTGCTATTGAAGTAAATGGGTGCTCCCTTTTACCTTGTTTTTTTGTTCTGTTTTAAATATTATAGGGGGATGTTTGTTTAAAATCAGTCACTGTTCAACAAGCCAAGGCCCTATTAGTTGAGCTGTGGCTTCAATTTTACTTTTTTAAACCTGTCAAGTTTATTGAAAGGAGACGGTAAAGCACAAAATACATGGAAAGCATTCACGGTATGTAAGTAATCTGGTTAGCAGTTAAATATCCCACCCTACTTAGTACGGTTGTAACATACCCCATTCAGTACCATAGTGTGCCAGACCTTTGCGGACAATACATGTCCACCACTATAAAAACATCCAATCTCCAAGGTGCTACCTGCAAATTGTATAATAATAAGGTGTTGCTTTGAAAAGTTGATCGCAGCTTCGATTTTAAACAAACAGTCCTCTAAAATACGTTTAAAAAAAATAAAAAGACACCCCATCCTGTTTAGTGGAGAGCTTTTACATCACAACACAGCTTCAGACTTGGTAAGTGGAATAGATCAGGCAGGAGGCCCCTAAGAGCCAAAATACAAGCTCTTCCTTTTGCACAGTTAAAGATTATGCCACTGGAACTAGCTGAATCATGGGGAGGTATGACACCTTCATGTTTTTGGAGAGCTTTTTTCAAAGTAAATACACTGGTGTTCATTAATGTATGTTAGTATGACACATCTGTTTTGCTGCCAATGACACTGCTCCTCTGTTCTACATAATGGACCCACATAGAAACAGGATACTTTCTCAATGTCCTGTTTACTAGGAAATTATTTAATAACTAAATATAAGACTGCAGAGAGTAGATAGTGGAGAGCTGCTCCAGGAAGCGTAGTGCACAAGATAAACACACAAAGTCTGTTAGCAACAAATCATCTCGGCACTCACCACAAATGGATAAAAGAATAACCTTTATCCATTCATGCTGAATGCTGAGATTGTTTGCTGCTAATTTAATATAATAACTGGTGCCCCCCCCAATCAAGTAATTTCCAGTTGCTTTTAAATGCCGTAATTACTGGGTGTGACGTCACACCCAGTTATTAAGGTACTTGCCTAGACCCATAGTCAAGTTCGCTCTGTGCAGTCATGGGAAATTGAAAGTGCGAGCTGGTCTCTTTCACATAAATTCTTGCACCTGTTATTATAAAACATAACACACAGGAAATCTGTGTGCTTATGAATTTTTTTTTTTTCCATATTCATTTTTATCCTCCGTGGCTCTGCAGGCAGGCATCTGTCCCCTTCTCCAGCCTCCGGTCACTTTCCCCCAGGTACCCCATGCCCTAGTTCCCCCAAGGATTACCCCCATGGCAGGGCAGGAGGGGCCATCCTTCCCCCTCGTGATGATATCCAGAGCGGTTATTACGTGTGGTCCCAAGGCGGCAGCGGCACCAACTTGCTGGAGGGGACTTCACTAAGCCTGCAGCCATTTTTCCTCCTTTTTCTGGTCCCTTTCCCTGTGGGTCACAAACCCACATTCTTGCATCTCCCAGAGTCTGGCGCTGACCCCCATTCTCCACCAGGAGGCAGCTATGGAGCGGGACGATGTGCCCACCTGTCCATGGGAGAGGAGAGCTGTCATGGGATGCTTGATCCTCTCACTCCCCTGCCGACCCCCGGTGGCCAGAGTTCACTCCCAAACCTGGGCTGCCAGTGTGGCGCGAGGTGTGGTGTCCAGCGTCTCAACCCTCAAGGCCACCGAGCCAGCCACGAATTTTTGTTTTTAACTCTGTTTCTGTCCATTCTCAGGGTGGGGATGTAGTTCCATCCTGCCCTTCAGACACCGCTGTTCCCCACTCGGCATTGAGCTGGCAGTATAGCCTAGAGGTTAGAGGAATGAGGTGTGAACGACCTTGATACATCCAGCAGACCGGACCTGAGTTTGATTCTCACAACCTCCACTTGCATACTGTGTGACTCTGAGCAAGCCACTTAACTGCCCAGTGCTCCCAGGTCGCCCCTGAAAACCGGCACTTGTGCCTAGTGGGCCTTACCCAGTTACCAAAGACTAAAATAAAATAAAATCCCCTGGTCTAGCCCACATGGGGAGGCCCATGACCTACCCCCTCACTGTGAGGCTCCTGGGGAGAGGGGGCAGGGGAGAGTCCAAGAGCCACCTGGTCCCCAATGAGCTAGGCAGGTGTCATTCCAGAGGGAGGACTGTGGCTGCATTCTGTCCATAATGCTGCCACACGAGATAAATGGCTTTCATTTTCAGTGCAGTTCCCTAGAGGAGAGGATGTACAGTAACATTGTGGTGATGGCAGGCATACTCCCACACCTGACGCTCTGATGTCTGCCTCTTCTCCAGTCCCCCCGAAGTTGTGGTGTCTGACTTACTGACCTCCCCCAGTTGCCGCTAAGGGTCAGACTATCATCATACGCCACAGCCCACCAGCCCCAGAAGGGAGCTGTCCATTAGATGCTCGATCTTCCTCTCTTAGCCAACACTCCGATGTTCATTCCCAAACCCGGGTCATCAAAGGTGGGAGATGATGGGGGCAGTGGGCACAGGGTCGAGGGGAGCTCTGCCTGCCTCAGCTATGGCGGAAACAACCATGATTGCAAAAAAAACCTCATAACACATAGATACCTATTCATTAATAACTGATGGCCGCTTTTATCATACTGATTATTAGCTATGCTCTCAAGATTTATGGGCCATCACACAACTCGGGAGTGTAAAAACACTTCATTAACATACATTCACACTTGTATCATTCACTGTATAATAATTGCTTCTCAGTAAGTACTACGACAGAGTTAATCTGCTACTCTGTGTCTCATGACCACAGTCCAACTTGATAATAAAGACATGTCCATGAGAACACGAAGACATGTCCTTGGAAACACCTCTTGTTTACAAAGGAAAGATTAAAGTCTCAGTCACTATTCATTTTCACAGGGAAAGTGGTCAGTGGGCCATGGAATCGAGTTAGACTGTGCTTGAAAGAGTTACAAAGGTATAAGTTGATTCCATCACGGTCTTTTTTCACTATATCCTTGACTAATTCAGTTAACTGTAGCAAGCTACAAAGCTTTAATCGAATGCAGAAGTCTTGTGCTAGGCTTCTAAAATTTCCAGTGGAAATACTTCACAACAGATGTTTTCCCTTGGTGTTTACATCACCGTTTGGTCTAATGTTTCTTGACACTTCACCCATCTTGCTTCAAGCCTTACCAGAGGATTGAAATAAAAGTTTATCTCCTTGAATATAAAGGACAACTAAGAACTCTGTCCCTATGTCTTGCTAAAGTAAAAAATATACAATATTTTTAACAAATAAACTAGTGTTATTTGCATCTATAGCTCATGAGCATAATGTAACTTCTTTAGTTTAGGGAAAACTTATAGGGCTATTACATAAGCATTAATCACCGATGAAGGTGGCATCTAATGGGGAGTTAATGCATGGTTGAGACCGTTGTGGCACGAGGCCGGAGGCTGAGTGCATACAACGGTCCAACCATGCATTAACTCCCCATTAGATGCCACATTCAGAGGGGATTAATGCGCTTGTAACATGGCTTGTGCAATACAAGTGTCATGTGGATATTTTTTCTTCTTATCACACACACACATCAGCACTAGGATTTCTGTATCTTACTGCTTTTTTGTTTATATGTCGTTGTTTCTAAGGCTCTCTTTAAGTGCTACAATGTGCGTGCACGTTGCACTGCCGACATCGACTTACACAGTGTATACCAAGTTCTGACATTGTACGACTTTGCTTTATGTTGCAACATACACATAAGATAATGTTGTGCCTTACTAACCGCCCACTTCCAATCAGCTGTTCTATTCGTCTGCATGCCTTTTTTTGTGATATTCCTGGTCTGCTGCATTGTGGGAGCTATTTCTTGGCTCCATAGTTTACTCTGCCCGAGGACACAGACGGCTTCTCTCAACTCCCAGTGCACAGCTCCGCTCCTCTTTCCGACCAACAGGTGGCACTTGCCCAACACCACTCCACTTTTCCTCTCTTTCTAAACGACTTCTTTCCCCATCTTCTACCTCTCCTATCACACTCTCCTCGGACTATTCCTATTTGCATCAGGTGCCTTGCTAAACTGCAACCAGTACAGTTTCAGCTTCTAAATCTGTTTGTTTTCCTGCACATTGCTCAGCACACTACAAGTCAATTAGATGCCTGCTCCACACACTACATATCAGACCAAAAGCTGGGCGCTTTCCACACATTACAAGACTTCTGGTCAGTCGATATATCCCGTTGCTTGCTTTTCGTCCCCACTACTGCCTTTTACTCTCGTGCTATCACTACTCGTGCTAGCTACTCAGCTATCACTTCGGTCCCTCCGACCGTTATGCCACACTTCCCGTATCTTTGCTCTCTCCCCACGACCACACTTCCCGCACCATCCAACACACCGCTATACTGCCTGCTTCCGACTCCACAATGTGTCTTGATACCGCCACCTATTGGTCAACCTTTTGCAGCCATATCCCCTGCTTGCTTCTTGCCAGGCACGCACCACACTTCCCACTCATCCACGTTACTCCAATGTTTTCATTTGCGCACTCCCGATGGCAACACGGCATTATCATGACATAACGCCGTGCTGCTCTCGTGCCAGCTGACCCAATTCAACAAATTGTATTGCTTCTTTCCCACCTTCTCATTTTGTCCATCTTACAATTAATTTTAAAGCCCAGTACATAACAAAATTACTGTACATACCATTATCCTATTCTTTCAACCACAGAATCAGCAAGTGTTCTAAATCTCAAGGAAAAAAATACGTAGCACGGACCAAGAAGAAAAATAGCCAAGATAGACTGTAACAGTATTTTTCAGTACTACTGTACAGAAATGGTCGCATTTTTAAAATGTATTTTATCATAACATGTTATATATTAATATAAAAGGTTATACATATATTTCAGCAATCGATCTAGCTTTTAGTATTAATTACATAACCCCCCCCCCATCTCTGCTTACTATTACCTAAAAATGGCTTCCACAGGGGACTTCCTGAACCTTAAACTATACCCTCTGTGTTTGCTGTGGATATTCTAAATCCTCAGGTTCCAGAAACTTGGATACCATTTGTTATCTGTCAATCAAATCCAATGAATTGTTGCATAACTCAGCCTGCTTCAGTGAACACTAAGTTTCCTCCTGGAGACTACAGTGTCTGCAGTCCTGAAATGGAGGTGGGCCCCTTGACCCATTATTCACTAAGAAAAAATAAGTACTGAAGTAAATGTAGAGTAACAGAGTATAACCATGATGGAGAGTAACAGAATTTCCATGATGGAAGGGACCTAGGGTCCATCTTGTTCCCCCTTCTACCACATGGCAGTTACTATACCTCATTTCAGAAGGGACAGACATCCAAGCTCATCAGCTCAACCCCCACTCATGCTATGTAACCCTCAGTGCCATGCTCCCTCAGGAATCTGTCTAGTCCTGCGTTGAAAGCCTAAACCGTGCTACAGTGGAAGACAAATGAAAATGTTATTTCTAGCTGTAACTGTTAATTAAGACATATGTTTGTACCATAAACTTGAAGACTTAGGTCACCCCTTGAGGAAAAGAGCTGATCTGGTATTAAAGTATGTCCTTTTTAAGATGACAAATGTTTACTTATGGACAATTACCCTTATCCCTCCAAGACCAGCCTAAACCAGCACCAGAACTCCCAAAGGAAACAGTCAAGAATTCTTCAGATTCCAGGGCAGGAATGCCATCAGAAAAGCTTATATTTTTATCAGCTGGGGAGGCAGTACACATCTCCCCCCACACTTCTATCCCTAGTTCTATAAATCATCTTACTATTGTATATACTACCATACTCTTCTAAATAAACATTTGTGTTCCTTTCCTACTATCACTCTGACTTGTTCATTTCCAGGACCACAGTAAAGTCAAGACTGTGCATCTGAATTTTTGTTTTTTGCAGAGATATCTTTCAGATTGAGTGGGTGGGGGGATCTGCTTGTAGATAAAAATGTTTTGTTTTTTTTTGTACATGGAGACCCTGTGACTGAATCTCTGTTGAGACGTGAACCAAATAAGCTTAAATGTTGTAGTCCAATTTTTGGTGGAATACACTGTTCTGTAAGACCCTCTCATACAGCTCAACCGTCACTGTTTCAAGGAACTTCATCAAATGCTATATCCACCCCTCCTATCACCAGCTACCCTGTCCCCACCTTATACCTCTAGAAACAATTACCACAGGGCATTTTTAACCCCTAAATGCCCCCAACCACAGGCCAGACTGGTTTCTCTTTTCAGGTTCACAACCCTCTGGAATAATCTTCCTTCCACAGGACACACTATCAAAACCTTCCATTATGCCCTGCGAGCACAGCAGTGCCTCCTAACTAGTCCCACTAGCTGATGTGACTGTCTTGCACGCCTTCTCAATATCTTGCACATTTGTTAGTATGTAATGGTGTGGTAATAATTATTCTTTTTTTTTTTTTGAAATTTCTGTTTTTCTCCCTCCACTGAGCCGAACCCCTTGGGAGCACCCATGAAGCCCTGCCCCTGCCAGCACCCCTTGTTCCCCCAGTCTCATCATTGCGCCGCGGAATACCCCCCGGACGGGGTCGGGTCCGGGGACCCCAGAATCTTGGGTACTTATCTGGTCCTCGGTTCGCGGGTGGGTGCTGGCACATTAGAGCCCTCGGCTCAGTGCTCCTTCATCTAGGCTCCGTGGAGGTACTTTTTCCTCCCATATTCCCCCATGGGACGTTGCGTGCCTAAGCGTCAGGGCATCCTCTGGCGTCCGCAACGTCACCCCCCCTCCTTCCGTGAAGGAGCAGCCTCTGGGGTTGATTGGCTGCCGGCTTCCGCCTGTGGCCAATTATACCCCCTGAGACTCGGCTTGCCATCGCTCTCCCCAGTCTCCACCAGGGGTCGCCGCTTGCCGGTATAGAGGTCCCTCCCTCCCCCCAGAGAAGGCGAGCTGTCTCCGGATGCTCCAGCCTGTCTCCCCCCGGCCAACCCCTGACGACCCAAGCTCGCTCCCGAACCCGGATCGCCGGCGTGGTGCGAGGTGTGGCATCCAGCGCCTCAACCCTCAGCGCCACTGGGCCGGCCGGTAATAATTATTCTGACTATTTGGCCCAAATATTCTAATCAGGGCCAAAATATTCAGTATTCGGCATGGAGGCAGGAGACCAAAAAAGGCTTTCCTCGGTATACCCCCCCCCCCCGTACAGCAACACTTCTACAGTGACGTATGTCGAGACCGACAACAGCAACATGAGGCTGTAGAAGTTCGCCTGGGACCTGGCAACACTTTCCCCTGTCCTGCACCTCCTCCCCGAACCAACTCCAACTTGAGTTGGAATCTAACAGTACAGGGGTGCGTGGGGCAGAGCCCCCCATGTGGGGGGGGGCAAAGCCCCTTGAAGAAAAAACACAGTTCGATGTGCGCGGCTCCCTGCTGACTGCAAATTGTGGTCAACATGAAGCCTGGCGCTGTGATGCCGGTTGACAAATTAGTTGTCGAACCAGCATCGTAGAGCTGCTTTCCTCCATCTCAGGTGACCAGGGCTAGTCTCCTGGCCACCCTCCTTCCTGATCCCAAGCTTTTCCCACCCACTTCTCCCTTCTCCCAATGTCCCATACTGTAGACCTGCAGCCCTGCCATCCCTAATGTGGACTACCATTTTCTATTATACAACATCAGGTATAACAGTACTTACTGATGTGTGCTATGATGTACTGACAAACTACTATTTAGCAGAGATATATTTGTGGTCTTAGCGTGCCACCTACTGTTATTAGCCATATTGCTACAATTTGTATAATTAGTCATGTTTATGATATGTTTGCGGTCCCACAGCGCCACCTACAGTCATTAGTCATGATGCTATGATCAGCACAATATAATGAACCATCCTATTGTAATGCGAAGTAGCTGGAGTCAGCGTAATACTTATCACTGTGCAAGTGCAACACATAACAGCCTTGGGTGAGAGAGACGCCTACCCTGTACACCAATAGAAATTATCTGCCTAGCATCTATACTACGCAAATGAGCCCATTACCGGGTAACAGGTCCCTCTTATCTCTAGTATATAACTTTGTGTAAGAGCATTGCTCTTCGAGTTAGTTTTTCTACTATGCACCTGGTGTTCGGAGGTTCCCAACTCCCATCAAGTATATTTTTCTGTCTTTTTTACAAGTTATGGAGAATAAATCTTTATTGTGAGCACCTGTCTCCTGCGTTGTTTTGCCATCAGGCTTAGATCCTCAAATCGAGTAATATAGAATTTTAAAAGAAGAAAGTGATGGCCGGCACCTGGCACCTTGCCAGGAGCTAACAGCATCTTTATAATGACACCCCCCCCCAGCCCAACTTCCCACACTGCATTAAATTGTAAAATGAAGGTCTGTGCCCAGTCCACACCCCTTAAACCCAATCCTTGATTTGGGGGAGGGGGCTAGTGGAAATATATCCTGGCTAGTCAATCAGCCCGCCTCCCACCGTGCACCTAGTTCGCTCCACTCTGTCCTGCCATTGCTCATGAATGATGGAACAAGTGTGATCAGGCGGGCAACTACTAGGGAAGGGGAGAGGCAGTAGTGACATTAGGCTAATGTCACCAGTGATGCTACTGCCCCGCCCCCTCCCTCATGATCTTTCATTTTCCTGCTTGCACTCACTCACTCATTCATTAATCAGCAGTGACAGGATTGTTTATTTGTTTTGGTTTTTTTGTTAATCAGTTAAGATACACTGGTGCCATAAGGCACCTTTTACAGGTATGACCAGTGTACACAAGTATAAAGTACGTACATAATAAATATATTATAAAAACTGCAGTACATCTCAATATAAAATAAAACATTAATTAACTTTGTATTTAAGTAGAGGAAAAGGGGGATTCAATATATACAAAGGTCTTAAGAGGTGTTTTACCTCGGGCTTGCTCATCATAGTAGTTATCTGAATTGATACCTTACATATTCTTGCTATCCCCCCTCCCCACTTGTCGGTATGAGTTGGACTGGGAATATTCCTTTTAAGATGGTTTTCTTTTGTCTTTTTGTGCTGTCTGTTTGCATGTTTGAAAGTATGTATGTAAAACAAACAAAAAAAATAAATATTATATGATAAAAAATCATTAATGGAAATACAAAAGTTCAGGGAGAGGCACAGTTCTTCAATGCTGAATAATGAAGCATCAATTCTTTTGAAAATGTAGTAAAACTGGTTAGTGATACCAGAATATTGTTCCATGAAGAAGGAACCTGATAATTAAATGATTTTTGACCCATATTTGTTAGCATAAAGGGACAGACAAAAATTTTGAAAGGAGCAGGCTAGGTGCATGATGAGGGAATGGCCAACTGACTAGCCAGGATAAACTGGCAGTAACCCCCCTCCCGCCTGAATTCAAAGATCATGCTAAGTGGGAAGAGACCTTAATTTTACAATTTGGAATAATAAGGGCAGTCTGACTACGGAGGAAGTGCCAATATAAAGACACTGTTGGCTCCTGACAAGGTGCCAAGAGCCAGCTATCATGTTCTTCTTTTTGAACTTTGTGTGGGATATCAGGAAAGGGGGAAGTGGGAGGGCAAAAGCTTGGAATCTGGAGGGAGAAGGGCCAGGTGACTAGCCCTAGCCCCTTGGGGAGATGGAACTGTCTTCTTATTAATTCCCAAACACCCTTTGCCAAACATGATTCATATGAATATTCGGGAAGCCTAACATTTGTGGTATTCAGGAATTAGTATTAGTCACTCGCATAAATATACTCCATACTGAATGTGTTTTGTTTCTCTGATTAAAAATAAATGACTTGACTTCTTGTTATTAACTAAGCAGTTGCAGAATATATACCATTTGATCCTGCTCCATTTGTGTTTATGGCTTGCTACATTTTATCGTATACATGTTTTTATTCTACATTAGATATTTTACCTCACACGAGAAACCATACAAGAGTGAGGGATCTCAACATGCACACCCCGGAGGACAGGAGGGAGAGGGGGGACATGGTAGGGACCTACAAGTACCTCAGAGGGTGAACAGGGTACAGGTGGGGAGCCTGCTTCAAATGAGGATGTGCAACAAAGCTAGAAGGGGAGAAGTTTAGGAGGGACATGAGGAAATACTACTTCATTGAAAGAGTGGTGGACACCTGGAATAGCCTACCACTAGAGGTATTGAGGTGTTTTAAATATGTGTGAGATAGGGGACTACTGGTAAATAAGAAGGTGGGGAGGGATGCTGGAGACCAGTTAGGGTCTGCAGCGACATAATAGGCAATGACAATTGGGGCAGACTGGGTAGGCCAAACGGTCCTTTTCTGCCGACACATTCTATGTTTCTGTTGTTTTGTATTCTGTAATTCATTTCAGCAAGTTCTAACTTATGTATCCATGTAAACAAGACACTTAGCTTTGTATTCTTTCTCTAGGTCAAACATTTTAAACAAAATAAATATGGGATATGCAATGGGGACCAGTGTGATACCTTTTTTATCTACACGTGAGCAGTCTGACTTCAAGTAACCTCCCCCTAACCATTCGCTCTGTCTCTTCCAAATGATCTCTCCTTTCTGTTCCATGTTGACACAGCTCCCTCCTGTGAATGCCCTTAAGTCATAGCCCTTCCCTGCTCCTCATTTTACCCTCCTTCCCATTTCTCCTACTCCACCCCCCACTCCTACGCTCCCCCCTCTTTTCCTTCTTCCTACCCTCCACCCTCTCTTCTTCCTCCCACACTTGTCTGTATTCCCCTTCTTACTCCCCATATGCCCTCCTTCCTACTGCACTCTATCCTGTAATGCCTTCACCGATATAATGTTCATTTTCCTGAAGCTATGAGACATATCTCCTCCCTGTCCTTGTAAAATTCATTATTTTTTGCCTAGTATGCTCACATTTCTCATGAACCTAGTTTGCACTGTTTAATTTATATCTCTGTATGGTGTTTTATTATATAATTTATTGTTCTGTTCTGACACCCCTTTCCCCCCTTCCCCCCAGGATGTATCTGAAAACGAGCTATTTTCAGCTCAATATGTCTTTCCTGGTGAATCTTTTGAAATGAAGAAATAACCTCACAAGTGGTGTAAGCTAGTTATCAAACTGTTGTCCCCACTGCATATTTGATTTATGCAATAGAAAAATTAGAAGAATGGAGGTAGTTTTGATTTTATTTTTTTAATAATAGAAATTATTGAGGACTTTTTTGGTATTTCTGTGTGTGTAGCTCTGCTTAGTATAGTGGTTGCTAGGCAGATGTCAAGGGCTCTTCAAAATCCTCGACTGCTGGGATGCGCCTGACTTCAGTGAGTATTGATGGAGCGAGTAGTGTTTCAGTTTCAGTCTATTTATTATACTGGAAAGGCATGTGAGCAAAAGTTGCCCATTTTCACAAGCGTCCAGCTTCAGGCAAAAAGTGTTTAGAAATCTGTAGCCCAACATGGCGGTTGCTTTTAGCGAGCAGAGAGGAAGGGTGCAGGAAACAGAATACTGTGGCTCCAACTGTATTTTTTTAGTATTTTTCTTTTTATATTTAAAACTGTGTTACTATAAAAGAACATGTATAGAGTTACCATGCAGGTTGACTAGTGAAGAAAGAGAGGTGCAAGTTTTACAACAATATGCATTGAAATACATTTAGCTTTCATGCAGTCTGAACATTCTTCATTAAAACATTAGGAAATATTCTGTTTACATGTTGTTGTTATGTGGCTATATGCAAAAAATCTGAAAGTATTTAGATCCACAAAGGATTATAACTGTACCGTAGCTGTGGGAATGACAAATAACGTTGGTATCCCTGTGACCAGATAAACTTTGAAAAAACTATGGCTGGCAAGTTAGGTTTTGCATTGTCTACAGACATGTCAGCTTGGTAAGAGGAGTAGAGAGGAAAAGGGTACAAAGAGGAGGGAGTGGAGAGGACATCCTACAGCACAAAGTGGGGTCAGTTTGTAACTGATGGATTACCCACCTTCTCCATTGTAGTTCGAAGGTGGGGACTTGATTGTGTATGTTAATCTCTCCAAGGCACATATTTCCGCAACTATTTTCCACCAATTACCCACCGTGGGGATTATGGGGGTTAGCCATACTCGGGTTATTGCCTTCTTAGCGGCTAGTATAAGGGTCAGGAGTAGTTTTAATGTCTGGCTGCGGAAGAGGCCTCTTTGATGTGGGATGGCTACAAGGATCAAAGACGGAGTGATGGCTCCTGGGCTGTCAAACCTCTCTTCTAAGTCCTGAATCACTGCTGCCCAAAACAGATGGGGGGGGGGGCACATCCAGAAAACATGAGTGTGATTTGCTGGGGTGGTCCCACAGTTCCTCTAACATGCCACACAGCTTGGGCTGGTATACTTGGCCACTGCATCTGGCATTCTAAAAAAATCTGTATCTGCATTTCCAAGAAAATTCATGCTATGCCGTGGCTGCTGTCAGACAATGGGCTGATATGGCGTATTTCTGGCAGGTTTGCAATGGCAAGTGTTCATTAAGTTCAGAATTCCATTTTTGCAGAATGTGTTCTGTCATTTCTGGGTGGACTGGAGATTACTAACTGCATCAGTAGGGGTAGGTGTTCAGAAAGAGCTGAGTGAGATTTCCCTTGGTGTTGAATGTAGGACTGGATTTGCAAGTACTGGTGATGGTCGGCTGTCGGGACATGGTAGGCAGAACAGAGCGACTCAGAAATACAGGTTACTCACCTGTAACAGGAGTTCTAGGAATGGTATATGTTGTTCATCCACACTGTCTGGCAGGTTCCTTGCCGCTTTAAATCTTGCCGGAAGGTCTTCAAGCTGGCTCCTCCCACCCACCCAGGTGGTAAAACTCTCGGCTCCACCCCATGACGCCAGATCTGGCCCGCTGGAAGCTCAGGTTACAAAGGTCAAGCTGGGAGGTTTAGGTCGTGGATGAACAACATATACCATTCTCAGAACTCCTGTTACAGGTGAGTAACCTGTATTTCTAGGGACATGGATATGTTGTTCATCCACACTGTCTGGCAGACTCCTAGCAGTTCTCCGGGTGGAGGGAGGCATGACACCCCTTGCATACTTACTTGGAAAGAGAGACTGAGAACGAGGCCCCAACCAGCATCCCGGCGTGACTCAAGGTCGATGTGGTAATGGTGATGAAGGTGTGTGCTGACTTCCAGGTAGCAGCCCTGCAGATTTCCTGGATAGGGACGTCCCTGGAAGCAGCCACCGATGCAGCAGTATGGCGGGTAGAATGAGCTCTTATCCCTCTGGGAGGCTCCATGCCCGCCAACGTATAGCAGAGATCTATGCAGGAGGTGACCCACCTGCCTATCGTCCGCTTGGCTGCAGGTCTGCCAGGTGCGGCTTCAGCGTAGGTGACAAACAGCTGGCGAACCTCTCCCGACTTCAGCCATGCGCTCCTTATAGTAAGCGAGCGCCCTTCTAGGGTCCAGAGTATGGAGCCTATATTCGTCTCCGAGGTGTGACTGGGTAGAACACCGGCAGAGTCAACACCTGGTTAAGGTGAAACTCTGACACCACCTTCGGAAGGAATTTCGGGTGGGGGCGCAGGACAACCTTGTCCCTGTGGAAGACCAGGTAAGGAGACTCTATGCAGAGCGCCTGGAGTTCTCCCATCCTTCTGGCTGACGTGATAGCCATCAAGAAGGCGATCTTCCACGACAGGTGAGACAGTTCACACCTGTGCATTGGTTTGAATGGCTTGCCCATGAGCTTTGCCAGTACCAGCAGTAAATCCCACGGAGGTGGAGGTTCTCGCACCGAAGGGGAAATGTGATCAAGGCCTTTGAAAAGCGCCAGACCACCTTCTCCTGCGCCACGGACTGCTCCCCGGCCCACGCCCGGTAAGCAGAGATGGCTGCCAGGTGCACCTTTAGGGTCGTCGACCTAAGCCCTTGACTAGAAAGGGACCATAAATAGTCCAAAATGCTTGCCAAAGAACAGGAGGAAGGGTCCAAGCCCTTGTTCTGACACCAAATGGAAAATCTCTTCCATTTGAAGGCATAGCATTTCCTGGTCGACTTCCTCAGGACGCCTCAACAACATTGAGGACCTCGCTGGAAAGACCCAAGGCCTGGAACTCTAGCCGCTCAGGAACCAGGCCGTCAGGTGCAGGGATTGAAGGTCCGGATGGAACACCTTCCCCTGATTGACTGAGAGCAGGTCCGGGCGAGCTGGAAGCTGCCTCGGGAGCCTGGAGCTGAGGCTGAGGAGATCTGGGTACCAGAACTGGTGGGGCCAGTCTGGGGCTATCAGAATCACCTGCGCCTTGTCCCTCCTTGCCTTGAGAAGCACCTTGTGAATCAAGGGAAATGGGGGAAAGGCGTAAAAGAGGCCCGGGGTCCACAGCCTCGAGAAGGCATCCCCCTGCAGCGAGCCCTGCTGAGGGGGCCGGGCATGAAACAGCCTCAGCTTCGCATTCTCCCTGGAGGCAAACAGGTCCACCTGAGGTGTGCCCCAGTGGGAGAACAGATCTTGTACTACCTCCGGCAGGACAGACCACTCGTGAGATGCAGCCCCTATCCGGCTCAGGGCATCGGCCAGGGTGTTGGAGGCTCCTGCCACATGAATGGCTAGGAGATCCGCCTCCAGGCTGCGCACGAGTGACCAAATGCGGAGAGCTTCCTTGCATAGAAGCATGGAACGCGTCCCGCCCTGGTGGATTATGTAGTACATGGTCGTGGTATTGTCCGTCTGGACTCGGACCACTTGACCCTGGAGAAACGGAGCAAAGGCGGTGAGAGCTAGGCAGACCGCTCGGAGCTCCAGCAGGTTGATGTGGCATCGGGACTCCTGCGGGGACCAGAGGCCGTGCGCTCGGTGTTCCCCCAGATGGGCACCCCAACCCATCAGAGAGGCATCGGTCGATAGAGAGACCGCCGCTCGGGCGGACAAACGGATACCTCCTGCAGATGAGATGGAACGTCCACCACCGAGAGCTGCCCACATCTCCTGGGTCACCACCACTAGCTGGTCCAATGGATCGCAGCTGCCAGACCACTGGCTGGCCAGACCCTCACTGGAAGGGGCGCATGCGCCAGCGTGCTCCAACGGACCACGCTGGTGCAGGCCGCCATGAGACCCAGGAGACGAGGAAGTCCCGGCAGGGCGTGATTGCCCAACCAGAAATGACTGGGCAAAGGAGGTAAGAACCTCGGCCCTGTCTGCCGGGAGTCAGCTTGCTCAAGAGCCCAGCCTGCCTCAATAAACAAAATCACCTGCTTCGGCTCGAGTCTCACTCTGGTCTCGCTTGATGAGAAGGCCGACTTGAGAGCAAACCTGGAGGGCCAGATCTCTGGACCGCTCCACCTCCTGTCTGGGGGGCTGCTATCAGCCAATCGTCCAGGTAAGGGTACACCCGGACCCCTCGGCGCCGCAGGAAAGCTGTCACCACTGCAATGCATTTGGTGAAGACCCTGGGAGCTGGAGACAGGCCGAAGGGCATGGCTCGGAACTCGAAGAGGGATCCCTCCGCTCGAAAGCGAAGGAATCTCCGGTGTGACGGACGGATAGGACGTGAAAGAACGCCGGCCCTGCAGGTCCAGAGAGCAGAACCACATGCCGTGTTCCAGAGGTGGTATTATCTGCCCAGAGTGACCATCCTGAAGGTTCGAGACCTTAGGAACTTGTTCAGGGTCGTAGGTCTGAATGGGGTGCCAGCCCCCGTCTGCTTCTGAACCAGGAAGTACCTGGACACAAATCCCGGGTCTGGGGGGGGGTCCGCTACCTCCCTGATCACCTCCTTTTGGAGGAGGAGGAGAGCAATGTCAGCTCAACGAGCCGACAGTGAGGCTGCGGACCCCGAGGCCCCCCGATGTGCGATGGCTTTGAAGGGTGGGGCCTGCTCGAATTCTAGAGGCAGGCCTTTTCCCACCACCTCCAGTACCCACCTGTCCGTGGTAATAATGGACCAGGCGGAAAGGAAGTGTCGGAGCCGCCCCCCCCACGGGGGGAACCAGGGGTGAGGTGACGGGGACGGGGGCGACACCCCTCAGCCCGTCACTGGGCAGGCTTGAGGAGGGACCGCCGAGGACCTCCTGGGCCTTACCTCCTGCTTCCTGTTGGAAGAAGCCGACAGCTGGTTTGGGATGCCAAGCCGAGCCTGCTGGCCCCGACGTTGTTGGCCGGGCGCTCGGGGCGCAGAAGGACGAAGGGCTTAGGCTGTGGCTTCAGGCCTTTGTCCTTCTGAGTGGAAGAGACCGACTCCAAGGTAGCATTGGACTTCTCGATCCTCTGCAGGTGACCTTCCACCCCAGGACCCAAAAAGGGAACATCCGCCAATTTATGCTGGGTATCCGAAGTAAAGGTGGATATCCTCAGCCAAGCCCGACGACGCCTGGCCACTGCGGCCGCCACAGACCTGGCACATGAGTCCCCAATGTCTAAAGCAGTCTGGAGCTGCTGTTTGGCCACTGCCCTGCCCTGGTCCCGCACCTGCCTGACCGTAGTCTGCAGATCCGCGGGAAGATGAGGGACGACCTCATCCAGGGAGCCCAACAGGGCATGAGAAAAATGTGCCATGAGGATGGCCGAACTGGCCTGACGAAGGCCGAGAGAGGACGCAGCATACACTTTTCGCCCGGCATAATCCAATTTCTTGGATTTCTTGTCGGGAGGTTTGTCCACATCCCTGGTGTTCCCAGCGCCCCGGAAAATGCTGTCGGTAACCAACCCCTCAGCAGAGGGGTGTTCAAAACGGGACAGGGAACCGGTCAGGACCGTGATACTTCCTGACCATCCTGGCCGAAGGCGAGGGCAGGAAGCAGGGCGCCAAAGCTCAAGGCCGACCTCACTATGGCCTCGGCCACCGAAAGGCCTCCGTAGGGGAATCCTCGGTCCAGAATCTCCGTGAGGGGATACCTGGCCCGCTTAGAACGGGTTCGAGCTTCATCCCGTGGACTCGAGATGAGCCGAGGTTATCTTAGGAAGGACGTAAGGGCTATCGTCCACTGACCGGCCCTCCTGAGGACCCAAGTCCATTCGCTTGGAGAAAAGGGAGGAATCATCCTCGGACTCGAAGAGTCCTCAAAGAGCTGCCTCAGGCCTGAGCCACCCTCCACCTGCCGAGGTCTATCGGGAGTGAGGGTGACAGACAGCCTATGGGGCAGTTCCCGAGCCGACCGAGAATTTTTGGTCGGAGCCCCAACTAACGGCTGTGGAGGCGGAGGTTCCACCAGAATCGGTGGGGCAGCTGGATTTGGCCAAACAACCGGCCTGGGAACAGGCTCCTCGGCTACAACGAGGGGTTGTTTCGGCCGCTCAGGTGACAGCCACTTAATGGCCGGGGAAGACGACAGGGTCGGCTTATTCCCGGTCAGAAGGAGCTGTTGCCACATGAGTTCCTCATACCTCCGACACAACTTGCTGCCGGGCCTCCCCGTCCGAGGAGGAGGAAGAGCGCGGTGCGGCTGCCGCGGTGCCGAGACCGAGACCACCTATGACGGGCGGGATCGCTGGACCGCGAAGACGTCCGAGACCAAGACCGAGAACCTCGGCTAGGCCGAGGACGGTGCGGGGAGGTGTCGGGAATCGGCACTCCCCTCGGTTTGGACGATTCCACCAAAGGCTCCGGAACCGGAGGCACAGACGAGCCGACGGGATCCTCAACTCCCACCGGGGAAACCGGGGAGAGGGATTTTCAGCTCTGAAATGACAACTCATCCAACGGTCGAGAAAATCTCACCCGGCCGACGGGAGTCTCGGTCAACTGGCCTGATGGGGACACCGTGAAGCCAGTGGTCGAAGCTGAGGGCCACCAAGTCGACTGTCGACAACTAGGGAAGGGGGATCTTTCCCGCTCCCAAGAGCGTCGACGGTGAGACTTACTTTGTCTCTTTTGGACCGAGAAAAAGGTCCAGAAGAAGTTGGACCCTCACCTTTCGTCGAGAGGGTCAGACAAAGCTCCTTAAAAGAAGCCGAATACGAGGCACCGAGAGAGAGCGGGACAAATGCCGCAGCCGAGGTAGAAGCGGCCCGCGCCGCCTCCTCTTCGAGGGCGATCATCTGCTCGAGCTGATCCGCCGAGCCCGCCGCCGCGGACACCGCCGACCGGGCCTCTTTAGATTTAACCGGAGGAAATCTTTTCTCGGGACGCCCCAGCTGTAAACGGGCAGCACGGTCTTCGAGGACGTAGGCCGAAAAAGAAGAGCACAGGTCGCAAGCCTGCGGGTCGTGCTCAAGGCCTAAGCAGTAGACGCACGTGGAGTGCGGATCCGTCCGAGACATCTTCTGCCCGCAAGGGCATCTCCGGAAACCGGAGTCGATGTGTCCATCGCAGCTGCGAGGGAGAGAAGACCGAAGTCTTTTTAGCAAAAAAACTTTTGATTTCAAAAATTCAAGAATTAGGAACCAGTCTTATACGCAGAGCTTATGAGGGAACCTGAGCTTCCAAGCTGTAAGAAGATCAAGGCCATGGGGCGGAGCTCGAGGTTTTACCACCCGGGTGGGTGGGAGGAGCCAGCTTGAAGACCTTCCGGCAAGATTTAAAGCGGCAAGGAACCTGCCAGACAGTGTGGATGAACAACATATCCATGTCCCTAGAAATGTATTTTTTTAGTTCTGTGTGCCAATTTTTTAATTCATTTTACCAAAGAAACTTTTTTTTCACTAGGTGTTTGTAGAGGCATCAGTTTGTATTTTTCTGTTGCGAGGAAGCACTACTAAGTGACTTGCCGGTGGCAGAAAAAAAAAAACTTTTCTAAAGGAGCTGGTAGAACTGCAGCTTGCAGTGCAGTGCAGCTGAGAAAAGAAAAGAAATGCTTTAAAGGGAGATTAAAGAACTGGGAGACCGACATGTTTTAATCAGGTAAGCCTGATTAAAAGAGTGCTATGTGTGTTAGGGAGAAAGCTGTTCAGGAAAAAGGTAAAGCAGCAGGAGGAACCAATGCCGGCTGGCTGGGAGGGGGGACTGATAGGTAGCATTCATCACAAGTATGTGTGATACATTTTGTTTTCTAAAATTTATCACACATCCACTATGTAGAAATCAATTTTTTTTTTTTTTTTTTATGACTTGGATTTTATGTTTATGCCTATTGTATAAACAGAGCTTTGTGACAGTGATACCCCCTCAGCTACTGTAAGTCCCTCAAGGAGAGTAGTGAAATGGCTTTGTGGATCATTGCAGGGGAAGTCTGCTCTGTACTTGCCTTGCGGCTTCATGTAGGAGAAAATCCTTTTAATGCCACAACAAAATACAATGTTATTTTTTTTTTTATTTTACAATTTACCTAGGAGAAACCATCTGAGATACAACATCTCACTACCAGTGTGGTCCTGCTTCTTCTCCTCGTTTCCACAGCTGGGAGGACTTGAGGTTAAGTGACTTGACTAAGGTAACGCAGTGAATATTTGGTCCTAGCAAGGTTTGGACCTGTGGCCTCCTGGTTCCCAAGCTGATGCTTCTACCACTAGACCACTGAAAATTCACCATAATCTAGTCAGTCACAGATTCCACTACAGTCTAGCACAATTTTCCCTGTACCATAACGCAGGGTTCCGAAAATGGGTGATGTGTAGTATCAATACAGGGCGGACTTAGTCAGGGATACCTCTGGAAATGTGGCAGCTCCAGGTAAGCCATATACCACACTTAAAAGTGCTCTGCACAGATTTTCAAATTATAAGCAACACTGTTAGCAAATGCTGCATTTTAAATGTATTTGTTCCTGCAGCTTCTACATGCACTAAGGTTATAATCTCTACTTGTGACATCATAGATACATAGACAGTGTCGGCAGATAAGGGCCTATGGCCCACCTAGTCTGCCCATTTGAGCTTGTAAGTTCAGTTTGTTTTCCTAGAAGTCTATTTCCCCTTACCCCTGACCTCTAGAATTCCTTTATGTCTATCCCATGCATTCTTAAATCCCGTGATTGTTTCAGCCCCCACCACTTCCTCTGGCAGGGTGTTCCACTTGTCCACCACCCGTTCTGTGAAGAAATTCTTTCTCATGTTTCCTCTGAATCATCCTCCCTCCAACTTCATCCCATGCCTCTAGTCCTGAAACATCTTTTTCGCTTAAAAATAGTGTTTTCCTGCACCCTGTTCCTCCCTGTAAGATACTTGTATGTCTCTATCATAACCCCTCTCTCCCTCCTCTCCTCTAGGGAGTACATGTTCAGTTCCTTCAACCTGTCTTCATAGGACTTGTGATGCAACCCATGCACCATCTTTGTTGCCCTCCTCTGAACCTTCTCTACCCTGTCTATGTCCTTACGTAGGTATGGTCTCCAGAATTGTACACTGTACTCCAGGTGGGGCCTCACTAGTGTCTTGTATAGCGGAATTATGACCTCCCTTTTCCTGCTGGTGATGCCCTGCCTATACATCCCAGCATCCTATTTGCTTTACCTGATGCCTTGTCACACTGTTTCCCTACCTTGAGGTCATCAGAGATGACAACCCAAGATCCCTTTCCTGCTTGGTGCATGCTATATCCTCACCCCCAACTGATATATTGTGCCAGGGTTTTGTGCCCCATATGCATTATCTTGCACTTCTTTGCATTGAATTTCAACTGCAAACCCTTGACCATTCTTCAAGTTTCTGCAGGTCCCTTCTCATTCTGTCTACACCCTCTGGTGTGTCTACTCTGTTACAGAGCTTTGTGTCATCAGCGAACAGTGAAATTCTGCCTTCTAGATCCTGTGCAATGTCACTGATGAAGATGTTGAATAGGACCGGTCCCAGCACTGATCCTGTGGTACCCCACTGGTCACTCTTCCCTCTGTGGAGTGACAGCCATTTACCACCACCCTCTGTGTCCTGCCACCCAGCCAGTTACCTACCCACCACACTACTGTCCTGCCCACACCCATATTCCCCAGTTTGTGTAATAGTCTTCTATGTGGCACAGTGTCAAAGGCCTTGCTGAAGTCCAGATAGGCCATGTCCACTGCCCTCCCCTGATCCACCTCCCTAGTCACCCAGTCAAAAAATTCAATGAGGTTGGTCTGACATGACCTCCCCCTGGTGAAACCATGCTGCCTTGGGTCCTGCAGTCCATTGACAACCAGATGTTCCACCAATCTCTCCTTCAGTAGTGCTTCCATGATCTTTCCCACTACCGAGGTGAGGCTGACTGGTCTGTAGTTCCCTGCTTCCTCTTTGTTCCCACTTTTGTATAAGGGGACTACATCTGCTGTCCTCCAGTCTTTGGGTACCTCCCCTGTTTCCAGTGATTGGCTGAACAGGATAGCCAGAGGTTCAGCCACCACCTCTCTTAGTTCTTTAAGGACCCTGGGGTGCACCCCATCTGGCCCCATTGCTTTATCAGCTCTTATTACTTCCAGTTCCTTCAGGACCCTTTCTCGTAAAGGGACTTGTGTCCATTTCTGCACCATTCTCACCCCTTGTAATCCCTTAAGACCCATTACCCCTCTTCCTTAGTAAAGACTGAGCAGAAATACCTGTTCAATATGTCAGCTTTACTGTTGTCATCCTCCATGGCTCCCATCCTCCCCTTCAGTCTCACTATCCCTCCTTTGTCTTTCTTTTTTCACTTATGTACCTGTAAAGGTTTTGTCCCTTTACCCACTGATTTTGCAATGCGCTTCTTCTGTCTGAGCTTTGGCTTCCCTTACTGACTTCCCTGCCTCCCTTTGTTTCTCCTGGTACTTCTCCCTATCCCCTTCTGCCTGTGTCTTTTGTATTGCCTGAATGCAATCTTTTGGCTTTCACTTTCTTTGCTACCTCTTTGGAAAACCATAATGGTCTCCTCTTCCTTTCCTCTCTAACCTGCTTAATGCATAATTCTGTTGTTCTTATAATCCCCATTTTAAATACTGCCCACTGTTCCTCAACCCCTGATTCCTGTCCCATTCCCTTAATGCCTCTTTCAAGTATCTCCCCATTTTCCCAAAGTCTGCCCCCTAAAATCCAGGATACGTGTTTTGTGTGGTTTGGTTCTGCTCTTTCTGTGATTTCAAACCACAATGACTGGTGGTCACTGTTACCCAGGTGCTCCCCACTGTTACCCCCATCACACTGTCCCTGTTTGTGAGCACAAGGTCCAGTATTGCCTTCTGCCGAGTTGGTTCCATGACCAGTTGCTGAGGAAGGCACCTGAAGGGAGTCCAGGATAAATCTGCTCCTAGTTGATGCTGCTGCTGGGATGCTCCAGTCCACGCCTGGTATATTGAAGTCTCCAACCAGTACTACCTCACCCTTGTCTGCCATCCTTTGGATGGCTAGCATCAACTCCCTATCTGTTTCTTCCTCCTGGGCTGGTGGTCTATAGACCACACCTGTATGCGGATGGCTGGCCCCATTTTCCTTTCCAGCTTAACCCACAGTATCTCTCCCCATTTTGTTCCTCCTGGATCTGTGTGGCCCTTATGTCATTTTTCACATACAGTGCCACTCCTCCTCCCTTCCTGCCTGCTCTGTCTCTTCTGAATATGTTGTAGCCAGGTATGGCCATCTCCCAGTCATGGTTATCATTACACCAGGTTTCAGTGATGGCCACAATGTCCAGGTCTGACTGTACCATGACAGCCTCCAGATCTTCCATCTTGTTGCTAAGGCTCCTGGCATTTGCACACATGGCTTTCCATGATTTGACCTCCCTAGACTGCTTCACTGTTCTACTCCAGCCCCTTCCTTGGTTGTCATTTATCCCTGGTTCTCCTTGCTGTCTGCCCTTCTGCTGAATTTTGCCCCTTTTCTGCTTATCCACCTTTTGGACACTAATCTCCATCTTTTGCACACTGCTTTGCAGAGATAGCCACTCCTCTGGTTCACTGGTTCCACTACTAGCTGTGGGGGGTGAGCAAGTAGGTACCGTCCTTGCTGGCCTGCCACCCCCCTTTGCTAGTTTAAATTACATCATTACATCAGAATTGTTTTCATAGTAACAGACAGTTTAAGTAGCAGGAACTGTTGAACTCTGGCACTGGCAGGACTCAAATCTCATTACATTCCAGAAAAATCTGAATTTCAGAATATTCTTTACAAATAAATGCAGTTTGCCCCTTAAACGTCATCTGTTGCTACTTCTTTCCCTGCCCTGAAAACATAATCCCCTGCTAGTAATATGGTATCTGCATAACTTCCATAGTAACTGAGTGCGATAGCACAAGCACAGGAATCTGAATCCACAGCAGGCATTAACAAAATGGTCAGATGAAATCTAAGCGAACAGAAATAATAAAAATGTCTTCTGTAGGAAGAAATGGAAGGGCCTGAAAGTCACATTTTGGGCATATCTTGTGTATCAGGGTTCGACTGAATTTTGCTGCAGGAAACTAGGCAATCTAATATTTCTCAAAGGCAGAAAAGAAGACTTAGCAGCAACTGCTGTACTTAACATTCTGAAATCATCTTCAGCTTGGTTAACAGCATCCCCTTCCACCCACCCATATATCTGTGTTTCGTTGTTTGAGATCAGTCTAACTGTATGCTAAAGTGCAGCACCATCCCCATGTTTATATATGCAGCATATTTAGAAACCAGCATTGAACGCAGCAGAATTTTATTTCAGTGTTAGCTGTCTGCACTCGGCTGCTGCTCTATAATGTGGATTCATTAAATGCATGCTTTCAAACAGATTCTCAATTTAAAGTGAGCTATTTTTGTTGAAAGAAAAAAAAACTCTTCATGAGAATAACCACTCAAAAGAAATCCAGTCGTGTGTGCTATTTTAGTTTTTACTAATTTGACATTTTTTTCCCCTTTCATATTTGGCCTCCGGTCGGCCTCCTACACCTCCCTTTCAGGCATATCCCCAGATACCTCCCAGTCCCATTCACCACCCCCTCCCCGCCCCTAATTTTAAAGGTCGATGGGAATCCATGTGAGGCAGGATTCAAGCTCTCCCAACTCCCTGTAGCACCAACAAAGTCTTTTTGCTGCCCTTGCCGAAAGAGGAAGTACAGCATAGTGGTTAAGGGCACTGAGCTGCAAACCTGGAGAGCTGGGGTTGAATCCCATCAATCCCCGCTTGCGCACTCTGCGACCCTGAGCAAGTCACTTAACTTCCTTGTGCTCCAAGGTCACACCTGGAAATAACCTCTGGCTAAGTGTGCCTTTCCTGGCATAACAGTTTCCTCTTTTCCTTTCCCTTGCATGCTGCCGGGCACTCTAGGCATGCGCCACTTCTTGCAGGAGAAGTAACCTCTCCGACCCACTGCGGGGGCTGCTGCAGTGCTGGATGTTGAGTCCCTTCCTCCCCAAACTGGCTCACACTGCAATCAGCTGTATTCACCAGCCCAAAAATTCACCCACCCAGCTCCCCAGACTCACTCCCCAACAAGGGTAGCCAGCATGGAAGCACATTACACTTCTGCTGGCGCGGGGCCATTTTTAACCAGGAAAAGCACACTGGGCAGTGACAGCTTGTTTCTAGATGCACGCCCAGTGTGAGTTATATGGACCTCTTTTATTGACAGAGGGGCTTTAGGCCAAGATATAATCCCCATCTCTTATGATAAATACGATGGGATCTTTAACTTTCACTGATGCAACTACCAGATACAGGCAGAAGGAAGCTCGGTTTTAATGCCTCATCCAAAGGACAGCACAGCAATGGCGCAGCACCTTGTAGTGCTGTACGACAGTATTAGCATTGGGCATTAGCCCAATTTTCTGGTGTTGGACTAGAACCCATGACCTTCCATGACTTTGCAAGGTAGTCGGCTACATTTTGAAGTTTTGTTTATGTGTGAGTGGGAATTTCCTATGGGAGGCTCTCTGCCATGATTCACACACAAAAAAAACAACTGCTAGGGGACATTTCGCTGAAGACAGGAAGTGCAAAAAACTGCACTGCCTACACTGAAATTGTAATTCCGATTTCCTAAATAAATAAATACAGTATTTAGGAACTTAGCAAGTTGTGGGGCTGGGAAATGACCTGACAGTCCATCAAGGCCTGACCTCTCTAATACATATAAAGCATATATTGCTTTTCAGACCTGATTAAGGAAATGACTGGTGCAGCAGCAGTACCATACTATCTCCTCCGCATCTAAACGTCTGGTTAAAAGATTTACGCTGTATCACCTTTGAGTACTGCCCTGGGCTATTTACTTGTTCAAATAAGTAATTAACAACAATGTGTATGACGTTCTGCTGCAATTCTCTTAGATCCAAGTACCTCCTTATTTTCAGGTTGTTCCACATAGTTTTTGGATTTGTTGTCAGCACATCTACTGATGCCCATACTCTCCTCAGAATTATGCATACAATTATGAGGTCCTCCCTTTCAATCTCTTCTTGTGCAGAATTCTACAGACCTAAATCATTCCAGCAAAGCACCACCTCTATGGCCATTTATCGTTCTGTCTGCCTTCCACTGCACAATTACACTTACAATATAAAGGGCTTTTCATAGGAACTGTATCTCAAAGCTGTTTATTAAGCAGTGACCTAAATGCCTGCAGTCCAGTTACTACATATAGGCAACTCAACTGCATGGGTTAGCTTGCTGGTAGTTGACAGGCTGGTCAGCATGAATTAGGCTCTTGGTTACTGTCACCATGTTATGCTGTTGACTGGCAACCGGTCTCATTACCATCTGGTTGCGCTGCTGGCTAGTAGCTGGAGTGGCTCCCATCTGGTATACAGCAGCTGGCTGATGACTGGTCTCATTACCATCTGATGTTAGGCTGCTATCTATGACCGGTCTAGTTACCATCTGCTGTTAGGCTGCTGGTTTATGACTGGACTGGTTACATCTGATGTTAGGATGCTGGCTGGCATCTGGTGTGATTACCATCTGGTGTTGTGCTGCTGGTTAATGACTGTGCTGCTTATCATCTGATGTTAGGCTGCTTGCTGGCTGATGACTGGGCTAGTTACCATCTGGTGTTATGCTACTGGCTAGGCTGCTGGTTGATGACTGGGCTGCCTACCATCTGGTGGTATCCTTCTTGCTGGCGACAGACCTGGCTACTATTGTTAGGCTGCTGGCTGGTGACTAAGCTGCCTATCATTTGGTTTTAGGTTGCTGACTGGCTACTGTGATGGCTACTACTGTACCTGGTGTTCAGCTGCTGGCTAGAGACTGTGCTGGTTACCATCTGCTGCTTTGCTGCTGGCTGGTGCCTGGTCTTGTTACCAACTGGTGTCATGCTTCTGGCTGCAGACTGGGCTGGTTACCATCTGATGTTAGGCTGTTGGCTGATGACTGGACTGGCCATCAACTGGTAACAGATTTCCGGCTAGTGATGGGGTCTGGCTACTATATAGGGTTAGGCTGCTGGCTGGTGACTAGGCTGCCTGTCATTTGGAATTAGGCTGCTGGCTTACTACTGGGCTGGCTACTACTGTATCTGGTGTTAGGCTACTGGCTGGAGAGTGGTCTGGTTACCATCTAGTGTTCAGCTGCTGGCTGGAGGCTGGCCTGGTTACCATTTGGTGTTACACTGCTGGCTGGTCACTGGTCAGGTTACTATCTGTATTAGACTGTTAGCTGGCGACTGGTCTAGCTGTCAAATGATATTAGGCTGATGGTTGGTGACTGGGTTGGTTACAGTCTGGTGTTACGCTGCTTTCTGATAACTAGGCTGCTTACCATCTGGTTTTAGATTGCTGGCAGACTGCTTGGTCTGGCAACCATCGGGTGTCAAGCTTCTGGTTGGAGACTGTGCTGGTTACAATTTGGCATTAGACTAGTGGAAGGTAATTGGCTATTTAGTAGTCTATCAGGCTGTTAGCTGGTTAAATTTTACTTTCCCTTCAATCTTTCTAACATCTGTCGCTTTTTTGCCCTTTCCTTTCTCTTGTTAGGGCCTCTAATCTTGTTCCTGTGTCCAGTAGTCCTTGAAGCTGCCCTTACTACTTTAGTCTCTCTCTCTCTCTCTCTCTCTCTCTCCCTCCCCCTCTCCCCTCACTCTTTCAGTCTTTTTCTCTTTGCTTCTTCCCCTCTCTTACAGTGTCTCTGCCCTTTTCCATTATTTCCTCCCCCTGTATCTCTCTCTTCCACTCTCTCTCTGTCTCTCTCCATCTCTTCCTCCTCCTCTTTCAGTCTCTCCCCCTCACAGGCTCCCCACCTGCAATCTTTTCCCCCCTTCCATTTTTGTTCCATCTTTTCTAGGCACTCCCTGTTTCTCTCTGCATGCTGCTAGGACAGTGGATGGATGCCGTGTCTGGTTCCTTGTGGCACAGTGCTGCTGCTCATGCTCTGAAGAACAGCAAAATGTGCATGGTTACTATAAATTCATGAAAAAGCCAATGCCAAACAGAAGTCATATAGTTTGGGCTGGGCTCAGAATGTCAAGTCCCCAATTTCCCCTAAGTTTTTGGGGCTGGGATTTAAAGAAGGATTTGTACACATCCAAGAACAGGGACTCCGCAGTTGGAAACTCTGGCTAATTTCCAGTACTTCTGTATTACCAGAGCCTGCTCACTGCTGCACTCTCAGCAGCGGAAACCGGTAAGTGGTTTGTTAACTGATTTTGACAAAGGTTTGACCAGCAGGGTCTATCTATGCTGTAGACTTATTGGGGACCTACTCAGTTGTCAGTGAAAAACTTCATGGCCACACAGCATCTTGATTTAGCCTGAGTAATGTTATAGAAAGAAGCTGACATTATCTGGGTGTTTCCGGATATCACTGCGGTCATTCTGCACAATCTAATCCTGGCAATTACTGTAATAACATTTGGGTGCTTTACATCTCAGGCAGTAGCGTAGCAAATTCCCAGAGGGCCTGGGTGCAAGGTGATGTTACAGGGCCCCTTCCCCAGTTTTGAATAGGCCCGGGTGCCACTGCACCCTTTGCAGCCTTGTAGCTACGCCCCTGATCTCAGGAGCGACTACTGTATTAGCTTGAAATGTCATAGGTTCAATAACAGACCTTCTCAAATGTGATGAGTGACCTTTACTTTGGCCTCCTATGTAACAGGAGGACCAGCTAGCATTTTTGGGAGCTATGGCAAGGATTTCCTGCATTTACCAAGCCCATCACAAAAGTGAGGTGCCCTGCATCTGCGGAGGGAAGGAGGGCATTGGATGCCCAGTATTTGTGCACCCTCTGTCAGTTGAAGTGGGACCAGTATTGGCATCAGCTATGATGACAGCTACTAACCTATTCTACTGGATGGTGGAAGGGTGCAGCCATGGCTGCTAAAGTGTCTGATCAGTGAATGGCTGATCAAGTGTCAAACCAGAAAACAACTGCCCAAGTGTCAGACCAAAAATTGGCTGCTGCACACGTGTCAGACCAGAGGATGGCTGCACACTGCCAGACCTGAGAATGGCTGCCCAAGTGTTGGACCAGAGAGTGGCTGCCCAGGTGTCAGACCAGAGAATGGCTCCCCAACTAATAGTCTAGGGGATGGTTGCCCAACTCTCCACCCAGGAAATGGGGATGAGGGGAGATACAGAATGGGAAACCAAGAGTTTAAAAAAATTAATACTTTATATTGTTTAGGACAAAAAGGAGGAATGGCCTGTCAAGCAAGGCCACCGGGTTAGAAAGCATACTTTGGGATAGGTATATTACCTAGCTACTACTCTTGGTGCCAACTAGTTGAATCTAGAAGCCCATAGTTTATCATCATCTCATTAAGGTAGACAACTGCTCAATTTTAATGAGGATGCCACTGAAGGAACAGCCTGGATAGCGTTTTCCATGTTGGTGCCAACACCTAATGTCCCCAGTCCAAAAGAATACTGTTATCCAGATTACTAGCACCCATAGTGCCTGTGTGTAGAAAGAGGCAACCTTTCACCTGTGGCTATCATGCCCTTATTTGCTTTATGCATAACTGTATCCATGAATGTTCTTGTACAGTAACTTGCATTTGTGTATATAGTAAGTTTATAGGCACAGCTGGGATGTGTCTTATGGCTATTAAAGAGTGTTCTTGCATGCTCTTATAGTGAGAGAACTGCAAATCATAGGCAAGCAGTTCTGGCACCCTATAAACACAACAGGAGAAGCTCTTAGAACTGTACGGGACATCACAACTGTACTGAAAAGTAAGGGCTTGATCCTCAAAGGCAGTGGTGGCTCCAGGAAATCGGGGGGGGGGGGGACCATGGTACAGAGGGCTTGTATCTGGGGCATGCAGAGAAATTGAAATCCGGACTATTTTGCCACCTACGTATCACAGCTGGGGCACAGCTTGAGCACAGCAGATTTTTACTGGGGCATGTGCCCTGTCTGGCCCTGTCCTGGAGCTGCCCATGCACAAAAGCCATGTTGGCCTTGTGTACCCAAGGAGGGGTGCTTAGCATGGGATGGTGGTGTGCAGTGGTCCTCTCTGACCATGTGGAGATCTCCACAAGTGTACAACCCTAGATGAACACCACTGCCGCACATGATCCCAAGCCACCTGCTCACCTATGCAGCACCAAGTCGGAAGCAGGTACAGGGGTGTGGTACCGCACATTCACAATTTAAGGTATTCTGTGTGGCGGGGTATGCAGTCTTAGCAGGAAACAACCAACATGTCCCAACATGGTGCAGTAGGTATTGTAGGACACATAAGAGCAATAAACCAGCTAAGATGGAGATCCCCAGGGGCCATAAAACTACCATGAAACTAGCAGGCTCATTGAGAAAAAAATCTTAATAGCAAACCAAGGGAAGGACACACCAGGACTACACACAAAAATCAAAACACTCACATGACCTATGCTTTTGCAAATTTTGACTACAGTACTCCTTTAATAAACACACTCATGAGTAACAACATCTCTCCCAGTCTAATAACACAGATAAATAACTGGCTATACCATGGTACCCAGTCAGTCAGAATAAATGAAGCCCAGGTGAGTTACTAGCAGAGTGCCACAGGGGATGGTGCTGGGACCATCATTACTTACACTATTTGTACCAGACATGAAAATCGAAATCAAAGGATGGGCTAATGTGATCATAGATGACCCAAAACTAGGAGGGATAGTACAAGCCAAAGCCGACAGACAACAATTCACAAATGACTTAAAAACAATAGAAATATGGTCCATTAAAAACAACATCTTTTAACACAGACAAACGTGTAACAGTGCACTTAAGAGAAAGACAACCAGTGCCAGCAACACGAAATAAATGGTATACAGTTAAAATCAGTATGCAAAGAGAGGGACCTAGGTATCATAATCAACAACAAAAAAATAACGATCTTTGCAACCTCATGATTACCAAAGCAGACAGAACGTTACACACAATAAAAAGATCATTTATCTGTAGAAATACAAATGTTATTGCCACCCTGTACATTAGATTCAATAAGGACTACTGTTCATCAGTATGTAACCCTACCCACAAAGGACACACAAAATCATTAGAGACGGTCTAGAGAATAACAGTGAAACCGATCAGAGGTATGAAGACACTATCCTACGAGGAACGACTGAACAAACTAGGGCTTTACACACCACAGTGAAGGAGAGTCAGAAGGGACATCCTACAGTCATATAAAATAGCGCATGGTAAGGAATGGACAGCAATAAATATGAAATTTACAGAAAACACCCATGGTCTCAGGGGCCATAACCCTCGCCTAGTAAACCAAATTTACAGGACAACTACAAGAGGCCACCTCTTTATACAGACGGTGACAAATGTGTAGAATAGCCTCCCAGACTGGGTAATACAGCCAAGGTCACCAGAAACATTCAGGAACAATTTACATAAATAATACAAGACAGACAGAGGTATTGAGGGTTACAACAACTGAGAAATAGGGGACGGTTTCATATGGGTCACATGCCTTTTCACCATTCCTAATATGCAGTATGGGGCTTTATGTTATTTGGGAGATCCTCAGCATTCAAGAGTTGCAAATGTGCAAGAAGACAATGAGGCAGTCACCATCTAGCTCATGTTGTCCCTTTTGCACTATGCAGGTGAATACAGTTTTCTCAGACACAAGCCCCAGAGATCTGAGGATGTGGGAAATGGCATATCTTGGAAAAACAAAGCCAGTGGCAAACTAGAACTACACACTGTAGGTTCCTACTGAAAATCATTAATGAGATATTCCAGGCAGAGGAGCCTCCGACTGCTGCAAAGGTTCCCAAGGTGAAGCCTGCTTGAGGGGGGTCCTTCACAATCTGTCACAACAGCATCAAAACAGGAGAAAGATGTGCTAAATGAGGAACAGGAGGGCAAAGACCTTGATGGTGCTGAACCAAAATCAAAAAGCAGAAGTTAACAGGGTAGGAGGAGGCGTTCAGCCGGACCCTGTGAGCCGCTGGATAAAGGTGAGATGTTTTCTTCAGATGACAAATGGTCAGGCCATTCTCAGACTGCATTCATCCCATTTCTCTTTAGTTCTCAGTTTACCTCTTACCTACTGTAGTGTCTAATATGTGCAGGGCACTAGATCTTGTTGAGGTCCAATCTGTGACCCCCCCCTCCAAGTTAAGTCTGTCCTATCAAAACAACTGGCAGTGCTCTAAAATGCGAAAGACAAAATTCAAGTTGGACTCCCTCAGGTCAATTAAAACAGCAGTCCATAGGACTATCTGGAATCCCTAGATCTCTCTGGTGACTATCTATGCATTCGAGTAAAAAAACAAAAATATAAAAAGATAGCTCCAAAGTGGCCAGGAAGACAGTGGTTCTTGTATCGGATAAATCTCTCAGTAGGGGAACTGCTTCATCTTCCCTGTTGTAGGGATCTCCTAAGCCAAGGCCCGGTACTTCACCAAAGCCCACAGTCTCTAATTGGCAGCCTAGCACCTGAGAGTAAACACTTGTTACAACAAGGTGTTTCTTCTAAGGTTGTGAGCACCATGATGACTTCCTGGAAAACTTCCAGCTCTTCAGCATTTGATAGGACTTAGCTAGTATTTCCCTTCTGGGCTAAAGAGCGGTGGATCAGGCACTCTACGACTTTGGGTCTGCAAATTCTGGATTTTCTTCACCCAGATGCAGACAAGGGCCTATCACTCAGTACTCTTCGTGGTGAGGTCTCTGCCATAGGGGAGTGCTGGTTCTTTTAGATGGAGCTACTTTTGGCACTCATCCAAACGTATTCAGATTCTTGCAGATGGTAAGCCACTCCAGACCATTCGTTCCTCTGTTTCCCTTTGGGACTTCACCTTAGGTCTCAACGTTCTTTGCAAACCACCATTTAAACCTTTATCTTCCATCCCAGATGCTATCCTTTTCTACAAGGTGCATTTTATTGTCGCCATTTCAGTGAGAAGAATCAGTGATCATCAGGCCTTGCAAGGAGCCATATCTTGGTATACATAAAGAAAAGGTGGTGTTAGGAACAATCCCTTTCTTCCTTCCAAAGGTGCCCACTTCTTTCCATGTGGATCAGGAAGTCAGTCTCCCTCCTTTTTGCCCTAATCCGGCAAACTCCAAGGATAAAGAACTACATAAAATGGATCTGCATAGGGCAATGAAAATATATCTCAAGAGGTCAGCAAACCTCCAATGGTCAGACAACCTGTCTGTTCTCTTCAGAATGCCTAAGAGCATGAGTGACAATTGGTCAGTCCATCATACAGTGCAAATCAGAGGCAGTTTTAACTCCTTTTAATTCCACCACCACCATCTGACTTTCTGTGTGTGCATCTTCACAACCGCCCTATGGGCGGGGGTGTCAGGGAGCACTTGGCCATCCATACCACCAGTAACACCTCCACTAAGCCACTCCTAAGCACTGACAAGTGAGCAGCATTGCAATCCACCCCTCCCCTAGAGGAAAGTGTCCTGAAGGACACTCTGCATCTTCCACGCCGGCCTCTGCTCCTGATGTCCAACACTTGGGGCATGAATCGAGGTTGCCAGCGTACCACAGCGGTCGCCAGCACTCACCACCATGGAGCTGGCATCATTTCCCATCTTTATTGAGCACCCAATACTACTGTGACACATATTTATTTATTTAGTTATTTATTTAGAAGTTTAACCAGGAAATACCTACTGAGCTAATAGCAGCTTATTTCCAGATGTGTACTGGGGGAGAAGGGAGGGGGAGACAGCTGAACAAAATTACTAAAAATTATAAGTAGGCAAACACAATGGTATAGTAATACAGGCAGAATCATAAGTATTAGAGGCAAATTAGTAAATGAGTGCATTTAGAAAATATAACACATTGTTAGAGGTACCCATAAGGAGATTGGGTTAGGCACTAAATCCCAACATATATAAGCCTGGCATGTAAAATCCTGGCACTGTTTGCCTGACAAATACATTGCCCAACAGTTGAAATGCCCAACTGATGAAAATCCTGACATTATATCAGTTTGTTTTGAATCACTACACGACCGCCCACTAATGTAATGTAATAAAGAGCTCGTGTACAGCATTTTGTTTTGTATAGTGTGGCTATATAGCTATAATGTTCTGGGTAAATAATGCTAACGTGGTGGTCGAATATTTTTTTCTCACCATGATAGTCCTGATCCACTACAATCTTCCCGTTGAACTGAAAGGAATGGCAGTTGCACAAAGTTTGAAGAGACAGTACATATCAGCTCTGAGGTGAGTCAAGGAGCTATGTTTCAACAGTGTTGGGAAACAGAAATAAATATTTAAAGAGTTTTTGCTGTTCTACTTTGCAGGAGCCACAGAGAGATCGCAAGCGGTGATTCGCTGAGAACATGTCTGAGAGTATGTCGCCGCAGTTCAAGTGTTTTTTGTAGCCGTCTAACTGTGGTGTTGTGAATGTGTGCACTGTCGCCTGGAATGGTTGGTCTGTCACAGTTTGATTAAAGTCTGTTAGATCATGCCACTCTCCCTTCAGTTCTCAGTATGCTTACAGGATTACTTTGAAATACACTGTCTAGACACCCCAGTGAGCTGTGTGTGTGTTTGTGTATGAGGGTGACGGGGGGGGAGGGGTGTTTGCAATCACTGACAATTTTAAAACATGGCTACATGAGTACATGGCTTCCACTAAATAGAAAATGTTGCTCCCTAATGCATGTAATATGCCTGCTTATCAAATTTTTAAATTTGCTTTATCAGATTCTTATTTGTATATATGTACTTGTTACTGTTGAATTTTATAGAATATTATTTACTGTGTGTGTTGTTGTGTGTATTGTTGCATATTTATTTGTTCTTCTAATGTTATATGTTGTAACTTTGCAAACAGGATGGCACTGAAAATAGGCCTTGCCTGGTGCCCCATCCTGATGAAATATAAGAAATAAACAAGCAAACACAACATAGACATCTCAAATTATGGCAAGCAGACTTTACCAGCACATGACTGCCACTCCTTTCAGTTCAACTGGAAAATCGTACCAGATCACGACTATCATGGTGAGAAAAAAATGATGTTTACTCGTCACATATTAGCATTACTTACCCAGAACAGCGTAGCTATATAGCCACTCCAGTTCTCACAACATACAAAACAGAGTGCTGCACACTAGGTCTTTAATGTATTTATTTTCAGTGTTTTCGGGGGGGGGGGGTTGCGCACTAGCATGATTCATTCAAAGGATGTGACCTACATTAGCGGGCTGATCATGTTGAGGTGCAGATAACTCTGGTCTTACTTTTTGTTGGCTGACAATTCATCCAAATAACACGGGGTATTCGTGAATACTGGTTGTGATAAACTGACTGAAGAAATAAATAAATAAAAAGGATGTTATCTACATTAGCAGGCTGTCACTTAGTTTAAGCAGTTACTTACATTGCTCTGCACCAGCCAATGTCAGGATTTTGGCAATCGGTCAATTTTATTGTCGGGCAATGTATTTGCCAAGCAAACCGTGCTGGGATTTTACGTGTCAGGATTATATCTGTTGGGATTTAGTACAGCTCCCAAGAGAGCACCATGATAATATCGCTGCAAAAATACCACGGCAAAAATCCCAAAATCATAGACAGCGACAGGGGTATAATAGCATTGGGGAATTATGGCTACCTCTGTCACTGTACGGACAGATGAGGAAGGGATTAAGCAGCAGTAGGTGTGAAGCCTTGCCGAGCTGCTCCTGTGGTGGAGTGGCTAAGGCAGTAGCACCTGGAGCGGAGGAGTTGTGGTGGCCAGGCTTTGGTTCCCCATCTCCCAGTATTGGAATTTTGTTTTTTATTGTTTTTAACAAAGACATTTCCCCCCCTCCCAAGTTTCTCCCCATTCCCAAGGTCCACACCCCCTCGGAGTTAGTTATAATAATTCCTGGGGGTGTGGGGGGCAGAGACCCCCCCCCCACAAACAAAAATCTCTTGAGTATTGCTCTTTTATTTTGTGTGTCATGTCAGCACTTTTCTGGTGGTCGGTGTTTCCACCAACCGTTGTATTTGGTTTCAATGTTGTGGTTGTGGGATTGTGTGCCGCTATGTTTTTGTCTGTGGTGTTATCACCCTGTTCCTTCTTAGAAGTATAGCAGGGAAAAATAATGGAACAACATGAACAGAGCAAGGCTAGAGAAGGGGAGTAAGAAGAGTGTCACAAACAGTTGAAGGTATGATAAGAAAAATAATAGAGAAGAGACTTAAGAGAGGAAGGAGAAGAGGTAGATCAAATAGAAAGGGGAAGGAGGGACCAAAGTTTAGTAAAACGATAAGAAAAAGCAGATTGACCAACAGTGGTTTTTCTAGAAGGAATAGAGAAAGAGTGGGAAGTAATGTTGCAAAGAGGGTAGGAAGAAGAAGAAGGAGAGGACAGAAGGAAAATGAGAAAAGAGGGAAGGGTGCTGAACCAGAATTTGGATAAGAAAGAGACACAGTGGGAAAGGCACCTAGCATCAAGAGAGGGGAGAAAGAGGGCTGAGCAAAGTGAGCACTGGTGAGTAAGAGGGGGGCAGTCTAATGCAAAATGACAAAAGGAGTGAAAAAGTGGATTCAGTCTGGTAATGGAAGATTTTGGGGCACCACTATAGACTAAGTCACCGTAGTCAGTGACAAAAATAATAATTTTTAATACAGTTTCTTGGTGGGCAGGAAGCGGAATGCTCGCTTTATTCCTGAACAATGCACCAATCTTAGGGTGAAGTTTAAGGTGTCTTGCATCAATAAACACTGAGAAATCAAGATGCCAGTCGAGACAGACCCTGGAGTACTTAAAGGAGGAAACATCATCAATCTTAGCACCATCAAAGGTATTAAATAGTGGGAGAGAAGTTGTCAAGCCTCTGACTGGGTGCCAAAAATCATGGAGACAGTTTTTCTGGCACTGAGGGACAATTGGTTAGACTTGAACCAATGCTGAATGTTGTCATAGTCCAACTGAAGCTGGGAGGTAAGGTCATGGGGAGAGAAGCCAGATGCAAAAAGAACAGTGTCACCAATGCACATGTAAATGGATGCAAAGGACCAGGCATTGGGAAGGTCATTTAGGAATATGGAAAAGAGAATAGGACCCAGGACAGACCCTTGGGGGACACCTGAGCTAGTGGGAAGTGGAGATGAAATGGATTTTCCTATCCAGACAGCTTGAGACACACCCTGAATGTAAGAATGAAACAAACTGATGGAGGAGTCAGAGAGGCCAGCTGCTTTAAGTTTGTCCAGAAGGAGAGGATGTGCCACAGTGTCGAAAGCTTTGGCAAGATCAACAAATATAGCAGAAGTAATCAGTCCTTGATCCATACCTGTAAATATAGAGTTAGTGAGCAGAGGGAGTTAGAAGTGGAGTGGGAGTTCCTAAAACCAGACTGGAAAGGAGTGAAAAAGGAGGGGCTGTCAAAAAATGAAGAGAGCTGAGAAAGAACAATGTGCCCCTGTAACTTAGCCAATGTAGGAAGGAGAGATATTGGACAAGTTAGTAGGAGAGGTGGGGTCAGCACTTTTGTGACTACGTATGACAACAGCCTGTTTCCAAACATCAGGAACAGTAGCAGAAGAAAAGGAAAGATTTACAAGAAGAGTAATGGATAAAGCAAAGGCAGGTGCTGAGAGAAGGGTAAGTTTGGGGTCAAGGTCATCATGACTACCTCCCTTCAATGGATTAAGAGCAGGCAAAGCCTTTAGAGAAACAGGTGGAGTGACAAGAGAGAAGGAAAAAAGAGAGGAGAGGAAGGCAGGGATAAGAGTAAGGGCACAGGTAGTAAAGTAGGAGTTAAAAGACAGCAACAGCAGATGGTTCAGAAATAAGGAGTCACCAATCTTAAGAGTAGTTGAGGGAGACTGGGTCTGAGGTGAGAAAAGAGAATGAATAACCTTCCAGAACATGGAAGGGTTATTGATCTTGTTTTGCAGCGTGGAAGCAAAATACTCAGATTTAGCAAGTCTGACAGCTTAGGTACAGGCATTGTGCAAGCATCTATAGTTGGCCGAAGAAGATTAGGAGCCAGTGATTTTAAAAGTATGCCAGGCAAGGTCTCTGGTGCGGAGACAAGCAAGTACCTCAGCTGATATCCAGGACAGATATGAACTCCGAACTCTGGTATTTCTCAGGGGTTCATGGCGATCTCATACAACCAAGAATTTATACTGAAAGTAATGTAGGGCAGAATTTATACTATTGGCTGCAGAGATAGGTGACCAATTGACCAAAGGTCAGTTAGGAGAGCAGTCAAGTCAAGTGACTTAAAAGACCTGAGATACATGAATTTAGGGGGGCTTTAGGACAATGTAACTTGCACACACTGTAAATCATGTAATGATCACTGAATGCATCAGGAAGGATACCTGCATTCACTATACATTCTGGATGAGAAGCAAGGACCCAGTCTGACAGAGAATGGTTTAAGGATTTCAAATTTAGACAAGTGGGTTCAAAAATTAGTTGGGTTAACAGCAGTGACTTCACATTTTGTGACAATTTATTTGTATTAGGGGAGAGACAATTTATATTGAAGTCACCAAGTATAAATAGTTCACCACTCGGGGAGTTAGAACAGACAGAGCAAAGGAGCTCAGTAACTAAAGCAGAGGATGCACCAGGGTAGCAGTAAACAGCAGCAATATAGATAGGAACAGAAAAGGGAAGGTATAGTTTAAGGAGGATCATCTTATGGGAAGAGACAGCAAGAACAGTTGTACACTAGATCCTAGTAGATATGTAAACTGCAACACCACTGCCACTTTTAGAATGATCTTGCCTGAATAGGGTCTAGCCAGGTATATTTAAAGCAGAATTCTGAACCTTAGAGTAGAGTCAGGTTTCTGATATAACTAGAACATCCAGCCAAAGGTTAAGCATAATAGGTGGTAACTGGTAAATTTTTGGGAGGCAGCTACAGATGTTTAAATGTGCCACCCTTAAACCCTTGGGAAGTTGCAACGGTGAAGGACTAATGGGGACAGTGTTAATTTCAACACTACCTGTTAACAAAAGTAGTAAGACGACAATGAATTTAGAAGCTCAATTATGCTGCTTGGTATAGGGGAGAAGGTGAAAGAGACCAAGGAAGAATAGGAAGAGAAAAGGGACAGAACGTGCAAAGAGTTTCAAAGGTGAAGCCAAGGACCTACAGCGGGTCATAATGTAAATGCTGACTTAATAGCATCTGCAGTAGTATCTGTGAACCGACCTGTCGCCAAGTGTTGGACCCCCCAGAGTTAGAATCCCAAGGGAGGGTCCGGGGGGCAACAGCCCCCATAACAGGAGGTGGGGGCACAGCCCTCAACAGAACAAAAGATTTAAAGAAATTGTGCAATGCGACTAAGTCGCACTGCATTCTGCCGTGCAACATTTTGACCCCGTGCCAGCCAAGGAACAGGAAGAAATTGACATAAAGGTCTCCAAGGGGAGTGGGAGAGGGAGGGAATTGAGAAGGATGGGAGAGTAGGTGAAGAGGAGAGGGGAAAAGTAAGAGAGTAGATAGAGGAAGAAGCATCAGTTAGCGGAAGGGTGAAGAAAGGGAGATAGGGAAAGAGAAATACATGAGAAGTAAGTAGCACAGTGAAGATCAAATTGAGGCAGAAAATTAAAAGATTATAGAAATGAGGTCAGTAACAGGCACAGAAGTGCCATATGACTTTTATCAGGCCCTGACAGGAAGGCAATAGAGATGCAGCAAGGCAGGTAGAACAGAGAAAACTGTACACAATGCACTCAGAAAGGTCAAGCAGAAACAAGTAACTTAGATAAAATAGTCACACATTAAATGACGTAGCACAACTGTAAACCACAACAGCTAGGAATAGAAACACTCATTTAAATGCAAATGAACACATTAAGTTAAATTGAGCAGTTTGACACAATTAAACACAATAGCTTGTAATATACAGCACGAACTTAGCTAACTTACACTGAGAATTGCATGCAAATAGGAATTAACCAGCAGCACAACAAACATTAGATAACTGCAGGGATAATACAATGAAATGGTGAACCAAACCCGAAATACAATGTAGCTGAGGATAACTAGTGTCTTAGTGTGGGCAAAGTCTTCTGCCGACTGCCACTCCATGCTGATGCCCACAGTATACCTTGTGCTCTTGCCCTTTGGCTCTGAACTGCAGCGGAGGACCACTGGTAACCAAACAAGAAATACAACAATAAAGCCATGCCCCATTCCTTCAGCAAGCTCCAGGTTGGAGCAGGGAGCGGCACACAAATGGCTGCAGACTCACAACAGAATGGCTAGTTTGTCAACCTATCAGCCCTCACATTCCAGTAATGTAGCTGGCCTGATGGGCCAGAACAAGTAACTCCCTCCAGGAGCCAAACAGCAGACTGTCAAAACACTTCTCAAGCGCAGATTCAAACAGTGCTCTTGTAGAAGACACACCCCCTTCCTTTAGGAAACTCCAGACTGGAGCAGGGAACGGCACACAAATGGCTGCATTCTCTTAACAGAATGGCTACTTTGTAAACCTTTTAGCCCTCACAGACCAGTAATGTAGCTGGCCTGACTGGCCAGAACAAGTAATTCCCTCCTGCAGCCAAACAGCAGACTGTCAAAACACTTCACGAGCGCCGATTTAAACTGCGCTCTTGTAGAAGACATGCCCCCTTCCTTCAGCAAGCTCCGGATTGGAGCAGAATGGCTAGTTTGTAAACCTATCAGCCCTCACAGTCTAGTAATGTGGCTGGCCCTACTACATGCTGTATAATATTACATTACCTCTTCCACCACTGTAAGGCCTAGTATCTCATGTTCACTTCCGTAACCAGCCAGCTAGAAGTGTTGTCCTAACTAGCAACCAAACAGAAAGGTGGGCAGAAAATAGTCACTTAGTGTAACAAAATACTACACTATACTACACTGTTTCCAAGGTTGTGCTGTTATAGATAAACACCTACCGCAGAGAAGCCCTACCTGGCCTACATACACTATTACCATTCTGCATCCTAAGGCTATGTCATTAATTCCAGCACTATTATCTGAGCCAATAAACAGCTTCATAAGTAAGATGAGATTTTTGGGAGATCTTGAGGGCTTTCTTCTTGACAGGAAGGATAGATAACACAGGTAGGAAGGGCAATAAAATGGGAAGTAGGTGTAATCCAGGTACAGTTTCAGCTGGGTATGTACAACTGATCAAGGGCGGATGCAAAAGGTGGGGAAGGGGGGTTCCTCATTTTTAAAGAGATCCACCATGGTAAAAGAAAGCACCTGTGCACCTGATATATAGGTGCCTTATCTTGGGGACAGCATGTTGTAATTAAGCAATATACCATGACAGGGAGTGGGTATATTGGTGGATTTGCCACGCCTGGCGTGGTTCGGTCACAAGGCACAGCTATGACTTAACCACACCAGAAGTGGTAAATCCACCCATATACCCACTCCCTGTCATGGTATATTGTTATTACACAATGTTCAACTTGTTTTTTTGTTTTTATAGTGATATAAAACTTTTACAGTGGGTATACTGGAAGATTTATCACAGTCATGTGACGTGTTTTGAGCAATGAGGTTACATGATTTTCATACCCCATTGTATAATAGGGGCTTAGTAACCCCCCCCATTCTTTTTCTTGCTTGTTTATATTTAGAGGTTTGTGTTGTCTAAAGTATAGATTTCACTTTTGTAAACCTCTAGTATTATAGAGATAATCAGAATTGGCTTTGGTTCCCTTTTTGGGACCAATTATTAGGTATCTGGACCACTTAGAGAGATGTTTCCTTCTTTCAAACAAATAAAAACTGTTGCAACAGTACATGTATCTTTCCTCTTACTTCTTTTCAGTCCTGCACTTTCCCTACCTACATCCTGGCCATATGTAGGTATCTTGCTGTCCCCATTGGTCCTTTCAAGTCTCTCTGAATGTCCAAATGCCAGTATATTATAGCCTATATGTCTGTTTGTGTTTTTATTTTGGTAAAAACGGATCTCCTTGAACGTGCGCACTAGCGCACTACATAAACGTGCTCAAGGAGCCTCGCGAACGTGCGAATGCTCCTGGAAATGAGCGCTAGTGACTCGCTTGTTTTAAACCCTCTCTTTGCTATAAGGGTTTATTATTTAGACAGGATTAAGCTGTTTTTGGTACCCCCGCTGTTAGAAAAGAAGCAAGTAGAGAAGTGGGCTTCTTAGAAGCCGGTGAATTCTTCCTGTTGTTCTCAAACCTGGGTTTCAGCAGTGTTTTAATTGCTATAATTCATGCCAGACTTTAAATAAACCATTTGTCTGCTTGAATTCTGGAACAGTCACATTTCTTTTGGCAAAATAAACACTCTGAAGCCCTTGAATGAATTTGAACAGGAAATTTTAGTCACATAAGCACAGTTTCTAGTTATAAATGCAGCTTGTAGGTAGAGTGAAGCACTGAGCTGCATTAAAATACAAATGAGATAAGAATATTTGCTGTCAACTTCTAAAGATGCTTAAATATGAATACAATTCTTTATAGCATATGTTAAACATTGAATATTTGTGAAACTAAGGAGTTTTACCTTTTTTTATTTTTGCTTCCTGGTTCAGAACTTCCAGAACCTCCCTGCTGTTTACATGTTGTCCTTAGGGCTGCCCGGCTGTGGCTCCTCCCCTTTTATGATGCAGGAAAGAGGGTGGTGCCTGAACCTCCAGAATAGGCTATTTATTTTGGTTTAAAGGATTAATTATTGCATTTCTGTGCCTCAAACCCTTTTCAATTTTGTGTTATAGCACTTTCAAGTTATTGTATTAAGAATGTAATCCCTCTAAAGGATATTTTTTGTTTCAAGTTAGGTGTGGGAGGGGCCACAGTGGTCATGTGACTATTTTTCTGTGTAAGAAACATAGAAACATAGAATTTGATGGCAGATAAGGACCGCTTGGCCCACCCAGTCTGCCCATTTCCCTACCTACTGGATAAGCTGCAGATCCTAGTTAACCAGCAGCCTACTTCTTCCTACCCCCACCCCCCAGAATTGCCTTATGACTATCCCATGCATGCTTGAATTCCCCCACTGATTTTGACTCCACAACCTCCTCTGGAAAGCCGTTCCATGCATCCACAACCCTCTCTGTGAAAAAATACTTCCTTAAATTACCTCTGAGCCGCCACCCTCTATCTTCAAATTGTGCCCTCTTGTTCTTGCACACCTCTTTTGAAAGATGCTACCCTCTTGGACTTTGTTGATTCCCTTGAGGTACTTGAAAGTTTCTATCATGTCCCCCCTTTCCTCGAGGCTATACATATTAAGCTCCTTAAGTCTCTCTTCATATGACTTCGGTGCAGATCCTGCACCATTTTAGTTGCCTCCTCTGGACAGCTTCCATCCTGTCTATGTCTTTATGGAGATTGGGTCTCCAGAACTGCACACAGTATCCGGATGGGGTCTCACCAGCTGTCTGTACAGAGGGATAATAACTTCTGTTTTCTACTGGTGATGCCTCTCCTATGCATCCCAGTATCCCCCAGCCCTCCTTGCTGCCCTCTCACATTGCTTGCCCACCTTAGGTCATCTGATATGACTACCCCAGGTCCCTTTCCATTCTTGTTGTTGTTAGTATCTCACCCCCATTGTGTACTCTTCCCCTGGGTTTTTGTTTCCCAGGTGCATTACCTTGCACTTCTTAGCATTGAATCTAAGCTGCCATACATTTGACCATTCCTCTAACCTTGCCAAGTCCCTTCTCATCCTTTCCACCCCACCGGTGCATCAACTCTGTTGCAGATCTTAGTGTCATCTGCAAAGAGACATACTTTTCCTTCCAGTCCTTCTGCAATGTCGCTTATAAAGACATTGAAGAGCACCGTCCTAATACTGAACCTCATGTACCCCACTAGTAACCTTCCTTTCTTCTGAGTGGACTCCATTTACTATAACTCTCTGTGTCCTATTCTCCAGCCAATTCTTTACCGGGCTGTCATCTTGGGACCCACTCCCAGGCTGGCTAACTTGTATATTAATCTTTGTGTGGGACTGTGTCAAATGCCTTGCTAAAGTCTAGGTAGGCCATGTCCACAGCCCCTCCCTGATCTACTACTTTGGTCACCCAGTCAAAGAAATCTATCAGATTGTCTGGCATGACCTTCCTGCTGTGAATCCATGCTGCCTAGGGTACTGTCCCCTCTGGCCTCTAGATACCGACAATTCTTTCCTTTAGAAGTGATTCCATCATTTTCCCTATCACTCAGGTTAAACTAACAGGTGTATAGTTTCCTGCTTCTGCCTTGCTCCCACTTTTGTGAAGGGGAATCACATCTGCCCTCCTCCAGTCCTCGGGTACCACCCCATCCTCCCATGATTTGTTAAAAAGGGTAGTCAGTGGTGTCACTAGTTCTGCAGATTGTATTCTGGGTTAGTTGGTTGGTAGGAGTTATTCCCTGCCAGTTCCCTAGCTTGATACCAGGTGGATGAATGAAATTTTGTTTGAAACTGACTTAAATTCTGTAATTTTGATTTTCCTTTATGCCTTTAATATTTTCCGAGCTCAGTCCATTTATTTTTGTCTGTTGGAGAAATAAATCCAGTTACTTTGTTTTGAATCTGAATCAACGTCTGGACTCCATTTGTTCCCACATCCACACATGTTAATGTGTAGATGTCTCAAAATAATTCTGTGATTAAAGTGCAGCACCACTTATAAAATTCATTTAACCGGGTCCCAAGGACTTCCAAGTCTTAAGAGCCACCCATGCTCCGCCCCTGCGCTCCGCAAAGTTGTGACTCAATGCTAAGGAGAGCATGTGGACGTGCTCCATTATAGTCTATGGGCGGCAGTTTTCCAATCATTTTTTTATATTGTAATGGTGATTTGGTGATGAAACATTGGCACTGATCGACTAACAAGGCCTTGTTAGTCGACCAGTGCCCATGTTTCATCACCAAATGACCATTACAATATAAAAAAATGATCAGAAAGCTGCCATCCATAGACTATAATGGAGCGCACATCCCCGTGCTCTCCTTAGAATCATGTCACAACTTTGCTGAGCGTGGAGGCAGAGCATGGGTGGCTCTTAAGATCAGGAAGTCCTCGGGACCCAGTAAAATGAATTTTATGAGTGGAGCTGCATTTTAATCACAGAATTATTTTGGGATATCTACAACCTATATATCAGGTGCACAGGCTGAGACTGGTAAGTCTCTTTAAATTCCAGCACTGAACTTCATATTATAAAATAAGAATCCCTGTTTCAGTTGAGATTTCATTTTAGTGGCACTGCTAACACTGCAATTTCTGAAGGCACAGAAACTACCGCAGCCTAAAGATCTGTTATTTGTCTGCATCTTAAAAACTTTACCCTTAACACCTACACTGCGTTTCCATAACTGGCCTTAACACCTACACTGCGTTTCCATAACTGGCTGTCCTGCGGGCTCCTATGAATTTTACCTAGCTATTATACAGTGGAGGCTGTCAGGATGCAGTGCTCTTATCAGTTTCTGCCAGTGATATGCAATAAAATGCTGCAGGAATATAACGTAATCCAATGGCAATTTCTACAATTTGTTACGCGGGAAAATGTAACATGCTAAGTACAGAGCATTGCATCTTGGCTGACTCCGCTGTATTGTCCCCGCCTCCCCTGAAGGTCTAGAACAGTCAGTAGCCAGTCCTGCCTTGCCCTGCTGGTGCAACTGGCAGTACTATCTGAGGAGTCCAGTAATAAGGACACTGGTGAAACAAAGGTGAAAAAGAGGAAGAAAAGGTAATTCACAAAAGAGAGGTACATGACAAATAGTATACAGAAATACTCCAGTTAGAACTGAAAACAGTGTTCTAAATCTATTTCTATGACAAGGCCTATAAATCCCTGGGACACTATTACATAAAACCTTCTCTGCAGCCTGCTGTCATACCTTCACGCTTCATGCCCATGGCGAGACACTTTTGGTACCGGCAGTACTGACACCTGTTCCTTTGTCGCTTGTCAATCAGGCAGTCTTTGTTGTCCCGGCAGGTGTAGGTGAGGTCCTTCCGCACTGTGCGCTTGAAGAAGCCTTTACAACCCTCACAGCTGTACACGCCATAGTGTTTACCTGGCAAATAGAAATGAATAGGTGTGAGATGACTTTAGTAAACGTGCCAAGTTGTATTTTGAGCTCACAAAAGCTGAGGGATGGACAGCGACAAAGTTCTCCTCTGTTTATATATAGATGTAGAGCACAGAAAAACCTCTGAACAGCCTTCACTATGTTGCTGAGAAACAGTGGAGCTGGACACCCTACCAGTAAAGTCAAGTGCTGCCAAAAATATATGCAGAAAAACACACAAGCAAGGCAGTACTCTAGACAAAAGTTGCAAACCAAATTCAGTTTATTGCTGGTAAATGAAATTACACACCAAGTGAAACTGACACAAACAGTACTTGGAGTGTAATTTAATTTACCAGTAATAACATGGATTTAATTTATAGCTTTTGTCTGCAGTGCTGTCTTGCTTGTGCCCCCTTCCCCCCACACACACACCCACATACACTGCTGCAACACTGATGTACAGTACCCCAGAAATGATCTGGAGAGCCCATCCATTTCCAAGGTCAGATTCTGAGCCCCCATAGTGTCAGTTTTACCCAATTATGCAGAAGCAGTGCGACAGAGCCACACCATGTCCCAGTAGCAGACTGTCGCACTGCACACTGGTGACACAGGTTCCGGAGAACCCTGGAATGCTGACAATCATGCAGCCGGCTGGGGTGTGCTTGCTACTGTAAGTCCGCACAACCCAGACAGGACTGGGCATGACTTAATGGTGGGTCAGGGAGTTAGCTCTTCCATCAAGATGCTACTGAATGCAAGCGGAGTAAGCCTCAGGCTTCGCATTCCACCAGGGAGAAGGGTGGCACTGGTCTCAAGGGGTACAAAAGAAGGCAGCATTGGTGCGCCCCGACCTTGCAGACATGGTTGCCCTGCTGCTCCAACACCAGATACAATCCTTGCTAGAGGGAAGGGGGATCCTCACAAAATGACTCTGCCATGGAGGTAGGCTATGTAGGGGCAATATATGGGGTAGGTAAGGGCAGGTTTTGAGGTTGGAATGTTGCAAAGAAGACTTATGTGGGGCACTCGGCCAAAAGTGTAAAACCTCCTTGGAAAAACTGCAGTGTGACCAAGTGACACAGCAGCAGCACACTGCTCATGCCGCCTGGGAGACCAGGGTTTGCACGGGAGCCACTGGATTTCATGATGGAGGTGTCAAGAGATGAGTATGGAGCGATGCTGGAGCACTCAATTCTCGAGGAAGGAGAACTTGGGCTACCTAGTGACTGTACACCCCCTGCTGGGTGATCATGGTGCGACACAGATTCCAGCTGTGAAGGAAGCAGCTCACCAACCCTCCTAGCTGAAGGGAGTGTACAGCCACAGTGACCCCAATGATCAAGGTAGGGTTGGGGACAAACAAAAATGAAGACAAAAGAGTTTACACTGTACAACATGCAGGTGACATCTGGTATGGTGGACAAGATTTCTGGACGATATTTTGTAAGCAGTTTCTTTATTTTGTTATTATTTGGTTGGGAAGGATTATACTGTTAAACTTTTTTGAACATTAAATGGGGTTGCAGAGTCAGAGACCCTGATCCTTAAATAAACCATGATTTGTTACACTTTGAAACTAAAATCTCAGCAGGAAATTTCACCCACCATATTGTTTTAAAATAGTTATGTCATCCACCATAGTTCCTCCATTATAACAGGCATTTGTCAATTAAGCAGTTTATCCCTCCAGGGTGTGGGTACACTGGAGGATTTACCATGGCTGGTGTGATTCGGCCACGAGGCGCAGCCGAGTGACTGAATCACACCAGTGGTGTTAAATCCTCCAGTGTACCCACACCCTGGAGGGATACATTTTATTATACAATGCGGAATGTTGTTTTTTTAATGTTTTTTAACTGTGTTCTAACTCACTGAGGTCCCTACACTTCAAAAGAGGAGGTCATTTTGCTAAAAATTTACTGCAGTGTTTTAGCGAAGCGGCGACAGGACAAATCGCGGCAGTTTCGTCTGAAGCGGAAGCGACCGGATTAGCACGGTATAAGGTTGGCTGGCACTTCTTCCAGTGGGTACACTGGAAGATTTATCACAGTGGTCATTGTGCCAGCCGACCAATCAGGATGCAGGATTCGCATATCGGATTTACCACATTGTATAATGCCGATTATACAATGTAAACTGATATGCCGAATCCCGTATCCTGATTGGCCGGCTGGCAACACCACTGCGGATAAACTTCTCCAGTGTACCCACTGGAAGAAGTGCTGTTTCAACCTTATACTATGCTGTCTGGTCGCTTACTCAAACTGAACTGACCGTTTGTCCTGGCTGGCCGTCATTAAAACACTGCGTAAATTTAGCTAACACTCTTTCAAGTGTAGGGACTCTAATAAGAAACATACTTAAAAACAACATTCAGCATTGTATAATAAAAATGTATCTCTCCAGGGTGTGGGTACACTGGAGAATTTAACACCACTGGTGTGATTCGGTCACGAGGCGCAGCCGTGGTAAATCCTCCAGTGTACCCACACCCTGGAGGGATAAACTGCTTAAATGTTTGCTTGCTGGTATTGGCACTGGTACTGCATGAGTCAGAGAGATGCATAATAGGAATGTGCCTTTGGTCCATTGGCCATAATGCTCATGCCATTCCACCTCACTCCACCCTGCAGACACTGACAGGTGTCACAGCATGCCTTGGGGTCTTCACCCCTTATGCTCACCCCATTCCATAAGGAAATAAGCTGTGTAGTATAGGAGAATGGAGTGAACATTAGGGCTGAAGACCCCAAGGCACATTTCGATGCCTGTCAGTGGCTGCACGGTGGGGGGGGGTGGAATGGCGTGAGCATTACGGCCGACGACCCCAAGCCACCCCCCCCGGCACCTGTCAGTCTGTACAGGGTGGGGCGATACAGTTGGAAACCCTAATGCCCCAGGCATTTGTTGGTATTTTTGCTCTAAATTTTCAACATGAGCTTTCTGGGACCCCACTTCATGAACAGTGGCACTATCATTTTGTTACTCAATCCTGAAAGGTGATTTCGCACAGCGAATGCGCCATTTGGAGCAACAGCTGCGAAAAGACATTTTGGGCAGGATGTGAAAAATGACATCTGTACTGTTCACTAGGAGGTGAGAAGAAACGGCAATACTGAAAATCTGGAGTGAAAATATGAAAAAGTGGTGAAGTTACGAGCATGCGTAGAAACTGCGTAATGCATGCTTTTAACATAGTCATTTTCTGGAATTTATTTAAGCAATTTATCCCTCCAGGGTGTGGTACACTGGAGGATTTACCACGGCTGGTGTGATTCGGTCACGAGGCGCAGCCGAGTGACCGAATCACACCAGTGGTGTTAAATCCTCCAGTGTACCCACACCCTGGAGGGATAAATTTTTATTATACAATGCGGAATGTTGTTTTTTAATGTTTTTTAACTGTGTTCTAACTCACTGAGGTCCCTACACTTCGAAAGAGGAGGTCATTTTGCTAACAATTTACCGCAGTGCTTTAGCGAAGCGGCGACGGGACAAATCACGGCAGTTTCGTCTGAAGCGAAAGCGACCGGATTAGCACAGTATAAGGTTGGCTGGCATTTCTTCCAGTGGGTACACTGGAGGATTTATCACGGTGGTCATTGTGCCAGCCAACCAACCAGGATGCAGGATTCGGCATATCGGATTTACCACATTGTATAATTAAGCAATAAGGCACGACAGAGTGTGGTATATCATGGGATATCATCACGCCTCGGGTGGTTGGGCACGAGGCCGCAGGCCGAGTGCGTCCAACTGTCCCGAGAAGTGACAATATCCCATGATATACCACACCCTGGAGTGCCTTATTGCTATTATGAACTGGATTAATTGATATTTTATGCCTTTAATGCAAAAATAAAGTTTTAAATATTTAAATACTGTTTTATATGAGTGTAGGTGGACATTAAAAAAAAAGTTTGTGTACCTCATGTTTTGGCCAGTAGGTGGTGCTGTTGCAGGAGGATTTTGTTATAGTCTTCATTGTTGTGGTATTGACCCCCGGAAGTTTAGTTTACTCACGCACGTTAATATTGTTTTTTTCTTTGTTGAGGAGGTGAAGATGAGTTGTGCCATACTTCACAAGGAAGCGAGAAAGGTAAGGGTAAAGCCAGAGCGGGTTATACGTTTTGCCGTTTAGTAGCGAGCAGCGTGGCAGTGAGGCGAGCAGTATTCGGCGCTCTGCAGTGAAGCAGTTGCCAGAATGAAAGGGAGAAGTTTTTTTTTTTCTGTTTATAGCGCGTCTGCTTTGGGCGACGTGTATGGGGGGGCAATTGTGAAGACGTGTTTTTTTTTGCCTGTTAGTGTTAGTGGAGGTCGGTGGAGAACATTGCGCTGTCAGTGAGCAGGCTGGTGGCCGGAGGTTTTCCGAAGCCGTGATGATGTAGCCCGATATCATCACGGCTCCGAAACCCTCTCGGCCAATCAGCTTGCTCCATTTACGATCGCCGGTTCATAATCAAATTTTTAACATGGCCTTTTTGGGACCGCCCCTCATGAGCAGTGGCACTGTGATTTCATTAATCTGTCCCAAAAGTTGATTTCGCACAGCAACTGCGCAATTTTGTGCCACAGGTGCGAAAACACTTTTCAGGCAGGATACAAAATATGACAGCTGTACTGTTCATAAGGAGGTGTGAAAAATGGCAATGCTGGAAATTTGGAGTGAAAATATTAAAAACTGGCAAAGTTACAAGCGTGCGTACAAACTGCGCAATGCACACTTGTAACGCAGTCATTTTCTGGGACCCTACCTCCTAAACAGTGGCGCTGTCATTTTGTTAATCGGTCCCAAAAGGTGATTCCGCACAGTGACTGCAAAATCACCTTTTGGGACCAAGAAACAAAATGACAGTGTCAGTGGTCACGAGGTGGGGTCACAAGAACCCCATGTTGAAAATTTGCGGCCAAAACTCCAAAAAATGACTGAGATAGCAACCTAAGTTGAAACTCCCCATTGATTGCCATTATAGGGCTTACCGTGATTTTCTTCAGTTTGTGGTCGGCTTTTGAAGAGTGCAGACATGTTTCTGGTGCATAGAAGATCGCAGCGCCGGACCTCCAGAGGTAAATATGGGTGAGGGATGTGCGGGGAAGTGGGGTGCACAGAGAGAGGGTGCAGATTGGTTGTGGTGGCTGGCGGGAACGATGAGGGACCATTTTCTTTTTTTTTCAGGTTTAAAAAAAAATATACCTCATGGGACTGTTTTCTTTTTTACAGGTGAAAACAAAATGGATTTCGGCACACTGGGGTGGGTTCCCAGTGTGACAGACTAATGGAGGTTGGGGGATCAATGCTGACCCAGGGATTGGGCACCCCAAGGTCGGCTGACAAAAAGGGGGCATGGGGATGCGTCTGACACCAGGAGTGGGCATCCCGGTGTTGGAAAATTAAAACATAAGAAGTACTTTGGCACACTGGGGTGGGCTCCCAGTGTGCCACAATAGTGGGGGAGGGCATGCAAACACGGGGACTGTGTACCCCGTTGTTAGCAAAATATATGTTTGGGCTTGGGTGGGCATGCTGACACGGGGATTGGGCACCCCGATGTGGGCTTTGGGGGAAGTGTGTGGTGGGCGGCGGAGCCACCAATTATGCACAGCGGGGCTCATTTATTTCACCAGAAAAGGCACACTGAGCAAACGAGCTGCTCACATCCAGCAATGCGCACTACTGTGCACTGTAATGCACATGGATGGAATTTGCCTGGTTGCAAAGGGGTTGGGGGAGAGATCTGCCGCTGCAATGACAAAACCATCTGTGACTGGACCGGCACATTTCTTCCAAGTTCTGCACTCGCTCTAAAACTGCAGTCATCGGCAGCTTCCCTGTTGGTTGGTGGCAGAGGGACGAGCCCCTGAAAGATTTGGCTGGATTATCCAAACACTGCCACACCTCTGCAATACTTTACTCTCCTCAAAATGTCTCTTGTGCAATGTGCACGAAAGCAAAGATAAAAAGTACTGCAACCCAGCTATGAGAACTCACTTTGCCTCACCAATGGTACATTCCAGTGGGAAGTTACAAAACCCAAAAACCTTGGTGCTTCAACAAAATTAGAACGTCAACCTGATCAAAAGTGCTAGGAGTTGCATTCCCTGATGTACAGTAGTACAATAAAAACAACTACCAGAATTTTCAGCCATTTTCCGTATGTTTTTTTCCCTATAGGTAGTGAATCACTAGGGCTCATAAATGGCACACATGACAGCAGTAGAGACTGAAGTCCCTTAACCTATCAACAAGGCAGATGCAGCCCAGGCAACCACAGTGCCAGATTCCCTACACTGTCCTACCACTGTGCCTCAACCCCGCCATGCAGGGAATGCCTCTAGCAGGCAAGCGGATTGTTCAGTTTCCATGCCCATTCATCTCCTGGCCTCCCATGTGAGTCTTCCAACAAAGCTACCAACTTAGGACTGGGCAGAATGCTGGATTTCTGCCCCTGCAGATTTTTTTTCAGTGGATTCCTATGGATTTTATAGATTTTCTTCAGTGTGTGGAATTTCCAAAGCTCAGATGTTCTTCAATGGCAAATTACTTCCCAGATACAACTTGGTTTATGTTGTCTACAAACTTCTCCCATCACCAGTATTACAGTGTGCGGCATTTTATAGGCATCCCTGTGGCTGCCCCCCCCCCGATCACAAACCAAATACACTGATCCTTGTGTTCCTGACAATCTAAGTTAATTTAAACACCAGCAGAACACACTGCTCTGAGTGCAGTTTTGTTGACCTTCAGCTATGTAGGCTTATGTAATTCCACCAAATTATCAATAACAAATAATACAATGCCGACAAGTGACGCAGCCTTGGCAGACCTGTACGACTGCCACTGAGGGCAGCCCAGGGACTGAACAATAGGGACAATGGCATTAGGTTGCAAGTTCATGGTTACTGCCATGCCCTGTTGTTCAACAGATGGAAAGGGGTTGTTTTTCAACACTGTTAAATAGACAGAGTCCTTCATTTCTTTCACATTTGACAACTCATCTTAGTACAGTATGTGCACACCATTTTCACACACTACAAATAACTTAAATAGTCTTAAAAATTATTTGAACTGCAGAAAAATACCATGCACATACTTCTACTAGAACAACTTATTTAAAGTGCCGGAAAGACATCACGTGCATTAAAACTAATTTGAATAGTGGGGGAAAAACTCCACAGGACATGTAAAAATATATATTGAATTTTAAGAAAGAAATAATGTCTGTGGACCTCAGAGCAGGCATAGGAATGCAGAATCTTCAGGATTTGGCAAGTGAAAAAACAACTGGCATAGTTCTAATGACAGTACTGTATATACTTACTGTGATGATCGCTTTTGAGATGCGGACACCCATCCACTAGAAAATAGACTGAGACCTCCTGAACTCATTTTACGTTCTGCTCTCGACCACTTTAGATCTGGACTGGATCTGAACCAGTAAGCTAGAGCTGAACAGCTCCATAATCCACTGAGAGTACACTGAGCCAGCCTAGCCGTACACATTAGAGCTTTCAACTACCCCCCCAAACTATTCCTTGAACCACTCCTTTCCCTCATGCCCCAGTGTTCAGTGGTACTGCCAGTCTTCTGTTTTCCTGTGCAGAAAAAGTACAGAAAAAACAGGTTACTCACCGGTAACAGTAGTTCTAGGAGTGGTATATGGTGTACATACACACATTCTGGCGGTATCCTTTCCCCTTTAAATCTTGCTGGAAAGTCTTCAAGCTGGCTCCTCCCACCAACCCGGGTGGTAACTCCCCTACCACGCCCTGTGACACCAGTTCTTGCCCGCTGGAAGCAAAGTCGTGTGCCACTGCCAGGGGAGGTCGGGTGAGTCCACGTGGATGTACACCACATACCACTCCTAGAACTACTGTTACAGGTGAGTAACCTGTTCTTCTAGGGACGTGGGTATGGTGTACTAATCCACACATTCTGGCAGACTCCTAGCCGTTTTCTGGGAGGAGGGAGGCAAGGCGCACACCCCCTACTTGGGAAATAAGGATTGGAGAACTGAGGCCCCAAAACCAGTATCCCGGCATGACTCAAGGTCGATGTGGTAGTGGGAAATGAAGGTGTGTGCTGACCTCCAGGTAGCTGCCCTGCAGATTTCCTGGATAGGGACTTCCCTGGAAGCAGCCACCGAGGCAGTGCTATGACAGGTGGAATGAGCTCTTAGCCCAGCCAGAGGCTCCCTACCCACCAACCTATAGCAGAGGTCGATGCAGGATACAATCCACCTGCCAATCATCTGCTTACCTACCAATCTGCCAGGTGACAAATAGCTGGCAAACCTCTCCCCGAACTCCATATATGCACTCCATAAAATAGGTTAGTGCTCGGCCTCCGAGGTGTGATTGGTGAAGTACACTAGGAGATTAATCACCTGATTAAGGTGGAAATCCGACACAACCTTTGGAAGGAACTTCAGACTGGGGCACAGGACAATACTGTCCCTGTGAAAGACCAGGTACAGACACTCCACCAGAGTGCCTGGAGCTTGCTGATCCTTTTGGCTGACATGATAGCCACCAGGAAGGTGGTCTTCTTCAATAGGTGTGACATCTCACACCTGTGCATAGGTTTGAATGGCTTGCCTATGAGCTTTGCCAAAACATGCAACAGATCCCAAGGTGATGGTGATTCGCACACCAGAGGGGAAATGTGGTCAAAGCTCTTAAAAAAGCACCAGACCATCTTCTCCTGTGCCACCGACTGCTGAACAGCCTGTGCCCAGTAAGCAGAGATGGCAGCCAGGTGCACCTTAAGGGTCGTCGACCTAAGGCCAGACTGGGAGTGGGACCAGAGGTAGTCAAGGATGCTAGCCACCGGACAGGACAAAGGGTCCAACCCCTTGCCCTGACACCAAATGGAGAACCTCTTCCATATGAAGACATAGCATTTTCTGGTCAACTCCTTCCAAGAGGTCTCCACAATGTTGAGGACCTCTTCGGAGAGACCCAAAGCCTGGAATTCTAGCAGCTCAGGAACCAGGCTGTCAAGTGCAGGGACCCGAAGGTCCGGGTAGAGTGCCTTCCCCTAACTGAAGGAAAGCAGGTCTGGGCATAGAGGAAGACGCCTCGGGAGTCTGCTCCTGAGGCTGAGGAGATCGGGTTACCAGAACTGGCGGGGCCAGTCTTGGGCCACCAGAATCACCTGTGGATCAAGGGAAAGGGAGGGAAAGCATAGAGGAGGCCTGGGGTCCAGGGCCTTCGAGAAGGCATCCCCCTGCAGTGTTCCCTGCTGAGGGGGGCAGGCAAAAAACAGCCTCGGCTTTGCGTTCTCCCTGGAGGCAAACATGTCCACCAGAGGGGTGCCCCATTGGGAGAACAGACTGTGCACTACATCGGGATGGAGAGACCCTTCATGAGACATCTTGCCCACCCGGCTGAGAGCGTCCACCAGCTGGCTGGAGACACCAGCCACGTGGATGGCCAGGAGATCAGCCCCCAGCCTGTACATGAGGGTCCAGATGCCAACAGCTTCCCTGCACAGTGGCAAGGAGTGCATGCCGCCCTGCTTTTTTGAGGTAATACATGGTCACGGTGTTGTCTGCCTGGACCTGAACCACTTGACCCCTGAGATGCGGAGCAAACATGGTCAGCACCAGCTGAACTGCCCTGAGCTCCAGCAGGCTGATGTGACATCAGGACTCCTCAGGGGTACTTGGACTCTGTGATCCCCCAGGTGGGCTCCCCACCCCATGAGAGAGGTGTTGGTCATCAGAATGATCGTCGGCTCTGGACGGATGAACGGGATACCTCCTGCAGATGTTCCAGTACTAGCAACCTCTGGAGCGTGGCCCACATCCACTGGGTCACAGTGACCAGCTGGTCAAAGTGACCCCTGCTTTTAGATCACCGGCTGGCCATGTCCCACGGCAGGCAGCGCATTCTCTAGCGAACCCAACAGACCATGCTGGTGCAAGCTGCCATGCAGCCCATAAGATGCAGGAGGTCCTGTGCAAGGCACAATTGCCCAATCGGAAATTATCAGGCAAAGGAGGTAAGAACCTCCGCCCTGTCTGGTGGGAGTCGAGCCCTGGCTCTGCAAGAGTCGAGCTCTGCCCCGGTGAAATGGATCACCTGCAAGGGCATGAGTTCTGATTTGGAGTCACTGACCAGGAGGCCCAAAGAGATGTAGGTCTGGAGGGCCATGTCCCTGGGCCGCTCCACCTCCTGCCTGGAGGAACCTGCAATGAACCAGTCATCCAGGTAGGGGTATACTAGTCAAAACATTACTCCCTGGCACCTCAGGTAGGCAGCCACCACTGCTACGTATTTCGTGAAGACCCTGGGGGCAGAGGACACGCTGAATGGCATGGCCTAGAACTTGTAAAGGGTGCCCTCTGCCCAAAAGCAGAGGGACCACCGGTGAGACAGACAGATCAGGACATGGAAGGACACATCCTGAAGATCCAGAGAGCAAACCCACATGTTTCACTCCAGGGATGGCATGATCTGGGACAGAGTTACAATCCTGAAGGTGTGGGACCTGATGAATTTGTTCAGGTTGTATAGATCTAGAATGGGGCACAAGCCCCTCCCCCTCTGTTTTGGTACCAGGAAGTACCTAGAAGCAAACCCTGGTTGAGGTGGGGGGTCCAGGACAGGAGCCACTACCTCCCTGTGCAGGAGTTGGGCAATGTTGTACCAAAGGGCTGACTGAACGTCAACAGACACCATGTCCTCCCGTGGGGCACAGACTCGGCTGTGGGTGTAAGCCTCGATTTCGAGGCAGACCCTGGCTAACCACCTCGAAAACCCACCTATCCATGGTAACAGCGGATCAGGCAGAAAAGAAGTGGAGGACCCAGGGGGTTCAGGATGGGAGAGGGGAGGGCACCCCCCATTCCATCACTGGGTAGGCTTGGAAGCAGAGGAGGGCTCAGCTGAGGGAACACCGGGACCATGTCCTCTGGGCTTCCTGACAACTGAGGCCACGGACTTGGACCAAGGTCACCACATCTGCTGCTATCCAGCTTGGGTCTGGGCAGGTTTGGCCGTAGGGGCAGATGCAGGCCAAAAGGGCTTCTTTTTAGACTACCTGGAGCCCTTTGAGTCCTTCTGGGCAGAAGTCACCGAGTCTAAGGTGGCACTGAAATTTTCAATCCTGGTGAGGCACCCCTCCACCCCAGGCCCAAACAAGTCAGTCCCCAAGAAGGGCACATCTGCCAAATTGTGCTGCAGATCCGCTGTGAAGGTGGAGAAGTGCAGACAAGCCCTGCGGCGCACTGCAACTGCCGCGACCACGGACCGGGCACAATAGTCTCCAATGTCCATGTCACTGTTGCTTCACAATGGCACGTCTCTGATTCTGCAGGTCAGTGGGGCTGTGCTCGCCCGCCAAAGGCTGAGCGAAGAGGCAGCATACACTTTTTTCGCCATATGGTTCAACTTCTTGGACTCCCTGTCGGGGGGGGGGAGGGTTGTCCACATCCCCGACATTGTCCATGCACCGGAAAAGAAAGTCGGCACTGAGCCCCTCAGCTGAGGGATGCTCCGTGAATCTTGACAGGTATCTGGTAGAAACCACATACTTGCGGGCCATCCAGGCTGACGGCGCAGGACAAAACACCAGATGCTGCCACAGATCCAAGGCAGGACCGAGAACTGCATCCTGGACTGGGAAGACCTCCATGGGGGTATCTACCTGGTCAAGGATCTCAGTAAGCGGGTACCATTCCCGCTTTTGGATGGGCTCCAGTTTGAGTCCTGTCAGCTCAGAGATCAAACAGAGCAGGCCCATAAAGGAAGTCAGGCCTTGATCTGTAGATAAGTCCCCCACCGACTCCACATCTAATGGCTGGGAGTGGAGGGAGGACCCCTCAGAGTCTGAGGAATCATGAAACAATGGTCACCAACCCGAGTGCCCAGGGTGACAGTGACTGACAGCCGAAGATGCAAACCCTTGCCTAGCCAAGCGTCCTTTGTTGGAGAGCCGGTCGTAGGCTGTTTGGGGGGGTGACTCCACCAGGATTGGCAGAGAGGCTGGCATGGGCCGAGCTGGGACCGTACAAACTGGCTTCTGCTGGGAAAGGATCTGCTGCGGCTCCAGTAGTGGCACCCAAGGAAGGGCTGGGGAAGCCAGAATCGGCTTGATCTGATGCATCTTGCACTGGTGCCTCTCCTCGCCTGAGAAGGATGAGAAATAGTGGCGGCACTGCTTACCTGAGCACCTGGAATGCAAGCATCATGAATGATGCAGGCTGCTTGAGTCTGGAATTCTGGAACGGGACCTTGACCGAGACTGCCAGGGGGGACCAGTGGCGGGTCTCAGAGGAGGCCAGTAAAGACCAAGCCCTCTCCAGGTCTTGAAGCTCTGAGGTGGGGAGTGGCAGGATAGCAGATTACCCTGTCCCCCCCCCCCCCCGAGAAGGTCAGGCCTGGAATCCTGAACAAGTAGGTATCAACCTCCTCAGTAGACAAAGTGTTGACTGAGTCAAGAAAAATCTCGTCCGGAACATCGACCAGAGTCTTGGCCAGCTGGCCCGATGGGGAGACCGTGGAGCCGGCAGCAAAATCCAAAACATCGACTGAGGCCAAATGTTCCAGTGAAGCACAGGAGTCAGAGGCCTGAGAGTGCTCTCGATCCCATGAACGTTGGCAAGACCGCTTCTTGGTCTCTTTCTCCTTGTCCATTTTTGGTTTCTTGGACTTAGCACCCTTAGGACCCTGTCCCAAAGTGTGCAAAGACTGGTACAAGTCCTTGAATGCACCTGTAAAAGAAGCACCCAAAGAGAGTGGCAAAAAGGACAAAGCCGAGGAGGTCTGTGTTGCGGCCTGGGCTGTGGCCTCCTCAAAAGCCACAAGTTGCTCGGCAGACCTCGCAGCCACGGAGACCACCCGAAGAAAATCATTCAAAGGAATGGGTAGATCCCTGTTGTCCAGACGGCCAAGTGATCTTCGAGAGTTGCCAGGAGAAATGAACAGCAATGAATGCAGGCCTGAACACTGTGCTCCGGTAGTAGATGCATGAGGAGTGCAGATCCAATCATGACAAAAGTTGCCCACAACCGCATTTCCAGAACCCCAGAGCAGACTTTGCATCATCTATAGTCCTATAGGGGGGGGGGGGCGTGGCTCAGAGGTAATTTAAGGAAGTATTTTTTCACAGAGAGGGTTGTGGATGCATGGAACGGCCTTCCGGAGGAGGTTGTGGAGTCAAAATCAGTGGTGGAATTCAAGCATGCATGGGATAGTCATAAGGCAGTTTTGGGGGTTGGGGGTAGGAAGAAGTAGGCTTCTGGTTAACTAGGATCTGCAGCTTATCCAGTAGGTAGGGAAATGGGCAGACTGGGTGGGCCAAGCGGTCCTTATCTGCCATCAAATTCTATGTTATAATGGTGGCGAGAAGAAATCGTAGCAAAGAAGAGAAAAGTTTGATTTATTTGCAGAAAAACAGGAAAGGGCCTCAGTATATGTGAGAGCGATAAAAAGTGAACCTTCTTCTTCCAGCGGAAAGGAAGAACTGGCATCATGGGGCAGTGCTAGAGGAGTTACCACCTGGGTGGGTGCAAGGAGCCAGCTTGAAGACTTTCCGGCAGGATTTAAAGGGGAAAGGATACTGCCAGAACGTGTGGATAAGTACACTATATCTACGTCCCTAGAAATACAATTTTTCAATGGAGTAGAATTCATCAACAATAAGCTTTTAAGGGAGTAAAACAGCGAAAGTCAGGGAAGTCAAACCCACAAGGAGAAAGCTCAAAGACTAGAATGTAATGAGGCAGCTGGAAAGTTTTCATGTTGTTCAGAGGTACTCCAGTACTGTTTGAGCCAAGGGGAACTTTAATTACAGTGGTAGTAGGGCAGGTCCAGTTGCTCAGTGGTAGCACTGTTTTCTGCCATGCCATCAACCCAGCTTTGGGAACGGACTTCAGCTGCAAAGTGGTCAGCCGGGGGAGGGAATCGAGCGTCCCATGGACTGTTCTCCTCTACCAGGGAGGGGAGTTTGGCTACACCACACAACTGCCACCAAGCGAAGGATTGGTGGTAGGGCTGTGGAACAACACAAGGGGGGATGGCTATGGCAGACATGAAGCGTGTGTGCGGCTCCACATGCCTGCTGATGTTACAGCATGCCAGGCAGCCCAGGGGAAAGAAAGCAGGAGGTAAAACTCTGACCAAGCAGGAGAACGGCTCGGACCACCACAGGTCCCTTCACCCACAGATGAGGCACCTCACCTGGAGCACTCTAGATTGTGCTCCAGAGGAGCCCTGCCACAAGGGGCAATTTGTGGGAGAACACCAGAGGAGAAATGAGACTTAGGGGTGGTAGGGCTGGGTGAATTGAAGCCTTATGTGGGCCAGTCGGCAAGGAAAATAAAGACTTTTACAGGGGAAAAACAGAGCAGCGGTAGTGGCTTTATTTACTAGGTACCCGTAAGAAGCCTAATAAATATAACTGAGGAACCACACCGTGGTTGAGCCAAAACAACAATTATAAAATGTGTTCCACCCCATATGTAGTAATCAAAAACGTTATTTTGTTCTAATTATGTTTCACTTATGATTCGTGGCTCAGTTCCACTTCTACAGAGCTTACAAGCTTCGACAGTACCTCGTAATGTCTTTCAAATTTCTTACAGAGATATGTAATCACAGTTCTGCCTCACATATTTTCATTTGGCATCTGCACACAGCTTGCATGGCCCTCTCTGAATCCTTTTGTGGCTAAATCCCTCACCGGATCTTATAAGTCTGCTTGTACTATCACACCTGGGAGCTGCCACCACATGTGCTGTAATGCAGAGCCACAAAACATCAGCTTCAGAGTGTCTTGGTGAAAATGTCATTCAAATAAAATTAAGATTCTGATTACTACATATGGAGTGGAACACACACTTCACTGCTGTTCCTATAATTCATGCTGTTGTGATGTAAGTGCAGCGTATGAGTTAAAAACAGATTAACTAAAGTTAGCCTAGTGGCATGCATGGTTGAGCCACTGGGCACATTACCGCCTTCCAAGCAAGCAACCTGGTTCAGGAGCGAACTCGGGTCACCCGGGGACAGGATCCAGCATCCAATGGACAGCTCTCCTCTCTTGGGGTGGGGAGTAATGCAGACTCAGCCCTTGGCTGCCACCAAGTGGAGGCCTGGTGGTAGTGTCAGTGCAGAGCGACGCAGCTAGGACAGGCCTTGGTTCCGTAGCATGTGTGCACCTCCATGTGACCATGTTTACATACAGCTGCAGCAGGGAAGCCAGGGGAGAAAAAAAATAAGGCCAGCATGGGCTACGAGAAGCCGTCCCCACCTTCTCCCTGCTGGCATCTCTGCCTGGACCACCACACCATTCTTGATGAGAGTCCCCAGAGGGAGGACAGTCTTCCCCTTCCCAGCCCGGCCATGGGAGGGGGCAATTCATGGGGGTCTTCGAGTAAGGTGAGTACCAGAGGAGGTGGATGCTGGACAGGGAGGCAGGGACAGGACTAAGAGAGCCCACCTGCAATGACCATAAGGCAAAAATCTTTATGAGATAAAAAAAAAAAACTGGCATGAAGAAACTGTAAAATTAAACTGTCAGTATTGAAAATAAATGTTGTGGAACTTTTGAATATATGGCACAGATGTTAAATAGGAATGTGTGAACAGTAACATCCACTAGTACAAGACAAACTGCAATATTCCTATGGGCCATTACCCAGCAGTGTTCTGCCAAGACCGACTACTAGGGACTCCAATAACATGGCCTAGCTATGCAATTACCCCCATGGAGCAGAATGCATGCCATTCCTGACATAAGGAGAGCTAGCAACTTCCTGGAGTGCAGCACAGCACCAAATTCACTAAAAATACCACCAACAGTTTAATCTGGTTCAAGGTCACTTGGCATTCATCTGTATCCCCCTCCCCCGGGTCGTGCCTGAAAATAGGCAGGATTTGTCTATTGCACTTATCCGGTCAAAAAAAACTAAATAAATAAACAAACAAACTTGTTAAGCCCCCAAGTTTTTACTTTGGGGATTTTATTAACAAATAAGAGTAGCTTTACCTGAAGATCTGTCATCGCAGATTGCACAGATGTGCTTTGTGAAGGCAGCCATGGCTCCCGAGGGATGTGCTGGGACTTTAAGAACTCCATTGATTCCCAAGGGGGGCTTGATATCTTCTGTACTACTGACTGGGTTCATGGGGGAATTGAGCTGGAACGGGGCAAAAGAAGAAAGACTTTCATTTAACAAAAGCAACACAAGAAAAGTTATGTATTTTTAAGAATGACCACAACCCTCAAGCAGATTTAATCGTTTTCTTTGGATGAAGAAATCCAGAGCAGTTTTGGAACAAAATATTACACATCTATGAAACTTAGTAAATACCATATTATGGCTGGAGTAGCAGTCATACTGGCCTGTGTACTGCGGGTTTCTCCATGCTGTGTAACAGAAAGAAAATGAGCTCACCTCCTTGCTGTTTAACAGTTTTTGGGGATTTATTAGTTCATGAAAATCCTACCAGCGTACAAAGCAAACCAAAGTTTCATGGTTAGCAGCACTTTATCAAGGCCAGCAGTAATCGGGTAAGCATGCTTCATTTAGAATACATCAATCCTCGAGCTTTAAACTTTACTCGGATACAGCTTTCAGGGGCCTGTTACAGTATTTGAGGGTATCGTCACTCTATGACCTTCTGTAAACTTGAAAAAGTACCGAAACAGGACAGGCCTCCACGCAGGGTAAAAAACCCTCCATGAAGACAATCTAAAAATCGGTGGAACCCTGTGGAGACTAGAACTGTCAGAGGAGCTGTTCCCTTTATTACTTGCTCCAAAGCAGAAGAAAGAAGCTACATTAGTTAATAAAAACACATAATTATTCTCCTACAAGAAAACTTGTTCCAATGAAGGATCTAGGGAGTGCGCTGCACCCCCCACTGTAACTTCCTTGCTGCTACTGTGTTTCACTTTGCAAGAGAAGTCTAATACACTGACTGTAGGAAAATACAGATTCACAATTGTAGATTACATTTCTATTTTCTGTCAAAAATGTAATGAGAAAGATAATACAAAGGGTTAAAAATAATTCAAAAAGTTGCATATGAAGTAAGCACACCACCACAGCATCCCCCATTGTAAAATCCTGGATCCGCCACTGATTTCTACTGTAATAAAGTATTTCTGCTAGAATCTTGCCCTCTTATCCTTCTGCCACGCTGTGCTGCATTGATATGATGTACTTTGAGCCTGATATCAAGTTCACGTAGTACGTAAAAACTGCCGAGGGCCACGTGGTGGTCCAGAGGAAACACATCGCGATTCCATGCAGGTGACTAGGGTTCAAGAATGAGCCCAAGTCCCTGCGGCCAGTGGCCCAGGCCAGGAAGAGTGTTGCTATTCAGAAACACATCCACACCACAGAGGGATGGAGATGGAACCCAGAGCCACAGCAGCCCCTCATGGTGAGCCGGAAGCTAGCTCCCTCACGAGGGGTAGGTGCGCTTCCATGTCATCACTGCAGTGTCTGAAGCCACAGTGGCTGCAAGAAGTATCTAGAGACATGAAAGGAACAAACAGGGAAATAAACAGGGGGAGAGGAGGGGGTAAACCCCATGCTCGGCCCTGGATGTTGCTCGTAGCCTCAGTTTGTGTCCCCATGTATCTCCTCGCTGTTATACAGAACAGTGCTGCCTGAAGACTAGTTGCAGGATGGAGCTGGAAGGCTGCATAGGCCATATGATCTAGCAGAGCAAGATGGAGATCAAAATCTATTAAAAAACAAACTAGGAATTGCCGAGCTCTCAACAGTTGGAGAAATGCTGACCCATGGTAACCAGTTAAGGGATATTTTTGACAAATTGTTATTTATTTAAAACAGCTGCCCAAGATGGCCTGTCAGTACAGCAGCAGCACTACTGCTCGTGACCTGGGGTTTCAGGGGTTAGCTAGGTTTGTCATAGTGCCAGCCGGGGAAAGAGGCCTTGGTGTCCTAGAGGACATTCTCCTCCTCTGGGGACAGAGAGAGAGTGTCACTGCTTTTGCCACAGTTTTTCCACCTGGGTGACCACAGGTCCCAGTGCAGAAGAGCACATGAAGTGGGGGGCCATCAGCCAAAGTAATGCTGCCATGCTTGCACGTGTGTAGACTCTCTTGTGTGCCGATGTCCTCAGGGATAAACACAGGGTGGAAATTCCTCCACACAAGCAGGATGATGGGACACACACTTGGGCCCTGGTCGAGCCAACCAGCCACCCTACCGAGGAGGTCGTCTGCTGAGAGAACCAAACCATGCTCGGAGTGGCCAGCCAGATGAGCTCCACCTTGGGGACATGCAGAGGGGTTGTGCCAAGGGGTAAGGTCTGTTGATGGCTGGCTACGGGGCTGGATGGGGCCAGCACTGGTGAAAAGGCATATAAACAGCAAATTAAAATAAAAACTGGTGTTCAAAAAACGCGCACTGAGTTGGAGATTGTTTCCAAGTGTGACCATGGGGAAGGGGTTAACATGGGGGAACAAACAGCTGATTGAATACATCAACTGCAATAAGATACAATTCAGCCCAAAAATAACTGCTGAAAAGGGCAATACAAACATTGAAAGATGCAGCACAGTACAGCAAAGAAAATTTACTATCAGAAATACTCTGAACATGTGCAAAGAGGTAGTGAATTCAAAGCACTGCAGTATAATACAAGTCAAAACCTCAACAGCTTGCCGCTGTTGGGATTCCAGTATATTTGATCTTGGGAGGGGCAGCTGACACAGTGTTGAACAAAAAAAATCATAAAAAGGGCATGACCGGGGGGGGGGAGGGGGCTACGGAGTCTGACAATGATGGAAGCTTGAATCTAGAGCAGTGCATATGGCATGGCGAAAAACAAATAAAAATATACTTTTTTCATTGAGACTAGCTGAATGGATATCAAAAGAAGTTATAAGAGCATTATTAGAACAACATGGGTCGGAAAGATAGAGCACAATCTGAGGGAATGAAACCAAAAACAGCTGCGGGAGCTCTCACCATGAGATCAGCACAGGAAAAGCCACAGGAAACCACAGAAATGACCGAGGTGGAAACTTTAAATCCCTGGGTATGAAAATCAATCGAGTAATACAATCGGTCTCTGGACTGGCGGACAAGTATGATTCATTGACCAATCGGGCGGTGGTCTTGGGAAACGATGAGCACTTCTCTATAAATTGCAACAGCTGAAGCTGGCAAGTGTGCGGATGCAGCAATGGGAACGGCGGCTAACCTGGTGAAAGAAAACACCCACCTGAGGTCATGTCTTGAGAGCCTGGAAAACCAGGTCCGATCTTCCAATGTTTGGATTATTGGAATGCCTGAAAATAGTGAGGGTGACCATCTGGCTCTAATTCTATTGGACTGGTTGTCTCAACAATTGGGAGAAGACCTGGCTGGCCGCCCGATACACATTCAGAAAGTATATCGGGTGACCCCATGAGGAAGGCCTGACAACCCAGAGGCACCACGGGCTATCATGATGATTGTGGATGGCATTGGCAGTAAAGATTTCCTCATGTCAGTGGCACGTCGGAAGGGGCCTTTACTTCAGGAGGGCCAGACGGTTTGGTTATATCCAGACCTGAGCTACGCAATCCGCCAACAGAAGAAAAGGTTTGACAGGGTCCGTGCCATGCTACGGTAAGCCAAGATCCCACATGGTATTGTGTTCCCAGCCCGCATGAGGATTGTGCATCAAGGGAAGGTTTCTACCTTTACGGATCTAGCAGATGTGCTGAAGTGGACCCAAAGAAATATCTTTACATCAACGGCATCGGCGGACACACGAGAGACATCTTCTGATGAGGTGGACCCCTAGGGTAGGGGATGTGTGGTGGATAAATGACCTCTCCCCAGTAAAGAAAGGTAAGGTACCACTGCCTTAAGACTCAAGTTAATATATATGATCAGAAAATTGCCTGGCAAGGGGTGCTGGTGGGGGTGGGGGTGGGGGTGCAGGGCAGCAGCCGCCAGTACAGACTAAACTTGATGTTTGCAGTGTGCTGCTGTCTCCGTTTAGCTCTACTTTTATTCTTCATTAAATTTGTTTAATAAAGACTGCAGATTGCTCAGTTTAAAGCTACACTTAATCGCAAGGTACAAAAAAAAGGGTACATTGGACTCTGTATACGCATGCTGCTTGTCTCCTTTTCCTCTTGATAGAGAGGTGGAGAAATCTGGGACTTTGACATTTAGGCTCTTATGTTTTTTTTTTTCAAAGTATGCTACTCATGGGCCAAATAACACAGCATTGCTTATTATTATAAATATTGTATAAGACATGATTAGGTTTTCTCCCACTGGATGTATCTATACTGCACCAAACGTAATCTTTTTATACTGTGTGTCTTAAGAGGAGTGGCGTCCTCAATGTCTTTTTCCACTGATTGCTTGGTGTTCGAAGCATTGTCTATATGTTTTACTCTAAACTAATAAACAGAAATTAAAAAAAAAGGGCATGACCAGGTATTTCATGCATTACCAGCAAGATAATGTGCCAAGATACAGTACTAATCAGACAAAAATACTAGAACTACAGTTCCAGTAGCCTCCTGGAGACCAACACTAGTTGTGCCCAGGTCTGTACAGGCACAATATGAGACGGCCTCCATACTGCATGAGGCATGATGTGAGGCATCCATGAGATAGCAGGCATGATGCCAGACAAAATCAATGCTGTGCCAGGCACAGTACAAGGAGAAATCCATGCTGTATCAGCCACAGTGCAAGCTAACATCCATGCTGTACTAGGCACAGTGCAAGGTACCATTCTTGCTGTGCCAGGCACAATGCGAGATAACATCTGTGTTGTACCAGCCAAAGTGCGAGATAACATCCACATTATACAAGGCACAGTACGAGGTAATGTCCATACTGTACAAGGCACACTGTGAGGCAACATCCATGCTGCACCAAGCACAGTATGAGGTAATGTCCCTGCTGTACCAACCACAGTGCAAGGCAACATCTATGCTGTACCAGGCACAGTGCGAAGTAACATCGATGCTGTACCAGGCAACATCCATGTTGTACCAGGAGCGGTACAAGGCAACATCCATGCTGTATCAGGCACAGTGTGAAGTAACATCAATGCTGTACCAACTACAGTGCGAAGTAACATCCATGCTGTACCAGGCACAGTGTGAAGTAACATTCATGCTGTACCAGGCACAATGTGAAGTAACATCCATGCTGTACCAGGCACAGTGCAAGGCAAGAGCCATGCTGTACCAGGCAAATCCATGTTGTACCAGCCACAGTGTGAGGTAACATTCATGCTGTACCAGGCACAATGTGAAGTAACATCCATGCTGTACCAGGCACAGTGCAAGGCAAGAGCCATGCTGTACCAGGCACAGTGCAAGGCAAGAGCCATGCTGTACCAGGCACTGTGCGAAGTAACACTGATGCTGTACCAAGCAACCTCCATGTTGCACCAGGCACAGTGCAAGGTAACATCCATGCTGTACCAGACACAATGTGAAGTAACATCCATGCTGTACCAACCACAGTGCGACGTAACAGTCATGCTGTACCAGGCACAGTGCAAAGTAATTCCAATGCTGTACCAGGCAGCCTCCATGTTGTACCAGGCATAGTGCAAGGTAACATCCCTGCTGTACCAGGCACAATGTGAAGTAACATCTATGCGGTACCAGGCACAGTGTGAGGCAACATCCATATTGTACCAGGCACAGTGTGAGTTAACATCCATGCTGTACCAGGCACAACGTGAAGTAACATCCATGCTGTACCAGGCACAGTGTGAGGTAACATCTATTCTGTACCAGGCACAGTGCGAGGTAACATCCACGCTGTACCAGGCAACATCCATGCTGTACCAGACAAAGTGCGAGGTAACATCCATGCTGTACCAGACACAGTGTGAGGTAACATCCATGCTGTACCAGGCACAGTGTGAGATAACATCTATGCTGTACCAGACACAGTGTGAAGTAACATCCATGCTGTACCAGGCACAGTGAGAGGTAACATCTATGCTGTACCAGGCACAGTGCGAGGTAACATCCATGCTGTACCAGGCAACATCCATGCTGTACCAGGCACAGTGAGAGGTAACATCCATGCTGTACCAGGTACTGTGCAAGGCAACATCCATGCTGTCCCAGGCACAGTGTGAGGTAACATCCATGCTGTACCAGACACAGTGCGAGGCAACATCCGTGCTATACCAGACACAGTGTGAGGTAACATCCATGCTGTACCAGGCTCAGTGCAAGGCAACATCCAAGCTGTCCCAGGCAAAGTGCAAGCCAAGATCCATGCTGTACCAGGCACAGCGCAAAGTAATACCCATGCCGTACCAGGCAACATCTATGTTGTACCAGGCACAGTGCGAGGTAACATCCATGCTGTACCAGGCACAGTGCAAGCCAAGATCCATGCTGTACCAGGCACAGTGCAAAGTAATATCCACGCTGTACCAGGCACAGTGCAAGGTAACATCCACGCTGTACCAGGCACAGTGTGAGGTAACATCTATGTTGTACCAGGCACAGTGCGAGGTAACATCCATGCTGTACCAGGCACAGTGTGAGGTAACATTCATACTGTACCAGGCACCGCATGAGGTAACATCCATGTTGTATCAGGCACAGTGCAAGGTTAACATCCATGTTGTATCAGACACAGTGCGGGGAACATCCATGCTGCACCGGGTACAGCGCAAGGCAACATCCATGCTGTACCATGCAATACCCATGCTACACCAGGCACAGTGCGAGGCAACATCCATGCTGTCCCAGGCACAGTGCAAAGTAATATCCATGCTGTACCAAGCAACATCCATGTTGTACCAGGCACAGTGTTGAGGTTAACATCCATGCTGTACCAGGCACAGTGAAACACGCATGCTGTGCCAGGCACAGTGCAACATCCATGCTGTAACAGGCACAGTATGAGGCAACATCCTGGGTATGGGGCCACCCGGCAGCACACTGGTAACACTACCGCCCATGATGCTGGTAACCTGGGTTTGGGAACTGGCCTAGATCATTGGATGGACAGCCAGGGGGAGGTGAGTAGAGCATCCTTGTGAATGCTTTCCACGTCAGGGAGGGAGGGTGTATGGCTGCTGCTGCTCTACTGTCCCTCGGTGGCCACAGGGGAGGTGCAGTAGGCTCCGTTGGATCAGGAAGTGGGGACGTAGATTTCATCTGGTGCATGCATCCATGTGCACATGCTCAAAGTCCTGTGGGCAGGGTAGAACAAGGAAAAACATGCCGGAACTGACAGGATGCCACTCTCCACACTCCACTGCCACTGCACAGCTGAACCGTGGCCCTCCCCAGGCCACTGAATTAAAGGTTCGATTGGGAAAGGGGTGATCTGGAGACCCCTCCCTGGGAGTAAGCCAGGGAGAACACTGGGTGGAGGTGTGTCCTGGAGAAGGAGGGAGAAGGTGGTGGGAGCAGGGATGAATCGATAGGGGCCCCCTTATCGGACGGGGAAGAAAAAGCATAGTAAATAAAATTAAAAAAGCCATGCTGTACCAGGCACATTGCCAGGCAACATTCATGCTGTACCAGGCAACATCCATGCTGTACCAGGCACAATACGAGGCAATACCCATGCTGTATCAGGCACAATATGAAGCAGCATCCATGCTGTACCAGGCAGAGTGTGAGGTAGCATCCATGCTGTATCAGGCAAAATCCATACTGTACCAGACACACTACGAGGCAATATCCATGCTGTACCAGGCACAGTATGAGGTAATGTCCATACAGTACCGGGCACAGTGTGAGGCAACATCCATGTTGTATCAGACACATTGCGAGGCAACAGCCATATTGTACCAGGTACAGTGTGAGGTAATGTCCATACTGTACCGGGCACAGTGTGAGGCAACATCCATGCTGTATCAGGCACATTGAGAGGCAACAACCATGCAGTACCAGGTATGATGCAAAGTAGCATCCATGAAGCTCTACTAGGCTGTGTGTGCGTGTGTGTGTGTGTGTGTGTTTGTGTGTGATATTTTGTGATGTGGTCTGTCTGCTGCCTGCTGGGAATGAAGATCAGACCACCAAACTCACTTCACCTGTAACCAAAACTAGGGATTTAATCACAGGTCTTCAGCAGTGAAAGGCTGGTTCATCACGTCTCTTACTCATTTTAGCAATGAGCTAAAAAGGAATCATTTTTCATCAGAGATCCCAAAGGAATGAACATTTGCTTATAATGGCAGACAACTGACAGCAAAACAGTCAACAAGATGAAGCTAAATTGAGTTTAGCTTTCATGTGAAAGGTCAACTGAATTACAGAAAATGCAATTCAAGTCTATTGCGTTGTACGAATATTGACTAGATATAAACACAGGTTAAATGTGTTTAGAGTGGAATATTCTAAGATCTCTACAAGGTATATCCCTGTCAAAATGGGACACAAGTCGCTAATACTTTTTACTGTTTCCAAGTCTTGCCATAAATATCACTGGAACACTTGGTCACTGACTGTCTTTGGAGACTAGGGTATGTTTTTATGGTTGCCTGGTTACCTCACAGGCTGACCCCACAAGTCATTCAGTTTGTCCCTTCCTACTCTTCTTCAAATGTCATATAAAAACAATCAGGATGTTGAAAATAGGTTTACTCTGCTCCCCACATGCCATCGGCTACACAGTGCAGGAAGTTCAGTCATGAATTTCTTTTTAGAAGCAGTCCTGACAATAAAACAATTTAAAAAGATGAACAACATTTTTCAGTGCTGCTGACACTTGAGGTGTCCTGTTCAATGGACACCATCAAAGTCAACAGCAGTACCCCCTCCCCACCAAGACACATACAGAGATAGCAGACAATATATATTGTGATACCAGGTTACCAGTCTTCAGGTAAAAAAAAAAAAATAAGGAAAAGTGTAACCTGGCTACATGGTTCACTTCTGCTTCATTACCCGTGTTACTGGGACTGTAGGTGACCTACCGTACCCATAATTACAAATCAACAGTTGCCCTGGTTTTGCTTGATTTCTGTTAATTCCATAAACATAGAAACACAGAATGGTGGATAAGGACCACTTGGCCCATCCAGACTGCCTGTTTCTCCCTACCTACACTATCCACAACAGACCGTGCCTGATCTACAGTTCCTCCCCTCTTCCTTTCCACTATGGTTCCTTTGTGCTTATCCCATGCTTTCTTGAACCCCACCAGTTTTTGCCCCAACACCTCCTCCACTCGAAGGCTGTTCCACGAATGCACCACTCTTTCTGTGAAGAAGTACTTCTTTACATCTCTCCTGAATCTACCCCCCTCTAGCTTCATATCACGTTCCCTTGTTTTTGTGCACCTTTTCTTCTGAAAAAAACTCCCCTCCTGTGCTTTATTTACCCCGACAGATATTTAAAGGTCTCTATAATATTTCCCCTCTCCCTCCTCTGTTCCAGGGTATACATATTGAGGTCCTTTAGTTTCTCCTCATAGGGCTTTTGATGCAGACCCTGCACCATTTTAGTTGCCCTCCTCAACTCTATGTCCTCCTGAAGATGTGGTCTCCAGAACTGGACACAATACTCTAGGTGAGGTCTTACCAGTGATCTATACAGAGGCAACACCAACTCCCTCTTTCTGCTGGTGATACCCTTCCCTATGCACCCCAGCATCCCACTCACTCTCCATACTGCCTTCCCGCACTGTCTGGCCACCTTAAGCTCATCCGATATGACTACCCTCAGGACTCTTTCCTGCTTGGTGGCTGTCAATACCACTCCACCCATTTTGTAATCCACCCCTGGGTTTCTGTGCCCTAAGTGCATTATTTTGCACTTTTTTGTATTGAAACCCAGCTGCCATACCCTTGACCACTCCTCTAGTTTTCTCAGGTCTCTGCTCATCCTTTCAACCCCCAGATGTCCACCCTATTGCAGATTTTGGTGTCATCCGCAAAGGAAGACAGACCTTCCCCTCCAGCTCCTCAGCAATGTCACTTATAAAGACATGAAACAGGACCAGTCCCAACACTGATCCCTGAGGCACCCCACTGGTCACCCTCCCTTCCTTGGAGTGAACTCCGGTTACTACCACTCTCTGTCGCCTATCCCCTAAACAATTTCTTATCCAGTTTACATTTACCACCTTTGGACCCACTCCTAAGCTACCCAGCTTGCTTACTAGTCTCCTATGTGGAACGGTGTTGAATGCCTTACTGAAATCTAGGTAGGCCACATCTACCACTTCACCATGATCTAACTGTAACCCCTAGATGGCGCTATCCCAGGGGCTACTACCCCTGCCTGATTTGCCACTAACAGGTTGAGGGGCCTGGATCCAATGGCGGGTGCCTCCACCCAGAGGTCAGGGTTTGCAATAGTTAAACTAACTTGGTCACAGCCCTCTGGGACACTGCAACCCCCCTTTCTTCCCACTAGTGGCCCACACAATATATCAGAATTACCTTCACAGTATACACTTACCCCCAGGTCTGGTTCCGGCACTGGGACCTCCTGTGAAATGAGATACAGTGCAACAATCACAGTACAGTACTTTAACATAGACAAATACCTCAGGCAGTATAACTTTGCTGAAACAAGCAGCTCTGATTTATTTAGGGGATATAACAAGGACAGGGAAATCAGGTTAATTAGCTTATCACTCTAATAATCTACCTATGGCTCTGTGCACAGGCCTATCCCTATCAGTTACTGTCCCTGGGTACCCAAGCCCTAGTGGCTAGTCAAACCGTGGCAGCTGGTAGGGGCCCTTTCACACAGAGAAAGGAGAATTAAACAGTCAGCAGTACAGTAATTCCATTTGGATTTAATGTGGCAATTCAACAGGGAGGCGACCCTGAATTAGTACTCGACCTCCAAATAAGATAGGGTCCTTCAATGTCAGCAGGGCTCACTTGAGGTACACAAACCTCTTCACACATCCATATAAAAGAAAGCACTATACCAGGCAGGCTGCATCTGTATCCCAATCGCAATTACTGCACAATGCCGGGAGAACACACAGCAGATTCAGTTCCTGACAGACCGAGTGCAATTTTCAGCAATTCCTCCAGTCTTCTACAGGGTGAGCCTGGTTTCTACTCTTCAGAGATCCTTTGATTCTTTTCTGGGGCAGTTCAGTCCTAACAAGCTGTTACACAAGCTGCAGACGGAACTCTGGGCCTTACACGTTTTTGACTAAAACTGCACACTGAAAAAAGCACAGGGCTCCTTCCTTCACTGCCAAAGCTCAACTGAAACTCCAACCGACAAAACCGGGCACTTCCTTTGAGTTCCTCCCAGTTCTTGACTGGATTGGCTGTCACTCACAATAGACTGCTGCTGTTGGTCCAAAAAGGCACTGAAGTCTAAACTACATCTCCCAGAGTCACTGCCCATACAATCCTCTTGTGGCTGGCTCCAGATTATGAGTCAAGTTCTGATTCGTCCAAGGCACCATTTTAGAGCTAGCTTACCACACTGATTGGTCCAGTTCAGCAGTTCAAAACTAGAATGGGGAACTAGCAGACACAGTTCTGACTGCAAAGCAGGTTAGACAAACTGTAATTTCATTATTACTCTAAATAATTTCTGGCAAACAGTTACATCTTTCAGATAGGTTCCTTTGCACTCTTAGTGACTGCAAAATGAAGTGAATTGGCAGCAGCTCAGTGGTACTCAAACAGAGAAGCACACAGTCCCCCATACAAACTAATTATGTCTGCAAGCAGACAGCTCTTAAAGAGACAGTACCAGAGGTTCTAAAAACACTCACTGATAAATGGCTTAAACGCCAAACACCATTCAGGCTTGGAGCATTCAAGCAAGCTCCTGGAAGTCTTTTGGGAACCCCCATTTGCAGGGGGGTTACATAACTAACTCTAGTGTTTTGGCTGACTCTGTCAGCGACCACATGGCAATATATTGTGTGTTGAATTTTCGACATCTGAACCCCTCCTCTTGTTTGGTTAAAACCACATCATTCAAGAAGATTAATCTTCCATCGTTGCATTCCCTTTTGGGTGCTACTGATTGATCTTTTCTTGAATGCATCCTGGATGTTGATGCTGCATTGGATTTTTTTTTTTTTTTAACAGCTACTTCCAATTCAGGAAACTCTTTTTCCTTTAGATTCCTTACGTTGGTATGGTACTCCCACTGGGTGGTTTTCTCCTGTTATTAAGAAACTGATTAAGGACAGAAATTTGGCCTGGTCAGAATTTAAAAGTTCTTCTAGTATTGCATCAATGAATGTCTACCGTAGGATTAGGAATTTGGTGTCAACAGAAGTTAGGAAAAAGATTATTATAGGGAATGTTTTGAAGCTAGCTGGGTCAACTCCAAGAGATTTTAGGATAATGGTAACTCCCTGGTGTCCCCAAAACCCAAGGTGGAAATTCAGAAAGTTGTAGACAATGCTGAAATTGTTGATTTGTCTGAAATTGTTAAACTACTAAATAACAAATGTTCGGATTTGTCTAGTTATAGGAGCACTTCTTCACAGTCTGACATTAAGCCCAAGTCAACTGAGTTTTTGGTAAATAGACCTAGATTTTTATTTAACAAAGCTGCTCAACATGAAGTTCTGAAACTGTTGCAATCAATTTCAGATAGAGTCAGCAACTGTGGGGGTGGGTTGGATGGACGTTTTCTAAAACTGGCCATTCCATTTATTATCGACCCCTTATGTTATGTATTTAATCTATCGTTAGCCACTTGTAAATTCCTCACTGAATGGAAGAAAGTATGAGTGGTTCCTATCCCTAAAAAAAGTAATGCAATCACTCTAGATGATTTCAGACCCAACTCAGTTTTGAACCCTCTTGGTAAACTACTGGAACAGCTAGTAGCTAAGCAGATAAATGATTACTTAGGAACTTATGATTTATTGGCTGGGCAACAACATGGATTCTGAAAATGTCATGGAACAGGGACTGCCTTGGTCAGGTTCACGGACACAATCCAGCGTGGGTTTGAGAAAGGTTGGATGATGGGGGCAGTGTTCGTGGACCTGACCAAGGCACTTGACCTGACTGATCATAATCTTACCTGCTCTAAACTGTATAACCTTGGGTTTTCCGAAGCAGCTGTTTCTTGGGTTGAAAATTATCTGAGCAACAGATGCCAATGTGTCCAAGTTGGCTCTGTTGCTTCAAATATGTCCTCTGTTCACTGTGGGGTACTTCAGGGGTCCATACTGGGCCCTTTATTGTTTTCCATTTTTGTTAATCAATTACCTCAGGTTTGGAATTCTAGTGGTACTTTATTGTAGGCAGATGACCTTATAATTTTTGCCCAGTCTAAGTCAATGTCTGATCTCTTTATTATTTTGGATAAGGATTTCAGGGATGTTTGTTCTTGGTTGACTAGCAATGCTACTGTCCTAAATTCAAGTAAAACTAAAGTAATGCTTTTTGGTATGCCATCAGTGCTGGAGGAATAACCGAGGTTAGCTGTTTTTGATAGGGTGTTTCATGAGAGCAGGTTTCTCAATTTAGTTACCTAGGTGTATCCCTGAACCCATGCTTAACATACTCCCTTCAGGTACAGTCTATTGTTAAAAAGATCAATCAGAAAATAGGGCTACTATATAAATTTAAATCTTATTTTACGGTTGAGACTAAGAAAGCGATTGCTGTCGGGTAACTTCTTCCCCACTTTGAGTATGTGTCTAGTATTTATTTTAACATTGGGATAAAAGAAATGAAAGCCCTGTCTATTGTTTATAACAACATCTGTAGATTTGTCCTTGGGGCTTCTCTTCGCATGCATCATTGCAGTCTTTATTCTCAACTGGGTTGGTTATCACCTAGTTGCCGGACTGAATTTTCAGTGGGGTGCTTGATGTTTAAAAGTTTCTATTTTGAATCTGTAATTCCCCTTTCTTATTTAGTTTTTAGAAGAGAGTTGTTGCCTTGTTTGAGGTCAGCGAATGGTCTCTTATTTAATATACCCCAACACAGGCTAAAGATTAGCCTAAGAGCTTTTTCAGTGGCTGCCCCTATTTACTGGAGTGCTCTTCCGGCTTATGTTAAATACGTTACTTCTTTATATAATTTTAAACTAAGGCTAAAGCATTACTTATTGTTACAATCTGTTTGTAATTGTCATCTGTAATATGTACAATGGTTTGTATCCATACTTTTACTGTTTTCTGTCTGGGATGGGCCTGAAAAGGGACCTTTGGTCCACTGTCCTTACCCAGTTAACAAAGAATAAATGAAATGAAATAGTTCCTTGGTCACCCAGTCAACGAAATCTATCAGATTTGACATGACATCCCCCCTGTGAAACCATGCTGTCTTGGGTCTTGTAACCCACTGGGTTCAAGATATTCCACAATCCTTTCCTTCAGCAGTGATTGCATTAACTTTCCCACCACCGATGTCAGGTTGACTAATCTGTAATTGCCAGCCTCCTCCCTGTTACCACTTTGTGCAGTGGGACTACATCCACCCTCCACCAGTCCTTCGTAACCACTTCTGTTTCCAGTGAGTTGTTAAATAGAATTGTCAGAGGTGCAGCCAGCACTTCCCTGAGCTACCTCAATACCCTTGGTTGCACCCCATCTGGCCCAATTGCTTTATGCACCTTCAGAATAGCAAGTCCCTTTAAGACTTTTGCCTCCAAAAAAAGTACTAGTGTCCACCCCTTCTACTTCCTCTGTGAACACTGAACAAAAGTATTCGTTGAAGGTGTCTACCCTTTCCTGGTCCTCCTTTAGCCCCCTTCTCTTTTAACCTTACAATCCCACCCCTGGTCTTCCTCTCTTCACTTACATATCTAAAAAATGTCTTGCCCCTTTTCGTTACCTCCTGGGCTATTCTCTCTTCAGTTTGTGCCTTACTGCTTCTCTCCATTTCCCCTGATACACCTCCCTATCCTCCTCCCTCTGCATCTCCTTATGCCTTTGGAATGCTTTCCTGTTAGGGATCAGTTCTACTATTCGACTCTCAGCTCACCGACACATCAATCACTAACTCCATCTAATCGAATCTGTCAATTCACAGAATTCCTATTTACCACCAATCAAAACACCGAAACAATTCACAAGTAGCAAGAAGCAAACTTAACACGCAAGTCGCAACAATTCGCAAGTAGTAAACTTAATACGCAGGTCACAACTGTGCATTCATGAAACAGCTCGCAAGCAGCAAGTAGCAGGCAGAATCCTTGATGTGATTGGCAGCACCGTAAGAGGCTGATGTGTGAACCACTGCTACGGTTCTGACAGCACCAGTAAAACAAGTCACCCTGTTGTCGCTCCTTATAGTAGAGGCAGCCATCCAGTGAAAGCTCATCATGCCACCTCTGTGAGGGAACCATCTTACATGGCTCGGCCATTGCCATTGCTGTAGTCACAGTAAAAATACAAACAAAGGCGAAATGGCCAATAAAAGGCCATTATATTGTGCCTGAAGCCTCTGCCTCGAAATGACCACAAAGTAACTGGAAGCCACACTAGATGGCGCTCTTGGTGAACACGACTTTGATTTCCTGGCACGGAGCTTTGCCTTACTAACATGCCGAACAGGTAATTGTGCAACTAGCACATAGCAAATCGCAAAAAGCAGCTCAAATGGCAACTGGCACATCGCAAATTGCAAAACGCAACTCAACTAAAGATAATTGTGCAAATAGCAACTGGCACATCGCAAACAGCAAAATGCAACTGAGTTGGTATTTTGAGTGTCATGCAATTAAACTAGGTGGTCATTCAAAATTCGGCAAATCGGATACGGCAAAATAATAGGCGGTGAATTGAGAGTTGATGAAACGTACCTAATCCATTCTTTTAGCTTTTACCTTTTCAGACACCTCTTTCAAGAACCACAGCAGTCACTTTTTCTTCTTGCTTTCGCTCACTTGTTTGATGCAGAGGTTTGTTGCCTGTACAATGCTCCCTTTTATCCTCACCCACTGTTCCTCCACCCCCACCTAGGTCACCCACCCCTGCTAGGTCATCCCTGCGGCATTCACCCATTTTTTTAAAATCTGCCCTCCCGAACCCCAGGACCCTCACCCTTGTGTGGTTTGATCCGCAGTCATCCTTATACTGAACAACACCATACAATGATCACTGGTCGTCAAGTGGTCTTCCACCTTCACATCTGCAACACTGTCCCTGTTAGTGAGTACCAGGTCCAGTATTGCCCCATCACGAGTGGCTTCACTGACCAGTTGCCTGAAGAATGCCCCCTGCAGAGAGTCCAGGATGTCCCTGCTTCTAGCTGAAGCCACTGCTGGTAGGCTTCAGTCCACATCTGGCAGGCTGAAGTCCCCCAACAGCAGCACCTCCCCCTTTTCTGCCATCTTGCGAATGGTTTCCACCAGTACCTTATCTAATTCCTCGCTCTGTGCTGGAGGTCTGTAGATCACTCCAGTGCAAACAGTAACTCCATTCCATGTCTTCAGGGTGACCCACAGTACCTCTGCCTCCCCCTGTATTCCACATATCTCTCTGACTTTTATGCTATCTCTCACACAAAGCACCACACCGACTCCTTTCCTTCCCACCCAGTCCTTCCTGAACAGCGTATAGCCCGGTATTGCCATTTCCCAGTCATGGTTTTCAATGCACCGGGACTCAGTAATGGCCACAATATCCAGATCAGCCTGTGCCATGATCACCTCCAGGTCTGGAATCTTAGTTCCTAGACTTCTAGCATTCGCACATGTGGCCTTCCAGATTTTCTTTCCACTCTGCTTGTTGCACCCTTTTTTTTCTTTTTTGCCCTACCTCCTTCCTACCGCTCTTCTTAATGCTCCTGTTCCTTTCCCCCTTTATCTCTACCACCCTGCTCTCTTTATTAATTTACACCCTGGGGGATTCCTTTCCCCTTGGGTTCTCCTTATTCTCTACCTCAGCCTGTGGGGTGAGGCAGTTTCTGACTCCTCAATTCCTTCTGCTACCCCCGGCTAGTTTTAATATTCATCGAAGTAAAGTTTAAACTGTCCACTGAGGACTTCAGTTACCCCCCTGGATGGATGCAGACCAGCACCCCTGTATAAGCCTTTATCCTCCCTGGTAAGACCCCAGTCCCCAATGTAGCCAAAGCCTTCCTTTCTGCACCATTCCTTCAGCCATGAGTTGAAGCTTCTGGTGCAGAGTTCCCTCTCCTGTTCCCTATCACAGACAGGCAGCACCTCAGCAAAAGCCACTGAGCGAGCTACCTGCCTAAGACCCTTCCCCAGCTCCCTATGTCCCCCCCTGCACCATCCGAGCCCCATCCCTAGCCAGGTCATTAGTCCCCAGGTGGACAATGACATCCATCTCTTCCTCCCATCCCGCTGCCCTAGTGATCCTCACAATTCATTTTCCGTTCCTCTGGGCTGTGGCACCACGTAGGCACCTAACCTGCCTCTCCCCCTTTCCTATTCCCAAATCTATCCCCCTCACAACTGAGTCCCCACCAGAAGTTGCTTCCTCCTGCTCTGGGGTCCCCTACCATGAAGGACCCCACATTCCCTTTGAACACTACCAAGGGTGCTTCCTTATGGCAGTAATGCTCCACCAGAGTAGCGTTAGGACTTTGTAGTGGTACCTTCCGGTTGAGGAATGTGCCTCTGTCCCACCACCCCCACACTTCCAGAGCCCACCACACTCCAGCCATTCCTCTTCACTGACGTTATGTGAGGTAACGTTGGCACACTTGGCGTAGCTTGGTAATAGGTCTAGAACATAGCTTCATAGAGGCAGCTACACACACACACACACTATAAAAACAAATGTGAATGTGCATACCCCCTAAAGCCAATGTCATTTTCACATGACCTTTATATCAGTGATTTTATATCAAAGTGGTATCTGTGCTTGCATATGTGCATGCCTGCATGAGAGCATGCGTACGCGTGTTTTGGACCCTTGGATGTTTTTTTCATTGACTATTTAACAGGCAGATCACAAAAAGCCTGCTTCATATCAGAATGTGTATCCCTGGGAAGAGAGGGTGGATTTCCTTGTCTCGGGCTCTGGAAGCTTTTGGCACTGGTGATGTTAAAACATATCATTTTCAAGGGTCAAACTTTTACAGATCACTGGAAACATAATATGGATGTTGTTTAATTTATACTGGTAGAATGTACTTATGGGCAGGTGTTTCTAAGGGGTCAACCTGAAATGCAACTGGGCCTTGCGCCTGCTGCTGAGTCTGCCCAAATGCATTCCAGCAGCCCTGCTGCCATTTTGAAAAGTTGCTTCCATTTGGAATAAAAAGTCACAACTTGCAGTAAAAAAACTGATGCAAATGCAGTCTTTTTTGTCACAAAATATGGACGCTGTTAGACATTCTAATAGGTGGTCTAATAGTTCAGATGGATCTACCATTTAAAAACAGCACTGGACAGCCTACCCGGTGGCAGAGGTCTGAGGCGCTGAACACCTTACCTCGCGCGGCGCCGGTGACCTGGGTTAGGGAACTACCTGCAGGTCGCCGGGGTGCTGGCATGAGGGGGGAGCAGGATCGAGTGATGGCTCTCCTCTTTCCCGGGAGGGGGGTCGCCCACCATAGTCCCGCTGTCAGCGGATGGAGGCACAGTGATAGGCGTGGGAGGCAGCAGTGCGACCGATAGGGTGGAGAGTCCCACAGGCATACAAGTCGACATGTGCCTATTCATGCAAGGCCACGTCAGGGACATGCGGAGGGGACTTAAAAGGAAAGAGACGAAAGTACTGACGGAAAATAAATAAATAAATAAAAACAGCACTGGGCATTATTTCAGATGAACTGCCATGAAAGATAATAAGTAGCACCTGAGTGCACACGTTTCATTTTAATGAGTCCTCCCTACAAATTAATTCTCATGGCAAGAGAGAAATCTGCCATCTTACAGATACACTATTTAAAATGAATACAAATACATAATAAAGAACCTACCCAGTCACTGATAAAAACATCAGTGGAGCTTCTATATAGGGTTAAGGTAAGACCTGAATTTCATGTTGTCAGAACATTACAAAATCAGTCTTTCTGCTTTTCCATAACTATCTCCACCCTCACCCCACTACCCTCAAGCTATTTAAAACATTTAAGATGTTTTAAAACTTTAGATTTCACTACTGGGTTCAATCCAAACAAGTAAGCACAAGCCAAAAGGTTTTCTTCCAGCACTTTGGCTCTCCAGAAACCTAAGTTATTTAGTATCCCTCCTGGCAGTTCCACTCAAGCATGTGGCATTGACTGCCTATGCCCCAGTTTATCACAAATTAAGAAGCCCCAGCTGTGCTGCACCCACTGAGCTCTTGCAACATAACTGGCATCAAAAGTTTGATTCTTATCCCCCAGTTAAAAAAATATATGTAACCCCCAGGTGGCGCTATCCCAAGGGCTACTACTCCTGCTTGCTTGACTCTTGACAGGTTGAGGGGCCTAGGTTCTATAGCGGGTACCTCCACCCAGAGGTCAGGGTCTGTAGTGATTAGACTAGCTTGATCACAGCCCTCTGGGACACCGTGACCCGCTATGGTTCCTCTCGTGGCTCACACAGTGCAAAGGAATTACAGTCCCAATACCCCACATGTACACACTGTTCACTCATGAAATACCACTTACCCTTGAGACTGATTCTGAGGCTCGTCTCTGAGGACCCCCTGTAAAACAAGGTTAATCAACATACACAGCAAAAGGCAATACTGTTTCCATAAGTACCAACACCACAGACAGTATATAGTATAATAACAACAAATCTGATTTATTTAGGGAACAGTAACACGGGAGGGGGCAATCAGGTTGATTAGTTTTGGCCAAGTTCAAATCACAGTACTGTGCACATATCTGTAGGGTCCAAAATGTCACTCTTCTGGGTACCCAGGATGGGGGGCTAGCCAGGTCTGTTGCCCAGGTTGACCGGCAGGTGTAGATGGATGGGGCCCTGTAGAAAAAAATATATGCACCCAATTGTAATTCGGAGCCGGATGGCTCAGTTCGTGAAGAAATGAAACGGCAATAATTAGAGGACACACTTGCAATTTGATAAACAGATGGCAGGGAGCTACCCTGATTTATACTCACAGACTCAATGCTGAAAACTGGATGGAATGCAGATTGTCCTGGATTGCCAGGAGAAACAGAATAGCTGGCCCAGCCCTCGTGGCAGGGCTCACTTGCACTCAATGCGGGCAGATGCAGTCCGAGTAATGCTGGCTATGACTTCCAGCTCACTGCACATTTTATATGTACACAGAACACTACCAGGCAAGCAGCTTATCACTTCAATCGCATGCTACAGGCATCTTGGTCATTCAGTAGATTGAACCTGGCTACACTTTTAGAGGCATTCTTCTCTGTCTCAAACTCGGATTCAGTCTGAACATTACTTTTGCTCTCTCTCTCTCTCTCTCTCTTTCTGCTCAGATTCAGTCCGAACCTTCTAGGGAATCACACTTCCAGCACAGCACATAGTTCACAACATGGGGAATTACTCAGATCTCAATCCCCACATGCACTAAGCACATTTATATGTAAAGGTTACTTACTGTACCAGACCACAGAGTCCTGACAGGCCGATCGCAATTCTGCACACTTTCGGTCTTCTTTAGGTTAAGCATGGTCCAAAATGACTTCTGCTTCTTCTTTCACTCTGAAAACTCAGATTCAGTCCGAATTACACTTACTAATGGCTGCAGGCCGACCTTGGGGCCTCATATGCGCTTCCCGCATGAACCACTGTGCAACAACGGCTGCTCAAACACACAGGGCGGTTTCCCTCTCAGCTTCCAACTTCAAAATGGGTCTCTTCTGCCCCAAACCTCAGGGCACTTCGGCATTTGCTTTCTCTTCAGAGTCGAGGTCTGAAAATTAAGGTTCCTCTTCTTTACTTCTTCTCCTCACATGGTGCCACAACACCTGGCTTTCCTTTTACACACAAAATTCAGAGACTTGTTCCGAGAAAACACAGTCCTTTTCTCTCCCTCCAGGAGAGCTGAAGGCAGACAGGCCATTTCCAGGCCTTCCACGCGATTCCTGCGCTGCCCCGTGGGCAGCAGCGCCACGAGCTGCTCACTCTTCAAGCTCCATGCTCAGACTGACTGTCTCAGCAGGCAGTCCGAGCATTTCCCCCAAATCCAAAAGGTTTCAGTTGGCCGAGTCTCCTTGTCAGTCACAATGGGCTCCCTCTATTGGTGAAAAAAGGTGCCAAGGTCTAAACTGCATTTCCCAGAGGCTCTCTTCATACAATCCCCTTGTGGCTGGCTCCACTTGACAGTCCAAGTTCTGATTTGACAGCAGGCTCCATTTTAACGAACACCCCTCCCCATTGATTAGTCCATTTCAGCAGTCCAGGACCAAAATGAAAGAGCTACACCACACAGTCCTTGCTGAAGGGAAAGCAGGTTAGACAAACTGTAGTTTCATTATCACTCTAACAGATGACCAACAAACAATTACATCTTCTGAAAGAGCTCCCCCTGTGTATTTAGCGACTGCAGACCGGAGCGATTTGCTCAGTGGCCCAGGCGGGACTCGAGCAGGGAAACATACAGTCCCCCCAGTCAAAGGATTACCACTGCAATTAGGCAGGTCTTAAAGAGACAGTAGCAGAGGCACTTAGGCACTCTCTCACGATTATTTTTTTAAAACAGCTGAAATACAGGACACCAGCCTGACCGAGGGCATTTAGGCTCACCCAAAGAAGGCTTTTCGGTGACCTCCATTTGTAGGGGGGTTACACATATATATAACTGAAATGGCAACCAGTACCTATCTGCTACTGCAGAGCAATGAAAGACGAACCAAGCTGTTAGCTGTGCACACTGAATGTCATGTTCGAAAGCACTTAACAAATGAAACAGATGGTCACAGGTTCCAGTTAAGTACAGGTACTGGAGGACCTGCTGTTTTTCTGTCCTGAACTAGTACAAAATATGCCTTTCTGACCGATGGCAGACTGATGGCTTGAGATTTAGCCTGTATTAGTGCTCCAGTCAAAGTGACTTAGCTACAAAACTCAGGATTATGTTCTTGTGAATTTAGCATCAATCAATATCTTCTAGAAACTACAACTGAAGGCTGGATAAAGCAAGTCCACAGGCCCAGTGGCAGCACTGCCTGTGAAAAGTGGTACTCATGCTTGTCTGGGCTTTTCAGAAATACCCCCTTTCCTTTAACCCCCATTTAATTGCGAAGACAAAGGAGACACTTATAACACCCCCTCAGCATAAACATAAGAAACCACATTGCATTACTGAATAATTACTATTACAGATATTATATGCACGAGCCAGTCGAAATGATGGCATTACTGAGCCACAATTTTAAGCCCTGGTTGTAACCTAGAAAACAGCCAGACTCTAAGCTATGCTAATGTGTCACTGTATCATTTGTCTGGTTTGGACAGGGGGTTGGATGGGGTGGGGGCAGACACAGCAACAGAAAAAAGTAACTATATGCAAATTTCTCAGAGTTCTCCCTTATGCACGTAATGCAAAGACTAGCATTTGTATACTTTGTGAATGAGCCTGGTGAATGGGAAAGGTGCCTGAATAATAATGTACCAGATGAATAAACCCAACTCCTCGGGATAACAGTTCCCTGAAAGCTAACACTTTCATGTATAGGAATGCCACCTTTTAAATTTCGGTATTCTTGGTGCAACTTACAAACTGTTCATTCGACTTTAATACCAACAGACCCGATATTTGAACCCAAGATATGCTAAATGGAATTGGTCAGTAACCCATCTTTCAATTAGCTTTATGGCCCCGACCCTGTGGAATTCTCTACCTCGTCAGGTACGAAATAGTCCGACTGTCCTGATCTTTAAAGGAGCCTTGAAAACTCACCTTTTTAGTCTAGCTTTTAATGATTTATAATAGTTTTAAACTCTGTTTATTTATTGTTTTATGTTATTGTACAGGCGCTTTGGATTGAAGAAAAGCGCCTTTTATAAATAAAAATTGATTGATTGATTGAATAAGATAGCAACAGAATTAAATTAACATTTCCATCAGCACTTTTACAAATCAAGTAGTACACTCCCTTCCATGTCGACCAGGTGAGGGACCTGACCTTTCCGGTTATCTGACCAAACCCATTTACTACAGCAACCAAATTACCACACCCAGGAACTATGCTATCTTAGTCAATTATACTCCAAGGTAGAATTACATTTGTTTTGTATGGAGACAAATAAAATGCTGTCTTTTCTAGTCAAGATCACTGCCTATACCAGAAACAAACATGAGTCCATTCACAGTAGTGCCATACTCTCCGTTATTGCCTCCCACTCTCTGATGTATACTCGCTCTCCCTGGGGCCCACTCTGGGGCCTACTGCTACCTGCTTCCAGTGATGTCCTGTCTGTGTCTTGCTCCCAGATCCTACTGCTGTGGTCTGCTGGGTTTTTCCCCATTTTGCTGTAGCCTGAACTGTTGCCATTGCAGATTACATCCCAACATAAGACCGGAGCTGGGAAAGGTGTAGGATCATGGTTCAGACTTAGGTACGTGCCATTCTGGCAGAAATCCTGAGGTTACGGTCAAGGTCCATAGTCAGGATTTGATCTGGGGGATTGATGCAGGAAGAGCCCCAGGCACCCCCACTCTGAGCCCAAGATCAAGAGACCAGTGCCCAGCTGGGGTGCACGAGAGAAGGCCCAAGAGCAGGGCTGAGAGTGGGACTTAGTGTCTGGGAATAGAGCTGGAGTTGGTGGGTGGGGGAGTGATGGACTGGAGTAGTGTCCCGGTAGGTTGAAGCCCACTGTTGGGGCCTGCTTCCCATCCCCTTTCACACCTGAAGTGCCAATTTGCCGAAGTCCTGGATGGAATGCCCGACATCCTCACCACCATCATGTCCCAAGGACCTGGTTAAAGGGAGGGTTACGGGAAGGGGGGGTTAATGGGTTTGGTAGCCCCTGGGGGTAGCCTGGTTTAAAGTAACTTTGGGGCCTTGGGGTCACTTCCATGGCAAGAGTGCTGCACAATTCAACTCTGGGGTTCAGCTGCAGCTGGGAACTTGGGTAGGAACTGCACCCACACAATGTTTACCTCTATAATTGCCACAGATGTTGCTGCTCAAGGTTGCTGCACTGGGTTGGCACCAATACTGTTAATGAATAGGATGCAGGAACTGAAGTGGATGGGATGGCCGGGGGGCAGACTGCAGATGACTGACACCACCAGGGACACTGCCTCAATCTAATAAAAACACAGGACCAGCCCCTGGGATTAGCTCAATGCCACTGCATAACCTGATCAGCAGGCTAATTTGATTTCTTGTTTTCCTTCTTCCACCCACTCCGGCCATTCCTTACCACTTGAATCAGGGATCACAGAAACACAAAAGCAAATAGCCCTATACAAAAAAAAAAAGCCTAAGGCAAGCATCCACAGTCTACCAATTACAAACCACTCTTTTTCTTGATATGGCCTATGTGGATGCATACCTCAATGCCCACAGAGTGCCATCACCTGGTCCACAGGTAAGATAGCCTGGAGCCGCCACCAGTGACCACAAAAAAATATGCTTAAGGGGCCAAATTACTACTATAATTTAGTTGCATATCCAGTACCAGGGTTCTACCTAGAGTTTTAATAAAGATACAGCATTTCTGAACACCACAGGCATGCAGATATCTGGGAGGGGTCAGAGACCAGTTTGATAAAGTAACTCCAAACGGTGCATGCTGGTGAGCTGTGACACCAGATTTTGACCGCAACTTACTTTATTTATGAAAAACATGGTTATCCAGTAGTTCAACCAAAACATTTATCGACATTCATTGACTTAGTAAGACAAACAATGTTGGGTGAAGCTTGTTTCTTGCATGCTTAATTGATTAGTACCCAATGAGGACAGAGGGTGTGCAGATACTGGGTGATCCGGCTTCACATTAAAAAACAGACTCTGTCTCACTGGTTGCCATTTTGGATTTCACACAATCCTGGGTACAGCAGGGCATTCGAGGGCTTGGAATGATTAGCCCAGAGAGTGGGGTCACAAGTAATTATACCGGGCATCTAGGCTTCTCATTAAAAATGAGTCTTTGTGACTCAGTCTCACTGGTTGCCATTCTGGAGAGTGGAGAAGAGCAGCATGCAGGATACCAGAGTGTTTTAAAGGTGAGGTGGTAAAGGAATGGCACCAACAGTAACAATCAACCTGGAGAATATGACAGGTTTCAAATGACAAATCTGCTTCTTCTTTGTCTGCCACCAAGCTGTAGCTGCTGTCTCCCTCTAAAGAAATTTACCAAACAGCTGATAAACAAAGCACTGGCAGACTGAAAAATGAAGTGGCCCCACACCCTCCCTTACACTCCAGTATGAGTGCTGCATTACAAAAAAACCTAGAGCAGCGGTGAAGGATCACCTTAACCAGAACAGGCCCTGTTACGTTGACTAGCCAAGTCTCCATGATGCACATTTTTTTTATTTATTTATTTATTCTAGAATTACAAGTACCTTTGAGCCAAGGCTCTTTTACAAAGGTTCCACATCAGAAATAACAAACAACAAGGAAGCAACAGTAAAATAACAGTAAACAATTCATGTACAACAGTGCGATTGAGAGGGGTCAATTATAGGAGAAGAGTAAAGTGTAGAGGAGGAGGAGAAGTGTAGGTAGCTAACAGAGGCAGCTATAGTAAAATGGTGAACACAGCTAGGACACATGTGCCCACAAGGAATGGGTAGGGTCACCATGAAACTCAGAGATAATCTCTCCAATGATGCCAGTTTTGTTTACCACTGACCTAGCATTGTAAATACCCAAGTGAGGAAATTTCCATCAAAGCGTTTTAGACATAGTCCATGAATATGCGGATAGGTTCACAAGAATGTAGTGTTAACCCCAGAACACCAATGATATTTAAAAAAATACTGTACTCTCTTGTAAACTGAAACAGCTAATTAAATGTTCACAAAAGCACATGCTGAAAGGGACACCTCCTTAAGAAGCATCAATAAGAGCCATGGACACCTTGAGGAAAACTTTGAAAAACATACTATTCAGAAAGAATTTAGCTTGTATTTCATCTGTCATCTGTAAATTTCTCCTCCCCATTATTTTTTACTGAAGAAATGTGCATGAACACAGGATATTTGCCTATCACAGCTCAATTTTATCTACTACATGCATCTGTTGAACTGATTTCTCTTTAATATGTACAAGAATGCTCCTCTGATGTACTGTATTGCTGTTTATGCAATGGGGAAGTAAATAAATTAAAAAAAAAGAACAGAATAAACATATTTATCTGCAGTCATGACACGCCTGGAGTGTAGGTAAATCATTTATTTACATTGGAGGTGTGTCATCTGCAGTTATGTACACTGCAGTTGAGCAACTGAAAATACTGATTGCGGCAGGAGTCTATGCCAAACCTGGTCCATAGCCAGACCTACTTTAGAAAGTCAGCTTTGTAAGCACAAGGTTTCGGTTCTTTACACACACAAAAAAAAAAAAAAAAGCAAAATGTTCCTGCAACTGCCGTTTTACTCCCAGTATCCATAAACTCATAAAAAGTATGTCACACAGTGGCAGATACTAGTGTTTTTCAACTAGTGTCATAAAAGTACAGTTACGTAAGAACTTACGATAACAGTAGATCTACAAGAGAATCTCTTTCATCAGGCCAGACCTGTGGAACTATAGCCACCAGGCACTAGGACCACATGGAAACTTTTTGCTAGCAGTCTTCCAGGGGCCGCCCATGATGACGTGATGTGTCAAAGTCCTCAGCATATAAACGTGGGCAGCCCTCTGCCCTCCTCAGTTCCTCCACCAGAGGCCATATACAAAGGATCTCCTCCTGGGGAACTGAAGGAGAGCCACAGGTTCCCAGCACTAGGGAAGGTGAAACAGAAAGTAGGACTGTGAGAGAGAGAGAGAGACAGGGAGAGATGGGGAGAGGGGGAGAGAGAGAGAGAGAGAGACAGACAGACATAGAGAGAGAGAGAGAGAGACAGACAGACAGACAGAGAGAGAGAAGCCCTATGGCCAAGGGGGACAGAGGAGGAGAGGGCACGGCCTGATGAAAGAGATTCTCTCGAAGATCTACTGTTACAGTAAGTTCTTACGTAACTGTACTATCTTCTTCAGGGATATCTCTTTCCTCAGGCTACAACTATGGAACGAGTCCCAAGCAGTTCTGACAGACAGTCTGGGTGGCTGGAGGCCAGAGGCCTAAGAAAGGAGGCCTTGGAGTACAGCCAGGCGGAAGCTTGCCCTTCCTCTAGAGGCAATGTTCAGACTGCAGTATTCAGTGAAAGTGTGGACAGTACTCCAAATGGCATCGGCACAGATTTCTGCAGCTGACACATTCCTGAAACAGGCGACAGAATTTGCCATGCCTCTGGCTGAATGGCCATACACAACCCCAGGAAGTTCCTTACCATACTTCCTGTAACAAAAGTAATACAGTTGGCCAACCATTTGGACAGTCACTGTTTGGAAACTGGTACTCCCTCTTTCCCAGGAGCAAAGGAAATAAAAAGCTGTAAGGACTTTTTGCAGTCCCTCATATGGTGAACTTAATATCTGAGCATTCTATGTACCTCTAAGGTATGGAGCAATGCATCCCTTGGATTGACATGCTTCGAAAAATAAACAGGAAGGTGGATAGCTTGATTCAGGGTAAATGAGACGCCACTTTTGGCAAAAACTTAGGGGTGGTACACAAAGACACCCCGTCTTTGTGGAAAACCAAATAAAAGGCTCACACATCAGAACATGAAGCTCAGAAATCCTTCGAGCAGAAATAATGGCAATTAAAATTAAAGCTTCCCACGTAGGGTTACCACCTGTCCCTATTTTCGCAGGACAGTCCTGATTTGGGCAGCTGTGTCCTGCAAAAAAAACATGAAAAATGCTGCATGTCCTGACTTTATAGTAATAAAAATATTTTCTAATTTTCCACTAAATGTTACAGAAAACTATCATACCTTAACTAAAGTACCTTAAAATGATAAGAAACAATAGAAGCAACTAAGAAACTACAATACTTATCCTTAATTCTGATTTTGTAGAGAAAACAAGTCTGTTGTATTGGTTGAGGTTACGTACTGTCCTGCGAAAAATCATGTTTTAGTAAGAAATGTCCCACTTTGAGCTTCTTAAAAGGTGGCAACCCTATTCCCACGACGGAAGACTTAGCTCGCAACTTGGGACCGGCTCAAAAGGAGCCAAAGTAAGTGTCTCTAACACAAAATTTAAGTCCCAAGGTGGGACTAGATTATGGATGGTGGCTTCAGATGGAGAATGCCTCTTAAAAAAATACTGGACTTCTCCATTTGTGCCACCGTACGGCCCCCAGTGGGCACATGGAAAGCTGAAATGGCAGCTAGGTGCACTTTAAGGGAGGAATATTGCAGGCCAGAGTCTGAGAGGGACAGCAAGTACTCCAGAATCTGATTCACTGGACAAGTGAAGGGATCCAAGTGATGGGAAGCAGCCCACAGAGCAAAGCGCTTCACCTTCATGGAATAAGTGGCCCTGGTGGTGGGCTTTCTCACAGCCACCAGGTTGTCAGTCACCTTTTGAGACACACAAAATCTAGTCATGGCTATGTCCCCAGGAGCCATGCATGAAGATGGAGAGACTTGAGCTCCAGATGGACCAGGGTGCCCTGTTCTTGTGATAGCAAGCCTTTTCACAGGGCCAGGGGTACTGGAGGTTCCACTGCCAACTGCTGCAGTAAGCGGAACCAGATCTGATAAGGTCAGAAAGTAGCAATGAGAATCAGAGTGGCACCTTCCATCTGGAGCTTGATCAGCACTCTCTGAATTAGAAGGGAAGGAGTAAATGAACCTCCCTTTCAAGAGAGGGACAATGCATCTCGCCAGAAGATTCAAGGCCCTGGAGCGGGCAAGCAGAAAAGAAGCCGTTTTGTATTAAATGGGGACACAAAAAGATCCAACTCTGGGTGACTCCACCTGTCAAACAGGTCTTCGATCACCGAGGTCAGCAACTCCCACTCATGCATTCTGGACTGCGACCTGCTTAGCTTGTCCACCAGGACATTTTGAATGCCTGGAACACAGACAGACGGCAGTTCTAGACCACGTTCTAGAGATCAGTACCAAACCCTCGTCACTTCTCTGCACAGGGGATGTGAATGAGTCCCCCCTTTCTTGTTTATGTATTGTACCACACTAATGTTATCCATCTGCACCAGGAGAGACCCAGGGGACAGGTAGTTCTGGAAGGCTTGCTGAGCATACAGAACGGCTATCATCTGTAAGATATTTATGTGGAGGGAACTCTCCACTGCAGTCCAAGTACCCTGGGTCAGATGAGGGCTCAGGTGTGCCCCCTCCCCAGCCCATCCCCGAAGCAACCGAGGTGAGGATCTGATGAGGGGAGAGGATTAGGAAAGAAACCATTTTTGAGCAAATTGCTGGGTTCCATCCACCACTGAAGCACCTTCTTTACTGGTAATGTGACCAGAACTATTTGTTCTAGATTGCTGGTGCATTGATCCCACTGGACCCACAATGTCCATTTGGGGATCCACATGTGCAGCCTTGCCAGGAGAACCGTAACAATGGCTGCTGCCATCAAGCCCAGTAGTCTGAGGAATGTCCTGGCTGTGACATACCTAGTGCTGTAAAGAACTTGGGCCTAAGCTATCAGGCGCTCCACCCTGTCCTGGGGCAGGAAGACTGATCCCTGAGCGGTGTCCAGTTTCACTCCTATGTACTGGAAACGCTGACAAGGGGTCAAAACTGACTTGGCAGGTTGACTGTAATCCCTAGGGCATGAAACAGCTGTCTGGTATGTGCTACAGTGTAAGACAGATGCTACTGGACTGAGCATTAAGCAACCAGTCATTCAGATAAAGGAAGACATGCAGTCCCTCCATCCTGAGAGCTGCTGCCACTACCACTACTTGGTAAAGACTCATGGTGCAGATGACAAGCCAAAGGGCAATATCTTGAACTGGTAGTGTTCCCCCGCAACAAGAGCCTGAGATACTTTCTGTGAAGTTGACATACCTTTATGTGAACTGAGACACAGAAACGAACGTTCCTTTAGCATCCCTCGTCCATCCTCCTCATCTGGCCTAGCCACTTTCTCCTACCGGCTCCCCAGTCCGTGGAACAAGCTAGCCCCCTCCATCATGAACTACTCCTATTACTTCACCTCCAAGCAACAATTTTACTCCCTACCACCTCCCCCCTGCCTCTGCCCCAGGTGATTCAATCTTCACTTCTGTGTCTCTCATGACTACTGCCTCCTAAGCACTTTCTATACTCCATTCTCAATAAGCGCACTTACTTTTTGTAGCTTTCACATCATATTATCTCCAAGACCTGAAATGTTGCAAGGACAATGTACTGTATTGCTCATTGTGTATTGTTGTAACTAATTGTCTGTCTTGTCTCAATTGACCTATAATGATCAATACTGATGTATCCGTTGTTTATGAAATATTTTCTGTAAATTGTGTCTTTGTGCTAATTGTATGTACTCCCACTCTCCTCCCCCTGGGTTGCACCTAGAATCGAGCTTTGGATTCCTGGTTACCAATTGTTTAAATAAATAAGTAAATAAAACCAAAATATGCAGGTATGCATCCTGCATGTCCAAGGAGCATACTCAATCCCCTTGTTGCAGGAGAGGCAGCAGGCCTTGCAGGGTGACCATCCGAAACTTCTTGTACTGAATACAGAAGTTCGGGTCCCTCAAGTCCAGGATGGACCGTAAGTCCCTGTGGATTTTGGGACTAGGCAGAAATGAGAGTAGAACCCCTGTTCCTTTGCTTCCAGGAAACTGGTTGTATGGCCATTTTGGGCAGCAAGGTATGGACTTCCTCCAGCAACAGTGGTATGTGGTCTGGGGGATAAGTGGAGGGAACTGGTGGCCATTCTGGAAGCAACGCCATAAGTTCTAGTTTATGGCCATGATCAATGAGCTGCTTGACCCAAGCATCTAATGTGATGTCCCTCCACCTGTCCAGGTGAAGGAAGAAGCACCCCCCCGTCTCCTGAAGTGCTGGGGGCTTGGCAAGGAGTCAGGCTGAAGCAGAACCTGTGGCCAGGGCCACACCACCCCACCTCTCAGGCCTTTCCCAGTGGTGGAGACAGGGGCATGCAAAGCTATTCCTGTTCTGCAATTAGTCATCTGTTTGGTGCCTGACTTTGGTCTGTGGGTGGCACAACGAAAAGGCACCCCTCTACCCTCTTTTTGGTTAGGTGTGGTAGAGAGAGTGGACTGATCACAGAGTCTGGACTGAGGCCTGGGGGTCAGAAAGGATATACTGTACATCTGTCCCAAAGAGTTTATAACCTCAAAAGGGGCATTCAGAATGGATTGCTGGACAACACTGGCAAATCCTGACACCCTGAGCCAAGAATGCCTTCTGAGGCAGATGCCAGCTGCAGCTGCTCTGACCGAGGTATTTAAAGTATTGTAGGTAGACCTCAAAAGGTACTTACCAACATCTGCTCCAGTCTGGAGGGCCTTAAGCATCTCCTGCTTCTGAGGCCCCTCTGGAAGAGCCTGAGCTGCTGCTTTACCCTTCTTCCAGAGAATATAATATTGTACAACTGATTTCTCCAATAAATAAAAAAATAAAATAAATAAATAAAAATATTCTGGAATCTGACCATATGGGCCTGATAATTGGCAATTCTGAGACCCAGTTTGGTCAGAGCAATAGTCCTCTTGCTCATGAGGTCCAGTTTCCTCGACTCCTTATCTGGGGGGAGGGAACTGAGGTGCCAAGGTCTCTTAGACCTACCATGGGCTGCATTTATCACCAATGAATCAGCCTGTTGTTGCCCTGCAAAAAAGGCCCCCCTGAAGGAGCCTGGTACAGTTTGTCAGCCTTTCTAGGCATGGCAGGGATCATACTTGGCCTGTACCAAGCAGCCATGGTGGCATCCTCTAATACAGCTAGCAGAGGAGGTATAATCGTGGGGAGGGATCTAGCAGTTCAAAAATTTGACCAGGTTTCTTCTGGTAATGTCCTGCTTCTCAGCATCAAAACCCATAGCTGTTTGAAGCTGCTTTATCACTGAGATGAAGGAGGGGTCAACAGGGGGAAGGACCTTGGGATATATCTTATGGAATCCTCACCTCCTGAGGAAACAAGAGGATGCAGATCTAGTTGGGCTCCTACCCTCCTCCTCCTCCTGTGGGATGAGATCAGGAGCATACTCTTTATCCTCGTTGATGGGCTCTGAGTAATGTAAAGAAGGCAACAAGGATGCCAACGCCCTGGATCGAACAGAGCACGTCAACATGGTGGGAGTCAGCATGGGGGCTGGCCTGGTAGGCCCTGGCAAAATCGGGCCCGGAAAAGGAACAAGGCGCTGACTGACTTCCATAAAGGAGGTGAACATGGTTTGGATGTCGATGGGAGTCGGCATTGTCGGAGCGGCTTGCGCGGTCGATGAGGGAGGCTGGTTTCCCAGCGTCAACTTGAACGGCCAGGGGCATCGACAAGAGAGGCAGGCACCCCGATGTCGATAGGCCATTGCCAGCCAAAGCAGGACCAGTGGGACCCACTGCTGGCTGCCCCTGAGAAAGCAGAGGTCTGAGCGGCAAGGGTTGCAGCGTCAGTGGGGGCATCAGAAGGCCGGATGTCGATGAGCCATTGCCAGCCATGGAAGGTCCAGCAGAAATCACTGCCAGAGCCGACCCTGTAGTAGTGAGGGTGTTGGTGGCAGGAAACCTCACCGGTGAAGTGGATGACGATGCTGCAGTGGCTTGTGCCCGGAGTGGTGACTGAGAGCAAGCTGGGGAGGAGTTATCCTTACTCCTGTCCCTCTCCTAGTACTTGTGTTTCCCAGCAAATTTGTCCCAGGCCTTGGAGGACTGGGAACCCATGGATAGAGCCGGCGACATGGAGGAGCTTCTCTCCTGGAGTTCCCTCTCCATTCTGGCTACCTTCTGTTCCAGGAGGAAGGCTTGCAGGGTTTTCTGATGGCACCGCCGGGTGGCCTGGTTGTATCTGTGGCAAACCTTGCAGGTCTTAACATCATGGGCCTCACCAAAACAGCAGATGCAGGCATCATGATTGTCTCTGTCATAGATCTTCTTACTCCACCCGCAATAATGGAAGAGTTCCTCAGGGTCAGTCGACATACACAATGACAAAAATCACTTTAAAAAATTAAGTGATCAACGAACTAGAGTGAGAAAATAATTAAAAAAATTGAGGAAACTTGAAGAATTGGTGGTCAACTGAAGTGGCAGTGCCGCCATGGAGTCCGACGTACAATGGTCGACAGTGAGAAAAGAACTGAGGCGGGTACGGAGCTGCCCACATTTATATGCTAAGGATGCGACATCACGATTCTTAACTGTGACATCACAATCTGTTAGCATGGAAACTACTGTGATGTAACAAGCAACCTTAGGTGGCAAATAAGCAACTGGGACCAATTAACTCTTAAGAAACAAAAACTATATTCTCATGCCAAAGATCTCAGTACTAAATAATGGGAAGGGGGAATACAGAACTGATGTGAATTATAAGCTGAACTGTGTCCAAATATTGCGTTTTTTAAAAGTACTACCATCTCACTAGTAAATGCTTTAATATCCAGCAAAGCCCACCACAGTCGAAGAAAATTAACATCATTTTTCATCCGCTTTCTTAGAAGTGGCCTATAGTTTTGCCCACTTAAACTGAAATTGTCAAGGCTTATGTAGGAGTTATGGTCTTGCACCACAAGAAATCAGATTACTGTGCCTGCCCATGTGCACTGGTTATATCTTTGGACACATCATGTCACTTTCCTTGCAGACTAATTTCCTATCACACCTCTTTATCAGTCTCATCCCCAAACCTCGAGGCAGTGTGTGCCAGTGGTTAGAGCAAATACCCAACCAAAAAGCCCAGAACATGGCATAGATTAGGTGGATGGCAGCAGGTTATTTTATTTATTTATTTTTATTTTGTACCTGATTTTATCCCGGTTTTTTTGTTCCATCCCTGTGTCCTGGCCGCATGCAAATGTGGAGGCATGCGCGTGCTGCTGTACTGAGGCCCTCTCCCTCTACTGCTCTCAGATCTCCACCCGGGGTCAGTGGAACTATAGTGAGTGACTGGGATCCTCCCCCGGGAGAGGACAGCTGCCTTTCGGCTGCTCAGTCCTGCTCCACCCCTCCCCCTGGCCAGCTCCCGACAACCCTGGCTCATTTCCGAACCCTGGTCGCCAGCGTGACATGAGGTAAGGAGTCCAGCACCTCAGGTTTCAGTGCCACAGGGCCGGCTAGCAGCAAGTTATCTTAAAGAGAATCCTTGGGTTATACAATAGCCAGAGACAAGGGTGTGCAATGAGGACATTCGGAATGAACAGGGCAGCAGAATTTGAGCAGAACTGCCAAGGAGTGGGGTCCTTAACTGAGCAAGATGTCTGTGGTGGACAGAAGAGCAGAAAATAGCCAAGAAAGTTAAGTGGGAACTACAGAAGAGCAACACGTGAGACTGTGTCAGAAATGGCTAAAAAAGAAAAAGAATTATGAAAAAAACCTGAAGATGGCACAAAGCAAGGATTCATGGAGGATGCTGACAGGGGCCAAACTTAGTTTCACACCAACAGACGAGGCGTAATTTCTCGAAAAAGCCTTCTTCTGTTAAATTCTGTTAGGGAGGCAGTATAGTGCAGTGGTTTAAGGCTCTGAGCTGCAAATCTGGAGACCTGGGGTTTGAATCCCACAGCCCCCACTTGCATACTGTGTGACCCTGAACAAGTCATTTAACTTCCCTGTGCTCCCAGGTCGCACCTGTAAACAAGCTTTCAGCTTAGTGTGCCACTCCTGGTTAAACAATTGAAAAAAAAACAAAATCTGCAACATATTTTAAGATCTCTTAGGAAAATAATTACTCAGTGAATGAAATTAGTAAACATATTAAAACAAAACAATCTTGACCCACTTGGATTATGCTGTTGTGAAATATACTGTTTGTTGTATTGTTTACTATCATCTGTTCTGATTGCTTGTTGATGATATCATGTTCAGTTTTTACTTTATCATTTGCTATTCTTGTCGGTCTGAGGCTACCAAGATGCAGCCTCTATCCTCACAAAGGGGCTGTCTACAAGGAACATTCTGTAGTGAGGTCTGGATGGTGTAAAAAGACTGCCGCAGCAGATTTACCTCTCTGGTTACCTGACACAGGAGTTAAGGCGGTCTCCCAGTATGCAGAAAAATCTTCAAAAATGTTTATTTAGACACAATTCAGCTTATATTTAATATACATTTATGGGGATGCCAGGAAGGCCTCTTACTGATATGAGCATTGCCTTCTACATCTTAGAGCAACAGAACTGTGAAGCAAAGGTGAGCTGTTCTGGTACCCTAAGGACACAAAAGGCAACACTCATATCCATAAGGAGCTCTCCTAGTATCCCCCCAAAATTATACCGGATTGTGCAACAATATGATTTGTAACATGGGCTTTAAAACGAAATTACATGATTGGTTAAGAACAGTCAGGTGTCAATACATTAATCTATGTTACACGCACGCTGAGTGTTAGAAGTCCATCACAGAGATCAGTACTCTTACTTTATAAACAAATCAAACCAAGGTGGCTACCTGGTAACAGCCTGCACTCCAGCAAATACAAAACGTAGCAAGGCAAAAAGCGAAGCAACTAGGCGACCGACATAAAAAACCTGAGAACAGGTTTGAGTTAAAGTACGCTTTAATATATTAATAAAAGCACATATTGCACCCCCCTTCACCAATGTTTCACATATCGCTTATGCTTTATCAAGCCTTGATGTATTGTCTTGCTACTCTTACTTTATACTTATACGTGGACTATTAGTACAGCAGTTGGAACTTTCTAACATTAACGGTAACAGGTTTTGTGAGAGACGGTTGTCGTGCGAGTGCTTGTGACAGCAATCGGCAGACCTGCAGTATTTGTTGTTTCCAACCCACCGACCCAAGTGAAGTTTTACTTCCTCCTAGCAATCTTTGGGACATATTTAAGTTGCAGTCGGCGTGTTTCTGGAAACCCAAACTTTTCTGTGGCAGCCAAGAAGTGTTGCTGATATTTACTTCCAGTTTTGGGAGGATAAGATAGTGATTTATTGAAATGCTGATGTTTTTAAAACTTTGCATTATAACTCTTAATTTCGCAGTAAAACTCCTACAGCATACTGTGCCTTACAGTGTAATCTAGCATTTCCTGATTGCATATTGCAGAGCAGTGGAACGTTGTATTTCAGCAGTGTTTCCTATCAGTGTGTAATACTCTGGCACATTTGAGCACATTAAAAAAGCTCCATACTAGTTTCACTTAATTAGCATATTATTCTGTTGTTGTTTTCACCATTTTCTATGTATTTCTGTAATAAAGGATTACTTTGCCAGCAATAGTACCGATATGAAAAGAAAACATTTAAGTAAATGCCTGTGAATGTGCTTGAAAACATCACGCAGCATGAGGAAGAATTGTTCTTGAACTGCAAATCACGTAGCACAGGTACGTAGCCGACATGGGAAATAGTAACCGATCAAATCTTCTTGAAAACAAAACCATAAGTCTGGTTAATTTTTAAAAACAAATTGAAACGGAACAAGGTGAAACATTAAGATACTGAAATAAAGACTCAAACACAGTGTTAAATAATGCACTAGTAAGGGGACGGACACATTTCAAAAGTCATCTATTTATCCAATTTGAAAACGTTTTAGTTACAGTTTCAAACTATCTGTTAAGCCCATGTTATAAGCGCAATAACCCAGTCCAGGCTGTGTGGTTACTGGGGATTAATCAACACCGTGTGCTGAGAGGGGATTCAACTTTGCCTCGTGCCTCACAACGCACCCAGGGTGTTGATTGTCTGCTGGTAAATTACAGCCTGTCGGGGTTATTGCTTACTTTAATTACCCTTTTTATCTGTATAATGATCCCTTTCTCTGCAGCGCAGGTGACATGCTTGTAACAACGGAACAGTGTATTAGACATTCTTTTGGAAATTATAGATCGAGGGAGTGCTCCCGACCATGAGTATCTCATATGCAACTCAAAGAAGCACTGTGACTGGGAGTGTCACATGACATGCCCACGATCTATAATTGTTTTTGTATTGTCTCCCCTTTTACTTTATTATGAAGAGACAAGACCACAGAACATGTGAGGGACTGGTCTGACTCCTGAAGCCTCAGATTCAAGGCAGAACCTACACATTGTGTGCGTATTCTCTTGCAGCAGGAAGGGAGGGGAGGGATAGGACCTGGGGGTCATTACAGACATGAGGCTGAAGCAGGGCAAACAGTGTATGGCTAATGTCAAGAAAGCCAGCAGAATGTTGGGGTGCATCAAAAGAGGGGGGTACACCTACCAACAGAGCAGGGAAGTACTAATGCCACATTACAAAACCTTAGTCAGGCTCCACCTGAAGTACTACATGCAGTTCTGGTCTCATCAGTGCCAAAGGAACATATATATAGACAGTTGAGATGGTGCCATGCTGGGCCACCAAAATGATCAAGGTAGTGGCTGCATGCCATCGGAAGCACTGTGTCTTATGTCAGATATCAGAAATAAAGGCACGAGTCCAGAATAGAACCGAGTTATGCAATCATTCATTGCCAGTGTACAGACACAGCATGAGACCTCCCACTGACTTGAACAGACCAGGTGCCCCAGCACTATGCTCAGCGGATCTTTGTCAGGGGGCGGACATCTGGTCAGAGGACCCCTTTTAAGTACCTGGCCACTCGGGAAGCTAACCAGTCAAATGAAGTTTAGCCTTAACAGTAAAAGGACCAAGTAAGACAGCTCGAGGGAGGATAAAACCAGCACACCACTAGTGTGACAAAATTATATTAAAAAACACAGGTATCACAAACAAAACACTAAAACAAATTCATTACATATTGAAGTCAATGGCAAGTGATGGCAAGACTCTCACAAGTAACTACAGGCCTATATCCATCCTTCCCCCACTCTCCAAGGCTTTGGAAAGGATAGTTGCTGAACAACTTGTAGACTACCTGGAAAAATATAACCTCCAATGTTCCCAGCAACATGGTTTTCGAAAAGGTCACAGCATCACCACTGCACTACTAGATTTCACTTCCTTCATCCACCAGGCACTAGACCACAACCAATTGGCTGGTGCCACCTTTATTGATCTGACTAAGGCGTTTGATACAGTTAACCACTCCCTGCTAACCGGACAACTATCTCATCTTGGCCTTTCACCGGATGCCACTCACTGGTTCCAAAGCTACCTTAGAGGCCGCTCTCAGCAAATCAGAATTGAAGACACCATCTCGACCCCACTTCCAGTCTGTTCGGGTGTACCACAATATTCCATCCTTGGCCCCCTACTCTTCAGCATCTTCATGAACGACCTGCCTGCCACTTGCCATGACCGAATTCTACTCTATTCAGATGATGCAGTCATTTTCTCTAGCCACTCCAACCCCCATCACCTCCAGCAACAGCTACAGCATAGTTTCTCAGAAGTTGAAACCTGGTTCAGGTCATGTAAACTCATCCTAAACTACTCAAAAAACCAAATCAATGCTGTTTCATGGTGCTCACAACAAACATAAACTCCAACAACTGCTACTCTACAATAGTGGTGACACTGTGCTGGAACAGGTAGACCAGTTCAAATACCTCAGAGTGACCCTTGACTACACTCTTTCATACTCCTCGCATATAAATAACCTTGCTAATGCTGTGAATACACGCATAGGCCTGCTATATAGGCATAGGCCCTGTCTGACAGACGAAGCATTAAAACTTGCCATCCAGAGCTCAATCACCTCTTTAATTGACTATGGCCTCATAGTTTATGGATCAGCTACTGACACTGCCCTCCGGCGTACAGCCATAGCCTTAAACAAAGCCTGCCGGCTCCTCGACGAGCCTCTAGACTCATACACATACATGTGATCTCTATGAACAGGCTAACTGGCTACAACTTCAAGACAGAATTAAGTATCAGACCTGCTTACTTGTTAAGAAGAAAGTGCTAGGACTCCTTCCACCAGGGGTTCAGTTTATACTTTCCCCTCACTGTGCCACCCATCTCACCAGGAGTTCTGGAACACTAATCTTTGCAGTTCCCCGCTGCCAGACCACTCAAAGGCAGCACTCCTACAAAGTTATGGCCTCTAACTGGTTCAACACACTCCCAGTGGATATCACCAATGCACCGAATCTCAGCTCCTTTCAGCACAAACTACAATAGTACTTGGTGGCCAGTGCCTACTGCGACTGCTACACTTAAATTTCCTGCTCGCCCTCCTGGCCTCTCCATTACTTATGCACTCTCACCACACCCCACTCTCTCCTTATTAACTCCTTCCAATATCTCATTTCAGCCACCTCAGCCTTCTCCCTTGCCCCCAGATTTCACCCCCCTCTCCATTCCTTCTCACATCCTTGTCCCTCCTCTCACCTGTTACCCCTGCACCTCCTAACTTTTATATTCTCTCTCTCCTTTCTCTCCAGCCCTCCTTAACTCCCTTCTAGTTCTCATTTCTCTCTCCTTTCTCCTCCTTGCCCATACTAAATCTTCTCTCCTTCCCCCACCCATCCTGTTACCCCCACTTACATCTTCCATCCCTTCTCCCCTCCCTTCCATCACCATCGACCTTATCCCTCCAATCCCCCACCCCCTCGGTTCTTGCCTGTTCCCTACTACCTTATCTTCTCACCAACTACCTCTGGCCCTCTCATGCACTTGTTACATTACCTGACAAAGCCTTTGGCAGCTCACGCATTCTGTAATATTTTACCTGTTACTAATTCTTTTGTCTTATCTTGACACAGCCACTGGCAGCTCATGTACTGTAATTGTATTAACTGTTATCTAATTTCCTTTTCTTACCTATTCTTGTCCATTGTCCAAGATGTGGAACCTTTGTAAAACAGCACTGTTTGCTCAAAGGTGTTATCTGAAATTGTCATAAATAAATAAAAATAAACAAGTCTAGATCATAGAGATAATGCTCACTGTACCAATGACTAGAAAATCTGTGGTTGTAAGAACTTGTACTGAAATGTCAAACAAAACCAAACAGGCAAATGGATTCTATGTAAATATTCCTTAAGAGTTGCACGAATTGCCTTACTTAAAATACTGGTTAAGGTGCAGCAAAATTTAAAGAATTTGTAGCAGGAAAGGCAAACTGAGCCAGGAGTTCACCATCCAAGGATCAGGCCCACCAGTCTGTCAGTCTGGATCTGTGCTTGTAACTGTTCCTAGTTGCCTTTCCAAGCATAAGTGGCACTGATTAAATATGAATTAAAAAATAAAATAAAAGCCCAAAAGAAAAACAGATAAAGACAGCATGTTCTATTCAATGCTAGCTCCACAGTGATTGTGATATACCCTCTTTAACGCAATGTAAGTTTCTGTGCCTTATTTTCAAAATCGTCAATATGGGAGCAGTTTCTCCTGAATCTGAATTGTCTGGTACTTGGACTGGAATCTTTTTCTTTACTGAATTACATACCACCCTGCCACCCACCCCCTACCCTCAGGAGTCACGCTGTTGTCATTACAAGTCTAACAATGAGACAATGGTTCTACCTTTATCTGCTTTTCTTTCTTTTATTTTAGTGTTTAATTTCATATTTAATCGATGCCATTTGTACATCTTTACCAATAGTGGCATCATCATTATACAGTCCATTCTTTTCACTTGTTTGTTAACATACAGATATAGTTTGTATGAATGTAAAATTTTAATTTGTATTTGGCCCATGGACAGCGTATATTAATAATATCTAATACACATACCAGTGTTTACCCAAGTAACTATTTTTTTGTTTTTCCAATGGCTCAAATTCTTCCTGTCTGTCACTTGGAGATGCAGCTGGGAGCAGTTACAGGTGCAGATCCAGCTTAACAGATCAGTGGACCAGAACCTTGGGTGATGAGCTCCTGGCTCAGGCTGCCTGTCCAGCTACAAATCCTTTATTTTTTGCTGAACTCTAACCGGTACTATTTGTGCAGCTCTAAAGAATATTTACATAGACTTCATTTGCCTGTTTGGTTTTGTTTGGCCTTTCAGCACAAGTTCTTAACAACCACAGAGTTTCTACTCATTGAGCATAATCTCTATGATTTACATTTACCATTGACTTAAATATGTGATGAATTTGTTTTAGTGTTTTGTGTGTGATACCTGTTTTTTGATATAGTTTTGTAACACTAGCTGTGTGCTGGTCTGAATCCCCCCTAGTGCTGTCTAACCCCCACTCAGTCCTTTTTCTGCTAAGGTCAAACCTCATTTGATTGGTTGGCTTCCCGAGTGGCCAGGTACTTAAGAGGCATCCTCCCATCTAGTACCCGCCCCTTGAAGAAGCTCCACTGAGTGAAGCGCCGGGATACCTGGTCCATTCAAGGTTGTGGAAGGTCCATACTGTGTCTGTACACTGGCTATAAAGGAGTGCATAACTCAGTTCTCTTTTGGACTTGTGTCTTTATTTCTGATATCGGATACAAGGTATAGTAGTTCTGGTGGAGTGCACCTTATCCATTCCCAGAGAACGCGTGCAATTCTTGGTGTAGTTTTTTCCACCAAAACAATCTGCATTATTGGGAACAAAAACTATGAGGAGAGACTGGAGGCCCTTGACATGTTTACCCGAGAGAAACAGAGGATAAGAGTGGTCGTGATCTCAGTCTTCTGCATACATAAGTGTATCAGCAAGATCAAGCAGTTGGAGATGTTAGATCTGGTGTTCTGCAGTGGGATACAGGGACATGCCCTAGAGCTCAGGGTTAGTAAATTCAGGGGTAACATTAGGATGTACGTTTCCTCCCAGAGGGTGTTGAACCTATAGAATAGCCTACCAGTGGAGCACTGGACATGAAGACAGTACAGGCCTCTGAAGTAAGCCTGGACAAACTTCTGCTTACTGAGAGAATCACCAGATACCCTGCACAGTACTGTGAGTAGAGAATCCCTATACATCGGTACACATTTTCACAGCGTATCACTTCATCCCTGTTTATGAAATTGGGGTGTGGTGAGAGTGCAAATATGATGAATCTAGAGTCCCTTTCTACCTTAAATTACTGTGTAACATGTGCAGGAAAACAGGACCTGTGTTTCACACACAATCTATTTTTCCATTTTTTTCCCCTCTGCTACAGTTGTATTTTTTGTCTGTGTTTTCACAATCTGTTTCTGTGGAATGGACTGTGTCACAGAGGATTATCACTTCAACAGAAAGAAATGCAAGCGTATGAAATGAAGTCTGATACATGGGCTGGCCTGCCGCCATAGTGGTAGTGCTACCGACCATGACACTGGTGACCCAGGTTCAGGAACAAGCATGGGTCGGACAGCTGGTGGAAGGGAGGTGAGCAGAGCCTCCATGTGGACCCTTTCCACCTCAGGGAGGGAGGGTGTATGGCTGCCACTGCTCTACCACCCCTGCGTGACCAGAGGGGGAGGTGCAGTAGGCCCCATTGGATCAGGGAGGAAGGATGTCAGCTTCAGTTGGGTACATGGACACACCTCCACGTGCATGCAGTCCTGTGGACAGGGGAGAACACAGAAAATGCTGGAATGCACAGGATTCTGCTCACCTCACTCCAGTACCACCATGCAGTTGAACCAAGGCCCTCCCCCAGACACCAAGCTAGAGGATCCATGGGGAAGACGGGAACTTGAAGACCACACCCTGTGGGGCTAAGCAAGGGAGGAACACTAGGAGGAGGTGCATCTCGGAGAAAGTGATGGTGGTGGGAGCAGGGGCAGAGCCGATGGGTCCCAATCCAGGAAGGAGGAAAAAGTATACTAAATAAAAAAAAACAAAGTCTAAGACACAAAGATACTAACTTTATGCAAATATCCTGAGCAATAAAGAAGAAAGGGAGATTAGGGTGGAGCTAGCAGGGCCACTGATTTTCTGGTTTCAAAAACAGCCAAATCTGTTTATTCCATTTCTTCCAAAACTGAGTACAAATCTACAAGGTTTTGTTTCGCACTAAAATTTAGTACACATTTTTTTTGCACACAAAGTTGGTGCTAAGAGGAACATTTTGTCAGAAAGCATGCAGGGTTGGTTTGTATAAATAGCAGGTGCAAAGCCTGCTGTTGCGCAAAAAAAAAAGACAGCGAGTGGGGGTTTGCAGAAAAAAAAAAAGCACAAAACAGTTAATGTCAAACATCAGAAATGGCCAATATTTGTGTCTCCCCCTTAAAATGATGAATTCCATGTTTCCATTTTTGTTGAAAAATGGTTGTCCTACCCAGCTATCTGCCTTGCTGGTAACATCTGAGCTCCTGTGTGAGACACCCATATATTGTTTACTTTCTCCTTTTAATGGCATGTTAAGTCTATTTGACAAACATAAACAAACTCATGACTTTGAGAGGAACATTTTAATATCTGCCGCAGCACAAAGGCATTTGAGCAAATAGTCTCCTTCTTTTTTCAACTACATGACTCCCACCTGGAAATGCTGCACTCCCTGGGACCAGATCTATCCACTGGAATTTTCAGACAAAACAGTTAAGGCCCTGAAGGCCCTCCAGTGAGCTGTTGCACTACTCTGAACATCTACCCAGACCTCAGACAAAAAGCCGGACACCATAATGGCATACCTTGGCACTGGGGAGCACCAGACAAATTATGAAAAGCCTGTATCATGGCGGTTGTTACGTAGGAGGCCTGTGCCGTGGTAGCTAATAACGTGATACTAAAATAAAACACTCTGGAAGCCACGGAAACCAGCTCCTGGCCCAGAATGTAGGAATCTTGGGGATACCAGACACCGAGGGCCCCCAGCCAGCACTGTTTATAGAGAACATATGGTCTCCAATAGCCGATTTATCTCAAAAGGGCATTCTGGGTTTTGCAACAGCAGAGCACAGCGACCTCAGAACAGCCATGCCCCATGCCTGTATCCATTCTGTCTCTCTCCGACTGCCACCTGGTACTATAAGCAGCCAAAGGTAAAACTGCTGAAATAGAGGGACAGGGCTTACTAATTTGTCCTGATCTGGCATATTCTACATGACAGAGGAGTTAGGTGTTTGGCAGGGTGAGCTGGCCACTTGTGTAGCTTTTTGGAGTCCAAGTCTCCATGCTACTGTATATCCTGTTAAACTGGAAATTTCTGTAGGTAACAAGTTCTGTTTACTGATCTTACAGATGCTGATAAAGTCACAGACTGGACAGATGTGATCAGTGAGATCTGCAAGACTTGGACAATGTTGATGACTGAAACAAACGATTCAGCTGTTTATGTTTTAGTTGTACCTTATCAGTGTAGTACTGTCAGACACCACTTAAGCTGCTGAACTTTAAGTTTTTTTTATTCAATATAGATTTTTACCTCCCTGGGACAGGTGGGAAGGCTATCAAGCCTCAACCCTATCCCTGCCACCTGCAAGCGATGCTCTCCTCTCTTGACCCACCTGGGACTAAGTTCTCCATGGATTCCCTCCCCCTGTGGTGGGGCCAGGAGAAGTAGAGGGCCCCTCGGAGACAATCCAGATTGCTCCCCAGCAGACAAATGGCGGTGCAGGTAAGGATTCATGAAGCCTGCCTTCCCCCGTTTTTCCGTTCTCCCTCCTTCCTGCCATGGCCACACATCAGTACATCTGCACGGAGGCACGCATATCCTGCAGAACCGCTGCCTCCCCCCCCCCCATTCTGAGCCACTTGCTGACCTGCACTGCCATCATACCTCCATCTGCTGCCAGACAGAGGCTGAGACAACTGACCACCCCTCCCAAAAAGAGGAGAGCAGTTTGTGGGACGCTTGATCCTCTCCAGTGCTACTGTCCCCCAGCAGCTCGTGCTTTTTCCTGAACACGGGTCCCTGGCATGGCAGGAGGTAAGGCGTTCAACACCTCAGCCTCCCATGCTATCGGGCTGGCTGAAGACTGAACTTTATTAAGTGTGAAATGATAATCCACCTGTTACTGTTTTAATTGCTACTTGGTACATCACGATGCAGTCTGATTCTGTCAAATTATATACATGTCACTGACTGTTATGCTGGGGCTGGCTGCACAGGCTCAATCCCATTAGAAGTAATGGAGTGTGTTATTTTTAGCGGCGTGAGTCTGTACAACCTGCCTCTGATTGAAAAAAGCAGTCATGCTCACACAGATTCAGTATAGCAATACAAAGTTAATTTTTTTATCTGCTTATCCCTGCCCTTTGCTTTCTCATTCCATGATCCTTAAGCTTCTAGGCAAAACTTCCAAGTGACACTCGGTGGGCATGCTGGGACCACAGCAGTTACAGACATCTCCTTGGCCGCTGCCTATCAGTTTCCTCTTCTCAGCAGGCGGCAGTTTACTTGCTGTGATTATGGCATGTTCTGATGCCCACCTCCTTCCAAACAAGAGAGATACCACCCCCTTACAAAAGGGAACAGCCCCCTAGTTTTGCATGACCCTTACCCATCCACACATGTACTAGTATTCAACCTATATTTCTAGAATGAAACGGTCAGCTCTCCAATACATTCATATGTAATAGTCACCACAGCACAGAAGTGTCCATCTTAGTGCTTTGAATGCATTTATTCGTAGAGCCCATGATATATTTTTTTTTAGAAATCATGGCCTTTCGTGATCTAAGAAAGATTCAGTGCCAGCTTAGAAACGGAGAGTTACGACATGAATTTAAAGGGAAAACGTTTATAAACCAGAACCAAATTCACTGAACCAACAGATCCCCGCCCTCTGAACCACTGTAAAAATATTTATCCCAGATGCCCCCATGGCTGAAGTCAGTAAGAAACTCAACTGTGGTGGACATCAAAGTATAGCAGTGCCATAAGTTAGCTGAGGTAGAGATCAGGGCATACTGCAGCACTAACACTTCTGATACTGGCAGGTGGGTATCACTCACCCTCCAATCCCTCCTGAAACTAATTTCTTTCACCACCATACTTTAATGTACCCTGCAGCATTTGGAATGGAGGAAGGTGTCACATAATCCCTAAATAAAATCTTAAAAAGAAAGTAGCCGGCCCTGTGGCACCAAGGATTCCTCACTGGATGCCACACCTCCCACCATGCCAGAGGTCCAAGTTCAAAAACTGTCTCAGGGCACCAGGGGAGGGAGAAGATTAAACATACACCTGATTGTTCTCCTTTACCAAGGAGGGGGGGACCAGCTGCATCACTCCTATACTGCCACCATGTGGAGGTATGGTAGCAGGACAGTGGGAGTGGCTCACTAGGGGCAAGGCTAGACGTAGGCACCACAGTGCGAGTGTGCCTTCACATGCACACCTGCTCCATGTTACTGCATGCCACCGGTCTGGGGAAGGAGAACTGGGCAAAGCTGATACCTCTGTCTGCCAGCCTCTGGCCTGGGTCACCACCTTGTACTCCCACCCCAAAAATTCTGAATGTGGACCCCGGGGAGAGAGAACAAAATTCCCCACCCTAGCCCTGCGGTGGTGGGGGGGGGGGAGCAATGCATATGGGAACCTCACAAGCAGGTAAAACCCAAGATGTGGGCTGCACTTCAGGAAGGCAACGCAAGGGCAGAAGAGCACCGCCTATACTTAAAGAGTTGGAGAAAAAGCTTTACAGAAAAAAAGAAAAGAAAGAAAAATTCCAGGAACGGTTTGCTGCTTGGAACCCCTTGATCCCAAAACATTTACTGCTGGTTCATAAGCATTCCCCTTTAATGCGTGGGACAGTAGAGAACTGATTGCAGTGTTAACTGTAAGCCACAGCCCTGTGCAGTGCAAGTTATCCTAGACTGATGTGCAAGTGCAGAACAACCCTGACCTACTGCTGTAGTGTGAAGGATGTTCATTCCTCCAAGCTGTGTTCTTTTTTTTTTTAACTCATCCCAGTGACACGCTTGATTATTTGCCCACCAGGGGAAAGTTTTGGCTGACAGATCAAAGTACTGTACAGAATGAACATAACATAAGCTATTACAGTCAGCAAAGCAAAATAATTAAGATACATATAACACCTTGTGTTCAAAAAATTAAAATATTTTTTTCTAGCACTAACAGAAGCTGATGCAGTACTGCTTTAGAGGACAGCTCTCCTTGAGGATAGGTACAGTAGAATGTTGAGAGTTAAAGAGTTTTCAGCTCTAGAGAACCCTGCCATGTTCAGGATATCCTGAGCCTTTCTGGGGAAAATCTAACAGGTGTTTAGTGGTTTTGGAATGTGAAAGGATACCTGAGACTCGGTAGAGATCCAGGAAAATGGTGGCTGTGGAATGTGAAACTCAGCAGAGATAAAGGTGTTTGGTGGTTTTGCAGGGTGAAAGTATGCGTGAGACTCGGCAGTGATCCAGGTGAATTGTGATTCTGGAATGTGAAAAGATGCCAAGACTCTGCCGAGATCTAGGTGAATGGTGGTTCTGGAATGAGACAGGATGCTGAGACTCAGCTGAGATCTAGGTGTTTGGTGGTTCTGGAATGTGAAAGGATGCCTGAGACTCGGATGAGATCCACTTAAATGGTGGTTCTGCAATGTGAAGCTCAGCCGAGATATGGGTGTTTGGTGGTTTTGCAGTGTGAAGGGATGCCTGAGACTCAGCAGAGATCCAGGTGAATTGTTTAATTTAAACAGTTGTGTGTCCAGACTAGCTTTTGCACTACTTTTGGGACATTTTAATGGAAGCATTTTAGCCTAAATGTATTCTGAGACTACACTCAAACATAATCTCAAAACTGGTATATTTGCCTTTATTACAGTGTGAATGCAAAACCTTTTTAGCACTTTAAAGTGTTTTGGAAACCTTCACATGTTTTTAAATGTGCAATGTGGACAGGTCTAAAGGGTTCTAAAGTAGCAACCATGTCACTTGTAATGGTGCTGTTTCACTTATGTCACATCCAAGTCCATTACTCTCACTGTAACAGGGTACCCTACATTGATCAAGGCACGTGCCTACTGCTTATTTATATGTTTGTGCTATGAAAAATAAAAAGGTTTACTTCAAACTAGTAATTTCATGTACATTTCCATGTTTCAACTAGTAAAAGGTCAAAACAAATGCTATGTCAATAAAGTCAACATCATCACTAAAATCCTCCCTGGTCAGATGGACTACAGAAATTCTGAAACAAAACTGACAAATCAATGATGAAATCAAATTTATTTTAAGCTACCCACAATTAAGGGCTCAGTGCACAACAGGGAAGGCATATGCACAATTTACAGGTTCCTGTACCATGCCACTCTGTTCCCTATGCTTCCCTGCAAGACCAATGATTTTGGTTGCATCCGGAGCAATACACCGCCCCTGTCAGAGAGCACGGATGACGGTATGGGCACAGGGAGCAGAGCAGGACTGGTCACTAGGCATTCAATCAGTGTGGCTGACGACAGGCTCTAGTGCTCCACGTGGGCATAGAATTTTAGGATACGACAGTCTACCTGGACTGCAATACCTCCATCACAAGAAAACAATAATGTTACCAAAAATTAAAAAACAACAGTGCTGCATCCCTCAGCCACCCCTGCCACTCAGGAGGGTGGGTAGGTAAGGACTGGGGGCCCATTCGGGGCCCCCAAATGACACAAGTGGCAGCAGTAGGGAGTGGTACAGAACAGTTATGGCACGGGTCTCACTGCATACTGTCTGCGACATGACATGATGCAAAGATGGACGTGCCTGGCCCTGGGGACCATGGCCTGCACGCCAAATTGTATTGCAAGATCCAGCAGCTAATGTCTTTTTGCATGTGCAAGGTTGGGGTTGTGGAACCATTTGGCATGCCCTGTATGTAGGGAGGCACTCCATGGGCTTAAGGAGTCCACCACATCTGTGGAAAGCTTTGTGGGCCAGGCCCTGAACAGTTTTAGAGCAGCAGTTCAGTCATTGCTCAATACTGTACATTGTGACATATGTAACAGCCCCACTGCGTATCACTGGAACGCCAGTGCCATGTTTCTTTGTCCAAATTCGCAACAAACTAATTTTACCCCCTGAAAAGACCCTTTTTGCAGAGCCACTCCTGTGCTAGTGACAAATTTTAGCTGGGCTGACATCAATTCCCCACCCTGTCTTTGGCTATAAAGCATATGGAGGTGCTGCCATTCATACACAAAGCTGCCATGGTGCTGGCAGACCCTTTTCTTCCCTGCCTCATTTTTTCCCCCAATTTATTTACCCTAATGGCCACCTCTCGGGCCCACAGTACTTCTCGCATCCCGTCCGGGGATCCGGCAGCCGTCCATCTTGTCTCCGCTGGCACCCTGAACTCCTGCAGCTTGCCCCCCACAGTGGGATGTCAGGTAGCCCCCTAACTCCCCACCCTCACAGATCCAGTACGGGTGCCAGCTCCGACCAACACTCGCAGACGGCCATCAAGCCACGCGAGAGGTGCCACCCTTTTCCCTTGTTCGCTCCACCCCTTGCTGAGCCCTGGGCATGCAATGAGGCCAGCGGGGGCAGGGGTGCATGCGTCCACATGCCTCTCCCCTAGGCCTCTTGCGCAGACTCTTCCCCCGATGCTGTCCCCCATGCCCTGACCCCCAGGCTCTGCCAGGGGGCAATCGGGCATTGGGAGGAGAATCCCCTTCCCCGGAGAGCAGAGCAGTCCAACGGACACTCTATCCTTCTACTCCCTGCCAACCCACGACGACCCATGCTCGTTCCTGACCATAGGTCAACCGGTGCAGCGCGAGGTAAGGCGTCCAGCTCCTCAGCCCTCAGCGCCACCGGGCCGGCTATCCCTGCCTCATTTTGACGCATATCTGACCTTTCAAGAGCATCATTCCACTGAGTTCAGAAGCATTATAGACCATCTCTAGAGAAGCAAGCTCTGCTCCCCCCACAGCCATAATCCATTGTGTTACAGTACAGTCAGTCTCCAGAGCAGTAGGTCTCACTCCCCCCCAACAGTGCTTAGCAGCATCACAGAGGGTATCAGAACTGCAGCCCCACCCACCCACCCACGCCACAGTTGTGCTCTGCAGCATTAGCAACAATCCCAGAGTGGCTAACTCTTCTCTCCTATAAATGTACTTGGAGCATTACAGACAACTGCAGGACTGGCGGACCACAAATAATACAGTTTACTATTGGTTGCTATGCCTTCCAGAGGGAGCCAATAGTTTTCGACTATATGCTTTAACACAGGTCATTATTTGTGGAATAATATATTGCAGATACCATTTGTTACATCAGTGTTCTTTAATGACTTGACTATCCTGTAATATGTTTGTAAAAAAATGAATGTACATGGATCAGTTATAATGGAGAGAATGTGAGGATGCGGTCACCGGTACACTATGAAAAATAAGATGTCACATCTCAGGAGACTATCCCACTGTGTAAAACTGAAATAAATAAACAAAAGGCCAGAAAAAGGATACGGTCAGCAACAGTGAGGCCCAGGTAGTAGTAGTAGTACGTTCTCCTCTGGGTCAGAGTTCTGGGTTAAAGCCCCATAACTGGCATACGGACTTCCATACAAAGCTGGAACAACAGTGCAGTACTGTACTTGGAAGTCCTTCCTAGGAATGCAACACCAAATCAAGTTCCCTTCTGCCACTCTCTGGTACTTTACTTGCCAAGTGGATGTTAACGATCCCATGGCACTTTTCAAAAAGAGTATGGTATTGGCCATAGTGCTCTGGCCAACGTCCCTGCATACTGTTCAGTACTTTACTGGTTTGCTTGCTTACAGTCACTATACTACCAGTACGTAATTCTCTGCTTTGAAAAGCACTTTTATGTACAGGACGAATTAAAGGTGTTATTTAAAACCTAATTCTATTCTATCGTGGACATGGATAATACGCACTGGGAAGGGGACCCTCCATCTTTTGCGCAGGAAGGAACATCTCTGATGGAAGTCTGGGAACCTGTTTCCTCATTCAGTATACAAAAAGTAAAAAATAAAGTATAAAAATGCAGACTTTTATACTTCATTTGACAGAAATGGATGCATTTATAGGATACATTTTGCACAACGGCCGTCCGTTGGTTCCTGTGACTGAACTTGGTTCCTGGAACTGAATTAAGCCAGTTAATTTCACTCCCTGAACTGCATTCAATAGTGTTTCCCACCACCTATTTCCATTATTGCACTGGACCCAATACAAAATCTGCTAGTCCAGACCCACACTATCTGCAGCACACGTCTGCAATTTTAGTTCCTCTGAGCACAAGACAGGCACTCCTCTTTTGGAGCTGCGTTAGCACAAACCTTCACATTGCATCAAACATTTACTCTGCTGTTTAGTTCTCTTTCAGTACAGACATTCCGCTGAGTCATAGACTGTTTCCAGCAGAGTCATAATAAAATGTAAAAAGTTAGCTTACAAAAAAAAATATGATTTTCCCTGCAGGGTGTCTACCGTCAGCTGACCAGAAAAAAGGAAATAACCTAAAATAGAGACAACGCCTTCTTCTCTTTCACATAACTTGCAATCTTTGTGGTTTGATGAGAAGTCTGTTTTTAGCTGGGCATCACAGCGAAGTGGCTGGGGCATGTATTTTATAGCACAATGAAGCCACAGGTTCAAATCTCAGTAGAGACTGACATATTAGCCAAATCTAAACACAGATGTCAAAAACTTCTCATCGTTCTTTACAAAATGGGTGCTACAGTACGCGGGCTGAAGATGAAGACCTTCTCTTCAGAGTGTTTTTAAGGCTAACAAATCTAGTAGGATTTTGCATGGGACCAGGAGATAAAGTTTCCGAGAGAGAGAGAACAATGCCAGTAGTGATGAGCACCACTTGTTCAGCTACCAGAGTCAAAATTTAAACTCGGAGCTGCACCGTAACAGTGCGCTGCCATGCCTTGGGGGAGTGGGGGAGAGAATGTTGCTGCTACTTAAATGCAGAGGGAAATTCAAACAGCAGACAGATAAATGGATAGATAGTTTGTTTTTTAAATTCAAATTTATGAACTATGTAGATACATTAAAAAGAGAAATGATCACAAACTGTCGTTCAGCTTTTCTTTTTTCATATTTATTGAACTTAAACTGGGACTCCTGTCATGCCGATAAGGCCAAATCCTATATCGCTGATCTTGGGTCTCCACCAGCTCATCTCCCCGCCCACTAGATCCAGTTACAAAACTGGCACCCAGATACTTATTGACTGGATCATTGCCTCTCACCCCCTCACGCATCACTGACTCAGGTGTCATGATGGACTGTATCAGCAATCATGGTGCCATATTTTGTTCATGGTTGGCCCGGCTACCAAAAAAAACATGCTAAATTCATCCTCACCAGGAGACTAACCGACCAGAAAAATACAGTTGATTACCCACGACCTCAGCCTTGTCGACTGGTCTTTTACCGAGAGGCCTGGAGACTGCGACTTGATCCTTGAAAAATTATCCAGGACCCTAGCCAGCATCTGCGACAAGCACGCTCCCTTAAAAAGAATCAGGGTCAGGGGTCTTACTAATGAATGGGTCTCTCCTGATATCATCAAACTCATGAGAACCAAGGACAAAGCATGGGCCCGCTACCTTAAGCACAAAGACCCTGCACAGCTATCCCTTTACAGATCGCTGCGTAACAAGTGCAAATCAGCAGTAAGAAAGCAAAAATCAACTTTCTGCACGACAAAAAACTCAGTGGTTCCTCCAACCCCCATCAGCTCTGGAGAATCTTTAACTCGCTATTCGGCAAGTCCAAAACCTCAGATCCCATCACACTGCATCATGGTGATATTCAAACGAATGACCCTACTGAAGTAGCGAACATTTTCAACACCTTTTTCAGCTACCTCGATAAATACAAACCTCCTCCCTGCTCTTCCATGCCCGCCTTCCCCACAACCACCACCCCAGCCTAAACTCTGAAGGCAGGCCTTTCCCCGATTTCTACCTTAAGGCCCTAAGACCCACCGACACCAAAACACTCATCCTTACGAACAATCCCAAACCCAGTAAAGGGGGCGACAACATAGACTACAAACTGTTAAGTTCTCCATCAATGCCCTGGCTGTCCCCCTCACCAACCTTCTAAACCGCTCCCTCTGCACCGGTCATTTCCCTACACCCTGGAAAACCACCACCATCAGACCCTTATTAAAGTCCGGTTCTAGAAATGAGGTTAGAAACTATCGTCCCACTTCCCTCCTCCTTTCAAAAATCATCAAGAAGGTTGTAAACACACAACTCATCGCTTACTTAGGCCCTGTCCACACTACGCCTCTGTAACGTTACAGAGGGTGTAAGACGTTACCGGAACAGGTCGCATTTACACCTGTAACGTTACAGGAGGCGTTTTTGTAACCGTTGTTGAAACCACATATGAGGTGGTTTCAGCAACAGTTATGAAACCGGTCCCGCCCTGGTAACATTACCGGCAGTAGTGTGGACTGCGGTAATGGTCCCTGCAGGGCACCAAAGCGCCAGCGAGCTGTTGTGGGATCGGGCGCCACTGTAGCGGTCGCCCAGATCCTGATGTGTGGACCGGTGGTGCCGGTCTCGTAACGGACACCGCTGAGGTGTGGACGCACTGCATCGAAACCATGGCCGTAACAGATTGCATCCGTTACCAGGCGCAAGCGTTATAGTGTGGACAGGGCCTCAGAATCCAACAACCTTCTCTCTAGCGCCCAACATGGATTCAGAACCAGACACAGCACTGAAATAGCCCTAGTTAGGTTCACCAGTGACATCATTAAAGCCAACGAAAAAGGCCAGTACACTGGTTCTGCTTTTGTCGACCTTATCAAGGCATTCGACCTTGTGGACCACACCTGTACACCCTTAAAGGGCTGCATCTTTCAGAAAATGCCATAAAATGACTCAGTAACTACCTTTCCTGGGAGATCCCACAAGACCTTAATTGGAGGCCATTTTTTCCTCAGAATGTACAATTAAATATGGGTTCCCCCAGGGATCAATCCTTGGCCCTCTTCTTTTCTCACTCTTATAAACAACCTCCCCTCCATTTGTTGCTCCACCCAACTTGTCCTCTATGCCGATGACGTGGCTCTTTTCTGCAGCAACAAAAACCCCGCCAAGATGTTCCAGAATCTGCAGTCCAACTTCTCAAAGCTGCACTCCTGGTTTTTCAGACATGGTTTGGTCCTCAATTCCAAGACCACCAAGCTCATGATCTTCTCAGGGCCCAGGAAAGCCCCTGCCCCTGGTTTTATACTACTCAACAATTCTGGGAACCAAACTTAACAAGTAACAGAATTCAAGTACCTAGGTCTCCACCTTGACCCCCATGTCTCCTTCAATCTCTACATTAGTAACCTCATTAAGAAGGTTCATGTCAGGCTTGGTCTTCTCTACAGTATCAGAAAGTTCCTCATCCCTGCATCCAGACTTCAGCTTGCTAGCTCTCTTCTCCTGCCTCTTATCAACTACTGATCCATTGTTTTCTCTCCTCCCTCCTCCTCCTCCTCCTCCTCTCTCTTCTCGAAACTCAGAACCACATACAACAGCATAGCTTGTTTCATCACTGGTCTCCCCTGGAAAACACACCACTGCTCACTCTATTCCTCCCTCAGCTGGCCCACTCTTGATGGGAGGTTCCATCTAAAGATGCTATCCTTCCTACACAAGGTACACCTCAATATTCTTCCCACTTGCGTTAAATCATTGTTCCCATTCGCAGCCCCCGGGCGACCAACTAGGGCTGCCTCCAGTTGGATTTTTGACATTCTGTTCTGCAGGACCAACCCAGCCCAGAACTATATTACCTTCATGGGAACAAAGCTCTACAACAAACTACCTCCTGAAATTCAGGTCTGTGGGTCTATGTATGCCTTCAACACCACCGTCAAGGATCACCTGCTCCTATCATTCAATTGCTGGTTCCCTGATAGGCCTCCCCTCTGGCCCACCAGCTAATTTCCACCGGCACTTGCTCCCCCATGACCCACACTTCTCTCCCAACATTGTGCACTAAAATGATCACTGAACCTGGTATTTCATCCTGCCCCAGTTTCCCGTAATTGGATCCGTTCACACAGGCAACACATAACTATTCAATGGTCTGCTCAGTTAATCTTTTTCAGCAATGTATGTCATGTAAAAAACCACTTTACTGTGATTGACATCTATTTGACTCTTTTATATTGTCCACTACTCTAAATATGATATTTATAGTTTGTACTTGCTAGTTCATTGTACCCTTAACTCTGTAAATATATTGTATTTACTGTGTTTGTGTGTTTTAAGTATTGAAATTGTCTCTGTAACTGTCTATTTGTGGTTTTCAAACACTGGACATTTGTGAAAACGGGCATTTTTGCTCACATACTTTCCAGTACACAAATAAAATTGATTGATTTAAGTTTTCGTTGACCAGGTAGGTGCATTAGACAAAAGCATTGCCTATTTTCAGGCATGACCCAGGAGGGTTAGAGACAAAAATGAATAGCAAATTACAAAGATACGAAAGTATAAAACATCAGCATGGTCTAACAAAATACAGGAGGAACATGTAACAATGAGCAGCACACAGAGATATTTAAAAAATAACCATAATAAGTGCAAAATCGTCCCGAGTTAGACAATGATAACACTACCACATCAATGCACAATTAGTCCAAAACACACAGTACAATTAGGCTACTAGTTCAGAGCAAACAGTTCAAAGGATTCCATAGCATTCCATGCCTCCCCTCAGGACAAGTTACAGGGGAAAACTACGTATCCTTCTCCTCAATATGCATCACCCATCAGAGTCATTTAATTTGAAAACTGCACGTTCTGTGATTCACAATGTGAGTGAGCAGTTTCATTTGATAGATTCCCCTTACCACTGTTATCCAGTTTGAAAGGGAGAGAGGATCCCATCAACCAACAATGGATTATTGCCTTTTGTGCCGCAACTACTAACACCTTCCACAGATCAGTGGCATCCTTTATAGATTGATTCATTTATATAAAAGAGTTGGCCTGGAAAGATACACTGAGCTGGACAGCTTATTTCCAGGTACACCCTGGTGAAAGGATGACAATGGAGTAAGTCGGAAACAAGATTATTCAGCATTTTGAACAAAATCATTAAACCCCAAAATTGTACAACACAAGGCAAGTCACACTAGCGGTTACAAATTCAATAAAAAAAAAAAAAGCACCACCATGATTAAACAAACCAGACTACAGAACAGAAGTATGGACGTAAAACAGTACAAGACTGCACAAACAAAAAAATTACACCATAAGTGTGCATGGCATAGCATGTGTCATGTGACATTCGTAGGCAATCACCTTATTCCTTGGTTCATTTTCTATACCTGCATTTGATCTGTAATGTGAACCCCTCCCTTCGGTTAGTGCTTCAGTTATATGAGGGAAGGATGCCTCTAAGCCGGGGTGGGGTTGGGGGGTCACATTGTCCTTGATCGTTGACCTTCTGTGGCCACCTTTTATGTCCACTCGGCATTCGTCCTGGCAGTGAGGGAGAGCCTCCAGAGTTTATATCTCCCCTTCCTTATGGCTCCAATGAGGGTAAGGGCCTCAGGCTGTCTGGTTCTCTACTCAGCCGTCAGTCCCCACCTTCCTTTGGGGGCTAGCTGTTCCCGACACACCTTGGCTCCTTCACCTCCCTCTTGTATATTTAGCCTCCCAACAAGCGCTGCTGTATACGACAGAGGCTGGGGGAGGGGTATGTCCGAGTAGAATGTGGACACTCTCCATTTAGGTATTTGTATTCCCCACAGCCCCTTGTCTTCCAGCACCTTAAGTTGTAGGGTGGGGTTGGTGGGAAGTGCCTAGAGGCCTACTCACTGCCAGCCGCTATGCAAGGTACCTGGTTACTGCCACTGGGGCAGAGAAATACCGGACTCTCATCCTGGAGTCGGTTTAAGAGATACCTTGATCTTTGGTGCCCATCCCAATTTGTGCGCCCAGATGAGCTGGGCTCCCAGTCCTTCTTTATGGTGTCTGGTGCTTTGATATCCCTGTCACTTTGCCCCTGGGGTATATGAGCCAACTCCCACTTCATCATCTCCTTGCTCGAGTGCACTACCTTACTTACAGGATCCTTTAACTTCCCTAACAATGGGAAGGATCCTGACTTTTAACCAGCAATCCCTAACCTTGGGAATCAAACCAGGGGGTGGCTCTGCAAGTGATTGTTGTATTCTGTGGGAGAATTACTGGCCAGCCCTACATCCCTTAATGTTGGCCGTAAGGTTACAGCCAAGAACAGCAGCAGAAATTAACATTGAAAACTGCAATGCGCCAGTGCTGAGCACTATCCCTGGTGTTCTCTGCTCTTTACCAGTCTGAGGAAGCAGTCGCTTCCTGAGTCACAGCTAGTGGAAGCAAAATCAGCTCCTTTGCCAAGGAAATCTTTGGTGTAGGCTCTCGTGAGTGCGCTTCCGAACTCTTCCTGGATTAAAACAACGAGAACGGTTTTGGCTGGTAAGCAGAACAAATGTGCTTGAGGATCAAGGAATTTTGCCACAAAAATCAAGGTACTCACACTTTCATGTCAAATCACTGTTCGGCTCTTTAAAATGCAGGCAGCTCCAGCTGTAGAGTTGACTCCAAAGGAAGTTCCTCATCCACTTTGCCCACCTCGCAGTCGGCCCACATTTGACAACTCGGGGCCCAATCCTTGTAGATTTCAGCAGCCGAGAACTCTTCCAACGTAATCTCCACCTCCAGTTTTGACAAATCAAGTGCTCCGGGTGTCAGCTCCCGCAGGGGCTCATAATGTATAGATGTTTTAACCCAAGTAACACTTGTAGAGTCGCTGCTGGGCTCTGAGAATTGGTGACGGCTCTGGCGACTTCAGGAGTGGGCTCTGGCTCTCGGTGTCGGGGTTTTCAAAATTGTCAACTCTTTCAGATTAGCTGATGCCTTGGTCCTTTTCCTTTGCTTCCCTCGCTGGACTTGCTGCCATCCCTCGCCTGGGTTCGGGTCCATGGGTTGAAAGTTGTCAGTGGTTTGGGTTTCCACCTGACTTGGAACTGGGGCCTGCCAGACTGCACTACGAGGTGGCAAGAGCTGTTGAGGGATTTTGCTTCTGTCCTGATAGAGTTGCCCCAAGAAATACTCCACCTCGGCTAGGGTATTAAACATTAGGAATTCTCCTTGGTATTGCACCCTCAGCATTGATGGGTATCTGAGGGAGATGGGTATGTTCCATCTATAAAGCTCTTGTTTCACCCCTGCATATGCCCTGCGCTTCTGAAAGAGCTCTTGTGAGTAACCTTGAAATAAGTGTATAGGATTGCCCTCCCATATTAATTCCTTTCTTTCTCTGGCTGTTTGAAGGAAAAGGTCTTTAATCAGGTATTTCAAGAATCTGCATAAGATTGGACGAGGGCACTCTCCTTCCCTTGGTTTGGGTGTGAGGAATCTGTGGTCCCTTTACAGTTCAGGGGACGCATGTTGTTCAGTTTTAGAACAGCTGGCAAAAAGTTATGTAAGAATGAGATCATGCCTTTCCCCTCTGCCCCCTCCGGTACCCCAATAATCCTAATGTTGTTGCACCTAGACCTGTTCTCCAGGTCATTCACTTTATGCAATAAGTATTGTGTTTGTACATGGTGTTCCTGGAGATGCACTTGGTGAGTGTGCAGATTTTCTTCATCGGCATTCACTGTTCGTTCTGTGCCCGCCACTTGTGTAGTTAGAGCTTCCACCTCTAATATTGTTTTTGAGGTGGCGCCCTTCAATTCAGCACTGTCAGTAAGTATTCCGTTCAGCAGAATCGTGATCTTGGCCATCTCATTAGAGTCGGTATTTTCCCTTGCTTGTGCCATCATCTGTCTCTCCTAGTACCTCGCTGCTTTGCTGGATTTACCGTTACAGCCACCTGGCATGGAGAACTGGCACCTCGGAGATGTTGGCCTTCTGCCACCCATCTGCCACGAGGTGTGCGCTCAAAATTTGTTCAGGTTTAAACGTGCCATTTGCCCATACCTAGAAGGCATGTTGTGGTGACCTTTTGTAGCTCCGGTTAGGCGGCTGATGGCGGTGTACCACTCAAGTCTGATAACTGAAGCAGGTCTACGGATGCTGCAGAAAAGATCCCCTGGAGTTCCCCTCTAGCTAAATTATGCTGCCACCATCGTGAATGGCAAGCTCCGCCCCTGTAATGGATTACTTTTAAAATAAAGTAATAAGTAACTGTAATGATATTATTTTTCCCTAAAAGTAACCAGTTATTACAATATAAATATAGAATAACAGATGGGCATCCATCTGTTATGGTTGCTGTAATCCATCAAGGGGTTCCTGTGACTTCACAAACCTCAAGAGCGAAGCTCAAGAGGTTTATGACATCACAGGAATCTGGAGATTGTGCAGGCGTCTTTTGATATTCAAGTGTCAGTGTAAACAAAGGCTGCTCAGCTGACTGCATGCTCAATTTATTACATCAGGCTAAAAAAAAACCTGCCTTCTGACAAGCACTGCGTGAGCACCCAGCATCCTCACCATGTACGCTGAATGCAAGTTGCCTACCATTTTTTGCCTTTTTCACAATAAAATGTTTAGGCAACATTTCATGGCAGTGATGTGCAATTTTTTGTACTCTTGCTGATATTCAGATTTGCGTAGTCTCAGTGTCTAGGTATCATGAGCTGCCAGAGCTACGGTGTGGTGTAAACCCATGGCATGACAACCGGAGCAAAGACATGCAGCCTTGCAACATTTAGCCTAGGAATTTTGACCTAATACTGATTTGCCATATGAGATCTTTGCTCAAACACAGTGGCTACGACTACAAGGTAGCCTCATTTATCGCACCACTGCTTTCTACATGGTTACAGTCCCACTACCGATGGGTGTCCAGGTTGTTTTTGCCAGTTGCCTCATTACAGAAAATGTTGTTAGGCTGAATGATTCTGGTGAGGTGTCATTGTACCAATAGTCACAGAGCCGGTGTAAATCACTGGCCCCTCCAGTTTGAGTATTTCTTTGAAAATGAGTGTGCACACATAGCTTTCACCTGTCAGCCTTCTTACTAGGTCCTGTTAATTAATCCCCACTTGAAGACTCCTCTGCTTATTCACTTCTACTATGCTTTTTCATAGAGATCATCACCTTTTTATTTTCCAGATTCTATTTTTCCCTTACCTACTATCATTTTTTCTCCTACAGCCTCCCCCTATTTTTTTTCCTCACTTATATTTCTCTTATTTCCCTTATCTGCTTTTTTCTCTTTTAGATAACTCCTGAAGACCTATTGTTGAAACATCGATTTCAACTTTAATTTCTATTTTCAGCATGCATTTAATATTACCATTTTGTTCTATATCTGTAACATGTGCTGTGCACAGAAAAGTCAGAAAACAACATTTTATTTGTTGGTTTATTAATAATTATACTACATGTATCTACTGTGAGCCAATCAGAACATAGGAAAAGTGTCTGTTATTATTCCACAAACTATCCCAGTAAATTTTGTACATGTCCACAGTAGGTTATCCACCTTTAGACAAGCCCACAGTCGGTTATCCACCTTTTATCCACGCACACAGCAGGTTATTCACACCTCACACACGGCAACAGTATTCCACACAGAGCTGCAGTAAATTCTTGTTCAAAGCAACTCTTACATTTTTCCAAATGCAGCCAGGTAAATTTAGTTTCTGCAAGGGTACTGTATTATGAGTTTCTGTTTCCAACTGAAAATCAAAAATGAGCAGCATAATGCAGTGAAATCCAGTTCTGAAAAATGAAGCCATGACAGAGGGCGTGCGCATTAGCGCCAGCAGTAATGCACATGCCCAGAGTCGCAGCTTCACTCTTCAAAGCTGGCTTTCACCAAACTACACTGCTCATTTTTGATTCACAGTCATTTAAAAAAAAAGTCACTTTTGCAAATTTCCGAGTGGCATAATAGTAATAACATTGAGTTTTGTGGCATACACTAGCAATAATCAGCTTCTGTGGATATTAAATGCCTTGGCCTCGTCTCAGCATTTAATCTTCCACAGAAGCCAGTTATTGCTTTGTATACTCCACAAAACTGAATGTTATCACTTAAATGTATCATTTTGCAACATTTGATATATCAGTTATACTACTTATGCACCACTACATGGTACAACTAAGAATCACTATAGGAACTGATTCAATTTGTTTGATGGGGCAACAGATAGACCAGTTGATGTACAGTTTATAGACAGCTAGCTACACCTCTGCATGTCATCTGCCGTGGTCCTCTATGGTAGCCATTGTGAACACCGAGGGAATCGGGGCCAGCCTAGCCATTGTAGGGGAAAAAGGCAAGTAGTCCATCTGCAAGCAGAGCTCAGGGCCTATTTCCACCAACACCACATGCACCAAACTGCCAAAAACAGGCGACTTGATCATCTGTCTGCCAGCCCACCTGCCAGGTCTGTCACCATCACCTGACCCATCTCAAAGAAAATCCTCATCGAAGGAGTATGTACTGGAAGGCAACAAGTTTGTTGTGTTCTGTGATCATTTGACTGCGACACTGTCTGACTTCAACTATCAGCGTACTGACAGTGGCATAACAGTCATGTCAGACTTAGTTATAACTGTGCCTCAGTGGCAGTGGCAAATCAAGGTTCAGCTGTGGGAAAGAGTGTTTCAGTTGTGTGTTGGGGAAAGCAGGTGAGGGCTGGTGGAATTTACTGCATGTGATGTGGGGTGGATCTGTGGCTGGTAATGGCAAAGTTAGGATTCAGGCTGCTGTGGAGAATGAGAAAAGATCGCCAAGGTAAGGAAGGGCAGTAGATCTGCAAGGTGCATGTGTGAGTGTGGTGGACTTACGCGAGGGTGGGATTTTATTATGGAAATTTAAAGAGGTAGTTCTGGCTCTTGCATAGTCAGGAAGAGAATACAGGGTGAATGGGAAATATCACAAAGTGCAGAAGATGCAGCAGGGTGGGTGTGTTGGAGGGGTAAGGGTGGAATGTAAAGGCATAATTGTGGCTGGCATTGTCAGCATATACAGCAGTGTGGGAAAGATCGTTTAGGGCACTGGCAGTAGATGCAGGGTGTGTGTATTGTAGGGTGAGGATGGGTGTTATGGAAATGAAAAAGGTCAGGTATAGCAGTGGCTGGCAAAGTCAGGATTCAGCTATGGGGGGAAGATTGCGGAGGGCAGCAGAAGATGCAGTGTGTGTGTGTTTGAGTGGTTTTTTTTGTAATACAACTCTTATTTATAGAAATGTAAATGGATTTTTGTGGCTGGCAAAGTCAGAAGAGCACTGAATTATAAATTAACACAGTCATTGTCTTTAGAATCTGTTTTATTTCTATTATACACGTCTTAGGGTTTCACTAAGAACATAGCTATGTTCAATGAGTAAATACAACTATGCTAGCAATAGTCATATAAAGTAATATCAAAGGAAAAATGCATTACAGTTACAGTTACTGATTACTTTTTATATAAAAGTAATATGTAACTGTAACTGATTACTTTTTTAAAGTAACTTACCCAACACTGCTAAAGACTGTACTGCACCTCACTGCTGCCATCCAAGCATCGCCATAGCCACCAACTCATCCCTTTTTGCTTGCAAACACAGGAGCTTTCAGGGCTGACTTTATAATTTTAGCCCCCCCCCCGAGATGTGATGAGGACTCACATAAGAAGGCTCAATACAGCCATGGGGTGCCCTTTAATTCTGTTTTAACAACCATAGTTACTGAAAAAGTACAAGAGTAATGTATGAAAACCAATGAACTTCACTGGTTGTGGCAGAAGTCCCTCCATACACAGGAGGTCCTTAGCAGCTGCAGCGATCATTGGTAGCAGTAATGGGGAGGGCATCATAGAGAGGATGCACACAGCTGTGTGCCCCCTAAGTTTTACAGCACATTTTATTAATACAATACGGCCAGTGAGCCTTGAAGCACTCTCTCTTGGAGCGACACAGCATGGATGAGAAAGATCCTGTCCATGCAAACAACATGAACAGGCCAGTGCTGGGGGAATGTGTGGGGGCCACAGAGTGCTGTGCCCCAAAGACATCAAGTGTGTAAGATAAGGGTACTGTGGGGCTTTTGAAGGGTAATGGACTGTTCACAGTAAAAGGGGAAGCGGGGAGTACAGTCCTGATTTTTTTTTTATTTCCCTGAATATCTGAAAATCTTGTGCAGTAATTGGGGTTGGAAAATTTAATTTGGGCCCATAAACATTCGTAAAGCACAGGGTGGTTAAGTGAGTTGCTTAAGGAGATATAGTGAGTGATGGTTGTGTGATTTAAACCAGACTAAGAGCTCTGAGTACTCACTGCTAGGCCAAAATGCCTCCCCTGAGAGGGATCTCCTACTAGCTCAGCAAGGGGAGCAGCTCATTTTGGTGGTAGGATCCTGGGTTGGGTGACAGAGGTTTGCAGAGTCACATCCTACATTCCCCAGTTCGGAAGAAGGAGGCTGCAGTTCTAGGAAGTGATCACAGATGGCCATGGTAGGGGAACCTTCACGGGTATATCACGGGCCCTAACTGCAGGGGCTACGAGTCCAATATGCAGAAATTAGAATGTAAACTAAACACATTTTACTTTTTTGGTCAGTTAATTGAACCAGAACTAATTATTTCTCAAAAAATGAGTATTTTGAAGGAAAAAGAGACACCTATTAAAATCATCATAACATGGACCGTCTCTTTAACCAGGCCCCAAGCATGCAAGCAAGCAAAGACACACACATCTGCAAACACACATGGATATGTACGTATCTTGTCCATACCATGGCTTAAGTTACCTATGAAATATGACAAGGAGGCATAAGCCTTGTATAAGAGAGAGAGAGAGAGAGAGAGAGACAGAGTGTGTGTGTGTGTGTATAAAACATGTAAAAAGGCAAATTAAAAGCCCTGCTGCATCATTTAATGTCAAACTTTCAAAGAAAATAAAAACTCTGGAAGTTTTGATTTATGAGTGTAAACAGACCCATTCATTTTTCTTTCCCAGCCCTGTCAACCCCCCAGGATCAACCACGGCTTTTATCAATTAACTTCTAAGACTGTGTCTTGCGCCAGTGAACTCGCAGCTCTGCATGGGCACTGACTGGCTTGTTTTATTTTTGAAGGATGGGGCTACAGTGTATCTCTTTGGCAGTATGTCTTAATCAGACTGCTATCATGTATTTAGCTAAATGCATCAAAGAAAAACACACGGAATTATCCATCCAAAATTTACTTTTATCTTACATGTGGCCATATGTCTGTATCTGAGTATTTTGTTATTTCATTCATTTGCTATACATAAGGGATATGAAGTGCCCTGACTCAAGGTGGGGAAGGGGCAATAACTCACACAAAACCACAAGGAAGGTCTGCCTCCACACAATTGATGCCGAACTGTGTTATTTTGAGCTAGGCCATTGCATATTGGATGTAAACATCAGTGTGCTAGTTACAACTTTTAAAACAGCTGTCTGTATGAAGATCTGTTACTCTTGTAGGACTACACAGGGCTGCAGTGATGTCATCGGTATTGTGAAAGCTCCTCTTAGTTTGGTTCGCTATGCCATTTCCCTTTAAAGATACTGAGTGTGAAAATCTATCCTGATATCTTAAGGTTAGAAATGTAATCAACAAAGACACTACCTGCGTGCGTCTCCACTGTGGTATAAATACGAGATACGCAATGACCTAACTAAAAATATTAAACTTCAATAGTAAAGGGGCAGGAAAGTAACAAATGAGTAAGTTATAAAAGTCCAGCTCCTCACAAGTCATATCAAGCTACGTATTTTGTGTTAGACCATTGCGGAGCTGATTTATTCAACCTCAGGTTATTAGTTATATTTTTAAACCTGCTATTTGACAATTTAACTATTGCTCTTTGATTTCAACTGCTGACTCCATTGCTGCTCTAGGTAACTGATTTCATTTGTGTTGTGAAAGCTGCTCTCCGACTGGTTCAGTATTCCACTGTGATGATACTGACCATGATATCAATTATGGCCACATGTACAGCAACATATTTTTGAAACATTGTTGCTAGAGTTGTCATCAGCCAAGGTGTCACTTTTATTGTGTCATTTTCACCCCTACTCATGTTGTATAAATAATTACAGATTTGCCGAGGACCAAAGTTAGTAGTTGAAATCCTGGACAACTCAGTCACCAGCCACCTCCCTCCAAGGTTCCATGTCAGAATATCAACAACAACGTTGTCAACATCCTGAACAGCGACGGGAACAATACCGACTGTTGGCATTGTTCCTGCCAGGAATGTAGTGTTTTTCTGTGGGGAGCTTTGCTTCCCGCACGGGAGGCTGTGCCCCCCCCCCACACCCCTATCTCTAAATAACCAGCTCCGAGTTGGAGTTGGTTTGGGGTGGGGGTGTAACACGAGGAGATGCAGTGTTGGTGTACAACGGACCATCACAGTGACCGGGTGAGATCTGTTGCCGTGATGGTCTTCGCTGTGGAATTGTCATTGTGGTGGCGTGCTACCTCCCTCCAATGGAGCAGGCATGCTGGGGGAGACAAATTAATTATGGTAATTGGGATTTAAACTATTATTCCCTCCCACAAAACAAAAAATCTGGATCAAGGGATAGAAGTGGGCACACCATTAAATAAAACATTTTTTTAGAATGGGGGGCAGGCCAGGTAGGGGGAACATACTACAACAAGCTGTCGAATCCTGCCACAATATCAGGGGTAAGCTCATACCGAATATTTTGTTTTAAAATGTAAGTGAGGGAGAACAGGAAGGGGTGGAGACCACAAAATTATTGGGAAGATGAGGGGGTTGCCAAGGCACTAGCCCTAGCTACCTCTGGGAAATGAAAAGTTTTTTTTTATTTTTATTTTTCTTCACATTTTTGACTCCACATACTAATACCCTTATCTGGAGATGCCAAGTACACATATTCTATGAGTATTCAAAAACAGATATTCGTACATTCCTAATTTTACGCTCCTTTTGACGCCACATGACTATACTATGGATATGTAAGTGATAGAATACAGTAAGATGTGCATGTACAGTAAATGTAAGGGCACACAATGGGATGTGTGGGTCACACATCAATAGACACACACTTCAGGTGCAGTGTGAGGCACAAAGGGTAGCAGAGAAGTGCATATATATTATGAGTGTGACCTCAGACATCACGGTGGGCATTCCACTTATAAAATGGCACAAAATGAGGGAGGGAACCCTCCAAAAAACACTTAACATTAAAGTCGAATGAGATTATACCACAGCAGTACAATTCTCATCAACAAATGAGAGCAACGATTTAAGACCCATTTTATAAATTCTAATATATACACAGCAAAAGTTTTTTTTTGGGACAAGGCATTGCTGACAGCCTTCCACATACACACACCCGTGAGCTGTTACGTGACGATTCAAAGGTTAAACAGACATTCTCTATTTCAGGCTAACAGCAATTCTCTTCTGCAGAACCAAACTGGGCAAAAACTAAGTAAAGAAACATTAGTTTTTATTCAGATTGTATTTTAATTAAGTTTTTCATGAAGGTGACACAAACAGATGGTGATACAGAACAGCATACAGCAATACACAGTCATATACAGTAATACAATGCTAGCATTCAGGGTCGGGAGAGTACAGAACTTTGAGTGTCCATGGGATTCCAAACAAAGCACTGGATTTACAGTCCATATCAACCGGATACTCAGGCTCAAGAAGGTTGTTGTCATGGTAGCTCAACCTGTATTGACAATGTCATGGTCAGAGAATAACCTATGTCAGCACAAAAACAATAAATGTACCATATCACACAGCTGACACAGTTCCCTTGGGGCCATGTTTCCCTCCTTTCCCATGATCTAGTCCAACTTAAGGTACAAATAGGAGATCAGCTTCCAGCTGACCTAGGACCCACCTAGGCCAAAATTCTTCACATTAAAGAGCACCTTTCCCCACAAATTGTTTTAGCCAGTTGAATAAACAGGAAGCTCCCTTACCTGAATGGGCGTTTCTCTTTTGGAGTTGTAAAATGTTATGTTTACCCCCTAAGGAAGGGAAGGGATTATATTTTGCCCCCAAAGGTGCTAGTGGCTCGATCCCTTCCACTTCCCGATCTCCAATGCCGTCCCCATGCTACCTCATTTTGGGATGTCATTATAGCACTAGCACAAGAACATGATCCATGCAAGTCTATGGAGTGTCATTTTAAAAGTTATTCTCACGATTTTAACCCGACTTTTTGTAAAAATCGGAGCCAGTATTCAAGTAACTAGTGTGCAGTGATGATGTCAAAGATCAGGAAGTAGAAGGGATCGAGCGGCTAGCTCCCTCGGGGGGCAAAATACAATTCCTTTCCTTCCTTAGGGAGGTAAACATAACATTTTACAACTGCTACAGAGGAACTCCCACTCAGGTAAAGGAGCCTCCTATTTATTTTGCAGTGCGTTGAGAAAGGTGCTGTTTAAGTCTGGTGTCCCCTGAAACACAAAGTCAATTTTTCCATTCTGTATATGGTGTTAATTGTTATATGCTAGACAGCACATCATGGCGGGGGGGGGGCGGGGTTGCCAGCCAAAATCTGGTTATATACAGTAACTTTTTTTTACCTGCCGTCATAAATGTCAGTAATACCTTGAGGGTCTTCCCCAGTACAAAGCAGTTTTTATTTGAGATTCATTTTAGTTGAAGTACTCTGTGTCACGTCCCCCCCCGTAGCTCACATGGGAAATGGCGTCTGTTCAGATGTGAAGCAGCCCAATGGCTTTTATTCAGACATGGAATTGAATGTATACAGTATTTGTTTAACTCATTTATGCTTTTATTGAATCACAATATGATAGCTCCACTTACATATGTCACAATATGTCAGTTCTTGGAGGATCAGATGCTTATAAGTGTTAAACTGATGTCTCTTACGCCACATGCTCAGGCTTAACAGTATTTTGTTTAATGTATACAGTATTTAACTTTACTGAGTCAATTTAGAATGCCTCTCTTTCAAAGTCAGCTTCCTCTGTTCAGAGTGCAATATAACAACACCTGACAGAAAGACTTGGGTGACTCTGAAAGCTTATGTATGTTAAAGTATCCAAAAACTTACATTAGAAACAAACCTGCCCAGCCCAGTGGCACAGAGGGTTGAGGCGCTGAATGCCACACTTTGAACCACGCCGCCGACCCAGGTTCAGGAACGGACTGGGGCACCATGGGCTGGCAGGAGAAGGAAAGGATTGAGTGTCCGGAGGACTGCTCTTCTCTCCTGGGTGGGCTGGGGGGTAGCCTTGCTCTGTAGTGGCCCCCGGTGGAGCCCAGGAGCACTACACACAGCGGCACAGGAGGGACCAAAGAAAACCGTAAAAAAAAAAAAAGCAGCTTCAGCACTGCCGGATGACAGCCATCAGCCTCCATGCTACCGGAACCTCCAGGAGCCTCCTCTTCCACAGCAGCACCCCCAGGCCGTAAAGGAAAAATAGTGTGCTGGGTTTCCGCCTCCCCAGTGCCTTCCACCTTGAAAGAGAGGGACCCGCCCAGGGATGGAATATGCCAGTACAACTCGGGGGTCGTTTGCAATGTGTAGCAGAAAGGGAGAGCTCCAGAAGAGGACTGCCAGGGTTAGTGGAGTACTAGGTGGCCCGAAGGAGTGGTAGACGCCAGAGCACGTGAAGGAGGTAATAAAGATCATTCAAAAAAAAAAAAGAAACAAACCTTACCAATCCTCAAACTTTTACTGAGCCCAACAGTGCCAAGGGTCTCAGATATGGGAAGACGCATCAAATCTGGTTCAAGGTCAGTTGGCATTCATCTGTATCCCCTTCCCCCGGGTCGTGCCTGAAAATAGGCAGGATTTGTCTAGTGCACTTACCCGGTCAACAAAAACTAAATAAAAAAAATAAATAAATAAAATAAATAAATTTTCTCTAACATGAACACTCTATCTATAACCTTTGCAATTTAACATCTGTAATTCGACCCAAATACTAAACACACCGTTAGTAGGGGTATGCAAGTATGCTAGTGGGTGTGCTGATCAGTATAGCGCAAAGGTGTGGCATGCGATCGTCAGAGAATGGGAGCCAGGTGGTATATTTCACTGATGATGACAGACACACTGACCTATCAATCTATCTGGCATTATCAACAATACACACTGCCCCCCCCCCAACTCTGCCACTCTTACCTTCACACTTTAACAATAAACTGATCAGACAGGTAGAGTGGATGACTGGACAATTTGTGCATTAAGGAGGGGTTGACTTGGCTCGCTTGGAAATCTTCCTAATCCCCTCCTAAAATCATGGATGTGGGGTCAGGAGAGGGCCAAACTTGCTAAAAACGACATTTGCAAATTTGTTTTGTTTTTTTATTTAGCCCAATGGCCGTGGTATTTACTCGGATATTTTTAGAAATTGATTCAGGGGAACTCACAATTTCTATCCACTTTTCTCCATAGATTTCTTCTGTGAGGTCCTTTTGCCAAAAATTTGTAATTGCATCAGATTAGGTTTATTTGCCTCTAGAAGAAGCTTATTAGTTTTCAGAAGTACTTTATGTTAATCTGTGTTATTGCTTAATAACAGTTCCAGAGAAGAGGCTAATAAGGGGCCCCGTCCAGCAGTTTTTCCCTAATAAAATCCTCGATCTGTAAATAACCTCAAAAATTACCTACCGGAAGATCAACTTCCATCTCTAAGAGACTCAAATTATCTCAAAGTGCTGTTTTGGAAGCATTGGCCCATAAAAGACAAGTTCCTTCCTTCTCCAACTTTGAAATATTTTATTTTTATAAGAGAACTTAAAATAGTTTTTTGATTGAAGTGGGGAAAAGAGCGATAAATGCTCATTTCATAAAAGAGATTGGACCTATTTCCAAATTTTTGAGGTGGATTAAGTTGTCGTTAGGCTATTCTTGCATAAATCATTATTATCCAAATTAACATATAATGCATGCGCTGAAGTATCAAATGGTGTAAAACATTTTTCCACATGAGTCAAGCTGGATGAAAGATTTATGTGAGCAACCTTCGGAAACCAATCTACAGTTTGTTCTAACTGTGCAGCTACTTAATAGAATCTAAAATTTGGTAGCCCTGGCCCTCCCTGCAATGAAGATGGATGTAATTTCTCCAAGCAAGCAAGTAAGCATCTTGATATGTTGTTTAGTTTTGCAGGCCTTTGTCATAGGTGTGACTACTCAGACAGTTCTCCAGTGCCATGATTCCTTTTGGTTCATTATGGGAAGGCTCTAACATCAACATGTGTGACTTAGGTTCAGTGCATTACTAGATTAAAACTTTTACATTCATGCTGAAAGCTTAAGCAAAAAAAAAAAAAATCTGCATATCAGGCACATGTATAGTTCAGTACACTGCCTGTTGAGAAAACTTTACTTCCCCCATTCAGAGAACCCAAACTGTTTGCAAAGTCATTTTTAGGAAAGTCTGTCGCTTGTGAAATGTGCATGTTAAGGGAACCAAATCTGTTAGCAAGCCTGTTTTTATGAAATGCTTTTAAAATGTGCTGTGAGGGGGCTCACATTGGCTGAATTTAAAGAAAACTGTCTTTTAATGAAACACCCAACCTCCAAAAGCCTTACCCACACAACTAGGCTGTTTGCAAGTAAAAAAAAATTTAAGCAATGCTACTTACTTAATTTTAATTTTGTGAGCTTCTCGTTCAGGGAACATGGTGTGTGCTATGTGGTGCCATCTTGTTATAGTGTGGCTCCGAACTGCTCACTTATATTAAAAAGTATACAAGCAAGTAGTCCGGAGTCACACTGTAATGTGAGATGCACTGGGCAGCACCTGCCATGTTCCCTGACTGCAGAGCTTACAAAATTAAAATAAAATAAGTTGCAATGCTTACCAATTTAGTTTTTTTACTTGCAAAAAGCCTAATCGAGGGGTAAGGCTTTGGGGGTGGGGAGTTTCATTAAATCATTTTCCTTTAAAATGTGATTGTTGGGGAGAACTCAAACTGCTAAGAAACCATCTGTCAAGACATTATGGTTCTGAGGTTGAAGTAAGATATTAAAAAAAAAACTTGTCATTGTGTGATGTCATAATTGATTTAATTAGTGTATTAATGATGTTACAACTGATGAACTGGTATACATTACTGACTTGGATAATATGCATTGTGGGGAAATAAACATTCAGTTTTCCTGTGGGGGAAAAAGACCAAACTATATATAAGGGATATGTCATGGCCCTACCTTAAATATCACCAATACTTCTCCAGAGTGCAGTCAGACTTTATGACATCACTCTATCACAGGTCAAACTGCACAAGGGGAAATATTGATGATATTTCAGGTAAGGGCCATGGCATATTCCATTTATGCAACACTTTTTATGCGCTGCTTTACTGTTTATGCCAATTTTTCTTTTAATTTGTGGCTTTTATTATTTTCAGGATGACCAAGTGTGATTTTTGGATGGCTGAGTGGATGCCAACCATTTTTCGATGAATGCGATGCTTGCATGCATCCCTGTGCCATCATACATTTGGAGTTGTAGACTTTTTAACAACAGTCGGACCCAGAGGAGGGAACTGATGTTGGCTACAGAGAGGCTGGGGCAAGAGTGCTTGTTGCTGGCATGTAGGATGCAGAACTGCTGGTTGGAGATGGTAGGCATGCTTCTTGGGTATGGGAAAGGAAATAAGGAGCACAGAATGTGGTTGGGTGTTACTTTGTGAGGCAGTGGAACAGGATTACTTTTCAAATAGGGTGTTTTGTGCTCAGTTTAATATTTTTTGGAGGCATGTTAACAGTGATGGAAATCTGAGGAGAAAGTGAAAATGCTTGGTCGGGTGCGGCAAGGGAATAAAACTAAGAGCGGGAGCCGGAATGCAAGCAAGCAGCTACATTTTGATTGTGCTACTCAAGCTGCCAGCTCCAGACAATGGGGAATTACAGTGAGAACATTCTTCCTCCTGGGAACACAGACTGAGAATATTTCAATATTTTCACTGTAGGTCCTAGGGAAGGAAGAATATCACTAATATGTACCCTTTAATATATTCACAGGTATTGCACAAATATAGATTATAGTGGTGCAGTAGCACCACTGTAATTAGGGCTGAGTAGTCTGTTTAATGTTAAACCCCTAACTTCATACTTTAATAGCTTCACCACTGGTCCACGGATTTGCATGAAATTTTGCACCCAAGGTCTCAGAGGCAAGGTCTCTTCACATGCCAAGTTTCATTCTGGTTGGATGTGCAGATTCTGAGACCCGGATAGTGAACAAATCAGAGTCTTCTGCTGGGATTTTTTGGTCATCACCTAGAATCCACACGGTTTGGAATTTTGGTCTGAAATTTTCTGCGTAGAAAAGGCATTGGCCAGTGTGGTGCCTTTCATTAGTTCGGTGAAAAAATATTAATCCCTTCCAGAGTTATAAGGATTTGACATTTTGGTTCTGATCATGCTCAGTACGGTCTTTTGGATAGATTTGGACCATACAAAAAAGGACTCTGTTTTATATGGTGAGAATCTTTTTTTCATGACAAAAAAAGTATTTTTTTGCATGGCAGCCATCTTGTTTCCATCTTTTTCAAAAAGATGGTATAATCAAAACACACCAACACATGTATCCTGCTAATCGGGGCCTCATTAGGTGAAGTCTGAAGTTTTTGAGAAAATGACCAAGAAATGTGTTTTTAACACATTTAAAAATACTTTTTTTTTTGTCAGACAATTTTCTTTTTTTGTATGGCTACATGAAACAAGAATGGCTCTACACAAAAAAGAGTCTGGACTTCGTTGTTTTCATATTCTTTTTTTGTATGAAGGAATCTTCTTTTTGAGTATGATAAAATCTCACGAAAAAAAGATTCCTTCATCTCCTACAGTCCCAGATTGTGAGATATTTTATTGTGTACTCGCCTGTATCTACTGTCATTTATTATTCTTTTGCATGAGATTACTGGCTGTATAGTTTGATTTTAAAACAATAAACAGAAAGTACCAAAAAAAGTTTCCTCCATATGAAAATAGAATTTGGGCTTAGTTTCTTTTCACATTCTTTACTCATATGAAGGAATCTTTTTTCATGAGATCATGTTGTTCTCAGGAAAAAAAGATTCCTTCATACAAAAACAATTGGACTTAGTTGTTTTTTTTTTCAAATTAATTCTTTTTTTTGTTTGAAGGAATCTTTTTTTATGAGATTACATCATTCTCAAGAAAAAAGATTCCTGCACACGAAAAAAAAATTGGGACTTAGGGTTTTTTCTCCACATTTCAACTTTAACATGCCATAACTCCTTTAGTATTTGTAGCTAATATACAATCTGTATATCAAAAGAAAAGTCTTACTGAGTGCTAAAAAACTAACATATAACACCCCACAAAACATTTGTGGGCCATATAAAAAAACATAAGAATTAAAAAAAAGGATAACACTGCAACTTTAACAAGCCATAAGTCCGTCATTACCAGTTGCTAAGGAACAATCTATATATCAAAAACAATTTGTCAATGAGTACTACAACACTAACACATAATCCCCTCTAAACATTCATGAGTTATGAAGTGCACCCCAAATCACATGGACTATTCACCATGCTGCCAAATTCACAATGAAAGTTTGATCATCATCAAAAATGTACCAAAGGTATATCTACTCTTCCACTACAACCACAGCAAATTTTAGATCAAACCAACAAAAATGTACTGACTTATCGGTAAAAAACTAAAAAATACATTTTGCCCATATACAGTCACGTGCTGGCAGTTAAGAGGGACACTTAATATATTTTTCCCTTTGAAGTGAACCCCACAAAAACAATTACAGCCAAGCATGTAAATTGCTTTTCTGGAGGCATGAAAACGGAGAGCCCATAGAGCCCTGCACTTTCCTAGGCACATGGATGTGTTTATGTGGGTCCTTTGAATGAGGACATGATTATACTATCTCAAAAAGTAAGGAAATTCTTTGCGAAAAAAACTTTGTTACTGCACCAGTTAGGGTTTCTAACCCTAACACCCCTCCACCATCCTGCAAGCAGCAAAAGGAAAAAACGTCATGGTTTTGGGTGTCCTGAGTCTTGTCAAATCAGGCCTGGGGTCATCCTTGGGGTTGTCAACCCTAATGCTCACCCCATTCTCATATAGTCTGCACATTTGAGTTTATATGCTGATGGAATGGGGAAGCATTAGGGTTAGGGTTGATAAACCCAAGGAAGACACCAGGCCTGATTTGGCAAGACTCTTAAAATTATAATGTTTTCCTCTTGCTGCTTGCAGGGTGAGGTGGGGCATTGGGGTTGGAAGCCCTAACACATTTCCCTACTTTTGTCACTTTAATCTGAACCCTAACTGGTGCATTCACACAGTTTTTTGCAAAGAATATGGATCTAGATATATGACTTTTTCCCAGTAGAAAACCACATAATGTACTTACCCATAATGTGTAACAAAGTCATATATCACTGCAATTAAAATCACATATCGGCCCGGTGGCATGGAGGGCAGAGGCACCCATGCCTCACCTGCCACTATACAGGCGACTTGGGTTCAGTAATGGATTCGGTTTTCGGGGGGCTGGCTAGGAAGAGGAGGAGTGGTCATCCAAAGGATAGCTCTCCTCCTCCTCAGGGAGGAAGGGGTGCGGGTCCCAGCATTTGTCTGGCCCCTAATGGAGGCTCGGGGTCACAACAGTCAGTGCAGGCACACTTGGGCTAGAAGGGATGGTGGCTGTCAATGTCCCATGCATGATAGCATGCGTGGTATGTCTAGACAGCACTGCACATCACCCCTCTGAACTAGAACAGGGAAAATGGCCACATGCAACACAGATAGCACCAATCCCTTGCAGGCTCCACATTGGGCTATAGGGCCCTCTCCCACACCGGATTCATATCCTCAGCGGAATGGTGCCTACTGTCAAGCCCCAACATTGGGGGGAAGCCATGGGGGAAGTTTTGGGAAGAAGTAAGTCACTAGATGCCGGGGTGACGGGGGGGGCGTTGGTGGAGGGCTAGACTGCACCATGGTGAGGAGAAACAGACTGGCAAAGAAAAAGGTCACATATCACAGCTATTAAAGTTATATATCATACCTATTAAAGTTACATAATATAGCAATTAAACTGATACTGTATTCCACAACAAATATATACTGTACATGTACCACAAAATTCAATAAATATTAAAATATAATAAACAATAACATAAACAAATTTCATATAATAAAAATAATTAAAACTAATTAACAAATCACTTAACCAATATAATGGTCCAATACTACCACCTCCAACTCAGATTTTCAGCAATCTTCAAAGAAGATGGCTGACAAGCGCACAGAGCAAGGGTGACAATGCCTTATCTAGCAGCAAGAAAATTAAGAAAAAAAAGACAGCAAGAAAAAACAACTTCAATCTCAAAATTATATACATCTAATAAAAAGTTAGAGAACAAAGGGACACACTACTAATTAGGGATGGGCACAAATCACCCCACCCCAACCCCCACCCCCTGTAATTAAGCCTCTTTAAACTCACAAGGCTTGGTTTCTTTAAATCCCAAGCCAAAACGCTGCCGGTTCAGCTCAGATTTCTTGTAGTTTTTTTTTTAACTTCCTTTTTTTCCTAGACTCCCTAGCCTCTGACTGTCTGTCAGTCATGTGACCAGCTTTATGAGGTTCTGGGGAGAGGGGAAATGGCACCCAGCTAGCAGTCCCAATGCCCTAGTTTGATAAAATGCAGACCGTGCTGTAGCTTCAAGCATTGGGGTCTGGCAGAAGAGCCAGCGTGGGCCCAGCCCTAGAGGGTTGGGATTTATAACCAGAAAGTGGGAACTCTGAGAAAAGCAACTGTGGGACAGGGGACTCAGAGTGGGGGGCACAGAATGGCAAAAAATGGAAAATTCAGTTAAAAAAAAAAGTTTGACCAGAGCAGACAGAAATCAAAAGTGAACGTGGGAGATTGGGGAGGCAGTGTACATGACTACTGGTCATGGGGAACTACAGGGGCTGTGTGTGTGCTTAAGTGGGTGGACTGTGGGGGGAAGACACACAAAACTAATCCTCCCCAAAGAAGAAAAAAATGTAAATCGCCGTACAGTGCCTAGAAGCCATAATAAGTAACTATCTGTTCCATTTACTAGTACCAATCTTAGGAAACACTTTTTCTCGGTTAGGGCACCTGGGGTTTGGAACCAATTATCCCAGGCCTTAGTTGACTCTGATAGTGTCAATATTTTTAAAAAAGGTCTCAACAGTTGGCTTGTAAGGTTACCTTCATCTTAATGGGCCCACACTGTGTGGGGGAAAATCACGATGGGCTTCGGCCTTCTTTTTTCTATTAAAACCTAGTAAACCCAGTAAAGGAAAAAAAATGTCTGTCAGAAGTAGGGCAGACAGAAGGAAAACTGGAGGTTGGGGATGTGGCAGCAGCATATGCGACTCTAGTGATCATGGGGCTGGGGCTGGGGAACTGGGTTGCGTGTGCTGCAGGAAGTCACATAATCTGCGAAAGAAAGAAAATAAAGCCTAAGAGACTAGCGAGAGAGTACATGATGGGGTTAGGGAGGTGGAATAAAAGAAAGGGATGGTGACTATGGTGGTTGTGCTGAAGGAGTACACACAATCACAGCAAGGAAAGAAAGTTTATTAGTAAAAGAAATTTAAAAAAGCCTAAAACAAGTGAGAGATATATTCGATTCCTGTCTATGCTAAATGCAAATCCTTTGCAAAATCAAATCCAAATTTGTCCTAGATGTGGCAAATCCAAAATCAAATCCGAATCCACCACCAAATGGGCTGGATAAAAACCTGGCTTATTTCAGTTTCAACCGCAAAAAACAAGGTGGTTTACAAGGGACACTGTCAGCCTTTTGGGACATCATGTAAAGAAGCTGTCTGGAGCAAGCTTTACCATTATAAAATGCATATATGGCAAGGTTTTAGCACGGTAGTGCAAGATACTTACTATTTTTTTTTTTTTTCTTCTTTGGCTGCCTGACCTGCTCCCATTACCTCATTCTTGCAACCAGCTCGGGGACATCCAGCTGCTGACAGCCTCTACCGCCTCTGCCTCTATAGACTCCTGCGGCTTTCCCCCCTGCAGCAGGGCCGCAGGGAGCCACCAACTCCCTGCAGAACACGGATCCAGGCAGGTGCTATGGCAAAACTGTGTATGCCCGTCAAGCCGCTCATGTCAGGTGCCATTTTCCCTGGTTTTTGGTGTCGCTATTAGTGCATGCTCAGGTAGTGCCTCCAGTCTCCACTGGGAGCCGCTGCTGAGTGATGCGTCCCCTGATCCCACCTCTGCAAAGGAGAGCAGTCCTCCGGACAATCAATCCTTTCCTCCACCTGCCGACCCCGGTGCCCCGAGTCCGTTTCCGAACCCGGGTCGTCGGCTTGGGTCCAGATAAGGCGTCAGCACCTCAACCCTCTATGCCACCGGGCTGGCGATACCTATTATTTTTAAAAAGAATTTTTTGATCGACCTGAAGAAAATGTTGGCTATGCATATCCACAGACTAGAATAGCACAGAGCCACGAGTGAGTTATTTTTGGTCCCATATGTGAAAACTCTCTTACTGGTCACAATGCAGAGTTGTGCAAAGAGATTCCCAAATGAGAACAAGTATTGTAACTTGTTTCATTCTGTAATTAAAAATTCAAGCCGTGACTCTGGACATGTGCATTAAAGTCAATCTGAAATCGCTGGAATTGACTAATCTGAAAGCTCACCCAGACTAAGAGCCAGGAGAAGCACTGGGATGTCATCCAAACTAACAAGCAATGACAAGCATCTTCCGCAGCAATCAATTAAGTAAGCAACATCATCAACGACTACATGTCAAACATCATCAAACACTATGCCACAAATGCTCATGTACACAGAACCATGTATGCTGCATCAGAGGACTGCCCAACTGGAGTGTAATGATGCTGACAAACATCTACACACCAGCCATGCAGCAGTACAACATGTACGTAAGGACGTAGGATACGTGCCAGCAGCCCAGCACAATGGATGTCAGCAGAAGCCTACACTGTCGGAATAATAGAACAGAGACACCAGATATGCATAAGCAAAGCGTGCACCAAAGGACATGCAACACAATCCCCAGTAGCCAAGCACAAACATCACCAGAAGCCTATACAGCATGCACGTCGCAAGCACAAGAAATGTCAACAGTAGCAACCTACACAGTAGGCAGAGGACTCCCATTACAAATGCCACTGTAAAAAGAAAATGCAACTCCAGCAACCTAAACAGTAGGCAGAAAAGGAAACCAGCACAGAACACAAAGAGCCATGTGAACTAAGTAAAAGATCTCCACAAAACATATCCTTCCCTATCTGGACCATACCACACATGACATCACCCCATTTGGTAACATCTGTACTGTGCATGGAAACATGTCAACCAAAATCTACAGTATCCAGCTAAGGAAAAGGCAAACAAAATCAAGAAGGATTATAGAATATGACACTAATGTGGACAGAAAAACAACAATAACAACAAAAGAGGGACACTAAAAAGCTGAACAGAACCTTTAGTTAAATTAACTAAAAGGATTATATATATTATTTAAAAAAATTAGCGAAATAAACTAACAAACAGAGTACAAACTAAACTACTGTGAAATTAACACTGCAAGTGTAAACAACTGCAATAGAGAATTAACATTGCATATAAAATTCATAAACACAAAGTCTAACTGAATTTCTGTCATTTGGTACTCACAGCTGGAATGGTCTCCTAAATCTTTCTTTTTCTAGTCTTTTGATCCCAACATTTATGACCCCCGACCTTTCCCCTCAAGTGCACCACCTAATGGGTCTGGTCACCTGCTTATGCTGGCTACAGGCGAGGCCAGGGCCATGCAGCCATCTGTTTCTGGTTTTAGTCCCTAACACAAGTCATTCATTTCTCTCAGCCCTTGAATGTTCTTTGCAGTGATCTGTTGTAAGCAGCATAAGTGGGGCCTGCTTAAGTGAGCCACTGACCTGGTGCTAGGACAAAAAGGGAGCGGGCTGGGTTCTACTTAGCAGCCAAATTTGGTGTTACTTACACACACACACACACACACACACGCACGCGCAGCCATCTGCAGGTAATAAGGCACTATGAACCATACAGGAAGCGGAGAAGAGGCCACAGCCACTCCGACAGGAAATAAAGGAAGTCACCCAATTATTCATTTTCTCACTTAGTGGTTTCAGCAGAGACCCATGGAATAGCTGCTCACCTCAGAGGCAAAGATAAAAATGGCTAATACAAGCCAGAGAGCACTAGTGTAGGAAGTGTACTAGATCATGGGCAAGAGTAAAAATGGATCCCAAGTGAAAAAAGAGAAAAATCAAAATGACAAATAGGAGAAAAATGAATTGTGCACTGAAAAATCAGCCGAAAAGAGCTGTACCCACACAAGAAGAATAAAGATACTTCAAAATGTTTATGTATGACCAATAATATTGGAAAAAATCATAGACTCAAACTCTCAAGAGGAAAGTCACTAAAGCAGCAGCACACAATGAAAATGGATCAATCAAGTCCAGCAGCAAAATTAACTTTCAGTTCCTGGTTCCAGATTGGACATGGCCACAAATTTTTCTTACTTACTCTGTGATAACTGGGTAAGGCCCACTAGGTACAAGTGCCTGTTTTCATGGGAGACCCAAGAGCATTAGAGAGGTTAAGTGATTTGCTCAGAGTCACACAGTATGCTAGTGGAGGTTGTGGGAATCGAACCCAGGCCTGCTGGATGTGCCAAGCTCATTCACAGCTCATTACTCTAACTCTAGGATATACTGCTGTCATAATATCCCACATCTAATTTCACTGCATAGACCAGTAGACAGTAAGTGGAGGTCCAATATGTGGATGTCCAGACAAAATGTTCATGGTGGCCTGGAGCTGGCTCGTGGTCTGCAGTTTGTGCCCAAAAGGAGTCAAGGTTGGGAAAGGCAACCAGATGTATAAATGCTCCTTATATAGTGCAGCTTTGATTGTGATCAGCCATAGTCAGGGCCAATTTATTTTAAACAGCCCATATCTACTAAATTAAAATGTTTTATTTCACAGTAAAAGTACTTCTATTTACAGGCTGCTTCAGAATCCTTGGATTGTCCCTAACTCATATCCCAGTCTGCTGCCATGGTGAGCACTATAACATAGCAGTGTACTAGAAAGTCAGAAAATCCTGATGGAAGCTGCTTATGTAGAGTTTGTGGAAAAGCTGGCAGAAACAAAATGCAAAGCTTGGGAAAGACAGGTGAAATATAATAAAGGTGTTATTAACTCAGCAGTGTAGCTGAATACATTATGGTTATGAATGTATATGGTCAAATAGATAGCTGGGGTCAGATTTTCAAAGACACTCAAAACTGGCGCAGATGCGTGAGAAACATGCGTGAGTGGGTCTTCTGCGTCGGAATGCTGTGCCTGGTAGGACCAGGAAAAAGACCCTCTAGAGCTGCGCCTGCCGCCTGGATGGAGCACGGGCAGACTACTGCCTTGTCCGCCAGCCTGGAGATTTTCATCCACATCAGTGCTGCGGAGTGGGATTTGGTCCCAGAATGGGCTAAAAATGTGGCCCCTGCTCTTAAAAGCAAAACAAAAGGGGTGACACTTTGAATAAGGTGAGCAGGTAATGTAGCAGCTCCACTTCATAGCACAGTGACCACCTCACTCTGGCAAGGAACCGGATTGGAGTTCATAGTTAGAAAACCAGAATAGCACTAATAATGAGACGTGCACTTGTGCAACCTATTCACCATGCAAGAGACTGTGGCCCGAATGGTGGCAACCCAATCAGGCCAACACAAAGGCTCAGTCCCTCTGCATGAGCAATGACTTCTGCATCATGGGTGCCCGCTGGGGCACAGCAGGGATTTGGGAGGGAGCCGTAACTTCAGTAGCCTTTCATGGCCAGCCCCTGCAGGTATATGATGGTAAGCTGTGCACATCTGCACCATAGGCACATTCCTCTGACTGGCAACTTGCACAGCCACCTTGGGACTTTCTGCCCCCTTCCTCTTGTCTGGGGGTCAATAAACTGGCTTCTCTATCTGACTGTGCATGTGCACCCGCTATGGTGGGGTGGTTAGCTGCCAAGAGGCTAGAAGGGACAAAGGTGGATGGTACTGGAGGCCTAAACTGCAGACTGGGGAAGGAAAGAAAGCACCCCGCGGAGGGTGAGGGGAAAGAACAAATAAAACAGATGAAATACTGGCAGCAACAAAGTGAAAACCAGATTGTGGTCCAATCCTGCCCAAAGTGTTCTGAACCCCAGTACAGATCTGCAGTTAAAAATTGATTAGCACAAAACTATTCCCTTCAAAATAACTATTTTTCTTGAAAAGTTTGCTAACACAAGATAAGTTATGAGACTTGCAAATCTTGTTTGTAAGAATGTTTACTGTATGCATAATAAAAAGACACATTTTGAAGATGAACCGCTACCGGTTGGATACATACACATTAAAAATGTTATCTGCAGTGTTCATATACCAGCACATGCTTTTTTGTAATGCTGAAACTTTCAATAAATAAAAAACGTAAAAATTGTATTTGTTAATAATTAGTAAAGGGACTTAATGCAATGATATTCTAGCTGGAGACACTGGTGGACAACCGACAACAAAATGCTGCTCTTGGCTAACTGCAAACTGCAAGTACAACAAGATAATACTACAATATTATGTTTTCACACACTGCTTCAAATCAAGCTGGGATCAAGAACCATCTCTTTTAGCTTCCTGTTTTCACACAGGAACTTGATATTATGGTCTTAGTTCAGAAAATGATAACGCCTTTGAATCCGCTTGTTAGGTTGCAACATATGAGACAACAGCTTGTACTAAAATTAGTCATAATTGCAGATTGTGACTTTGTAAACTAATACAAAGCTGCAGACGAGTGCCAATGATTACACTGTATAATTATCTTCAGACTCTCTGAGAAACTAGGATTTGCAGGGACTTTATTTGCTGTACCTCACAAAGGCAGCACAGCAAGGGACCAGGAAGGGGATCAGAAAAGAAGAATTACTAGCTACCCAACGGCCCAGCAGCAGCACCGTTGTGCCACTGTGCTGGCAACTTTGGTACTGGAGCTGACCAGGGTCACCAGCACTGGGACTGAGACAAGGGCTGGGGCAGCTGCCGATGGTAGTGCAGCTCAGGGAGGGTTGGCGCCAGATTCTGCCCCACAACAACCACTGCGGACAGGCGAGAGGAGCTCTCTCCACCACGGGGCCACTGGAGGACTGCACCCATACCACATGGGAGAAGAAGAAATCCATGCTCCCCTCCAAGGCTCTCACCACCATCATGCTTCCACATGGTGGCGGTCAAAGGCAGGAGAGCCTACCTCCCCTATCTGCGAGAGGAGAGCTGTCAAGCGGCCACTCAATCCTCACCCAGCCCTTCCCCCCACCCCAGCCGTCCCCCAGCAACCCGTGCTCATCCTTTATTCCTTTTTTTAATTTTTTTTTATAAGCAGACTTATAATCACAATAAAGTCCTTATGGGATTAAGGCCCCTGCTGGGGTTCGTGGTCATCAGCTTGGTCCTCTACAGCCTCAGCTGGAGGTTAATCCCTAGGAAATGCCCGGTTGTTTGGGACAACAAGCGTAGTCTTTGATGACTGATCCCTTTCTCAACAGGAAACAATCCTGGGATGAGAAATAATGGAGAGAGCATTCTGGAATCGACAGGATAGACTGGCAATGAAACCAGGGAAGCGACATATCAACACAGCTACCGTAACAGCAAGACAAGAAGACAGATGAAATGGCAGCAGACAGAGAGAGCAATAGTGAGTGTGTGTGAGTGAGGTATACCCACAAGTGTAAGAGTGAAAAAAAAAATGAAGGAGATTTAGAGGTGAAAAGAGAGAGAAAAGGCTGGCTTATGGGGAAAAAATAAACAGACAAACAAGGTGAAAACACATCCTCTCCAAAAAAGAGGTCAAGCTGGGTAGCAAAACAACATTGTTATCGAAACATTATTCCGCCTCCAGAGCACAGACTTTCCGGCATGCTTCTGCAGATCTAATGAACCTTTCAGCTCTTATTACTCGGTTCCTACACAGTGAAGCTCGTCTTAAAGGCCACCTGTCTGTACAGCACTTTTCTCTGCTCTCCAGCAGCACTCAACTTCAAAAAGCCCAAAGTGACACAAGGCCCTTTCTTTCCCCAGTGACCCAGCTGACTGCAACTCAAGTGAGTTATCCACTGGCAAGAGATGAGCAAATCTGGGGGTGGATTTAGATTTTTTTTTTTTACTGTACAGTAGTGTGAGGTTTGGGTCTAAAAGAAAATACATGAACAGAAAACTGAATTTATGTGCTCACAGGAAAGCAAAGCATGGGTATTAGATGCACTTTTATTTCCCTCAATGACCAATTATAAATGCAATAATTTGGATAGATGACTCAAAGGTATTAGGGTTTAGAAAATGGGCAAAGCGTAGAACCTAAGCTGATTGGTTAACAGCTTTTAGGTTACCTGCAGGGAAATACCCATGACGAATCCCCTGCACAGTATAATATCAAGGTCCTGCAAATAGGTCTGAAATGACTCCCCCATTAGTTAATCCACCCCCCCCCATTACCTTCTAACTAAAATCCCTCATCCCCCACCTTATCACCACCTACCGGACACCCTTGCTCTTGCCATGCAACATCACTGTAAGGGGATCCATCTTTCCCCTGCCAAATATTTGTTTGACATGGTCTCCACAATTACACTTTACCATTGTTGCCACTGATCATCTCTCACCCACTCACCCCAACTTACCACGTGTCTATTCAAGGGCAAATTGTTAAACATATAGATTGATGCATAGGCAACTACGCACAAAAAGGCTGTGTTTCCATCAAGGTGTGGAGATGACATCACAGACCACAACAGAGCGAAGCTCATGAGGTCTTTATGATATCGCTTCAGCACTAGATGAAAACATCTGCCTAGTTCTGTATTAGGGTTGCTCAGAATTCATCCAACGGAATTGGATATATCAGATTCTGGGAATTTTTTTTTCAGAATTTCAGTATCAAGTACTGAGTACACCTCAGTCTTGCTCATCACTCAGACAACAGCTCCCCTCTCCAAAACACATCACCATAGCAACCAGCTAGATTCACCACAACATCAGCTGATCACTACCCCCCCATGCCCCACTGGCCACCAGTGAAACTAGATTTGTCCTTCAGTCCAGACCTATGGCCTTTACAGGTCCATGATTACTTGAAAGAGCTCCTGGTTCCCTACACCCCTCTGTGACAGCTCCGCTCGGCTGACGAGGGGCTGCTAGAGATTCTGAGGGTGAGTTTAAAATCATCGGGTGCACGTGCTTTTGGATTTGTGGCACCTAGCCTCTGGAATTCTCTGCCATGTCGGCCTCGGGAGTGCGGGACGGTGGGTTGTTTCAAGCAGGCTCTTAAGACTTTTCTGTGGGGGAAAGCCTATTCTGTATTTTCCTGATTGTATTGTATTTATTGTATTCTGTTTTTATCTTGATTGTACAGCGCTTTGAAATATGAAAGGCACTATAACAAATACATTTTATTATTATTATTATCCATAACAAACAAGCAAAAGGCTTGTGTCGAGGTGGTTTAACAGGACAAGGTGCAAGGGGCGGGTCAGTCAAACCACCAAACACAGAACCATTCCAAGTGGACCCTGCACTCAAAACATGTGCCACTATCATGCCAAAGATGAAAAAGTGAAAACTCTTTTATTTCATAAATACGTATAAAAAACTTTGTTGGTGAAGCAAAAGTTAGATGTACTCACATGATCACCTGGGCGCCTTGTCAAAGTGCCAGAGCGACTGATGTAGTACAGCTAACTTTTGCTTCATCAACATGCTGTTTACATTTATTTATTAAATAAAATATGAAATTAAAGTTTTTTTCACTTTTGCATCTTTGGTGCGGTAGTGGCACGTATTTTGAGTGCAGGGGCTACTTGGAATGGTCCATCCATGACAAGGTCTGCTGCTCCAGTATGCCCTATCCAGGCTAATCCCATTATTCCAGGAATGCTCCCCCCCAAGAACACAGCACTTAATAGCGACACTAACAGGCCCCCCATCTTCCATCCCGACCTAGCCCCACTGAAACTGCTGGGAAAAGGGTGGCCTGGGTTACCAGTACCAAACACTTGATACCCAGCAGACACTGCTACTACCAGCCCAGTGTCTGAGAAAGACAAGCCCCAGGGTCCAATGCTGGTTGACCAGGCCCCTCACACAATTTCCCAGCAGACTCTGGGATGATGCACAGACTAGTAGTAGTACTAAAGGGCCAGGTCGGACTCAAAGTATGATGCATGGCTGGAGCAGCTTGGCTGTGGAGGGCTGTGTTACCATGTCTGCCTTCCTTCAAATTGCGATGTGCTGCTGAGCTGACCAACCTGTCAGGAAATCTGAGATAAATGCAGGAGGGCCTGGGGTGGTGGTGGAGTGCTAGTACTGGCCAGACAGCCACCGTGGTCAAGGCCCTGGGGTGCTGTGTGACTGCAAAGTGGTGATGTGATAAACCTATTTTTCCGTGACTCGATGAGACCACCTGTCAGTACATACCTACTGTATCATCCAGCACCAACCAGCAGACAGCATGACAACAGAGTAAAGGCAAGAGAAAGGACTCTAGACAAATCAAGGTAGGGCAGGGGATGGCATGGCATGGAACAGGGAGACTGTGGGACACAAGGCTGGAGGCCACAAGCAGGGTTGAGGCAGGAAGGGAGCGTGGGATATGAAAATACATTACTGTATAAAACAGGTACTGGTGTGGAGGGAGGTTTCTTTTTTTGCTGGTCTTAGGGTACAGAATCTGAATTTCTGATTCTGAATCCAATTCCATTCTGCCACCTCAGTCGTATTCAGAACGGTATCAGACTCAGAATTTCTGAGGATTTTGAGTAGGCTGAGTTTTATCCAGAACAATAACTAAACATTTACTATAACAACACACCATGATTCTGGATAGCCAAATCAGACTGCTGCAAATGTGCTGTACTGGCAGCCTGAGCACAAAAGGATAGGAGCAGACAGCAGTGTACCACTAGAGGTTCGGGAACACATTTTATTTAGAAGGTAAGGAGGTAAGGAGGGATAGAATAACAGGAGGGAGGGGTTAAGTAATGGGAACAAGGAGAGTCTATTACATTATACTGACATAATGTAACTGACATTATACTGAGTACAGTGACAGCAGAAGGAAGGAGGTATCACTACCTCTCTATAGATCACTGGTGAGGCCCCACCTGGAGTACGGTGCCCAGTTCTGGAGTCCTCACCTAAGGATACATGAGAACAGGCTGGAGACAGGGCAGTGTACGGTGACCAAAATGATTCCAGGCCAGCAGGGAAGACCTCACAAGAATCGGCTCAAGGCACTGAACATGTATTCGCTGGAGGCCAGACAAGAGAGGGGAGATATGATAGAGACCTTCAAGTTCCTGAAAGGAATGAACAAGGTAAACTGGGAGGAAATATTTAGCATAAGTAGTGGATTAAGAACGCAAGGGCACGAGTGGAAACAAGATGGGAGGGAGGATTCAAGAGGGAAGTGAGAAAGTTTTATTTCACAGAAAGGGTGGCGGAGCCATGGAACAATCCACCAGCTGGTGTGGTATGCGCTACAACTATCAATGGTTTCAGACACGGCTGGAACAGGGTGAAAGGCTTAGTGGTTGCTCAGTGTGACAGCAGAAGGGTGGGAAGCATGGAGGTGGAAAGTGTGTGTTACAACCCTATATGGACAGAAGATCCTGGGTTTGTGGGGTTTATGGGCAGACTGGATGGACCAGTGGCCTTTTTTCCTGCTGTCAGTGTCTATGTTCCTATTACTTTTTATTTTTTTTTATTTCTTTATCCCCCCCCCATGCTGACCGGCCCCCAGCCCTATCACCCCGGTGTTCTATGGGACTTACCTTGTCTAGGACGAGCCCAGATAGTTGAGCGGCAGGATGAGAGAGACCGTGTCATCCTACCGGTCGGCAGTGTTTCTGTTTTTGTTTTCCCCCCGCCCCCACCCACTGTAGTGTAAGTGTGCCAACCGATAGCTACCGCTTAGAGAGCCAGACTGACGCCGGCCACTGATCCCCTCCCTCCCCAGAGGAGTACAGCAGTCCTTGGGACACTTGAGCCTCCTCACCCCAACTGACCCCCCCCCGACTCCCAAGGTCACTCCTGACCTTGGGTCGCCAGCGTCACAAGCAGTAGCACCACCATTGCACCCGTGGGACAGCGTCTATTACATATTTTAAAATGCTTGTTTATACCCCTAAACATTCTTTTGCACAGCAATTTTTGAAAGGGGGCAATATAAAAGGAAATCCAGTTTTCTACCAGCTATATGGCCCTTCTAGATATGAGATCTCCATTAGGTAATTGGTTCCTCTCGCACCTGCCAGACATAAGACACTTGGCTACGCCTTATGCCTTATCTGAGGAGTTAAATAATTAATGCTCCAGTAATACTCCATAAATCAGTTCTCCCGTCTCCTAGCACTGCAGCAGGATTAACAATCAGGATATAAGCTTCTTTCTAGTTTTTTTTTATAGCACCGTTATTATGCCGTAAGGTAGCTAGAACATATGAATCATATCAAATTAAAAAAATGAGACTAGTGAGTGTGATAGTGAGACAGGCTCAATTTAACCTGAAGTTATAACTCACATCATGTGTAAGTATTTAGGGGACGGACCCTACCAGACAAAAACAAAACCTCTTGTGACCAAAAAAAGTCATTCTATGCTGTAACTTTCAGTTTTTAGCTGGAGAAATTACTTCCTTTTGAGTGACATTTGGTGCTGTTTTGCCACCATAGGAATTTCCCACAAAACACTACTGCTCCCTGTATGTAAACTAGAAACAACTAAAAGGGCCTGATTCACAAAAAGCTCTGCACCTTCTGCACGTGCAGAAGCCTCGGAAAAAGCACAGAATTCAATCTTCTTGCAGTACGTGCACTTGAGGGGGTGCAAAAGCCAGTGGCATTACCCTTATCCAACCTGAGGGTCTGCCATAATGCCTCCTGGCCTACCGTGCAAGTTCACGGAGGTTCCGTTGCGGTCATAGTACCATTGAGCTCTGATGCTGGTTGCCCCCAGCCCTCTGAGCAGGCATGGAGGTCTGTGACCCATAACTGTATTTCCTGAATTTTTTTTAATCTGCTGACTATGCCACTTTTGGATATGGTAGTCCTCTGAGGATTGCTTTATCTCCTAATTTTCCCTGCACTGTGTGAAGCAGGGTATTCACTCTACTGATGGGCCAGGAATTCAACTGGATGCCCAGTGTCAATCCGTAGCCTACCACAGCATGCTCCCAGCCCCTCCAAGCTGGTGTACATGCATGGCAGGTCTTAGGCAGTAGCAAACTCTGCGGTTGCTGGGGGCAACATTTTAAAGGGGGCCCCCAGCCACCTCCAGAGTACCACTTTAATTTTTTTTAATTATTAATATTACTCGTGTTTAAAGTAAAACAACACTCAAGGGCATCACTAGGCTCTGTGGAGCCTTACCATGTGGTGTGATAACATCATAAAATTACTCACTAAAGTAGGTCCCAGCCAATCAGAGGCTGATCAACAGACATGGATTGGATGGGCAGTGGTGCCTCAAAAACTAACATTGCTACCGCTCTCTAAAAAACACAAATCTGTAACTGGTTGTATTGAAAATAAAAGGTTGTGCATTTTGGGAAAAGTAAAATACAAAGTCAGATTAGGTTGGGTAAGGGTCCCATGACTTATCTTGCTGTGGGCCCCCAAAACTGTAAAGTCAGCCCTGTGTATGCATGCAGTGTGGGACCACAGCAGGGAGGCTGGGCGCTGTGGACTGTGCCTCTGGAACATCCATCTGCAAATGCACAGATCTCCGGCCTGGATATACACCTCTGACACACATCCGGGCAGGTTTTGTGGATCAGGATCTAAGAACATTTTGTGGATCAGGATCTAAGGAGCCTTGGGTACTAGTCAATAATCCGGACATACTGGCAATATCTGAGACTTGGTTGAAGCCCTCTGTCCCTGACTCCCTATGTTCACTGGCAGGCTATAATATGCTGCGTGCTGAGAGGTGGGGGCTTGGTTCTGTACTATAAGACTCATCTAAACCTCTCTCTCTCCTGCCCTGCAACCCACTGAAATCTTGTGAGGTTCTACACTCACTGGTATTACTGGGTGGGGCTAAGAAACTTCACATTATAAGTGTTTACATACCTCCCAAGAATTGCATATAAGGTCTGGAGGAACTTATTGATCTCCTACCATTGGTAGTAAAGAAAAATGAAATGATTTGTCTAGGTGACTTCAACCTAGACTGGCTAGACCCCCCACTCCTCCAAACTCGCCTCCACTATCAGTAGGGCCAACCTGACATAACTTATCTCGTCTCCCACAAGGCTCTCTCAGAATGGTCCCAGCTGCACTCTCATCGACTGGATACTCACTAACAGGAAGGACAGAATTTCCTCCACTGGTGTCCTAGCCGACTCAGTTGGCGACCATTGTCCTGTTTACTGTGTGTGGGATGCCTCCCCTCCCTCTTTCCCTCCTAAGATTTTATCTTTCTCCAACTTTTCTGCCCTTGACTCTAGCGCTTTCCTACGTGACTTACAGCTGGTCGAATGGTCTCCCCTTTTTACAACACGTGACGTCAACCGTACCACAGACTACTTCACTGACACCCTACTCTCCCTGCAAAAAGCACATTCCTTTCTCTAGGTGCAGGTTTAAGGGCACAGCTACCAAATGGCTTAAGCAGCTCCTTTTACAGATGCTTAAACTAAGGGATAAGTTATGGACTCACTGGAAATCCTCCTCTCTTCCTGCTGATTTTGGTGCGTACTGCATGTTAAGGAACACCTGCAAGGAGATTCGCATAGCAAAAAGTAACTATTACAGAGAGTTACTTTGTTCCTCTGCTAGTAATCACAAGAGGAATTGGTCACAAATTAATGAGATCTTTGGGAATCATAGACCTCAAACTCCCCACGAAATATTAATAAATGATGCCAGTTGTAACAACCCTTCCACTATCGCTAATGCCTTTAACTCCCTCTTTACAGTGCTTCACAACATCCCTCCATCCTTGTCACTCTCCTCAGTGACTCCCCCACTTCCTCTTGATACTCCTCCTTCTTTGGAGTTAACCCCTGATACCAGGCAGGATGTCCTGAGGCTACTAAAAACCATTCCGTCTCATGGCAGTGCAGGTCCTGATGGACTGAAACCAAGGATCCTTAGACTGGCTGCCTCCCTTCTTGCTACCCCTGTAACTAGGCTTTTCAACCTGTCAATCTGCTCCTCTACTGTGCCCTCAGCTTGGAAAACCACTAGGACTATCCCTGTTTTCAAAAAAGGTGACCCTAAGATCCTAACTAACTACCATCCCATTGCACTACTCCCCACTCTTAGCAAGCTGCTCGAAAAGTGAATCCATCGTCAGGTATCCAACCATTTACTTAACTTTAATCTTCAATCTCTTGTCCAGCATGGTTTTAAGGCTTGTCACAGTACAACAACTGCTCTCACTCAGTTCACTAGTGAGGTTAAGTTTCATATGGATAATGGCCTTCTTACAGGTGTGGTTTTTACTGACCTTACCAAAGCATTTGACTTGGTTAATCACCCCCCTGCTTTTATGCAAACTTAAAGCACTTGGGGCCTCTGGACCCACCTTATCCTGGTTCAACAGCTATCTTTCCTGCCGGTCTTAATCTGTCTCCTTCTGTAAAGTCCTCTCTCTCCCTGCCCCTAATTCCTGTGGTGTCCCCGAAGGCTCAGTTCTCGGCCCCTTGCTTTTCTCCCTATTTATAAATTACCGTCCAACCCTTCCTTCTCACTGCCGGACCCTTATGTACGCTGATGATTTGGTCCTCTTCACTGCCTCTAAGTCCACTGATGTCATCAGCAACCACTTTTCCCTTGCTCTCCAACAAATCCAATCCTGGCTCACCTCACATTATCAAATTCTTAATGTATCCAAAACTCAGGCCATGCTCTTTGGGTCCCTTAAAAAAAATCTAGTGCTGAGTCCTCTAAGCTTCAGGTCCTATGCCTTGATGGTTCCGCCATCACAGTAACAAACTCCTTTAAATACCTTGGGGCCAGACTTTACCCTGCCCTTGACTTTTCTTCCCATATTAGCAAGATTTGTAGAACTGTCAATTCCAAAACTGGGGTGGCCTACCGAGTTTGTCACATCCTCACCCCTGCTGCAAGGATCTCTGTTGCCTGGAGTGTTCTGCTCCCTGGCCTCAGCTACTTTCTCCTGGTCTCTGCCCAGGCTAAAGTGGGTGTACTCCATAAGTGGGACACCACCTATAACAATATCTGCAGGTTTGCCCTGTCAGCCCCTCGCCTCACCCACCACTGCTTGCTTTACTCTGCCTTGCCGTGGCTATCTCCCTCGCACCTCCGCTCCTATACCCTAGGGTGCTTCATTGACTCCGTTACTCAACACCCCCATCCTGCCTCACTAGGGGCTATGTTCAACCCTGTGGTACACACCCGACCCCTGGGGGCCGCAACCTCTGCCCTGTTCTCTGTTCCGCGCTGTTTGACTAAGATGGGAGAGCAAGCATTCTCCCATCTTGCCCCCAAATTCTGGAACTCTCTACCTCTCCATATTAAGAGCTGCAAATCTGGCCCTACATTCAAAAAGTCCTGCTCTCACACTTAAATGCACTCACTATTTGCAACTGCCCTTGTACGTGATGCTTTTATTTACTGTATTTGCTTCCTAGCTAGCTATTATATTCTGGTGCCATTGTTTCTAATGTTTAGATTCCTATGACTCTTCCCAGTTATAGATCACGCATCCTTGTGTGGGTGTGATCAATCTCTGGTCTGTGATGTACTGCCTATCCCTGCGTGGATATCTGTGTTCTTCACCTGTACTTTGTTCAAATGTGTCACTGTATTTTTCTGATATCATCTGTACTCTCCTGGGTCATGCCTGAAAATAGGCAGGTCCTTGCCTAGAGCACTTACCCGGTAACCAAAAGCAACTACATAAATACAGACAAACAATGTGTGTGTCTTCAGGGAGGACTCTGATCATTAGATAATGTTAGACTGCCTTTTTGTTGTGGGGCTGTCTGAGGCTGCAGTGAGCTGGTTTAGGTCCTGTCTTCTTGTGTTTTTTCTTATGTTTTTACTGCACAAATGGGAACTTTTAAGACATCTTCCAAAGGAGTGGTATCTGGTGTTCCCCAAGGATCCTTATTAAGGCATATTTTTTACAGCATTTCAATGCTGCCACTCGGAAATGTTATTCGAAAGTACAATCTGAATTTTCATAGCTATGCTGATGACATGCAAGTTTACTTCTCTGTTCAGACATGGCCATAGGATGTTTTATTTATTTATTTAGTTTTTGTTGACCGAGTAAGAGCACTAAACAACAACAATGTCTATTTTCAGGCACGATCCGGGACAGTTACAGACAAAGCCAGCATATTATAACAGGGGAGTTCCAGACAACATACAGCACAGAAAACAGTGGGGTACACATAAATACATGGTATATAATGAATATACAGAGAGTACAAGGAATTCAACAGGCAATCATCACTGAAAGGAAAAAAAATAACACATGTAAGTACAGAGGGTGCCATGAAACAGGATGGGAAGAATTACCCAGAGGACTAACAGGGGAGTCAAAAGTAAGTGGCCAGCAACTTGGTTCTAAGAGCAGTGAGCTGGTATAGGGGAGTCCCAGAAGTGCTAGTGGGGACATGGGGAGAGACAAGAACCAGATCAGTACTCCAATTAGTTTAGGGGCAAGAGCATTTGTCCCTGATTTGTAGGTGACTTTTGAGGCCATTTTTAAAGATATGGTAGGACTGTGCGTGTTTCAGTTCCTTAGGGAGAGAGTTCCAGAGTTTTGTTCCAGACACCGCAAAGGCATACTCGTCCATCCTAGTGTTGTATTTGGGGCTGTCCGGTGGGGAGTTGTCCATCGAGCGCATCATCGATAACTTAGATGCCTGCCTCCGTTAGTTAAATATGTGGTTGGCTGAAAATTGTTTGCAACTGAATCTTGAAAAAAACAAATCTGTTTTGGTACAAAAAGTCATTTAAACTGTTTGGCAGTAGCATGGCTGAAAGAGTGCTCTATGAAAAAGGAAACGAAAATGTGGAAGGGGGGTAAAAGGGGTAAATCCTGGAGAGCAACACATTTTTTTTGTTTTGGCCTTGGCCTTACATTAGTAGAAGGTAAATTACTGGAAACCATATTTAAAAACCTACATAATCATTTGGAAGGAAACAGGCTGATCACAGACTGTCAACACAGATTTTCCAATATATCTGGCTATAATTTTTCTGGAGGATTAAATGCAAGAATAGGCAAATGGAAAGTGCCACAGGAGAGACTGTTGAAGAGTTAGACTAAAAGGAAAAGAGGCCATATGGATACATATATGACTAATGGCAGGCAGCAGATCATTGGCAGGCAGTCAGGTGGTACACAAGTGGGGTACTCCAGGTGCCAGTGTTGGGCCCATTCATGTTCTTCATGTACATAAATGATTTGCACACAGAAATACTGTAAAAGGGTGGGTACCCAGATTTGGTGCTGCTGATGCTGTTATTTATTTATTTAAAATACATTTATTTAAGTTTGGGAGTGAGTCCTCAGGTGGTAAACTGAGTATGAAATTGGTTGATGGACAGGAAGCAGAGGGTGGAGGTAAACTGAATTCACTCGGAATAAGGGAGGGTGACCAGTGGGATACGTCAGGGCTCAGTACTGGGTCCATTCCTCTTTAATGTTTCTGTTACACTGCAGAAGAGCTGGAAGGGAAGGTATGCCTCTTTGCAGATGACACCAAAGTCTGCAATAGGGTAGACACTCTGGTGGGGGGGGGGAGAAAATGTGCAGAGACCTGAGAAAACCTAAGGCGTGGTCAAGGGTATGGCAGCAAGGTTTCAGTGTGAAAAAGTGCAAATCATGCATCTTGGGCACAAAAACCATGAGGTAGACTATGACATGGAAGAAGAGGTATTGATGGTCACCAGACAGAAAGGAGACCTGGGAGTAATCATATTCGATTACCTCAAAGTGGCAGAGCAGTGCGACAAAGGAGTAGGGGGGGCTAGTGGGATGCTGGGGAGCACAGAGAGGAGTATTACCAACAGAAGAAGGGAGGTGGTGTTACCAATGTATAGATCATTGGTGGGACCCTCTGGAGTACTGTGTCTAGTTCTGGAGACCACATCTCAAGAAAGAGACAGACAGGGTTGAGGCTGCCCAGAGGAGGGCAACCACAACGGTGCAAGGGCTGCATCAGAAGCCCGATGAGAAGAGGTTAAGGCAGCTCAGTATGTACACCATAGAGGAGAGCAGGGAGAAGTGAGGATATGAGAGAGACCTATAAATACCCCATGGAGCTGAACAAGGTACAGGAGGGGAGAATTTTTCAAAGGAGAAGGTGCACAAGAACAAGGGGACATGCAATGAAGCTGCAGGAGGTAAATTCAGGAGGGATGTGAGGATAGTCTTCCAGCACAGGTATTGGTCAAGTTCAGGTAGGTGCGAAAACTGTGGTGGGCTTCAAACATGCATGTGATAGGCAGAAGGGAACCCTAGCTGGGAAGCAGTTGGAGGGGGGAGGTAGACGGAGATCAGGTAGGGTCTGCAGTGAAGGTATAGGCAAGAAAAAAAGAGGCAGACTAGGTGGGCCAAGTGGTTCTTATCTGCCAAAAAATTCAATATTTTTATGTTTCTATGTGAAATATTCTTTGCTGAAAAGCATACTGAGTTTAGGACAACTCATTTTCAGATGTATCCAGGGAGAGGGTACAGGGGAACACTAAAAATAATGATACAATGAGGTGTGCAAATAAATAGATGATACAAATTGTGGTTAAATATAAAAATTCGAACACATGTGTAAATGAGGCACAGTACAATATAAGCAGGCACACAGAAAAGGTGTCCCAGAAGGCAGTTAAAAGCAAAGCAACAAGGTACAGTAGGTATGGACAAAGCTATACCACAGGGAACAGTAAGCAACTCCTAGGCAGAAGGAAATGGGGTAGTAGAAGTGAAAGGCGGTGTAAGGGAGAATTAGCAGGATAAGAATTGGAGGAGTTCAAGTACAGGAAAAGACATGGGAGCTGTGGTCACAGAGATGCTTGAATGACAATAGCCCAAGGTATTCCGTTACCAAAACGGAATTGTGAAGCACTAATTTACTAAAATGCCACTAAACCAAAATACAAAAAGGAGGGGTTCCACCTACAAAAATGTATGTTACTTTGCACTTGCTACTACTCGCCTCACACACCACTGCACTTCATATACTGGTCAGGGCTGACTGTCCCCTTAGGCAATGCACACATTCAATCTAGGATGTCTAGTAGACAGTATTATATGCAACTATTTCCCTTCCTCCCTCGCTGAGCTTCTAACTGTGCCATCATGCTCCTCATATGTTCTTAGATCCTTAGATCAGGCACTGTTGTATGTATTTAAATGCTGCACAAAACTGGGAAAATTTGCCTTTTTCCACTTCACACCAAAACTTTGGAACTCCCTCCCGCTGATTATCTGAATTAGCACTATACATCAAGGGCCCTATATTCAAAAGTGGCCAGCTGCATCGCAAAAGTCCAGGTTCCACACATTTCAGTTACACCAGCACAAAACACTGGTATATTCAGATGATGCGCAGTAGAATGCGATCGCGCATGTCAAGCTAAATATCTCAAACATGTGCAATTGTGCAGTGGGAGATGCATGGTAAGTGTCCCGAGACCTGTGTGGGTCATACAGAAATGCATGATGGTGGCCACATACATGCATGCAGAAGTGCAATATTCAGCCAGAGCACGCAAAATTGCCTCATTGCACAGTACGAGCACATTCCCCACATTTGCATCTCACTACTGGAATGTAGTGAGGCCATTTGCATACCACTGGCATGAGCAGATCCAGCTTTGCAGGGCAGCCCCACCACTACACAAAACTGAACAGGAGGTACTGCAGCCCAGCAGGCTGGTGTGAAGGTATGTGTGTGTGTGTGGGTGGACTGCAGTGACCTGAGTATAGTGCTACCGCCCATGGCCATGTACAGGGTCAGACTGGGGTATAGGAGGCCCACCTGGACAGTGACTATGGGAGCCCACCTGGACAAGCAATATGGGAGAGCCCAGGGTGACACGCTCTGATCAGTATGCCAGATGACTGTGATACACTAGCCCTGTATGCATCATACAGTCGTATACAGTGCCCCACATAGCCCATTATTATGGGAAAGGGTTGAGACATGCAAAGGATGTCAGGGTGTAGACGGTGACTGGGTACCCAAGTGAGTAGGCGCACCTGGAACTTTCCAGACAACCTGGCTGGCCACCCCACCACTGGCCAAGTACATGCCCATGGTATCAGCACAACCAACACCGGAAGGGTCCGGTGTCCGTGTGGCATGCCCATACCACCTAGAGGCTGCAGATGGTGCCACGCCTGCCCTGCGCTGCCCACAGCTGTGCAATGTTCACCACTTAAACACCACACTGACCCACCATGGTGCCCCTGTGGCACTGTCACACTGCATGGGTGGCATCGGTGTCATGTGTGTGGCTCCAGGTGGTGTGGGACTGGCACGGGCATGCTGTGGGCACAAATGGTGTCCCACCATGGGTGTATGCCACTGTTCAGACCCTAGACCATGCCATGCTGCCACCGATACCACCAGGCCACCTGGGCACCATTACCCCAGACGTCACCATGGGTGCATGCCACCATTGGGTGGTGCCCTGAAGGCCACATGGGTGAAGACAATGGCCCCTAGTACATGTGCTGCACTGTGGCTGTCCACACTGCCGGTGTGCCAGGGGTGCGCCCAACGGCACCAGCATGTGGCAGCTGGGTGTCTATGTCCTGGGTGCGGTGTGTGGGGGGGGGGTCGTCTGAGTGGTGCAAGGGGTGTCACAGCACCTGTGGCTTTGGGTACTGCCGTCCTGGTATGACTGCTGTGTGTGGGTGCCTGGAGCACATCTGGGTGCACATCCAAGGGTTGTCTCAGGAGTGCCCGTCTGCAGTTCTGCTTCCTGCCTGTGGGTGGCTGGCCAATTTAGGCCATCCTTTTTTTGTCCTATCTTTGCGTGGCATATTTCTGAGATGCACGGCACATGCACTGCACATTTTGGCTGAATATTCCCACATGCAGCACATTCATGTACCCGCCCCCTGTTTCTGCACTGCATACATTATCTATGTGCAATCACGCATTCCGACATGTGCGATGTATCCCCCGTTTGAATATTGCGCATCCCTTCTGAATATGTGGGGCCAAGTGTGCAAAACTGTATTAAGGAAAAATCTGCTCCAGGATTATTTTTGTTCCTGTACTTACTCTGTCACCCATATACACTTTTTTTTCCTTTAATGCTCAACCTCCAAGCAATGCCTTCTAATTTCACTTCTGCTTACATGATGATTATCTAATATATATGTACATATGTTCCTTCATATTACTTATGCCATGTTTTGTAACATGTTTGAAAAGCATATTGTTTTCATCCTCTGTCTACCTTATGATGTGCTTATTCAACTGTAACCTCCCAGGTCAAGCCTGAAAATAGATGATCACTTTGTCTAGGGTACTAAAGTTAGATAACTAAATTCCGACTCCTTACTTTTTGTATTACTTTTGGTTCTTGTCTTGGTCTCCTATGGATCATTTACCATTAGTTTTTGTTTTATTTTTTACATTTTTGACAGTTTCTGTAACTTACTTTTTTGTAAGTTAAGTATTCACTGCCACAAAGCAATAAAGATGGCAGCACCCATCATTTTGATCTTGACCCCAGGCATATTCCAACCCCTGACATTACGCACTTCCAATCCTTCTCTAACTTTCCTGTTTAAGAGCAACAAACCACTTAAAGTATTGTTTTTTTTGTGTTCAGCATATGGCGGGGTTGTGCTGGTTTGTGAGGTCATTAGTTCCAGATGTCCTACAACTGTGTGCTGCCCTGACCACTCCAGCTTAGAACAATGACAGAAGGCCTGGCAAAGGTGTAGGTGCTTCAAGACCTATAGCACTGAGCAGGAAAGGGGAAGAAAGGCAAGTGCAATTATCATTAAGTGTCATTCAATTTGGACTTTTTCCTTTTCTAACATTATTACCACACTGCTGCTTTAAAGGAGCCATTCCAGGTGGCCAGGTTTGGATGTCTTGTCAACCTTCTTTAAGACACAGCTAATCCAGACCATTCTGAATGGCTACCCATCCTAACTTTTCTAATAGGAGCTAATCCAGTCTATCAGGATAGGATATCCAGTCAAACCTCTATAAGAGGGGCTCATATAGCAAGGACACTTTATTAATTCAAATGGAATCTGCCAGCAGTAGCAAACCCTACTTACAGCAGTGAATGCTATAATGATATCAAGAGTGGCTCTTGTTTAATACTGAAGAGATTCAAGTGTACATCATGTTCTGGCTTCCTGTTGCAACACTAGGCACTGTGTCTAGTTATTAAGATTAAAGCATCTGCCACTTTGGCAGGGCAAGGACGCACAATCCATTCTGCACAATTCATTGGGCACTAAGCTGATATGATTTCCGATGCATTGGCACTTCAAGTTTCTATCTTCAGACCGCAAAATGATTGATTTTCATATTGCCGTGACAGCCCTGTCTAATTAAATTCTGAGCCCTGGTTTTAGTAGTTTACCAGTTATAACATTGCTGTATTGCATCTGCTGTACCAGAAACATTCACTGTAATTAAGTGTGAATAAACCTTGTTTTTTTGACATTCTTCTTCTAGAATGAGAAATCCGGACATGTGTAAAGCATGTTTAATACCTCCAGTGTATTGTTTTATGTATTTTATTTTAAATAGTCTTATTTTTCGCTTATTTAATGTGCCTTGTTAGTGCTGCCTTTTTCTTGCCCAATATTCATTTATTCACTAGTTCAGCGGGCTTCTTAGGTATGTGTACAATAGGGTATAGATCCAAACTGAATGTTAACTGCTTATGCAACATGAATGCTGGCTGTTCCTGTTTCTGCCCCAGGAGGGGACTGCCACTCTTTCAAAAGACCATTGAACTTGGTCGTGGGGCAGAGGAACCCCTCTAATAGAGGGTTCTACGCCTAGAGGTGCCGCAGAGACAAGGTCCTCTTTAAAGGTACTTTAGGGAGTTTAATGATGATTCTTTGCAAGGAGAGAGGGAGCCGCCAGAGAAGGAGGGGTAGATGCTGGAGCAACGAAATGCAAGTTTTAGGGAAGCTGGATCATGCTCTGAAAACAGTGCTTAGAGGAGGCAAACTGGGTAGCACTCTGCTCTACTGAACCACTGGCATAACTTTTTAATTCACTGGTTCAGCAGGCAACTTAGGTGTGTGTAGTAGAGGTTATGAATGCTTAAGCAGCATACAATTTGCCTGTTCCTCTCTCCCTTGCAGGTGGGGACTACATCCTGTTGAAGTACCACTGAGCTCAGACATGTGGAACAGGAACCCATCCTGAAGAAGGTTCACCCCTAGAGATGCCACAGGGACAAGGTCCCTTTTACTAAAGTTACCTTAGGAAATGCAGTAATGACCCCAAAAAGACAAAGCTGAAGGCATAGTGGCGTATGTACAACATCACAGTGCTTTTTTCCCTATGGAAAGAGGAACCCGAACTAGCAATATAGGCATACTAGGCAGGTGAGACACCGTCCAGGCATGAATTCATGACAGAATTAATATTTTCAGTATGGGGGAGATGAAACACCCCCTAGTGGAGGAAACCTCTGGGAATCCCAAGGTCTAAGGTTGCCTTCCCTTCAAGCTTGCTGTTTATTATGCAGAATGTTCCAAAAATGTGCTTGATAGCTTGGTGAAATCCAAATGATATAATGAAATGTTAGCTTAAGTACTGCTTGGAAATACTGAATGGAATGGGTGGCGGGGGTGGGGGTGCAGAACTGAAAATTTGAGTATGGAACTATTATAACTCTCACTCCATCTTCCTAACCAATCTTGACAGTGTCACAAAGATCTATCAGTATGACTGAAGGTGCCCCCAACGAAATGAGGGTCACTGTTAGAGGGTGTGGACCAAGCTACCAGCTGACTCAAAGAACACAGAGCCCTTCTGAGAAGAGATGACAGCTGCTGTATGATGTAGATACCCAACCACTGTCCCATGATGAGGCTTAAAAGGACACTGTCAACCCCTTAGTTCTAAGTGTCCCTAGTTTGAAAACACATTTTATGATTGCAAACATTCTGTAAAGATTGCTGATGTAGCTGGTAGTTTGATTCTGATTCTTTTTTCTTTAAAAAAAAGTGAAAAACAGGTCGCTCAACATACTGGTGTTACCACACCAAAACACGTTTGTTTATATTCCTTGATCAATTCCAACTGCATCTTTCCTGGACCTGGGAACACCTACAACATAGTCTAACCACTTATGATGCACTGGGAGTTTAGGAGGCTACTGCCTCATGAGTGACTGCACTGTTTGGGTGTGTTTCTAATGCTCAGGAAGTATGTAGTAAGAACAGATCCAGGATTGTAAACAAAACAAGATTGTTTATAAACATACATTAGTATGCATTTCAGTTCTACTAAACAAGAAGTCAGACAAAACAAACAGCAACATCAATGAATTTTAGAGAAGGTACGCAATCATGAAATGTAGATTTTTAACTAAAAATAATATGATGAAAAACAGGATGACAGTGTCTCTTTAAGCTATGATGGGCAACGCAGAGTTCAGTCTGTATCACATTCCAGTGAGAATTGTAGCCAGGGTGAACGTGGGATTCAGCCCAACTAAAGGAATGGGAGCAGAACGAGACCTGGCAAGGCCATAAGCAAGCTGGCTGGAGAAGTCAAGACTCAAGCAGTAAATGAGTTTGACAATGCTTCCTGTGCTGGTCAGTGCAGCTACAGCTTGGGCTACAGGACAACTCAGGCTACTGTACAACCCGGGTAAAGCGCAATGATGACTCAAACCACAGTTAGACCCTTTGGAATGTAGACCATATGCTAAGCCTAGAAGGAATGAAAAGTGCAGCCAGACTGGATATGTATATGTGGAAGGCCCTGCTGAGTGAGGGAAGACTCCCAAATATGGTAGTATAGTACTCCAGCAGTCAGGAGCACACACAGCCCATATCATAATAGTTGTGGGTGTGCTGAATTTTTGGTCATGAAACATCTAAGTAAGAAATCCAGGCATAAATTTATCCAGAGCCCAAAGTGATAACAGTCAATTCCTCAATACCTGAAAATCCATACCAGATTTTGCCTAATGCAACCTACTGCAGCAGATCTCCAAAGAAGCAGGAATAAAACTGAACCAGCTAAACAGTAGAACAAATGAAGACAACGGAATGGCGTGGAGCACGACACACAGAAGCTAATCCACAAAAGTACTTAAAAGACTTGGAAAGCCAGAAGGCCTCAGGTGAGGCCACAGTATGCAGCAAGATTGGTTGTGTGAAAGTTTGCATAATATACTAACAAAAGCGAGGAGAAGAGCAGGGACATACACTTCCATAATGTATACAACACCTTAGTGAAGGTTCTACCACCATACCCAGTGAAGAGGTGGGGATGGGCAAGAATCTCTGGGGCAACTTCTGCTTCTAGGGATAATGTCGTGCTTTGTCTCACCAGGAGCCACTCCCTGTGTAACTGTACAGTTCCCAGTCTTGACTTCTCCCATCATCCCTGGAGACATGGCCCACTGAGAATTCATCTATAACAGACTCCATGCTACCCTAATGGAACTCACTGGGCCATGCTACCTGTGCTTCTTCGGGTAAGACCACATACTGCCCCGTTTACTTCTTCTTCTTCGACACACACACACTGACCATACATCCCATTGTCTCCGGGGATAAATGGAACCACTCTTGATTAGTCAAGAAACAGATTTTGAAGTTGCATTACACTGTACACCTTTATCCCAGCAAGGTAACCTGGGAAAGGTTACCTTAAACCATTCACTTCACTCTGCAGTTTGCATTAACTATTGCGAATGCAGTATAACTCTGTACCTTGCAGTATAACGCTGTACCTTTCTGGTAATAATGCTGGGCAGCGGACAAGGCACTTTAGCCATTAGACATTGTTTGCAGAACTCCAACATTTATTTACACAGCACGTGCACATCACTAGTTGCTGAGGTGGGGTAGTACGATCATATCTCAAGCGATACCCTGCCTAGCTCCCATTCATAAATCAGCATTAAACAGCTGTTATCATTCAGTACCGACTGACATTATTGTACACTGTCCTGGATTAGCCCGTCACTGGTTTTAGCCTTAGCAGCATACAATATTTAACATACTTCACGCTTGCCAATAGATTCCTGCTTCGAGCTATTCAAGAGATTGCAGCATTTGGAGTAGCGTCAAACTACAAGCTCACTACAGACAAAACGGAGGTAATGCCTTTAAATTATGGGATACAAAGACATGAGATTACTGCACTGGGCCTCAGATGGCAGGCAAATCAGCTGAAATATCTGGGGATGCTGGTAACCTTATGCTCACAGGATATGATCACTCATACCCTAGACCCCTTGCTGAAACAACTATCACAGCAGCTGGATAGGTGGGTACACTTACCCCATACCTTGTGGAGGAAAATTAATCTGGGGAAAATGAACCTCCTCCCTTGGGTGTTGTACCCCCTCAATATGATAAACACAGTGGTGCTGAAGAAATGGTTTGATAATTTACACCATTTGATTTCTAACTTTATCTGGGCAGGTAAGAGACAGCCCACAGGGCCTATCACAAACTAGTAGCACTCACACTGCCAGGGGTTTAACTAACTGAACCTCTATATTTGATATATTAGAATTAACTGCAGAAAATACTTGCAGTGGGTGAAAGAGCCCCCCACCGCAGGATAGGCTGTATATACCATTATGTCTGCAAACTGAACACAACCTTTGTGTCAAGAAACATATAGATCCAAAGGCACTCATTTATATCAGCGCTAAGAAACTGCTCAGAAGCCTCAAAGACACTCCACTGGCTTCCTCAATTCACATTCACAGTCAAATGTGTTAAACTGTCACCCCTATATAATACACTGCGGTCTTTAATATGAAACCCTAATTACAAATTGTGGGGAAACCTATTACTCAGAAGCTCTAGCAGGACCTGGGAATTACCAGGATTGAAGAGATTACCTTTGAAAATAAGCTCATTAGTTTTGCCACAAATACTGCTATATGTGGATGGAACAAGTATGAGCTGAAATTTTGCTATGGCATAAACAAAGATATCCTTGTTAGTTTGTTCTAGGATGAGTCTGCTGCCTTTTCTGGGCTACCGACAGATAGTTTGATCGCCTCTACAACTAAGGTGCTCAAGGTTGGTGGTGTGATCGATGATACGTGACAAAATATCTGAGGGGAAGTATACGTTTTGGAACAGCATCTCCATTATAAAGTAATGGTGCTAATTAATCTGAATTCAAATTATAAAAATGACAAAAAGCTAAAATCAAAAAATATCGTGTCTTACAATTTTAGAGAGACGAGGACAATAGAACTGAGGCAGTGCTACTTGGAGTCTTGGAGAAGGTGTGCATTGTAGTGTTCCAGAGACGCTGCCTGTCTCTAAAATGTACCTGTCAGTACAGCATCATAATGGAAAACAGTGAATGGCTATACTTGTTTATTAAGTTTTTTTTTATTTATTCATTCTTGGATTACAATACCTCTGAGCACAGACAGCTCATTTACAAAGTTCCACATCAGTGGGGAGGGAAGACAAAACATACAAAGGGGGTAAAAGTACAATCTTTCCAAAACAGTAGAATAAAGTGAGGAAATATATATGTATCTATATGAAGTTTTATCATTCTAATAGGAGGAAAGCGTAGATGAGAGGTGGTAGGTTAAAGATGGGAGAAAGAAAGGCAGGAAGTGGCAGCCATAGGCCTTGTCAAACTGGTGTGTGGCAGGGTAGGACGGGGGTGAGGTGGGCAGGGGTAAGAAAGGTAGGAGGCGGCAGCCATAGGCCTTGTCAAGCTGGTGTGGGAGGGGGAGGGATGGGGGGGGTGAGGTGGGCGGCGTGGTAAGAAAGGTAGGAAGTGGCAGCCATAGGCCTTGTCAAACTGGTGTGAGGTGGATGGGGCTTACCAGGGGCCTTGTCAAAGTGAGAAAAGGGGGTATAGCCTTGGAATTATAGAGGTAACAGCAGAGATTCAGGGTTATCCAGTTGTGAGAAGAAGATTGAATGCTAGTAGATGAGAGTCTCAGATGAAGCAGTCACAAGAGCAGTTGGCCGTGAGATGTTGGCGTAACTTCAGTTTGAATGGTCCCAATTTAGGTAGGGTAGTTATATCACTATGAAGAGTATGAAACCAGTGAGGTGCTCTGTAGGCAAATGAGCATTGCCCCTTGGCTGTCCAGCATCTAGGAACATGGAGATGATGGCTGTTCGAGCTTCGCATATGCTGTGTACTACAATGGGGCTTAGCAGGTTTGCGGTGCCTGATGGCAGGAGGAAGAGAAGTGCTTTTTTGGCTAAAAGACAGGTTTGGTATTGGATCCTCCCAGAGAGCTATAGCCAACCAGTCTCAGTGTAAAGATCACAGGTGTGTGTGAAACATGTGGACCCCATGAGTAGTCTGCATGCCTTGTTCAGAGCAAAGGATATCCTGTGCAACGAAGACATAGGGGCTGCTCCATAGATTACAAGACCATAGTCTATAATGGATATGACGGAACTATATATAGCAAGCTGGAGGGCTTCTGGAGTAAGGCAGTGTTTACGTCTATGTAGGAGACCAATCTTGACGTTGACAGCCCTGTCTACATCATCTATATGTTTAGCATAGGATTGTCAGCTGTCTAAGGTGACCCCCAGGTATCTGAAATGTGGTATTTGTTCAAGAGGGACTCCAAGACAGTTTCTGATGGTAAATGCATGGGGTTTGTGCTTGTTTTGGGTGCTGCTAAACATCATTACTTTTGTTTTCTTGTAGTTGAGGATCAGTAGAGACCAGTGCATTTCTTGTTATTTTTTTCCACATTTCTTATTTTTAAAAAATGTCTTCTTATTTCTTATTTTTTTATAATTTCGTTTTATTTCTTGTTATTTTTTTTCTTTAATTAAGATGTACAAAATAGGTACAAAACCTTAATTTAACATCTAAAAATCACAATATTGTATATTTCATGCCCTCAAACTAGCATAAATGCAGAATCTGTAAGCAATAACACATGACGAGGTGTAGGTTTGCGTGCTGATAAGAGCAGCTTAGGGGTGTACTAAGGCAGCAGGCGCTTCCTAGGCGTGCTCTTATCAGCACGTAAACCCACACTGAGTGTGTTATTGCGCTTATAAAATGGGCCCTTTGTAAAGTAATTTTTTTTAATGTGTAAAAAAAAAAAAAAAAGAGAAATATAAGAAAAGGTTTAAAATTGTGAAAACAGTGAAAAAATAGTCCCTAGTATTAAGTTTCTGTGGAATGTATTTATTGTGTCCCCCGCACAGAAAAAGTTACTCATACATTTACAGTATGTGTTTTCTTTATTGTTTTTTTTTTTTTATTTATTTGTTTGGCTGTGTTTACTTAGGGAATTGAACTGTTAAGAGAGGAGCGTGTCTGTTGACTGGGAGCAAGCGTGTCCCTCAACAGACACCGTAGAGAGCACAGAGAATATTTCTTCCTGTTTCCTGGTTTCGTTTTATGGGAATATTTGGGTCGTTATTTTATTTTAAAAAAGTAAAGCGAGTGCCTGCTGAGTGTGTGAAGAACACTGCTGCGTTGCTGGTTACCGATGGTGCGTCGGGTAGGTGGCTTTCGCTTACGGGATTTGCCGCCGTTTGAAAAAAAAATTACTGTTTCGTTTTGTTGCCATTTGTCGGCGGTAGTTTTGAAAAGCTGATAATGGTGCAGAGGGCAGACAAGCTGTGAGACACATATATAAGGTACGAGGTTTTTGTTGCTTGAGATGGAGTACGATATGTTACTCAATGCACTGTTACGTTAATGTGCTGTCCACGACTGCTGTTGTGCTGCCGCTTCAGTGAGCTCTGCCAGTCAACGTTTCTGTTAATGCTTGGCAGAGCTCATTAATTTTTTTGGTCATTTGGCTTCTTGGTGGGCAGTAGTCCCGGTTGGCTACAATATCATCTGATAAGGACACAGCTCAGATGATGCTGTAGCCAATCAGTGCCTTGGGATTTCTTAGCCCATTTTATAATGCTTGTTAATAATTAAAAAGCAAGCGTTCGGCAATATTCAGTATCTCCTTTTTTATATTTTGCCTTCTGTCACTGACAAGTGGGGTGTTTGCCCCCCCCCCCCCAAATCACCACAAAACAGAATGCCCTTCTTACTACATACTTCTTCAAGCACGGAGAAGAACCGGAGCATGCATCATGAGGGTCTACTAAGTACTCACTACTACTCTGCTAGTGAAAGAGTGTGTTAAAGAGGTCAGAAAGAGAGAATAATGAGAGGAGACTTGGTTCCGCTCAAGAGCTTCGATACCCACCGCCAGTGGCAGGGTGACTGACTGCGCCACGAGCTGGCAGAGAGACGAAGCAGCCCCCTTTGTGGTTGTTACCTGCTGACCGTCGGCCGCCGGGAGAGGGGTCCTGCTCCAAGTACTGATCCGTAGTCGTCAGAATATTGAGTGAGACAAACACTTTGGGCTGATTAGCTGATTGTGAAAAGAATCGGCTGCAATTAAACGAATGAGGTGCAAAGCGCAGAGATGTGTGCTAGGAGCTAAATGGTATGTTTTAACTCAAGTTACTGATGCAAAAGCACACCAAAACTAAAAAAAAAAAAATAGTGTAAAAGTAGCGAAAAAAACATGTTTTTTTTTTTTTAAAGTGAACAATTTGTTTTATTTCTTTTTTTGTCAGGATTTCGTTTTATGACTAGAATTTCATTTTATTTCGTGCTATTTCGCATCTGCGATTTGCATGGGTCTCTAAGGAGCAGTTTATGTTTAGAGAACCAGTACTCCACTTCCGCAAACCCACTCTGAAGGTGAATTTCCAGTTGTTTGGGGTCAGGCTGCTGCTTCCGTCTGCATAGAAGAGGATCCTTTGGTGGTAGAAACAAGGTAGGTTATTAAGGAAGATGCTGAATAGGAGTGGCCCCAGGATTGAGCCCTGTGACACACCAGAGCAGACGGGCTGTTGGTCAGACACAACATTGGCCATTTTCACCTGTTGAGAGTGGTCTTCAAGATAGCTTTTGAACCAAAGTGTTGTGTCAGAGGAGAGGCCAGTAGTGGTAAGCTGTTGGAGAAGTAGTGAGTGATGGACAGTATCGAGCACCTTAGTGAGGTCTATGAAGGCAGCTCCTACTAAGGTGCCCTGATCCAGAGACTGATGAATAAAGACAGTGAATTCCATCAGGGCTGAGGTGGTGCTGTGACTCTTCCGGAACCCGTGTTGCTGCGGGCATTGGATAGAATATTTTTCAAGGTAGTCCACCAGTTGGTCAGCAACAATGTGCTTAAGTGTCTTGTATATTGGTGGGCGGATCGACATGGGTCTGTAATTTGCGTGATGGGTCCTGTCTCCACTCTTGTGCACCAGGGTGACTAATGCTGATTTCCAAACTTGAGGAAACTGCGAGAGTTGTAGCGATAAATTGATGATCTTAGTGAAGGACATCAGCACTTCCTCAAGAGTGAGAGCTATGAACTTAAGATCCAGTGAGTTACTGCTATGCCATGATTTACCTAACACTTTGGTAAGGTATTTCCTGGGCATTCATGCTGAGACCGTTTTGAAGAAAAAAGGATGTGGTTCAAGGGGGTTATTAGCAGGACAGTAGGTACTGGGCAATTCACTATCCATGAAGAAGTCTGATGTGAGGACACTGGATAGGTCCAAGAATGCGTTGTTGAATATGTCTGCTATGGTTAGCGGGTCCCGGGTTGGAATTCCGTCGATACTGAGCATGGGGGGCGAGACCTTTGAGTCTTTTGCGGTGACACTTTTATGTTGCTCCATAAGTTTTTGCTGTTTCCCCACGTATTGGCGAGCGTTTCTCTATGATGTTTGGATTTCATGGTACGGATTTCACATGCACAGGTATTCCTTGCCTTCTTGTATTCCTGAACATGTGCCAGTTTGCCTGATGCCCTGGCATAGTGCCAGAGGTTATCTCTGTGCTTCATCACAGCAATGAGTGCTGGTATAATCCAGAGGTTTACAGAGCCACAACTTTAATTTTCTTAATGGGAGCATGGATATCACAGGCACTGTTGAATTGTTTTATGAAATAATCCAGTACCAGGTTGACGTCATCAAAGGCATCAAAAGAGGACCAGTCAATGCTGCTGAGGTCATTTTTTAGATGTTCCAGATGTCCACATTTTAACAATCTACTGTAGATAGCCAGAGATGGGCAAATATATTGAAACGAGCGGTGCGGCACCGTACCATTACAGTTAATGGAGCCCCCTCCCAGCATCTGCCATAGTTCCAGGTCGTGGACTTTTAGAAAATAAAATAAACTCCATTGTGGTGAAAGAAAAATTCCACTTTTGATGGATAAAGCTAAACCAGAGGGTAAGCCTTTCAGAAGCAGCAGCCCCCTGATTTGTACCGTTTTCCTTTTAAAAAAAAAAGTTGCTTAGTCATTGTGCGTGTGTGTGTGTTTTAATAGGCTGTTGAGAGGGCCAAAGAAGGAACAAAAAATAACTTCAGAGGCTGTTAGAGAGGACACTGGATGGCCAATCAGCTCAGGCTTCAAGATCATCTAAAAACAATGGGTTCCTAAGTCTACACACACCAAACAAGGGGTTACAGTTTGGGGTGTCCCTTCCTACCACTGAAAAACAGCAATAAGTGTCTCTGTACAGGACAGCTATTCTATGCAACTGGAGTCATAGCTGTTGTACTGTTGGGATGACACCTGTAGAGGTACAGGCCCCCTACAACTACCAACAAGCATCGCTATGCTCTAAATGAAAAGCAAGTAACACTGAGACAGAAAGAAAACATGATATACAAGGAAATGATGGCAGGGTGGGGTCTTACTTTTTTTTGCCATTTAGCTGTTTCCCCTCCAGACCACAACCTCCACCTGTCTACAAGCAGTGGTCTGGCAAACTCCCAGCTCCGTCAGCTACTTCCTCCACTGTCCAGGCCAGCAGCAATCCCTGGGACCAGAGAGTAGTGGCAGCCATCAAACATGTGGCCTGGGAGACCTGGAGTCTTCTTGTTTTGTTCCCATCCTCTAGTTCCTCCCACCTCTTTCTGATGCGCGGCGGTGCCCAGTCAGGTCTTGCAAGAATGCAGAGACACACCTGTGGAGGTCGCAACCTTCCCACCCTACAACAGGGGTCACTGCAATGGTAGACCCACAGTGCTGTCTCTCCCCTTCTGGGAGTGCAGCCATGTGGCAGTGTCACCCCAGCACTCCCCGGCTGCCCAAGCTAGCTCCCCAATCCACACCCAAACCTGGGTCACCAGAGAGGAAGCGCAACACACTACCTGCTGGACTACTGGGTGACCCCTTGTCTTAAACCTTTACTTTTTTCTCATTATTTTTGCAAAAATTAAAAAATAAATGAGAAGTTGAACTTACAATAAACAGAAATGAAAACAAGGAAGTGAAATCACTCCCCCCATTTCTCTCCTCTACTCTACTCAGTGCCATCTTTCTGCTCCGATAGCTTTTAAAAGTCAACGAGGCATGCTCTGATCAGTAGTGGCATCTGCCATCTGACTCAAACCACCTTCCATCAGTGCCATCTCAACCCTGCGACTGGGGACACATGCTTCATTAACTCAGGCAGTCTGCAGACTGGTACAACGACAAAGGAATTACATTCCTTCACTCCCTTCCTCCCTCTTCAAAATGATGCTGGCATTACTTTACTGAGCTTTGCAGATCTCGTCTAACTTTTGCTGGCTCACTTCCCCAGCCCACGGAAAGCAGGTTAATAGTCACAGAAAGCAGACAGATGGCAAAACCCATTAGAGTGAAAATGTCTTAACTGTCTCCTCCAGGATAATCACTTAAGAACAGCCATGAGAAAATATCAGTGCTTTTAACCCACTGTGATTTAAAGTTGCAATAACACTGTTGTGTATTTTTTTCCCCTGACAACCTACACGCATTTCTACAGGCTATTTCTTTAACAACAAACTCTTCTCATCTTTCACTTTTCCAGAGCCTCTCGTGCAGCTGCAGTTAACTCACCTAGACAAAGAAGATCTTCTTCCCAGATTTAAAAACTGTACCATTGAATAACAAGCTCCAATTGCACTGCATATAAAAGCACTCTGTGGCCTTCCACATGTGCCTTTCATTTGAACTTGAGACAGAGGGATGTTCAGTGTAAATTTGCCCACGCAGTGGTTAAAGTAATCACCAAGACATGCCATCTGATGGCCCAGATGGTACGTGCTTTGACTGCCATCATTTGTCAAAAGCAGAGGAACAGTGACATAAACCTATAATCTGACTGAGACTCGCTACTGGCAGACAGTGGGAATTCGTAAAGAGTCAAGGTCAACTACATACAGCCAAGATGTCTGAGGGTCCTGGGTAGCATTTGTTTCCTAACGTCCCAATCTTCCACGTTGTGATCAACCTCTTCCCTACAGCTGTTCTCAATAGCAAAATTCCAGCAACGACTGCACAAAACAACCATTTTTATACCATGGGGTTCATATTTATACAAGATTATCATTCTAATATACTACCTACTGACCTGACGAAACTATGGTTTTGAATATTTCCATGTGTTGTTGAAACATTAAGATGCACAGATGTCTCACTGTGGGATTTCCAGTAACATCATCGACCTAATGGTTGGCTGAGTCAGTATCTACACTCCTACATTGGCTAAAAATCCTCTAAAATTAGCTTGTATTACACAGCAATGTCTGAAAAACTGGAAGAAGGATGCAAGAATGCCTAACAGTGGGAACTCCTAGATGTGACAGATCCCTGTCAGAAAGCAGGACCAGCAGCAAGGGCACTTTCTCAGGCAGCGAGAAAGGCCTCGAAAAATCTATGACAGAGAGCCTCATGCAGAATGACGACGAGGTAGCTCATCGAGCCTAGAATGGAAAATTTTTAAGAATTTCTGGACTTTTATAAAACAACAGATCAACTGCAAACGTGACTGGGAAAAGCAGAGGTCCACATTGGTGTCGTGGAGGATGACAGCCTGAAATTCTCAAAGGTGATCACATACCTCCTGAAGCAATTCACGGCGCTTGCAGACAAATGCAGAGACCTAGAAGGCAGATTAAGGTGGAAAAATATTGGGATATATGGCCTGCCAGAGGGCATAGAGAAGGGCAGAATAAGGGAGCTTGAGGAATCCATTTTACAGGATTGTTTAGCGCTGTCAAAGGAAACAAAGCTGCATATTAAGAGAGCTCACTGAGCGCTAGAGCAGAAACTCCGGGGTGCACAGGCCAGAACCCACTCAGTGGTGTTATACTTCCTAAGCTACTGGCAGAAAGAGGAAATCTTGCACAGTGCTTAGCAGAAAAAAAGATCTTCAAGGATATCTCTTTCATCAGGCCACACCTATGGAACTTATGGCTGCCCTGCATGCTCTCTGAATACGAAGGGTGCGTACCTCCATATCAAAATCCAGAAAGCTCACAGAAAATACTTGAGGTTCCTGTTTCAGAGGAAACATTATCAATTCAGAGTGTTGCCTTTGGCTTGTCTTCTGTGCCACAGGTCTTTACCAAGTGCTTAGCAGTGGTGGCGGAAGCCCTTCACAGGGAAGGCCTGTATGTTTTCCCTTACCTGGATGATAGGCTAATGAAGGTTCACTCCAGGGACCAGCTGTTGAAGACCTTAGTTTGAAGACAACTGTTCAGTGCTCTGGGGAGTGACAGTCAACATACCAAAATCAGCACTGACACCCTGCCAGTGACTACAGAACACGGGGGTAGTCCTGGACATGGCCCAGGTCTCAACTTTCCTGCCTCTGGACAGGGCCAACCACCTGATTGCCAAGCACAATTAGTGCATGACAACCGTTATGAATCAGCAAGGATGTTTTTACACTTTCTGGGACTCATGGCCACAGCCTTTGTCACTATACCACTGTCCAGGCTGCACGTGTGGATTCCCCAGTGGACCCTAAGAAACCAGTGGTATCAGCTCACAGACAATCCAGACAGATGGTTCCAGTCATGTGCCTTGTGTGCAGAGTGCTCAAGCGGTGGATGGAATGCAGCAACCTGCTCAAGGGGTTCCGTTCCTGATCCCCTTCCCCCTTCAGATCCTCACCACAGATGATTTGGAATCAGGGTGGGGAGCCCATCTGGGCCCTCTGCAAACACAAGGCACGTGGACTCCAGTGGAGCACACTTTGCACATCTAAGTTCTGGAAATGAGGGCTATTCTGTGTGGACTCCAGGCCTTCCAGAACCACCTGTCACCAGGTCCTCCATTGATACAGACAAACAATGTTAGTGAGATGCACTGCATCAACAAACAAGGTAGGGGTCATTCCTACCCTGTGCAGGGAAGCAATGAGAGTTTGGTACTGGGCTCTGGAACATGGTCTAGAAATATCAGCGGTACATGTTCCTGGTGTCCAAAATTTCTTGGCAGAGAAGCTCAGCTGGTCACAGGCCAGAATGCACGAGTGGAACTTGCTGACCTCCATGGTGTAAGACCTGCTCAAAAGATGGGGTAATTCAGAGTTGAACCTTTTTACATCCCCACATAATGCAAAACTGCTGCTGGAGTTTTCTGGAGAGACTCATTGTTCCTCTCTTGGCAAGGGAGAATTCAGTATGCCTTTCTTTTAATTCCAGAACTGAAGTCTCTCCAGCTACATGCATGGCTCCTAAAGACACAGCCACAGCTCAATTTCGGGTGTCACAAAAAGTGGCAGATGTTCTGGTGGCTGGCAGAAAACCATCCACCAGAACTACTTACTCCACGAAGTGGAAATACTTTGCTTTACGGGCTGCTTCACATCACCTGGATCCATTTACCTGTCTAGTTAATTAGGTTCTAGAATACCTGTTGTCCTTATCGGATTCAGGCCTACAGTATTCCGCCATCAAAGTGCATCCGGCTGCCATATCAGCTTCCCATGTGCTTAGTGATGGTTGTACGGTGGCTCACATGGAGGTAGTTCAAACCACACAATGAAGCTATACATACCTGTGGGTGATTTCGGAGTTGTGTCTTTACCTGCAATATGGGGGGGGGGGAGAGTTACTGAGAAATCAGTGATTCAAATGTACATACACAGTAGTAACTCTACCTCTCTCAACCTCTTTAAAGGGGTTGAGAAATGGAGGTAGCCCATACATTCTTGAGAGGCATTCTACATCTAAAGCCTCCTAACCAAAATCCAGTCCAGGCTTGGGACCTGAATGATATTACGGAAAAGCTTACTTTGGCTCCTTTTGAGCCAGCTGCGACTTGTGGCTTACTCTTGGGAAGCATTATTTTTGTTGCAATCACTTTTGCTCAAAGGATTTCAGAGCTTTAGACTCTAATGTGTGAGCCTCCTTATTTGATTTTCCACAAAGACAGGGTGTCTTTGTGTACTAATCCTAAGTTTCTTCCAAAGGTGGTGTCATTAGTTTACTTAAAATCAAACCATCCACCAACCGGACTTCTGGTTCCGGTATGCCTGAGTAACAATGCGAAACGAGGGGCTCCCACTTTAAATTTCAATAAAATGGGAACTAAATACAATTTGAACTAATAAGCAAAGTAATATCTACTGCCTGTTAGCTCGAAGAAGTGCCTAGTCAACCGCGATGGCAAAACCAAACCGCAACCAATTCCAGCCTTTCGCTGATTCAGCTGACGCGGAGGATCATTTGTCACACGACGCCGATTATTCAATCAAGCACACCCTGGGAGCCGAATTAAAAAAAATCTGCCTCCTCCACTAAAGTTAAGGGCTCAAAGAAAACACCAGAGCCAGGCTCAGAAGTGATATTACAGGTGATCACGGACTTCAGGGGTGAGGTCCGTGAATCGCTAAAAGACATTCGGACTGACTTGGGAACTCTGTAGAGCCGCGTGGCTGAGGTCGACCACCAGATCTCTTTCAATTCCTCCCGGCTGGATGAACTCGAAGGGACAGTAAGAGTCCTGGTTGCTGAGCAACTGTCCATTTCTATATGAGAGGAAGATGCCGAAAATCATGGCAGTAGGAGAAACATCCGTACCTTTGACCTCCCCGAGGATGAAGACGGGAATGACCTCAGGGCCTTTGCAGATTACCTCCTGCGATTGGTTCTCAAGCTAGACCCAGATTTCCCACTAGATATTGAGAGGGCCCATAGAGCTCTCAGCCCTAAGCCCTCTTGACCTGAGACAAGGCCCCACTCCTTCGTGCTTAATTTGCTGAGCTACCAGACTAAAGAGATTCTCTTAAGAAAAGCATGGCAAAAGGGCAGGGTAATGTGGGGTCAACAGCGTTTGCTGTTTGATAACGATTATGCTCCCTGCACTCAGCAACAACGCAGGGAGTATAATCTGCTCTTCTCCATACTTCAATCACAGAAAATTCGCTTTCATACCCCCTACCCTGCCAAATTAACGGTCTTTCTTCCCTCTGGTCAATAAACTTATAACTCGGCAACGGAAGAAACAATGGACCTATTAACCAGGGGAATAATTACAAAGAAGACAGTGGAGACTGTGAAATCCAGACAGGGGCAAACGAAACAATCAGAATGATCAAAGCATCAAACATCACCAATGCCACTGGATGTCATCTTGAAGCACCTTCAACAATACAGAAATCCAACGCTGCCTATTTGAAGGGCTCCTAAGGATGGGTAACTATATTTCTCTTGTTGGTTGGTGCGGGGCCTTCTCCTGTGGAGGTTGAGGGGGGCCGATAGAGGGGGTGGACTCCTGCAGGCGTGAGAGAGGGGGACATCTCTTGTTGGTCCAGTCAACTGATAATATTTAGATTAAAAACTTTGCCTTTACAATTAGACCCTAGGTTGCCATTTGGGCTCTTAACTGTTCCCCGATGGCAGGGTATGTCCCAGGCCAGAGACTCTTTTCATAGAGACTATTGCCCCCCACTCCTTTCACTTTTTGCAGTGTTTTGGCCTCCCTGTAGCCCCATCTATCCCTCTTTTAGTCCGCCTTTTCAAAGGCTGGACTGGCCTCTAGCTGGGGGAGGGCGTCCCTTCCAGAAGATTTTCTACATGCAGGGGCAATGAAGACACAACAATGGACTGAGCTTACTGGAAAGATACAAGTGGAAAGTTCCAAAACACAGACCAATTTCCACCTAATGCCTTCAAAGCAGCCCTTTCTTTGCGAAAGTTGTCTGACGAGTCACTGCAAAAATGAAGACTTTTTCTAGTGACTGCAGCCTTTCTTAGCCTTATTTGTAGCCTGCTACCTGGACTTTGCCTTTTAAGCTGTCATAACTGTGGGCTCGAAGGTCTGGTTCATATATATTCCAATTGAGGAGTGGGTGGGGGTAACACAAAGGATAGGGGGAATAGTTAATCGTTGGTTAATATTGGACACTTAATCAAGATGACCCCACTAACCTACAAAGGTCTTCTGATCTCAATGTTTTTGTAATTACATTTATTCTGATTTTCTTACCCTCTAGGTTTACCTACCCTTTCCATAGTGAACACTAATGGAACGAACACCAAAGACATACTAGCACCATAAGGTGGTTAGTCTCCCACAGAGACCATATGGAATCTGACGTCAGTTATACTGGAACCACCAGAGAGTGGGGATTCCCCACTCCATTTGGGGCTGTGCTGCTAACTCTGTGAATTACATTTTCAGAGTTTGTTTGCAGCACCCCATACTCCTCTCCTACTTCCTTCGGAAATCAGAACAGGAGGTTACAGAGGGAGCTCAGAACGAGCACCTCCCACTTGAGAGTCTCATCGTATATAGTTACTGTTACAGTCTGTACGGTTACCTGTTGTAACTGTTTTAATGTTTGTTTTCTTACCCTATTTAAGGGTTATTTGCAAAGTTTTCAAAGGGAGGATAGGGATTTCTCTCTTTATTATGATCTCTTGTTTTTATTGCAAGGTGGCTTACGAGCCAAACATCTTTACCTGCAATTTACTTCCGGATTAATACAAGTTACTTTCTTACAAGAGCTCCGAGATGGAGCAGAGAGAGTGGGGGGAGGGAGGTTACCGTTAAACAAATAGGTTTTATTGTTATCTTTAATACAAGACAGTCAGTGGCTAGTCTTTTTCAGACATCCGGACTGAGGTCACAGGAGGAGTGTGGTCTGGTTAAAGGTATCCTCGTTTTCTGTAGGGGACAAACAAAAACACCAGATAAAACATTAACAACTCAATATAATGACGGTTAATCCAGTAAAAATTATATCACAAAATATTAATGGACTCATGATCCTATTAAACAGTCTCGCCTCATGCAATATTTTAAAAAACACCCTACAGACCTTATCTTTCTCCAGGAAACACATCTGTCCGAATCTGAACACCTTAAACTGAACTGGGGGAACAGATACTGGGTAGTGGCATCATCGTATCAGAGGGGTAGAAAAAGAGGAGTGGCAATTGTGGTCCCCTATACCACTCCCCTGGACATACAACATACACACATTGATGCCCAAGGCAGATATGTAATAGTGTTGAGTTTTTTATACTCCCAGAAGGTTACTTTAGCCAGTGTCTACTTCCCTCCCCAGATAAAGTTTCCTATATTGAGGGGATTTCTCTCAACATTATTAGATCAGCTTAGTGGCCAACTGATTATGGGGGGTGACCTCAATTTGACTTTATCCCCTCATGTTGATTGCTCAAATCAGCAAAGACATAGGAATACAGAAACTACAAAACAGGTTAGGAATACCATAGATTATCTGGGTATAGTTGACATCTGGAGATGCATATTCCCTTCTGCACCAGGGTATACATATTATACATACATATTATTCACCCAGATTCAAGTCGTACTCCCGACTGGACTACTTTCTGGTCACCTGTGAACATTTATCAACTGTTCAAGATATATCTATAGGTCCGAAAATACTATCCGACCATCATCCTCTGATTCTAAAATTAGGTATGGGCAGAGAGAAGAAAAATACTTTATGGAGAATGAATCCTCTAACCTTAGCAGAAAAAGAATTCCAGGAGATAATTAAAGCCGGAGTTCCACAGTTTATTTCTGAGAAAGAGTCCCCGGACAGCACTGAAGCCATTCAGTGGAATGCCATGAAGGCAACAATCCGATGAGAAATTATAGCATATACCACTAAAAAAGAATAAAGAAAGAGAAGCTAGGTATCGAACCCTATCACAGCAATTATTAAACTATCAGATGTTGTATAGAGATGGAGATACAGATCTACAAAAACAGATTAGGGACACTAAGGCAGCATTGCAGAAGATCATAGATAACAAAGTACGACAATCTTTGGCTTATTTAAAACAAACGATTCATGAGGGTGGTCCAAGGGGGGGTTAAGAGATTAGCCCAAAAACTTAGATCCAGGAAACGCTCCTCTACTATTCTCAAACTCAAAAATCTAACAACAGGTAAAACACACCACGCAGATAGCTGCATCCTACAGGCCTTTTCTGAATACTTTGTCCAATTATACTCTTCAAACCAGTCCTCCCCCCAACTGAAACTTTTTTTTTTTGAAACAAGCAAACCTCCCAACATTGTCCTCACGTCAAGCTTGCTCTCTAGAATCTCATAGCTCGAAATAAAGGCAGAAATAAAAAATCTCAAATCTGGGTGCTGTCCAGGCCCAGATGGTTTTATCACAGAATGGTGTAGTAAGTTTATAAAAGAATTAACCCCTAAGTTACAATCCGTATTTACGGAAATATCTCGGGGTGGGTTACCCCCTCCATCTTGGGATTTTGCAACAATTGCCCCAATACTTAAACCCAATAAGGATCCTTCAGACCCAGGATCCTACCGCCCTATCTCTATATTAAACACGGACTATAACATTTTCACTGCCATTTGGGCTTCCAGACTAGAATTTATTATCCCAAAAATTGTACACCCTGACCAATCTGGGTTTATCCAAAATAGGAGTACAGCTGATAACATCCGCAAAACATTAATTCTACAGGAATATGTTCGCACCAGAAAAATCCCATCAGTTTTTATTAGTCTTGACGCCGAAAAGGCCTTCGATCGTGTTTCGTGGCCCTTCTTGTGAGACACCTTACGGGCCTTTCATTTTTCCCAGTCATTTATAACTTGCTTAAACAACTTATATAAATCTCCAAGGGCCTATGTCTGCGTAAATAGGCATATATCCAACCCGATCAGCCTGGGCAGAGGAACGAGACAGGGATGCCCATTGCCCCCTTATCTTTTTGCTTTATATCTTGAACCTCTAGCATCCATATTGAGGGCCACGACCTCGGGGCTAGGTATACCAATAGGACAGAAAGAATACAAACTTAACATGTTCGAGGAACGATATTTTGTTAACCTTGCTGTCTCCGACTATATCTATACCTGAGATATGGAATATACTGAGACTGTTTGAAAAGACTGCAGGATTTTTTTTTTTTTTGTAATTCTTCTTTTTATTAAGTTTCCAACATATATACATATAAGTCACCAGTATTTAGACAGTTATAAAATCTTCATAAAGTTCATAATATACAGTCAGACAATAGTGATGTTGTGAAATTCAATGAAATTCATCCCCTGTGTGGCTCATTATCTAATTTACAGTTTTAAACTGAATGATGCAAAACGGAAATCCTGGCTTTTAATCCCCGAAACAATTAAAAAGGCCTATCCTTTCAAATGGTTATCCACCAAAATAAAATATCTGGGCTTGTATGTCTCCTTAGACTCAGAAGTCATGGAAATAATAAATTATGAGCCCCTAACGATGAAAATACAGTCTGATTTGGATAAGTGGTCCAGTGGTTTCTTCCCTTTTCACCACTGGATTGAGATTATTCGAATTAACATACTACCCAGGCATCTATATTTAATCCAGAACATTCCCTTCTTTCCTTCAGTATATTACTTCAAATCTTGGGATAGATTAATATCTGGATTCATTTGGGGTGGAGGCCACCTGAGAATAAGACTATCGGTCCTTAAATTCTCTCTAACCTAGGGCGGGGTCAGTCTCCTTGACTTTTGTCTGTATGCCAGGGTGTCGTTCCTTCAGATAGCTTTGCTATGGCTTACAGAGACCTATCATACACCCTGGAAAGAGTTCCATTTATGTGATCTGTTTGATATCAAGAAGATTCTCTTTTCATCTGAACAGAGATCAGTTTCATCAGGAGCCCTCACGGGCATCACAGTCCAAATTCACAAACTATGGAAACATGTGAGATGGTCTGGCCCTATCATTACAATATACAAATACTGTAAATTAATTTCAGAAGATGATATTTTTGCCCCATACACATGGACCAGACATTTTCCAATTAGAGATATTTGGGACTCTCGCATTTTTTTTCCAATTTCTTTCCCCCCACAAGGGATTCTCCCCTTTGCAAAACTTCAGTCCCAATACAGCCTTCACAACTAGGATCTATTTCATTATCTTCTGGTTCTGAACCATATTTTAAGGAATAGGATAATACCGTCCAAAATGCCTAATCCGATCCCTGACTTAATAAAACTATTCATGGAGGCAATTCGTAGGAATCTGGGAAGACATATCATAGGAATTATATACAAGGGGTTGCAAAATGAACAACAAGAATCCACTGCATCCGCACTACAAGAATGGAACCAGGACTTACTCCTAGAGATATCCATGGAGGAATGGCAGGGAACAACTCTGCAAGTACAGAAAACCTCCTCATCCCCCTTATGGAGGGACTTTGCATGGAAGTGCCGCAGCCGCTTTTTCTGGGTGTCTGCGATCCTCCACAAATTTCTCCCAGACAAATACAGAATTTGTTGGCAGGGATGTGGTTGTCCTAAGGCCTCTCTGGGTCATATTTTTTGGCTATGCCCCAGTCTGATGCCTTTCTGGCTTACTCTACAAACTAAACTTACTAGCCTATTAGGTCAGCCAGTTGAATTAACTGACAAACAGGCACTATTGGGGATTCTTCCAGTCCACACTACTCCGTGGGTCAATACCCTCCTACCTATATGCCTCCTTGCAGCCAAAAAAAACATTACCCGACGATGGATGTTGACACAGATTCCAACAACTGAAGAATGGAGATCTGTTATGCTTGATTTGTACCAATTAGAGAGTTTCAATGCAAAAATTCAAAACAAAGCTCCATCTCACATGATGAAATGGCAGAGGTGGGTATTCTATCATTTATCAGTGGACCCTAACTTCTGCCCTTAACAAACTGTTTCAGTTTGGACTACTTTGGCTAATTGACAAAAATTAACAAAAAGGGATGGAGGGATGATGGAGAGGAGTCTGAAATTAAAACTTTAGACTCAGAGTCTTCCTAAAGTAACAGTAAATACCTAAAGAATCAACTTAAAAGTCATTTCAACATGACAACAGAATTAGAGAGACAAAATCTATCTGACTTCGGAAAGTAATGGTTACATGGAGATGGATTTTGTTGAAAAACAAATCGAAGCAATATAACTATTAAGTGATGTCCTCAAGGGTATTATATTTATGCTGACTATATATAACTGCTGTGTCTTATCATATACATATCATTGTACTCTAATTGCCTTGACTGGTGTGTAAAAAAACCTAATAAAATACATTTGAAAAAAAAATATCCACCAAACAATGTATTATCCACTCCACAGCATGGCAATTCAGAGGAAGTATTGCTCCATGCTCTAGATGTGCACAGGACACTCAGGTGCTAAACATACCACACCAAAGATTGCAGAAAATCCTCACCGATTTTTGCTTTATTTGCCCCTGGGAAAGAGGGCATCCTAGTTTCTAAACAGTGTTTGTCCAAATGGCTAGCAAACTGTATTGCTTTTTGTTACAGGAAGTATGGTATGGAATTTCCTGGTGTGGTTCGTGGTCATTCAACCAGAAGCATGGCCACCTCAGTAGCTTGTTTTAGAAATGTATCCATTGCAGAGATCTGTGCATCTGTTTCCTGGAGTAAGCACTACAGCCTGGACCTTGTTTCTCGTCGATGAGATGGCTTTGGCCTAGCTGTACTACAAGGCCTACTTTCATAAGCCTATAGGTTCCAGCCACCGAGACTTTTTACTTTTTGGTACTCGTTCCATAGCTGTAGGCCTGAAAAAAGAGATATTCTTGAAGAAGATAGAACAGTTACATACTTACCGTAATAGCAGATCTAGAACGTAAGAATCTGTCAGCAGAAGGAGACCGTGTGGTCCATCTAGTCTTCCTGGGTTTTCTACCCCCCCCCCCAACTATCAATTTGTCTTGCTAAGGTGACTATACTGTATATCCCATGCCTGTTTGAATTCACTGACTGTCTTAGCTGCCACTACCTCCGGTGGCAGGCTGTTCCAAGGGTCCACAATCCTCTCCGTTCAACACCAGATTTCTTTATGCTCCTATCTCCTTGTTACATTTTCCAGCTCTCTGCCTCACCTGGTTTGCAAAGTGCTGTGTTCTCTCCTGGTTCCCTACAGGGAGGTCCTCAAAGCATGATCTCCGGTGTGGAACTGAGGAGAGGAGGGGTTGTCCACATTTATGTAGATGCTGACATCCAACGTCATCGTGGCAGTCCCTGGCTGACTGCTTGCAACAGTTTCCATGCTGTCCTGGCAGCTATAAGTTCCATAAGTGTGGTCTGATAAAAGAGATTCTCTCAAAGATCTACTGTTATGGTAAGTGTGTAACTGTTCTTTATGTATAAAAACAGGCACCTGTACTTTAATCATGACTACACCCCAGACGTCCTGAACGAGAGACAAGAATATGGGGATTTCAAAGCCACATTATAGGAGAAGACAATCTGATTTCATACTCCATACCCTGTCATATTGCATGTTTTCATGGGAAATGGGGTGCTTTTGTTTTACACCACAGAAAGCTGAATTGGGGCTGAAGGAGAAGAGCATCCGTGTTCAAGACAAAACTTGTTAGCGAGAGAACTGACGTGAAAAGTCTCTCAACTGCACAAGACGAAATCCCAGATGGTGGGAAATAACATGGCCATATTGAAGAAGGAAACAGTAAGAATGATGAGCCAGCTCAGTAGGGCTAAGGGTTGAGGCGCTGGGTCCCACACTGGTGACCCAGGTTGAGGAGCAAACTCAGGTCCTGGGGTTGGCAGGGGAAGACAGGATTGAGGATCCAGAGGACTGCTCTTCTTTCCTGGGGGTCACGCACGCTCCTAGACTACCACCACGTGAAGGTGTGGTAGCAGGGCAGTGGCTGTGACAAAAAGTAGGGATGGTCGGCGGCAGAGTGCGTGGTGTGTGCATATCTCCACATGCACACGCACTGGTACTCACTGCACGCCACCCAGTAGGAGACAGAAAATGAGAAAACAAGCTAGCAGATGACGCCAGAGCCTGTTCCCTGACCGTGCTACCACCCTGGGACTCCTGACAACTCTGGATATGTGCTTTGAGGGGGTGGGTCCCCTGGCCCCACCATGGAGTCTAATCCATGGGGGAATACTGCAGGTCAGTCCCAGGGGGAGGTGGTAGTCAGTACAGGTGGGCTGGGGCAGAGCAGGGACTGACTGGTTGCAGCAGAAAAACCTACATGAGAAAAAAGGAAGTGAGGATGATGTTATATTCCCCAAGAGAATGCAGAGAATCGAAACCTGGCAGATCCTGATGAATGTCCAGGCAGCAGGTGAACACTAGCTCTATATCTTATACGGAATTAAGGTACCATGCACAGTGGTGATATAACATACAGAACTGGATTTATAAGGAGCCCCCAAATCTCTGCTAAGCTACACAACTGAGAAGGTATAGCAGTGGATGGGGTAAACTGGGAAAAAGACAGCATTAAAATCCCCGGCGCTTCGAACTGACAAGGGTTCTTCTTCAGGGGGCCCCCTGAAGAATCCCTATCAGTTCTATGTGCCAGGGGATTTTAATGCTGTCTTTTTTTTCGTGGTACAAAATACAATCACTGCCTTTCACTACTTCATTGCAAGTGTGAGCTCTCTAGATTGCGTGTCTTTGCTTCCCTGATTCGTCCTTTGATTGTTTTGGAGCCACAGTACATTGGTTTCTGCAAGTGCACTGGACACATTTTGTATTTTATAAACTGGTAAGGAGCTGGGAAGATTTAAGAAAAGACTCCACAATATGCTGCATCTGGGAGAGGGGTGAGGAGAAAGTTTAAATAACTGAGGGGAAGTCTTGAATCAGAGGACTGCTGGGCTAATCCTCCCCGACATTAAACTTGATCAGTATTCCTTTTGGTTAACATTTATTTTTTGGAGAAACTTTAGTCAGCATGAGCAGGCTGTCCTAGGCATGGCAAGCTGCCACACTTGTATATGCTGGACTTTACAGATTACAGATTTACCAACAGGACTGCTGCAGGGGGCAGAAATAGTATCATGCGCTATAATTAAATGAACCGTAGCTGGGACATTGGAAGTTCCATGGATGGCAGTATAGCCTAGGGGTTACAGCAACTAGCTGTGCATGAGCTTGGTGCACCCAGCTGAACTGGGATTGATTCACACAACCGTCACTTGCATATTGTGCGAGCCTGAGCAAGTTACTTAACCTCCCTGTGCTCCCAGGTTACCTGTGTAAATGGGCCTTACCCAATTACCAAAGAATAAAAAATATTTAAAATGGTTTGCCAGGGGATAGTGTTTTTTTTTTTTTTTTTTTTGTTCTCCAGAGTGGAAAACACTGGTATACGCTGATGGTCCTTGGAGGAAGCAGACTGTTAAGCCTTGCATATAAGAAGGTTTTAGAGCTATGGAAAAGAATGGTTAGCTATAACTGGAAAAGAAGAGAGAGAGAGCATGGCTATGTGAAGCTGAAGCAAGAAAGTAGCTCCAAGCCATCCTGACATGCCTAGATATAGAGAAAGCTGTTGACAAGGTGGTTCAGAGTGCGCTTTACAAATTACTAGTCAAATCTGGGCTTAATAACATTCACTGTTACGGTTTCTTTTCTGGAGCACATTGATACGTTCATCAGAGACCATCTATTAAAGTTTTCTTGTATTTTCCTGGAAGGAGGCCAGAAGTTAAGGTCAAATAGATTGCTTGTGTCTTTTCCCAAGTAGACTACTAAATATTTGATTTTTCCACCTCCTATTTGAGGTTCACTTTACATTTCAGGTCAGGGGATATTTTAGTTTTGGAAACATTCAGGACATATTCTGCAAAGTTCCCAAAACACTCCACGTCTCTCCAGAGTTCCATCATTGATTTTTTTCCTGGTCTGCTAGGTATGAGAGAACCCTGCCAACATATAATGCTACTTTCTGCACCCCCCTCCACCATCTTTAAAGTGGATTCCTTTTACTGTCTGGTTTTGTCTGAGCCATTGAGCTGATGGCTCAGTATGAAGGGCCAGTAATAAAGGGGATAGAGGGCACTCCTGCCCTGGGCCACATTGTTACTCAGCAGGATTGAAAATGTCCCTTTTTGTTGTCCCTCTATAAATATATATATTCGGCCACAATTCCTTTACATTCTCCAGTGTCTGCCCATCATTATACTGTACCTCACTCCCAATCTGATGTCTAGAACAAATCTTTATCTAGGTTTATCCGGATGGCAGCAAACCAAGCATTAGGTTAAATACATTACAGTTAGGGGAAAAAACGGGGGGCAGGCCATACTGAATTTGGACTTATACTGCCAGTCAGCATATTTGAGAACTGTTCTGGCCAGCTCCACATTACAAGGCTTGCTGGAAAGACACAAACCAGAGAAGAAACTAACCCGTTGGCAGCAATAGATTTTGATAAAGACCTCAGGGATAATAATCCTCCTTCTCTTTTTTTAATTCAGTGTACTTTATTGATTAAAAAAAATTATATATAGACAAGACACAAAACATACAGTATAATACAGTTACATACAAGTCCCAAACTTATATACAAGGGAGTATCACAATTTGTGCATAATTATAAAGAAGTATACAGACTCGAAAGGGTAAGCCCAGCAACAGCTCTCTGCCCTTGTCAGTGGCAGTGTAAACACATGGTGCTCCTGGAACTTATAAGTACATACAATACTCCAGGCATCATCATGTGGAAGTGTGCAGAAGGTATACTGTAACAGGGTCAATGAGCAGAACACAGCATCGGAATCTGCTACTGTGCGTGCGCAAACCGGCACTATGACATGAGAAAGAAATCCCACATTGGTAGCCACCAAAGATAATCTCCTGTCAAACCATGTATCCATGATTAGGCAGATATTTCAATATACAGAAAAAGTGCTGAAGTGCAAAAGTTATTTACAGATCCATCATGCTATGCATACAACATAGGGGCATGTCAAACTGACAAAACCTGGCAGTCACCCAGATGAAATGTTAGGCGTGACGTCAATCTGACGTGCCCAGATGTTGTATGCACAGCATGATGGATCTGTGAGTAATTTTTGCACTTCAGCACTTTTTTGTATATTAAAATATCTGCATAATTGTGAATACATAGTCTGGCCTGATTATTTTTGGTGGCTACCAGTGCGCCATTTTGAGGGATCTCACATTTGCCCCCGTCAGCTTAGAAGGATCAATCCACCAGTTAAACTGGATGGGACTCAGTTATACACAACAATTACAGTAACAAGGAACAGTGCTACCCTTTGATTAGGTCAAGAATGACAGGGGTAGCAAAATGCAGATTTCGTCAGGTACTTACTGATGAGAGATTATATGCTTACTGCTCAGAGAAGGGTGCAAGGCAGTGCTCATATCTCAAATTTAAAATAACTGTTAAGCAATATTACAGTGCATGCATTCATGAAAGGGGTGATATCCCATCTCTATAAGACTCTTAAGAGATATGAAGACAGAAGATACAACAAGGATCAAATAACAGTGGGAGTCAGAGAATAACATACAGGTAACAGAGGAGGTGTGGGCAAAAGTATTTAAAAGCGCTTAAAGACAACATATTTGGCCCAGTGGCATACATTTTACTGTAAGAGATAAATGCAATACTTTTACAAACCACATTTATAATCTAAGTCGGGGGCACACAGAGTGCATTGTTGGAGAAAATGGGGAATAAAGAGCAGTACACTCATATTTTCTGGAACTGTAAGAAAATTCAAAACTTCTGGGAGGCCATTTCCAGAGCCCTCTGGGAAGTGCTTGGAACACAACCACTAAATGTAAAGCTAACAGTGCTTGGACTGATCCTGCAGGATATTAAGGGTCAAGAGATGAAACATTGTGGAGAATTTTGCTGGCAGCAACAACTAAAGCTGTAACAAAATGCTGGTTGTAGAAGCAACCTCAATCTTTAAAGCTGTGGGAAAATATTATAAAAGATATTTGCAGTACAGAAAAATGTATTCCTTGGCTCCGAGGTTCAATAATGTTTAATATAGGTGCAGTTGTTGGGTACTCTTTTTGCCCTAATGATAAACTTCTTAAGGTGGCCCATGGTAAGGAGTACTTTCAGAACTCCTAAGGGAAAGGTTTATCAAAACAGAGGGGCAAAGCCTACATGAAGGGGGTACAAAAACAGTACAATCTGCAGAGAGAGAGGGCCTGGTCTCTCTAAGAACTAGGTACAGTGGAGAGGGAGGGGAAGTAGCCACCAGAAAAGACTCCTGAGGGGTAAACTATAATTGCATATGCCTGTAATCAGATCACAGAGAGTCAAAATCTTCAGTGAATGAAACGCTACCTTATATAAACTTGCGCAATGTACTGAAGCTGATCTTACTGAAACCACAACTTCCTATGACTACCTTGGCTTGCTCCTACATCAGCACCTTGACTGCTCTAAACATAAACTACACTGTATCAAACTGTTTTGGCAAACTTTGGGCTTTCTACAGGGTGTAGAACTGCCTCTACCTTAGTACCAGGAAACACACAGTTGAATGGATCCTCTTTCCCCTTGCTAGACTATAGTAACGTGGTTTTCTCTGGATCCTCCAATATTGTCTTATCTAAACTCAATCCACTCTTCAATGCTCTCTGTAGATTTGTATTGGCCTAAGGAAAATAAATTACTGCATTAGAATACAAGAAATGGTCAGAGAGAAATTAACTAATATATATTCAATGTTTGGGGAATTGCAATGGGTATACAGTGCTTGTGTAACTTGTAGTACTTTTTGTGACTTAACTCTGTTCCCAATTCTGATACAGTAAATGTTGTATCCGCTCTGGCAATGAAGTCATGCACAAACAACAGTTCTTTCAGATGAATTCTTTATTACTCATTTTAATTCAGCTACCCCAATGTTTTGCCATAATATGGCTTCTTCTGGGGGACCGTAAAACACATATGTACAAATATGTAAGTATATATTGCGTATTAGTGTCATTCTTTACAAAATATTATTGTTAAAAGCATAAAATTTTAATGTTCACTTTCACTAACAGCACTGTTTAAATACACAACATCATCCTCCTTGTGAAAATTCAGGCCATACAAATATAATTGGTTCCAAAAAATTGTTTGGCTACCTCTCATTTCTGAGCTGCGGCTCCTGTTTAGCTGCCATCTTATGACTTTCAAAGTCAAAAAAGGTAACTGAAAAGTAATGGTGCAAAGTCCATAATCACACCAATCCGGTATAAAAATGTCCACACTTCGCTCTAGGTTAACTTCGTATTCTAATTAATCATTCTCATATAAAAGTATTTAGCTTGTATCTCATTTTGTTCACAATAACTTGTAACTCGTGCTGAAAAGTTTAGTTCTGTATCCACCTTTTAACTCAATCGAGCATTTTACAGACACATGCTAACCATATCAGTTATTAAGCAGAAATATTTATATTGTTCAAATCTTATCATTTGTAACTGCTTCCTAGATCAGAATGTTAAATTACATGTCTCAACTCCTACTCGCTATGGAGTGTCTGTAAAACAACAAGTCACAATTTAGTATTATAAAACATTATACGCTTGGGGATTTACCCGGTAATAAATATTAGTACCTGTTCATTTAGGCCATGGCCCTCAAGTTCACCTGTATATCTGCATCATAGAAGCCACAATGTGAGTGCCTTGCTGAGTTGTGTTTCAAACAAAATAACAATTTTACTGATTAATACTCGTAATTACCTCTATATTATGAAGTGTTTAAAAAGAGCTCTCACTCGTAATATTTTTCTCATTGGCTTATAACAAGTTAAACCTGCAAACAAGTAACAAACATAACTGCCAACTTCATGGTCTCATATTGCCTCTAAAATTATGCCGTTTAGAACAACATGTAAAGCGGTCGTACAAACAGGTATGGCCGTATGCTTCACGTTCTCACATTTCCTCTGGATTAGCGCAATGTAAAACTACATATAAAGCAGGTACTCACTTGTGGCTTCCAGCAAGTATGCTCTGAGTGGCAGCAAGAGTCTTGGTCGCACCCCCTTCCTCTTATGACCGTGCAGGAGGGCGCGCTGACGTTGTCAGCCGGTACGATGTTATGCATCATTGCATAGCAGCAAGTGCTGCTTAGCAACCGTCTCCTCGCATGGACAAATGGCCAAGCTATTGATTGTTTTAACAGGGAGATTTCCCCATGCAGAGAACATGCTTCTAATCTATTCATTCTTTATATTTTGGATGAATCCATACCTGATAGCATGTAAATATCATTTATCTGGTTACTCCATTTTGGGGCATCAGAAAGGACACTGCAAACATACATAAGTTAACTATAAAGTATATGCCCATGATCAGAGTGGAGGGGGGGGAGAGATGGGGGGAAGGATTCAAAACGAATTCTACACAAACAGCTAACCTTTTGTATGTGTACACTCCAGATAGCAGGGGGAGCTTGGATAACTGTAGCACATAACCCTGTGCTATGGTGATAAGAAACTGACTACTAATGCAAATATCAGTGTGTTCTTACACATCTCTATTCCAACATGCTTGCCGATTAATTTCTTCATTTAAACCCCATTCACTATGGAAGGTTCCTAGTTCATAAATCCACCAGGATTCTCTACTCTCAGTCAAATTCTGGTAATTACCACCCCTTGATGGGACCTGTACATGCTCCAGACCCCAAAATCTTAAAGGGAAACACTGGAAAAGGTACAGCTTTACCCAGGCACTACAACAATTCCTGATTAGTACTTTCAGACAGTAATTTTTTTTTTTAATTACTCTAATTGATTTTTTAGTGATTTAAACAGTGGCCTTCAACTTTCACTTTCTATTGCTGGAAGCCACCATTTCATGAGTAGCAGAGAGCTTCCTGAGCTTACTTTATGCTAATATGTCCTGCCAACCAATAGCTGAGGTCAAACAGGTATACTAGCATACAGTGAGCTCAGGAAGCTCACTGCTGCTCATGAAATGGCTGCTGCCAGCAACAGGAAGTGGAAGTTGTGTGGTAACTGTTCTAAATCAGTAAATAAAGTTGTTACTGTCTGAAAGCACAAATTGAGAGTTTCTGTAGTGTCTGAGGAAAGCTGTGTCTTTTCCATTGTTTCCCTTTAACTGTACTACAGTGTGACTTCTATCATTAAAGTGTCTCGCTACAGAAGATTGTTCATCTTTAGTTCTAATTTTACTTTTATGTTCTGAGATACGTTTGTTCTGTTCCCTAGTGGTTTGTCCAACATACAGGTGGTCACAGGGACACTGCAAAAGGTAGATCACTCCCTTGGCATTGCAATCTATATGCTGCTTAATTAGGTACTCTTTGCCTGTGTATGGATGTCTGAATCTATCTTTTTTTGAAGTGTTGCCACAGGCCACACACTTGTTACATGGATACAAACCAGCCTTTAATGGGCCAAGTAGTAACTGACCCTTCTTATTATCATCAAAAACGTTGTTCTGATTTTACTAACCTATCTCTAACAGTTTAATCTTTTCTGGGATACCACATAGGGCTGCTCTCTAAATGTTTGCTCAGTCTGTGGATGATCTTGCAAAATCTTCCTGTGTCTTTGAATAATCCTCCTGCTTTGTGGCATTTCACTACAGTGGGTTGTACTAAATGTTATTTTTATGCCTAATTGTTGTGTTGGCTCCACATCCCTAGGCTCAAGTGGAGCTTAGAAACATAGAATTTGACGGCAGATAAGGACCACTTGGCCCACCCAGTCTGCCCATTTCCCCACCTAATGGATAAGCTGCAGATCCTAGTTAACCAGCAGCCTACTTCTTTCTACCCCTACCCCTTAGAATTGCCTTATGACTGTCCCATGCATGCTTGAATTCAACCACTGTTTCTGACTCCAGAAGGCTGTTCCATGCATCCACAACCCTCTCTGTGAAAAAATACTTCCTTACATTACCTCTGAGCCACCCCCCAATCTTCAAATTGTGTCTCCTTGTTCTTGCACACCTCTTTTTTTGAAAGATGCTACCCTCTTGGACTTTGTTGATTCCTTGAGGTACTTGAAAGTTTCTATCATGCCCCCCTTTCCTCGAGGCTATACATATTAAGCTCCTTTAGTCTCTCTTCATATGTCTTCTGGTGCAGACCATGCACCATTTTAGTTGCCCTCCTCTGGACAGCTTCCATCGTGTCTATGTCCTTGCGGAGACTGGGTCTCCAGAACTGTACACAGTACTCCAGATGGGGTCTCATCAGCTGTCTGTACAGAGGGATAACAACTTCCTGTTTTCTACTGGTGATGCCTCTCCCTATGCATCCCAGTATCCCCCAAGCCCTCCTTACTGCCCTCTCACATTGCTTGCCCAACTTTAAGTCATCTGATATGACTACCCCCAGGTCCCTTTCCATTTCTGTTGTTGTTAGTATCTCACCCCCCATTGTGTACTCTTCCCCTGGGTTTTTTTTTCCCAGGTGCATTACCTTGCACTTCTTAGCACTGAATCTAAGCTGCCATACATTTGACCATTCCTCTAACCTTGCCAAGTCCCTTCTCATCCTTTCCACCCCACCTTTGGCATCAACTCTGTTGCAGATCTTTGTGTCATCTGCAAAGAGACATACTTTTCCTTCCAGTCCTTCTGCAATGTCTAGATATGTGCCATCCTTGTCCGGGCTTCTTTTAAAGACATCTGTCGATATCCTCTGGCCTTAAATCTTAAAATTGTCTTTGTAGCTTTTTGATTAAATTCTGTGGGTGTGCTACAATTATGTTTGACTCTTAAAAACTGTGAATATGGTATGCTATTCTTCAAAACTTCAGGATGGAAGCTCTTATGATGCAGCATTGTATTTCTATCAGTATATTTACGATAAAGCTTTGTTTCCAGTCTGTTTTCCTTTTTGAAAATGGTTATATCTAGATAGTTAACCGCTTCAGTACTACACATAGCTGTAAATTTCATATTTGAATCACATGTATTAATGTATTCTAGAAATGATTTAAGGGATAATTTATCCCCTTTCCATATTAATAGTACATCGTCTATGAAACGCTTCCAAAATTCAATATTCTCTGCATTCATATTGCTTGGCTCTTTCTCTGATAATAAATATTTCTGTTCCAACTCGAACATGTAAGCATTAGCATACCTTGGGGCCATTGTACTACCCATTGCCATCCCTTTCTGTTGTCCAAAAAAAAGTGTTCTCAAATTTGAAATTATTATTATTCAATACTGAGCTGGCCATTTCCTGTATTAAAACTGTTTTCAGTCTCTGTTGAGTTGGCCTAGTATCAAGCAACTTGCCTAATGCCTCTACTCCTTTTATATGGGGGATGGATGTGTATAGGTCCTTAACATCAATGGTGACCAAAAATGTATCTTCTCTTCCTACTATTTCAGTGTTCAACTGTTCAATCAATTGTAAAACGTGTGTTGTGCCTCTAATGTATGTTAACGTTTGTTTAATGAGATCCTGAATATTCATATCTATGTATTTAGATAAAGGTTCTAAGATAGAGCCAATGCCCGACACTATATGTCTGCCTGGAGGATCAAAAAGATCCTTATAGATTTTAGGCAATACATAAAAGATTGGGATTCTTGGTGTTTGCTGTACCAGTAATTCTGCCTCCCAGTCATGTAGCTGCCCCTTCAACCTTGTGTCTTCTAAAAATGTATGGATCCTGGTCTTAATGCTCTGTGTAGGATCTTTATCTAGTTTAACATATTTCTCTTCATTCTGAAGTAACCTTCTACACATTAGTTAATATCTGCCCTTATCCATCAAAACTATTGCTCCTCCCTTATCTGCTGGCTTTATAATTAGTGTCCTATCCATTTCTAAACTCTTTATAGCTTCACTTTGTTCTCTAGAGAGAGATTATGACTTTTCGATTTCTTATTTATGTTTTTGCAGAGCTGAGTTATATCTTTTTGGACTGTACTTATAAAGGTCTCAACCAAGTGGCTCATCCCTACAGGCGGCATTGAAAGTCGATTTAATACCTAAAGCCGATTTTAATTTGGTTTTAGCTGGATTAGAATCAATATTTTCATGAAATTGTACTCGTAACCGTAAATTTCGATAAAACTTTTGTAAATCTACAGCCAGCTGAAATTGGTCTAACTCTTTTGTAATAGAATAAGACAGACCCAGCGTCAGAGTATTGATTTCTAGGGATCCGTACGGTTTCCCAACATCCATTTGCCTGACAGAAAGTCGCCTGGCACCTGTTTACCGTCAGGTTCATTTTACCGACAATTAAAATCCTGCAAAGCACTTTGCCGACAAGAGCATACACTAGCAAGCTACGATTTCAGTTTCAGTGGAGCTTACCTCCAAAGCTCTCCGGATTTGTTATCAGCCTTGTTAAATGCCAAATTTCGTACATCTCTGTGCACAGACGTTCCAGTGAGCACTATAAACTAGTGGCCCCAGATTGGCTGCTAGAGAGACCCATACTCCCGCTCTTTCTCTCCCCAGATACTGGGCTCCCGCATGCATCTGCCGCCTCTCTTTTGAGATCAGTGGCTGCTGGCTGTTCGGAGGACTGCTGCCTGAATCAACCTTTTAATTCTCTAAACTTCAGCACTCAGTGCACCAGATCAGTCTCGCACATCCTCTTCCTCCTTGCCTGTTGCTGTAGAAAAACGACGAAGATACTGTAATTGACTGTCCCGGGATTGGGGACTAAATTACGAGCGACCTGCTATCAGCAAGAAAATTGGTTCTAGCTTCAGCAGCTCAATCAGACAGAACGAACAGCAGTTTCCCAAATCAGACCACTAGGGGGAGACAAAGGGTCAAAACTGGAACCCTGATGCTTTGATGCACTATGGCCGTTAGTGCTGCTAAGGGGTTTTTTGTGTGACTTTTTTCCACTGTTAATTTTTGTAAATACAAATACAGTTCCTGACTCCTAAAAGTTTACAACAGGCCTCTCCCAGGCTGCTACAAAGAATACCATATATGGCACTTGCAGGGGGCTAAAATTGCTCGCAGCGTCTGTCGCTGCTCTTTCTGCATCCTGTAACTTATTGGAACCAGAACATCAAAATCAGCTTCAAGCTGCATATGTAATTAAATCCCTTCAGCAAGTAGAAGTGAACACAAAATGCATCAGTAAGTCAGTAAGGCATATATATGCTACGCTAAAAATGTTTTCTGTTTCAGTGGAGCTTACCTCCAAAGCTCTCTGGATGAGTGAGTACAGAAGCTAAAGTGTCGGAAAATCAGCACTTGGTCAACATACCAGGTCGGGCAACCGCAATTCGGGAAAACGGGGCCGGGGAAAAGTGCGTCGGGAAAGTAGCAGTCGGGCAATCATACCAGACCCGATTTCTATAGGAGTTAACACTCGTTTGCTCAGGTTATGCACTACTAACTTTCTCTGCTCCCCAGTATGCTGTTTATTGTCCTCTTCCTCTATTCCCTCCATTTCCTCCTTCTGTTTCTATTCCTCCTGTAGTTTTTTCTCTCAAATCATATCTCTGGGTGAGCCCCTGTGCCTGGTGTTGTTCCCCTTGAGTGGTTCCAGATGTACTTGGCACCTCCGTGTCCCCTTCTTGCCTCTGTAATACTGCTTTCCAGCCTAAAAAAGGACCCCTGCCCTGTCCTGGTTTAAATAAACTCCTAGTATAACTGTCAGCACTATCTGAACTGCTACCTGCATTCCGTGAAGTTTGAAAATGTATCTTCTTTTACGTATATATTTTATTGTCACGGTAGTCAATGATATCCCTACAGAATTTTTTCATTTTTAACTCTTTAATGCTTTTTCACATTCACTTAATTTAGATTTAGTCTCTTCTAAGCACTGATTGAATTCTTCAAGTTCTAATTGAGATTTCAAACTGGTTTCTTGTTCCTGTATCTCTTCGGCCATCTTCCCACGTGCTTTTATGATCGCTTCTATCAGTACGTACATAAAATCTACGCTGCACCTGGTACGGATGCCATCCCATTTCCTTGTTAACTCCTCATCATAGATCCCTAAATCAGGCTCCACTGGAACTCTAAGACCTCTCAGTATTCTTTTGAATTTTAAATACTCAGCCAACATTAAGCTGTGCCACTCTAATCTTACATCCTTGGTTTTGGTATTTTCAATTTTTCTTTTAAGGTTTTTAATAGTGTCTACCTCTGTTGTTGTGAGGTCATGATCCCCTTTCATGGTTTATAATGGCAGATCCGGATGAAGGTTAGCCATTTGTGTAGAATTAGTTTTGAATCCTTTAAATAAATTTAGAGCAAACCTCCACCCATCTCTCCCCCCTCCGATCATGGGCATATAATTTATAGCTAACTTATGTATGTTTACTGTGTCCTTTCTGATGCCCCCAAAATGGAGTAACCAGTTAAATGATGTTTACATGCTATCAGGTATGGATTCATCCAAAATATAAGAAAGAATAGATTAGAAGTATGTTCTCTGCATGGGGAAATCCCCCTGTTAAAATGATCAATAGCCTGGCCATTTGTCCGTGCGGGGAGACAGTTGCTAACAGCATTTGCTGCTATGCAATAATGCATAACATCACGCCGGCGGATGATGTCAGCACGCCTTCCCGCACGGACATAAGAGGAAGGGGCTGCAGCCCAGACTCTTGCTGCCACTCGGAGTATACTTGCTGGAAGCCACAAGTGAGTACCTGCTTTATATGTAGTTTTACTTTGCGCTAATCCAGAGGAAATGTGAGAACATGAAGCATACGGCCATACTTGTTTGTACGCCCACTTTATATGTTGTTCTAAACGGTGTAATTTTAGAGGCAATATGAGACCATGAAGCTGGCAGTTATGTTTGTTACTTGTTTGCAGGTTTAACTTGTTATAAGCCAATGAGAAAAATATGACGAGTGAGAACTCTTTTTAAACACTTCATAATATAGAGGTAATTACGAATATTAATCAGGAAAATTATTTTGTTTCAAACATAACTCAGCAAGGCACTCACATTGTGGCTTCTATGGTACAGATATACAAGCGAACACAAGGGCCATGGCCTAAACGAACAGGTACTAATATTTATTACCGGGTAAATCCCCAAAGGTATAATGTTTTATAACACTAAATTGTGACTTCTTGTTTCACAGACACTCCATAACGAGTAGAAGTTGAGAGCTGTCATTTAACATTCTGATCTAGGAAGCAGTTATGAATGATAAGATTTGAATAATATAAATATTTCTGCTTATTAACTAATATGGTTAGCATGTGTTTGTAAAATGCTCGACTGAGTTAAAAGGTGAATACAGAACTGAACTTTTCAGCACGAGTTACAAGTTGTGAACAAAATGAGATACAAGCTAAATACTTTTATATGAGAATGATTAATTAGTTAGAATACGAAGTTAACCTAGAATGAAGTGTGGACATTTTTATACCGGATTGGTGTGACTATGGACTTTGTACCATTACTTTTCAGTTACCTTTGTTGACTTTGAAAATCATAAGAGGGCAGCTAAGCAGGAGCCGCAGCTCAGAAACAAGAGAGGTAGCCAAACAATTTTTTGGAACCAATTATATTTGTATGGCCTGAATTTTCACAAGGAGGATGATGTTGTGTATTTAAACAGTGCCGATAGTGAAAGTGAACATTAAGATGTTACACTTTAACAATAATATTTTGTAAAGAATGACAATAATACGCAATATATACATATATATTTGTATATATATTTCTTACAGTCCCCCAGAAGAAGATATATTCTGGCGAAACGTTGGGGCAGCTAAATTAAAATGAATAATAAAGAATTCATCTGAAAGAAATGTTGTTTGTGTATGGCTTCATCGCCAGAGCGGATGCAGCATTTACTGTATCAGAATTTTGAACAGCACCACTGCATCCAAGCTCCACTTTAGAAGATTTCTAATTTTGAGAGATTTCTTCTGGATTCGTTTATTCATTAACTCTATTCCCACCCTTCAGTAGTAGGTATGTAGGTAGTAATTTGTAGGGAATAGAAGGCCCAGGAATAAGGGTCAGAAGTGTGCCGGAGGAGAAGGAGAAGGAGGAAAAACACTCCCTAAGCAAGGGAGGTGCGTTTAATGGAGGATTTATGTAGAGGTTGTGGGAGGAGCTATTTCCCACACTGAACCACAGGCAAAGCCCTCCTATTCAATGTCTGGGGAACAGCAATAGGGTATATAGTGTTTGTGTAACCTGTAGTACTTTCTGTGGCTTAACTCTGTTCCCACCCTTGAGTAGTAGGTATATAGGTAGTAATTTGTAGGGAATAGAAGGCCAAGGAATAAGGTTGAGTAGAGCACCGGAGAAGGAGGAGGAGGAGGAGGGGGTGGAGGTGGACAAAAACTACTCCCTAAGCAAGGGAGGTGCGTTTAGTGGAGGACTTATGTAGCGGTTGTGGGAGGGGCTATTCCCCACATTGAACCGCAGGCAAAGCCCTCCCATTCAATGTTTGGGGAATAGCAATGGGGTATATAGTGCTTGTGTAACTTGTAGTACTTTTGTGGCTTAACTCTATTCTGACCCTTGAGTAGTAGGTAGGTATGTAGGAATTTGCAGGGAACAGAAGGCCCAAAAAGATATCTCTTCCAACTAATGGAGAGTATGACCCCCTGGCACTCAGGAGAGGAAACCCCCCCAGGTGGAGGAAACCTCTGAAGACCCATGGCCGGAGGTTTCGCCATCCTCTGGGCATACTAAAAGGAGAAGGAGCTAGGTTCTAGTAACCATAGCTAATCTGAGGGTGGTGAGCTTCTTGGAGAGACGATGATCCATCCTCAAACTATGGATGATGTAGATTGAATGATGATCCTGAGGTTGAAGAGTAGGTCTTTTCTGAAGAAGCGACAGAATCCAAAGTGTGAAGTAGATCCAGGTGAAGGAGGGCGAACGAAGTCCAAGTTTCTAAACTGATGAATGATGCTTGTCCCAAGGAATTATAAGGTTGTAATGAGCAGAGGGAGCATGATTTGATCAATAAGTTACCAGGTGGGGAACAGTGGAAATGTTATGGTACAAGACGTCTCTGGTGACTGATCCGACTTGTGAAAGGTTTGAATGTTAAGGTATGGTCTGGACACAAGGAATTCAGTAATGAATGAGAAGTTGCTAAGGAAACTTCCATGAAGTAGAAATGAGTAGAAGAGAGTCTTTGAGTGCCCTAGAGATGATGGTTCATTCTTGATCCAAGGATGATGCAGGCTGAATGATGATCCTGAGGATGAAGGGTACTTGTTTTCCATACGAATGGTAGAATCCTATGTGTGGAACAGATCCAATTGAAGAAGGGCTAATGTGGTCCATATTTCCAAGGTGATGAAAGATGTATGTCCAAAGGGATTGTAGGGGTGTAATGAGTTGGGAGAGCATAAGTTGATCAATATTAAACTAGATAGTACACTGTGGGATTTGACTGATCCAATTCATGAAAGGTTTGATGTTCAAGGTAGTCTGGAGATAAAGAATCTATTAGAGACTGAAAAGTCTCTAAGTAAGCATCACAGAGTAAAATGAGTTGAGGAGAGTTTGAGTGACTGATGAGAGTAATGCCACAAGTGATTAGTACATGAATGGAAGAAGATTTGCTGAAGCGGTCCAGATGATATCCTAATGTATTTGAGGAATGACTGGAAATTCAGTATAAAGAATGGATGGCTTCTTTGGTCATGACGTTTGTGACTTTATATGTAAATACTCTGCTGGTACTCTAACTGAAGAAAGTGTGGGTATTTCTGTGGTATGATCAACTAGGAGATGCACTGTGGTGGCATATGGTTGGTTAAGTTTACAGGTAATCCTGATGACAAAGTACTTGAGGGAAGCTTGGAGGCGGATATAAGGAAGAGTCAGTAGGCTGAATTGGTAGTGAAATTGATTAGTGCAGGATGCCATAGGATCTTCGTGCTAAGCTGATTAAGACTGATTGGGATGCAAGACTGAGTTAAAGAATTTGTTTTGACTGTTACAGATTGCCGGAAAGAATTCAGGAGAGCCAGTTCTTGGTGATGGTCTTTACTGCAGAGATTAACAAAGGTAATTAAAGAAGAAGAAGAGGCTGAAGGGTCTGCTGGAAGAGTGGTTAACCCAGCTGAAGGTACTAGGTGAACAGGTGCGGATGATTGTATAAGGGATGGCAATCTCCATGAGCGAAAGTGATGGTTTGGATAGCATGGAGATAGTAATCAGCTAGGCGGCGGAGATCCCACGATGAATATTCTGGAAGACATCTGTGACATTCTTAAAACATGCAATGACTGTTGAGGAGTAGGAGTCAAGTAATATGGTGAACAGAGTCATGGTAGTAGGAAAGGCTGCAGAAGGTAAGACAGGTGATGTTTGTAGTTGAATGAGTTATCTTGCGATTCCCGGTATCCGTAGCAGGGATACTAATTCCAAAGTCAGAGCATAGCAGAAGGATCTACATCCTTTCCATGTAGGAGGATAGCTAGTGAGATGAAGTAGACAGGGAAATCATGGTAATGGAACGGACAGGAGTCAGAGGGTATATCATTAGAGACTAAGAAGATCTTCCTATGTCCAAGCGAATGAGATTTCATGAATGATCCTGAGGAGCTGATTGGGCAGCATATAAAATTCTATGATGAGGAAAGAGTCTATGAGGCATATTAGCCAAGGGATGCTTGCTGGCAATGGTATTTCACCAGAGTAATGAATGAGTGATCCAATGAGAAGTGGAAAGGTACTGTTAGAATGGCCAGAGTAGAAGTATGAAATGAATAATATGGAAGAGCAGTTGATCTGGTAGAAGTATTGGTTGGAGATAGGGTACTAGGCCCAAAAGAGCCACAGCAAACAGCACAAAGCCCTGAGCCTACAAGGCAGAGTTAAGAGGTAGCCAATCAAATGGGAAAGAAGTCTGGATTGAATTCTGAGGAACAGGAGGAACAATCCAGGGAAGGCAATGAGCTAGGCAAAGCCGGATGACTAACCATGCAGGAAGAAACAGAACCTGGTAGGCGAACAGCAGCAGGATGCAGGAAGGCTGTAGCAGCCACCAGAAGTCAATCCATGGAGGTCGAAAAACGAAGCGCAGTACTAAGATCATCCAATCCAAGTTGAGGTACAGGAGTCCTACGTTCGACGATCGTTCCCATTCACTATAGAAGGGACAAAGGGAGTTGGAGTGAAGAAGGATAAAAGTCCCGTATCTGAAATGGTAATGAAACTCGGCCATCGACTGGAAGGATGCAATTCATACAAGGGGACACAATTTAAAGATGGGGGGGGGCGGTTCAGGAGCAATGTGAGAAAGTATTTTTTCACAGAGAAGGTAGTGGATGCATGGAACAACCTTTCTGAGGAGGTTGTGGGGTCTAAAACTGTGGGAGAATTCAAAAATACATGGGACAGACATAAGGCAATTCTTGTGGTGGGTAGGAAGAAATAGGTTGTTGGTTGACTAGGATCTGCGGCTTATCCTTTAGGTAGGGAAATGGGCAGACTAGGTGGGCCAAGCTGTCCTTATCTGATGTCAAAGTCTATGTTTCTATGTTTCTATTCAAGCAGAAGGGTCCAGTGATTGGTGAGAAGTGGCAAACTGGCAGGATGAGACAAACAAGTTGATGAGGTCCTGGTTCAGAAGGGAAGCAACAGCGGATCCAGTAACATGCTACCATGCCCAACATTCAGGGAGAATACCCACAGTCAATATCATCAGGCAGAGCTGAGAGGTGGAAGGCAGGTAGACTGGAAAGGCCCCATTCCTGAAGGGAAGCGGCGACCAGCATCGGGTAGAGGAAGCAGACAGTGAACATAGCCATGCAAGCTCAGGCTAAGAACCAGGCAAGTTAGTGTGCGAAGCTAGAATAATGGCTGAGGCTGAAATTGAGATTGCTGACAGTAGGAGGTCCAGGTCCAGGAGTGTCGTGGCATCGGACAGCAGGTGGAGAATGAACATGTGTGAAGCAGCGGAATGGAAGGACATGAGTCCAAGCGAGACGTTTGAAGTGAGATGATCGTGACTGGATACGGCTATTAAAGGTAAGACGATGAAAGTACTTGGTGAAGGAGTTCCATTCCCGAATGGAAGTCCCATCAGGATTAGGTAGCAAACAGCAGGAAAAGTCAATTTCAGAGTCAGGCTCCCAGCCATGGAAGTCAGTGAATAGGATGATAAAACAAGGCTACAGACATGGTAAAATGGAAAAGGAAAGTTGGGCAAAGTCATGGTCCTGTAGGGAAGTAGAATCCAGGCAGCAAACTGAGAATGCATAAGTTGAAGCAGTAGACTGTAGACCCAGGTACCTGTCAGGGACAGCAGAGATGGATGATGATGACGTGAGGCAGCCAGGCATGGCAGAATGATGAGGGTATGTGGGGCGTCAAGTTCCATTCCCGAAGGTAAGCTGCAACTGGTATGACATAGAGAAGGTATGGTAAAGTCTGTATATTGAGACATGGCTCCCATCCCTGGTAGTCAGGGTGAGCTAACCTTCACTCGATGCTGACAAGCAGAGTTAGGGATGGAGGATGTCCAGTTGATAAGTACGAGGTAGTGTAATGGAATCCCATCCCCGGTAAACAGGGGAAGCCTACCTTCGCTCAGCACATAAGAAGGTGTGAGGGTTAGGGACGGAGTCTGAAGTACTGCTGGCATGGGCTGGCTGAAGGCACAGAACGCTGCTGTAGAAAGAGAGTAGATTTAGGGAGCTGAAATGAGGTCGGCAGGAGGAACAGAACACAGGCATGGTAAAACAGACATAGTTTGAGGGGAACAGCAGGTACACAATTAGCAGTGCAGGAGACAAGGTCTGGCAGTGGAAGCAGTAAAAATGCACGGGAAGGAAGGTCCACTATAAACTAAGTGGGCACGACAGGCTAGAAGTACTGGACAGCATATGACTGAGGACATAGGCAGGAGTAGCTGGTAGGTGAGGGCGATGAGGTACTGAGGAATAGGAGTAACCCCCCAATGTCCTGATACAGACAGCGCCAATGGTCTATGAAAGGGACGGTGACCTCAGCAGACAGTCAAAAGAGCAGGGACATCAGGAACAGGAGGAAGGAAGGGTCAGGGGTAATCATGGCTCCTCGAAAGACCATGTCCCGAAGTGCAAATCAAGGCATCGGAGGGCGGCCTGACATATGAGACCTCCTTCCCCCACCCCCCCACTTTTGCAGCACATGTGGCGGAGCAGTGGGAGCAACAGCTTTCCACTACAAGGTGCAATATCAGGGCCATAGCAGGGAGATACCAAAGGAAAACTACAGATGAGTAGGTGGACTGCAGGGTATTGGGGGTTACAAAGCAGAAGTGGGGGTAACACATGACTGGACAGATTCTGGAGAGGAATGGCATTGAGTGTGACACAACATAAGTACAATGAATGTCTGGTTAGGGTCAGAAGAACAGAAGTCACTAGGTAACTTACAATTTGTCATCAGGGGGCTACAAAACAAACATGAGTAGGATTGTAGAGCCAAGTGCAGTAGTACCGTATGCTAAAAGAAAAAGGTTGCAGGGCCGGCTGGGACTGCCGAGCAGTCTTGTACCTTGGAGAAATGAAGGTAGCATGCAGGAATGGCACATGTGCAATGTGAACCAAGTGCCGGTTAGATGTGACACTGCAAAAAGACAAGGACGCCCAAAGCACTCAGAGCATCAACCCCTCAGACCCCCCCTCTCCCAACAGAGTATGGGCCACATTAGTACACAGTTGAGAAAAAACTGACACAGGGGAATGCAGGGGAGAACAGCCTGAACAAGTGGATGGTTGGATAAAATAAAATGCAGTCAATGCTGTACTTACTGTGAGAGGGTAGATTTGTCCAGGGAAACGTAGGTGGAATAGCTCAGCGATTAAAGAGGAGATGTGGTGTGTAGCAGGGCAGGAAGAATTGGGAGGAGAATGGGACGCCCACCAGGGTGGACAGGAAGCGGATGTGTGAGGGGAGGGGAGCAGGAGGAAGCTCAAAACGGAAAAGGAGTCAGGAAACATGGAAGGGTAGGCAGCTGAGGGGACATGAGTGAGATGCCCAAAAAGAAACATATAAGGGGAAACCCGGGACCAGTGGAAGAGGGAAACAAGTAGAAGAGCGGAGCAGGGAGGCGGAACAAGTGGCAGGGAGAAGAGAAACAAGCTAGGCCACTGGAAAAGAGGCGAGAGACAGGAACGAACAAAAAAGGCAAACCAGAGGGGGAACAAGGAGAGACACAAGGCAGGGGAACAGACTACGATATAGCAAGAGGCGCGGAAACAGCACAGCCACACGAACCACACAGGGAACCCAGGGACAAAAAACACTCCCTAAGCAAGGGAGGTGTGCTTATTGGAGGACTTGTTTAGAGGTTGTGGGAGGAGCACCCACACTGAAACACAGGCACAGTCTTCCCACTATCAGGAAGAAATTGATTTAGAAAACCAGAAATTCACTATAGGTTGGCTAATGGGTAGTTGTAATCTCCAGCATCATGCCTGAAAATAGGCAGTGATTGCTCTAGTGCACTTGTCTGGTTAACAAAAACTAAATAAATAAATAAGCTTAGAAATTGAAGCAGATTAGAAAACAGCATGATTAGCAAAATGCAGTCAACCTACAAGATTGGCAAGTAATGAAAACAGAAATTAAAATTAGACTGCTAGATATACTGAACTGTAGATGCATTAGAGGAAATTGCAGCATTGAGTTTCTAGAAATCTCCTAGCTGATATGCAAAAAGCAAGAGAATTTTTTAAAAAGAACAGGATTTTACGCTCTACAAGAAATATAGTAGACGGGTGCTGCGGTTAAAGATTTTTAAGACCTTGGACATTTTTTAATGGCTGCCCAGTGCTTAAAAGAACAAGGAGACACTTCTGGAGACCATAATTGAGAGAAGTGGTGCTGATCAAAAAGCAAACATCCTGTCTCCTAAACTTACCAAACAGGGAAAAAGAGTAAGTAGTATGCAGTATAATAGGATTGATCTTAAGATTAGAGAATCAAAACCGGCCCGGTGGCGCAGAGGGCTGAGGCCCTGGACACCACAACGGCGACCTGGGTTCAGGAACGAGCTCGGGTCGTCAGGGGTTGGCAGGGGGAAGGGAGAGGATAGTGAGTAGCTGCCGGCGGGCAGCTCTTCACCTCGGGAGGGATCTGGCAGGACTCTTGGTGCTTGGCTGCCCCCAGTGGAGGCTGGGTGGCAGTGTCGCCTCCAAGAGCCCAGGCGCAAGGCCAGGGGAGGGTGGAAGGGGCTGTTGTCTGGAGCTGTGGTACACATGAGCGCCTCCACACCCATGTGGCACCGCTTCCAGGGTCCCGGGAAGTTAGAAGGGGAGAAAACGGTGGAAATCAGGGACACCGCTCAATGATGCCTCCGCGCCAGCTTGAGAGTTCCACCGGGGTGCGTATAGTGCAGGTAAGTTCCTGAACGACCCTGAGTCCGGTAGGGTGGCAGAGAGTAGCAGTGTCTGCTGTGGAGGATAAAAACAGTTGACAAAAAATAAAAGATTAGAGAATCGAAAACTAATGAATCTAGATTCAATTGTAACCCCCTTGCAAATGGGGGTTCCTAAAAGCCTCCCCGGAGCTTGTTTGAATGCTCCCTGGTTGGTGTTCGGCGTTTAAGCTGTCTTAAATGGGTAGCCTGTGAGTGCTTGGGGGCCTGCGCATTTTGTCCCTTTGGGGGCTGCCTGTTGCAGTCAGAATTAGTTGAAATGGGGGGGTTTGAGTGTTGCTATGCTCGAATCCCGCCCGGGCTGCTGATTTTTCGCTCCGTTTCTGCCATCGCTAGTGGTGCAGAGGGAGCTCTACAAGAGGATGTGAATGTTGACTTTAAATACTGGGAAATAGTAATGATAATGCAGCTATTCTAACCTGCCTGCTTTTGCAGCAAAGACTGTTTCGATTGTTTCCTCCATTTTGGTCCAGAACTGCTGGATTGGACCAATCAGTACCTGGGGACTCTACAGAGTCAGTTGACCAATAGAGGAGCTGTTTGTAATTGGGAAAGGCATTATGGGCTATGGCGCTTTTTCGCACCACTGAGAGCAGGAGGAAATGACTGGCATGTGTGGCCAGCCAATGACAGCGGGTCACGCCCGAACTAAGAGGAGAGCCTGTTGCTGTTGGGGGATTGTGCGTTGTGGCTGGTGAGGAGTGAGGAGCTTCTGTGCTGGGAAGTGTTCACGTGGGAAGGCCTAAGGCGGCCGTTTTCTCTGCGAGCGAGTTTGCCCTGAAATCCGCTGGCGGGCGGTCAGAGAAGGCTGTGCCCTGTACAGCTACCCACCAGGCTCAACCTGTAGGAGGACTGGAGAAAATTGCTGAATTGCGCTCGGTCCGAGGGAAAAGTGGAAGCTGCCATGGTAGTATCGCAGTGGCTGTGAGTTTAAAGGAGTATTGGAAGCAGCTGCCTGGTGTGGTACCCCTCTGTTGCTGTTTACCATATAAATGTGTGAGAGGGCTGGTGAAAGTCAGGCTCCATCCTGGTAGCAATGAAGGAATCGTTATTTGCTGGGGTTGTGAGTACTAATTCAGGGCAGCTCCCTGCAGCGTGTTTCCGCAGTGGTTTCAGTGCACTATTGTATTGCTGACTGCTTAATTAAACTTTCCTCCTACTTTGACCTGCTCAGGACTGTTATGTTAGTCTGTGCTAAGGGCCCCAACCAGCTGCCATGTGTGGACTAGCCGTTAGGGCTTGCAGTACCCGGGACAATAAACTGTAGGGTTAGCCTTGCACACAGAGCCCTAGGTAGATGAGTATAGTGATGTTAATCAACTTGATTCCCCCTGTCCTTGTTATTTTCCCCCTTGAATAAATCAGATTGCTTTTTGTACAGCTACATTCTGGCTATTGTGTACATTAATGGTGAACTGCTGCCTGTGGATTGCAACATAACTGTGCCTTACTTTACAGGGGGTCCCTGAAGGGAGCGGGAATATATTATCCGTGGGGTAAGTGTACTGGTGAACAGAATTGTTGGTACCCAGTGTGAGTCACTAGTGGGACGAAAGGGGGGTTGCAGTAGCCCAGAGGGCTGTAACCGAGGTAGTCTTACCTGTGCTAACCCTGACCTCTGGGTGGAGGCACCCATCAACGGATCTGGGCCCCTCACCCTGCCTCCGTGGGGGCAGACAGGGGTAGTAGCCCTAAGGGTAGCACCCCTTGGGGGTTACACAATCAATTATTCAAATAACTGACAAGTTTTGATTCATTGAGTACCTAATATGACAATAACCATGCAGAGAGGAGCCATGATCCACAGGTGGAGAACAACAGTGGTAACTAAAGGTGCTGTGGGTTCTGCCCAGTTAGGGTGAGGCTGAGAACATGCTGGACTGATATGTAAAAACAGGAGGCAGTACAGCGCAGTGGTTTAAGGCTCTGAGCTGCAAACCTAGAGACCTGGGTTTGAATCCTACAGCCCCCACTTGTATACTGTGTGACCCTGAGTAAATCACTTTACTTCCTTGTGCTCCCAGGTCGCACCTGTAAACAAGCTTTCAGCTTAGTGTGTGTCGCTCCTGGTAAAAAACAAAACAAAACATGGTCACCCATCAAAATACCTTTTCAGGGCTCTCCCTCTCCTCTGAATTATGTAAAAGTGTTTTTATCTAACCCTGCCTAATTGGGGCTGGGCTAAAAAGCTCTCCGCAGAGCACTACTGCTCAACAAAGCACAGAAAGGAATAGGGAGGCAGTACTCTCTCAGATACCTTGTAAAGTGGCTAGGCCACAGGACAGCAGCTTTACAACCAGATCTTTCTTCAGGTCTTCTCACCCTTAAAGAGAGAGAGATGAAGTATTGATCATGTTTTGAGAGTTGGGGCTGAAGAGCAGTCTGTGGAGCACAGGCATGCTGCAGGGTGGTAGAAGACAGACAGTGCTTGCCTATTAGGGTGCTGCCAAAAATGTTGTGGAATTCAAGTTCTGATTGCTGGTGCTCTGTAGACAGCAAAGAACATCAGCAAAATGTAGTGTCTAGTTGCTTGTCCATTATCAGCAGCCAAACACACCCACAAAGATCCAGGTTCTTGTTTCTTGTCTGGCATGGGCAGCTAAAGACATCAGTGAATTCCGGTTTTATTAGGGTATCCAACAGTCCGTAGGTCTGGATTGTGATCCAGCTCCATGCAGGTTCAGGTAACCTCCTCTCTGAAGAAGGCTTCAAAGTCAAAAGAAAAAAGAAAAGGGAGTTTGTGCCCAATCTGAGCCTTTTTATGGTTCTCTTGCTTGACAAATTCCTGATGTCGAATATCATCCAATGTTACACAGCATAAGTGGGGCAACACTCCTACAATAAGGTTATGATTTGCACCCAGTCTTGGAATTATGTACACTGCACAAAACAAGAACTGGTAACATTATTGGGTATAGTCACTGCCATGCAGCATGAAGGGTAGACGAGATGGACCCTAAGCCCCATCCCTCTCTAGCATACTACTCTGTTTCCTTACATTAAGCATCACACCACTGCAGCACAGTCCACTGCTAAGAGACCAGAAGAAGCTAACCTGTATAAATGACTAGTGCAGACCTTAAACCATTTTGCATCAAGCAACAAACCAAAAAAAAGCCTCAGGGAAGACATGCTTCTTCTTTAATGCCATTTATGTCAATGAGTCATGGAAGACCTTGAAAAATAAACAGCTTCTTGAATATATACTCATGCAGTGTTGCTAAGCAGTGCCATATTAAAATTAATTCCCCTCCATCATCTCTGAATCTACTTTTATGGCAATGCACACTTAAAGATGTTTTATTGAGCTGGAAATGCTTCTGCTTCCTCATGGTTTCATATAAACTATCCAGGGCTAAAGAGATGTAAAAGTAACATGGAGGTACAAAACCGCCTTACTCCTGGGCTGAAGAGCTTCTGCTGTGAGCTATGGCCGCCTAACAGATTTCAGTCCCACACACAAAATAAAATTCTTAGGATTGCATGTTGGTTTTAGCTTGAAGCTGTGCAAGGCTATTTAAAACAAAAACAGGGTAAGTGTATTAAAAAAACAGGGCTATGGGTATAAAAGGACCAAACTGAGTTACACTTGGAGCAACCTGACACCTGCTGGCTCGGTGGCACTGAGGGTTGAGGCGCTAGGCGCCACACCTCACGCCACGCCGGTGACCTGGGTTTGGGAATGAGCCCAAGCCACGGGGGGTCGGCAGGGGAGGAGAGGATTGAGCATCCGAGGACTGCCTCCTCTCCTGGGAGGGAGGGAGGGGGGACGGTTCTCATGAGATAGTGACACCCAGTGGAGACCGGGTGTACTACCACCGCCGGAACCAAGCAAGGGAAGCCATCGGGCGGCTGCCTTCTGGACGTGAGTGGGAGTGCTCCGTAACGGGTAAGGTCGGCACTGCATGATCCATGTCTGGGGAAGGAGCAAAGCAAGAAAATCCCAGGCGCTCTGAGGAGGCGATGAGGGCCTCGGTGGCATTCCCTCACATCCCCAACACTGGACCTCCACCTCAGTGATCCACGGCCGACTTCCTAAGAGAGATGGACCCTCTAATTACAGAAAGACGCCGCCAAGGGAGTAGTGGCGGGCCCATCCCCGGGGGGGGGGTGATCTGGGGGGCTGGGAAGTCTCTCTGATAGGAGGGATGGCCAAGGAGAGGATCACAGTGGGGAGTAGCAGGGAAGTAGTTGAGAAGGTACCTCCGAGAGATGCCTAGGTGCAATGGAGCAGAAACAGAGTTCGAAAAAAAAAAAATAACATGAGCAGGGCACCATGGGTTGGGAGGGGGCCACCTCTCATCAATGTGGCACAATGCAAAACGCAGAATCAGATGCCCATGTGAGCTGGCTGCTCGCAGACCTACAGCTATTCACTGTAGCACTGTGTCTCTTACATCCCCCCCCCTTCCAACCCCATCTTAATCCAAGCATTCCCTGGTGTCCAAAGGCACCCACCCTCTGTAGTTGCATCCTTCTCAAAGGGGTACTGGCCTGATACTTAAATATATTAATGTGGGAAACCTAAGTAGATATGCAGAGGTGGAAACAGCTAGGTCACCAGTTCGACTAGTTTAGTATTTGATAGGTTGGATTACAGAAATCTAGCACTTTCAAAAAGTCAGAACTGTAGCACTGTTAACAGTAAGATGTTGAAGGTCAGATCAAACACAGAAATAACTGAATTCAGCTGACAGCTTTTACAGAGGTGCAGACTTCTAGTCTGTCTCTGATGGCTGGCTGCTTCCTTCAACAATGAATTTAACACATTTTGGTTGGCTTGCCAAGTGCCATCTTAGTAGCCACAGGCCACCACTCTGTTTATACATTACAGTTTGGTACATCTAGCTGTAACATTTAGCAGTGTTATTAAGCACATACTAATTCACAAAACAATTTCATTATTAACAAATACCCGTGGCTTTTCGCAGTGTGCTTCTCATACGTGGTCACATTTGATGAAGACAGACTCCATGCTTTTTAAAAATCATTCATTTAATGGCATTTAGGAAGGATTTAAGTATGAAGCAGAACTGATGTAAATCAAGCTGCTCAGTTGAGATTCATTTTTTTCCGTACCCTTTACCCAGTGGTAACATGTGGTGCATGCATTGCTGAAATACAGCAGATAATAATAATAATGTGTCCCAGTGACTTCTTGTGCATCATGCTAACCTTTGTATTTTAGCACCTCATACTAGTTTGACCAGACAGTGCCACCTTTTTCTCTTCAGCCAAGTCAAACTGTCAGGAACTTAAAAAAGAACAGCTAAAATGAGCAAGGCACAAACAGCAGAAAACCGTTTCAAGCATCACTTGCTAATATCACATATTCTTGTACAGTTTTATGCACAGATAAGCACAACACACTTATTTTTCAAGACAGTTCACCACATTTATTCCTTTATCAGGGTTTCAGTATATTGCTATGGGATACATTGCAGAACCAGAGGGTCCAATACAGTACCACAGGCTCCCACTCATTACATCTGTACAGCATGAAACCAGCAGGGCAGAGACTACCAAGGAGCAGGGTACCCCACAAAGGCACACTTTTAGTAGCATTTGTGAGTTATTTGCTAACATTTATGAGTACTGTAAATTATCACACAAAACAGTCGTGAAAACCAGCACTGTAGGCGTGTGCCAATCCACCTGTGCTCAGGAGCTGTGAACTGGAATATTGTAGTTTATGGAGTACCAGACAGAGTCATTCTATGGGTCAGCAGAAAGCTTTTCTTTTTTTCAGCTCCCTGGACTGTTGATTTTCCAAATACAACCTCGTCTTTGACTTAATGAGATCCAGAGATACATGCGTTCTGCTCTAATTAATATCCTCTTTGTTCCTTCAGAACTGCAATCACCTTTCTTTCCATGATGATCACAGTGCCATAACACTACAGAACGTGCCAGTTTGCTCGTCCCTCTAGTCAGACAGGTAGGGTTTCTATAATTTGGACTGCAAAGGTATTCTGGATGGGCCAGGGCAATTGACAGTACTTTGGTACCAAACAACCCATATTTTCCAAACTGGGTAGCAAACCCTGTTGAGTTATAGGCGTGCTCCATTTTGACAGTGTCATCATCCCCTGCATTGTGTGGCATTTTTTTGTATGGTCCACCATTAAAAGACCCCTTACCTTCTCTGTGGTCTGCCAGCCCCTTCGGTTGCTGCTGGTGCGGACCCCATCTGGACCGTGCGAATAACTAGTCGGACGCATAAAATAAAGAATAAGGCAGGTTTATTCAATTCAGTAGATGTTCTCTTCCATGAGGACAAGCCCCACACTGACTATACTCTCACTGACAGACCAACATGGCACTACAAGGCAGTGCAACAATTAGATACATGCAGTTCTAAGTGCTCTTAAAAGGCCGGCAGCTAAACATTAAGCCCCATGCTTAATGTGTGCTTCACATCACCGTCGGAACAGTGAATGTGAACACCACTCGAACACGCAATAATCTATACGTTTCTAAGAATTTTTTAAGTAAATAATTTAAGGCAAAAAAACATTGTCATGCACTACAAGGCATTAGATTTCCCAAAACAGAACAGTACTCCGCTGTAGCGAGTGGGGGAGGAAAGAACCTGGACTACACTGGGGACCAGTCAGAGTAGCACCAGAGGGGAGGGAAACACAATAGTACTTGAGACTTGGTCATGCCACAAGCGCTAAAGTGTGGGGGAAGGAAAAGGGAAGAGAGGGAAGGGTAGCAGCAGGAGGATACCCAGAATACAGGCTCACACTTTAATAACAGTTGCATAAACAGGTGGACTGTCCATTGAAGAGACATTCCTAAGGGGAAGAAAACGTTAGTGCAGGTAAATAGTACCATGGCAACAGGTGCAAGAAAGAGGTACAACAAGATATTTACTGCAACAATGAAAATCAGAAAATGAATTAGTCCTGACACATTTCACTGAGTTCGGTAACAAAAGTTCATGACCTCCGTCGACTTTTCCGGTCAGTGGGAATGGAGGCATGCATGGACCGCACCAGTTCCTGACAGGAGGGGTCAGGTCGTTAAAAGCAACCCAAAAGTTCTGCACACTATCGAATCCACACCACTTTACTCTGTAAGTCCAGGATCCATTGACAAACTTCTTTCCTAGGATCTTCTCGATCTGGTACAGTGGGGTGTGTGGAAGAGAGTTCTTAGAAGAGGAAGAAGAAGATTGAGAAGAAGAGGAAGTCCCAGGCAAATCATCTGGTAAACTGGAATCCAGCTGGAGAGTGTCAGGAGTGGGAAGATCTGTAGGAACTGGCTGCAAGTTACTTTAGAACTAGAATTTGACACTAAAAAAAAATATCACTATCATCACGCTACAGCTTTATCGCACGATATTAATCTTACAGCATTCATTCGTTGCCATTCATAACTTAGTGCCACGTGGTGCGTGATGTTGCTTGGTAATGAACCCAACACCCGATGTTAGGAAAGACATGGAAGCGCAGTTTCAGCTTTATTTCATAGTGTTTCTGCTTTAACAAACAACCAAAACAAAGTAAACCAAAGGAAACCCATAGGTGCAAAAAGAAAACAAAGTGAAAGGAAAAGTTCAGCATTATTGTCATCGAATTCTCCTATTGCACAGCTCCTGATCCTTCTCAAGCTCAGGTACATGGTCTGTAAAAAGCAGAAAATGGTAAACAGTGAAGAATAATTACATTCCACGACAGGCTCTACAAACAGTAGCAGTTTTAAATGTTTGTACTGTCTTGGCAGTGTGTGTGCACATTGAGAATCTCTGCTTGTCTGAAGCCCTGGACACACTTCTCCTTTTGGGTTGACAACTCCAAAAGCTGTTTTCTTGACAGGAGTATTTAGCCATCTCACCAGGGACATGTTGCAGCTTAGCTGAAGAAAAAACACTGAGACCGCAAAACCGAGCTACGGCTGACCGCTGAATTTGACTTTGACAGATGCCAATTGATCATCAGCATTTGGTCAGTAGCGAAGCACAATGTTAATTTTGCGGGATCGGAAACATAAAAGTCAGAGCACGATGTAAAGTTTACGCGGTACTAAACAGTTTTACAGTATGTGGGGGAATCTCAGCTTCAGAGAGGATGGCAGGCTCAAGGGCAGCTTAATTTGTGGGAGGACTGGGGTCATCTGGAAGGTTGTTATTGAGGTACCCATGCTTTAGTTGGTTTATAAGGACTTTGTTGTGTACCAGCTTGCCATCCAACTTGCATCGCAGACGAACGTGGACCGGAGGGAGCTTAGAAGGGACCAGTCCTGGGGCAAAGCAGTTTCTTGGTGGCACCCGGAACAAGAACAGGACGGTACAAATAAACAATGGCCCCAACAGAGAATGAAGGCTCATGTGCCTTGGCTGCAAACATTTTCTTCATTGCCGATTTTCTCTGGCCCAACGTGGTAATTGCAACTCGTCGGGCAAGTTCCAGCTGTTCCAGAAGAGGGATAATAAAAAAAGAAGCTGACTTAAGCACCTCTAGCAGCGAGAGATCCCTGTCCAGTGGAGTTCTTGGGTGACGTCCATGGACTAAGAAGAAGGGTGTGTATTCCGTGCTATTGACACAAGGGCTGGTATTGTACGCAAACTGCACAAAGGGAACAAACTGGTTCCAGGTGTCATGAGTCTCATCCAGATACTAGGATAGTGTACCGAGAATGGTGGACATCATTCTTTCACTTTGTCCGTTGCATTGTGGATGGTAACTTGTGCTATGTGTCTTTTTTATGTTGAGAAGTTTGCAATTTTCTCGGACAATGGTGGACAGGTAGTTAGTGCCTCTGTCTGAATGTAGGTACGATGGGGTACCATGACGACAAATGACTGTGATGAGAAATGCACTGGCCACAGTGGTGGCTTTAATGTCTCTCAGAGGGATGAGTTCCAAATATTTTGTCAAGTAGTCTACAAAGACAAGGATGTACTTGTTACCAAAGTCAGAGCATGTTGACAAGGGCCCAAGAATGTCAGTGCTGATTCTTTGGAATGGTTCAGTGGCTACAGGCATTGGGATGACATGTGCCTTTGTTGGTTTGGCCGGAGGCTTTCTCTGGGAGCAGGGCTGGCAGGATTTTTCGAACTGGACAATGTCTCTGTTCATGTGTGGCCAGAAGAAGTGAAGCTGTGTCTTTTCCAGAGTTCTGTGAATTCCCATATGACCTCCAGAGAGTGGAGAGGCATGAGTGGAGGGAAGAACTTGAGGGATGAGAGAGGCTGGCACAACTTGTGTACGTGAGTTCTATCCGTGCGATAACCCTTGCCTTCCTTGGTCCAAATGTGAAAGAGCACACCGTCATTGAGGAAGTACTGCGGAGCAAGGAAAAGTACATCTTGGCGATGTTGCTTTTGTTGCGGTAATGTTCCAGACTCTAAGTAGGTGATGATGTCCGTAAATTGAGTGTCAGTTCTTTGTTGCATTTTAACAGTTGCCAGGGACAGATCAGATGCAGAGGAGATGAGAAGCTCTTCAGCTGCTTGTAGTAACTGAGGATTTGTGTGTCTCTCTGAGCAGGCAGTTGGTAGCAGCAAAGCAACTTGAGGTGTTGAAGGAGTGTCCACAGGAAGCACAGCTGTGGCATGGAAGGGAAGAGCTTGTAAGCAGGATTCTTCATCTGTTGAGGAGGATGCAGAGGGGTATCGTCTCCGGCTTACACCATCAGCATTTGAGTTAACTCGACCTGATCTGTATTGGATTTCGAAGGTGTAGGATTGCAGCATGGCGATCCATCATGCGAACTTGCCTACTGGCTCTTTCATTTCAAATAACCATCGGAGGGCAGAGTGATCAACGATAGCTGTAAAGGAGTAGCGAAGGTAGCAGTCAAATTTCTTCATGGCAAATACCATGGCTAAACATTCTTTCTCTGTGATGCCACAGTTCTGCTCAGCTGAGGAAAGAGAGCGTCCAGCATAGGAGACAACTCGTTCTGTTCCGTCTTGAATTTGACAGAGCACAGCGCCGACTGAAAAGGAACTAGCATCTGAGTAGAGCTTGAATGGTTGGTCAAACCTTGGGAAGGCCAATACTGGAGAAGAGATTAGGTTCTGTTCTAAAGTTTCAAAGGACTCTTTACATTCAGAAGTCCAGATATACTCACATCTCTTCTTGGTGAGGGCGTACAGTGGAGCTGCAATCTTGGCGTAGTTGTAAATGAACTTTCGGTAGTAGCCAGACAAGCCCAGGAAAGCTCGAAGGTCTTTGAGATTATTAAGTTCTGGATAGTTTTTGACTGCTGAGAGCTTGTTTGGATCTGGAGAGATGCCTTGAGAACTAACCACATGTCCCAGGTAATGAATTTGATGCTGTGCAAAACAACACTTTTCTGGGCAAAGCTTGAGACTGGCTTGTCTGAGACGTTCGAACATTTCTTGAAGATGTTGAAGGTGCTCTGGCAAAGTTCTGTTGAAGACTATCACATCATCCAGGTAGACTAGGCAAGATTTCCTAGACAACCCACGTAGTATGGCTTCCATAACACGTTGAAATGTGGCTGGACTGTTCCGAAGACCCATAGGCAGATGTTTGAACTGGAAAAGTCCCAAGTGGCAGCAACATGCTGTATATGGCCGAGAAGCTGGATCAATGGAAACTTGATAGAACCCACTCTGAAGGTCTAGAGTGGTGAAGTAAGCAGGACTGGCTGCACCCAGACTCTCTACAGCATCTTCAGTTGTAGGTAAGGTATGAGCATCCTGCACCGGTAGGCAATGAGTTTTCTATAGTCTACCACAAAACGATACCCTTTGTCCTTTTTTACCACCAGCAAGCAAGGTGCACCCAAGGGGCTTGTAGATTCTTTGACTATGTCTTGGTCAAGCATGTCTTTGATTATGTCCTCGAGGACTTGTTTCTGTTTGTGTCCCACTTTGTAGGCTCGCTGATGGATTGGTTTCTGGTTGGGCTGTACTTCAATGGTGTGTTGCAGGATATCACAGCATCTGAGCTTGTTATCTGAACCAACAAAGACATCCGGGTAATTTTCCAGGAATTTCAAAAGTTGTTGCTTTTCTGTTGGAGATGCTGGAAGTTTGGAAGAGGATAGACGCTGACTGAGGGGTAACTCTGTTGAAGTTGGAGTGGTCATGATAGTATTGACAGGAGTAGAGTTGGTGGAACCAGGCTGAGGTTCTTGCATGGGATGGAACTGGTCCCCTGAAGACAAGCAGACAAACTTCCCAATGTTGGCACCCTTTGAAATGACCACTGGCTCATCTGTGAAGCTGCAGCATTTTTGGAAGACTACGCCACCATGCACTGCTGATAAGGTATTTCCTGGAAGGAGACCTGATGAATGCAGCGCAGGGGATCTTGTGACAATGCCAAAAACACCTTGTGGAAGTGGTTCACCTCGAATTTTGGCAATCAAAACCATTTCTGACTGAGGAGGCACAGTGACTGAGTCTATAGCTGTGAGTTGCCTCCGAGGATCTAGCGACAATTTGCTTGAGGCAAAGTCCAGGATGTCTTTGTGAGCTTTGAGAAAGTCTAGACCTAGAACTATTGCAGACTGAAGATCAGGCACGATATAAAACTTGACAGTAGCTTGCTATGAGCCAAAGTGGAGCTTGAGATGGACCGTACCTGTGATAGGTACTGTATCTGTACTGGCTGTGATAATGTACTTTATGTCAGCTGGAGAGACATTAGGTATGTGACGAATAGCTTGATTGTTTAAAATACTGCTATTGATAACTGACATTTCTGCTCCAGTGTCGACCAAGACGTGTGTAGACCAATCTCCGATGGTTAGAGGTATATAGTTTGCTAGGAGAGGTGAGCAGATGACAGGTACGGTTGCCCTAGGAAGTGAGGGTGTGCCAGAGTTTTCAGTTGGAGGAAGAGTTTTGTTTGAATTGCGAGAGTCAGAGGGGTGGTCAGTTGCTTTGTTCCCCTGGTGCTGAGAGTAGTTGCGGTTATCTTACTGATTGTGCAGCGGTGGGTGTCTGTAGTTCTCTTGATTTCTGTTGTACTTTAGCTTTCGGCAGACAGCGGCAGTATGCCCCCTGAATCCATACCACTGGCAGGTCACTGGTTCTCGTGAAGGGATGATCTGGAAGGAGGTAGATGAGGTCGCTGTTGAATTGGGCAAAGGACATTGACAGCGGTAGTAGAAGAAGCAGTTGAGCTGTGGTGCAAAGTATTGATACTTGTAGTGAGCGTCTCTATCATTGATTGTTGCTGGTGGACACATGTTGCGAGCATGGCTAACTGCGACGACTGAGGTGCTTGTATACTGGTAGCCTGGGCCGTTGCTATGGATTGTTGTGCAAGTCGTGCTGCTTGGATTGTGTCCATCCAGGTTGCTGGTTTCTGCTTGATTACACAAAGACGGAGTTGAGGAAGCAGTCCCCAAACAAATATTGTGATTTGTTCTTTCTCAGGTTTCTGTAAGCGTTTGCAGCTAGACTCAGTGTCCACTATGAAAGCTTCAAGAGACTCGGTGGGTTGCATTGTACGTTCCCACAGCTGTTGCTCCAATAACCAGGGTGGATGTGCTTGGAGAAAATGGGCTTTGAAGGTTGTGTACAGTGTGGCAGTATCTCCTTTGATTTGGTCTGGAAGTGCGTTGAACCAGGAAATGGCAATCCCTCTCAGAAGCAAGCGTAAGGCATTGGAAATGCGCACAGGATCAGTCCAACCATACAAGGAAATCCAGGCTTGGAATTGTTCCAGCCAGTCGACAGCGTCTTCTTGAGGCAAGGCTGAGAAGGGTACTGGTTGTAGGCTGGTATGGACCGTGGACTGTGGTGAAATGGCCAGGTCATCTTGAATAGCTTGCATAGCTGGTGCTCCTTCAGCGGAAATAGAAGACTGGATGTAATTAAGAACTGTTTCGATTTTGTAGCCCCACACCCTACAGGTAGGTGAAGGTAAGGCTCCGGATGCTCCAGTGCCCATATCTGTGTGGTCATCAGACACTGTGGTTGGAGATGATCTTCGTTTCACTGAGCAAAGGTCGTACGGGTGAGAAGGAGTTGCCGTTATGCAGGAGACAGGACATCATGTTGTAAATGAAGTGCCGAGCAAAAATTATTTTTGTAGTCAAAAGTACTTTTTTTTGTAGTAAAGTTCATCAATTGACGTCTTAATAAAGAACTTCCCATGCAATTTTGTGTTGTTCGTTATTTAAATAAAGGTTTTGTAGCAAAATTCAACTTTTCGTTTCAGTGTCCATTCATTTCAATAGGAATCCCATTTTCAATGGAGTGAGGTCAAGTTGTACCCTTCCCAAGATGGCCGCCGAACTGTGACATGCAGTTCCTGTGGGATTTGACTACCTGACTGTAGCAAGATGGCCGCCAGCAAGGGGAGTCAAGGTTCGCTTCCTTCCTTGTTGTTGTGATGCTGTGTTCAAGATGGAGGATTTTTTCCACGAGGCTACCTGGCTGCTCTGCAATGCCCAAAATGGTGATTGCCGCCCTGCTGCCTTCTCCCCAGATTGAAATTGGTAGGAGTTTTCTGTGGTGAGTGGCGAAATGCAGGAGAATCTCTGTATTTATTTAATTTATTGCTTGATTGCTCCATGGCTGCAGAGGTTCCTTTTTATTTGTCTCTATCTTTGGCTCCTCCATTTTGTTTCGTTTTTTTCTTATCTTTATATCCCAGGGTTGTGCTTTGTGTATTTACTTTTGTCTCAATCCCTTTACTTACTGTAGTGCCCTGCTTGGCTTACGCTGTTACACTGCAGTGCTTTGATTACTGCCCCCGTGTATTTTATTTATAGTCCTGTGCTGTACCCTGTTTGTTCTGTTTTCACTTTAATTTATTTTTGCCCTCATTTTATTAATTTGCTGTGCCCTGATTATTGGAAGCTTGCCCTGTGTAGAATTATTGTGTTTTTTTTTGTTGTTGTTTTTTTCACATTATTAATTTATTTGCTGAAGTATTAACCCTTGTCTGAATCGTGGCCGAGCGGCAGCTTTACGTGCAGGCAGCAAGGAGTTGGGGAGCAGATCGCCCAAGCAAGAGGATGCTGAGGTCGTGAGGGAACAGCTTGGCGAGAGAAGTGCTCCGTTTTGGCTTCAGGAGCGAGCTGCGGCTGATTTTGGAGGGCACAGCGCCGTGGTAGATTGGGGAGAAGTGCGCTTTGTGTGGAGCTTGTATGAGCTCCGTTTTAGTTTAATTTTTTTTTCTTCCTTTTTGGTGTGTCCGAGTGGAGCGGAGGCTCCGATTGTGGAGGAGTGATGTTGTGCGGCTCCGGGCAACCGAAGGAGCAAGAGAAGAGCTGCTCGAGGCAGGCATGATGACTCGTTTAGCTTCAAGAGCAAGCTGCAGCTCTTCAGTGGCCTTTGGGGAGTAGGATCGCTCCATGTGGTAGGGAAGCTGAGCGGCTTGCTTGGGGAGCTGTTCAGGAGGAGTGGGACTCCGGTTTGGTTTCTGTTGTGGCTGAGGAGCTGTTCAGAAGCTGCGTAGTGAGAGGAGCGCTCAGAATTGTGGGCCGTGCTTGTGGAGCTGGCGCAGCAGTTGGGAGCCGGCATTAGGTGAAGTTGTGGTCCAGAGGAAACAGGTCAGTCTGTAGGGGATTTGTAGTGTAGCTCAATGAAAACTGTGGATGCTGTTGTGTGCTGGGGCAACCTGCGGAGGCTGTTGTGTGCTGGGGCAACCTGTTGGCAGTCGGGACAGCAGTTCCAAGGAAACGTGCAGCAGCGACTCTGCAGTTCATTGACTGGTGTATTCATTTTTTTTTTTTTCTTTTGGAGCTGCGATTAACACTGGGTGGAGATCTGTAGCTGGGAGGCATAGAGGGAGAGTGGCTGGCAAGACAGAGCAGTCTGACTTGCTGCCATAGGCAGGGAGTTCTAGCAGGCCTGCTGCCATGAGGTGGTGGGAGTGGGTTCCACAGTTCGCAGCTCTGTGGAATTTCTAGGGCTGAGTACAATTAACGTGCTGGCAGTTTTATTTAAACAGCAAGCTAGCAATGCTGAACAATTTGTTTTTTTTTTGTTCTTCACAGCCAACAATGTTAGAAGAAGGCTGCAGTCTGTTGTATAACAAAGGAGACAGTTCATAATTTGTTTTTTTTCTATGCAGCTGTTTGTAAAATATCATTCAAGCAAGTCAGACGTATTGGGGTGATGACTTGGGGTAACCAGCGACGCAGGCAAGCGAGATGGGGGTCTGGACAGAGGAAGGGCTGCATTCTCCACCATGTGTGGTGTTTTTTTTTTTGTATGGTCCACCACTAAAAGACCCCTTACCTTCTCTGTGGTCTGCCAGCCCCTTCGGTTGCTGCTGGTGCGGATCCCGTCTGGACCATGTGAATAACTAGTTGGACGTGTAAAATAAAGAATACGGCAGGTTTATTCAGTTCAGTAGGTGTTCTCTTCATGAGGACAAGACCCACGCTGACTATACTCTGACTGACAGACCAACGTGGCACTGCCAGGCAGTGCAACAATCAGATACATGCAGTTCTAAGTGCTCTTAAAGGGGCAGCAGCTAAACATTAAGCCCCATGCTTAATGTGTGCTTCACAATTGCTTGTGATCTTGTTCTCTCCCCTCCTCCCACACACAGACTCACCTTCCATGTTCCTCTTGCTTTGGCTGTCACTAAATCATTCCATCTAAGCCTCAGTCTTCCTGGTGGTCTTCCACCTTCTAGTCCTTTAGAAGAATGACCAATGAGGGAGTGTGAGGGAAACTGCACCACAGAAGCTGGATGAGATGGCTGCAGCAAGAGCTATCAGATTGGCTGGCCATGGTCTGCTATTTAGATGGATGGAACTGGTGACAGTTGGAGTCAGGAGAAGGGGACTATAACACTGGAGACTTGGGAGACTGCACAAAACAAAGAGCAATACCAGAAACAAGTTGTCAAAGCAGAGACTCACAGTCAGATTAAGTAGATAAGTATTACTATTACACAGACTTGCAAATATGTTTGTTGATACCAAAGTACTGTCAAACACCCTGGCACACCATAAATATCTGGCACATGCATATTAAAGAAACCACACAGCACACTCTGTGCTTGACTTCCAAAGGAGCTCCAGATGCATCAGACAACTTGCTGCACACTGTTTGCATGACTGCAGAAACTGTGAGACAATGTTAGACCATGTTGGCCTGTTGGCGCAGCAGTACTGCCACTACTCATAACACTGGCAGCCCAGGCTTGGGAATAAGCCATGATTGTCAAGGTCAGGCCGGGGAAAGGAAGAACTGAGCAACCCAACTAAGTCCTTCCCCCTCCAGGGAGGGCTGCTTCATGTCACTGTGTTACTGCCACCTGTAGATGTACAGGTGGCAGTGCAGCAGATGAGATATTTGGATTGGGGGGGGGCTTGTGAAACGTTTGGTGGGGTGTGCAGTTACATGCTTCAGCCAGGGCTTCTTTCCTAATGCATACATCCCCACGGGGCTGGGATCTTAGCAGTGTGGCACTTGGCCATCTGGTTATGATTGTTGTATGATATCTGTAATATAGAATGTAGTATGTGAGTGTCTCACATGAGACATCCTGTGCTATGGGTTCCCCTGCCCCAGATCAGTGAAGTGCTAAGTAACCTGAAACCAGGAGGTAATTTAAAGGACTAGAGAGACTTAATAAAGGGTCTCCTGTTTTCCTATCTTAATTAGAACTGACCCAGCTGCCAGGATATGGGGCTCGTAAACTTTTATGACATCTTAGAGGAAAAACATGTTATACACCATGGTGTGAAAAGTCATAAAAATCCTTTGATGTGCCCTGGGAATAGGAACTGCTCGAGATCAAAGAGGGGATGTTAATTAAGGAATTATATTGGGAAATTAGTTTTTGCTGAAGTCACAGTATTTAAAATATCTCACGACAGGAAGATCATTTTTTATATTATTTTTATATTCTAAAAGGAGAAGCTAGATGACATCATAGAAGGGGGTGGAAACACAGAGCTTTAAACTGTATTCTGTGTTTCAACTGAGGACATATCTTTTTGGGCTCTTAAGAAACAAGATCTAACTATAGAGGTAATATATTAAAAAAAGTCTAACTGTATGTTGGTAGGAGTTTGTCTGTAGTTTTCTTTGTTTTCTTTTAAGTGATTGTATGCTTTTTGATACAGTGTTCTGTGCTTACATTTTACATATTTTTATCCATTTTAGTAAAAATATTATTTTGAAAGACTGCCTGGGTGTGTCTTCGAAGTGCTTTTTGCATATTACGTATAGAGGGTTAGACTGACAAAAACTGTTCATAAGCTTGATGGTGTTACTAAACTGGGAAAATATAAGAATATACCTAAGGTCTTTTATAGAGTTTTAAGGGTTCATTTTGGATACCTGATTAGGTGCCCTTAGGTGAAAGATATCTGGCATCCCCCAAACAGCAGATTATCTGAGCCTGTACATTTTGGGTATGCTAGCATAACGTTCACAGTTTGAATCCCCCCAGAACTTGAGACTAAAGGTTATTCGGACCCACAGGTAGACAGGAGGGTTACCCTGTCTGTTACCTGTTCACATTACTGTGCTCGGAGATTGGCACTGTGGAAGCAGAGGGCCTGTCCTGCTGAGTGCATTTGTGACAAACAGCATGTGAACACCACAGGGTAAATCCCCTCTGTCTGTGCTTTATGACAGCTGGAAGAATGGGGTGATGGTGGTATACCCACAGTGCTGGACAGTGGAAATTTAAAATAAAAAAAGGTTAATGTTAGATTACAAAAAAAAAAAATAATCTAACTTTTGGCTGTAATTGCCACAATTTGTCAAGAAAGAAAATGACTTTTGTGTCTTTTTTGCTGTTCGGCAGATTACCTGTCACATGTATGCTAAAATGTTGGAAATTGGTAATCAAGCATTTTGACACATTTATTCTAATGCAGGCAGAACCCAGAATCAGGAATTATTCCTGCAGCAAGAATTTTAAAAATCCATCCCTTTAGTGTTATCTCCTTTTTACTGTTTTGCAAATACGAACATTCATAAAGGAATTTAAGAATGAAAATGTGTATTTTTTAGTAGTGACAAGGAAGTTGTTTGGTCAGGAGTAGGACAACAAACTATTTTTGAAATACTTTTTAAAGACATAGGAAATGCAAAATAAAAGGCCAGTGACCTATCCAGTTTGTCTCCTGCCATCATGCAGCAGCGAGAATTTGATCAAAACAAAAACAGTTTGCTATCTGTAAGTGGCTGCTTTCATTTAAGTATTAAGGCAGAACCAGGGAATGGTTTAATATGAGTCAAAAAATGGTAGGAAATTTCCCACTTCTTAACTGGCCAAACAGGTTCCGAAGTCAGGTGTTTTATGAAGCAACAATCAGTGGTTTTGGACATTTTTCCAGCAACTTGGACACACCACACTGACATATCGATGCCTCCTAGAATAATTTCTGATTGCCATTAGAAACATGGCCACCACCTTTACTCACTAACAAACTTCAGTCAGGCCCTAATTAATAAAACCCCCTTTAATGAAGTTTATTAAATGTTATTTTCCTTCATAATCCCCTTCTTTCACGCATGCAAACATTTAAAAAAGATAGTACTACCCACTTTTTTTTTTTATGATGTTCTTTTACTGACAAAGAAAAATCCCCCTCCTGTTCTTATCTGTTTACTAGAAACATATCTGCTACTTATCCTGCCATAGACAGAACAGAGGTCTTGGCTTAATATAATGCCTTCTGTTATGTGAACATTCTGCCAGTGGAATTCTGCATAATTTTGAATTCCTGTATTCCATGATAAATGAACAGTCCATCCATTGACTGTGTGCGAAGACAGACAACTGAAAATTGGGGAGGAACTACTTTAAACAAAATGAATACCTGTTTTTAATTTTAAAAAATATGCTGTTTTTTTTTTCTCAGTTCACTCATTTTATAACCATAAAACCACATTCCAGGGTGTGGGTTGCTATGCAATAAATGTACTTCCAAGTGCTGAAGGCATTTAGAGGAAAACAACTCATGCTTCACAACACAACCATGCACACGGTCATCACAAAACTAACACAATGCCTGGTATTATTGCTTAATCAGTCTTAGGGGCACAATGAGGTACAAAGTGAAGCTAAGTGCTTTATGTCCATAGGGAGGCGATTAACAGATGTTAATCCAACCCCTGGGAAGCATAAATACGATTAGTGAAATGGTGTAGTTTCAAAACTTTGTTCCCCCACATTGTGTATGGTTATGAGGCTGCACATGAGGGGTTCCTTCCTGTTACATTAATCCTTTCAGAATCTTTGTAACCAATCACATTGTTTCAATCTTAAAAGTAATTTGGTATGATTGATCCATGAATCTAAGCTGATAACTGTAAAATATACGTATCATCCAAGGAACAGCTCTACCCCACTCTCTACATTTCTAAACTCCTAATGCAAGAAGCATTTGCAAGGTGGCATGATGGGAGGTTGAAAGGGGGCAAGTTAAGGAAAACTTGAGCAATTCTACTTCACGGAGAGGGTGGTGGAACCATGCATCAGACCATTGGTGGAAGTGGTGGAAAAAGGTACCCTTAATGGGTTTAAACATAGTTGGGACAGGGCAAGAGGACTCATAATCCCCAAGAATGGAGCTAGGGTTTGAGGGGGTAAGGGTAGCAGGGGAAAGGAAGCAGCCCACCAGGACAGTAGGGTGGTGGGGTGAGGTAATATAGTAAGGCAGACTCGACGGACCATCAGTCTCCTTTTGCCGTCAAAGTCAGTGTTTCTAAGAATGACTTAGGAGACTAGCACGATGCTCCCATAGCATGATCTACACCTCAACAGCCCACACATTAGGAATGATGTCCACTTTTTTTTAATTAGCTTTTTCTCCCCACCATGGGCCTACATCCCCACTCTAACCCAGTGGTGGATCAGCCCCCACTCTCTGAGGCTACATCCCAACTCCACTGCTGATGGTGTGGGACCCCCGAGTGCCAGAAGGGACAACTCTGAGGATACACCCCAATGTTCCCCTGGCCTCCATCTTCCCTGACACAATGTGACTGTACTGAGGGCCTCACCGGCAAGCAGAGACTCCTGTGGACAGAGATGAACTCCGCAGCCCACCACAGGAATTGTTTCTGTTGCAGTTCCCTACGGCAATACTGCCTAATTATGGCCACGCAATCACAGACTCTCTGGGCTCACTCAAAACCAAGGTTACCTGAACGGTGGAACAACATGCTTCCACTGTGTTACTGGGCAGCCACAGACATCCACAATCTTATTTCTATATACAGTACATTTTTAGATCCCAATCAGCAGGCAATCTGGAGGGATATACCCTGTTTTCAGGGATATACCCCTGGTTAGGCCAAAGAGATCCTGGCATTCATACAGATGGCATCTGTGTTTTTCTCCCACATTCCCTTCCCCCGGCACAGGCCAATACCTGTGTTGGCCTTGTTCCTGCACAGCGTCCCACTGCAGAAGAAGCAAGCTCCCTCACCCAGCCACAGGGATTGCTGTGGTAGCGGAACCCAGCACCAGCCCTCCCTAGCCAAGGTGCACTGTTGCAAGGCTGCTGCCTTGGCCTGGGTGCGTCTCAGCCCCAGCTCCCAGTGGAAGCATCAAGTTTGTTCCCAAACCCAGGTTATTCACATGACAGCAAAACACGCTGCCCCTGGGGCAGCCATAGACATCCACGTTTAAATATTCAGAGATCTTCATGTCCCTGTTCAAGAACACACTGTTCAGAACTACACTGGGTTTTGAAAGACCTTAATCAAGCATGTCTCTTTGACAGCAGAACAGCAGGGTAACAACCAAAACAGCTTTAATTTTACCAACCTAATCTACCATACCTACCAACCACTCCTATAGCATATGCCCCAATGACAAATGGACATACACCCAACAACGATCAGGCTGAACCCCAAAGCCAATTGGGCACATACACCATCGGCAATCAGGCACATGTCCAAACGTTATTCCCAAGGGCTCAGTATGACTTGACCTTCTCTGACCTCGTATTGCAACAAACCAAGCCTGAGGGTTCAGATTTTTCTTATATCTGTGAACTTTGTTCAGAGGAGTGTATTAGGGCTTCCAGGACTGAAGCAGCTGCTTTTAGTCTTCTCCTTTTTTCTGTAACCCCAGCATTCCTTTCTGTCTTAGGTTCAGTCAGCCCTTGTGCACCTCAGAAGGGTGGAGCCTCTCCATCCAGGGACTCCTTTGGCTGAAGGGACAAGCTAGATCGCACCCCAGCAGAAGGAGCAAGCCCCCTGGCATGCACGCAGGGGTTGCTGTGACACCGGAATCCACTGCCAGCCCTCCTCTGCTGAGGTGCGCTGTCTGCAGCCGGGCCTGCCTCCCGATGTGGTAAACCCAGGATGGCTTCACGGCAGTGCTATGCACTGTTGCTGCGCCATCGGGGTGACCAACTGTTTTTTCTTTGGAGCACACATTAGCAATTTATCCACAAGCCACTGTTGAACATTTGAAACATCAGCTCACAAGAAATTCACCAATTGCTGTAACGTCCGTGGAGTATTATAAATGATTTTATAAAATAGGTGGGCAAAATCCTTCTTCCTAATTGGTGGAGAAGGTTCCAGAGCAGTGCAGTTCAGGAACAGTAACTAGACTGCTAAACCAGCCTTAAAGAGCAAATCTGTATTTCAGCATGCGCTTTCATGAACAAGATGTTTCAGCTGTGACAGTTTTACTAGGGAATACTTTTTTTTCATTTTCAATGTTCATTTCCAAGATTCACAGAACATCTTGGTAGTCCATTTATAAAATCTGTACAGAAAAGATGTGATAACATTTGCATTTCCCCTGTTAACCTCACTGTGCCTTTGTTTATGACATCATGGTACTCACCATGACAACAGACTATGCCGCAAAACAGCTATTGTGTGGTTAGCAGGGGAGAGTCAGATACATTTTGAAAAACTCAGTGAAATAATCTCTGCATTATCTGCAATATTTAGTAGACCAACACAAGGGAAGTAAAAAACATGCCAAATAACTAGAAAACAATACAGCTAAAAAAAATTGGTTTAACTCTAGTGTTCTTAAGCTTTTTATTATAATAGAGAGTTTTTTATTTCAAAGTGGAGTCATTTTATAAACACAGTAAGACACTAAATTACTAAGTTACTATTCCTGACCTGCACTCCCAAGTGGTTAAAGGCACTTGGCGGAAGCACCTCATGTATTACAAGGTACCTGTGTATGCAGTTCAGGAATAGTAGCCCACACCCTGTCATGTCTTGTTGCTTACGTATCACCTGCACATAGCTGACTAGGTCCATGATAACATGACATAAGTAAAACAAACCCTTGCTGTGCTACAGACTTCTACAGTGGCCCTAAATTCCTGTATGTTCTAAATCTACCTCAGTTCCTGAGCAATAATAATCAGTAACTGTCCATTCAGAGCCATAGGGCCAAGCTTGCAGTATTCCTTTAGGTTTTATGATTTAGAACAATTTTATTGCTACTAATTTTCTTTTATTTAGACAATCTAGAATTTACATCCATGCTTGCACATTTATACTGAATTGTGACCAAAAGATTCATCTTCATAAGTTACATGGAAAATCTACGCAGTCCAAGTTTGCAGCATCATAGAAAACTTCACTAGTACTCTTAAATTCACAGTACTTCATATGTGGTTTATAACCACAGTCATTGCCTGGTGGTCCTTACTGCAATTTTTAGATTGCCCAAAAAATAACAAAAACCCAGGGAAGAATGTATTTGTTTACTGGGTACCTTCTTTCCTGGAATTCACTACCAGAAGATCTCAAAGGGGCACTGTCTGCCCTCCTGCTCTTGAAAATTACTGTTTAAGCTAAACAGGGATTTGATTCCTCAATTAAACAAAGACTGTTTTTTTCCTGTGGTCACTTTTGCTTCTGAAAAGATGATATTCATGCACAAATTTACTAAACAAACAGGACTCCACCATTTTGTGGGCTTCCACAAACAACTGGCACAAAAGCAATGCTAGCTCACCATATTTTATATAAATATCTTCTCTTGAAATCAACTTTCCTAAACAGCACAAACAGGAGTATATTTCATATTAAAAACACATTTTAACTAAACAAATTTTACACCTGAAATGGCATAAATGTGTATACCTTGAAGGACTTACCTACGTTAGGAGGCAGGCCTCAGAATTAATACCCAACTGGGAGGGATGATTTAGACTCAGGCTGGTAAATCTGAAGGCTTAGCAGCATACAGCAGTGAAAATGGCCAGCACAGAACTCCCCACTTGGATGAATGAGAAGTGTGTCTCATACAGCACAGCCAGCAGGCCGTTTTGTGCTACGAACAGCATCAGAAACATAGAAGTTGACGGCAGATAAAGACCACAAGGCCCATCCAGTCTGCCCATTTCTTTTTCTACCTTATAAATGTGCCATTGGCCTTTGCTCTGTCAGTGGCCTATCTAGTCATACTCATCTGTATTGCTCCCTTATGCCTATCCCATGCCTGTTTGAAGCCCTGCACTGTATTCATAGCCACCGCTTACTGAGGTAGACCGTTCCATGCATCCACCACCCTTTCTGTGAAAAAGAATTTCCTCACATTCCCCTTTAATCGGCCTCCCTCTAATCTCATGCTGTGACCTCTTGTCCTGCTATTTTTCTTATATATAAACATGTTAGACTCTTTCACCGTGTTAATGCCCTTAAGGTGTTTGAATATCTCGATCATATCACCTCTCTCCCTCCTTTGCTCAAGGGTATACATACTGAGCTCCATTAATCTGTCCTCACATGTCTTCTGATGCAGTCCCTGCACCATTTTGTTGCCTTCTCGGGACTGCCTCAATTTAGTTAATGTCCTTGTGAAGGTGTGGCCTCAGTACTGCACACAGTACTCCAGATGGGAGCCTAACCAGTGTCTTGTAAAGAGGGATTATTACTCCTCTTACGACTAGTGATACCCCTACTAATACACCCTAACATCCCTCTAGCCTTACCTACTGCTTTAGAGGTCTGCTTGGATGATTCCAGGTCATCGGTGATGATGGTGCCCAAGTCTCTTTCTTCCTTTGTGACTGCCAGTAACTCCCCTCCCAGCCTATAGGTGGCTTCAGGGTTTCTCTTCCCTATGTGCATGATCTTGCACTTCTTTGCATTAAATCCTAGTTGCCACTCTTCTGACCATTTTGCTAGTTTATCCAGATCTCTTCTCATTCTGCCCATCCCATCTGGATCATCTACTCTGTTGCAGATCTTGGTGTCATCTGCAAACAGACAAGCCTTACCCTCTAGTCCATCTGCAATGTCACTAATGAAGATATTGAAGAGGACTGGACCCAGGACTGATCCCTGAGGTACCCCACTTGTGACCTGCATCTCTTCTGACTGTATACCATTTACCACCACTCTCTGTTTCCTGCTTGTCAACCAGTTTGCCACCCAGTTGACCAACTTCAGACCCATCCAGGACAGAGGAGAGAAAGATGAACAGCCAAAGAAACAGAAAAAAAAAATACAAAAAAGGAAGGAAAGAAGGACAAAAAACAGTACTAGTCAAAAGAAAAGGGAGCTAGAGAAAAAAGTCAGAAAATAAAATATAGAAGAGAGAAAGAAAGAAAGAAAGAAAGAAAGAAAGAAAGAAAGAAAGAAAGAAAGAAAAGATGGAAGGAAAAGAAAATGAACAAGAAGGTAGGAACGAAGGGAGGAAGGGAGGAAGGCGTAAGACAGCAAACATTTTTAAACAGTCCCTCTAAAATTACGGCTCCCTTCTCTGTAAGAGAGATTCCCCCTCACTACATGAAAACAGGCCATTGAAATGACTGAGAGCCTGCAGGTGAACTCAGCCAGTAACTCTGCCAAGTCAGTGACTGGAAAAGTTAATGCAATGTTCACCCCAAGGAACACATACATTTAAGATTAAGTTTTTTTATTGGGTGGGGGAGGTGACCTTACTCCTTTGGGCCTGCCTAAGCTCCAAGTCATGCAGAGACAGCCCAGTACCCTCTGGGAACCTCCTTTTGATATCCCGGGCACCCCACCATCAGATTCCTTGGGGACAAGGCAGCTTGGTGCCACCAAGGAAAACATACTGTTTAACATGACAGTTTTTCAAGGGAAGTCACACAGCATCAAAGGCCTACTGACATGGATGGAAGGGCATCTACCAGCTGACATTTGGCTGCCTTCCCGTTTTCCTTCAGTGTCTGCTTTCCTTCTCTGATAGGAAGTGCCTCCCAGCATTCCTTGCTGTAGAAGGGGCCTGGGCAACTACATGTGGTCATCCATGCCATCACTGCCATTTCACCAGATGCCGATGTAGTCTCTCTTAATCTCCCTCCCAGTGCCTGAGCACATTACCACTGCAATGTGTCTCAGACTGCACCACCCAACTGCATGTCGGCATTGGGCTGGAGTCTCAAAGCCAATGGTGTTGAACTGTGCTATCCCATCTCCCAACGCCTCTGAGCGGGACTGAAAGTGTTTTTAACAACTGGTGGGACCAGGCGGGATCGTATGATTTAAAGTCAGTGTTTGTAAGCTTGGCACACATTTCATCAGATCTGTTTTAGGAGCAGTGAGTTTTCAACATCACTACACTGGTTTCTGAGACATAGCAAAAAATTCCACCATTTTAATATTTTTAAGTATTAGAAACATAGAATTTGAGGGCAGATAAGGACCGCTTGGCCCACCCAGTCTGCCCATTTCCCTACCTACTGGATAAGCTGCAGATCCTAGTTAACCAGCAGCCTACTTCTTCCTACCCCAACCCCCCAGAATTGCCTTATGACTATCCCATGCATGCTTGAATTCCACCACTGATTTTGACTCCACAACCTTCCTCCGAAGGCCGCTCCATGCATCCACAACCCTCTCTGTGAAAAATACTTCCTTAAATTACCTCTGAGCCGCCCCCTTCTTCAAATTGTGCCCTCTTGTTCTTGCACACCTCTTTTTGAAAGATGCTACCCTCTTGGACTTTGATGATTCCCTTGAGGTACTTGAACGTTTCTATCATCCCCCTCTCCCTCCTTTCCTCGAGGCTATACATATTAAGCTCCTTAAGTCTCTCTTCATATGTCTTCGGTGCAGACCCTGCACCATTTTAGTTGCCCTCCTCTGGACAGCTTCCATCCTGTCTATGTCTTTGGAGATTGGGTCTCCAGAACTGCACACAGTACTCCAGATGGGGTCTCACCAGCTGTCTGTACAGAGGGATAATAACTTCCTGTTTTCTACTGGTGATGCCTCTCCCTATGCATCCCAGTATCCCCCCAGCCCTCCTTGCTGCCCTCTCACATTGCTTGCCCACCTTTAGGTCATCTGATATGACTACCCCCAGGTCCTTTTCCATTTTTGTTGTTGTTAGTATCTCACCCCCCATTGTGTACTCTTCCCCTGGGTTTTTGTTTCCCAGGTGCATTACCTTGCACTTCTTAGCATTGAATCTAAGCTGCCATACATTTGACCATTCCTCTAACCTTGCCAAGTCCCTTCTCATCCTTTCCACCCCACCCTGTGCATCAACCCTGTTGCAGCTCTTAGTGTCATCTGCAAAGAGACATACTTTTCCTTCCAGTCCTTCTGCAATGTCGCTTATAAAAACATTGAAGAGGACCGGTCCTAATACTGAACCTTGCGGTACCCCACTAGTAACCCTCCTTTCTTCTGAGTGGACTCCATTTACTATTACTCTCTGTGTCCTATTCTCCAGCCAATTCTTTACCCAGGCTGTCATCTTGGGACCCACTCCCAGGCTGACTAACTTGTATATTAATCTTTTGTGTGGGACTGTGTCAAATGCCTTGCTAAAGTCTAGGTAGGCCATGTCCACAGCCCCTCCCTGATCTACTACTTTGGTCACCCAGTCAAAGAAATCTATCAGATTCGTCTGGCATGACCTTCCCGCTGTGAATCCATGCTGCCTAGGGTCCTGTGCCCCTCTGGCCTCTAGATATTCGACAATTCTTTCCTTTAGAAGTGATTCCATCATTTTCCCTATCACTGAGGTTAAACTAACAGGTCTGTAGTTTCCTGCTTCTGCCTTGCTCCCACTTTTGTAAAGGGGAATCACATCTGCACTCCTCCAGTCCTCGGGTACCACCCCAACCTCCCATGATTTGTTAAAAAGGGTAGTCAGTGGTGTCACTAGTTATTGGTTATTAGTTACTGGTGCCAATTAGTTATTGGCGAAGACCACTGCACTAATGGCAGCCCCAGCTGTTTCTAACAGACAGAGGTCATTGTTAAGCTGGGCCACCACTGCAAGCCATGCACTCAAAGTCAACCATAATGTGGATAATACAACAGGGTGCTACTGGCACCTATACATAATGACCCGTCCTGGCCTGTGTGGATGCATCTTTGCAGAACTGGCACACAAGTAAGAGCACTTACCCTAGCCTCAACATGGGAATGACATAAAATGCTAAGAAAAAAGAATACAGTGATGTTTTTGTTTCCTTTAACTGATGGCTGCATTATTTTGTCCATAACACTACTGCTTTGACTGGGCAATTTTACTGCATGGTAGGATTATGATTATAATTTTTCTACTGCTTGCTGTAAGAATAGGATAAATGAAAAAGTAAAATGTCAACTCAAAATGTCTTCCTTTTTTTATAAACAACTAAAGAAAAAATGTTTACATAAGGACAGCATTTATTTTGAAGTAAAACGAAATAAAGTGGGCCATCACACGGCCCTGCCAATGGTCAAAAGCAAATCTTTGGGTTCAGTATTCCATCTCTCCTGCTTGAAGTGCACACTGCACATGCATTACTGGTATGTCAGAGACCCTATCAGTTCTGGCTCTTTGACCACTTGAAACACTTCCTTGAAAGTCAGAATTTTTGGATACCTGATATTTCTTCATCATACACTGCATCTTAATAGCAAGTCGACAAACAACGTGATTGCAACTGCCTTACCTGTGGACTACTACTGGTTCCAAACCCCATGCCAGGGGTTGAGGGGACGGACATTGAGTGAGGACCCATGGGAGAGCTGATGACAGAGAAGGGGGACCCGAGGCCATTCATGGGTGAACTCAAGGTGCTAATGGGTGAATGGAGTTGGCCTGGAGAACCCAGTGACGAGCTGATGCCTGAACCACTGATGGACGGATGTAGGAAGGGCACACTCATGGTCCCCCGATGTGTTGGGGAGCTCAGGGATGTTGAATTCACTTGTGACGAAAAATCTACAAAAGAAGAAAAAGAAAAAAGATTACAATTCAACACCAGGAAAAAATTTAAACTCTAAGCTTACAATTACAAAGGTCCAAAAATGGTAGCAACACTTGCAGGGTGATCTATGTTTAGCAGCACAACTGTGGTCCCAGCTTCCACCCAGAATATAAGATGTCAAGTGAGGTCCATGCTGGATATATATCCCAAAGGTCATTTGATTTGATACTGTATAAATACCTGTGCCAGCACAAGTACATTACATCTATTTTGAAAGCAAACCAAAAAATGATTTGTGATATAGTGAACCTGCCTAAATCAAGACTCAGAAAAGAGAAGCTGCAACTACTGCTCAGTATTCTCCCAGCCATGGACCCTAGTTGCAGAACACATCTGCAGTCTGGGTCCACCAAGATTCAGCAGTTAAAAACATCTGGAATTCAAAGGGTGTGGGTTCAACTCCCAACTCAATCACATTACCCTTCTCAAAAACAAACACCACAAAAGTGCGGGTTATAAAGGAAGATCCATGGCGGACCTGGACTGGTTCATTTTGCAGATATCTACTCACACACTCTCCTGTGGTGCCGATACAGTAATAACATGGAACCCTCATACAATCACACCAATTACAATTTTTTGTGGGGAAAAAAAGCGGGGGATGGATTGCCATCTGGTATTTTCATGACTGAACAGCCCTTACGTCTAGCCAGTAATCCTAGCCAACTCAAATCCATTACTCTCTAACAAGAATCTCGACAATGTACCATGAAGGATTAGGATTCTCGAACAAGAATCTTGACAGTGAACCAAGTAGGATTACTCTTCTTCTGACAATAGAAGAGAAAGTCCTGCCCAGCTATGCTGTTCAGCATTAAAAGGGAAGGGAAGTCTGCTGGGCCTAAGTCTGAAAAGACCATAACAAGCTATTTTAAAGTCTTGGCTTACCTGTAGGTGTCAGCACTCCAGACATAGCTATATCTAAATCAGCCAGTTTTATACTTCAAGGCAGCAGCTTATGGAAACCTGAGACAAGAGGTGACATCACATTTGGGCAAACTGTATGCTGTTAAGGACAGCTTGCTCAACTGTGACATCACTTCCTGTCTCAAGTTTCGATTATATGGCTGCTGTCTAGATTTACTATATGGCTCATTGAGCTGTATCTCTGGACTGCTGACACCTATAGATAAACTCTGTACCTCATCTGAAACAGCGTTTCATACAGACTTTTAGACTTTGAAGGACCCTGCACTCTTACCTTTTAATGTCAACCTTTTTTGTTCTACAGCATTGGGTCCACTGTAGCTTCTGTGACCCTGCTCCAAACTGACAGTTCAGTAAAGTGGCAGCCCTTTCCAGAGGTTCTCACCACAGTCAAATGCAGTATTTCCTGAGGTCTTAGCCCTCATTTAATCAATGTCATCCCACAGGGTTACTTTACAAAACTAAACTGGCTCTCTGGAGCCAAGCTCCAGTGAATCTGTCATTTTCTAGCCAATAACATCACATTTCCTGTCTATTTTTCTCTCCAAAATGGGAAGCAGTGAACTTTTTACTCTGCATACAATGAAGAAGATTTTTTCTTTCTGTCAGGTTTAATGTGGCCACATTTCCTGAATCGGGACAGTTTTTAATTGTTTTGTTTTTTCTTAATGCCTTGCATTTTAACTGAGCAAAGCTTGTGAGAGTTGTTCATGTGTCTAGGAAAAGCAAGGTGCTGATATTGCACTACAGACTGAAGCCCTCTGTTTTATTCTTTACTGACTCAGTCTAGGGAAGGTAATGGCTTCCCCCCACTGCTCTACCACTATGCTTCCACCCTGACCTGGATGGACAACCTCACCTGTAAGAAAGAGAAATAGCTGACCCACTGATGCAGTGGCAAGGTGTCCACTTGTGACACTGACATTTTGGGTTTGGGAACGGACCCATGGTGTCAGAAAGCCGGCCTGAGGGGGGGGGACAGGACTAAGCATCCAATGGACTGCTCTCCTTCTCTGGAGGGTGGGTGGATGGGTGAGTGTCCAGTTCGCAACTGACCTCTGGAGGAGGCCAGAGGTTGCAGAACTACTGGGGAGGCATGCTGGATGCTGATGCTTTTGTTGCATCACTGCATGCCACGCCTCCCACTGGACTTAGAAAAAACAGAAAATGTCCGCCAACAGGGAGACGTTCGCCCTCCATGGACCAGACCTCACACCGTGGATCGCGACCCCTCTCTCCCCACTAGTACCATTAATGACCAGGGCATAAGCCAAAGTGCTTGGGGTGGGGGGCAGAGGTACGTCTCATGTAGCGGTGGCAGGGGCCGAACCTCTGAGTTAAAAGTAAACCAATTGGGGTTAGCTGGACCAGGGAAGCAAAAGAAAACACCACCAACATTTACTTGCTCATTCTATCTTCTGAACAAAGACTGGTGATTAGAAAAAACAGAGCAGTTTTGCAGTATGGACTCTGAGTCACAGGGAGTGGGGAAACAACCACCAAACTAATTTTAGATTTGCTCTGTAAGATCAAAGTAGGAAGAGCTGAACTGTTTGGTTTTTGAGCTGCATCCCCACAGTGAGCTGATCCCTATTGGACTGGATCATTCAAGTCAAATTCTCAGAGATCCAAGCTAGAATCCAAACCAGAACACTGAGGGGTTGCCGATATCCTAATATATAGCCCAGACCAGATTCAGATCTACCCCAAACTAAGGATGGGCTGCCATGAATTAATCAGACCATCCGGGTCAATTTCCCAAATATCAAGGCCAGAATCTGAACCGGATCGCAGTTGCCTTGCCAAGCCCCAGTTCAAATACCAGGTCCTCAAGCCTTGAAAAAACAACTAATGACTGTCAACTCTGGTACCTCGCCAGCTCTAACCAGTATCTTCCTGGTCAAAAGTTCAGTATCAGTTTTTTGTTTTCAGTTTCAGGGCACAACATTCTCATCTCAACCTGGAAATGGTAAAACAGCAAAACACGGGGACCATATGGCTCCTTCCTTGCAAAATGTTACACGGAAATTAAAACAAAATTTATATCAAAACTGAAGGGGAAAATCCTATTGTTGGCGTGTGGCCTCATCCTGTCGTACCGCCTACATATTGTCCCTTATTTTTCTTAAGTGCCTTTTATAGGTTTCTATAAATGTTACAGTTGGACATCCAACAGTTAGAAAGGCAAACAGAACAAAAATAAACCAAGTGCTTAACAATGGAGAGGCAGCCGCTAGCACTCTCCCACCCCCATAATCAGACCCCCACCTCCACTGCGACTGAAGTAAGGCTGAAACTATAACTGACTTTCAGGATTGCCTGTGCCAAGCTAAACACTAAATCTGTATCCTGGACCCTTCAGGACATTTCCTGAAAACATGGCGCTGTAAGAGTCTCTGAAAAAAGCCAACCATCGAGAATTCACAGATCTGGACAGAGTTCAACTTTTAACAAAAACCTAGCCTTTAAAAAAAGTGCAATACTGACATGAATCTAAATAAATAAAGCACAGCTTTTTCCTTAGTCTAAAGCCAAATGCAGTCTTATGGCAGATCTTTTTTTTTTTTTTTTGGGGCGGGGTCTGTTGAGGTCCCTCAATATAAATCCTGAAGATATGCAGTGAACTGTTTCCAGCATTGCTGTGCACTCCTTCATATGAACCGGCAGCATGCTTTCTCCACACATGCTCTGCTGTCCTAAAAATGCCTTTGATTGCACAAACCAGATTTTTTTAAAAAGGGATCCTTTCTTTAGTTACATTTTTTTTTTTTTTAATGAAACATAACTTTGGAGTACCTGAAAAACTATGCTACTATTGGTGAGCTCA